>CM028135.1:962105000-963580000 GCA_016271365.2 Neoceratodus forsteri | reverse complement strand
AGGACATCACTATATGTATAAGCACACAGGGGGGAGCGAGTGTGACAGAAGGGAGGGAGGATTGCCCTGGTGTGGCTGGCATGGGGCTGCTGAGCTGGCCCCGTAGTGTGGTGGGTAGGTAGCAGCCTAATGTTGTGAGGCTCAGGGTTCAGGTCCGAGTGCATCTACATTTTTGTGCATCCAGCCTGAAATTTTTATTTTTCAAGAATTTGCATCCCCCCTGGCATGCACCCCCCTGGAGTTAAGAGTCCTTTAGAAGGGGGGTCTGAGGGATGCACCCCCCCCATGAACAATTAAAATCTAAGTCCCGCGCACCGCTTTCTTGTGTGCTGGGATGTACATCACCGAAATTGATTTTCTGTGATGTACACTCACCCTGCCACCGATCGCGATTGGGCTTTCACCCTTATCACATAAATCCAAGTTTTGCATAGGCATAAATTAGAAATTCCATTTTCTTTATTATAGCTGGCATCCCATACTTTACTTGCAATGGTTTCAAATCTAAACCTTGTCAAGAGTGCCCTGTGCTCTGGAGATCTAACGATGTTCAAATAGGGCTTTAAAGAATGCTTTGTGGTATTACCTATCAGCTGGTTAGAGTTTTTAATTAGCTTTAGATCAGCAAGATCTTTCTGTCTGACTATTTCATATATTTTTTTGGTTATAAACTTAGTATATGTTATACTTATGTTAATATTCAATTTATCCCACTTTGTTAAATATATTTTCCCATTGGATTCCAAAGAACGTTCTAATTTGTTTTAGCCAATTGCAAGTATTGTGTTGAAATAATTTCTCTTTTTCCTTAAGACATAATTTAATTTATGGATCTGATGCATCTGATTTTGCTTTTATCCAAACATTGATCTGTCTTGCCTGTATCTTGTAATAAAGACTAGGTTGTCCAAGTTGAGATCTGACCAAAGCACTGGAGGTTCCTTTTGGTACTCTAAGTAATCTCTTATATGCGATATTAATAACTGAATCAATATTGGTACCATTATCTACTCCCCATATTTCTGCTGAATATAACATTTGTGGAATTACTTTAACGTTCATAATCTTAATATAAGGAGTTACCGTATGCCAACCATATAAGTAATTAAACCAATCCAGAGATTTTATAGTATTTTTTTCTTTGTTAATAGTTTATTTAATGTGTTTATTCCATTTCAAATTAGCCGAAAACCAGACCCTAGGTATTGGTATTCATTAACATACTTCAAACTTTTATTGGCAAGATATATACTTCTGTATTTCTTAATACTACCAAGTATCACAACCTGTGTTTTATTGGTATTAGGCTTCAGGTTGTGAGACTTGCTAAAGTCCTCCAGCAGATTGAAAGCCTTCTACAGCCCCAATCTGCTGGTATAGGTTATAGCAAGATCATCTGCATACGCAAGCACGAGTATTTTAAAGTTGCCTATTTTAGGGGCATGCTGATCATGATTCTCTAGTGCAACAATGATACCATTAACATAGATATTAAACAGGGTTGGAGCCAGGACATAGCCTTGACAAACTCCAAGGTTAGTCTTAATCCTATCTGTCAGATCACCTGCTTTTGTGTATTTAACCTGCACCCAAGTATCAGTATACATCCTCCTAATTATATTAAGTTTCCATCTATGCCTAATTCTTGCATTTTCCCCATAATAATGTTCCCAATATGAAACTCAATGCAGAAGTAAAATCTACAAAGGCAACAAAGAGTAGTTGTCTTTTTAGGATGCAATATTTTTCCAGTAGATGAATTAGTAGAAAAAATTGTGTTATAGTGACTTTGTTCTTAACAAAACCTACTTGCAAGGGGGGCATTACTTTTTTGTGATCAAGCCAATTAGTAAGTTTATCTAATCATATTTTTGCTAATAATTTTGATAAATTGTCCAATATACTAATTGGTCTATAATTATGGGGTTCCTTTTTAGAGCTCTTTTTGTGTATGGGAAATATATAACTGCCAAATCAAGTTGTTGGGAATTATGCATACATTATCATTTTATTAAATAAATAAGAAAGAATCTGAGCCCACCATTCCATTTCCACTTTACAAAAATCCATTGAGAATGTATCAAGCCCTGGAGCTTTATTTTTCTTAAAACTATTTATTGCTAGTCGTACTTCATGGGGTATGAACCAATCAAAGTCCTCATTAAGTTATATGTTCACTTCCTCAATTTGCACTTTATTGTCCCAAAACAGTTTAGAGAAATAGTCTACCCATACATCAGGGGAAATAAAAATATTTATTCTGTTTCTGTGCCTGCGGCTACCAGTGTCCAGAAGTTTCTATTATTTTTATTCATTATAGCATTATGTATTGTTTCCCATAAGTACTCCTGATGCTCTGTTTTCTTTTTACTATCATGATTTTTATAATTCTTCCTAGCCTGATTAAGTTTTATAATATTTTTTTCTTGCTGGGGTTCTTTCTGTAATTCTTAATTGTTTAGTTTTGTTTTTTTCTTTTCCTGTCTACAATTCATATAAAACCTATTCTCATATTTATATTCTATGTTGGTTTTAGAGGTGTTATTTATTACATTATCTGTGCATATATAATACAATTGAAGAACTGTACTGTACAATTTCTCTGATTCCAGATCTTCTTGTAAGTAGCTTGCTATATTTTGAATAAGCCAATTAGATACTTCATTGATCTTTTTCTACTGATAGTTTATCCCATCTTACTTTGTTGTTCCTAATATTTATGGGTTCTTCCCTAATACATATAATGGAAATATTAGAAGACGTGTATAATAGTAAGGGCATGTGATCACATTCTGTTCTTTGCAGAATCTTAAGGTCCAGGTATCTTACAAAGTCAAACATTTAGCATAGGGCAAAGTCTATAGTGGTAGCTCCTCTTGCATTTAAGCAAGTAGTCCTTCCACCATTATCAGCTGGTAAGCTACCATTTAGTACAATAAGTTGCAGTGAATTCAAAATATTTTCCATTAATTGATTATGATCAATGTGCTTTTTGTCTATAGAATTTCTATATGGAATATCCAAATTTGATGAAATTGCATCCAAAATTACAGTGGATTTAAAATTAGAGTACCTAATATTAAAATATCCCATTATCAAAATCTCAGTACATGGATTTACAGATAATATGGCATTTATATCATGTGATATTTTAATTTTCCAATTTTTGTCATATTGTGAAGGATTTAGAAGAGGATTATAAAGATTGACCAGCAAAAGTAGGTCACCCCAAATTTTGATTATCACCAGAATGTAGTTAGGTTTAATTATAAAGTCAATAACTTTAAAATAATCAGTGATCTTAATAAATATAATTAGGCCACTCATAAATTGAACCATCTTTTTTTATTTTATCCCCCAACTTTGTATTTGTACATATCCATTTAGTTGAATTTGTTCTGTAGCATCAATACTATGCCATGTTTCCTGAAGCATAATAATATCACATTGATTAAAGAATTCTTTTCATTCATTATCTACCAATTTAGAAAGAATACCTACAATATCCCAAAATAAAAATCCTAAATGTTCTCTTTGTCTTTCCATATTGTCCTTGGTGGAAGTATTCAAGATAGTGTCATTAATTGAACCATTAGATATTTTATTTGTCCCTTCGCAATCTGAATTCATAAAAAGTAATTAATTCCCCTCATACAGAGCTTCCTATCTATTGTTAATTTCAACATTGTACAATGTATTTATGTTCTCTCTATCTGTTTCGATATCAGTTACAACATTTTTTGTATGGAATTTAGGTCAACAAGATGGATTCCCAAATTGTCCAGTTTACAGAATCTTATTTATTAACTAGGGATTATTCAATGTTAAGTCTATCTGACTACCAACTTCCCAGTTCTTATAGACCCTATGTAAATTAACAATGGTATCCTCATAAAATTCTATAGCTAAAAATTAACCATGAGTTGAAGAACAAGCACAGTTAACTTTGCATTGGTTTCATAGCCTACCAGATTAAGCCCAAAGATGGAAACTGTAACATCTGGATGAATCATGTGTGTATTATTGAAAAACATAATATCTTGCAGAGTGTGAACAGTTGTACGTTTTCCAATCAGATCAAATTCTGTTGGAATACTCCTATTTATTAAGCTAGGAGCTGGAATTGGGTAATCCATACTTAAATTCATTCTGCTAATGAAATGAGAGTTCCTCCATAAATAATTGGCCACTCTGTCAAATTTAAGAAATAACAAAATTAAATCAATACCCCAGCAATCATAGGTTCGAATGGTCTTTACAATATCTTCAGGTACAATATCAAGTTGAAGTCATTCATTACAAATCAATTGACATAGACTTAATAAAATATGCTCATTCCTCACTTCACTTTTATCAAAACCTCTGGGTACCATAAGAAATTGTTCTTGGTCAAGATAATTTGCCTCAAAGGTAGATGTCTGTGACTGAACCTAAATTTCTGTTCTAATTTCAAGACCCTTCATATCTTGCTTCAGTTTGTTGATATTTTTATTTTCTGACTTATTAATTAATTTCTTGCTTACACAATTTTCTTTGGGTTTCATAACTGCTGTTTTTATTTCCTGATTAGGGATTGGAGCTTTGTTGACCTTTTGTTTATCCAATTTCCCTTTGTCCTGTCTTTTATTGTTATTAGTTTTTGTGACCCCTTTCTCAGTTCTGTCCCTCAGCTTATCTATTCCCTTAGCCTCATCGTTTATTCCCAGAGTTACTATTTGTGTATTGATATATTGCTCTTTATGGATTTCTTTTGTTAGGTTGATAAAACATACCTTGGGATTTCAGACCCTCAGTAAGGGTTGTCTGAAGTTCAAGCATTTCTTTATTTCTGGCAACTTCACTCTTTAATTGGAGCAGCTCATTCTTCATTAGAATACTTTGCTCCATTATTGCAATATTGGCTATATGGGGGTCCTTCAGTACCTTAATTAGATCAATCTCTTAAAAGGGACAATATGTATGTTGAGGGAATTTAGGAAACTGCATCACAACATACGAACATACGAAATTTGCCAGCAGATAAAGGCCTAAAGGTCTATCAAGTCTGCTTGAATGTGCAGGTAGCACCCCTTATTCTGCAGCTGCCCCTCCCTTTCGCCCTTCTCCTTCATTGACCCCCCTCATCTTGTCCCATCCCCTTTTGAAGCAGTCCACTGTTCTACTGCATACCACTTCTGCAGATAACGTATTCCACCCAGCCACCACCCTCTCTGTAAAAAAGTGTCTCCTCATCTCCCTCCTGAACCTTCCTTCATCCAGTCTCATATTATGGCCCCTGGTGTCCCTCCCCTTCCTTACTTTGAACAGCCCCTCTGTACCTGTCTTGTTTATTCCTTTCATGTTCTTAAAGGTTTCAATCATGTCACCCCGTCCCTCCTCTCCTCCAGCGAGCACATGTTCAACTCCCTCAGCCTCCTCTCATATGATAAGTCCTCCAGCACCTTGATCATCTTTGTCACCCTGTGCTGCACCCACTCCAGTAACTTAATGTCCCTCGTCAGATACAGGTGCCAGTACTGCATGCAGTACTCCAGGTGTGGTTTAACTAATAATCTATACAGTGGCAGAATCACCTCCTCCCTCCTCGAGGATATACCCTTGCAATACAACCCAACATTTTGTTAGCCTTTGCAGCTACCTTCCTACATTGTGCTGAGTTGTTCATTGACCCTGTAATGAGCATCCCTAGATGATCTTTCTCATCCTCCTCCTCTGTCTGTGCTAGCTGCACTCCCACAACTGGTAACTCCTCCTTGGGTTCTTCATCCCAAAATGCAGCACCTTGCACTTTTTGTCATTAAACCCTAATTGACAGGTGTCTGACCAGGTTTCAAGCTTTGCCAGATCATCCTGCAACCCCTGCCATCCCCCTAGGTCATCCACCACCGCTTCTACCTTGGTATCATAAGCAAACAGACTGATCTTGCTCTTGATGTCCAATGATATGTCTGCAATAAATAGCTTAAACGACACTGGTCCCAACACCGAGCCCTGTGAAACACCGCTCGTCACTACCCTTGGGTGTGAGAGCTCCCCACCCCCCACCACCCTCTGTTGCCTTTCCTGCAGCCAGTTCCCTACCCATCTCACCAGCTTTGCACCCGCCCCTATGCCGTCTAACTTACTTCCAAGCCTTTCATGCAGCATCAAGTCGAATGCCTTACTGAAGTCCAGATACAGGACATCCACTGCATGGCCCCTGTCCAGTTGCCTAGTTACCCAGTCATAGAACTCCACCAGGTTGGTTTGGCAGGATCTGCCACATATGAAGCCATGCTGTCTGCTGTCTTGTAGTCCTTTGGCCTCTAGAAGGGCCACCAGCCTCTCCTTCAGGATAGTCTCCATTAGCTTACCCACGATGGATGTGAGGCTCACTGGTCTGTAGTTTCCCGGTTCATTCTTGGGGCCACTCTTGTGGAGGGGCACCACATGAGCCATCCTCCAGTCCTGAGGTGCACACCCTGAATGTAGTGAGGCATTAAATAGGTCTGTCAAAGGTCCTACAAGGACCTCTTCCAGCTCCTTCAGTACCCTGGGGTGGATGACATCTGGGCCTGGTGCCTTGTCCACCCTCAGTGCCTTCAAACCCTCCCGAACTCTGCCCTCCATGATTTCCCATCTGTCACCCCCCCGTTTCTGCCATTCTTCCCCCCTTGGGTGTCACCCCCCTCTTCTCCTTAGTAAATACCAAGCAGAAGTAATCATTTAGTACTTCTGCCTTATCGCACCTTGCTGCCACCCAATCCCCTCCATCCTAATCCTTACTATGTGGTCCTTACAGCTCCTTTTCTCCCTGATGTACCTAAAGAAATCCTTCTCCCCCTTCTTAATGCCTTGTGCCAGCCTGAGTTGCATAGATGCCTTGGCTCCCCTTACTGCCCTTGTCTCTTCCTTCAATTCCATCAAGTAATCCTCCCTGTCCTCCCCTCTCCCTGTTTTCTTGTACCTCCTAAATGCAGCTCTTTTCCTCCTTACCTTTTCCATGACCTCCTTGCTCAACCAGTTTGGTTTCCTAGCCCTAGCCTTCTTGCTCTGGACCTTGCAGTAGGTTTTGGTTGCCTCCACTATCCCCAGCTTTATGAGCTCCCACCTCTGGTTAGTGTCCATACTAGATTGAATTCTGGCCAGGTACCCTTTTACCACTTCCCCCATCCTCCCAAAGTCATCCCTCTTGAAGTTCGGCACTCTTGTGCCAGATTCCACTCCTTCCTTGCCCATATCCAATGTGAGCCATACTCATTGGTGGTCACTCCCTGACAGTGGTTCTTCCACTGTATGTTCTCTCACAAAGTCCCCATTTGCCAGCACAAGGTCAAGGGTATTCCCTAACCTGTTTGGTTCACTGACCATTTGCAGCAGGAAGCTGTCCTGGAAGGCATCCAGCAGTACCTGCTCCCTTCTGTTCCTGGTTGTTTGAGTGCTCCAGTCCACTCCTGGCATTTTGAAGTCCCCCACAATCACCACTCTACCCTGCTTGCAGGTCCTCCTGATCTGTCCCCCTAGTTCTCTAACTCCTCCGTCTGAGATGGTGGCATGTACACCACTCCCATTCTGAGAATCCTATTCTTGGGATCCTATATTTGCATCCAAAGTGACTCCATACTACCCGCTTTCCCTTCCTGCCTTACGCACTTCAGTCCTTCCTTCACATATAGTGCCACATACGCTCCTTTCCCAATCACCCTGTCCCTACGAAATAACCTGTACCCTGGTACAGACAGGTTCCAATCATTGTATTGGGTAGCCCATGTTTCTGGGATGGCTGCAATGTCCACCTCTCCCTCTGCCATGAGCACCTGTAACCCTGCAGTTTTTCTTCCAAGGCTCCTAGCATTAAGGGTAACCATCTTCCACCCTTTCCTTCCCCTCTCATCCTGCCCTCCTTTACTAGTATCACCAATAGTACTTGTCATTTGTCCTTTGTCACTGTTATGGGGGTAAGCTCATACGGGTTCCCAACCTGTGGCCTCTGCATATCTCTTGCCCAACTGCCACCCCCGCTCCTAGTTTCAATTCCCAACTTCCTCCATGTACTCCTCCATCCTCTGTTTCAACACTTTCTTTCCCTCCTCACTCAAGTGTAGTCTGTCCTTGTCATAGACACTACTGTCCTCCCAGGTCCCTCCCCACCCCCCCAACAGCCCATACCCTTTAGCACAACACCAGGTTCTTAGCCATCCATTAAATTCCTCTATTCTCAGCGTTCTTGTTGTGCTTGCCTTTGGCACTGGAAGTATCTCTGAAAAAGTTACTGATCTTCCTGCTGCCTCACATAATTGTCCTAGTTCCTCAAACCTCCTCTGAACTATATCTACTGTCTTGTCAGCCAGGTCGTTCATCCCAAGATGTATAATTAAATGAGGCTTGTCCCTACCCCTTCTGGTATATTTCAGAACAGATTGTCCTACCCTTTCCGCTGTCATTCCTGGCATGGCCTCCACCCAAATGTGACTATGCCTCTCCACCTTGCTACCCCACCTGACTCCTCTTAGAATTGAGTCCCCCAGCACTAAGATTCCACCCCTCTTACTCCCTGTTTGCTTCCATTCATCTCCCTCTCTCATTTCCAGCTCCTCTTCTTCTTCCTGCACATTATTCCCCCATTTGCTCCTGTTGCAATTCTCCCTGCAGAACTTCACCCTGTTCTGGTTTGGTTCAGGCATTTATCAATTACTCCTCTAATGTCATCATTTCCCTCCTCCTCCTTCTTCCTCTCTAGCAGTGCAAAACTATTTTCTGAAGATCCTTCACAAATGCCCGCTCCTTCTCTCTTCATAGTAACCCGTTCTCTCCTTTCCACTCCATGACTTTTGCCACTTCTTTGCCTCCCTTCACAAGTCCCTATCTCCTCCTTCCATTTGTCTTTTGTCTCCTGACCTGGTTTCCCTGGCAATTGTTCTTCCTGGCCTGGGCCTCTTTGTCTCTGTTGTCCTTCTTCTGACCCTCTGTTCACCACTGTTGTCTCAAATCACTCTCCCTCATCTCCCCTTCTTCCTTCCTCCAGTATTGGACTAAACCCACCCCCAGTCTGCCTTGCCTGTCTTAGTTCCTCCTGCAGACCCTTGATCTCCTTTCTAAGTTTCTCTATGTGGTTGCACATTAAACGTCCCCCCCCACACTCTAGGCAATTTTCAGAAAGATTGGTTCACCACAGTTGTTGCAGCCTATCACCCTACCCATTGCTGTTGTTGCACACAGTGACCCCCACCCTTCCAGATGAAGGATACCAAACACTCCCTCAAGTCTCCCCTCTTCCCCTCTACTAGTGCAAAACATTCTTTTCTTAATTTCTCTTATCCCCTTTGTTGTACACATTTAGATAGATTGAGCAACTGCTTTTTATTTTCCTATCCTTCCTAACCACACCCAAAAAGAGACTTTAAGTAGCTATTACACAACCTTCTTCAAACTCCTACTCCTCCTTTCCACAATGCAATAGAAATGCAAAGAAGTAACAATGAAAGCTCCTTGATTTGCAGTTACTTCCCTTCCACTGAGATAGCAGTCACCTCTTCTCTCACTGCTGTTCCTTTCCTGGACTTCTGGTTCTGCTATGACAGGTGTATATCCTTTGCCCATTTGAGGAAGTGATGTCAGAACCCCTGGTATAAAGGAAATAATGGATCTGGGGTGGATGGGGTGAGGGGTTGGGGGGTGGGACCAGCTCAAGTCTTCCAGAAACAATCAGGTAGCTGAGGCCCCAGGTCAGACCATTAGCACCCTTCCTCCACTATGCACTAAACTTTGCAGCTAGTGAAGTCAGCAAAAATGAATCACAATTCTACTCAAAGCCCCCAAAATAGGTTTGCTACCAAAAGAAACAGGTCTCTAATTCAAACAGCTTCACCAACACCACATCAAATATAGGCTTGAAATTAGAAGATATAGGTCTCCAATTCAAAGAAACAGCCCCAATTAAATCACACCAAATAGGTTTTAAATAAGAAGAAATAGGCCTCCACAAATGCAGCCTGCTACACAGTGAAGCATCAAACAAATGAGTCCCCTTATAGCCACCAAAACAGGTTTCAAAATTCCAACAGCCCCAAGACAATACCCTGCTAGCCCCTTAGGAGTAGTAAGAAAGGAAATAAATAACCTTCTACCAAGTAAAATCCACAAGAAACAATGTAAAACAAGAAGAAGAAGCTACTGTACTGGAACAGATCTGATCCTTTCCCCTTCTAGTTCCTTCACAGACTTAAAAATAATGTAATGCTTATCCAGAAAGTAAATCCTGTCCCCTATTGCTCAGCAAAAGAAGGTTCAAACAAACTCTGCCAGACTCCAACTACTTCTGCAGTTAACAGGCCTCAAATACAATGTCTAACACACAGAAATGGCAGCTAAAAAATACTTTAAATCAACTTACAAACACACTCAGCAGCTAAAGGCCTTTTCTCTCTCTCCTCTAGCTGAAGACTGAATGAGATGGCAGTTAACCATCACCTTCTAACACCACTAATCCCTGTAATATGATGCCTGCACTTACAGGCTACAGAGCAACACTTAAACACACAATCACCAATGTGTCCACTAGAACACCTTAATCCTGCCCAAACCAAATTTTAAAGCACAAAAAAGGCAATTAGGAACAGACCTCAAATACAGTGTCCAACACACAGAAATGGCAGCTAAAAAAACTATCTTAAATCAATTTACAAACACTCTCAGCAGCTAAAGGCCTTTTCTCTCTCTCTCCTCTAGCTGACGACTGAACATATTCATAGTGATCTGATTGTGCATGGTTATGTTCCTTTTCTATAATTTCTTTCATGGCAATTATAGTATCTTGCAATTCCTGCTTAATCTAATCTCATTAATGTCTTGTTTCCTACAATAATTGTTATCATCTATGGTTTTAGTAACACCCGACCCTGAATTAGACTGTGGTAAGCATTGAAAGCTATCCCTAGAGTCTAGAGAAGCTGTTTCTTTATGTTGTCTAGCTTGTATTAAATCATTTACCTCCATAGAAGCATTAAAGGATCTTACTACAGAGTTTGGATCACGAATAAGGCAATTGTTATCAAAAATCAGATTAGGAGTTCTTCCAGTGAATCATCAATAAAAGAAACTTGTCTATATCTTGTTTCTATATCATTTGTGTCAGGTATTACTATAGGCATAGAAGCATCTTTTAAATTTAAGTCTTGCCCTTTCCCTCTCATTATATGATCAGTAATCAACATTTTCCCCCTTTTGTTTGGTATTCAGTTTTGCCTTCATAGTTTTGATCAATCCAATTTCCTTGGAGGAAACCTCCATCTTGGAGGTTTCCTTGTCTGTGTTTCTATTGACCTTTGTATTCCCTTTGTGTCCCTTATTATTGATATATCTTTCCTGCTGTTGTGTTTTACCTTTATTCCTCCCTTTCTTATTAGATATTTTCTGCTTTCTTTTCTGTTCAGTTGCCGATATACCAGGTACATTATCAGTCCCTGTTAATTCAGTATTCTGATGTAATACTATATCAGTTTCTAATTAACATAGAATCATAGAAACATAGAATTTGACGGCAGATAAGGACTGCTTGGCCCACCCAGTCTGCCCATTTCCCTACCTACTGGATAAGCTGCAGATCCTAGTTAACCAGCAGCCTACTTCTTCTTATCCCCACCCCCCAGAATTGCCTTATGACTGTCCCATGCATGCTTGAATTCCACCACTGATTTTGACTCCAGAACCTCCTCCGGAAGGCCATTCCATGCATCCACAACCCTCTCTGTGAAAAAATACTTCCTTAAATTACCTCTGAGTTGCCCTCCTCTATCTTCAAATTGTGCCCTCTTGTTCTTGCACACCTCTTTTTTGAAAGATGCTACCCTCTTGGACTTTGTTGATTCCCTTGAAAGTTTCTATCATGTCCCCCCCTCCCTCCTTTCCTCGAGGCTATACATATTAAGCTCCTTAAGTCTCTCTTCATATGTCTTCTGGTGCAGACCCTGCACCATTTTAGATGCCCTCCTCTGGACAGCTTCCATCCTGTCTATGTCTTTGCGGAGATTGGGTCTCTAGAACTGCACACAGTACTCCAGATGGGGTCTCACCAGCTGTCTGTACAGAGGGATAATAACTTCCTGTTTTCTACTGGTGGTGCCTCTCCCTATGCATCCCAGTAACCCCCAGCCCTCCTTGCTGCCCTCTCACATTGCTTGCCCACCTTTAGGTCATCTGATATGACTACCCCCAGGTCCCTTTCCATTTTTGTTGTTGTTAGTATCTCACCCCCCATTGTGTACTCTTCCACTGGGTTTTTGTTTCCCAGGTGCATTACCTTGCACTTCTTAGCATTGAATCAAGTTGCCATACATTTGACCATTCCTTTAACCTTGCCAAGTCCCTTCTCATCCTTTCCACCCCACCCTGTGCATCAACTCTGTTGCAGATCTTAGTGTCATCTGCAAAGAGACATCTTTCCTTCCAGTCCTTCTGCAATGTCACTTATAAAGACATTGAAGAGGACTGGTCCTAATTCTAAACCCTGCGGTAGCCCGCTAGTGACCCTCCTTTCTTCTGACTGGACTCCATTTACTATTACTCTCTGTGTCCTATTCTCCAGCAAATTTTTTACCCAGGCTGTCATCTTGGGACCCACTCCCAGGCTGGCTAACTTGTATATTAATCTTTTGTGTGGGACTGTGTCAAATGCCTTGCTAAAGTCAAGGTAGGCCATGTCCACAGCCCCTCCCTGATCTACTGCTTTGGTCACCCAGTCAAAGAAATCTATCAGATTTGTCTGGCATGACCTTCCCGCTGTGAATCCATGCTGCCTAGGGTCCTGTGCCCCTCTGGCCTCTAGATACTTGACAGTTCTTTCCTCAGAAGTGATTCCATCATTTTCCCTATCACTGAGGTTAAACTAACAGGTCTGTAGTTTCCTGCTTCTGTCTTGCTCCCACTTTTGTGAAGGGGAATCACATCTGCCCTCTTCCAGTCCTCGGGTACCACCCCATCATCCCATGATTTGTTAAAAGGGTAGTCAGTGGTGTCACTAGTTCTACCCTTAGCTCTTTTAGAATTCTGGGATGATCCCATCAGCCCCATTGCTTTGTCCACCTTCAGTTTTAAGAGTTCTTTCAGAACCCTTTCATCTGTAAATGGGCTGGTATCAACTTCTGTATCCAGAGTGTTACTACTGTTTGTTTTATGTACCTCCCCCTCTTCATTTGTAAATACTGAGCAAAAATATTTGTTTAGTATCTCTGCCCTTTCACAGTCTCCCTCAGTCCACCCTGCCTCCCCTTTATGAAGCCTCACTATCCCTCCCTTGGTCTTTCTTTGCTCCTGATGTACCTATAAAAGGTTTTATCCCCCTTCTTAACTGAGTTGGCTATCTTTTCCTCAGTTTGGGCCTTTGCTGTTCTGACTGCCTTCCCAGCCTCCTTTTGCTTTAACTGATACAGTTCTCTGTCCTGCTCCTTCTGCGATTCCTTGTACTTCCTGAATGCTTTCTTTTTCTCTTGAACCTTCACTGCCACTTGAGAACCACAGTGGTTTCTTACATCATCTTGTTTTATTTATTTGCTTCACACAAAGGCTCGTTACCTCTGTGATGGCAGTTTTTATTATTCACCATTGTTCTTCCACCCCTCCTTCCTGCCCATTTGCTAGTGCATTCCTTAGGCAAGCACCCATTTTGGCAAAGTCAGCCCTCCTAAAGTCCAGTACTTTTGTCTTTGTATGGCTTGACTCTATTGCTGTGTTTATTGTGAACCATACTGTTCGATGGTCGCTAGTTCCCAGATGGCTACCCACTTCTACATCTGTGATCCTCTCTCCGTCTCTATTTGAGAGAATCAAGTCTAATATTGCTCTACCTCAAGTGGGCTCCAGTACTAGTTGTCTAAGGCATGCCCCCTGTAGGGCATCTAGAATAACTGCACTCTTCGAAGTGGCAGCTGCAACTGCACTCCAGTTAACATCTGGCATATTCAGATCACCCATCAGCAATATCTCCTCTTTTTCTGCCATTCTAAGTATACTTTCTATCATTTCCCTGTCCATTTCCTCCCCCTGAGAAGGAGGTCTGTATACAACCCCTGTGTGTATTGTGGTGCCATTGCCTGTCTCCAAATTTACCCACAGTGCTTCTTCTCCTCCCTGTTTACCCTTTTGTTCTGTTGCTTTTATTCCTTCCCTTATGTAAAGAACTACTCCTCCTCCTCTTTTACCCTCCCTGTCCCTCCTGTAGACAGTGTATCCTGGTATGTTTATGTCCCAGTCATGGTTTTGTGTGTACCATGTTTCTGTGACTGCCACAATATCCAGATGTTCCTCCTCCATCAAGGCCACTAATTCAGGAAGCTTGTTACCCAGACTACAGGCATTGGTACTCATTGCTCTCCATTTTTTGATGGCTTTACCTTCTGTTGCAGCATCCCCCACTGACCGTTCTACCTCAGTCTTTTTCTCATTTAGATCCCTGTTTTGTAGGGAAAGGCTGGGATTTTCCTGCTGCTTGTCAGTGCCTCCCCCTTTGACTAGTTTAAAAGCTTGTTTTTTATTTGTTTGTTATTTCTGGTCTTCATTTTATAAAATACAGTTACAGCCAAAAGAACCCTCTATGATGCACAATATGATTGACTGTTCTGCAATCTATAAAGTGCAAGTACAAATTCTAAAATGCTAGTCTCAGGCTAGATCAGCAGACAGAAAAATAAAAATAACACTTTAAAAAAGAAAGTTCAAAAAACAGTAGTCATATAGCACAACATTAAAAGAACTATTCTTATAATTTGAATTAAAGAACATAAAGTGCCACCACTGTTCTTTAGTTTAAAATGACTGTCCATAAAGAGCACATGAAAAATTCTTGTTGTCAAACACAGAAGACGTGTGTATCCTCGATAGATCGATAGAAGAACAGAATATTTCGAGAAGTATAGTGTCCTATTAACAAAATTGGTGCACCTCTTGCCCTTTATTGTACACACATTCCATCTCAGCCTTTATGGGGAGAGAAAGAAATCAAAATAATGTACCAAACAATAGAAAGTGAATAGAATTTGATGCTAAAAATATATATATATATAGCATACTTACTCTGCCCTCTCCATGGTACAAAATTAACCAAAGCCTAAATGGCAATAGTAGTTAGCCTATTCAGCTAGGCTAACTTTCATTAACTGCCCTCAGCAAGTTTTCCAAGTATCTGAACAGGCAAAATGTCAAGAGGCAGCACCAATAGGATCACTGAAATAACAAAAAGAATGAAGGAATAGCAAAGGAGTAGCAACTAGAATCAAGCCAATAATGCAACGTAGCACAGCATACAAAGGAAGAAAGGCAATAAAGCTTATATATACTACTTACTTTGCTAGAGTTGTTCAATCTATATAATCAAAGAGACTACACAGGAAGCTCCGTGTGCTCGTTGCCAGCAGGTTGGCAAAATGGTGAATGCATACAAAAACGCTGACGCATGCACATTTAAATCCTAAACCACCAGCTGATCATGTGATTTGTATGGCACAAAACTTTAAAACATCATAAAATCTTAAAAATATTAAAATATATTGTATATGTTATGTATAACCAGAGAGGTATAGGCTTATAAATAATAAATCAATACAATGTATGGAATGGCATATAAAAATGAAAGTGTTGGTAGCTCAGAAAAAAGAGAAATGATCCACAAAATGTTTTTACTTTGCAGTCTATTATACCAACAGGAGAATGAATAATTCAAAAGGTAAAATGTAATAACCTGGTAACACGGGAGCTGTATGCCGCCCAACATATAGAACCTTATGGAGAGGTTTGCTGCTAGAACCACCAGTAAGTCATATAGTAAAGATTGTTGGAGAGAACAGAGGAGTGCAGGCCTAGGAATAGGGCAAGACTTAGCTTGGGGGGTTGGCGGGTGGCAAAGTAGGTGTTAAACATAGATGTGAACTCAAGTATGCACCCCATTTGTTGTAGTATTTGTCCATTTGTCCCAACTGTGAGTAAAAAAAGTCTTTCCAGTACTGCAGCCTGTGCTAGGGCTGATCTCCTGGACTTTGGGGGAGGAGGAAAGGGTTTCCTCAAGTGTATCAGGATTAGTCTTTTAGCTTTGAGCATTGCAACCAGATTCCACCTCTGAAGAGGGGATGGCAGTGTGTCTAGGGATTTAGAATCTCCCAAAAGCAACATAGCATAGTGGCCCTAATATCTACGTTAACTATTTTGGAACAGTCAGTAAGCATGGATCTCCAAAAGGGAGCTAAGTCAGGACAGGTCCATAGAATCTACAATAAGTTAGCGGGGGCTTTTGAGCACCTCCAGCAGGATGCTTGAGGGATAAGACCCATGGAGAACAAACCTTTAGGGGTTCTATACCATCTAAGCAAAATCTTCAGTTGAATGCTCTGACTTTTGACATCCCGGTAGGCCACATGAGCCAACTTTAGGCACCGGTTCCAGATCACCGGGGTTATATCTTGTCCAATAACTCCCTCCCACTTGATTCTGCAGGATTCAGTAGGATTTGGCTGTGCCTCCCTTATGGTTTTATAGAAGCTCCCCTGCCAGGCCTTGCTAGGAGGAAGCTTTGTGAATGGAGTAGAGCCAGAGCCATTTTGGTTACTGGAGAACCGATTTTGAAAAGACTTGACCGCACTGAATTCTGCAAATACTCCAGAAATCTTTGTTGGAAAAATGGTAACATGCCTTAAGTTGTTCAAAGGACATTAGGATGTGCAAGTCAGGCATAAGAAGATCTTGGATTGTTTTAACCCCTCCTGTGTGCCAGTCAGACCAGTAAATCATTTTTTTATCAACGAGTAGAAGGGATTGTGCCAGAGAGGAGCATATATTAGTGGGGGGTGCCTGTCCTTTGGTTGTGTATGAGACCTCACCATACACCTATGCCATGCGCTCACTGTTTTGACCATGATCAGAGAAAGATTCCTAGCTAAACGGGTGGTGGGCATAAGTAGGTTCCAAAGTGGCACCATCCCAGCTAAGGACTGTTCAAGGATGACCCATCCTGGTGGCATTGGTGATGGCACAAACCATTTTGTGGCCTGTCCAGTAAGGTAGGCAATCTGGTAACTCTGGAAGCAAGGGAGTCCCGTACCTCCCAGAGACCAATGAGCCCTGAGTTTTGTTGTACCCCATCTGCATGCCTTACCTTCCCAGAGAAAGGAAGAAATTCTCTTATCTAGGGTTTAGAAAAGTCATAAAGAAAGCCGAACCAGTAAGTTATTAAATAAATACGATAGCCTCAGGAGGCCGATCATCATGATTGCCTCCACCTTACTGCATAGGGAGATGTGTAGTTTACATAATCTGTCAAATTCTGTGGTGAGCGTAGCAATTAGAGGGGAGAAATTAGCACTCACCAAATCACACCATTTGGCCAGTATTATTATCCCCAAATAGGTAAAACTCTCAGAGGCCCAGGAAATGTCAGTTCTGTCTAGACAGTCTCTAGTACAGAATTTATTTAAGGGGGCAAATATAGTTTTCTTCTGATTAATCCAGAGGCTGGATAGGTCAGAAAAGGTTTGAAACAGAGATAGAACCTTATGAATGGATGATTTGGGGTGGGTGAGAGTTAGTAAGAGGTCGTCCACATAGGCACTTGTCAGAAAGGATTTCCCATTGACTAGTACCCCGGCACATCTTTCGCTTGTATGAGGTTCCTAATTAATGGGTCTAATGCGATTAGGAAAAGTAGTGGAGAGAGCAGGCAACCCTGCCAGGTACCCTTGTGCAGCTGAAAAGGGGGGGGATATGTTCTTATTTGTCACAATATGGGCCATGGGGTACTGTATAAGGTGGAGACCCAGCCACAGAAATACGGGCCAAAGCCATACACCCATAGCAGTCTGTGCAGATAACCCCACTCGACAGAGACAAATGCTTTAGAAAAGTCAATTGTGAGATTGAGGAACTACCTAAGATTATCGGCCCCAGACTTCCCCTTAGAGTAGCCCGCCTGAGAGGGGTGCACTATTGAGGGGAGGACTGAGAGTAAGCGGTTGGCAAGGATTTTCACCGCGATCTTAGTATCTACTGACAGAAGGTATATAGGGAAAAAATTTGCACAATCCAAAGGATCATTTGACTTTCTCAGGAGTAGGGTAACTAGTGCTTCCCTCATGGTGGGGGGGGGATTCTGAAGGTGGGGCTCCTGTAGGGCTTGTAAAAGAGGAACTGAGATCTCATCAATCAACAGCTGATACAATTCTGTAGACAGGCCATCCAGGCCTGGTGCTTTGCCTTTCACCATCTGAAAAATAGCTGCTTGCAGTTCCTCCATGGCAAAAGGCTTCTCAAGCTGCTTCTTTGCTTCTGGGGAGAACTGTGGAGTTTTGGCTGCCTCGCAAAACTCCCGAAGAGCTATCGAGAGATTGGAAGGGTCCATAGCAGCCTGAGACTGATATAGGGAGTCGTAAAAATGAGTCATGACCTCGTTAATTGCCTGAGGATGAGAAACCGTACCCTATTGGCAGCTCTCAGAGCAGTAATTCTGGAGGCTGCTTGGTGTTTGCGCAGTTGGTATGCTAAGAGTTTCCCCCTTTATCCCCTTCCTCCCAATACTTATGTTTTGTCCTGAGGAGTTGCCATTCGACCTTCCTCTGTAGTAGACAGTTAATATGGTATTTAAGCCCAGTGATGGCCACCACAAGGGAACTATCCCTATAGGCTTTGGCTGAGGTCTTAAATCTAGTCTCCAGGGTTGTCAGTTCAGCCTGCAATTTCTCCAGCTCAGCCTTTCAGGCTTTATTCTTAGCCACAGAAAATGCTATAATTCTGCCCCTGAGAAATGCATTAAAGGCTTGCCATATAGTACTAGGTCCCACCTCATCAGTCGTATTAGTGGCAAAATATGCCATGGCCTCTTCCTTAATGTATAACTGAAAGTCTTTGTCTTGCAGCAGGAGAGGGTTACATCACCATCTGGTGCTCTCAAGACCCTGACACAAAGGCTGATAGTTCAGCAGTATCGGGGCATAGTCTTATATAATCAAGTTCCCTATCTTGGGGTCACTAATCCCACAGGCAGCCACGCTGTTGCACAGCCAAAAATCAATGCAGCTATGTGAAGCATGTACAGAGGAAAAATAGGTGAAGTCCCTGCCATCTGGGTGATCTCTTCTCCAGTGGTCAATAAGACCCCACTCCTCTATTAGCACTTGTAAAGCTGCCCTGACCTTCGGATGGGCTTGCAGGGTGGGTTTTGGCTTGTCTATGAATACATCCAGAACTAAACTGAAATCCCTGCCTAAATAATAGATACGTTGGACACATCTTTGGTAAGCAAGGTGATAGTTTGTTCCACCCCGGTTATGGCCTCAACTGAATCTGTGTTGGGGCTGTAAAAATTAGCCAGAACAGTACATCCTCTGGCATGGGAAAGCTGGACAGGCACCCACCTGCCTTATGTATCAGATTTTGTCTCATTCATTGACCAGGTGCATGATTTGTGGAACAAAATAACCACTCCTTCAGATTTGGTAGGGGCCATGCTAGCCACCACCCAACCCACCCACATTTTTCTGAGCCATCCCACAGTCTTTGGTGTGAGGTGCATCTCCTGCAGCAAGGCAACATCTGCCCTTACAGAGCACAGATGTTACAGTACTTTGGTTCATTTCACTGGGTGGTTTAAACCCTTGATGTTCCTGGAGATGCACCTCACAGCACCCAGCCTGGTGGTGTCCATAGCAAAATAGAGAGTGATAGAAAGATGGAAGACGTGCACCTACCTGAAATATTGGTCTCTAAAAAGTGGGAAGGAGGTATCCCTAGCAATTGGACAGATATATCAAGCAGACTTAATAGACCTTAAGGCCTAATCTGCAGGCACTTATTATGTTAGTATATACCAGGGTGCTGAGTTACTAGGCGGTCTGCAGTAACCTTCAGCGAAGCGTTAGAGCACCTAACATCAAGGAGTGGAATCAACTGTTTAAATCAAAGAAGAATATTGTATTACAACAAGACAGTTAAAAATGTAATAGAAAACCAGTAAACCAATAAGCTCAGTAACAAGCACTTTGTGAAGACATGAAATAAGAGGAGGTATCTCCATTTAGGGTCGCCCAAAATACAGGCAGATCCAAGCAAAGCTAACCCACAACACCTAATTCGGGGTGGTAGGTAGGTCAACTAACAAAAATACAAATCAAAACCCATCTCTACCCAGGACACGACACCTAAAAGGTGATCGAGACTGGATTCCACAGTCAGGGGTAACGGGAAACCCATGGGTAATGTAAAAGAGGGGACTCGGGACACAACACATAAGCAAGTGGATATGAAGGACAGTGAGCAGGAAAACAAAAACAAGAAAAAGGAGGGGAAATGAGTCCGACATTTCCCTAACCAGATATTGTAGCTTTCCTTAAGAGACGTTGGACCAAATAGCACATGGGTGAGGAAAGGGAGCCTCAAGATATGACTGCCAAACTAAGGATGCTGGTGCCACTGATACACCAGCTAGTCAGCCTCCATGCGTACCATGGTGGGTGAGGGTAGGATATTAAACCAATTGAGGGGAGAAGCATAGCTAGGCTAGCCCAGGTGGCCCAAGCAAGCTCATGTCTCAAACTGTAAAGCAGGTGTTTAAGATCCCCTCCCATAATTAGAGAGGGTAGTATCTGAGGGAGCAGTAGCAGGTAGTCTAAAGACAGTCACAGCAAGGAGTGCCACTTAGGGGTACTATCTTTAGTAATACCCCAACCCCCGTGCCTTATTCTGCCACTTTGGATGGAATCACTCAAGGGGTATAAGCCTTCAGCGAGCCTGAGGTGCACCCAGTTGTAAACAGGTGGCAGTAGAGGGAGGGGGGCCCTAACAAGACACTTAGGTGCTTAAGTAGCCAGTAATAAAGCAAAAAACATAAATGCTTATAGCCTAACCCAGTTCAGCTTGGAACGTCATTGATCTGGATGGTTCTTGATCACCAAGGAGGTCTGCTCATGAATGGCAGAAGACCTTTTGCCACAGCAGCTGCAAAAGAAATAAGTCCTGGTTTCACCAGGAGGGACATATCTGGCTCTTTCCCCATTGTCAATTCAGTCTCCTCTGACCAATCTAGTGGGACTGAGGTGTCCATGTCTTCAGGAGACTGCTCTTTCCAGGTCAACTCCTCTTTGTCTGAGGACCTGTCTCCTTTAGGGACCTTAGCTGGTGGTGAAGCCACAGTTTGGTACTCATCCTGCTGCTTGTCCTTCCGAGCTCTCTGTCAAGGTCTGTGGGGTTTTGGAGGCAATGAAGGCACTGAAACACTTGCACAAGACTTAGAGCATTGGGGATGCATAGGAGGAGATAGGAGATTCGGAGCTGTGTATCTGATTGTCCAGGCACAACCTGGGGGTGGGGCATTTGACTGCTGTGCCATCCTACTTGGGAGGGAGTCTCCTGAGCTTGTTTCCCTGAGTTTTGATTCCCCCTCCCTGAGGAATGCCCCTCTGGTGCCCATGGCCTTCTGGGAGAGGTAGTCGTAGCGACCACATCAGGCCAGAATTTAGTTAGCCAGGCCTATACTTCAGAAGGATGCTGAGCGAGGATCTCCCTGCTGTTTCTAGATACATATAAGGAGGTGAGCCATTTGAAATTATACTGAATCCATGTTGCTGAAGTAGACTTTTGATAGGAAGAAAGGCTTTTTGCTTCATAGCCACCTCCTGTGAATAGTCTCAGAAAAAATAAATTTTGGATCCCTTCCAGAATATGTCACCCAGGTCTCTTGTTATTTTTAATATCTGCTCTTTGGTGGAGTATCGTAGGCAGTATGTCATAATGGGCCGAGGGGGAGAGGTGTGGGGGGAGGATCTGGAGAAGAGCCTGTGGGCCCATTCTACCTCAACTGGGCCTCTCCAGTGCTCACCCAGCCACTTAGGAATCATTCTGTTCAGGAATATTTCCATACTAGAGCTCTCCACACCCTCAGGGACACCAAGCATCCAAATGTTGTTCCGGCATCCACGGTTCTCCTGATCCTCGGCCCTTTCCCACAGTCATGCCAGCCTTTGTTCGTGGGCCTCCAGGCACTTCCAGATCTGACTATGGTCACTTTCCAGGTCCTCCACTTGCTGCTTCATCACATTTGCTCTGTCTTCAAGGTCTCGGACAGCTGTTACAGTTCCACTAAGTGCTTCGCTGATCCTGTCTACCCAGCTCAGCAGCACCTCCAACATTTTGGTAATTTACATTAGAGATTTGCTGACCTGCAGGTGTTGTTGGGGTTTGTCTGTGGAGGAGCCAGGGAGGGAGGCAGACTGCGGAGGTAAGGGATCGACTATTGCAAAAGACCCTCGGATTCTAAGCAGGATCTCCCAACAGTGGCAAAAGCTTGTAGGTCCCTCACAGAGGACAAATTCTGCCACTTACTCCCAATCAGTCCCTCTGCCACATGATACGTGTTCCTGACTCTCTGGACGGCTAACCCATGTAGCCTACTGTAGCGAATACAATCGTCGTGTAAACCCTGGGCCTTATAAGCACTTAACTTTAGTCCGATGCACGAAAAGGCTATGTCGCAAGCTGGGATGGAGAAAGCAACTAAAGCCCCACCCGCCGTCGATCACATTGGATGCCTGCGGATGGTACCTGGTTCGAGACGGAGCAAAGGGATTAAGCTGCCATCTTAGTCGCGTGCAGGCCAATCTAGTGGTTCTTTGAAAATTGAGCCCAAGGAGTCAAGAAGCAAATGGCTCAACCTGCCCTCCTCCACAGCTGTCCACCTTCTCATGAATGAAAGCACTCACACACTTGCTGTAGTAATACTGATTTTACTATAGCAAGCACAAGAGTACTTCCATTCATGAGAAGGTTGCCGGCTGTGAAGGAGGGTGATTTGAGCCAGTTGCCTTCTCAACTCCATGAGTTTACTTGCAAAAAATGTGTTGCTGGTATGTGGGAGTAGCATGGTGTTGTGCTAGGGTGAGGGAGCATATAAATTATATTTTTTTAAGTGCAAATGGGTGCTGCACATTAAGTAAAACAGTGGTCGCCTGTAGAGGTGGGCAGATTGAGACAGTTGCCCATTGGGAGACATTGAACAAAACAACAAATTGGGGGTGCTGGGGGGTGAGGGTGACATTGTTTTTTTTGACAAGAGTATGTTGGGGATGAGGTTTATATTTTACTTGGTTTTGGGCTGGGGAAGGAGGGAGAGACAGTATTTATTTTTTCCTTGTTTTTCTATATTTTGTCTGTGGCCTAATACTCCTTCCTGAATACAAATAATGCCCTATTTGGGAAGGGCTCCCGAATATTTAAGAACTCCACTATTCATGGTATTCTGGAAATACTATTCAGCCACTGCACAGCCCTATTGAACACCCAAAGTTTCATTTTTTTCTTTTCTTTGGTAGAAAGAGCTTGCAGCCCTAAAACAGCCCCATAGTCCACCTCACCTCTCACAAAAGTAGCAGTGCAATTCCTCCTTTTGATTGTACTACAAATTATATATTTTCATAAGCAACAAGCTCGATATAATCCAATGTGCCACTGAGCACACAGTGTTGGTTTCTGTTAAATAAGACCCATTATCAGCTGACCCTGCACACCTTGTATATGATGGCAATAGAATGAGTGACATTACCAGTCATGCACAGTAATGTTCTCCAGTTTGATAACTAGTCAGTAGTTAATTGCTACATTTTTGCTGCCAGTTGCAGTATCTGTTCAAATTAAGTTCAAATACTGTAGAAAATATATAAAAAAGGAAAATAAATCAACAAAAACAATATTAGTTAAGGGATGGACAATAAAATGAAGGACAATGTAATGTCCTATTGTACTATCTTTTCATGTCTTTCTTATTTGTTTTTTGTTTTGTGATGCATAACTTGTTTTTCTTTGTGGTGATAATTATTATACTGTGTAATGTAAGGTTCAACTGAACCAGAGGCAATAGACTGTAGAGGAGAATGAAACTGCAACATCTAGAAATCACATTTACAGCTCGGTGGACAGGTTCACGGCACAGTGAATTAGCACAAGTGCGATACTGACATATTTGCAATTAGTGGTCCATAAAACAGCTTCCACCTGCATTCAGTCAGTCCAACACTCTGTTGGCAGTAGAGGTGTTGCAAAGTTCAATTTCACCAGCAAAGTTCATGTGAAGCACAGAAAATTCACGCTTCATGGAATTCGTAGTTTTTGGAACACTCTAAAACTTCGATTAGCATGATTTGTGCAAACATTTCAGTGTAATTCGCCTTTGTTTAAGGTGGTATGCAAATTTTGTGGGTGGAGCACATAATTTGCGGGTGAAATTTCACGCTCCGTAGCAATATCCTATGAATTTCATGAAATTGCTCTGGAAATTATGCGAAATCCGTGAATTATTTATTTATTTATATTTTGTTGACCGGGTAAGTGCACTAGACAAATCCTGCATATTTTCAGGCACGGCCCGGGGGGAAGGGGATACAGATGAATGCCAACTGATTTTGAACCAGATTAAGCTGTTGGAGGCATTTTTAGTGAAAGAGGGAAATTTGTCCAGGACACCAGGGAAATGCCCCTACTCATTTCGATAAGTGCCATGGGATCTTTAACATCCACCTGAACTACCACCAATCCAGACAGATGGGACCTCGGTTTAACGTCTCATCTGAAAGATGGCACCTCAGAAGTGCAGCACCCCTCTCATACTGCACTACAGTGTCAGTACTGGGATAGTAACCCACATGCCAGATGTGGGAACTGAACCCACAGTACTCTGATCTCCCGGCCTCAGAGGCGAGTGTGCTACCTACTGAGCCACTGACACTGTTATTTAATTCAAGGAGGGAATTTGTGGACTTCATACACCTCTAGTTGGCAGTCTGATGTTACTGGTGCTACTACCTGTTTCATTGAATTACGTCAAAGCTTTGAGTACTGTAATTTGTGACAATGTCATTACTTTCATGGCTGAAAATGAAACCAACAAACCAGGATTACCTGTCTGAGGTTACAGATATTAATGCTGAAGTGCTTGCATAGATATCAAGGACCATGTGGCAACTAACACTGAAGCACCGGTCTCTGATTCTGAATCAGACTGAATCGAACCTGGAGTAGAAAGCCAACCAGAAAGCCTGATTCTTTTTTCTGTTTAATTTCCTTTTGAGAGCACAGAATTTTAGGCAATATTTCAAATAAAGCTTAAATCTATTTGGCAGCACAATGTTGATTGGTAGCATTTGTTTAACTCATTCGTGCAGAACGGTGCAGTGGTGGGACAGACTATCTATTATACCCTACTACCAGGTGACTTTTTTGTTTTCATTGATTTTAATGAAAGAGTGCTGCTGAGAGCGTACTAAAACATTGCATGACACACCAAACTACTTCTATAATTTTCACTGGAATAAGATTTTTGCTTGCTTTTTAAAATAGTGAATATAGCGAAAATGTTATCCCTGCACAATTTATGTCTACTTCAGTAGTATCTCTGGTGATATCTGGAGCAGTAGTTCAATACAAAAACTTTCCACATCTCACTGTTTATTAGTTTGTATCCAAATCAAGACAAGCCACTGCCTTGCAGAAATAGTGATAAAATCAGGGGAAAGACAGGCAAGTTTTTGGTTTGCACAGGTGAAAGCAGCTTTGGATTTTTCTTGGATGTTTCCAACATCAGTTGCTTCAGAAAGATATTTCTAAACAACTGGGGATATTGCCTCAATGCATCACTCAGGCTAGAACCTGAGAAAATTGAATTTATTTTTTATTTATTTATTTATTTGTATTTCAGATGAGACCTTTGAGCTGAGGTTTTTTTTAGAAAGGTTCCACGTCAAGGCAATAAGGACAATAAGGTACAAAACATAACATGATCATTACAATGGAACTTACAAAAAAAAAGACAAATAAGGTTACAATAATAGCAGCCAAAGGCATTGTCAAGGAATTGTGTTGCGAGTTAATTATACAGTACAAGTCATATGCAGCTTAGTGAAACTTTGTTAGGAGTGGGTTAGTGGGAAAAGAGAAAGAAGAGTGGTGGTGAGGGGTGTAGTGGGAGACAGAGAGAGGGAGGGAGAAATGGGGAGGGCATTGCGCTGGGTATGTGGTAGAAGGAAACAGCAAGGAGGAGGAAAGGGGGGATGAAAAGGAGACAGATTCTTCCTATACCAGTAATGGGGGATAGGAGAGGAGGAGGAGGAGCTGAGGCAGTGAGGAGGGATGCTTGAGGGTAGTCTGCCTGGAGGGGATTATAAGAAGCAATCACAGAAGGCACTAGCCACGAGGTGTTGACGCAGTTTACACGTAAAAGCACCAATCGTGGCAATGTTGGAGATTTCTGTAGGTAGCAAGTTGAACCAGGTGGAGGCTCTGACAAGGTAAGAACGCTTAGCTTGAGAGGTCTGACAGCGAGGTATTGTAAAGGTTAGACTGTCCGATCTTCTAGTTAGGCGGAGGACATGCTGTGGGGTCAATATTGATTGGACTCCAGGGGGCATAAGGCCCAGTGATGTCGTCTTAGCTAGGATGCAGGTCTGGTACTTTAGCCTGCCGGATAGCTGGAACCAGTTAGCCTGCTCGTAAATGTCACACATGTGAGAAAGGCGGGCAGCTGAAATAAGGAGTCTACATGCCTTATTAAGGGCTACAGCTATGCACCGGAGTGCAGTATCAGTAGTGGATCCATAGATAATGAGCCCATATTCAATAGTTGAGATAACAGAGCTCTGGATAGTGAGGTTCAAGGCTCAGCTAGTTAGCAATGTTTATGCTTTGTATAGTAGTATTCTATACGGGAGTTCACAGTTTTAGCTTATATTGTCAATGTGTTTGGTATACGAGAGGAGCAGTCAAGGGTCAGGCCCAGATATTTAAACATATCCACCTGCTCAAGAGTGAAGCCTTCGTGGTTGTTAATTATGAGCTCATGGTCCTTGTACTTGTTATGGGTTCCATGGAACAACATTGTTTTAGTTTTTTTGTGGTTAAGGATGAGTTTATGTGAGCAAAACCAGTCTTCCACTTCTGTGAAACTTTTCTGTAGTTCAGACTGAAAGGAGGTGGGGTCGGTGTGGCAAGTGAAGATTACTGCATCATCTGCATACAGTAACATTCTGTCATGGCAGGAGGCAGGGAGATTGTTCATGAATATGCTGAATAACAAGGGACCCAGGATAGAACCTTGGGGTACTCCAGAGTGGATTGGTAGAGATGATGAGAGGAATTCACCAATCCTGACCTGTTGGGTCCGGTTACTGAGGTAGCTTTGAAACCAGAGGGTAGTTTCACTTGAAAGACCAAGGAGGGATAATTGTTTGAGGAGAATGGAGTGATTGACAGTGTCTTGTGACAGTGAATTGTTTGCTTTTATCAAACTCTCCACTTAGATACAGTACTAAGATGCCAGCAGAGTAGGCCTAATGGTCTATCAAGTCTGCGCAAGACTCAGCACCCAGTCGAGGCACTATTGCTGCCCTCCCTGCCTACTCAGTGAATCCTCCCAACCCCATCTACCAATTGAGTACGCCTCCAGTTTTAGCATTACTCAGTTTTACCTTCCCCCCCTTTACCTGTCCCAGCCCTGCTTGAACTCCCCACAGTATTTAAAGCCATCAGTTCTGCAGGCAGTGCATTCCAAGGTTCCACCAGCCTCTCAGTGAAGTAGTGTCTCCTTGTCTCCCCCCCAAGTCTCCTGCCAACCAGCCTCTTGGAGTTCCTCCTGGTGGCCCGCTCCTCTGTGAGCTGGAACACCCTATCAAGACTTGCCCTATTTACCCCCTTAAGGTATTTAAAGACCTCAAACATATCCCCTCTGTCCCTCCTCTCCTTCAGAGAATAGAAGTTGAGCTCCTCAAGTATCCTCATAGGACCTTTCCCCCAGATCCTGTATCATCCTGATCATCCTCCGCTGGACTCTCCCCAGCAGTGCAATGTCCTTTTTCAAGTACAAGCACCAAAACTGCAGGTAGTATTCAAGGTGCAGTCCAACCAGGAAGTTATACAGAGGGAGAAGCACCTCCCGCCTTCTTGAGGTTATCCCCCTGCTGATGCACCTGAGCATTTAGGCAAGGCAAGGCAAGGCAAATTTTATTTAAAAGACACCTAATGCCGGAGACTCTGGGCATTGTATATAAAACCATTATAAACAAACATCAATAAATAATCATTATCATCACAGTTAAACTAATTAAATAGACTTTAGTAATGAATAACAAAATAAATAATGAAAAATAAATCAGGGACAGAAAGTATAACAGGTCAGAACAGGGCGATATTTTAAAGCAAGATCTACAAAGCTGGGTCCGGTAAAGCCACTGCAAACAGGAAGGCATTGAGGAATGCCTTGAAAACCTCCACTGAGGGGGTCTCACTTATAGATGGAGGAAGCAAATTCCACAGGATCGGATCAGTGGCACTAAAGGCTCTGTCACCTGCGTTTTAAGCCTCATCCTGGGAATCACAAGGAGGTCCCTCAAGGAGAAACGGATGGAGCAGACTGAGGTAGCAGGTGTAAGAAGGTCTGCCAGGTGACCAGGGCCCAGACCATGTAGGGCCTTAAAGGTGAGCAAGCCCACCTCGAAGAGGATCCTCCACCTGACCGGCAGCCAGAGAAGTTCACACTGCACTTGGATGAATTTAATTTGCTTTGGCTGCAGCCCTCTTACACTGTTCAGAGTTACTCATCTTGGCATCCACAACCACCCCAATGTCCTTTTCCCGCCTCCCAAAACCTGCAGTTTCCCCTCTCCAAAAAGGTACTCATGAGCTGGATTCCTAAGTCCCAGGTGGAGAACTCTGCATTTCTTAGCATTAAATCTCAGTTTCCAGGTGTGTGACCACCTCTCCAGAGTCTCCAGGTCCCCCGGAGGGCTCTTCTACCATTCTCCCCATCCACCACTGCCCCAAGCTTTGAGTCATCAGCAAAGAGGCCCATCTCACTCCTGATACCATTTCTGATGTCTGAGATGTAAGCGTTCAACAGGAGTGTACCCAGCATGGACCCTTATGGGACCCCACTAATGACCCTCCTAGGAGATGAAACCTCCCCCCCGACCACCATCTTCTGAAACTGCCCTGCTAGCAAGTTTCCTATCCACCTGACCATCCATTCTCCTACCACCCCCATTTCCACCAGCTTATCCAGCAGTCCAGGATGTGGCACTAAATCAAACACCTTACTAAACAGCGGCCCTTCGGTGCAGCAGTTGGATTTCCGCTTCTGACGCCAGCGACCCGAGTTCAGGAGTGGACTCGGGTCATTGGAGAGCCAGCCAAGGGGAGAATGGCTTGAATGTCCCATGACAGCTTGCCATCTCCGGGGGGCAGGGGATGGCTGAAGCCCATGCTACCTGTGCGTGACCTCGGGCGGAAGTTCAAGGGAACCACCAGCCCAGCTTGAAGGAGACGGGTGGCCAGTAGTGCAGTGGATGTCAGCGCACAGTGCCCCCATGTCAGAGGCATTGGGGAGAAAATGGGAAACACATCTGCAGGATCTGGGATGATGAGCTTCCTGGAGCATGTCCCGATTTGCCCCTGCTCACCAACCCCCTCCGGTGCCTGACAAAATGAAGGATTACGGGGTCAGAGTTCCACCTCGTCCCCACTTGGGGGGGACAAAGCTCCATGGAGGACTGGGAGGTTGGTTCAGTGGGCAGATGGCAGGAAGATGACCCCTTGGATGCCATGAAGGAGTCAGAGTTGGCAGGCAGTAGGGGAGTATAAAGCATAATTTAAAAAAAAAACAACATCTTACTGAAGTCTAGAAAGAGGACATCTACCAGCCTGCCCTAGTCCAGATCCTTTGTCAGCAAATTGTAGAACTCCACAAGGTTAGTCTAACATGATCTGCCCTGAACAAAGCCATGTTAGTGATCATTCAGGTGGCCCCATGCTTCCAGAAACACCTCCAGCCTTTCTTTTAAGATGGCCTCCATCATTTTGCCTACCACTGACATCAGGCTGACAGGCCTGTAGTTACCTGGCTCCTCATGTGAGCCACCTTTGTGGATAGGCATAATGTGAGCTGAGGCACCCACCCATCTGAAGTGAGGAGTTAAAAAGATCAACCAGAGGTGCAGCTAAGATAGCCACCATTTCCTTTAGCACCCTGGGATGAAGACCATCCAGATCTGGTGCCTTCTCTGTTCTTAGGGATTTGAAGGCTTCCTTCACTCTACCAACAGGAATTTACCATGAATCAATTTTAGCTATCTGATTTACCATGAATCATTTTAACTATCTGATTGATTATTAACATGCCAACAAGTGACATCTACAATGATTCTCACCACTTCCCTCACACCTTCTGGTGGCACTGGTAAGTGTTTCTAGACACCTTCTTCTGGCAAAAGCCCTACAGATCATCTCACAACTCATGCTAGCAGCAGCAAAAATCCTGAGGCTACAACAAGGATTTACATATTTTCAACATCAACAGGCTTGGTATGATCAGGTGCGCCACTGAACACAGAGTTGGTCTCAAATAAATAAAACTCATCACCTGATCACATCAACTATGAATGGGATGGCCATGGAAGGTATCTAGTCAGCTTAAAGTGGGAATAATTGTGCCACAAAAACTGTGCCATTAACCTTTAGGCTGCCAGCAGAACTGGAATAGCATGGGGTCATAAAGTAGTGGGCAAAGCCATGCACATCAAGACCACACGCCTACGTACAGTGTACTGCAGCACCCAACTTTTCTCATGTTTTGCAGTGGTGCTTTGCCCACTGCCCCCCTCACATCCCCAAAAACTATTATAATCAACTCTGAGAGGGTGTGAACAAAGGAGCAAGAAATAAAATATAAAAAGAAAAAGATTCCCTGGCAGGGAATCAAACCACATTCCCCCAACCCCATCCACTGCAGGACTGGGTGCTCTAGCCACTCCACCATCAGAGCGGCTCAACTGAGCACCCAACCAGCAGTGGCTACATCCATTTCCTTCCTTCCTGCTGGTGAGCATCAGAAGGTAGTGATACTTTAGTATTGCTGTAATTCCCCTGTCACTGTTAAGCCACACACCCTACTCACAGTGTGGTTTTGAAGTGCATGGTTTCACCTGCGAGATTATGACCCGGTACCAGTTGGAACGTATAGGAATTCTGGACTAATATATCAGTCTGCAGCACAGAAAGGGTTAAAATAGCATCAGGAAAAAACAAGGAAAGGGGCCAAATAGTGTCAGGATGTTATCCTGCCCCACCCGACTGTCACCCTCCGGGGGTTAATGCTAGTAAATCTCACCTCCCGACTATCACCCTCCTTGGTTTAGTGATAGTAAATCTTCCTGACTTTCTCCCCACCCTGAATTGCATCCCCCAGCTGTTTGTAATAGTAAATCCTCACCACAACCCCCCCAGGTTCTTTTCCTTCCCTGATGCACGGTCATCATTTTGCGCTGTATTACTGGTGCATGGTTTTTACTGTCAGCATTTTGTCTGCATGACAATTGATTGCACATTTTTGTTGGCACTGTATTGACCTAGACCCACCATGGAATGTGTGACCTGACCAGCCATGTACAGGCTTGTACTGCAAAGTTCTCCAGTCTGACCTCAAGTCAGCAGCTAACTACTATATGTTTGTTGCCAGCAGGCAGTCTGTTCAATCTAAGTTTAATTTATGTAAAAGATGCATAACAGCATACCCAGTGAATGGGCCAGGCAGTCATTTTCTATCAACAAATTCTATGTTTCTGTGTTTCTGTATAAAAAAAACTATATCCACCCATGGATGGAAAATATTATGAAGGGCAATCTAATATATTTCATGTCTTTTCATTCCCTTTTTATGTTGCTTGCTCATGTTACGGCAGCTTGCTGCATAAGCAGGCTGTGGAGGAACGGCACTGTTGTGGACAATGTCCCAACTGCTTTTGGAGGTTTGGTCCATTTAATAAGTGGCACGCTGTTGACACTAGTTCAGCCAGCATGCCGCCACCTTGAAACATTTAGTTTCCACACCTTACAACTGTGTTGTTTATCTCCCATGGTTTGCTTTTAAGTTATCCTAATTCTTTTTTCTTAGTTGTTAAGTAATAGAGGTACAGGAGGGTGTTTAAAAAAATGGTGCAGCAGTGTGTGGACAAAACGAAACACTCAATCCAATTACTTCTCACTTATTTTCTACAATGACTCTCTTTTTCAACATTTACAATGTTCTTCTCAGATTTAAATGATCCAAAATACAATCTTTTATATATATGCACAATTTAATTAATTTTCAATTTGTTTTTTATTCTTCATCTGTAACTTTTTCTATCAGAAGAAAAGTGGGTGTGTGGAGTGGGGAAGAACATGAACTTAATATCCAAATTGTGTAAAACGTTTTAAACTTTTTTTTAGGTTATAATAACTGTGGAGCATTTTTTCTCATAAGGAAACCCGGTTATAATTCATCCATTATAACATGTGGGTTATAATGGTGAACACACTCTGGGTTTCCCTCACTCCACTCATATGCCAGCTGCACTCTTCTGTTTCTCTGCACTGGCCACATTCCTCAGCTCTGCACAGTTCACCACCATTCAGAGTTGACGGTAAGTTCTTCTTTAAAAAAAATATTAACAGAGCTAAAAAATCTGTTTTACTGGCTTTTTTTTTTAAAGTAAATGTTTGTTTCTTTCACCAGCCACTATGGACCATGCTGAAAGCTATCTGGTCCACAGCTCCGTAGGGCTGTCTGTTTTATATAATTGCTGAGGCAAAAAAAAGTGATCCCAGAAATGACGTAAAATAAAGGTTGGGTAGGTGTATAAAACTCATATTTTATGCACTCCTGAGATGTGGGATGCCTTTACAAACCCCTCAAGCTTCACTCTAGGGGTTTAAGTGGCATCCCATACCTCAGGTGTGTATAAAATTATCATTATGACTACCTACCCAGCCATTATTCTATATATAAAAACGTAACTTTTGTGTGCCATAATGACCCTTGATTTAGAACTCTTACCTAGAACTTTTACCTACAATTACTCATCTTAAAGCCTCAGAGCTTTGTTAATATTTTTATTCTTTCATCCTAAAATAATGTTTTTCTGAGTTCTTAGTTCCAGGTTTCAAGCAATCTATTAAAACATCCCTGCTACTTAAATGTTGATCTATAGAATTGGATGTGCCAAATAAATAAATTATATTTTTCAATACTTTTTGATAAACAGTGGTAAAGAGAAAAAATTAATTAAAGGAAAGAAAACTTTAGAAAATTATAAAATTAGATTCTCGAATACCAAATCTTGGATCATTAAAATCTGAGAAAAACACTGTGAATATTGAAAAAGGAAGTCTTTGTGGAAAATAGGTGAGAATTAATTGGACTGAGAGCTTCATTTTGTCTACGCACTTTTGCCAGACCTTTCACCATTTTGTTAGGCTCCTCAGGTCTCTTCTCATTCCTCCAAACTCCTCTTCCATGTCCACCCTACTGCATATTTTATGTCAACTCCAAATAAACAAATCTTTCCCTGTATGCACTCTTCTAGGACACAAATGAGGATATTGAAGTGTATTTTTTAGGGACTGAAAACTGTAGTACCACACTCATCAATGATTTGACCCTTAAGTGAGTCCCATTTACCACCACTCTTTGAGTTTTTTCTCTAAGCTAGTTAAATATCCAGATAGATAAGTGCTCCCCATTCTCAAGTCCCTCAGCTTCTTCACAAGCATCTTGTGTGGCACTAAGGCAAAGACCTTGCTGAAGTCTGGACAGAGGATGTCCACAACCTGGCCCTTGCCCATTGTCTGTGATAATGAGCTAAAAATGTCAGTAAGGTTCTTCTCACATAGTCTTCCCTAAACAAAGACTTGCTGAATTTTATAATATACTGTAAGTCATTAACTTCAAGGAATTCCAATATCTGATCCATTTCTTCATTATAGACTCAAAGAAATCCACGTTGATAGAGGTAAAACTAACCAGTCTGTAATTCCCCAAGTCCCACTTGTCCCCTTCCTTGTGAAGAGGGCCTGCATCTGCCACTCTGTAGTCTTCTGGGATCATCCTATCACCAAAAGGGCAGTTCAACAGCTCTGCCAATTGCTTCACCAGTACCCCCCAACACCACTTCTCTCAGTTCAATGAGATGGAATCCATCTGGCACTAGTGCCTTGTTTACCATCAACCCCTTCAACTCTATGAGAACCCTTCCACCTGTAATTTGTTTAGTTTCTAACTTCTGCCTTTTCTCCTACATCAGGCTGGTTGAACACTACAGAAGAAGGCCCCTTCCTTCACCAATAATACTGAGCTGAAGTATTCATACAGTTGGTTCTCCTTCCAGTTAACCTTGACAACTCTCTCCTTCTGCTGGTGATACACCTTCCTATATACCTCAGCATTCCACTGAACTTATCTACTGCTTTGTCACACCATCTCACTGCTTTGAGGTCATCCAATGTGATCACTCTAAGATTCATTTCTTGCTTTTTGAAACCCAACACTTCTTCCTCCTCATTTACTCCACCTCAAAGTTTCTGTTCCCTAGGTACAAGATTTTGAACTTTTTTGCATTGAAACCCAGCTGTCATACCCTTGATCACTTTTCAAGTTTCCTCAGGTCTCTACAAATTCTCTCCACCCACTCTGGACTATCTACCCTTGAGCAGATTTTGGGGTCACCTGCAAAGAGGCATGCCTTCCCTTCCAGCTTTTCTAGAATTTCACTTATAAAGACATTAAAGAGGACTGGTCTCAGGATTGACCACTGGGTTACCCTGCTGGTCATTCCCCCCCTCCTCTGAGTGACTGACATTTACTTCCACCCCCTGTCAATTATCCATCAACCAATTCACACCCAGTTTACCACATTAAGACCCACACCAAATCTCTCCAATTTCCACATGAGCATCCAATGTACAGTAGTATGGTGTCAAAGGCCCTGCTAATGTCCATGGATGCCACACCCTGACCAAGTTCCATGGTCACCCAGCTGAAGAAATTGATCAGGTTTGTCAGACATAATCTCCTCCCAATGAACTTGTGCTGCTTCAAGTCTTGTAACCTGAAATATTCAAGATACTCAACAAGCCTTTATTTTTAAAGTGTAGCATTAACTTTCTCACCTCTAATGTCAGACTAATCAGTCTATAGTTGCCAGCCTCCTCCCTGCTGCTACTTTTATGAAGTGGGACTACATCAGCCCTGCATCATTCCTCTGGAACCACTCCTGCTTCCAGTGAGTTGTTGAATAGGGATGTCAGAGGTGCAACCCCTCCCAGAACTCCCTCAGCTGCCTTGGGTGTACTCCATCTGGCCCCATAGCTTTATCCACTTTCAGATTCTCAAGTCCCTTTAGGACTCTTTCCTCTGTGAATGGACTTGTGTCTACCTCTCTACTCCCACTGTTCCTGCTGCATTTATGTGGTCCATCCCCTTCCCTTCCATTGTGAAGACTAAGCAGAAGTATCTGTTTAGGATATCTGTGTTTTCCTGATTCTCCTCTGCACAGCCCCCCTGCCCTTCCTAATCTCCCATTATCTTCCCTCTTTTCACTTATGTACCTAGAAAAAGTTCTTGTCCCCCCAGTTATCCATCTGACAATTATTTCCATAGCCTGCACCTTTGTGCCCTTCACGACCCTCTTTGCTTCCCTCTGCTTTTCCTGGTACACCTCTCTGTCCTCTTCCCTCTGCATCTCTTTGTGTCTCCTGAATGCTTCACTTTTTTGCCTTAACCTTTGCAGCCATTTCTCTTGAGAACCATTCTGGTCCCTCTTTTCTCCAGTAGTTTTTTTCTCACTAATTTTGCACAGAGGTTTGTTGTCTTCTCTATCTCATCCCTCAGTTTGGCCCACTGTTTCATCACCCCCCAGGCCATCCCCCTGCTAGGTTGTCTCTGAGGTAGTCACTCTTTTTATGTTGATTGCACACATGCGCAAGAAACATATTGCGACAGGTTGCCAGAAGCAGGTTGTGGAGGCACAGCACTGTTGTGGCCAATGCCCCCATAACCTTTTAATGGCTTGGCCTACTTTCCCCAATGCCCTGGCATGCTGCTGCTGACACTAGTTCAGCCAGTGTGCCACAGCCTTGTAACATTTCAGCCACTGCAATCAAGGTCCACCTTGTCATTGCAGCATACACCATTCTGCTGCAATGAGGGAGCGACCTGCCACTGATGGGCCAAACCTTGTAACAGTGATATTGTTTGTGAACATGGCAGCTGCTTGCCACCATGTTCATAAACAATATTAAGCACCCCCCAGCCAAGAGGGTGCCCAATTTCCCTCGGCAGCATGTGCCCCCCCACCATGTTTGTTTGCCTACAGGCCCCAATCCCCGTCAGCATAATGTCACCCCTTGTTGTGTGCCCGATGGGGGTACCCAATCTCCTGTCGGCTACAACTGCCCCCCAAAAAGAGTCTGTTGGCATGCTAGGAGCCCACCCCAGTGTGCCACATGACCCCTGTTAAAAAAAAGGTCCTGCAATGTTTGTTTTTTTTCATCCTGTCAAAAAAGAAAATGGTCCCTCGAGGTCTCCCTGCCCCATCCCACAACCCGTGCCCTCCCACTGCGCACCCTGCCTCCCCACACATCCCCTCACCACATACTTACCTCCAGAATCTGGCATGATGATCTTTGGTGGACCGAAAACACGTCTGCACTCTTCAAAGCTGACCGTGAACTGAGGAAATGCCGGTAAGCTGTATAATGGAATAAATAGGGAATTTTCAACTTTGATGCATATCTCAGGCATTTTTTGGAATTTTGGCACCAAATTTTCAACATGGGGTTTTTGGGACCCGTCCTCATGGATTCTGGCACTGTCATGGCATTACTCAGCCCTGAAAGATGATTTTGTGGTCACTATGCAGAATCACCTTTTGGGACTGATTAATGAAATGACAGTGCCAGTGTTTATGAGGTGGGCTTTCAAAAAGCCTATGTTGCAAATTTGGTGGAAAAAAATCCCAAAAATGACTGTTTTATGAGCCTACATTGTGCAGTTTGCACACATGCTCATAAGTTCATGAATTTATAATATTTTAACTCCAGAGTTTCAACATTGCCATTGTTCTGCACCTCCTTATGAACAGTACAGCTGTCATTTTTCACATTCTGGCCAAAATGTGTTTTCGCAGTTCCAGGGCAGAATAGCACGGTCGCTGTGGGAAATCCATGTTCGCTACACATTATGAAAATGACAGTATAATGTTCAATAGCAGAGGTCCTAAAATGCCTATGTTGAAAATTTGGTGATGAAAGTCTATAAAATGAGTGTGCTACAAGGATGCATTTTGCAGTTTCCACACACGCTCATACCTTCGCAACTTTGCAATATTTTCACTCTAGATTTTCAACATTGCCATTCTTCCAGACTTCCTTATGAACAGTGCAGCTGTCATTTTTCACATCTTGACCGAAATGTGTTTTCACTCTTCCAGCCCACAATTGCGTGGTCGCTGTGGGAAATCAGTGTTCTGGACACATTAAGAAAATCACACTGACACTGTTTATGAGCAGAGGTCCTAAAATGCCTACGGTGAAAATTTTGTGATGAGACTCCATGAAATGACTGTATTACGAGTGTGTGTTTTACAGTTTCCCTGCACCCTTGTAACTTCGCAAATTAGTAATATTTTCATGCCACATTTTTAACACTCAAATTTTTCCACACCTCCTTATGAACAGTACAGCTGTCATTTTTCACATCCCGACCAAAATGTGTTTTTGCGCTTCTGGAGCAGAATACTGCAATCGCTGTCGGAGATCAATGTTTGGGACAGGTTAGGATCCAGCGAGTGGGGGGGCATGACCAAGCTCATCTGAGCTCCGTCAGGACTGCTGCAGATTTCTTTGTGGGCAGGAAAAGGTGACAATGCAGGTAGCAGCCAAGTACAAAAGGGCAGCATGCAGCGCTGGGAGAAACAGAATGAGCGACTGAGAGAGGGGGAGTGAGCAAGCTCAATGGAGCACTATCATGACTGCTGTGGATTTCTTTGTGGACAGAAAAGGGTGGCAATGCAGGCAGGAGTCCCGTACAAAAGGGCAGCCTGCAGCACCAGCAGAAATGGAATGAGTGAGTGAGAGAGGGGGAGTGAGTGAGGTCAATGGAGCTCTGTCGGGACTGCTGCAGATTTCTTTGTGGGCAGAAAAAGGTGCCAACAGAGGCAGGAGCCCAGTACAAAATGGCATCCTGCAGTGCCAGGAGAAACACAATGAGCGTGTGAGATGGGGGAGTGAGCAACCTCAACGGAGCTCTGTCGGGACAGCTGCAGATTTCTTTGTGGCAGAAAAAGGCGCCAATGCAGGCAGAAACCCAGTACAAAAGGCCAGCCTGCAGCACCGGCAGAAATGGAATCAGTGAGTGGGGGGGTGAGCAAGTTCAACGGAGCTGCATTAGGACTGCTGCAGTTTTCTTTGTGGGTAGAAAAAGGCAGCAATGCATGCAGGGGCCCAGTACAAAAGTGCAGCCATGCAGCAGCGGGAGAAACAGAATGACTGAGTGAGAGAAGGGAAGTGAGTGAGCTCAATGAAGCTCTACTGTGACTGCTGCAGACTTCTTTGTGGGCAGAATAAGGAGGCAACACAGGCAGGAGCCCAGTACAAAAGGGCAGTCTGGAGTGGTGGCAGAAACAGAATGAGCGAGTGAGAGAGGGGAAGTGAGCAAGCTCAGCGGAGCTCTGTCAGGACTGCTGCAGATTTCTTTGGGGACAGAGAAAAGTGCCAACAGGGGCAGGAGCCCAGTACAAAAGGGGCAGCCTGCAGCACCAGGAAAAACAGAATGAGCGAGTGAGACAGAGGGAGCGAGTGAGCTCAGCAGAGCTCTGTCAGGACTACTGCAGATTTCTCTGTGAGCAGAAAAAGACAGCAATGCACGCAGGGGCTCAGTACGAAAGGGCAGCCTGCAGCAACAGGAGAAACAGAATGACTGAGTGAGAGAAGGGAAGTAAGCAAGTTCAACGGAGCTCTATTGTTACTGCTACAAATTTCTTTGTGGGCAGAAGAAGGTGGAAACATAGGCAGGAGCCCAGTAGAAAAGGGTAGCCTGGAGCGGCGGCAGAAACGGAATGAGCAAGTGAGAGAGGGGGAGTGAGCAAGCTCAGCGGAGCTCTGTCGGGACTGCTGCAGATTTCTCTGTGGGCAGAAAAAGGTGACAACAGAGGCAGGAGCCCAGTACAAAAGGGCAGCCTGCAGTGCCAAGAGAAACAGAATGAGCAATTGAGACAGGGGGAGTGAGCGAGCTCAACGCAGCTGTGTTGGGACTGCTGTAGATTTCTTTGTGGGCAGAAAAAAAAACACCAATGCAGGTTGGAGTCCAGTACAAGAGGGCAGTCTGCAGCAGCGGGAGACACAGATTGAGCGAGTGAGTGAGGGGGAGTGAGTGAGCTCAACGGAGCTCTATCATGACTGCTGCAGATTTCTTTGTGGGCAGAAAAAGGCGGCAAAGCAGGCAGGAGCCCAGTACAAAAGGGCAGCCTGCAGCGCTGGCAGAAATGGAATGAGCGAGTGAGAGAGGGGGAGTGAGCGAGTTCAGCGGACCTTTGTCAGAACTGCTGCAGATTTCTTTGTGGGCAGAAAAAGGTGCCAACAGAGCCAGGAGCCCAGTACAGAAGGGCAACCTGCAGCAGCGGGAGACACAGAATGAGCAAGTGAGGGAAGGGGATTGAGTGAGCTTAAGGGAGCTGTGTCGGGACTGCTGTAGATTTCTTTGTGGGCTGAAAAAGCCACCAATGCAGGCAGGAGCCCAGTACAAAAGGGCAGTCTGCAGCAGTGGGAGACACAGATCGAGCAAGTGAGTGAGGGGAAATGAGTGAGCTCAACGGAGCTCTGTTGGGACAGCTGTGGATTTCTCTGTGGGCAGAAAAAGGCATCAATGCATGCAGGGGCCCAGTACGAAATGGCAGCCTGCAGCGGTGGGAGAAACTGAATGAGCATGTGAGAGAGAGGGGGAGTGAGCGAGCTCAACGAAGCTCTATCATGACTGCTGCAGATCTCTTTGTGGGCAGAAAAAGATGGCAATGCAGGCAGGAGCCCAGTACAAAAAGGTAGCCTGCAGCGCCGGCAGAAATGGAATGAGCGAGTGAGAGAGGGGGAGTGAGTGAGCTCAACAGAGCTCTGTAAGGACTTCTGAAGATGTCTTTGTGAGCAGAGAAAGGTGCCAGCAGAGGCAGGAGCCCAGTACAGAAGGGCAGCCTGCAGCACCAGGAGAAACAGAATGAGCGAGTGAGACAGGATGAGTGAGCATCCTCAATGGAGCTCTGTCAGGACAGCTGCAGATTTCTTTGTGGACAAAAAAGGTGCCAATGCACTGCAGGAGCCCAGTACCAAAGGGCAGCCTGTAGCGCTGGGAGAAACACAGAGAGCGAGTGAGAGAGGGGAAGTGAACAAGCTCAATGGAGCTCTATTATGACTGCTGCAGATTTCTTTGTGGGCAGAAAAAGGCAGCAACACAGGAAGAAGCCCAGTACAAAAGGCCAGCCTGCAGTGCTGGGAGAAACACAGCAAGTGAGTGAGAGAGGGGGAGCGAGCAAGCTCAATGGACATGTGTCGGGACTGCTGCATATTTCTTTGTGGACAGAAAAAGCTGCCAACGCAGGCAGGAGCCCACTACAAAAGGGCAACCTGCAGCAGCGGGAGACACAGAATGAGTGAGTGAGGGAGGGGGAGTGAGTGAGCTTAATGGAACTCTGCCGGGACTGCAGCAGATTTCATTGTGGGCCGAGAAAGTCAGCAATGCAGGCAGGAGCCCCATAGAAAAGGGCAGCCTGCAGCAATGGCAGAAACAGAATGAGCGATTAAGAGAGGTGGAGTGAGTGAGCTCAACGGAGCTCTATCGTGGCTGCTGTGGATTTCTTTGTGGGTAGAAAAAGGCGGCCATGCAGGTAGGAGCCCAGTTCAAAAGGCAAGCCAGCAGCACCGACAGAAATGGAACAAGCAAGTGAGAGAGGAGGACTAAGCGAGCTCAACATAGCTGTATCAGGACTGCTGCAGATTTCTTTGTGTGCAGAAAAAGCCACCAATCCAGGCAGGAGCCCAGTACAAAAGGGCAGCCTGCAGCAGTGGGAGACACAGAATGAGTGAGGGAGGGAGGGGGAGGGAGTGAGCTCAATGGAGCTCTGTTGGGACTGCTACAGATTTCTTTGTGGACAGAAAAAGGCAGCAATGCACCCAGGGTCCAAGTACAAAAGGGCATCCTGCAGCGGTGGGAGAAACAGAATGAGCAAGTGAGATAGGGGAGGAAGCGAGCTCAGTGGAGTTCTATTGTGACTGCTGCAGATTTCTTTGTTGGCAGAAAAAGGTGGCAATGCAGGCTGGAGCCCAGTACAAAAGGCCAGCCTGCAGCACCAGGAGAAACAGAATGAGCGAGTGAGAGAGGGGGAGTGAGCCACCTCAAAGGAGCTCTGTCGGGACAGCTGCGGATTTCTGTGTGGACAGAAAAGAGTGCCAATGCAGGCAGGAGCCCAGTACAAAACAACAACCTGCAACACCGGGAGAAACAGAATGAGCGAGTGACAGAGGGGCAATGAGTGAGCTCAAGGGACCAACGCAATCAACATTCGGCATTGACAAATGCTTGTTTAAAAATCGGCCTTCCTAAAGTCCAGGACCCTCTTCCATGTGTGGTTTGCTTCTGCTGCCATCCTTATTTTGAACCACACTGTATGTTGATCACTGCTCCCCAGGTGGCCTCCCACTTGATGTCTGTAATATTGTCCCTGTTTATGAGCACCAGATCCAGTATTGCCCCATCACAAGTAGGATCCCTGATTAGTTACCTGAGAAATTCCCCTTCAGCAAGTCTAAGATATCCTTACTTCTAGCTGTGACTGTGAATGGGAGGCTCATATGTACATTGAGCAGATTGAAGTCTCCAACCAGCAACACTGTGATAGGATTAGCAAGAGCCCCCAACCCCACTTTTTTTGCAGTGTTGACAACTTGAGCATTTTTATTCCTCTCTCTATAAGACTACTGCAGTAGCGCTGCTGTACTTGCATTTTTTCTCTGTACTGTAATTCATTTTCTACTCATGTGGATTTGGCCACCCACTTGAGTACCTCTTTCCCTCTATGCTGTTCCCTCTTTATTTTTCTGTTTACCTCCCTAACTAGTTGCCAAAACACTCTGAGGCACCTGCTTGTGTACCTTCCCGTATGCGCAGCTTCTACGCATCTGCTATGACTAGCTCTAGCTCTCAAATGTTCGTATCTGGACAGCGCTATCATATCCATAATAATAAATATCAGAAGGAATAACAAAATGAAGGGATACGTCCCTTTTGTTATGTTTAATGTGGTGGTAGTAGATACCTCACTGTAGCTCTTTCTCTCGCAAAGCTTATCCACCACAAACCCTGGTGCAAGTTGAAAGAAATGCATCCAGAGTTGGATGTGCATTTCAGGCTGGTTAAAACGTCAATGTCTGAAGTTTTCAACCACGTGCAGGACGTCCATATGCAGTTAGAACCATTTGGTTGTTTTATTTAGTGGGCCTTTCTGAAGGCTATCTCAATGTGGCTCCCATTGGAGCCAAAATACAAACCAAGAAAGGTTTGGTCACACAGTTTAGGGACAGAAACTGGGAAAGCTAGTACAGAATGCACACAAAAAGAAAATAAAAAGGGCAAGAAATAAATGTAGGTGGTCTAAGAGCCACTGTTACAAATATGATGTCTTGCAATGTTTTGCACTAGGCGAGATGATGAAAATATACAATGAAAGACAATTCTATATGAAAATAAGGTAAAATTAATATTTTGCGCTAAGTATAGGATGGGGGAAAGGTACAATAATTCTGGATATCTTTTTTTAATTTGAAGTGCATACCTGGGGACAGACATGCTCAGACATGTTCAAACCTGTAGACCTCGCTGTGGGACTGTTTCTCTGGGACTGTTCCCTAGGGGAGCCAGAAGCCCCAACCTGAGGCTACTTAAGGTGTGGCATGTGCCCATCACCACTAGGTCAGAGGAGTTATGTATTTAAACAATATTTTCTTCTTCATTTGTGACTAAAAATTACAAAAGGTGACAAACTGATATGCATAAAACAGTTTATAATGTTCTGGCACATTGATCCCCCAATTTTGCTTGTATTAGAGTAGAATTTAATTTTGTATTAGATTAGGGGTGGATCACGTGACCTGTTTACCCTATAAAAAGAGACCATTTTTCTTTCATTGAGTTCAGTTCAGCTTGTGAGATCTTACCTGAAGCATCTCTGCTAGACAGAGCAAAGTGGAAAGCTGAGCAAATGTGGTATTCCACTCTGTGACTATTGTTTGATCATTTTTTTTATTTTTTTGTTCCGTTCTATGTTTGCAATAAATTATACACACATTGGTGTGTTTTAAACCTTATATACTGGTGTCTGAGTTATCCATTCCCACACCTTGTCACAGTTGGTATTAGAAGTGGGATTGGCTGACTTTCCAAGTGCCAAAAGGAGATGCGGCCGCAGATACCAGTCCAGGTATCGGGATAACTGCAGAAAGACATGGCCCATGGAAGTGAAGAATGGAAGAGTGATATTGCAACAGTGATAGTGACAAGGTCCTATACTCAGAAAACTGGGGAACCTCTACTAACCGGTCTGGAGACCAGTGTGAGGAAAATAACTTCCAAAGAGAAGGAAGGGGACCAACCTTGATGAGGAGGAAGATGAAATGAGCCTCAAGGAAGAGGACACTAGAATGCCTAGAGAAGAACTTTCTAAGGGGATCCCTAATCTGCTACAGTGGTTGTCCATGAGACAACTGGAAATGGATCGAGAAAGAGAACAAGAAAGAAAACGACAGGATTTAAGGTAGGCAGAGACACTGAGGCCCAGATATTCAAACTGCGCCAGGCTGTGGCTCAAGCTTGAGCGCAGCTCAACTTGGCTGCGCAGGGGTGTGGACTGGGCGATATTCAACGGAGCTGCGCCATGGCTCAGCAGTGTTGAATATCGCACCCTGGCCACCTGCAGTGTGCATGGTGCAGTGGCACTGCACCAGTGCAAGTGGCAAGAGTGGAGCATGGGGATGCGGTAGTGCAAGTTCCATTGTGCCATGCACAGCAACCGCGATATTCAAAAGTTAATATGCAAATTGGGCCATAATGTATGCAAGGTGCACATGGGGCCATTTGCATGTCATTATGGCTCCATTTACATGCAGGTGCACTGATCCCCCGATGACTTGCGCCTGGCAGCCTGCCAGGCAGCAGCTGTCAGGACTGACGCCCCCGCAGCCAGCAATGTGCTCCACAGCCCAATCGCAGGTATCTGTAAAAATTAGAAAGAGTCCTTTATCCAGGTTCAGTGATCGCTTATCGTTCTATCATGAGCATTTGTAAAGAAATAGTCTTATATCTCGGTGGTCTAGGGTGGCCTTCCTCCTCTCACCTGCTCACTGAGTCTCAATTACCCACTGTTCTCCCCGTCAGAGCGAGGGCAACCCCACCCACCTGCGTCGCCCCGCCGCGCCCGCCGACCGACATTGTCGGTAGGGCTGTACACCCATTGATTCACAGCATGAGCCAATGGCGTGCAGCCCATCCATTCACATATCTGAATGTGTAGGACGGTATGGGCTGCACACCCATTGGCTCAGCTGCCAGAACCAATGGGCGACAGCCCTACCAACTATGTCAAATCGGCAGACGGGGTGGGCAGGTGGTGGCTTGCTGCTGCCCGCTGGCTGACTGGGGGGGGGTGGGGGGCTTAGTGGGTGGTGGGAGGGGTACCCTAGACCACCAGGGATATAGGACTTATTTCTTTTTTTTACAAATGCCCATGATTGGGCAAATAGCAGTCCACTGGGCCACCAGGGATATTGGAAGGACATCACTTTTTATTTACAGATGCCCGCGATCGGGCAGACAGCATTTTGTTTTTTCACAAATGCCCATGATAGGGCATGGGGGGCATCACCAGGTGCAGCCGGAGCTCGGGTGGCCACCCACAGGTGGCAGCTGCCATGTTGTGCCCTACAATGCGGCAGCTCACCTGTGGGTTGCCATCAGTTGTTCCTTTTTTTTTTGGATCAACTTTGTGCTGGCACAGGTAGGGGTTACACGTGCATGGCTCTGCATATCCCGGGCTGAATATTGGGCTGTGCAGGGTATGCATGGGGACGCCTCCCCCCTACCTGCACCTGCATACATTACTGATGTGCTTCGGTGCATTGGTATTTGTGCAGCGCACTTTTCCCTTTTGAATATCGAGCCGGCGCACATTAGTAGGTTGCGCATGGTGCAACACGGTTGTGCCATGTGCAACCCTTTTGAATATCTGGGCCACAGAGTCTTACATAATATAGAGGTTGGTCATGGGAGTGGTGGAGAAAGAGCTAACAACAAGGACATAAAACTTACCAAAAGGACTGCCACAGATGATATTGAGAGGTATTTAATGACATTCGAAAGAGTGGCAAGAGCATGTGGGTGGTCTCCTAATCAGTGGGTAGTATGTTTAGCCCCAAATTTAACTGGAAAGGCACAACTTGCTTATAGCAATATGGACTCAAGGAGTGCAAACTCCTATGAACTGGTGAACAAGAAGATTTTAAAGAGATATGATATAAGTTCAGAAACATACAAACAGATTTCGGACATTAAAAATTCCTCACTCACAACAACTCCAGAGAAACATTTACCTGATTAAGTGAACTATGTGTACAATGGATACAACCAGAGGGCAAGACTGTGGCACAAATTATAGAGATCTTAGTTTTAGAACAATTCATGCAGATTCTACCACATGAAATTCAAATTTGGGTGAAAGAACATAACCCTGAAACAGCAGATGTAGACATTGCCCTTGCTGAAAACTTTGTGGCCGGCCACCAATTCTACAGGAAAAGAGCTCCAGCAGTACCCACTCCTGAAGTTCAATAACCAGTAAAATCCAATCAGGCTGGTCGCCGGAGGACTTATGAGGGAAAAACAGAGAGTAAGAACATTCCAGGGAGCATAACCTTTCCACCATATATCATTTGTAGGAACTGTCAAGGAAAAGGACATATAGCACAATTCTGTCCAACAAAGAAAGGAGAAGTCACCCATCTGGTCCTCTTAAGTACTGGGACTTTTACTACAGAAGTGATTGTAGGGAATCAGCCTACTATTGCTTTAATTGATTCAGAAAGTAAACAAACTTTGATAGGACCTTAGTAAAGACAACTGAAAGAGGTACCCAGATGAGTGTAATTTGTGTTCATGATGATGTACATCATTATCTAACTGAAAAAGTGAGCCTAGAGATTATGGGACATGGTAGTATGGTTATAGCTGGGGTGGTACCTCATTTATCTGTACCTGTTGTAATTGGCAATAACTTTCCTGAGTATACCTCCATAATACTAGAAAGAGGTAATGTGGCTGCGGTTACTACCAAAGCCCAAAGCAAAAGGGAACAAAATATAGGGGAACTACAACATTTTGATGAAGAAGTGCTAGGGGAACCTGGAAAGCCTAGAAAATCCAGGAATGCAAAAAGGAAAGACCAGAAAGAGTGGCACATAGAAAAGAGGGGTCTGACACCTGAAAATGTCAGTAATGTATTTGTGAAAGCCAACCTTGTACAAGAACAACGCCTTTTTTCTTGCAGGTGGGGAAACCCCATAAACCAACTGAACCTGAAATGATCATCCAAAATCAAATTCTATACAGGGTTTATACCAGTCCTATTACACAAGAGAAAATTGAACAGTTGATTGTACCCACCTGCTTTATAAAAGATCTTTTATATTTAAGTCATGACCTACCATGGGCAGGACCTGCCGGGTGGGAAACAACACTGAGAAGTTTAACCCAACGTTTTTTTCTGGCCCGGGATACATGAAGATGTGGTAACTTATTGTAAAGAATGTAAAGATGGCAGTTGGTAGCCCCAGTAGGTAAGAGACAAACAGTACCTTTAATGCCCCTGCCACTAGTTACTACACCTTTTGATCGTATCAGGATGGATATTGTGGGACCCCTAAATAAGAGCTCGAAAGGGAATAGATTTATTCTGGTGATCATGGATTATGTCACTAAATATCCCAAAGCCATTCCATGTGGGCAGCCACTACCCCAAGAATAGCAGAAGAGCTGTTTAAACTGTTCAGTAGGGTTGGCATTCCTAAGGAGATTCTTATTGATTATGGCAGTAATTTTAATGCCACCCTACTAAGGGAGCTCTACTGCCTTCTGGGGATAGTTGCAGCCAGAACTTTGCCCTATCACCCCCAAATGGACAGGTTAACAGAGTGCTTCAACCAAACTTTAAATCGAATGTTGAAGAAATTTTTTAATGATGAGGGGAAGGACTGGGATAAGTTTCTACCATTTTAACTATTTACATATCAGGAAGTACCCTACAAGATATTCCCCTGTTTCATTACTTTATGGAAAGAACCCCTGAGGCCCCTTGGATATTGTAAAAGAGTACTGGGAGGAGGGAAAGTACTTAAAACACCTTGGTATAGGGGCATACATGAAACAACTGAGAGAAAAACTAGTGAACTATGTTCAGACAGCACACAAAGCTAAGTTACAAGCCCAGAAGTTACAGAAAGAGAAATATGGTCAAGGAACAGGGAGTAAAGATTTTTGACAGGTGAACAGGCCCTGTTGGTGTTACCTACATCTTCCCACCAAACTCCTCATAAAGTGGTAAGGACCTTTCCAGGTCTTGCGATAAGTAGGGACCATAACCTATGAAATAGAGACTCCTGATAAGAACCTGGGGAAGAAAATCTATCATACCAATCTCCTAAGGAAATGGCATGAGCCCACCATGATGGAGCTTGGGATATTAGTACTCCCTGAGAGTAAAGAAAGTGAAATGGAGATAGCTTATACTCATTTGAAAAACACCCAGGGGGTCAGAGAGGTAAATGTTAACTCTGCCCTAGAAACCTCACAGAAGCAAAAATGATAAGCCCTCATGCAGGATTATTCTGATGTTTTCTCTAGCTTACCAGGAAGAGCTACAGGGGTACAACATGCCATCCAGACTAAGGCTCAACCCTTCCAGAAAAAAATCTTATAGACTTCCTGAAAGGGTTCAAGGGGCAGTCTAGCAAGAGATTCAGAAATTGTTAGTTCTTGGTATCATAGAACCATTCACCAGTGCTTGTAGCTCTCCCATTGTTATAGTCCCAAAGAAAGAGGGGGTATATGTCTAAGCCTCTATTTTAGAGGCCTGAATCAGGTATCTCAATTCAATGCATACACAATGCCCAGGGTGGATGACATAATAGACTGGATTGGAAATGCTAAATTCATATCCACTCTGGACATCATGAAGTGCTTTTGGCAGATACCCTCAGAAGAGGCATCTAAAGAAAAAATAGCTTTTAGCTCCCCCATGGGAATATTTCAGTTCAAAACAATGCCCTTTGAATTACACGGAGCACCAGTCACATTCCAAAGGTATATGGACCAATTATTAGCACCACATACCAATTTCTGTGCAGCCTACCTGGACAATGTGGTTATTTTCAGCCCTGATTGGAATACTCATATCATACATTTAAGAGCTGTAATTGAGTCCATCAAAAATGCAGGCATGACTATCAATCCAGCAAAATGTGCACTAGTGATGACGGAGACCCAATACTTAGGTTTTGTGTTAGGTAATGGGTCAATTAAGCCAGAAATAAGTAAAGTGGAGGCTGTGGCTAACTTCCCAATACCTGAAGCTAAGAAACAGGTCAGGTCTTTTCTGGGATTAGCAGGGTACTACAAATGATTTATTCCCCAATTTGCCACCATTGCTACCCCACTTACGGATTTGACAAAAAACAGGCAGCTCAGTAAAACTGATTGGAATCCAGAATGTAATGAGGCCTTTCAGGCCATCAAGGCTGCTTTATGTTCCTCTCCGGTCCTAAAGAGTTCTGACTTTAACTTCCCCTTTGAGGTGCACACGGATACCTCAGGCATCGGTATTGGGGAAGTTTTAAGCCAGACCATAAATGGGGAGGAACATCCAGTGGTCTACATTTCAAGGAAGCTACATAATAGGTAAAAAAGATATTCTACTATTGAACAAGAATATCTGGCGGTGAAGTGGGCCATAGAAACTCTATGTTTCTATCTGTAAGGAACTCCCTTTATGCTGATCACTGATCACAACCCCCTTTATCGTGGATCCGGGTCATAGGATAGAGAGGGTGGTGGCATGGTCTGCCTCTGGGCTTTGGCTCGGAGGTGGCCAGCTGGTACCCTCTGAACAGGTGCAGAATCTGGGGGTGATTCTTCACAATGGGCTGACACTGCATTCACAGGTGTTGGCAGTAGTCTAGTCCTCCTTTTATCATCTGAGGAACATCGCTTGGATTAAGCATCTTGTTCCATGTAGCGACCTTCCAACATTGATCCATGCCTTTGTGACCTCGCACCTTGACTACTGCAACTCCCTTTACCTAAGGCTCCCGGGGGTTGAGATCCACTGATTGCAGCTGGTGCAGAACGCAGCGGCAAGGCTATTGACAGGGGTCTCCAGTGTGCGTCACATCACGCCTGTGCTGTGCGAATTTCACTGGCTGCCTGTACAGTGGCAGATCAACTTCAAGGTCACTTTACTGACCCATAATGACCTACACAGACAGGGACCAAGCTACTTGCAAGAGCTCCTGGTTCTCTACTGTCCTCTTTGACCTCTCTGCTCAGCCGATGAGAGATTGCTAGAGGTTCCCAGGGTACGACTGAAAACTTCAGGGGCACGAGCCTTCACATATGCAGCCCCTACCCTGTGAAATGCTCTACCTCATCATATTCAAGAGTGCCAGACCATGGCGAGCTCTATGAAGGCCTTAAAGACTCACTTGTTTCTTCTTGCCTTTGGTGATTTTATATGATATAACTGTTTACTGTAAATTGGTGTATAAGCTGACTTACTCTGTGTTTTTACTGTTTTATTTAGCATGCTTTATTGTTTTACCTGTACAGCACTTTGACAATTTTTGAATTGTGTTTTAGAAATACAGATTATTATTATTATTTGTTTTCTGCTGTAAATGAAGGACAAAAACAATGGAATCATGTGGTGAAATTTGGCCTTTCAACCATACAAATTTGAGGTGAAACATAGGGCTGGAACTCAGCATGGTAACACTGACTTCCTATCTAGATATGGAGGTAATAGTAGTAATAGTGGATGAATTTATTCACATGGTCCAGCCTCCTAATCATTTAGACACCCCAGGGTAATGTAATTTTAATGTTTTGGTGTTGTAAAGTATACCATTGTAGAGGTATACTTATCGTGCATTCCTTTGATTAAAGGACCCTGGGGTGGAGCTTTCAAGAGTGGGTGGGTGAAAGCTCCATCCTATCCTCAAGAGTAGGGTAGGTTGTCTTTAAAACCAATGATGTAACAGACTGGTTTTCACTTAGCCTTGTGGACATGTGATAGGGTTAGCAGGTGCGTCCCCCTTTTACAGTGTTGGCAACTTGAGAGGTTTTCTTCCTCCCTCTATAAGACTACTGCAGTAGCACTCCTGTACTTGCCTTTTTTCTCTGTACTGTAATTCATTTTCTACTCATCTGGATTTGGCAACCCATTTGAATACCTCTTTCCCTCTGTGCTGTCCCCTCTTTATTTTTCTGTTTACCTCCCTACCTAGTTGCCAAAACACTCTGCAGCACCTGCCTGTGTGCCTTCCCATATGCGCTGCTTCTGTGTATCTGCTGTTGCCAGCTCTAGCTCTCAAATATTCATATCTGGACAGCGCTGTCATAACCATAATAATAAATATCAGAAGGAATAACAAAATGAAGGGACATGTCCCTTTCAGTATGTTTAATGCGGTGGTAGTAATTACCTCGCTGTAGCTCTCTCTCTCTCTCGCAAAGCGAATCCACCATAAACCCTGGTACAAGTTGAAAGAAATTCCTCCAGAGTCGGACATGCACTTCAGGCTGTTTAAAACTTCACTATCTGAAGTTTTCAACCACCTGCAGGATATCCATACGCAGTTAGAACCATTTGGTTGTTTTATTTAGTGGGGCTGTCTGAAGGCTCGATGCAGCTCCCGTTGGTGCCAAAATACAAACAGAGTAAGGTTTGGTCGCACAGTTTAGGGACAGAAACTGGGATAACTAGCACAAAACGCATACAAAAAGAAAATAAAAAGGGCAAGAAATAAATGTAGGTGATCTAAGATCCTCCGTTACAAATATGGGGCCCGATTCCAATACACCTGACACAAGGCGATTTACACCAAACCTGATGGTGCAAATTGCACCTTGCAACAGGCAAAATGCAAGTCATGATTCCAAGTTGTAGCTTGCACCATGCCATATGCTAGTTGTGCCAAAGGTGGGCTACGCCACCCATTATGCCTGCAACCCACAGTGGCATGGCAGAATGGTGGGTTTTGGCATCAACTGCACCCTATTATGGAAGGGCAGCTGCCATAACCCACCTGTACCATTCCTGGACCCCGTATAGTGTAGTGTGGTTAGACCAGCTAGGAGGTGATCTAAGGGGCATCCGTACTGGTACAGCGATAGATGCCCCCCCTGCAGTGCCACAGAAAAGCCTTGCCTGTGCCCCATGTGCCCCCCTACTGTGACATGCCCTCCACCCCTCCTAAATTCGGGCACCCCAGGTCCATTTTTGTTTGTTCCCCCTGATCGCCAGTGCCAACCGGCCAGCCCCCCCCATGTCCCCAGGTGCGCTCTGGTGCATTTTGGGTCTGGGGCTCCAGGGGGACAGTAGATTGCATGCCGCGACTTGTAGCAAACAGGTCCAGTGTGCCATTCCCTTGGTGCTAGCCTGCGGCTGCCACAAGTTGTGGGCATAGGTGTCAGGGACCCTGCCTGTCTTAGAACAGGGCGCAGGGTCCCGGGCACATTGCCACATTGTGCAACTCGCATACACCTGCGAGTTGTGCTATGCATCTTGTAATCGGACCCATGTTGTCTTGCAATGTTTTGTACTAGGAGAGATGATGAAAATAAATAATGAAAGACAAAACTATATGAAAATAAGGTAAAATTAATCTTTTTCCCTAAATATAAGATAGGGAGAAAGATACAATAATTCTGGATATCTTTTTTTATTTGAAGTGCATACCTGGGGACATGTTCAGACCTGTACACCTCGCTGTGGGGCTGTTCTCTGGGACTGTTCCGTAGGGAGCCAGAAGCCCCAACCTGAGACTACATAAGGTGTGGCATGTGTCCATCACCAGGAGGTGGGAGGAGTTATGTATTTAAACAACATTTTCTTCTTAATTTGTGAATAACAATTACAGAATGTGACAAACTGATATGCATAAAACTATTTATAATGTTCTGGCACATTGACCCCCCAATTTTGTTTGTATTAGAGTAGAATTTAATTTTGTATTAGATTAGGGGTGGATGATGTGACCTGTTTACCAAATAAAAAGAGATCTTTTTTTTTCGTTGAGTTCAGTTCAGCATGGGAGACTGTACCTGAAGCATCTCTGCTAGACACAGAGCATAGTGGAAAGCTGAGCAAATGTATCCCACTGTGTGACTATTGTTTGATATAGTTTTTTTTGTTCTGTTCTATGTTTGCAATAAATTGTACACACATTGGTGTTTTTTAAACTTTATATACTGGTGTCTGAGTTATCCATTCCCCCACCTTATCACAAACACCTCCCCTTTTTCTGCAATAATTCTGATGGCTTGCCCCAGTATCATTTCCAGTACCTCTCCCGTCTTTAAGGTCTGTATATTATCCCATTGTGAATAGCGACACTGGTGCCTTTTTCCAGGGTAACCTAAGGTTCCACCTAGCTGCATCAATAACGAAGTTGTAGAAAAGTGGCTTGGCGAAATCCTCAATGTCAACAGATGAAATTTTTGCCTGTCAGATACTGAGTGTTTTTTTTGCTGGGGGCACCCAAATCTAAAGATAAACTCTGAGTCAGAGTTTGTTTGAAGTGGAGGGAAACACTTGCGAAACAGTGAAATTTCACCAGCAGACCATTACAGCGACAATTTGGAATTGTATTGAAATTGTCACTGTAATGGGTTTAACTATCAAAACTTTGCTGTTTTGATGATATGCCATGGCCTACAGTACCTCCAACCCCTCCATCCCTCAGTTCGCTTGCATTTTTGATGCCTTAATTCCCTTCTTTACTGAGTGTAGCCTGGTATGGCCATGTTCCTGTAACGGTTGCCTGAGTACCAAGACTCTCTATTGGTAACAGTATCCAGATCTGCTTCATCATGATGGCCTTTAGGTCAAGAATTGTTTTTTTTTAAATACTCCTTGCATTTGCACACATGGCCATCAACACCTTTCCCCAGTTCTGTCTGTAATCGCCCTTCCTCCACTTGAGCCCCTCATTTTCAAATCTCTTCTTGCAATTTCTGGTCCTCTTCCCCTTGTCCTCTGCTTCACTACTGTTCCCATTATTCTGCTCACTGGGAGAGAATCTTACCCTCAGGTCCTTTCCCACTGCTTCAATCTGGAGAGGGCAGATTATGTCTCCCTTTTTCCTTCCTCCACCCCACTCAGCTAGTTTAAATGTTCATCAAAGTGACATTTAAATTGTCTGCTGAGGACTGTGGTTCCCCTCCCAGATGGATGCAGGACATCAACACTGCATAGTCCCATATCCCTCCAGGTTGGTCCCCAGTATCCACTATTGCTGAATCTCCTATCGGCACTATTACTTCAACCATGAATTGAAGCTCCTTGTGTGGAGTACCCTATTCTCCACCAGTTGTAGACAGACAGCATCTCAGTGAAAACCACCATGCTTGCTACTTGCATTAGACTCCTCCCCAGTTCCCTGAACTCTCCCAGCAAAATCACAGCCCCATCCCTTGCTAGGTTATTAGTCCCCAGGTCGACAATGACACTAGCTGCTGGCAGCCTGACTGAGTGCTTCAGTGAATGAGTGTGCACGCACTCATTCTCTGAAGCACTCAGTCAGGCTGCCAGCCATGGAGGTGAGTGAAGGGCTGTGCCGGTGGCCCACTTGGGGTACAGGGGGAGCGTGGTGGCACTATCTGATGACAGGGTGTGGAGTCCACTAGATATCAAGGAGTGGGGAATTTTGTTTTTATTTTTATACAATGTGGATGGGAATTTGGGGAAATTGACATAAATATCAGCTAAGGAGGATGGGAAATTCTTCAATATGTGCCAGTGGTCAACCTGAGGGGGGGGCACTTGACACCAGGGATATAATTATAATGTAAATCTCGCTGGAGGGGACAGGAAATTCTTTAATTTGGGTCAGTGATCAGCCAAGGGGGTGGGACCACTAGACACCAGGAATATAATTATAATGTAAGTCTCACCAGGGGGGATGGAAAATTCTTCAATTTGGGCCAGTGATCAGCTGAGTGTGACCACTAGACACCAGGGACAGCGATTCTTTAATTTGGGCCAGTGATCGGCCAGGGGGTGGGACCACTAGACATCAGGCATGATTTTTATGTACCAAAAATAGTAAAATTTTGCCCAGAAACAGTGAATTTTGCCATTTCACAGGAAAAATTTAAAGCAAAATTTCACATTTTGCAACCACAAAATATTGTGCGGAATGCGTGAATTTCACAAAATATTCTGCATAACAAAACATGTTAATTTCACACAACACTAACTTAGGGTAATGCAGCATTTCTGCCTGTTTCTTAAAGAGCTAGTGGGACCAAAACAGACAGGATCATTATTCAAATTTAAAGAAGCTGTTAGTTGCAACTTTTTATTTCTGAAGTATTTTTCCTTTTTCCTTTTGTTCATTAGAAAGTTTTTGATGTGATAATAAGTGTTGTGTAAAACTGGAAAATTTCACCCAGCAAAATATTTTGTGGAATTTGTGCATTTCACACAATATTTCACTAATGCAAAATGTTGCCCATGGGGTGGGTGAAATTTCACCCTCAAACTGGCTAAATTTACCACTCATGGATGGCATTTCACCACCTGTGGGTGAAATTTCTCAATTTTTCCACTGGGCCCCCAATCTTTTAAAAAAGAACAATCCCCTCCCTGTCCCTGGTGTCTAGTGGTCCCCCCAGTCGATCACAGGCAGAAGTCAAGAACCCTCCCCCCATCACCTCAGGTTATCCCTGGGCTCCAGCCCCCAATTAAAAAAAAAAATCAATCACCTCTCTGTCCCCTGGTGCCTGGTGTGTAGTGTACCCCTGCAGCTGATCACCAGCTGAATAGAAGTAAAGAACCCTCCCCCAATTAACCCTAGTTATTGTCCCTCCTCAGCCATGACTCAATCTCCACCTTAAAATAAATATCCCTCCCTCATATCTGGTGTCTAGTGGAGACCCCATCTTTCTCTACATATAGACTGGTCTCTGCTTCCCCAGTGTTGACTGTACATTAACACAGCCTCCACTTCATTCTTTGCTGGCAGCACATCTGAATTCCTTTATTGAATAAGTGCTTGCTTGTACAAGCACACACTATTCATTGAGCACTCAGACATGCTGCCAGCCATGGAGGTAGTGGAGGTTATGCGATGGCCTGATCAAGGTACTGGGAGGAGCAGGGTGGTCTGTGTCTTAGGGTGGGATTGGGGTCTACTAGACACCAGGACAGGGAGGGAATTTTTTCATTTTGAAGATTGGGGGCTAGGTTATTGCAGGGGGAGGGAGAATAATTTGGGTTGACTGGTGGGAGGGTTTTTGTTTTGGTTCAGCTGGTAATCAAATAGGGGTCCACTAGTCACCAGGGACAGGGGAGGAGATTGTTTTTTCTTTTAAAGATTGGGGTCCGGGGGCCGAGGATAACTCAGGCTGACTGGGGGGGCCTTGAATTTGGCCAATGATCAGTTGGGGGCACCACTAGACACCAGGGAGGGGAAAAAATAAAATCTAAATGATGGGGCGTATGTAGGTGAAATTGTGGGCAAAATTTCACAATGTCGCTGCAATTGTGTGAAATATTTCACCTGGAGAAATTGCCGATTTCGCAGCAATTTTGCCAGCAAAATAAAATTTCATAACATCTCTAGTGATAATATTGTGCTGGATATGTGGATCTGCTCTCAGCCTGACAACTGACATATCTGTCTCTTTTCCCTCCACTACATCATCAGCATTGTGATCTCACTGACAGTGACATCAAGACTGACCTGGCAGCTGCTGAGTGGCTGTTCCTAAGCAGCAGTGATGTCACAGTCAGTGAGGTCACAGTGTTGAATATGTAATGGGGTAACACAGCTAGATATGTCAGCTGCCTAGCAGACTGCTATTCCACACATCACACTTACGAACATCAGGTAAACAATCTTCTAATTGACCAAAGGGAAAAACGTACCTCAGATATAAAGAGTAATTATTGGCTGCTTTTAAAAGCTGATACCAAAGAGAAAAGAAAAAGTACTTCAGATATAAAAAGTAATGGCTGACTGCTTTTAAAAACAAATATTAGTTTTAGGCAGTACACTAGCTCTTTAACTCTGCCTTTTTTTGCAAAATAAGTTGGCCTCACATTGATAAAGTGAATTAATCCCTACTATTGGATTCAGGTAGGATGAAAACTGAGCTGTTGAGTATTTACAATTTATTCACAGGTGCCATTTAATTTTGTACTACGGTGCAGTAATTTCCACATATGTTGATAACACTATCCTATTTAAACACATATTCCAAGAAATACATGGGATTGAGATACAGTGTGTTCTGAAAAGATACTCAGAGCTCTAGGATATATTTGAACAGAAAGAGTTAAAAGTATATGTAATCCCTGGTACCATTTGTTCTAAAGGCAAAATCTTGGAGTACAGACAATGCTTAAAGAGATGTTTAATGCTGGAAGAAACATAATGTAGAAATACAGTAGGAGACATAAGAGTCCTTGTACAATAACTCGAAGCAGTGAGGTCTAGTGGTTAGAGCACAGGCTTAGGAACCAGAAGATTAAGGGATCAGACCCAGACTTGAGCCAAATACCACTGGGCAAGTCATTAAATATCCCAATGCTCTAGTATATACAGCTTTGGAAGTGGGTGGATGCAGGATGCCACCAATAAGATATGGTATCTCGGCTGGACCATCATAGATATATAAACTGTAAAGATAAAAAATTTATGAAAAAGTTGAAAAGTTAGATTAGCCCTGGTGAACCACTTGGCACAGATATATTTTCTTTTAAAATGGAGATGGAAATTGATATGAAAGCCCATACAATAATTTTGCAAATTGTATCTGACATACAAACAAAAATAATTCCATCATTAAAAAAGTGCTTTATTTTATCAGCTTTACCAAGATACATTATATTATCTGTTATGTATGCCTCCTCAGTATGGGAAAATGGCCCTTCTGTCCTTGCTGTGAATCAACCCCGGGATGGTAAGTGCCAAAGGGTGATGTTCTAACATTTGAGCTAAAGCAAAATTCTCCCTAGCTGGTATGTCAGGGTGCTCTTTTGACTTTATATGCATGCTAGCTCATGCCTACCACTGGGGTTCTCTAGCTGTTATAGTTGCTCAGCATTTTTGCTATCATTCATGGCTCCCATATTGTTACAGTGACTGCCATCTTTGTATTTTACGTCAAAATGTCCAGTAAAATGAATTAACTGAAAAAAAATGTCATTCATAGCTCCCACTGCTAGATAACTCTGATCTGCATCGACTGCCCTTTCTTATACTCTAGTGGATAGCAGTTCTACATCTGAGGTGCCAGGTAATGTTTTCTGCTCATTAGGAGAGGAGGTTTAAAGATGTCCATAATTGCAATGGATTATGTCCCTACAGTGGCCTCACATTTCCCTTTATCTCTAACTTTTTCAAAGATTCAGGAAGTCCTATTTGTGCTTCATTTATCTAATTGGTCAAGCTTTAAAGTGTAGCTCATAACTGGAAGATTCATTGAAATCTGTGACTTGATGGTGACAGGCATGTAGTCTACCTATGTTTTGTCAGATCAGGCTTTTACCCATTTTTAGAGCTGAATAGATTGAAGTATTAGGAATGTGAGTAACTTGCTTAAAGTTATACAGTGAAATGTTGACACTGATGAGGATGGAACCTGTGATCTTTTGTTTCTCAAGCTAGTGCTCTAACCATTAGACTACACTACCTCTTAGAGACTGACCCACTTAATATTATTCCTAAGGCAGAAAAAAGTATCTCACCAGCCCAATGGTGCAGGTGATTAGCACAATAGTTATGCTTTTTAGTAGACAAATTCAGAAATATTCTACAGTCAAGAAGATAACATCTTGAAAATAGATGTAAGACTTCATGACACTTGATGAAACAGGGCCAGAGACACAAAATCTGTTTATGCAATCTGTTTGAACAAGCTAAATTTAAACTACTTTTTTGGGGAAAAAATTACTGCCAAGAATTTCTAGGTACATCAACTCTCTGCATTGCAATTATAAATCCTGAAGATGCCTATAGAAATCTTATGTTCTCAGCAAAAAATGTTTTAACAATTTGCATGACAAACTGAATGGCTGTGCAACTGCTCTAAATAGATGGCCTGATTGCTACTATAAAGAAGGAGTTAATATGGTTTGATAAGATGGATTTTGACAATATTATTATGACTACCTGCTTTTTATTTTTCATATGTTCTACACAGTAATGTTTTTTCACATTTTTTCTTCCTCTTCACATTAATATTGTATGGCTCATACGTTTATGGTTCATGTTCTGTATGTCTTGTAAACTGCAAAAGTGATAACCTTATGGAGTAATGAGCTTTGATCGAACTAAGTTTGCTTTTTAAATGTATTATCTGACACTAATATGGTGGTGATTAGTTTTATGTAAAACATGTTTATATTACACTGGTTACCCTAAAGAATGTGACACTTCTTTCAGATGGATGAAGAGGTCTATATTAGTGATATGGAGGCCTTACAGAGAACAATATACAAGATGTATCAGCTTCATATGGGTTAAATATTACAAATTCAAGTCCACATTTTCCTAACTGTCCAATGTCTACTTTCTATGCAAATGGAAACATCACACCATTCTGTTTCTGACAGGAGATTGCACAGTGTAATACTGCAAAGTTCTAGATTGATCTAATTTGGTTTGTGGGTGAGTAACATTGTGGAAGAAAAAGTCTGATTTAAAAGTTTGCTCTCATGATACATAGTTTTCATTCATTTTCCAGCCAGGAATAGTGAATTAAATAATACATTTAACTTGAGATGTCACCTGCTTTTAGACCTAAAATGTCAACTTATTTCAAGGGAAATAATGATATTTAATCTTGATCCAGAGCTGTATTGAACATAAGAAGAAGAATCACATACCTCTGTCAATGCTGCCTCACAAGAATAGAGTTATAGCCATGTCTTTTTCAATGTATTTCATTTTTTTTTCAAAATATAGCAATACAGAATCTGAATTTGTTGGCAAGGTACTTTATGTATTTCCTGCAGACACTATCATTTTTTATTTTCTTCGGTTCAAGGTGGCACTAAATTGTAACAGAGAAAAGATTGTTTGTTCTCCTTGTAACTTTTTAATGAACCCTTTTCCACCATAAGGTACACATGACAAAAACATGTCACTTAAAGGAGAATGCAGCATTCAGAGTCCCTCAAAATCTTAAAAACCATGAAACTCCCTTTCCGACAAGACATTTTTTCATATCTGCAGATGTAAGCAATCAGAGATAGCAGTATCTAAACAAGCCTTATATTTAATTAAGGCACTAGACATATAATAATAATTATTTATTTTATTTTTTGAAAAATGGATGCATCGATTGAGTCAATGATTCATTTACAAAAATCTCAAATGGATCATTTCCAACTATGTCCTTGAAGCACATGGCAGTTAACTGACTTGCTCGGGTCACACAGTATGTCAGTGGAGGCTGTAGGAAACAAAGCCTGGTCTGCTTTGTACAAAGCTCATTCACAGTTCAGTACTCTAACCTCTAGGCTGTACTGCCATCCCTATATCATGAAACCTTAAGACAAAAAACAGATATGCAGTTGAGCCCTGACAGTTGGGAACTACAGAGACCTCCACCATGGGAGGGAACTGGCCAGAGTCTATGAAGGTAGAAAAAATAATGGAAGGACCACTATGAGGACTGAGGAGCACACATAAAACTAAGATGCAATAAATTTCACATCAACACAGCAAATGAGTCAAGTGGCAAGGCAGCTTTATTCAGATATCATGTATCATCCTCCAAGATATGAGTCAGTGCAGTATACAGTTCCAAAGTAAACTGAAAAGGAATCATATTTCACATGCATCCACTTTTTGTCCATACCCACCTTCTTAGTAAGTGGGGAATAATTCTGTGCAATACTAATAAATTATGGTTACACAGGTGCTACAAAATACTGCTGGTTACTTGAGAGACAGAAGACACTACGGAAATGATGACCACTTTCAGTAATTTGGCATTACAGCAAAGTTTTGTACTTTATAAAAAATTCAGAACTACAGCCTAAGCAGGGAGTTATATACACTCAGTAACAATCAAAGTTGCACCAATGCATAGGAAACTCCACAAAGACCAGCTTATGATTGCAAAAGGCAAATGATGCTGATCGTCTGAGAGTCATCTGTAAACTTTGGTTTTAAGTAAAATTTGCCATTTGGGGCCAGATATTCAAAACTTTGCACCAGGTTTGCATCGGGATTGTGTGGGTCTCCTGTATTCAAAGGGCCAAATAGTGTGGGCAAACTGCATTAGCACCGGGCAAAAGTATAATGTATGCCACATTCAAAAAGAGGGGGCATGTACATGAATACATATGTTATGCTATATTCAGTGCATTAGTGCCATGCAAAGTGTGTTTGTGTGACTTTGCACATTGAAAATTACCACCCAAGAAAAGGTTAATTCTTAATTCTGGGCAATCCAAGGATGGGAGGGGGGCGTGGACACAGCAGCAACAGGGAACAAGGCTGTATGCAGCTAATGAGGAGGAAGTGTGGGAGGTCAGCCACCCTGAGCCTCTCTATATGAACAGGCACACAAACTGTGGAATATAATGCAGTAATATTGCTTAGAAGCCAAACATCCTGTCATTGATAGAACTTAGCTGAAACAGCACCTGCAGCAGAAATGGTTTGCAATGTGACACTTTGTTGCACATTGTTGTTAATGGTATATATTTAGTGTACTCTGTCTCATCTCAGCCACACATGTAGTGCCTCTGGGTGGTTACTGACAATGTGCCTTGGCCCAGTGTGCTTACCCAAACATCAAGGTGGCAAATAAACATAGAATGAAACCAGACATGGAAGAAATATGCTGCACAGCTTGGCACCACCTATGTTGCCATCATCTGGCACTGGTCCCAACCATGCCAGGCATTTTTGGGTGTCCCAGCACCCAGTGGACACCATGGTGGTGTGTCCATACAGCACGCCCCTCCAGTCCCCCACTGAAGTACACCAACACAATCCAGCACACACACATGCAGCACTGGTGGTGTGGAGGGTGTTGAGGGTAGGATGTACAGGTGGCCAGGCTGCACCATGTACTGGGTGCTGCCAAAAGACTGGGATCCTCCACACAGTGCAAATGGTCCAGTGTAGGGAATACACTGTCACCAGTGTGCCTGTCTGATGGTATGTGCCCCCTGGGCCACATTCAGCACATCTGTGCAGACACCACAGCACACACACAGCCAGCCATGTGTTTGTCACTGTGAGTATCCCATGCCAATGGTGCAGCATCTGTGGATCGCATGACATCATGACAGTAATGTCAACTGTCAGAACACACCTGCCAGATGGGCCTGTCACTGTGTGAAGTGCAGCAGCCATTGATGCCCTACGCAACCTAGGCATTGCTGTGTCCCTCACACTACCAGGTACTTTGTTACTCTAATGTCTGCTATGCACTGTAGCATGAATTACAGTTTGACTGTTGCATGCAGCACCACCACTAGTGTCTGTGATTTGTAGTATCCTGGGGCACAATATTCTATGGTGCTGTGTACAAACATAGCCTGCAGCTTCCACCTTGCTCATTCAGACTGACATACAGGTGGAACTGTTAGAAGACCAAGCCTGCCCCTGTACTTACAGACTGACCTACTGGTGGAACTGTGGGACCCCGCAATAGCGCTCGGCATTCTACATGCAAATCATGCGGTAATGAGATGCCAATATGGATGTGTGCCCATGGACTGCTTAAGTAGGCTCATTTGCATATCACTTCAGAATGTAGCAAGTTTCTACCTCAGGCAAACATCCTAACACTGGACAAACATCTTAGCACTGCACAAATGCATTCACACCACGCAATCCTATCTGAACCATAACACTGTTTGGTAGTATTTGGCCTGCACTGTTATTTGCAGCTTTAGTGCATCCACTTATTTGTTAGCACACACATTGGCCATGTAAAGTAGATCATCTTTAGCTTCTTCCACGTCTGTGTGCACTGAGCTGCTGTTGTGGTTTGCACTTCCCGGATGCTATATTCAGAGTTGTCTTATTTGCCATGCTGTTATTGCACTGCACTCCCATCACTGTTTGCATGGCTTCATTTGCATGCTATATTCAGCTGCTTTAGCCACAGGGATATTCCTTTGAACACAGCATGCAAATGGTTCCGGGCTAATTTAGCACACCATGCAGTGCTAATTTTGCCCCAGGGTTAAGTTTTGAATATCTGGCCCCTGCAGTTCTAATTAATTTTTTTCTTGTGGAGTTTTTCTGCTATTGTGTAATTACCTATGGGACTGCACATGCTTTGGTGATAGTCTGCTTGCTTTCAGTTAGACTGCACGGTTTACCTATGTTGAATTGACAACACTGTTGTCGAAGTTCAGCATAGCGAGATCCCAATATTGACAGGTGAAATTTCTCCTGTCCGACATTGGAGTGTTTCTCTTGGGGGGCTGCACCCCCCCTGAATCCCCCATATGGGGGGCTGCACCCACCATGATCCCTTCTAAAGATTATCAGCTCCTAGTTAGAGTTGATTTGAAGGGGGGCAACACACTGCAAAAGGGCAAAATATCGCCATCAGGTCCCCCAACAGCGACAGTTTCAAAACCTATCAAAATTGTATCTATGGGGGATTTCACCATATAGGTTTCGATGTTTGGTTGGCACACCAGACTGCACCACCATCCCTCCAATATTTCTCCATAGGCAGGTAAGCCATCTTCCTTAGTTCTAAATGCAATCAGAAGGAATGTATAGGAAATAAATGTTATTATACAAAAAGCTATTTTATTAGGTCTATGTTTCTGACAAACTAAAGATGTTGAAGAACAAGAGTAGTATATGAGAACTGTAAAAAAGTTGCACTCTCTGCTAGTACAATCAGGACCATATGGTTAAATGTCATAAAGATGTTAAAAATGTGAAGTGTCATGCAGCCAGAATAATACAACTAGTGCAATGGATAAAGAATATTTTCCTGATGCATGCTCCACAGAAAGCATTGTAGATGACTAATAGTTCGCAGTTGAGTGCTTCATTGAATGTGAAGCATCAGCAAACATGAGGTTTTCACTTTCAAAAGAATTACAAAGAGACTGGAAACCATCTGATAAATTAACAATGAATAAGTGGACCAAACAAAGACAACCTGCAAATCTGCCAGATGATGAAAATTCAGTATTCTTTAATATTGGTGCAACTGATGAGTATTCACATTTAAAAATGATTCTCAAAAACCGTGGGAACAAAATCAGGAAAGAATTCTATATGAAAATATTGGTGAAGTCATGTTACAGGATTTCTGTGATACAGTGGCAGGGTACCTGCAAGTTGAGGAGTCTGAAGCGGTTCCACCAAGTTATGTCAACAACAATGTTGTCGACATTCTGTACAGTGACAGGAACAATGCCGATTGTTGGCATTGTTCCCATCAAGATAAAGTGTTTTTTTTGTGGGGGCTTTGCTCTAGGGGTGGTCAAAAGTTGTGAATTCTGCTTTGACGGAACTTCCACATAATTTTGGAAATTTCACGGAAATTGCGGAACTTCTGCCATTGGAGAAAGAAGGATTTTCCACAGATTTTCTCCGAGTTCTGCTGACTTTTTTTGTGAACTGTGGAAAAATGCATATAAACTGTGGAATTTATTCTTTCCACAGTTTAATGAACTGTCAGTGAATGAGTGCCTGCTTGTACAACCATGCAGTTATTCACTGACAATTCAGTGGGCCACTGGTACTGGAGGAGAAAAGAGTGCTGTACTGGTAGCTTGCTCAGGGGCAGGGTTGGGAGGGGAGTTGGATGGTGGCAGATGAACTGTCTGGGTGATGTTTGTGGGGGTCTAATAGACACCAGGGAATTGAGATTATTTTTTTTACAAGGGATCTGGTGGGGGGAGGTCCACTAGACACCAGGAAATACTGGGACTAGAGGGGGATGAGTTGGTGGACTGCAGGTTGTTTATTTGTGGATTAAGAAATCCAGGACAGGGAAGGGGTCTGCTAGACATCAGGGAAATAAAATGTTTTGAGAGCCATAAACAGTGGGGGGGGGGCACTAGAAACCATGAGGGTCCAAGGAAGAGATTGGAGGTCTTTACTGGGACACCTGATCAGTGGGGGCTGGGTGGATTAATGAGTTAAACTGCAGTTAAAAAAAGGCTCTGAAATGACCACTGGCAGTGATCGTTTCTGTGGATTTTTTTCTGCAGTTCAATAAATTATCCTGCAGTTTTTTATATTGTTTCTGCAGTTTTAAGGTGGAATTTCTGTGAAAGTTCCAAAAATGATTTCTGAACGTATGTAGAAGTGGAATTTTGCACTTTCGCCAAAATTCTGCTGGCAGAAATGAATTTTCGCACATCCCTACTTTGCATCACCACATCTCTAAATAATCAACTCTGAGTCGGAGTTGTTTCAGGGTGGGGGAGGTGAAACAGTGGGAGACAGAGTGCCGGTGTACAGAGGCACCATCACAGTAACCTGGAGGGATTTGTCACTGTGATGGTCTTCACTGCAAAAAAATAATTGTGCTGATGGTATATGGTCTGAAGCTAGCAGAAAAATAAAATAAGTTTAACATTATATTTGTTGATTCATACTAGTGTGTCACACTCATTTTGAATTTATGTAGTCATGCTAATGCTGTTGCAATTTCTAAAAGCTTTTTTTAATGTATCCTCTGAACTAGGAAGCTTCTGTGGTTCAGCATCTGTATTCTTGCCAGAAGATCCTTCATACTTTTAATAAATTGTTACGGTTATCAAAAAGACTTATTCTGGAACTTCTGTAAGTTCCCTGTAGGAAATGATAAACTCTATATAACATTAGTGACAGCTAGAGATATTGAGTAATTATATTTCACCAGCAAAATTCTGGCAAAATCAGCAATTTCACCATTCAAAATATTTCACGAAATGTGTCCATTATGCAAATTATCTCACTGGGTGCAAAATGCAAAAATTCACAATTAAAGAGGTGAAATTTCACCATTGAAAGGTGAATCTCATCTTTCACAAGTGAAATTTCACCTTCTGCAGGTGAAATTTTGCTTTCCACAGATGAAATTTCACATTCTACAGGCAAAATGTTACCTTCCACAGGTGAAATTCCAAATTTTGCTACCACGAAAATTTTTGCAAAACGGGCAAATTTTGAAAAATGTTTTGTGTAAAGAAAATTTGACAATTTTGCACATCTCTAGTGACAGTAGATACAAAGGATCGAAGGCAAGTCTGAGTAAATAAAATATCTCTCTCTATTTCAAACTCTATCTCTATATAGCACTAAGCAGTCCCTGCCCACCATCCCCAGCCACCCTTCCATCCTAAGCTAGTGTTCATTTTACTGGGAGTTGCGAGGTGCAAAAATCAATCAGTGTACTTTTGCACCCCTACTGCATAACAACTTGGTATGCCCCACGCACCCCATACTGGCAGTACACTCTTGGAGTTCCTCAGCACATGAAACATAATACGTGAAACTAGCTCAGGTGTAGCCAGTAAATACTTACTGAGCACTTCAGCACTGACCTTGCAGATTTGCTATAAACTATTAACCTTACTACCATCACTCACATTCCAGGGAACCCACCCAGAAGCAGACATAGTACTCACAGAACTCTTTCACAGATAGTAACTGCCCTAGTTGTATGCAGATATTGTACTATACTCCACCCCCCATTTGTAATATATTCTGCACTTTCCTCTCAGCTCCTCCACCTCCTTCATTGCTTTAGGTTGTCCCTAGTCCCTCTCTGCATAAGTCTGCTCTCCCTCTTATCTGTTCCATCACCCCTTCCTTTCCCCCTTCCCCTCATGTTCTCCTCTATACTTCTCTCCAATACTCACTCCCGTCCTCACCCCCCTATTCTCCACTCCACCCACCATCCCTTACCACAACCTTTCATACACCTGGGAGTTATCTGCTTCCCTTTTCTAAACCTAGAAGCTCTCAATCGCACCTGTTGTCCCACCTTTATCTCCTGCTTCCCCCCCAACACTGAAAATGGTGAAAGAACCCCTTCCTTCTTCCCTTACTAATGTTCCTACTGTTCCTTTCAGGAGATGTAGAACCCAACCCTGGTCCACTTTCTCTGTCCCCCTTTTCTGCTGTACCAAAAGGTCTTAAAATATTCCACTTCAATGTCAGGAGCCTTCTCCCCAGACTAAATGATCTTAAAGTATGGACTACACAGAACTCCCTCAACATACATTGTGTCTCTAAAACCTGGCTGTCCTTCAAGGTACTTGATTCTCACCATGCTCTTACAGATTACACCCTTTTCCACTAGGACAGGGGCAAACTTGGAGGTGGCATACCCCCCTACTTTATATTCATCAGTCCCTCTCTTGCTTTTTCTCCCTACATGAATCCCTCCCCTTCCCTCCCCTCCTCTCATGAGCTAATTATAGCCAAGCTGAACATCCCAGCCTCTCTCCATTTATACATTGGGGCTTTATATGCCTCCCATAGACATTTACAAGCCTCACTGGTCACTTGTATCTCCTTAGTCACCTTGCACGTTACCTCTGTGTAGCTTATTCTGCTTGTTGACTTCAATATAAACCATCCCTCTCCAGCCTCCAATCCCATATTACACAGCACTGAACAGCTCATAAAGGAACCAACATGTCTAAACCTTCAGTCCCCAATTCACTCTCTGCTGGACTGGGTGCTGTCCTCCCGCCTCCACCACATTATTACAGCAGGCACTCTCCCAGATATTTTTAGTGACCACTGCATGACCAATTATGTCAGGAAGGTGTGCCCCTCCATCTCAGACCCTAAATATATATGGCATCACGCTATGGGGGTGCTTGAAACCAATGTCCTTTTGCAAGACTTTTTTAGTGCTAACTGGTCTTCCATTTTTTCTGTCACTAACATTGACTCAGCCTCAGCTTATTCATCAGCAATTTCACTAGAGTCTGGGATACTCATGCATCACTAAAAAAGGCTGGGGTAAAATGTCTCCACCACTGCTGGATCAATGCCAGCCTAAATGCCGAGTGTAAACAGCGAGATCATGTGTGGTCCATCTACAAATCCTCTCGGAACCAGGCCAACCTCCAAGCATACAGAACACTAAGAAATGTGTGCATGAAATGAGTCCACTCAGCCAAGGCAAACTTGGGTCTTTGTGTGGCAGTGTGATGGAGGTCTGTGCACACTCACTAAACATTTGCTATTAAAAGCACCTAAAAATTCTGAAGTAACAATGTGTGACTGCTGCCTTATTTGAAACTTTCTGGAGTGTAGATATATGTGGACCTTCATGCTTACTGGACTGGCAGCCTTTACCTACACCCCTCCCAGCCTGGGCTAATTGTGGTTTCTGGTCTATGGATTTCTTATATGTAATGTTACCCTGGTGTCTAGTGGCACCCTCCAAACTCCGATTGCAGTTCCCAATGTTTTTTATTTGTGTTTCCCTTGGGTCTAGTGGCACCCTCTACCCTCCAATCACCATCCCTGTTAGTTCTTAGTGTTTCCATGGTTCTAGTGGCATCCTCCATCCTCCACTCAATGTACCTGGCCTGAAATAAAGGAAACTGCCAATCATTTTTTTAACTTACAAAACAGAAAATAGTTACTCACTGATATGACTCCTCAACCCCACCCCCACTGCTCAGTATAGCCCAACACACACCCACTCACCTGAAAAGGCACAAGGCACAGATCCATTCTCTGACTGAAAGCACATCTTTTCTGGAACTGGCAACTACAATATCAGAAATTAACGTAAATGCGGTTCAATGTATTTCAAGAGGGTTTTCCGCTTTAATGCATAACTTGCAGATTTTTTCATATTCTGACACCAAATTTTAAGCATGGCATTTGGGGGATGCCACCTCATCAACAACATCAGTCGAATTCCATGAATCAAGCCCTAAAGGTGATTTTTGTGGTAACTTGATGAAACCTTTTGGGCAGGGTATGAACATTTTCACCAGCCTTGTTCATGAGGTGAGGGTAATAATAAGAAGGCTATGTTGAAAATTTAGGGTCAAAATATGCAAACATTGGAAAGTTTTGCACATTCCTTGAAATTTTACTACGGTTACTTCTGACGTTGGTCATTTTAAATATTTTGTAAACAATTTTTCAACATAGCCATTTGTATGCATCTCTTGAGGGATGGGAGCTCAGGGCCCATAGGGCCCTGCACATTCATGGATTAATGAGGATTTGATTATACTGTCTAGAAAAGTAAGGAAATTCTTTGCACTAGTGATAACATAATGCCACAAAAGAGGGGAAATGTGGCATTAAGGTTTCTCACCCCAACTACCCCCACCCCCACCACAGCAGCAAAAGGAAAAAGAATAAGGTTTTGGGGTCTCCAGATTCTTGGTGAAGCACTGGTAGGGTCTTCCTTGGGGGTTATCAACCATAATGCTCCACCTCCCCCCTGTGTGTCCTACATGAAGAAAGAGATCATGTGACATGTAGTTTGCTCATAGAATGTGGTGGCCATTAAGAAACCCTAACACCACACTTCTCTACTTTTGTGGCATTATGTTACCCTAATTGGTGAATTAACACAGCTTTTGGAAAGAATATATATATATATATATATATATATATATATATATATATATATATATATATAAGATATATATATACTGTATATACTGTATATATACAGTATATATTATATATATATAGAGAGAGAGGAGGTGTACTTATAAAATTGCAAAAACAAACTTCAATAATGCTCTAGTTAGGGTTAAAGCAACAAGAGTAGGGAAGTGTGGCATTAGGGTTTCCAATCATAATAGTCCATCCCCATCCTGCACACAACAACAGGCATTGGGGGTGTACCTTGGGATTGTCAGCCCTACTACTCACCCCATTCCATAAGTAAATAAGCTGAGATGGGTGCAGTATAGGAAAAAGGGGTGATGACATTCAGTGGGCAGGGTTGCCACTAGACACCAGGGAATATATAATACGATAATGGGAATGGAGATCAGCAGGTGGGAAGGTGCCACTAGACACCAGGCAATATATTATAAGATAATGGGAATGGAGATCAGAAGGTGGGAGGGTGCCACTAGACACCAGGGAATATATAATAAGATAATGGGAATGGAGATCAGCAGGTGGGAGGGTGCCACTAGACACCAGGGAATATATAATAAGATAATGGGAATGGAGATCAGCAGGTGGGAGGGTGCCACTAGATATCTGGGAATATCATTTTATAATAGGGATGGCGATCAGCATTTAGGGGTGCCACTGGACACCAGGGAAAATGGGAATGGTGATAGGCAGGTGGGAGGTACCACTAGACACCAAGGAATATATTACTTTAGGGGGACATTTATCAGGGGGTGAGGGGTGCCATTAGACACCAGGGAAAGTTTTTTATTAATAAGAGAAGAGTGATGCAGTGTGGGGGTGCACCACTAAACACCGGGGGAAATTGCAGCTCACAGTTCACAATGCAGCCATCAGCATGAGTTCAGCTGTGGCTACAGAAGTAAAAAATTCCCACTGTTCTCATACATGGAATGTGGGGGAAGTGCTCCTCTTGCTAATTTGGGCACCTGAGATGTTTGTTAGTTTGTGGAAAAAATTAAAAAGATTGCAGTTGGCATGGCACAAAAAAATGGTTTGTGCCCTGCCAATCAAGTTGCATGAAAGCAAAAACAGGCATTTGCGGCATCAAATTTTTACCTTTGACACAGAATGTTATCTGAAAAACCCTTCTGTGCATTGCACAGATTGAACCCACTAAATTTAAAAACCTTATACTGTAACTCTAGAACCCTTTAATATTTTTTCACCAGACCTCTCAAAGACACTACCTTGGAACATGACCCATGTCCCCTGCAAGTTTGGGGAAAACATTTTATTCTATGTAGGCTGTAGAGAAGAGTAAAAAAACAACAATGTTAAGTATAGGAAAAAAGATAGATTTTCCCCAGAAATGGCAGCTACAGATCTCAGAATCCGCACAAGCTGCCATGACAAAAAAAAAATTATAGACACAAGGCCTTGCCTCCCAGACAACACAGTCACAATTTCAGCTCATTTCATCAAACAGAGCCAAAGATATTAATATGCACATTTAGGAGTTTAAGATTAAACAGGCTACTCAACCCTAACTATAGGGGCGCTACCACACTCCTATAATATATACATACATATATATATTTTGCAAAAAACTTTGGTATTGCATCAGTTAGGGTTGACAGTACTCTGACAAAAGTTTGGAAATTCAGTGTTAAGGTTACCAACCCCTACCACTCAATCTCCACCTCAAACCCTCCACACACCAACAGATGTCGGGGTGTGTGCTGGGGTCATCAGCTTAACTCTCACCCCATTCCATGTGTAAACAAGCTGAGGTGGTGAAGTACAGGAGAATGGGGTGAGAGTTAGGCCTGACAACCCCAACACACACCCCACCACATGTTGGTGTTTGGAGGGCAGCAGGTGGGGATGGGGTGGTAGGGGTTGATAACCCTAACACCAAATTTCTAAACTTTTATCAGTGTACTATCAGCCCTAACTGATGCATTAATGAAGTTTATTGGAATGAACTTCCCTTCTTTTTGAGAAAGTGAAATGTAACTGTTATGTGGTTGTGGGACTGTAGGTCCTTTGGGCCCTGCGCTCCCATACACTGGTACTTATATCCATACTTGCATACTGGTATTCATATGTGGGAGCACAGGACCTCTGGGCCCTGCACTCCCCTCGCACTGTCCTTTTTGCATAATGATATGCACATGTGGGAGCACAGGGCCCAGAGGGTCCACGCTCCCACTGTCATACCACACCCCTATAGTCACAGAAAGGAACCCTTGCAACTCTAATTTGGCAAAACCTCAGTAACTATAGCAACCAAAAAAAAAAACACCACTGCAGTTGTAATCATGACTTCAAAGCCTCCACAGGAGCTTAGTCCACCTAAAGTTAAACTAAGGTCATCACAGCAAAAAATTCGTATTTCAAACCATTTTCAAGATAGAGGCACCAAAAGGTGCATCAGGTGCTGCAGTGTTATCCTATTGGAAATTTGGCAACTTTGGAGCACTTTAACTATGAAACCATCATCAATTTTGAGACCAAACCTCCAAAAGGCACATCTGTGGGGTCAGGACTTGCTACACTGCAAATTTCAACCAAAAAGAAGCCCTAACCATTATTTTGCTATGAAATGGCAAAAATGGGCTCATTTGGGAAATTAACTTCATTAAATTCTGCAACTTTCACAAAACTCTCCTAGGTCAACATATGGTACGTTAGTGAAACTAAAAATAGTGTTGTAGCAATACTGGTACTTTCACAAAACTAAAGGTAATGTTGCAATAGTTCTGGTACTTTCGTGAAACTAAATGTAAACACAACTGGCACTTTCCTGACCTACTTTTGAGTTATGGGTGCCGAAAGTCGGCACGGATGCCGATATCTCAGCAATGTTTTCCATAGTTGCTTTTTGCTGGTTTAGCAAAAAAATTTACACCAGTTCCATTGTAAATACAGTGTAATGTAACAGGTATGTGGTTGTGGGGGTGTGAGCCCTCCGGGCCCTGTGCTCCCCAATGCTAAAAATGTTTGTGTAATGGTATGCAAATGTGGCAGTGCGGGTGCTCTATGGCCCTGTACTCCCACTTACACATACGTATGGGGACATAACGCAGGCCTAGAGACACGAAAATGAACTCTTGGAACACTAATTTGCCAATATCTCAGTAACTGTAGAAGCTGTGAAACAAATTCCACTTTGGTGGTATTCATGACTTTGAAACCTCTATCCATGCTTAGTCCACTTAAAGGTGGACTAAGCTGTGATTAACTAAAAATCCATATCTCAAATTGTTTGAGTTATGGGTGTTTAAAAAAACATTTGTCACACTGGGGTGGGCTCCCAGTGTGCCACATTCATGGGGGAAGGCACAACCCAATTCGGGGATTGGGTACCCCGATGTTGGGATAAAAAGAATGGGCTTAGGGGAAGGGCATCTGACACCTGGATGGGGGGCATTGAAGAAGACGTCAGGGAACAATTTTCTTTTTTCACAGGTTTATTCATTTAAATTAAGCTTATTTCAGCACACTAGGGTGGGCTCCCAGTGTGCAACACCAGTGGTGATGGTGGTGGGGATGTAGTGCCTAAACAAATGGGAGCTGCAACTTTCGTGCTGCCGCATGAAAGCTGCCACACCCATTCCATGCAATTTGCAAAACTACAGATGGCCTGATAGTGGAAAAAGCATTTCTGGGGGCTAGATTGGAAATATGATGCCCCCAGTGTGTTCCTTATCCCCCAGTTAGGTAAACACCAACAGCAGGTTTTACCTGGGGGCAGTATTTTTGGAGATACAGCACTTTTTTCTTTCACTAACTGAAAAAAAAAGATGGCGGCAGCATGAAAACAAATTTCATAGCTCGAAAACAAATTTTGCTTTCACGGAAGCTTTTATAAGCTTTTGTGGTGCAAATATATATTTTATCCATAGGTTATAATGGGAAACTTTAAAGTTTAATGACTTTTGAACAGATTCATATTTTTTCAATCTTCAAAAGGCACTTCCTGGACCCAGTCTCCATATACACTGAAATTTTCAGATCAGTCAGACAAACCGTTTGGGCTGTAGAGATAGCAAATAATTCAAAAGGTGAGGAATGTTCACACTTTTCAATGCTCCACAGCTCCATAACCAAAATTCCAACCGGAGCAAAAATTTCCAGATCCAAAGATCTATTGTATCACACCACACATCCAAAACTTCAGGCAGATCAGACAAACAGTTGCAATGTTATTAAAGTTCAACATTTTGGGTTTAACATAGAAGTGGCTGTGCAACCCTAACTATACTGGCATTACTGGGCCAATGTAGTTTGGGTTGCGTACCCCATTTAAGGTTAAATCTGAATTATAAAATGGGCACAAAAAATTCTAAATCCTAATTGGCTAATCAGCAGTCTTATCTGTGTCCTTATACAGCCATATCATGCCAACCTGCACTACATACCAACTGATAGCCCTGCCACACCTAGAAATCACTGAGCCCACACTGCCCAAACCACTTCGCTGAACATTCGAACTATCACAAAGCAGCAGTTACAGTGCGGCATTTCAAGCACTGCCAATACCTCAGAAAATGACACAACGAAATCAGCAGATGTGCATGCTGCACGAATGCATCCTCAGACTGAATCCACAAACTTGTTCTTCCACAGACTGTTTCACCTGCCAGTTAGTGACATTTAGAAACATATGGACAAACTTTTCATTACTACAGAAGACGAGCACAGCGAGCGGGCCAGCCGATTTTTCAAACAAGTATAAGCAGCATCTACAGTGGCTGGCAAGGAACACGCTCGTTCTTAATGAGCAGCCACTGGTTCTCAAAATGGCTTCTCTGTCCACTCCGAGGCACCCTTCAGGAAATGGGCATGTGGTTGCAATAATTCTAAATGTACTGGCCATCAAAATCAAACACTGACTGTCAAAAACAGGCACATTGTTAAGCACCAGAGACACCCTATTATGACAGACAAAATCAAATGATGATGTGGAAGACAACCTCAGCAGTCTCCGTGTGTGTGTGTGTGTGTGTGTGTGTGTGTGTGTGTGTGTGTGTGTGTCTGTGTTTCTGTATGTGTAAGGGGGGGAACACCACCCTAAATGCCCTATAGTGCCTATCAAATAATTCAGAGATTACCTCAATACAGGGACTATTTTACTCCTTCAGACATTAAAACCTCAAGTTTTAAAAAGTTTTTGCATTTTTTATTACTTTTTTTTTCTTAAATAGTACATTAATAGGGCCCATTTTATAAGCGAAATAAGACACTCCGAGGTGTGGTTTATGGCCTGATAAGAGCACTTCCCAGGTGCTAAAGGCATTTGGTGCAAGTGCCTCGTGCCTCATTACGCACCAGGGGCGTGCTCTTATCAGGCCATAAATCACACCTTGTCGTGTCTTATTCCTTTCATATTGCACCTTAATAACTTTGCCATTGTATGATAGATTTGCCTGAAATTTGGAAAGCATGGTGCGATTCTATAGATCTCTGGATTTGCCAAGTTTTGTTACAGTCAGATGTACAGTTGAAGAGCTACAGAGCGCAAAAACTGCATAAATGATGGGTTTTTGTGCATTTCTTTGTTCACACCTACAGCTCACACGGTTTGTGCGATTGGTCCAAAAACCTCAGGGAACATGCAGCCCAATGTGCCATTTGAAAATTTTGTGAAACAATATTAAACCGTTCAAAAGTTATTCACAAAACACTGAATCCCATTATAGCCTATTGGAAAAGTTAACAAAATATGTGAAGATGTCGCAAATGCAGTTTTTACTGTTGCAAATCACTCTTTTACTTTCATGATTCAGCCATTTCTTTTTCAGTTGGTGGTCAGAAAAATGCTTAGCATTTAAATTTGGGACCCTCTAGGGACACAATTCTTGTGTTTACCTAATTGAGCCCTGAGGATGCTAGCCATGTCTTTTTTAAGGGGTAAACACCGCAGAAATATGTTTTTTAATTTTTTGTAAAAAGTAGTGTCGCAAAGTACTTTCACAAATGCGACACTGGTGATTTTTTGGGTGAAAGTGTCGTGAATTGTGAGAGTAATTTGTGACACTATGCCCAAAACAATAGGAAAACTTTGCCACCCTGCTGCAAAACAACAGTTTGATCTTTTTGGCTGCAATTTGCAGGGAAGAAAGCCAACATCCCACAGATGTGCCTTTTGGTGGTTTGATGCGAATATGTTACTAGTCTGCAATGTTACGGCCCTCCAAATTTGACAATTGTTCCCACAGGTTAACATTATGGTGTCTGCCACACATTTTGGGTCCCACATCTCGAAAACGGTTCAAGATACAGACTTTTCATCTCAAAAGTTCTTAGTCCCTCACTAGGGGACTAAGTGCAAAACTAGCCTGGAAAGTCATAAATAATATGAGATTTAAATTTTTTTTCTACATTGTACGGTTCCTGAGATACAAGCAATTTAGTATACCAAGTGCTCATTTTCTGGTCGGAGAGCCATTATTATGCCCACATTCTTTGTATTCACTGTGCTTCTGAATGCACCTTTTTGGGACACAAAGCGTATGCGTTTTGTTACTGTTACCGTTAGCATTTCCATTTCCTCTCGCTTCACCTTTACTGTTTGCGTTACCATTTATGTTTGCGTCAATGTGTGTGTTACCATTTGCAGTTGCATTTGCATTTTCATTTGCATTACTGTTTCCGTTTGCATCACTGTTGGTGTTACCATTACCATTTGCGTGTGCATTACCATTTCTGTTACCATTAGTGTTTGCATTTGCACTTGCGTTTCCTTTATCATTTGCGTTACTTTTTCTTTCTACGTCACCGTTGGCATTACCGTTACCATTTGTGTTTGCATTACCGATTGCATTTTCTATACCATTTGTGTTACCATTTGTGTTTTCGTTTATGATTGCACTTGCATTTACGTTGCCATTTGCATTACTGTTTCCGTTTGTGTTTGCACTTGCGTTTGTGTTATCATTAACATTTGCTTTTTTGTTACCATTTGCATTTACGTATGCGCTTGTGTTTCTGTTACTGTTTGCATTATTGTTTCAGTTTGCTTCACCATTGGCGTTACTGTTTGCGTTTGCACTTAAACATCACATTCTTTGTGTAATTATAACTTTACAACTGTTGAATGGATTTGTGTGACATGTGTAATACTTGGTCTACTATGGTACTTCTGTGCATTTACCAATTTTCATTTGACATCTGCATATTTTTTTGCACAATGAAGCACCAAAAATGAATATTTTGCCACTCGTGCAGTTTTACGCTTGTGCTGCTCTGCAACCATTGAAGAAATTTGGATACGATTTGGTATACATGGAGTGGAATGGTACATCTATTTACCAATTTCTATTTCACTGGTACATACAGTTTTTGAGCAGTGAAGTGCAAAATATGCAGTTTTTGCTATTTTTATGCACTGTCTTGCATGATGCGTAGTGCAACCACTGTGTGGTTTATTGGTCTGAAACTTGGCACGTAGAAAGCCCTTTACTAACATACTAACATACTAAAATGCCAGCAGAATAGGCCTAATGGTCTTTCGTGCTTGCTCGTTTGGTCAGCCTCCACCCTGGGTGCTGACCTTGCTGTCCCCCTCGCCTTCTCTGGCTTCTCCCTTCCCAGTTCTGGATATTCTTGCTGCATTGGATTTTGCTTCCTGAACCCTACCCCTGTACCTGTCCCACCCCCTCTTGAACCCCTCCTCTGTCTCTGCCTCCACCAGCCCCCTAGGTAGTGCATTCCATGGCTCCACCACCCTCTCAGTGAAGTAGCACCTCCTCCTTTCTCCCCTGAATCTTCCCCCCTCCAGCTTCCACCCATGCCCTCTAGTGGCCCTTCCTCCTTCCTTGAAGCACCCTGACTGTTCCTCCCTATTTACCCTCTTCATGTACCTGAAGACCTCTATCATGTCCCCCGGTCCCTTCTCTCTTCCAATGTGTACATATTTAGCTCTTCGAGCCTCTCCTCAAGGTCCTGTCCCCAAGCCCCAAATCATTTTGGTTGCCCTCCTCTGGACCCTTCCAGGAGGTTAATGTCCCTCTTAAGTGTGGCCTCCAAAACTGCATGCAGTACTCCAGGTGCGGCCTCACCAAGCAGTTATACAGAGGGAGTATCACTTCCTCCTTCTGAGGTGATCCCCTAGTGATGCATCCCAGCATCCTGTTGGCCTTGGCTGCTGCCCTCCCACAAGTCTCAGAGTTGTTCATCTTGACATCCACCACCACCCCAGGTCCCTCTCAGCCATTGAGACTTGTAGTATCCCCAGGGTGTACACTTGGCCTGGTTTCTGTGCCCCAGGTGAGTACCTTGCATTCCCTGCATTTAGACCTCAGCTTCCTTTCTAGACCATCTTCCAGAGCTCCAGGTCCTCCTGCAGGGCCACCTCCCTCCTCCCATCCACCACTGCCCCAGTTTCGAGTCATCTGCAAGAGACTCATCTCACCCTGGATTCCTGTCCTTATGTCAGATACGTAGGTGTTGAACAGAGGGGCCCAAGACTGATCCTGTGGGACCCTACTCATGACCCTCCTTGGGGATGAGACTATCCCAATCAACTACGACCTCTGTCCGTCCTGGAGCCAATTGCTCATCCATCTGATCATCTGGTTTCCACCCCATTTCTCCTAGCTTATCCAACAGGCCCACGTGAGGAACAGAGTCAAATGCCTTGCTGAAGTCTAGAAAGAGGACATCCACTGGTCTACCCAGGTCCAAGGCACTTGTCACCCAGTCATAGAACTACACCAGGTTTGTCTGACACGATTTCCCTGGGATGAATCCATGCTGTCTATCGTCCAGGCACCCTGACTTATCCAGGTCCCCCCCTAGCCTCTCTTTGACAATGCCCTCCATCACCTTGCCCACCACCAATGTCAGGCTGACAGGCCTGTAGTTCCCTGCCAGCTCCCTTGATCCCCCCTTGTGGATAGGCACTACATGCGCCACCTTCCAGTCTTGGGGCACCCACCCTGTCCTCAGAGAGATGGTGAAAAGCTCTGCCAGGGGTTTCGCCATTACATCTGCAAGTTCCTTCAGCACTCTAGGATGTAATTTATCCGGCCCCGGTGCTTTCTCCGTCTTAAGGGAGCTGAGGGCTTCCCTCACTCTCTCTGCTGTGATTTCCACTTCTGGTACCTCTTCTCCCTGCTTAGCCCTCCCCCACCTGCCAGTGATGCCCCCTCTCCCAGACCTGCCGATCGGTAAGGGTCCCCCTCCTCATTATCTCTGTCTCCTCCCATGTATGATGCAGCATCCCATTTTCCTTGGTGAAAACTGAGGTGAAGTACTCATTTAGTACCTCAGCCTGCTCCCCTGGGTCTTGTGCCCATCTCTCCCCTGATTTAATCCTGCTAATCTGCCCCTTCACCCTTCGTCTTTCCCCAGTGTATCTAAAGAACCCCTTTTTCCCTCTCCTAATTTCCCTGGCCAGGTTCTGCTCCTTCCTTGCCTTAGCCGCCCTCACCACTCTAGTGGCCCTTCTAGCCATCAGTTCGTACTCTACTCCCCTCGATCCCTTTCACTCCTTGAGCACTTGAATTTCTTACAGGCTGCTTTCTTTCCCCGCACCACCTCCTGGACCTCCCTTTGTTCAAGGAAGATGCCAGTTTTTGTTTGGTGAATAATATGTTGTTCCGTTCCAGAGTTATAACAATTTCAAGTTGCCCCCCCTTGCGGTCAGAGATTTTTCAGCCATGAGTTCTGCCATTTTACCACATTTTCAACCTCAAGTGCTGCCATTTTGTGGTGGAAGACTTCTTAAAGGTGCACAAACTTCAAAATTGAATATCTCTGGAATGGTTTGGTCTTTTAACATGAAATTTGGAGGGTGTTGATTGGATGTCTAGGAGATGAGAATTATGTTGTTTACATGTTGGAAAAATAATTTGCTTCAGATATACTACATGACGCAATTAACATTTTGCACATATCATTATGCATGGTGCTAATGGCTTGAAATTTATAATGTAGGTAGCCCTAGTGGTACAAAGGTGCCTTGCAGTGGTTTGGTGTGTACAACTTCGACAGGTGTGCAATTATGCCACTCCGATGAATGAAAATTTGGTTGGTTCCACTTCAATTACTTTTGAACTGTGTTTCCGATTTACCTGGCATTTGGAATAAAAAAAGATTTATAATAGATCTTCGATTGTGACAATTGTTAGGTTGATGGCAGTTACAGTTGCTGAATTGTGGCTGCGCAGTTGTTTGCTCATGGCACTGTGCAACCATTGAACGGTTGTTCACACAATTTTGGACACACTGCATGCTATGGTACAAGCCTTCTTTTACCAATTTTTGGTTCCATTGGATATATGGTTCTTGTGTAGCAAAGTGGCAAAAATGCTCTTTTTGGCACTCCTGTGGAGGTTTCCCAGTGTTATGCTGTGCAATTGTTGAGCAGATTCAGATGACCTTTGTTATACATGTTCTGGTATGGTACATGTCTTCATTTACCAATTTTCATTTCAGTTGGACATGCAGTTTTTGTGCAGAAAGTGACAAAAATTCAGTTCTTGCAAATTTTGCACAATGTGTTGCCCATGGTGCTGTGCAGCAATTGTGTGGCTGATTGGTTTGAAACTTGGGTCATGGAGCGCCCTTTCTTGAAGGAATATGCCACTTTTTGTGTGGTGATAAAATCATGTTCTGTTCCAGAGTTATTTCCATTTTAAGTTGCCCCCCCTTGTGTTTAAAGATTTTCAGCCACCAGTCCCCCATTTTAGTGCACTTTCGGCCATGAGTTCCACCATTTTGTGGTGAAGTCTTCTTAAAGGTGAACAAACTTTAAAATTGAATATCTCTGGAATGGTTTGTCTTTTAACATGAAATTTGGAGAGTGCTGAGTGTATGTCCCAGAGATGTGAATTATGATGTTTACATGTTGGGAAAATAATTAACTGCAGAGATACTGCATGACACAATTAACGTTTTGTACATAGCATTATGCATGTTGCTAGTGGCTTGAAATTTATAGCATAGGTAGCCCTAGTGGTATGGAGGTGCCTTTCACTGGTTTGGTTCACATTAGCCTTTGTGACATTATCTTGGAAAAAGAAGCAAGATATAAACTTTTCGCTACTGTTGGCTGAATTCACCTTTGTGCCGTTATCTCGGAAACAAAGTGAGATACAGACATTTTGCTACTGTTAGATCACATTGCCTTTGTGCTGTTATGTTGGAAACGAGGTGAGATACAGATATTTCGCTACTGTTCACTCAGATCACCTATGCACCGTTATCTTGGAAACAAAGCGAGATACAGACTTTTTGCTACTGTTGATTCACATCGCCTTTGTGCTGTGATCTTGGAAATGACTCGAGATACAGACTTTTCGCTACCATTGGTTCACATCACCTTCCTCCATTATCTTGGAAATGAAGCAAGATGCAGGCTTTTTCCATTACTGTTGCCTTACATCAGCTTACTGTTACCATTTCCATTTGCGTTACCATTTGCATTTACTTTTGCGTTTCCCTCACTGTTTGCATTACAGTTTGCACTTGCATTTCCGTTACCATTTGTGTTTCTATTTATGTTTGTGTCACTGTTACTGTTAACTTTTGAGGTTACATTACCACTACCATTACCGTTGCATTTTGTGTTTTCATTTGCATCACTGTTACCATTACCGTTTGCGTTTGCAATACCATTTGCATTACCACTTGTGTTTGCATTTCTGTTTGTGTTACTGTAACAGTTACCGCTTGTGTTTGCATTCACATTTATGCTGGTGTTACAGTTACATTAGCATTTGCATTTCACTCACTGTTACCATTACTGTTAGCGTTACTGGTATGGTTCTTATGCAGACATGGCAGCATGATGGGAGAGCGTGGCCCTTTTGTGCACCGTGCTGCCCCCACCACATTCCATTCATTATTTATATTGCACATTCTCAAAAAGAAGGGAAGTTCATGGCAAAAAAATCCATTTAATGCATCAGTTAAGGTTGTTCCATAGCGACAAAGTGAAGAAATTCAGTATTAGGGTTTCCACCCCTTGCACTCCATGCCCACTCTGCCCCCACCAACAGGCATCGGGGTGTGTGTTGGGGTCATCAGGCCTAACTCTCACCCCATTCTCCTATACTGCACCACCTCAGCTTATTTACACATGGAATGGGTTGAGAGTTAGGGACGATGACCCCATAGCACACCCCGATGCCTGTTGGTGGGGCGTGATGTGCAAGGGGTGGTAACTCTACATTGAATTTACTCACTTTTGTCACTGTGAAACAACCTAACTGATGCATTAAACAGTTTTTGCCATGATATATATATATATATATATATATATATATATATATATATATTATAGTAGCACCGTAGTGCTACCATAGTGAGGTTGAGTAGCACTTTTAAGGTTAAAGGGTGAAATTGTGCACCTTAATAACTTTGCCACTGTTCAACAGATTTGCATGACATTTGGTATGCATGATTGGGCATAGTAGAACTTGGGATCTGCCAACTTTTGTACTGGTCAGATATACGGTGGCAGAGTTATTAAGTAACAACCAAAAGTGCAATTACTCTTTTTTGTGAATTCTTTGCTCTTACCTACAGGTTGCACGGTTTGCATGACCAGTCCAAAAACTTCAGGGAATGGGTGGCCGGGATTCCTGATGTGCCTTTTGAAAATTTCATGAAAAAATATTAAACAGTTCAAATGTTATTCAAAAAACAAGTTCCCATTATAAGTCAAAGGGAAAAATTAACAAAAAGTTTGAAAGTGTCGCAAATGCACATTTTAATGTCGCAAATGGCCCTAGTAGTGTCACAAATCTGCCATTTTGTTTTCAGTTAGTGATCAGAAAAATGCTTGGCATTTAAAATTGGGACCCTCTAGGGACACAATTCTTTCTGTGTTCACCTAGTCGGACCCTGAGGATGATAGCCATGTCTTTATTTTGGGGTTAAACACCCCAGAAATATGTTTTTCATATTTCTGGAAACAGTAGTGTCACATCTGTGACACTTTCACAAATTTTTGCAAAAAGTGCCACAAATTACGACGCTACTTTTCCAGATTATGGCCAAAATTACAGGAGTTCTTTGCCACCCGACTGCAAAAGAACTGTTTGGTCTTTTGGTCTGAAATTTGGAGGAAAGGCAGCTAATGTCTCACAGATGTGCCTTTCGGTGGCTTGGTGAAAAAATATTGCATGGCTGCCAAGTCATGGTACTCTGAAGTTGCCATTTTTTCCCATAGACTAACATGGTGGTGTCCGCCGTGCCTTTCGGGGCTTGTATCTTGAAAATGGTGTGCAATACCAAATTTTCATCATGACAATGCCTAGCCTATGGGTAGCCTATGGCTACACATTTGGCGAAAACATAGCCAGGAAAATCATGAATCATGTGATTATTTTTTTTCTACATCATATGGTTACTGAGCTACAAGCAATTTAGTATTCCAACACCTGATTTTCAGCTCTGAGGCCCATTATTATGCATACATTCTTTGTACACACTGTGTTTCTTTATGGAGCTGTTGGGGAAAAACAGGGTATGGGCTTCTGTTAATGTTACAGTTACTGTTTCCTCTTGCATTTAAGTACCCGTTTGCATTACCATTCCCGTGTGCATCACCATGTGCATTACGCTTTGGGTTCTCATTTGTGCTTGTGTTTGTGTAACTGTTACCATTTGCATTTCCAGTACTGTTTGTGTTTTGCATTTTGGTTTATGTCACCATGTGCATTGTCATTAGCATTTAAGGCAGCCCTTTCCTTTTCATTTGCCTTTGTCTTTCATTTTACATCTTCGTTTCTGTTACTGTTACCATTTGCATTTCCTATTGCGTTACTCTGCCCATGTGCCTTATGGTTTGCATTTCATATGTGTTTGCATTTTCTTTTGTGTTTCTATTTCCTTTGGTGTTATTGTTGCTGTTACTGTTACCATTTGCATTTACAATTGCAGTACCATGCCCCTGTGCATTGTGGTTTGCATTGCCATGCGTGCTTATGTTCATGTTTCCGTTTCTGTTTCCTTTGGCGTTATTCTTCATGTTAACTTTAGCAGTTGCATTTACAATTGTGGTACCGTGCCTGTGCGCATTATGATTTGCGTTCCTGTATGGGCTTCTGTTCCCGTTTCCATTTCTGTTTCATTTGGCATTATTCTTCATATTAACTTTACCATTTGCATTTAAAATTGCGGTACCATGCCCATGCATGTTACGGTTTGCATTTAAGTGTGGGATTCCATTCGCGTCTTCGTTTCTGTTACGTTTGGCATTCTTCTTGTTGTAACACTTATCATTTACATTTACAGTACCAGTGCCATCACTGTGCACATTACTAGTTGCACTGTCATATGTGCTTGTGTGTCCGTTTACATACTGTTTGCTTCAGCATCACTTTACGCTTGCGTTTCTATTAAAATTTGCTTTACCATGTGCACAACCATTGCCGCTTGCTTTTGCTTTGCAGTTCCTGTTACTATGTAACAGGACATCATGTGGTGGGAGCACAGGGCCCTTTGGGCCCCGCGCTTCTGCCACTGCATTCCATTCACTATTTATCATCCTCATTCTCAAAAAGAAGGGAAATTAGAGGCAAATAACTCTGTTAATGCATCAGTTAGGGTTGTTCCACAGTGACAAAAGTGAGGAAACTTAGTGTTGGGGTTGAAAGCCCTTGGTATCCTTCCCCCTCCACTGGCATCGGGATGTTGGAGTCATCAGTCCCAACTCTCACCCCATTATCCTATACCTCTGCTTATTTACACATGTGATGGGGGTGAGAGTTAGGGCTGATGACCCCAATGTGCACCCGATGCCAGTTGGGGGTGGGCTGTGGGGTTTCGAGGGGAGCTTTCAACCCCAACACTGAAGTTCCTCGCTTTTGTAGCTGTGGAACAGCCCTAACTGATGCATTAAATGGAATTTTTTGCCTATCTATATATACATATATATATATGGGATATGGAAAAATGTTTGGCTGTGATGGTGATGTTTATATGCCATTCTATGTAGGTTATATTATTATGACATATGTCATTTTATCCTTCACAAAGTGCCATTTTGGGGCACAAAATGCTGTTGGGTGTTTATTCAGGTTGAGGGGCACTTGATATCTGGCTGGTCTTATCTTGATATGTGGATTGATGTAAGTGTCGATAAACCTTTTTGCACTATTACATTTGACTCATTGGCTTATATTTCGCAATGACAACTTTGGAGTGTGAACTTTCCCCTTTTTTTATGCTAACTTGAGCTTTTTGGCCCATGCACCCTTGTTTCTGGTAGGTTTTGTTTTGCTGTTCATTTACTGGAGAGTGTCCCTATTTTTAAATTTTAAATGTCGATTTACTCACTAACAGTAGAAAAAAGTTGTGGTGTTTTAAAATTTTAGTGTTCTAGTGGTACACTGATTTAGTTTGTAGTGCAGTCCTGCTCCTGAGTACTTGTTTTTACCTTTGCAACGAACAGATTTGATGCACAGGTAACAACCAGGTAGCAACCAATGAGAACACAGGATTTTCTCTCCCCAATTTATAAATGTGAGTATGACTGCTTTGAACTTCTCCAGTTTAGAATTTGCTTGTCTTTTCATAATATCCAACAATCTGTATATCTGAACCTACTGTATGTTTTTAATTGTAAGTGTGTATGTTACAAAATCTGTTTGAAAATTTTGTAATGCATTTTTATACATGATGATGTCTATAAATAGGATCTTTAGACATAGATTCCATTTCCTTTTTAAAAATACATTTTTAACTACCTACCTCTATTTTATTTAAAATAAAACAGACACCCCATTATGCTCTCCCATATTACACAACCCTCCATTTCACTGGATTCCACATGGAAACAAACAAAAGAAAGATTTTCTTGTAAATATATTAATTCTTCCCATCTGCTGCTCATGTGTGGGTGGAAGAGACATTGCTATAGACCAAGGGAGGTCTGCAGCAAAAGCAATTACATTGAAAATAGGCAGAGTGGATCAGTCAAGTGGCCCTTATAAGCCATATGTTTCTATGTTTCATTGTTTAATGTTTGCTCACTATCTCATACAATGCAATAAGTGCACATGCTTGTATCTCGGGTGTGGCACAGGAGAGAGAGAATGACAATGGGAGAAAGTGGCCTAGCAGGAAACAGCAGTGATGGCCTGGCTAGAGGATTTTTTTCTTAATTGGAGGATCAGGTGGTGGTGGCAGTGGAGGCTGTAACAGCAGTGATGCTGGTCATCATCCAGTGTTTGTGGCAGGGTGTGTATCAGCAGATTGGTGGGAGAGTAGGTATCTATATTTTACTGGAACAGGTTTGGTAGGAATTAATACACAGTAGGAGAGAACAGGGTATTTTTTCTGGGACAAAGTGGTAGGGTTTTCATTTTGAATCAGTGTGGGTTTCAGAAGATGGGAGAAGGGGATAGGGGTATTTATTATCTGATTGGGTAGCTACGTGGGTGGGTGGGTAGGTATCAGCAGATGGAAGGAGGGAATAGGGTGTTCATTCTGGGACAATGTGATAAGGTATTCATCCTGAGACAAGGTGGACCTCAGCAGATGGGAGATGGGGGAGTGGTATTTATACTGGGACCAGGGCCATATTAGAGTAGGGGAATACAATACTAAGCCTGGGGAGGGGCAGGTGTAGTCATTCTGGGACAGGGTGGTAGAGTATTCATTATGGAAAACTATGGATATCAGCAGATGGTTGGAGGTGCAGACATATTTATTCTGGGATAAAGTGGGCATCAGCAGATGGGGAAAGAGGTTGACATTCTGGGGTAGGGTGGTGGCTTCAAGATGGAGAGGACAGGAGTAGACACACTGGGGCATTCTAGATGTCAGTAGATAAGAAGGAGCAGGGATGTGCCGCATACTGGGGTTGGGAGGTTGTCACCAACTAGGACAATTTTGGGATATGTATAATTACTGTGTACAATGGTGGGCTACCAATGTGTTTAAATGGTGATTCCTACCATGCCCCAACACAGAGAGTAAGTGAAATAAAAACAAATGGATCATCTATATCCAGCAGATTAATGTAGAGAATGTAGTCAGAAACATAGGCTGGTACACAATTAAAAAAAAAGAAATGTTCTATTTTTAGTGCATTTGTGATTGTCATAAGGTATTACAATTAATTTTCTTAGGGTTCTGACTTGAGTCACAACCAGTCAGACTGAACAGGTCTCTGACATGGATACTGGTCCTAATGGTAAGGGTCATGACCATTTTGGGTACATCCATACTACTGAGTGGGGCAATTAACTACAGTACCTTAATGATATTATATTGGCCTATGATGCCTCACTAGTCTGTATGTGGGATGTACATTTTCATTAAATTCAAAATTGTGGTGAACAGCTGATAGCATGTGAATGACGTGCACTAACCAAGAGGGAGGCAGTATAGCACAGTGGTTTAAGGCTCTGAGCTGCAAATCTGGAGACCTGGGTTTAAATCCCACAGCCCACCCTTGCATACTGTGTGACCCTGAGCAAGTCATTTCACTTCTCTGTGCTCCCAGGTTGCACCTGTAAACAAGCTTTCAGCTTAGTGTGTCTCACCTGGTTAAAAACTTGGGAAAAAACAGAACAAGGGTATGTGCAAATTAAGAAGGAGGCATTAGGAATAATACCTTGGTTATGAAATTTTGCAAATGCTTTTATGGTAGAAAATCCAAACAGAAACACCAGTTCCCTACTTAAATCCCAAAACCCCAGCTAGGGTTACCTTTATTGGCATCAGCATGCAGGATGCAGAGATGGTCATTGATTCTGGCTGTGTATTGTTTAATACAATGCTTCAGGCTAGCCTTGTCATAGAGATGCATACAGTATTTTTAGACTACCATTGGGTCTTTACAGTTTATGATTTTAGCCAATTTCAAGGACTGCAGTTACCATAGTTTTTGAAACTGAAAATGATAAAGTGCTGCTCATGGGTAAGAGAGACAGGGTAATAGTTATCTGGGGCTAAGGGGTAACCTTTTTTATGAAGGGAATGACTTTTACCCTCTGACATATATAAGCACTATATTCATGAGGAAAGAGAGATTAAGGAGAGCAGATATAGGACAGTCAAAGAGGTTGCAGAAAGTAGAATAGTTTGAAATCAATTCAGTTGGGACTGTTGTATTTCATAGGTTTCATAGGTAGTTCAGAGCAAAGAAGACATATGGTCCATAGTGCTTGCCAGTTATCAGTACCCCCTTCTTTTTATGCTGTTTAAGTGTTTATCCAGCCTATGCTTAAATTCATCACAGGTTTTACTGGCCACAACCTCTATGGAAAGACTATTCCATACTTTTTGTATTCTTACTAAGAACCAGTGTTTCTTTCTATTGTAATGATATATTTTGCCTGCGATTTGTAGGGTATGTGCTCTTGTGTTGTAGCTTTGGTCCCTAGTGTCCAGATCTAGCAGATCCCACAGGTCGGGGTTGGAGAAAGCTATATACACCAAACATATATCTCCTCTGAGCCTACAATACTCCAGACTGTACATTCCCAATTTCAATCAATCAAATCAATCAATCAAATTCTTTATTTATCCAGGCAAACACCATCAAGCAAGCTCATTTGCAAAGTGGACCTGCATTACACGAGACAATAATGTTACATTTATACACAAGGCGATATATATACAGTAAAAGCAAGTGTAAACACTCTATAAAGGAAGAAGAGAAGCAAAAAAAATACATCTTTGGTACAGAGTATAACAAACAGTATAGAGCAGGTCAGCAAAGGGTTACACCAGGTACAACAATATACCTAGTTTACTTGTCCTGTACAATAAGTGTGATACTGAGCAACGTGGGGACTAGCTGAGATGGGTGTGATAGCTGAGGCTGTATGCCTAGTCCTTTAGGATCCCTTGGAGAAATGGGGTGTGTGACGCATGTTGGAAGGAGTATGTAGCCAGTATGTGGGGGAGGCTCTGATGTTAGTAAGTGTTAGGAGAAATAGGATGCACAGCTGAGGGTGTAGCAGCCAGTGTGGGGGGGAGGATGATCTGAAGATGGGGATTATCAGGAGCAAGTGGATGCACTGTTGGGGGTGAAAACTGACAGGATGATAAGGGAGGGTGAGGTTTGGTGCCATGATAAATAGGGGGTGCCCTAACAGTGCAGGTAGTGAGGTATTAAGGAGAAGGCTGAGGTCATGGCAGAGCAGATGTAGGCATCTGAGAGGTAACTTGACTAGGGTCAGTCTATCCTCATATTCCAGATTTTGTACCCCTCTGATTAGTTTAATTGCCCTTCTCTGTACCCTGTCCAGTGCCCTTATTTCAGTTTTACCACCTGTGGCCCACAGCTGCACACAGTACTCCATATGTGGTCTGACCAGGGAGGAGTAGAGGGGTATAAGGACCTCTTTATCCCTGCTCTTTATATGTCGTCTAATGCCGTTTAGGATACTGCTTGCCTTTTTAACCATTTGGCTACAATGTGTCTTACTACCAAGGTCATTTGATATTCTGACTCCTAGGTCTCTTTCATCCGTGACTTCCCACAGTGTTATTCCATTTAATATATACTTATGCTTAAGCTTTTTGGAACCCAGGTGCATCACAGTACATTTATCAGCATTAAAAGTAACTTTATGCATTCTTGCCCACTCCTCCAGATTGTCCAAGGCCTTTTATAATGTATCTGCATCATTATTGTTGTTGACTGGTAGGCCTAGACAGGTGTCATCTGCAAACTTGGACACCCAAATTTCCTCCTTGGGTTGCATAGAAGATATGTAAATATTAAACAAGGCTTGCCCCAGAACAGAGCCCTGGGGCACCCTGCTGGTGACCCTGGACCAGTCTGACTAAGTGCCCCTAATGCAGACTTTGCTTCCTATCAGTTAACCAGGAAGCAATCCATTTAGTACTATTGCCTGGGATGTCATGCTCTATTAGCGAGTCGATTAGTTGCCCATGTGGGACTTTACTGAACACTTTTGAGAGATCCAGAAATATGGCATCCACTGACTTTCCCTCATCTAGTACTCTGCTGTCCTTTCCATAAAACTCTAGAAGGTTTGTCTGACAAGAGCATCGCTTGATGAAGCTGTGCTGCGTGTGGTCAATGTCTCCCCTATCCTGCATATATTGGACCATGAAGTCCTTAATAATCCCCTCCATAACCTTCCCCAAAACAGCTGTCAGGCTTATAGGCTGATAGTCACTCACTTCATGCTTAGACCCCTTTTTGTGTATGGGGACTACATCTGCCAGTATCCATACATCTAGCACCTTACCCAGTGCCAGAGAATTCTGAAATATGTCTGTAATAGGGCCAGTCTGCTCATTAACCATCTCACTAATAAATCTGGGGTGCAGCCCATCTGGTCCTAGAGCTTTTTAATGATCCAGTTTAAGTATTCTCTCCCTGACATTGCTGTGGTCAATAACTGTACAGGGTTTACCCCTTTCTGATAAATGACTTTTAGTATTACTGGAGTTGTCATTGTAAACTGATGTAAAGAATTTATTGAAACTTGTGGCCATTTGGCCATTCTCAGTAACAGTTTAGCCATCATCACTCTTTAGTGGACCAATACTTTTGACCCTTCTTTTATTATTTAAATAGGAATAAAATGATTTGTGGTTATCCTTGACTTTACTGGCTAAATGTAGCTCATGCTTCTTTCTGGCCGTGCAGTTGCCTTCTTTGTTTGTTTAAGGGATTTGTGGTATGTACCCCAGCAGGGTGCATGACCGCTTTTTTTGGCCTTTATATATGCCTTATTTTTTTGTTTGATACACCTTTTTACTGTGGCTATCATTCATGCAGGTGATATTTTAGTTCTATTATATTTCTTGCTACAAAGTACATATTTGTTAACTAATATGCTGATTTTACTTTCAAGGGTATCCCACTTCTGATTTAGTGTAAGGTCCTTAAACTCATTCTTCCCATGTCCATGTCGTCTGATCCCTACGCATGCTACTCCAGTCAGTCTTACTGTAATTGTAAATGATAGTGTCCCAGTTGATGTTACCTATATCATTTAATAGGGTAAAGTTGACCATATTGTGATCACTTGATCCTAGTGAACAGGAGACTGTACAACTCTATACAGCTTTGCTCATATTACAAAGGACTAGATCCAGAATGTGATCTCCTCTGGTTACTTGAGTCACATATTGTTGTAGCCCTGCTAAGCTAAAGAGTTCCATATAACAGTACTCTGTAGCAGAACTAGTTGTGAGGTTGGTCCAGTCAATACCCGGCAAATTTAGATCCCCCAGAAGAATACAATTTGTCCCTGCTGTAAGATTTTTTAGGTTATCCAAGAGTGTCATATCTTCAGAGAGTAGGTATGAGGGTGTCTATATACCACTCCTATATCTATCTTAGGTCCTTTTATAGGGGTGAGTCTGGCCCAGATTAATTCTAGGGGGTCCCAGTGGCTGGTACCTACTTGCTCTGATGTCAGTTTATCAGACATATATAATGCTACTCCTCATCCCCTAGTCAGAGCCCTGTCCCTGGAGTATAGTATATATCCAGGGATCTGTTTTTCCAAGTCATCTTCCCTATCCCACCATGTTTCCATGATGGCACAGAAATTAATTTTATCCTTATTCAGGGTGTATCTTAATTTGTCAAATTTATTTGTTAAGCTTCTGGCATTCAGTAGTAAACAGTTTAGATATTGTAAGTTTGTGTGTAGATGCCTGCCCTTCACCCCTCTCCATTAATGGTTAAAATATTGGTCAATTGATGCCCTTAGTTTGTGTGCCAGTATTCTTTTACCCATTTTGCTTAGGTGTAGGCCATCTGGAGCAAATACATCATTACATTGAAATTGTTCTTTGTGTTTAATAAGGTGTGCCCCTTCAGTACTTTTCACCTTCTCCAATAACATTTAAATGACTTATGTCATTATTTCTGCTCACACTAGCCCTTGGGACTGGAAGAATTTCAGAAATCAAGTATATCGCATCCATTATCCTGAAGTGCTGTCCCCAGAAATTCAAAGTCCCGCTGTATATCTACCATACTTCTTTTCCCCTACAATGTTTACTCCTACATGTAGTGCAGTAACTGGATTTTTTGTATTATCTAGTAATCCTGGGAGAAGCTGCCTGATATCCCCTATGCCAGCCCCAGGGAAGAAACTCACTGTGGTGTGCTCATTTAGTTTCCTGCACAGGGTCTGATCAGCAGCTCTTAAAATAAAATCACCCACCACTAGGACATCAGGGGGGTGGGTGTCACTAGGGCTGAAATGGTAGCCACAGGTGTGGTGAGAAAGATGAGGGGGATGGGATGAGAGTGGGCTGAGAAGAAATGGGGGAAGGAGGGGAGAGGGAGGGGAAGTGTTGATGGCTCACAGGTGGTATTATTCATCTGGTTCACCCATTCCAGTGCACAAATAGACTGCTCAGTAAATGACAGCACAAAGAAAAGGGAGATGTGACAGGTGAGCCACATGGAACTGGTCACCACCCAGGTGGATTGCATGGTGTCTGCATGATTTTCTGCAGGGGCTGAAGCTCCACACACCAGGTGTAGACCATATATATGGAACTCTGGATTTGGCATGCCATGAAGGCAGGCAATGTGACCACAATGTGTGAGAGAGGGTTGCTCTGAAATCCAGAATGCCCCTGCCATTCACGACCTCATTGCAGTGCCCACATTATGGGGTCCTAATCACAGTGCCCTTACAATGGTATACATATTCATCTATATAAAAACAAAGTTAGATTCACAGAGCCTGAGGTTGGATAGCAAGTGATGACTGGGTAATGTTTAATTACTTTTCATTTTTTTTAAATAAACAAATAATACTAAAATCAAATAAAATCAGTGACTAATGTACAAAAACATGCATTCCTGTTATTTTCACATTGCAATTCAAGTTCTGTCTCCAGAGACACACATTCGTAGATGTAAAAGTTGTATTTTAAACTTGTTATTGCTGACAGTCATTGTTTACTTGCTGTTTTGAACTAAGGTCATGTATAATCCTTAAGCTGAGAAAGATTTCTACGTATTATTTCTTTTTCCAACCATTATTAGAGCTTGCCTCATTGGAATCTGAACAGGGTCACTAAGATCAGGAAAAAGGTTGTGCTCAAGCACAAAACCAAATCACTGTGACACAGTTGCCAGAAGATATCTCAGGGTCAAGCCAACTGGGATGATTCGTATTTTATGTCTACAGTTGTCCCTGCTCACCCATGAGTTATACAAAAAAAATAGTTATGGTCTCATCTCTGAGGCAGTAAGGGTTACATAGAAACATAGAAGTTGATGGCAGATAAGGATCGCAAGACCCATCCTGTCTGCCCATTTCTTTTTCTACCTTATGAATGTGCCACTGACCTTTGCTCTGTCAATGGCCTATCTATTCATACTCATTTGTATTGCTCCCTTATGCCTCCCTCATGCCTGTTTGAAGCCCTCCTGCACTGTATTCATACTTTACTGTTGCTTTAGAGAAGACCGAAAAACACTGTATGTAGTACAGTGTCCCACTCCTACCCTTTTTTTTCTTTGGCCTCCAGTTTTTCCTTTTTATCAGGTGGGTAGGTGATTTGCTGTCTTTCCAGCCTTTGACTATGTGATTGGCTCTTAGAGAGTGCATGATTACCAAGCATTCTATGCCCCTCCTCAGCTGCCCTAGGAGCCTAGAAATTCAACTTCATGACACACACAGCCCATCTCAGACCCAAATGTGGGGTGCCTGGGATCACACACAACACTCCAGTCTTCTGAGCTGCTCCAATATGGCTGGGTTTATTCTCCAAACCTATAGTTGAATATAGGTCCAGCAGTGCTTTTATATAACATAACAGAATCATCCTCCCCTGGTTTTCCTGACCTGGGATGGAACACAAGTGGAAGAAGGTACTTCCTTCAAAGACCTTGGTGTTTTGTTGAACTGTCATCCTGACTACTCCCATCTTATGGATGCCACTCACAAGAAGCTCCACCTTAAATGTGGGGGCACTATTAAGGAACAAAGCTTATATCCCACTCTCTGCTTGCCATGAGATAGTTGTTAAAAGTTATCCTTCAGTTTTTATGACTGTGGGTGTAGCTCAACAGGCGTTTTGCATTCAGAAAAGAGCTGATGTCATTTTTGCTACCAAACAACATGAAATAGTGTTAAAAATATATTTGTCCACTGAAGTCTCATTACTACTCTGCCTGAGTGTGTATAGGAAGCTGTAGAGCACTATTTTTCCTCTGGCTTGAGGAGTTAAATGAGCCCACTGAAAGATAACTCCTTATCTTTTGGCAGTCATTCTGTGTCAGATTACCAATAGGCAGTACAGACATCAAAGAAAGTTACTGGAAGTAGAATGGGTTTAACACATTCTGGAGCTTTCTGCATAACAAATAAGCTCTACTGTTCCTCTAAGCCACTATGAACACCTCATTAAATCATTTGACACCTCCATCCTAAGAGCAGTCATTCAGCTACTTAGCAGGACATTCCATAGCAAGAGCCCCAGTGTTGCCTGTTTCCAAATAATACACCAATTTCATTTTCTCAGGCAGGCAGTTCTGGGCTACTGTTTATATACTACTGAATGTTCCTAACCTGCAATTTGTGACTATAGGTGTTTACAATTGAATGATAGTAACCACATTTGCTTCACTTGCAAATAGGTAGGCATGTGTGTGTCTAATTTTTGTTTGACTTACAGTAGCTTACAAATAGAATATGATCAGTTCATAACATGCTGTATTGTGATTTAATGAATTGATAAATGGAGGCTTTGGTTTCTTTTATGAATTCATTTTTCCTTACCATGGATATACTAAAACAAAAATGTCTCAACAAAATATTTAAAAATAAGGAGTTTAGCAGTAATTTAGTTGATGTGGTGTAAAGAACTGCTCCTTGCAAAATTACCTGGTTTGGGGGGGGGAGGCTGCCACAAGCAGAATGGGACTTCATGGATAGGGAGCTTATGACAGCAGAAGAGGGATGATGGCATTAAAAGCTTAATGGTGCGGATGCAGAGGCACCAATATATAAGTATGACTTTGGTAGAGGACTAAGTGTGACTTGAGGGTGGGGGAGGGAGTCTTGGTATTTTTAGCATAATGGTTTTCTGAAACTTCAACCTTCAATGGGTTAGACTCTGCATCCATCTGTACAGTATGTCACTAAGCCACATGCAGTGGGGTATGAGTAAAAACCAGATCACCAGTTCTGGATCAGAGTTGTAAAATCTGGACTGGGCACAGCTTGTGCAAATATTACTGATCCACTCACTCCTGATGATCTTGTCTGATTTTTACCTATCTGGTCTGGTCCTGATGGTTCCGTTTTCAATCATGTCAAGGAAGGGTTGAAAAACAGACTTTCAGGAGTGGACCAGAACCGTAAAAGTCAGACTGAACAGTGTAACCAGAGTGACCGGATCAGCAGTATTTGTACAAGTTGCACCCAGTATGGCCAGTTTGGATTTTTACAGAACTGCTGTGGTTCAGGTCTGTCAGTCCAGTTTTTAATCAATCAAGTCTTTATATTATACTAAAAGGTATGTGAGCAAAAATGACCATTTACACATACATCCAGTTTAGCATAAAAAGAGAACAGAACACTAGGTCAAACAATTACATAGTAAAATACAGTATAAACAGGTCTAACATAAACAGGTCAAATACAGAGATATTGAGGGATATACAGAAGAAAGGGGAAGCAAATAAATACCAGTGACAAATTTACAGTATGGGATATAGTTGGAGGTACAATTCAGGAACATGAAAAATTGGGTGATGCTTCAAAGTGCAAGTCCTGCTGCACCCAAATCCTTCATGCTGACGAGCATTCCAGCTGCATGATCTGCCATGGCCCCAAACACCAGGTCCAGGATTGTGTGCCCTGCCAATCCTTCAACCAGGCCACACAGATTAGGCACCAGAAAAAGCTTGAAGTCCACTTGCTGGAGAAATACCTAGCTTTAATGGAAAAGGAGCTGCAGAATCTGCAGAAAAAATATTCTCCAATGCCAGAATCCAAAAGAAGAACAAGGACAAGGAGAGGCATCAAGACTGGGATAGGTCTCCATCCTCTTGGCAGTGACCATCAGGCACCACTAACACTGGAGGGTCCTTCACTTTGGTAAGTACCCCTACTGCCAGGTCTCCTACTGCTCCAGTGGATCAGACCACAGCCTCCCTGCTTGCTTTACTCATGGTGTAGTCAGGGCTCTTCTTGAATGATGGAACCCCTATTGCACTAGGCCCATATCTTCTTCACGGTTTGTCACCAGTAGCCACATCAGTAAGTCACTCCCCAGCTCCACTGAAGAGTGCATGATCACAGCTGGTAACTGGACTCCAGCTCCACTGTTGTCTGCATGGCCCAGGCTGATATGTCGAACATTAGCTTTTCTGACATCTGGACTGCCATGGCTCATAAGTCACTCCCCAGTACCTCTGGTGACCACACAGCTGGGGATCTCCCATCGGGGTCGCAGTATACCCCAAACATTGAGTTGAACCAGGTGCTGGATATGCAACAGTCTTTTGAGGGTTCCTCATTCCCACTGACACAACCAGACCCCCTGGGCTTGTCTGAAGATGAAAAGCCAGAGGAGAGCACTAATCTGGAGGTTTCCCCTCTTTTGTCAGGTCAGTCTCTTCCTGATTCACCCAGTGGGCCTATTGTTAATCCCATCGGGGACCTTCCATTGGGACCTCCTCAACCCAAGCCCCCTTGGACAACCAGGTTCCACCATCTTGGACTTCAGCTCCCCAGAAGATGGTGGGTCTTCAGTCAGGTTCTACTCATACCCCAATGCCAAGTGACTCTTCACCATGTGACCCTTCACTGGGTCAGGTTATATCTGGCACTCTGGCCATTCCCCAAATGCTGGATGGCCTTCCATCAGGCCCCCAAGCACAGAATCTTCTAGTGCTGGACATTCTGATGCCTGATCCAGTGCCAGCCCCTTTGAATGTCCCTATGGGGCCAATGCCTGGTCCTTCTGGACCTCCAGTTGGGCCTTCAGTCTCACCTCTTGCCGGTCCTTCAGCTCCACCTGGACCTATGGGCAATGTTCCAGGCTCTCCTCCCCTACAATACCCAATGTGCCCTTCACTAGGGTATCCAACTCCTGGTCATCAACCCCATTATGTACTGGTGTACTAGATGCAGGGCTATGTCTAATGAAGGGTATGCTCATTCTGGCTTTCCTACTCTTATCAGGCTCATGGATACCCTCAATATCAGATGCCTGGCTATCCATTATACCAGCCTCCTCCTACACCACCTCGTCCTCAGCCTCTGCATCCCCAGCAGCCTCAAAGTGATATCCAGGAAGTGTTTCAGAACCTGATTCAGGAGGACAGGACTCAACTAGCCTCAGAGCTGGACTGTGAAAAACCAGTGGCAGCCTCTACTCCTGCCTCCTTTCCATAAGCCTCTCCTGTGAATTCCCACCTTTCTGGAGAAGGCTGCTCTAGACATCAGGTCAGGTATGAAACCCAGGGTACTCCTCTAAAAAGGGTTCAGACTCCCAGCAGGCATGTTTCAGAATCTGACTATGACTTGTCCTCCAGCTCTGGTATGCATACACCTATAAGGCCTCAGCCTAAAGGGTAGCCAAAGTCCCCTTCAGAGAACTCTTCCTTTGCATAACTCCTCATAACTATACAACATGCCTGTGACTGAGCCATCCAGGAACAGGATCCAAAGCGGAAAAGGCTTACACAGCATCTAGACATGACTGACACAGCTCCTATGCCCATACTGCCTTGGACTAGGCCCCATGAAGACCTGACATTCATTGCCTGGAAACAGCCTTCCTCCATTCCTGCAGTTTCAAAAAAGGCAGACAGGTTGTACCACTCCCCATATGGGGTCACACACATTACTGACCATCTTAATGCAGCCCCGGTTGTTATCATGGCTGCCCACAACTGGTCCTTTAAACCTAAAATTTGAGCATGTCTCCTCCCAATAAGGAGTCTAAGCAGCAGGACACTTTTGGTTGCAAGATCCATTCCTCCTCCACTTGAGCCCTCAGGTCTCTTAATTATGTAGTTCATTTGGTTTTCTATCAAAAATCTTCCCTGGTCTCTCTCAAGTCAAAGATGGAAGCTATCCAGGACCAGGAGCTTAAGGCCAAGATTGCCAAGACAGTGAGAATGGCTAAAATCTTCTGTGGTTATGCCCTCTGGACCAGTTATGACATAGTAGACTCAGTTGCTTGCACCATAACCACTGCTGATGGCATTAGGTGACATTTGTGGCTCAGTATTGCTGACCTGGCACAAGACCTCCAAACCTTTATCCTGTATGCCCCCTTTCAGGGGATCTGTGTTATTCAGAGGTGACACCAAGGAAGGATATTATCACTGAATTGCAGGACTGAGGTAAATCCATGACGTCCGCTTCCTGTACCGAGGGAATTACAAAGACAAACAGCCTTTTCTTCAGCAACAGAGACACCAGACCAAAGAGGCCCCTTCCAAATGCCAGGCCAAATGCTGGTATCCAGCATCAGGAACCACTACTCCCCCTGCCAAGTCTCAGAAGCCCCCCAGAGGAGCTGCAGACTTCCTCCCTTCAGCCTCCTGACTTGTGGGGGACCCCCTGCCTCCTCCAGATCTTTTAGAAGAACCAGTGGGAGGGGGAGAGATTTGCCCTTCACCTTCCAGGGTCACAGGACATAGCCACAGACTCTTGGGTCCTTCAGTTAATAGCAAGAGGTCACACCATAGAGTTCCTAGAAAAGTCTTTGGACAACCCCCAGGCCTCTTTCATTATTCTCCAAGGCACCTGTCTCTGCTAGGGGATGAGATCTAGGCTCTTCTGCATAAGTGAGCCATAGAGCCCTTGGCTTCTCCACAGATAGGAAGAAGGTACCTTCCATTTCTTCCTAGTTCCCAAAAAGACAGATGACCTAAGACCCATCTTGGACCTCAGCATGCATAACCTGTATATGGAGTACAAGAGATTCCATATGCTCACCATCCAGGGACTTCTAACCCTGCTCCACAAAAGCCATTGGCTTTGTGTGCTGGACATGCAGGATGCTTACCTGTGTATCCCTGTCTTCCAGGCCTACCACCACTTTCTTCAGTTTGCCTTCCAGGGGGAACATTACCAGTTCAAGGCTTTCCCATTTGGCCTATCCTCAGCACCTCAGATTTTTAACAAGTGTCTAGCAGTTGTGGCTGTGGTCCTATGCCACAGAGGGATCTAATTGTGCCAGTATTTGGATAATTAGCTTCTATCAACCTCATTAAAGAGAACTCTGAGGGAGTCACTCTCCTTCATCCTGGACCTCTTTTCTAGACTTGGAATAACAGTTAACTATCCCAAGTCCCACCTTTCCTCTCCCAGCACCTACAATTCATTTGGAGGCAGAGCTGGATACATTCCAGGGCAGGTCCTTCCTCCCACTGGATAGAGTGGAGACCCTGCAGGAACAGGCCAGAATAATGGCTAGCTCACGCTGGACCACAGCCCGGTCAATCATCCATTTTCTCAGGCTGATGGCAGCTGTGATCCCTACAGTTCCTCTAGCCAGACTGCATGTGAGGGTGACACAATGGACTCCTTATGTCCAATGGGATCAGCAGCTGGACAACCTGGACCACAGGATCCTAGTGTCTGGGTACGTGAAGAAGGGTCTTGTTTGGTGGCAATTGTCCAATCTCTCATGGGGGTTCCCCTTAGGTTATTCCCTTAGGCTAAACCCCATGCTCTTAACATGACCCTTACATTGGATGCTTCATGTCAAGGCTTGGGAGCCCTTCTAGGAGACCATCAGACCCAGGGAACACGCTCTCAGCTGGAAACATCTCTACACATCAGTGTGTTAGAAATGAGGGCAGTACTGTATGCCCTTCAGGCTATCCAGCCTCTTCTATGTCCAGGGACACTCCTGGTTCACACTGACAATATGTCTGTTGTCTGATACCTGAACAAACAGGGTGACAATCACTTGTACTCTCTATGCTGGGAGGCGATGTGAGTGTGGTACTGGGCAGTCCAGCGCAACTTCCACCTGACTGCTTTCCATGTACTGGGCATCAGTAACATTCTGGCAGACAGTCTCAGCCACATCACTGTCAGGGCTCATGAGTGGGAACTAAATCAAGAGGTGGTTGAAAGCTTATTCGACCTGTGGGGTTGGCCAGAGAGAGACCTTCTCGTCTCCCCATACAACAGAAAACTTCCCAATTGTTGCTCGCTCATTCCCCCATGTGGTGTTTTCTGGTGAGATGCACTGTCTCTTTGCTGGACAGGAAGATTCTTGTATGCCTTTCCTCTCTTTCCAGTGCTTCACAGGGTTCTGCTGAAGCTACAGGCAGAAGGGGTGCGTATGACTCTAATAGACCCTCTTTAGCCTCATGGTTTCTTCTGCTTCAACAGCTATCGATGGAACCCCCAGTACCTCTGCCTCCCAGCCATGATCTTCTGACTCAGAAGCAGGGCAGGCTAGTGAATCCAGGCCTCAGATCCCTTCACTTGCATGCATGGCACCTTTGGACATATGTGGAATAACTCCCATTGTTGTTATTTTTTTACAAAAATTGTCAACTGTGCAGACTCATTTGTAAAAAATGAATTATAATAGTGAGACTTTTTGAAATATTATTTAACTTACCATACTTACGCTTGTCTACCCACTTACGCCGTCTCCTACTAGTTTCTGTCCTTGTACTAACTAATTCCTATTGCTTCATATCAAGGGGTTGTTGATTTTCATATTGTGTGTACCTGGGGTGGAGCAGCAATAAAAGATAATCTATGCAATACCCTCAATAACACACCTGCCCCAGTTTACTTTTACCTAACACCCATTTTTAGGCCTTGTACAGTAAGATCTTCCTTCAAGAGAACAACTTGTAATGAAATGTGTAAGATTTACATTGACATTTGGGTATATGCACTTTTATATTATACTAATTATGTGTGTGAACTGTACAGCAATCTCTAAAAAATCAATTAAACACATCAAATGTTTTCAAAAACATGTCTCAACATTGTGTTTATATTCCGCCTTGTCATAACATATAGTTGTCTCAGCAGTGTTTGCAATTAAGGTACAGCATCTTCATGTATATGATGGCCTGGTTCTGTTGAGTTGATCGCTATATTAGTGCATAGAGTAAAATGAAACATACAGGTAACTGTAATACAGATGGTGGCATTATTTTTATATGTGCCCTTATTCAATGTACTGTACTTTGATTCAGTTAGTGTATGCAACAGCAATTCATGCTTATGTTTATGTTTAAGCCCATGAAACACCCATATCTAGTTAAGGCATATACAGTCATAGTGGCTCTGCCAGAACTTTTTTATTAGGAGGATGTTTTGTATAGTGCAGCTCATAAATCCACCTTAGCTGGACTGGACTCCCTTTTTCATTCATTCTGTCATTTTTCTGTGACTGGCCTCCCTGCACTTACCACTGGTCCTTTTACATCCCCCTGTCTCTACTGTCTCTGATGATAAACATCTCTCCCAGTGTGCTTCCCTTATCCCTACATTTTGGTTTTTAACTCTTCCTTCTTACTTCAGTTCCTTACTCTACTGTCTCGGACTCTTCTCATATCTTCTCTGTAACTTCATTCCTTCAGTCCTGTTCTCTGCCCCATGCGAAATCCATTGCTGGTTAGACAACCTTCTCAGACTGATTTCCCCAGCTTTACTCTAGCCTCCCTCTTTTCATTTGTTCCTCCTCTTTGCCCTCCAGCTTACAGGTTCTACTCCACAAGCAGACAACTCACATCTTCTCCTCGACCTAAGCCTACTCTCCTGCCTACCTCTAGTTGACATTTACTGCCCAATTGGCATTAACCATATGTACACATTTTTGCTCTTAGCATACGTTTTCTGGTGAGATATCAAATAAATGAATTGTTTCTACAAGTGTCATACTATAGTACTTTAGAATGATGTATCAAAAATAGAAACATAGCACAGCAGACCTCTTATGTTGGTACGTAAATTTGTAGAGACCCAGAAATGTAGCTGGTGCTAAGTGGATGGGGATCCCTGCTTTTGATCAAGCCTACACCCCAGCCAGGCTAGACCACAGATTTAGGAGTTAGATGCCGGGGGATGTCTCATACATTCATATCTCTTCTATCACAATGACACCTTTAAACCTTTCTCACAATTGTGAACAGAATTCTTTCTCACTCAGGATGACTTTTACAGATATTTGCAAATGAGGCATTCCTTGGCTCCACCTTGGGCATGGATGTCATCACTCAGACAAGGTCACTGTTATTTCAGTTGCTCATACAGATCTGGTCAGAATCCTCCCCCAAAACATTTGATTTCTCACTTTTATAGAGCACTGACAGATCTTTCCACTGCACTGATGGATGGGGTCCAGGTCAGTTGGGAGGCAGAACTACCGCCCAAGTGTGAAGTCATCTTACTAGGTGATTTCAATGTAAACTGGTTATCTGCTACATCCTCCTCTTACAAAGAAGCAGTGCTAGCTCATGACCTCACTGAAATGGTCCAGTCCCCAACCAGGTTAGACCCAAAATTTGGAACATCCACCCTTATTGACCTTGTCCTCACCAACCGTCCAACAAACCTTTCACATATCAAGTTGCTCCCAGACTCAGTAAGTGACCACTCCCTAGTTACCTGTTGGTGGTCTAATAAAATTCCTCCTAACCCCCCTAAAACCACAGTGCAAAGACACCTAAGGAAAGCGGCCCTCCCACGCCTAAAAACCTACCTTGCCTCCATTGACTGGTCTGCTATCCACACTGCTCAAACAGTTGATACTGCCCTCACCTATTTTATTTCCTCCTTTAACTCTGCTTGTGACATTTTTGCCCCCTACTCTAGACATATTGGAAAAACCCAGGACACCCCCTGGATTTCCTAGTCACTACTTGACAACATAAGAAAGAGGGACAATCTATGGCATAAAGCCCTTGCCTCAAAACTCTCCCAAGGCAGGCAAAATTACAGGGAGGCTCGAAATACCTGCACATGGGCTATCCATCAAGCCAAAGCCATGTATTACAACCATGCCATTACCTCATCCTGGGGCTCTGGTAGCAATTTCTGGAAAAACATTAAGGAACTAACTGGAAAAACTGTATACCCTACCCCTACACAGCTTCAAATCAATGGGGTTACCCCCTAGAACCCAAAATCTATCACTGAAGCACTAAATGCCACCTTCTCAGACCTCAGTCACATCCTCCCCCCAAACTTCTTTGACCCGATCGGAAACCACCCTATAAACCCCCCCACCAATGTCAACCAACCTCCTTTCTGACTACGAACCATCTCCTGCAATGAGGCAAATGCTACCTAGGCACAGCCCAGGCAAAAGCTCACTACAGTAGTGATGACCTGGACCTCAAGCTAGTCCAGCTAACAATGGACGAGATATTGCCCCATCTCACCAAAATATTTAACTTATCCTAATGTCACAGCCAGTTCCCCACTTCCAGGAAAAGAGCAGTTATAACACCCATATTAAAGAGTGGTGACCCCACGCCCACCAGCAACTAGAGGCCAATATCCATATTGCCCCCTCTTTCAAAGGCCCTTGAGAAAATAGTGGTGGACCAGCTCATGAACTACCTGACCAAACACAACCTACTCTGTTAAGTGCAACACGGTTTCAGGAGGGGTCATAGCACCTCCACGGCACTCATCAAATATACTCCCTACATACACGAGGCCCTGGATCAAGGTGCAGTAGTGGGGGCTCTCTACATTGATCTGATAAAAACTTTTGACACGGTCAGTCATGAGCTTCTTCTCCACACTCTTCCATCCTTAAATATTGCCCCTGTAGTCACCACCTGGCTCAATGACTATCTCAAAGACAGGACCCAGCAGGTTAAAATTACTGGGACCATATCCTCCAGAAAAACAGTCCACTCAGGAGTCCCACAAGAATCCATACTAGGCCCACTGCTTTTCACCCTCTTCCTGAATTCTCTCCCCAACTCCTGTAGTGGGAAGCTTCTGCTTTTTGCAGATGATGCTGTAGTCTTCTGGAAACATCAGCATCTCAGCACCTTACAATCTGCCGTACAGACCTTCTTTGAAGAGCTTGAAGCTTGGTTCATTAAACACCAACTAATACTTAACTATAAGAAGACAAAAGCTATGATCACACATCACCAAAACCCACACTGTAATACACCTCTAACCATCACAAATGCCCATGGATTAGCCCTGGAACAGGTTAACATTTTCAAATACCTGGGCATCTAGTTAGACTCCTCCCTTACCAATCATACTCACATCAAATAAGTATCCTCCTTGGTCAATGCCAGGTTAGGGATCCTATACAGACATAGGCATTGCATTCCCCCACAGGTGATGTACCTAGCAGTGTCCTCCTCAATACTTCCCTTGGTTGACTACAGCATAGTAATTTAGGGGTCTGCTGATTTCATTGCCCCGCATAGCATCAACCTTGCCCTCAACAAAGCCTGCTGCCTTGTCTCAAACTGTAACAGGCAAACCCATAAGTGTGATCTTTACAAACTCAATGGTTGGCTCAACTTCCAAAATAGGGTAAAGTACCACACCTGCCTACTAGCAAGGAAGATACTAAACAAACAAGCTCTGACAGGCCTCCACCCTCTTATTCAAACAGCCTCACACAGGAGGGCACTAAGACACTCAGAACACACACCCTTACTAGTACCACACTGTAGAACCTCCCTTGGGCAACGGTCCTTCTGTTATCGTGCCTCACTGTGGCTAAACAACCTACAATCCACAATCTCCCTTACATCCAGTTTTGGGCTATTTAAAGCTGGTCTTAGGACACTCCTAAAGTCAGCAACCTGTGACTGTAGATAACGTTAAAACCGAGTTCCAACGGCACATGGATAGTGGCCCCCCTACCCCCAGTACCTCTGTTCTATTCCCCATAGATAATTGTCCTAAATCTCACGTTAACCATATCCTGACTCAGGGCCTATTTTTTTGTAAGACCTTATGAAGCTGTATTACTGTCATGTGAGTCATAAGTGTAGACCCGGGACCTCTTTTTTAAGACCCCAGATGATGTAACCCCACATTAACACTTCACCAAAAGTTTAAAACCTCTATAAATGTTTTATGTTTTCAACCGTGCCATATGTTTTAAGTTTTTTTTTACTGTTGCCCAATGTATATCAGTTGTACCCATTGTATTAAGTTTGTGATCCATAGTGTATGTCTCTTCTGATGTGCAGCCTTTGCAAAGGAGTTGATGACTCAAAGGATTGTAATTCCGATATCTTTCAATAAATAAATAAATAAATAAATAAGCTTGCCTCCAGGTTACTGGCACCAGATATGATGTTGAGAACACCAGACAACAAATTCCTATAATTGGAGAGAATTTGGATGGAAGGTGGTGGTTTGGTTTTTCCACACTCAACAAATTACCATCAAGTTTTTATCCTCAAGAGATTCCTTGTTGGAGACCATGTAGATGTGAGGTGTCAACCCACACTGACATGTTCTGGTCCTCTCTCAAACTCACAGAATTTTAGCAAGGGCTCAGAAAGGTCCTAGGTGAAATCTTCCCAGACTTGGGCCCTTAAACCCTGAAATGGCCATTCTCTTGCACCTCCCTTCACATTTTAAACAGCGACACTAACTTTATCTTCTTAGTATACTCCTAGCTACAACCAAGAAGGTTATTACAAGATTCTGATTACAGCCCCCCCAACACACAGGAGTTAGGAGGTTGAGATGTTGCAAAATTAAATTTCACTGGCAAAATTGCCTCAAATTCAGCAATTTCACTGCGCAAAACATTTTGCAAAGTTCTGCCATTCTGTGAAATTTTTTGCCAGGTACAAAATTGCAAAATTGCCCCAGTGAAATGTGAAATTTTGTTGCAAAATGCACAATTTTGCCAGATTTCCCCCAAACTTCACCTCATTTCAACTGAATGTTGTCATTTCGTGGGTGAAATTTTCTCATTTCACACCACAAAATATTTCATAAATGAGCGAATTTTGCAAAATAATTTGAAAGAATGAAATTTTCTAATTTCACACATCTCTATTGGGAGGACACTATATATGATATATATAAGATGGAGAGCAGAACAGCGAGATACAAGATAAAACACCCATGCACATGAATAGATGGACTGCCTGATTTATATACATGGCCAATTACAGGCCTGAGTTGGTGCCTTAGTGATGATTAAATATGGGGAATTTGGTTGAGTTCTGTCAGTCCATCCTAAAAAATCCTCAGTCTTAGATTATGTCAAGGAAGTGCCTTCCTCTTGACCCTATCCTCATCCTAGTTATCCATTCCTCAGCCTACCTCTTTGGATCTTGCACAGAATATGAATAATGTCATACTGCATATTTATGTGATCTTATCACTTGAAACTATAAGATGTCTATGTATACAATGTCTGGATGTCTATCACCTTGTATCTCTTTAAAACTGAAATAAATATTACAGTTTCAAAAAAAGAATAGAAACATAGAAACAGAATGTGACAGCAGATAAGGACTGCTTGGCCCACCTAGTCTGCCCAGTTTCCCTTACTTACTGTATTACCACATACCCTACTTGATCTCCAGCTCTACCCCCCTTCTTGCCTTACCACTAGGGCTCCCGTATGCCTATCCTGTGCATTCTTGAACCCTGCTGCAGTTTTTGCACCCACCACCTCCACTGGATGGGTGTTCCAGGCATGATTTATATTTCAATTACGTTATCTAAGTGCATGCCATTGGATGCTGTGATAGCTAATTTATTTATTTATTTTATTTAGTTTTTGTTTATCGGGTTGGTGCACTAGCCAGAAAGACTATTTTCAGGCATGACCCGGGAGAGTACAGAGACAAACTTACGAGAACAATGATACATAGTGCAAAGTACGAGAACAACATGATACATAGTGCAATTACAATCAGCAGCAATGTGACAAAGTATTGGGGCCTTTAGGCCAGAAGTAAGCATTTAAGCATTTTTAGTTAATGTGAGACAGGATACAATCGGGTCAAATAGGAGACTGAGGTAAGAAGACAAGGTGCAGAATTAATATTTACACAAGATAATACATTAAGGTAACTTTTGCGACTATGGAACTGTGCAGGTAAGTAAGGAGATGGAGGAGCAGTGGGAGCGATAGCTACCAGGCAAAAGTCGAGAAGGAGAGTTTCATTGAACAGGGGTAGGCCCTATGCTCCTTAATTACAACAAGTAGAGGGCAGGATTTGAGGGTGTGGGCTAGGGTGGTTTGAAGCAGGAGCATGTATAGGAGGAGAGGAGATAATGTTGAAGCTCTTTCTTAAAGGAGTTGTGAGATACAGATTGGCGTAGGGTTACAGGAAGTGAGTTCCAGAAATTTGGAGCATGGCCGGCAAAGGCACAGCCACCTTTATTTGTGTCATGTCTCGGGACGATGACCGGGATATTTACCATGGAGCGCAATACATAGTTTGTTTTCTGGTAGGGAAGGAGACAGGCAAATGAGTTTGGGATACGGGATTGGATAATGTTATTGGTAATGGTCCCAAGTGAGTAGGACCTTTGTTCCCATGGTGGAAGCCATCCTAGATCCGAGTATAGGAAACAGTGACGTTTGAGCTGGGGGGAGCTAGATGAAAAGCGGCAGATGTTATTGTAAATAACATCCCACTTTCGGAGACTAGAATTGCTGGCAGAGGCATACGTAGCAACCCCGCAGAGAGAGGAAGAGTATTCCATGGGCTATAGCAAGTCTAGCAGAAGGTGTGAGCACATAGCTTGTTCAGTAAGCAATCCCTAGTCTGGAATGAACCTGCTTACAGATAGTATGAATGTGGAGGTCAAAACTCAGGGATGGGTCAAGGGTGACCCCAAGATACTTGAAAGAGTTTACCACCCTGACAGAGGAGCCATCAAGGGAGGAGACATTAAAGTGTATTTGGGAGTGTTTCAGCTTGAGGCAGGAGCCAAATAACATAGCTTGGGTCTTGGCTGTGTTTAGTACTAGTTTGTGTTTTACTAGCCATTGTTGTAAGAGCTGATAAACACTGGAGAGTTTAGTGTTTATGTCCTTGATGTTATTTGAACTGCAGTACAGGACAATGTCATCAGCATATAGTAGGGAGGAGGTGCTGAGGAGATTTGTGGTAATACTATTTATGAAGATAGTAAAAAGCAGGGGGGCCTAAGATGGACCCTTGAGGTATGCCAGTGCTGATTGTAGTCTTGTCAGAGAGGGTGAAGTTGAATTTCATGTACTGAGAACTATCAGATAGGTAGCTATCAAACCAGCCTACAACATTTAGCGAGAAACCTAGGGGGTTTAGAGTAACAATGCGGATGGGGTGGTCGACAAGGTCAAAAGCCTTTGTCATGTCAATAAAAATGGCCCCAGTGAGCCTGCCAGAGTCAATAGCCCCTAAGGTGTCAGATGTGAGTTTGAGTAATGCGGTGGTGGTACTATGACCCTTTGCGGAAACCATGTTGTGCTCCAGTTAGGAGGTCGTGTTTCAGTAGGAAGTCAGTGGTCTGGATAGCAACTATTTTCTCAAGTATTTTACTGAGAACAGATAGAATGGCAATGGTGCAGTTATTCATTGGGTCAAGTGGGTTACCTTTTTTGAAAATGGGGGTAATTCTTGTCAACTTCCAAATATCCGGGACAGAACTTTGACATAGAGAAAGGGTAAAGATTTTGGCAAGGGGAGCTGCTATGTGGGTCGCAGCCATTTTTAGGAGCTTTGGTTCCACGCTATCAGATCCAACAGCTGTATGCTCTGAGATGTTTCTTAGGTGCCGGAGAACCACACTAGTTGAGACAGACTTGAAGTGGAAAGTTGGTGTGGTGGAGTTTGTCGGTGAGGTGGGGTAAGAAGACGTAGGGTAAGTGGAGGTATATTGGGTGAGGTCAGCAAATTGCCTGTTAAAGAAGTTAGCAATAGTGAGAGGATTGTTGCAGTAGGTGCCATTTAGGGTCATATCATTTGGAGTGAATGACTGGTTTGTTCCCAGGAAAAACTTAATGTGGGACCAGAATTTTTTGGGGTCCCCCTGGGAGTCTATTAGTAGGTTATTACAGTATGTACTTTTTGTTTGTTTGATGTCTTTCTTACAAGCATTTCTTAATGCTCTGTATGTATTAAAGTCTGCAGGAAGACCTGTTTTCTTGTAGAGAAGCCAGATTTTGTCCCTCTGTCTTCGTTTAGTTAATAGGTCAGATTTTAGCCATCGCGTCTGACTGTTTCTAATCTGCTGTGTAATGAGTTTACAATGGATTTCTTGTAGTTCTAAGAATTTTTCCAGGAAGATGTTTAGCACTCTCTGGACATCTGATGAGTGGAAAAGAGGGGACCAGTCAATGCAAGCTACATCTAATAAGGAAGCTTGGGAGTTGAAGTTTGCAAAATTGCGGAAAGTAATGAAACGTGTTTTCATAGGTTCGGGTCTACTTTTGCCCCATACACAGAAAGTGGGGGAGTGATCTGTGATGGTGTCAAATAGAATGCCTATGTCTAAGATATTCTCATGTTGGTTTGTCATGACCCAGTCTAGCAGGGTGCTAGAGTTGGTGTGAAGAGCAGTTCTGGTAACAAGGTGATAAGTTGATGTAGGCTAAAACTCTGAAGTCTAGTCAGGACTGTTGTGTGTATGTTACCCAACCAATTTAGATTGATATCACCTAGTATAAGGACTTTGTTGTTACCGAAGAGGATGGCGGTTTGGTCAAGAAGCTCATCCAGTCCTTTTAGGCCATGTGTAGGTGGATTGTAAGCACAGATTATATGTAATTTTTTTGCAACAAGGGTGAGGAGGGCTTGAAGTGCCTCGCAGTGGTTCATGGGGCCCGAGCTGATTTTAGAGAGCTGTAGGTGTGTTTTGTAATAGATAGCTGTACCTCCCCCTCTCCATGGGGTTGATCTGTTACTTCGCACCAGATTATAAGATGGTAGAGTGTACCGTGAGTTTGGGGTGGATGGTTTCAGCCAAGTTTCAGTGAGGCATAGTATATCAGGCTGATAAAGAGTTTCATGAAATTTCATTCAAGGCTCCTAATATTATGATGTATTATCAGTAGACCAGCAGAATTAGAGATAGGGGCTGCTGACGAGGTTAGGGGTCCAGGGTTTGGCTGTATATGCCCATAGAGTAGAATGGCCAGTATGAGGAGGTACCACAGTTTTCGATGCAAGAAAGGAGAGAGGGAACAGATTTGCTGAGCCCTAGATTTGAGATCAAAGGCAACTAGTCGAATCCAAGCCTTGCTTATTAGTAATGGTGTGGGATCATAGTAAACCACAGGTGAAACCAGTAGATTTGAGAAATTAAAATCTTGGTGTTGATTTTGAGGGGGAACAGTTTCATCCAGGGGTATGACACAGATAGATAGGTGTAAAAGAAGTGGGGTAGCTATAACTAGAATAGGAAGTATCCGTTTATTCATTTTCGGTTCTGGCACTAGGAGAGGGATTCAGTAGAAAAGGAGAAGGAATGTACAAACAGCTGGATCTTTAAGGAGTGGGGTAGTTTGTAACAACTGGTCTGTTTACAATGGGTCAAGACTAAAAATTAAGCTGATAAAGAGTAGGGGTGATATAGGGATTAAATTTAAATTTGTTATCAGCAAAATGATAATATTGTTTTCTTATGATATCAATAGCACAAACTAATGGAAAATATGGTTCAATGAGCTTACGCAATTATGGTGTGGTGTTGTGTGCATGCAGCTTGCTGAATAAACATTGTTGTGCCCATTCTCCTCTCTATGCCTCGGGTCTACCACCCTGTAAGGATGCTGACAGCAAGGAACCCTGGAGGAGGGTTACACCCATAGAGGTACTGTGGGAAAGATTCTCTTAGGCTAAAGGTAGCTTAGGAAAAGCCCCCAAGAAGAGAGGCTAGCCTCTGGAGGAGATGGGGGAAGGATGGTGGGGCAAAGAAAAAAATGCTTTTGAATAAAGCAGGAAGGAAGAGTTTAAATAGGTCAGGCAAGGGGGCAGCTGTTGCTTCAGCCATTGAACCACAGGCTTAAGCCTTTCAATTCAATGTGCTTTAGCTACTTGGTGTGGTTTTATGCTTATGCAACTGGCTGAATAAACTTTGTTGTGTTTGTTCTCCTCTCTGCGCCTTTGGACTGCCACCTTGTAAGGATGTCAAAAGCAAGGAACCCTGGAGGAGGGTTCCACACCTAGAGGTGCTGGAGGAAGTATTCCCTTAGGCTAAAGGTAAATTAGGAAAAGTATAAAAAGACAGAAGCTCAGAAAGCATTGCAGAGGTAAGGTATTGAGTTTTGGACCTTCACATAGGTCATCAGAGATAACTGTAATGATTAGCAGATAACTGAAATGAATAACAACTTTAATGTAGGTAGAATTAATTATAACAAAAGGGCATGACATCCCAAGGAGAGAGGGAATGGCAAAGGAGTGCCACCATCCATCTCCACCAACAGTAGAGCCCTACCTAAATAACTGTGGGGAACCTATCTAAGTAACCTAGGGAATTACAACTAAAATAAATAAATATTAAGACCTTTGGCTCTGAGGAGAGGAAAAAACCATTTGAGGAGGTAAAATATGGGGATCCAAGGCCTAAGTCACCTTCCCACCAGGATAGGGATGTTTTATTTAGTGATGGCTCTGATTCTGCTCTTTAGAATGCAATACAAAGGGAGGAAAATATTCCAAATTTGGTGGAAAGCTCTCACAATCCCTGTAACTGGAATGCCATGAAGGGTTGTGAGTGCACGCTGCAACATTGGATACTCTGAAGTGACAATGGGACCCCCAAGGCGGGAGGAGGTGTGCAACAGCCAATGAGGCACTCAGTTGGCCTACTGACTAAATACAGACCAGGTGAATCAGAGGCAGTTGTGGGGAGAATAGTGTAGAAGGTGCTGACAGACCCAATTTGGCTAGCTAAAGGAGCACTCTAGGGCAAGAGGGCCCCATCCTTTGTAGCTGAAGTCTTAAATTCTACATCAAGAGGCACTGTCAGTACAGCTGCATGGCTAAAGCTGTGCCCATAGTGAGGACATTCCCACTATGGGCCAGATGAGAAGTACCCTGCCCTTAGTTTCACTTGCTCAAGATGTGGATTTCATGAGTGTAGAGTGAGGCTGTCAGTTGCAGGGCATGCTCTGAGCCATAGAAAGTAATGGTCATAGTTGGCATGCCTCCAATTTATGATTCAGAGCATACAGTCAAGGTCCACTATTAAGCGCTAGATATGAAGAGGCCAGGTGAAGTCAGCAACCGTTGGTTAGATATTGGTATGCTGAGTGATATGGTTGACTGAGATGCTTGACTGAGATGACTAACTGATGAGACTGACTGATGAGGATGGCAGATATGAGTAAAGCCAATGGAATGCAAGACAACCAATTTCATTAAGAAAGTCTAATATTAATGACATTGAAAATACTCAATGGCAGTAGGTAATACTGATGTGGGTAGGTGGTAGTAGGCCAGGCAAACCCAACAGCTGTTGGTTAGCTGTGATTGCTAGGAACCAAATCAATGAGGTTTAGGTAATTGAATTGATATGGTTTATGCATGATTACATTAAAAGCCATTAAGGCTACACAGCAGCAGTAGTAGGAGAGCTGATAATTAAATTCATGAGAAGTATGCAGGAATATGGCAAAGGAGCATGGTAAAAGTAATTTAACTTGCATAAAGCATGCTCTTGCTACTTGGAGCCATGATGCCCCACTGTGATATCACAGTCCCCCACTGTGGGAATAACAGAAAAGCCACAAGTTGAGCATCATGAGACCAAACAGCTAATTTAATGACTGAAGGTTTCAGTATAGATAGAAATTAGAAACATACTGTTTAAATGCCAGTGGCTATAAGCCTGGCTAACATACCTTGGATTGAATACATAGGCAGAGTGCAGAGTTTGAGATATGATTACAAATGCAAATGATTCCTGCACGTAGGAATAGGACAGCAGTAAATTTATGATAGAGTGTAATTCAGATGGTAGGGCAGGAAACCTCAAAAACTGTAAAGTCGCTGTTTGTTTCCCACTTGATTTGACTGCTTTATTTATTATGCAGAAAGGTATGAAGTAAAGAAGCTTTGTCTGATAATCTTTATCAGAAAAGGAGTAGAGACAGCACAGAATTATAGAGTTGGGAGTTGCAGCTGCCTAGATGGAGCCAGCACTGAGTGAATGCAGTTCAGGTGTGAACAATTAAGGTGGATGTGCACACTGTTAGAGGCAGGGAGAACATGGGAGCTGAACAGCACACAGATAACAATTGCAGATGACCAGGGAGATTTGCTAACGGTATGATAAAGCTAAAGGAAGCCTGAACAGCACAAGTCAAATGAAAGGACAGCAAAACACTAGGAAAACTAGAACGGCTTCACAATGCAAGCTAAGGGAAGTAGGAGGATGCTAGGAAAATTAGACCCCCCCAAAAAAGAAAGAAAACTTAAGAAACACAAGCACACCAGAACAGTAGAGCAGACACAGACAACAGAGAGAAGCAAGCAGCAGCCGGAGGCAAAAGCAAAATACAGACTGAGAAAGGTAGGAGAAACACACATCAGTAGAATGGCAGCACCAACTAAGCAGAGATTCCAAAAATGCAAGACAAGAGTGGAGTGCAACAGAGCCTCCAGCGGCAAAGAAAACATGCTTCTGATTGAAGCAGGAAGGAAGAGTTTAAATAGGTCGGGCAAGGGGGGCTTGGTTGTTGCTTCAGCCACTGTTCCATAGGCTTAAGCCTTTCAATTAAATATCCCATACAGCATCCCCATGGAAAGAATAGGTTTACCATTAAAATATTAATCTGTGCCTTCAATATACATAGCACCGTTTTTCTAGCTAAATTCTAGTTTCACTCTCTCCTCCCAGATCTCTCCTCCTCTCTTTCACTCAGACCACCCTCTTCTCACTCCCTTAGAAATCTTTACTCCCACACATTAAACATCTCTCCCAGGTCCACCTAGGCAGGCCAGGCAACTTTCTTTCACCTTCTCTCAAATCTTTTGAGCTCACTTCCTGTGCCCAACTGCCATGCCACCTCCCCTCATGTCCTCACCTTGTGACAGGATTGAAAAAGACATATAGGTTACCAGAACAGTTAAGAGCAGATTTGATTAAGGAAATACAAAAAATGAAAAAAATGGGTATCATCAAAGTGTTAAGAAGTGTGTGGTCATCACCAATGGTGACTGTAAACAAAAAAGAAGTGGGTGTAAGAATCTGCCTTGATTTTAAGAAATGTAATCAAGTGTCAGAATTTGACAGTTACCCTATGCCCAGAATAGATGATTTGGTGGACAGACTGGGAAGTGTTAAGTACATCAGTACCCTCAATCTCACCAAGGGTTACTGGCAAATCCCCTTAGCTAAAGAATCCAGAAACAAAACTGCTTTTGCCACTCCTATAGGACTCTATCAGTTCACCACCATGCCGTTTGGTTTACATGGTGCATCCACTACATTCCAATGATGCATGGATGTAATTTTATCCCCTCCCACCAGTTATTGTGCTGCATACCTGGATGATGTTGTGGTGTACAGTCCAGACTGGAAAAGTCACCAGGACCACCTATGAGCAGTTATCCAATTGATCAAAAAGGCAGGTCTGACAATTAATCCTACCAAGTGTACATTGGGCATGCAGGAAACCAGATATTTGGTCTACATTTTGGGAAATGGAAAAGTCAAGCCAGAAGTATCCAAGATGGAAGCTGTAGCTAACAGCCCTGTCCATAAAACCAAGAAACATGTCAGGTCATTTTAGGACTGGCTGGTTATTATCGGAGATTCATTTCCAACTTTGCAGAGTTAGCTACTCCCCTCACTGAGCTCACAAAAAAATGTTTCCTGAATAATGTGAAATATTCCCCAGAGTGTGACAAGGCTTTTCGAGCCATTAAGGCTGCATTATGTTCAGTCCCTGTTTTAAGAAGCCCAGACTTGAGAAACCATTTTTGTTACAAACAGATGCATCAGAGGTAAGCCGTGGTACAGTCTCTAGTCAGCATATAGATGGGAAAGACCATCTTATTCTCTACATAAGTAGGAAATTGCACGACAGAGAAAATGTACTCCACCATTGAAAAGGAATGTCTTGCAGCAAAGTGGGTAATGGAGTCCCTTAAGTTTTACCTATTCAGAGCTGACTTTATACTCATGACTGATCATAATCCTCTCTTTTGGCTTAACCAAATGATGGATAAAAATTCTAGAATCACATGATGGTACCTGGCACTACAGCCATTTAAATTTAAAGTGAGGCACAAATCTGAATCAGAGAATGTCAATGCTGATTTTCTGTCTAGATATGGATTTGGAATTGAGAATTCTGAAGGTTGAACAAAAAACTTTGTGAGTTGAAACTTCTCTGTTTGATATGCTGCATATGCACTGAACTATAAAGATTGTAAGCTACTGTCATGTTAAAGGAACATTTAAAGAAAGTTTTGGAAACCTGTTTTTGTAAAACAGGTTCACTGTTAAAGAGGGGGTATGTGACAGGGTTGAATAGGGCCCTGTCCCAGTTGTTATGCAGATAGAGTTAAATTCAAGGATCTGTTCTGTTCTCCCCTTTTCTGTCTCTTTTCCATCTGGTTGCAGAACCAAATTTTCTTGTGAGACCTAGGATTTGATCACCCTGACAGTCTTGCAATTCTCAATCTCTCGCTATCTCTCTACCTTCTCTTGCTGTTCTGTCTTTTCTCCCCCTTGCATAACTGCTGGTATAAAAATATATATGAGTCAGTATGTGGAAATGTAACTGATATTGGAATACCTTTGTTTAGAAATGTATATGGTTATACTGTTGAAATGATTGCAAAGCTAAAACTGTACATAGTTATACTGTTGAAATGTTTACAAAAAGCTGTTTGGAACTCAAGGGGTTAACCTAAGAAGCTAGTTGGCAAACTCTCTGAGAAGCTGTAAGCAAGAGGTCATTTCTGGGTCACAATATACCTTTTGCTGCAGTTGTTGAAATTTACAGGAACACTGTGTGATAAGCATGCTGTTTTCTTAATGAGCAAAGGTTGCAAGATTTATAAAAACAGAGCTGCAATTTCTTGCAAGAGAGACACAGAGACTGAGAGAGACTGATATTGGAAATTGAGAAGAAACCCATATGGGCGTTCTCTGTTTATACTGCCTTTGTAAATAATTATACTGAACAATTATCTTTTTTTTAATTTTACTGTTATTAATAAATCACTTGTAAATTTTACAACTGCTCCTGATTTTCCTGTGTTTCCTGAACTGTGCCACAATGACACACCTCCCTCTTAAAAGACCTCTACTCCCTCTCCTGAAGCTGTGGCTAAACACTGCTCCATCCATACTGCCACCCTTGTTCTGTTTAACACATGATCACACTTTTCTGTTACTCGTGTAATGTTTGTTTCATTAAACATTCCTCCCCCACCCTTACCACCCTTGTGCTCTGTACGCTTGATAGCAGCTATCTAAATTTACAGGTGTTATTTTTTGCTTAGTTTAAACTCCCTAGTCTTTTTTTTTTTGGAATTGAAATGTGTGCCTTCAGTTGCCATCGTGAATTTTTGCTGATTGCATTTCTTATTCAAATTGTCTTATTGTAAGTTCCTGTTCAGTTGATTGTGTCATATACTGTTTCCCATTCCACCTCCCCCAGGATGCATCTGGAAATGAGCATTCATTGTTCAGTATTCCTTTCTTGGTGAATTGCTTAAATACAGTAAGTAAATAAATAAAGTACACTACATTTCAAACTTTTTATTTTAGATGTCAGATATGTGAGTAATTAAAAAATCCAAAATTACTGCAAAATAGAATCTGGGTGTACTTCATCTGTCACTGTTCAAGGAGATAATGTATGATCACATGAATTAACAAACCTAGATCTTGCACTTTGGTACTAATCAAACCATTACATTACATATGGTCCTAGTCAATACTGGAGTCAGCATACGTGATTTTTCATGTTGATGGCCTGTAGAGCTCTGCACTGTGAAACAGCTATAAACAGTCACCTTACTAGGGCCATAGAGTTCATCTCTCCACCGTTCCTGAAATGACAGTCCTAGGTTCCCTAAGTATGCGTTACACTGCAGTAAAGTGGTGTGGCACCTGCACCAAGGATAGATATATGGGGTACCTGGTGACTGAAACACAAGTCTATCACCCCCCAAGGAACAATGCATAAATTACCCACAAAGTACCTCCTCCAAAGCAAGTGACACTGCAAACAATGACATGCAACTGATAATTTGTTTAAAAGGGAGGGTATGGAAAGAACAAAGGGCAGCAAGGGTAAAATAGAATCAACGGGCAGTATCTCTATACTGTATGCAAACTCCAGTGAAATTAACAATTCCTGACTTTGTCCTCATGCCCCAAATGTGGGTGTTCCCATCTTAATTCTCCCCAAAGGCCATGGGGTGATATCTCTCTGGTGTTCCAGTCGGTACCACACTGGGGACGTTGATGATGCTAGCAGAGTTGAGCTTGGTGGTGAACTTTGAACAATCAAGTTTGCCCCTTTAAAGAGCAGACCAGGTTATCCTGGTGCACCCCCTTCCCTCCTGCTTAGGATGGTTGTGCTCAGAAGGGGAGGGGCTAAGGGGCCAGAACAATGGACAGGTAACAGGAAGGGGAGGGGAAGGGAGGTACATAAGGGACAGCACAAGGGGGCCTCAGCCACTTTTTCCTGGAGTTTTGATCTACATCAGCTGTAGCACATCGGATTGGCAAATTCTTTGAGGTTGGCTCACCAGGTGTGAAAGGTAAGGAAACAATACAGTTGATATTCCAGGACGAGATGTGAAGCGTAAAAAAAAAAAAAAAGGAGGGGGACAGAGGAAGTATATTTACAGCATTAAGAATAAACATGTACAGTATATACTGTAACTGAGCAATAAGATGGGTCCTGGGTAGCAAAGGGGATCATATGTGTGGATGAGAGAGGGACCCAGGTCCATGTGGATGTGCCTCGCTGGGGGGGCTGCTGTGAAAGCCTATGATTTGTTTTAATACTTTGAGATGCTGTGGACTGGTTTTCTTTGCTGGTAAGAATCGGGATGCCTGGAAGAGCCCCTGAAGCAGGGGAGGAAGAGCAGGAACCAGAACCACGTAGTGCAATGCCGTGCGCCATTTTGGGATGGCTAGTAAATCCTTCCTTGTTTTTTTCGCTTTGCAGCATTTTGCTCCCTTTTGTTTGCCGCTTCTGGTATGGAAGAGGCTTTCATGATGGGGAGAGCGAGAGTAGGCCGGGATCACATGGTGTGGCATTACACTCCGTGTGGGGGGGTTGGAAAAGCCCCTTTTTTCCCTTTCTGCTGCTGGCTGTGTGAGGGCCGTTCTGTTTGCCTGGGGTGGAAGAGCAAGCCTAGGGAGGCCTGAAGCATGGGATACACGGCCTGACGTCACACACCACATAGGGGTTGTTATTAAAGCACTTGCCTGGTGGTGGGATATGTATGGCGAAGCATGGCGGTTTTCATTTTGTTGCCAGTAAGATTAGGAGGCCTAGCAGAGGCCTTGAAGCCAGGAGGAGCGAGATCTGTTTGGGACTGCATGACGCGAGTCACACGCCACATGGGAGGGTTTGTAGACTCATGTGCTCACTCTTCTGTGATGGTGGCGGTCGTTCGTGGCCCCCCCATTTGTTTGGTTGCCTGAGGATGGATGGTGGGCCAGGAAGAAGCCCCAATGAAGGTATCGAGTGGCATGGCATCACACGCCATGTGGGGTGGATAGATGAACACTTTCTTAGATTTGGGGGCTATTGAGGTGATGTGAAGTGAAGGTTGTTAGTTAAAGAGGGAGAGTAGGCCTGGAGAAAGGCCAGGAAGCAAGGGAAAGCGAGGGCAAGATAGGACCACATGGCGTGACGTCACATGATGCGAGGGGATGGAAAAAGCATTTCCAGATGCTTGGGCTGTCTTTTCATGGCTCTGGAGGCCTATTGAGGTGTACTGGGAGGGAAGATAAGGGGCCTGCGAGAGGCCTGGGACAGAGGGAGAGTGTTTTGTGATCGAGACCTCGCGGGCGACGGCTCATGTGGCGAGGAGGTCGTACTGGAAGCTGTAGCCTCACCTTTTAGTGGGGGCTGCTTGCTCTATTTGGCCCTTCCCCTCACTGGGAAGGGGGCACCATGAGGATCTGGGACTGGCAAAGGCAGGAAGATAAAGGGAATAGGGGAACATGCTTCGGACCTCGCGGCGCGACCGTTTACTATAGCAGGGTGCTGACTCAGTGGTACCTTGATTAGCCCAGATAGACAGTAATAAAATAAAAAAAAAATGGCAGCATTCACAGGGGGGAAGCTCCGAGGTAGGCCAGCACAGTACAGCGTTTCTGGGAGGTCTCCCCCCCAAAAAAAAATAAAGGGAGGCACTTGTAGGGAAGAAAAGGGGAGTGCTGGGTTTTTTCACAAAGGGGATGACAGAGAGCAGCAAAGAAATGGTCAAGCAGGATGGGGGCCTTTACTGGTGGCCAGGATGTTTATATGGGAGGGTGGTGCAAAGGACAGGAGGAATGCGTTCCTGATAGGACAGATATACAATTAACCCTGTTTTCTCTTCCTGTAGTTGTTTTCACAGAGCAAAGAAAAGAAGGACATGGCACCAAAGAAGAGCAGGCCATCAAAAGAGGAGGTGTACAAGGCTATAATTGAATTGGCAGAAAAGGCAAACAGTATGTGGGAACTGGTGGAGGGGGAGGAACCAGGGAGGCCCGGGGAAAGGAGAAAAGCAGGCACGGGAAAAGGTAGCAGGGGGAAACGACCAGCCGAAGGGCCACATGGTCCCATGAGGGCACCACCGGTGGTAGTGGGGCCCGCCAAGGTGGTTGATCGAGTACCCCTGCAGCCTATGGACCCGGTGACCCCGGTACCCCACCCCCGAGCAATGTGGGGTCTCCCTGGTTGAACCCAGTCATGATGCCCAGAACGGGTTGCTCACTCCACAAAACCCAGTTGCTCACCCTCCTCCTCAACTGCAAGGAGAAGCAAGAGGAACCTTAGAAGACTCCAGGCAGCACGGCCCGGACAAGGTTACAGGTAACACATCCAGTGCAGTGGGTGACAGTATAAAGGAATATATAGGGCAAATTGTAATAGCACTAGGGATAGGAGGTCTAGGGCAGATGGAATCAGCTCTGGCAGAGATCAGGATGTAGAAAGAGGTGCCGGAAAGGAAGGAAAAGGGAATGGAGAGAGAGGGGAAAGGTACAAGGGTGATAGGTGCGCCTGGGATGAGGATAGGTGAGCATGTGCCACTGGCCACGAAGGAGAAAAGATGGAAAGTGGAATATGTGGATATATTCACTTTGGTGAGCCGGGAGGCTGCAGCCAAGTACGAGGAAGCTGAGGGTATAGGTAAGAGTGACATGGCAGCTGCTATAGTGCTTTTAGGGAAAAAAGCGAATGATAAGTTCACAAAGGGAAGACTTGGGATGCGTGGTTCCTAGGTTTTGCCACTTTCTCAGCCATCATCCTGGAAAAGAGGCCGAAGCTAGGCATCCCGCTCATTACTTATTCTCTGATAATACGTAGGGCAAAAGCAAAGGGCGGGATGGGGTGGTTGTACTATGATGAATCTTTTCGGCAGAGAATGGCAACATTTGGGGACGTGAGATGGGACACCAAACAGATAGATTTGTGGATGGATTATGTCACAGATCAGTCCACGCCTGAAGGAGAATGGGGCCAAAAGGGTTTTACACCCCAGAGATGCTGCTGGGCTTACAACAGAGCCTTTTGCTCATGGCCTCAATGTCATTTCCTGCATGCTTGCTCAAAATGCGGAAGAGAGCACCTGGCAAACAAATGTAGAATGTCATGGGCCCAGGGGGCGCAGGGGCATGGGGGTCAGGGATCAGGCCAACAGTTTTTTCAAGATGGCCAAGGCTTTAAAGGCCAAACATGGAATAGGGGGGCGGGGTAGGGGGAACGCGAATAGAGAGGGACAGAGCCACTGAAGGACGAAAGGTCAGGCAAAACGAGAGAGAGGGGCTAGGGAGGAGTGGTGGGGGGCATGACAGGGAACAGTTTGGGATGGCCAGAACCCTCATCAACTTGAAGGTATGGTCAGTCTGCCTATACAGATATCTGAATGTGAGCATGTGGGATATGATTTTAAGGGGTTTTAACACAGGTTTTTCATTACAGTTTATGGGACCCAGGCGAGCAATGGAGGCAAGCAACCTCAGGTCACTAAAAGGAAAGGAGGAGATACTAAGACAGAAGATAGAGAAAGAAAAGGCAGCAGGTAGGGTAGAGGGCCCATTTAACACCCCCCCATTGCCAAACATGTGGATTTCGCCATTGGGTTTGGTACCCAAGAAACATGAGGGAGAGTACAGGGTGATTCACCACCTGTCCTATCCAGAAGGGGAGTCGGTGAACGATTTCATCAGTGAGGAACACAGTAAGGTGACATATGAGACACTAGAGGATGCAGTCCAAATGATATGGGCCACGAAGGATGCATGGATGGCAAAAACAGACATTGAGTCCGCTTTCAGACTGCTTTCAGTTAGGAGTGAAGACTGGAATCTATTGGGTTTTAAAGTGGGGGACAGCATTATTTTGACAAAGCAATGCCAATGGGTTGTTCCACAGCATGTGCTACATTTGAGGCTTTCAGCACCTATTTGCAGTGGATATTTCAAGAAAAAACAGGTTATAGGATGGCCATCCATTATCTGGATGATTTTCTTTTCATTGGAAAAGGGAAAAGGGAGACACAGAGGATGCTTTGTAAGTTTCAGGAATTGTGTCGGGAGGTAGGGGTCCCACTGACACCAGAAAAGACAGAGGGGCCCAGCAGGGTTATGGAATTTCTGGGGATTGAGATAGATGCCTCGAACGAGGTATTTAGACTACCGGACAAAAAAGTAAGTAAACTGAAGGAACTAATCCAATTACACACCAGCAGGAGACGAGTACAGATAAAGTAGGTACAGCAGGTACTGGGGCACTTGAACTTCGCATGCACGGCCATCGGACCAGGAAGGGCATTCACAAAGAGGTTAGCCAGGGCTACAGCAGAGGTCACCAGACCACATCACTGGGTGGACCTGATGCAAGGTGTCAAGGAGGATTTTAAAATCTGGGAAGAATTTCTTAGGGAGTACAACGGGTGCTCTTTCTGGCAAGAGGAGTGGCTATACAACACAGACCTTGACCTCTACACAGATGCTGCTGGGGGGCTAGGCATGGGGGGTTATATGAGGGGTAGATGGTTCGCAGAACCCTGACCTGCCAGTTGGGTGAAGGCTGGGAAAGTGAGAGATATAACATTACTGGAGATCATGCCCATATGGGCGTGTACATTGGTCTGGGAGGAGGAATTACGGATCAGAAAGTGACATTTTGGTGTGACAATAGAGCAGTGGTGGATGTTCTGAACAACAGGGGAGCCAGATCAGACACAGTCATGCAGGTATTACAACTGTTAGTTTTAAGGACATTGCAGCTGAACATGTCATTTAGAGCACAATACAAAGAAGGGGTACACAATACCCTGGCTGACAGCTTTTCCCGTCTGCAGCTGGACTGTTTTTGGAGGCTAGCACCAGCAGAGGAAGAACTAAAAACACCCATACCAACGAACATTTGGGACGTTGGCAGGAAAGAGCAGAACTGTTGTTTCGCAGCTCATGGGTGCCTCGGACTCTGAGGGCCTATCATGGGGCCTGGTGAGTGTTTCAAACATTCAGGGCAGAGCACCAGATGGAGGTAAGTAGGCCACTCACAGAGGAGCAGTTGGGAATGTTCACCATGGAGCAGTGGTGGAAAGGCACAGCCCACATCACAATGGGAGTCTATTTGGCAGGGATTAGTGTTACCTGCAGCCTAAAAGCGTGGAAGGACCTGACAAAATCATTACTCATCAGAAGAATGATGCAAGGATGGAGCAGGTTGAAACAGGGACTAGCAGATAATAGGAGGCCTATAGGGGAACAGTGGCTGATAAAGCTGAAGGACGTGCTCCCGGCAATATGCAGATCAAAGGCCGAGGCCCAGCTATTTCACACGATTTATGTGGTAATGTTCACAGGGGCTATGAGAGTGAGTGAGGTGGTAGGCTATGGAGGAAAAGACAAGGAAGGGGGATTAGAATGGGGTGACATAAGCTGGGGGGGTGACTGAGATACGGATCAAGGTTAGGAGGTCTAAGATGGATCAAAGAGGGCAAGGTTGCATGGTGATGCTGAAAGGGCAACCAGAATGTGCAATATGCCCAGTACAGGCTCTGTGGGCTTTAGCCGCAGAGCAGGTAAACAGGACGGGAAAATTATTTGAACACGGGGATGGGAAAAGGGTGACTGGCTACCAAGTCACAGCAATACTCAAAAAGGGCATGCAATTCATGGGGGAAGACCCAGCTAATTATTCATCCCATTCCTTGTGGATTGGGGCTGCCTCACAGTGGGCAGCAGCGGGTGAGACTATGAATGAGATACTGGAAAAGGGACGCTGGCGATTGGCCAGTTATAAAAGATACATCAGAGCACTGAAGTAAAAAAAAGAAAAAATATAAAGAATATTTTGAAGGTGGTGCTCCTGGTTTGAACTGCAGAACTGGGTGGGGCAAGAAATGGTAAAGGGCGGGGGGAAGGTGTAAAATGGGGGTGGGGTGAATATGAGAATGACACTATCAACATGTGTAAAATAATGAATTTTGCTTGCACCCCATAGGTAGAGGGAGGATCACGGAAGTATGGATCTGCGGCCATTCCTATATTTATTGGGTTGGAAAAAGAGCAGAGAAGAAGGCCTGGGGAAGGCAGCTATACCAAGATGTGAGAACATGTAGGTTAGTTTGGCATGGCATATGGGGGATGAGATGGGCACAGCTGCTTCCCACCTTAAAAGAACTCAGAGGACGGTGGCCCAGTCCAGACCTAATTATTATACATCTAGGGGGCCACGACTTTGCAGGCAGGCCTTGGGTAGACACATACTTATAAATAAAAAGGGATTTAGGGGCAATATGACAGTGGTGGCTACAGATGTGCCTCGTTTGGTCAGATATGATACAAAGGAGGGTGTGGAGGCAGGAACACAGCCACAGAGAGGTAGAAAGGGCCAGGAGAAAGATGAATAGGAGGGTTGGAACATTGGTAAGGCAGATGGAAGGACAGGTGATACTGAGGGGGGTAGAAAAATGGGTTGAAGATTTTTACAGGTCAGATGGGGTGCACCTGTCAGACCTAGCCATAGACATGTTCAATACAGAAACAATGGGCTTTATAGAAGCATGGAGGAGACAGACAAAAAATGGAAAAAAAAAAGGAAACGGAAACAAGGAAAGAATAAAAAGGATCTTCCTGAGTAAGGGAGAATGGTACCTAAATGAGGAAGCCAGCCATCCATCGCAAGCTGGAGACTGGCTAGTGGGGAAAAAGGGAGGGGAGATGGGAGGGGGGAGGAAAAAGGAATAATACAAGAAGAGGAAGAAGATGAAGGAGAAAGCGGTCTCAGTTTTCACCATTACCTAACGGGAAAGGAGAAGAAGAAGGCACCCAGGTTTTCACCTGGGGGAAGCATAATCAGAGATTGATATATGAATGAAATAAACAAAATGTTGAAAATATGATAATAAAGGAATTGAAATGGAATATGGAATTATGAATTTAAATAAATTAATTGCCAATCTGAGCACAACAACAAACAATGGTCTCTGTCTTTTGTGAGGGAAAAGGGGGGAATCTGGGACAATGGAGTTTGCCCCTTTTAAGGGCAGACCAGGTTGTCCTGGTGCACCCCTTCCCTCCTGTTTAGGATGGTTGTGCTCAGAAGGAGAGGGAGGAAGGGAGGATAAGGGGCCAGAACAATGGACAGGTAACAGGGAAGGAGGGGCAAAGGAGGTACATAGGGACAGCACAAGAGGGCCTCAGCTACTTTTGCTGGAGTTTTGATCCTCCACCCACCCTGCTAGGCAAAGCAAGGGGAGACAGTCAAGATGGGACTGTGGGTGGGTCTGTCAAGGTGGATGACAGGCGTCCGGTCGGACTATTTGGACTGCCAAAGGTGGATGGCATGTAATAAATATGGTTATGGACTGCCAAGGTGGATGGCATGTAATAAATATGGTTATGGACTGCCAAAGGTGGATGGCAGGTGATAATATGGTTATGGACTGCCAAAGGTGGATGGCAGGAGACAAAGGGGGGAAGAGGGGAGGGGGAGGAAAAAAGAATAACAGAAGAAGAGGAAGAAGATGAAGGAGAAAGCGGTCTCGGTTTTCACCGTTACCTAACGGAAAAGGAGAAGAAGAAGGCACCCAGGTTTTCACCTGGGGGAAGGATAATCAGAGATTTATATATGGATGAAATAAACAAAATGTTGAAAATATGATAATAAAGGAATTGAAATAGAATATGGAATTATGAATTTAAATAAATGAATTGCCAATCTGAGCACAACAACAAACAATGGTCTCTGTCTTTTGTGAGGGAAAAGGGGGGAATCTGGGACAATTGTAGGAACATTTACTTTCAAACACACTGTTGCTGAACACACAACTTCAAATTGGTACAACACTTGAAAAAAGGGGGCCTATCTATGATCCAACACTTGAAAAAGTGGGGCCCTGTAATACAAATGAGATTTTGTATCAAGCTAGCCACAGTGGGTCTTCTGCTTGGGCTTCTCTCACAGGCACAGTCCTGTCCAGGACTCTTCAATTTACTCCTTCCACAATAACCTTTTTTCTCCCAGTTCAGGGTAAAACCCTGGATTTTTCTCCCTGTTCTGATGCCTCAAACAATACCTCGGGTAAAGTCGACTAAAGCAAGATAAATGGATGTGATGCTTTTGACTGGGGCACTGGCTTCCCCAGGCGTGCTGATGGCTTTCCTTTGATTGCTTCTCTCTCAGTTTGTCTTGCTGAGGCTTGGGACCTAAATGCAGGCAGGTGCTTACTTGGCTTGGAGATATGGTGGCAGCTGACCCCCAGAGGGGAAGAGTCTGTAGAGGCAGGAAACATCCAGCACTGACTTGCCTTTTACACAGTGGTTTCACTGAAAACTTATTTTCTCTCAGTTTACAAGTGCTTTCCTTTGTGATCCAAATACTTCTGGTCTGCCAGATCAGCAGTGCCTGGACGGACAGAGGCAAACATGTTCTTACCTTGACTCACAATCACTCTGTATCTCAGGTCTGACTGAACTGTCCTGAACATTGGAAAACAGTCCCTTTTATGCAGGCTGACTCAATACCTGATCGGCTAGTCTTCTTCACAGTCTATCTCTAACTCATGCTACTCTATTATTGGCCAAGATTCTTGGGCACAGTGGGTCTGATCTATGACCAAGTTCCAATGGTGCTCAACTGTCTCAGCACTCATGGAAGCCAACCTCTTTGTTTACATTACATTCCCCAACTTGAGCAGCTTTTTGCTGCTTTATTAATTGTCCCACCATGTTTTTCCATCATGGCCTGGCCCTGCTTGAAGTTCTGGTACCAGGGCTGTAGTTATTATTTTGGGCATGCAGCCTCTTTCAGAGATGCAGTAATCTTTCTGGGAGGTGGCCATCTACGCCACTTTCCCTGTGGGTGCACATGTGCACTTGCTCTGTTTTCCTTCCTTGCCCTGCTGCCAACCCTGGGGCCAGGAAACCTTTTTTACTGTGCCTAGTGGCACAATGTTACTGTTTCCTGGCTTTGCTTCTCCTCCAGAGCCAGGACTAGAGATGCAGCAAAGTTTTAATTCCTTACCGAAGTATAAGCGAAGTGGCCCACTTCACATCCGTTTTGAACTACGTGAAGTTTCCATCATAATGGGACACTTCGCATTGCTGACCTCGTGTTTACTTTGTCTTATTTTCAGGAAGGTGACTTGTGTGTACCACAAGATTTAAACAGTGGGCCATGCAGGGAATCCTCACACAGCCTCCATTACTGATACATTTAATGATGTTTAATCCATTGTCACTAGCTATAAAGCAAGCTTTGAGGGACAGATGGTTCAGTCACTTATCAATTTCTGTCAGTAGGAAGTCCAGTATGTTTTCACCTGTGTGGGACCCTTCAATACTGCACATTGCAAGCATTGCATGCTGTCTAATTCCCTGAAGGTTGCTACAATGGCAGTCTGCCTTATTACACTGCTTTCCAATCCCACCAGCACAGACAACCCCCGGTACCTGCACCCAATGTGCAGTAACATACAGATAGGAACTACCCGCCATTCTGCCACTTGTCCACATATCCATACTTAAGTGAATGTATGGTGAGGAGGAATGTTGAAGGGCATGTCTTACACACTCTGTCACAGTCTGGTATAACTCAGGGACAGCACAGGTGGAAAAGTAGGTCCTGGATGGGACTTACCATTTGGGACAGGTGCGTGCTAGAGAATACCAGAATCTGGAATTCGTCACAAAGGAGAAAGGAAAAAGTTCAATTGCCAGCATTTCCATGACAGTAACATTCAATTCATGTGACACCACGTTATTTGGTGGGTATTTCATGTTCCGGGTAAAAAGACTGTGTATCGTGAGCTGCGTTGTTACCCGTTTTGCATGTAGTGTGACAAATGACTGCTCTGCGGACGACCATGGGTGGGGTTCTTTTGCCATGTGATGATGAGGGGTGCACAGGGGAGTCAACAAATGATGTTATTTTCCCCATTTTAAGCACAGGGGTGGATGTACTAGAAATACTGCTTGGATCATTATTGCTAGACTGACCACTACTTGACAATTCAAAATCCTTCTCCTCTTCATGCCTGTAGTAATCCTCCAGTGTTATTTCACAAGTACTACAGAAATGGCTACTAGGCTACTTACAGTCAAGGAAGGGGATACTGTGCTCAATAAGGTGGATGAGGATGAATGCCCCATTATGGCATTAGCTTCCCTCTGGTGCCGAGTCCACAGTGCCATGTGCCTCCTCTTCAGATATGTATGTTGGCCACCCAGTGCCCAGATGGCTACCATTTTTACCACACCTCACATGTGCTTGGCAAAGCTAGCAGATTGCCACTGTTTCATCATTTGCATCTTGTACAAAAAAATCCCAAACAAGGGATTTTGATGCCCTACTTTTCACATGTCCCTGATGCTGCATATCGGACTTCAGTTTTTTAGGCACTGAAATGGGTTGTATATTGCATGATTTCTGTTGTTGGGCACACTTGGACTCTACCTGCCCATCATAATCTATGACTATTACTGGGTCATCATCATCAACAGACACAGCTACATCACGACTTTGAGGAAAGGTTGATTTACTAACAGAGTGTTTACACACAGCCACCTTTACTTTCTTTCTCACTAACTAGATAGAATAAAGTAGTAAAAAAATACAGCAGATGGAAAAGAGATTCAGAGTGCTCCGATTATGGTGTGGCACAATAAAATGTGTCTGACTTGATGGCATGCACATACACACACATACTACACATAATGCTCAGAAAATTTTACAGTTCAGTACATTGAAATCTTATAAACTGACTGAAAAAATGTACTGCACCACAGGAAACAGAAAAAAATTATCAAAACTTACTACAAATTTTACTGTGTGTACATGAACACACAAATACTAGCACACTAGCTACCCAACAACAGTTAGAAAGACTGCCTTTCTCACTGTGAATCTCCCTTCACACAGATACACCCCTCCCCTGAAGAACACTTCTATAGTGTCTATCAGTACAGAGACTGAATGTAATAAATTAACATTCATTATGCACACAAAATCCATAAATGTTCGATGTTATAAACACACGAGGGTTTTCTGCAATCAATGTACTAAATTGGACACTAAATTTTGTCAAAAAACTGATTTTTTTAAAGCTTTTTCGACAGTTTGATTCTCAGAACTCTGAGAGCAAACTGTCTCCAGCTTTCCACTACACACACTACCCTGAACTGAGGTCCAGAACTGAGGCTGTGCAAGAAGATATAGAGCCCATGTGACCTGCCATCCCATGAATCAATGCAAAATCTGCCTTAAAGAGCAATACACAGGCGATGTTAATGCAAAGTCTATTGAAATCAATGGAACTTCGCATTAAATTTAAAGGTGAAGCAGTAAAAAAGGCAAAGTTAAAGTGAAGTCTATTGCAACCAATGGCACTTTGTGTTAAAATTAAAGGCTAAGGTATACGCTTCACCTTGCAGAATGATACGCAAATTTCACATTATACGCAAATTACTCTGCATAGCGAAGTTTAGAGACTTCACCCACCACTAGCTGGGACATGCATGGAGGAGCAAGGGCATAGCCAAATTAAGCTGTCAAAGCATCCGGCTCCCAAAATACACTACTGCACATGCACAGGAACTGACATTGCTGCTGCACTCGTCTTGGTTTATTCACTGGCCCATTTGCTGCTTCTGTGCTAGGGGAACTTCATACAAACAGCTGTCTCCCGATCTCTTCTCCCCTGCTTTGACCCACTGTGCACAGGAGAGACCCAAGGATAAAGGATGATGGGCGGCAATGGCTCAAGATACATAATGAGAAACCCTAGTTAAAACCTCACCAGGGCTCCTGATGGAGGACTCAGCTGCCCATCTATTCCCCAATTATGGCAGTCCTAAGGGACTGGAGGGTGAAGATTTGGGCTGGGGCCATGGAGGAGAAGCAAAGATAAGCCCCAGATTTTCAGGGGTGAGGGTGCTTACACAACTCTTTGTGCTTAGCATGCTGGTGGAATGCACTGCCCCAACTATGATGTACAGTTCTGAAAGGAAAGTAGGAGAATTTCAGGGGTGGAGAATTTCCAGTATTGGTATTCCAAATCCGAGGACTGATCTTTTCAGAAAGTAGGTCCACTTCTCTGCAGTATCATTAACTCATAGGACACGGCAGTCCAGCCAGGATGCCATCTGCCATTAGGAGAAAATATTTTAAAAGAAGGATTTTGACATTCTGTTGACACCCAAGACCCATCCTGCTGGGGCAAGCAGGATGGATGGATAAAAGCTGTCAGCAGCTCTTGGCAGCTGATCAAAGCCATGGAAAAGCAATACACCAAGGAAAATGGGTACATCACTGTTATGGCAGTGCTTCCCCCCTTCCCCCATGGTGCAGTTAAATTTTTAAAATGGAGATAATGGTCTGTCAGCCTTGACTACATGTTCAAGGCCTTCAATACAGAAAATCACATCCTCCTAATAAAGAGATTGCAAGATATTGGTCTCACTAGTTGACAGCAAACTGGATTGATATAAACCATACTGGACAAAACCATGTGACCCTGCTAAACATCTCTATCTCTGAAGTACGAGATGCAACTTGTAGAGTGCAACAGGTTTTTATTTTAGGCCCTCTCCATACAAACATAGAAACATAGACAATAAAATCAGATAAAGACCAAAGTCGATCCAGTCGGCCCGCAACACCTTATCATACCCGGAGACCTTTTGTCAATTGATTTATGTTTTTATTCATCATTTATTATTTATCTGTTTAATAAGTGGGCTATGTATTTATATACATGTCTTTCTTTCTTTCTTTCTTTCTTTCTTTCTTTCTTTCTTTCTTTCTTTCTTTCTTTCTTTCTTTCTTTCTTTCCAGTTTATGAGGAAAGGCCTACTGAGCTAGTAGCAGCTTGTTCCCAGATACATGCTGGAGAAAGGGGAAAGTAAACAATAATACAAGATGCAAGAAAAAATTAAAAGTAAAATAGCATACAGCACAGCGCAAGAGTATTAAAGTAAAATACATTACAGTAGCAAACACAATATTCAGGCAGGTGGATCAGTGCAAACCAATATAAAAAGGTACAAGATCAAAATGGGTTTGTTGTCTACACTATCCACCCCTTGCTCCTTGTCTACTACTACCCCCCTGAGTAACTACTAAGCCTTTAAATCTATCCCAACCAAGCCTGACACAATTAATGGTTTTGGTGTCCACCACATCCACTAGCAGACTGTTCCATGGTTCAGCCTCTCTGTCTGTAAAATAAAACTTTCTCCAATCCCTCCTGCACCTGCTCCCCACCAGCTTCCACTCATGTCATTTTGTTCTAGATTTGCTACTCCTTTTGAATAGTGCTTTGCAGTTTTCCTTATTTGTTCCTTTTAGGAACTTGAAGTTCTGTATTATATCACCCCTCACATGTCTGGTCTCACGCGATTAAAGGTTCGGTGCCCTATGCTAATCCTTGTAGGATCTTCCCTGTTGTCCCAGAATCATTGTTTTGTTTTTTTTACTGCCCCCGTGCTCACTGGTCCCCACTCCTTCAGGCCCCTACATGTCCCCCCTTGCCCCACTGTCCTTACCCAGCCCTCCTCTGGACCTTGTATCACAGCCAATCCTGGGATATCCCAGCATATCCCTTTGCTTGGCAGGTCCCCCTCCTTCGAGGGGGAAGGCACCAGGGAGGGAGATAACCCCAGCACATACTTCTAGGACCTGGGATGCTGCCAAGGAACAGGAGGCCCTGGAAAGGCACTGGAGGCACTCAGGGAAGAGAGGGCTGTCATCCAGTGGCCAGCGAGCAATTTTCCTGATTTCTTTGTGGTGCGTGACATCCGGATGTCAAGGCAAGAGCTGATGTCTGCCACAAACTTCCCAGCAATGACCGCAATGTGTTGCCCTACCCCTGGTCTCCACCAATGGTCACCCAACACTGGGTCACAGTCCTCCCTCCCTCCCTGAAGACAATGAGCAGTCATGGGATGCTCAAGCTGTCTCCCCCTGGCCGGCCCTCCAGCATCCCGAGCTTGTTCCTGAACCTGGGTCACTGGTGTCACAAGCAGAAATCCAACCACTGTGCTGGCAGGCAGGCTCCAGAATCATTTTGGTTACCTTATGCTGCACTGCCTCCAGCATTTCATTGTCTTTCCTTAGGTGAGGACTCCAGAACTGAGCTTAGTACTCCAGGTATGGCCTCATCAGTGATACATAGGCAGGCAGTAATACCTCTTTCCTCCTGCTGTCAAAACTCTCCTCAAATACATTCCAGTATCCTGCTTGTCTTAGTGTAGGCCTTGCTACACTGACTAAACTCCTTAAAGAGCTGGTGACATGTTCAGCTGAACTTTAACAAAACATAATATTTAGACACAGTCCAGCTTGTAATTCTGATTAGTTCTGTATTTTTCTTCTCCATAATTTATTTCTGAGGTAATTTGTATGGAAACAGCATTTCTGCTCCTGAAGAGTTTATCTATTCCTGCTGCCTTCTCCCTACCTGAAGTCATAGAACACTGCTTGTGACCTCAAAGTTACTTCCATGGCAATAAACAGTGATGTCACTGTCATGCGCCCCTGGCCCTCAAAACCTCAGGCAGCCCGGTAGGACCTCCTGTTTTCTGAGAGGTTCCCCCTAGTCAGGAACTCATGAGCAGGAGTAAGGGGTTCAGGAAGACTTACCACCAAACCTTCCTTTCCCAAGTGGGAGGGAAGATACACCAGGCCCATCAAGAAAAACACAAATGAAAGAACAGAAAAAGGCAAAGAACAAGGACAAGACCGTAGAGGAAAAGGAGACAAAGGCAGGGTACATGATACCAGATCAAAGATGGCACAAATGTAACAGTATATAATCTGTCCAACAGAGTTCTAACTCCCACAGAAAACAAAGTATTGAATAAAGGCCTATCTTTTTATGTTACACAAAAACTAGATTCTTTTGAACTTAAATTAGATCTAGAAAGATTTTTCAGAAAAATTTGTTTGAAACATTTTTTCTCTCAATCTGAAAATATGAATCCAGATACACCAGAAAATAGAATTAAATCTTCCTTAAAACAATCTATCCCAATAAAATCCAGGTTTGATCCAAATTTCAATATACCTAATAACATCATAGCTTACATCAAAAAAGTAAATAGTGAAATTGAGATTATCACACAACAAAGTGGTAATCAGAAATTAAAATATAACATTTCAAATGTTGAAAAGAATGCTTTACAAAGTTTGGAAAATGACAACTTTATCATTATCAAACCAGCAGACAAAGGTGGGGGAGTGGTTATTATGAATTATCAAGTTTATAAAAGAGAATGTTTATGTCATCTTGATAATAAAGAAACTTACCAAGAAGTTCCTAGAATACCTTTGGAAATTTTAAAAAATAGAATTCAGGATATTTTACAGGAAGCACTTGATCTCAGACAGATCAATGAATGGTTAGTAAATGATTTATTGAATGAACATCCAAGAATACCACTATTTTACCATCTCCCGAAGATACACAAAAGTATAGAAGCACCTCCAGGAAGACCTATAATTTCAGGTATATGTTCTATAACAGAAAGACTATCACAATATGTGGACTTTTATATAAAAGATCTGGTGCCATTAATAACATCATATATAAAATACATCAAACATTGTGTACAAATACTGGAAAGGTTAAATGAAACTGGGATGGATTTTACCAAATATATTCTAGTTACTTGTAATGTTAAAAATTTATATACCAGCATACCACATGAAGAAGGTTTGAAAGCATTGGAGAAAACATTAGAACAAAGAGACAAGAATGAACCAGACAATAGGTTCATCTTAACATTGACAGATTTTGCCTTAAACAATAATTATTTCAAATTTGAAAACCAATGTTTCCTTCAGTTAAAAGGGACAGCCATGGGAGCTACCATAGCACCATCATATGCAAATATTTTAATGGGTGAATTTGAAAATAAATATGTTTTGAATCAGAATAACTCCCATAGTCCCTCCATGGTTCTGTATAAATGTTACATTGATGATTTGCTCATTATTTGGAATGACACAGAAGACAGACTGCATAAATGTCATCGCTATATTAATACTTGCACGGAATACTTGGAGTTCACCATGGAGTACAGCACAGAAAAAGTGCCTTTTCTAGATCTGATGATCTTGATTCAAAATAACAAAATAATAACAGATTTACACAGGAAACCAACAGAAAAAAATACAGTACTTCATGCAAAAAGCTTTCACCCCACAAGTTTGAAAACAAGTATTCCCTACAGACAAATGTTAAGAGTCAAAAGAAATAGTGGAAATGAGACCTTATGTCAATAGAATCTAGATCAACTATCCTCAAGATTTGAACAAAGAGGTTATAGTCAACAGACTGTACAGAAAGCAAGATAAAAGGCTAATAGTAAGCCTAGAAATACCCACTTACAAGAAAAAAGCAGAAAAAACTGACAGCAGCAAAATAAATATGAGCAGTACATACTCAGTACATTTTAATTCTATTAAAAACACAATTTTGAAAAATTGGATTTATACAAACAACTGAACACGGCAACATTACTTTTGTAGAGAAACCATGGATTACAGCTAGAAAAATGAAAAATATCAGAAATCACATCATTAAAACACAGCATAGGAAACCAAATCCTCCACCTACCACATGGCTCAACAGAGATATAAAAGGCTTTTATAATTGGGGGAACTGCACTCATTGTAACAACTGCATGAAGACAAAATGCATCAAAAGTACTGTCAAGAAAGAACATTTGAGATTAGAGAATTTATTACATGCAGTTCCAATCATGTCATTTATTGCATTATTTGCCCCTGCTCAAAATATTATATTGGACAAATATCACGATCCCTAAAAACAAGAATTACAGAACACAAAAGCAGAATAAGATGTAAAGATGAGAAATCCACAGTAGCATGCCACTTTAACTCCTATCCACATCAAATTTCATCTTTGAAGTTTCTAGGGATAGAAAAAGTTAAAAAACAATGGATGGAAGTGATTGGGACATAAAGCTATTAAAATCAGAAGCTTGGTGGATCTATACACTTAAAACTTTCAAAAGCAGATATGGACTAAATGAAAATTTAAATTGGTCCTTAATTATGCAGTATACTGTTTGATACATAATTTTGAAAATTTTTTTAGGTTGGTATGAGGTCAATTCTTTGACAGTGAGCATTTCTGGACTATTATGCACACAGTTTCATGCTTATTTTTGTAATATTCAGTACAATACTTTATATATTCTATTTCTAGAAGTGAACATGGGCATTTTACTTTCTTAAAAAGCATATAGTTTTTGCTATAAGTAGAGCGTTAGTGTTAGACTGTGCATGTATCAAAAGTACAACAAAGCTTACTTTAGCATTTCAATCTAGAAAGAAACCTATTAATAATAATATGGTAACATACAATTAGACAACAGTAAATACTAGATCATGTGTTTTTTGTAAGAGGGAGGAGGGAGGGAGGAAGTGGCTCATTTCACCAGACTATTAAGACTTCAGTCATTTCTGTGTATGTAAATATTCATAATCTAGCATTAGTGTTGATTCATTCGGATTTTTGTGTTTGCGGAGGTTAGATTCCTTAATGCGATGGTATGCTTGAAAATGGGAGGTTAAGACTGTTAACTCTGAACATAAAGGGCACAGATGGAATTTGCCTTTTTTATTTTTTCAACAAAAACATGTTTGAGAATGGGAGGTCAAGGTTGTTGACCCTGAACATCTAATACATAGATAGCACTTGTACCTTTGTTGTTATTTTAATATAGATTCTATTGTGAAATCTGCAAGAACGTTAACATTTTCTGTCATAGCAGTTTTGATGTTTTAACACAAGAACATATGTTTATAACAATGAGCTTTTCAATATATGGGTGAGAAACAGTTATATTTTGTGAACTGAAGACTTTGCTCAGTTTTAATTACAGGCTTTCTTCTTTGTATCTTCTTGCGTTTTACAATTTACATGGTTTATAGGGCCCCCTTAGGGTCTACACGATGATATGCAGAGATTTAATTGATTATATTTTGAAGGAGGGACCACAAACAGCTCCTCAGAGCAACTTGTGGTTTCTTTAATTAGACAGAGCTGAGGGAATGAGTCATTACGGTGAATTCATCATGTTGTATCCCAATGAGTGATCCCTGTGGCTTGGTCTCCTTTATGTTGCACAGTTAAGCAACGGTTAGAGCAACGCCTGTTTTTTGGTGTCTGAAGTAATGGCGGTTTGTGCTTTGTAAAATTTAGATTAAGAGTAACAAAGAATAACTGATGACTATCCGCCAACATCGAGCAAACTCCTTAGAAATGAGGGTAAGCCACCATTTGAATTTATGTATATTTCTTGGTGAAAAAATGAATTCAGAAGCACTTTGATAGCAGTTTTAGAATAATATAAGCCCAGATAAGTTTTGCAGGACAAGGGTCTGGTTACATTTGCACAAATGCATTTCACGACATACTTGCTTTTGGATTAAAAGGTATGAAATATTTGTGAAAGTAAAATAACATAAAAATTAAAACTTTCGGGGGCATTCTCCTCCCCTTCCTTTCTTTAACATACTTAAAAAGAAAAACTAAGTTAATTGAACGTTTATTTATAACTTTTTCTAGCACACAAGTGGCTACATTAAAAAGAAAATAATTTCTAAGGAGTATTGAGCAGACTGTTTGGAGGTATGGTCCAAATACTAGAAATATCATTATTGAAGTTTTTTTCTAAAGATTAATTAAAATACAACATCAAACATTCTGTTTATTTTATTTACTTTTAACAGCTTTCAAATTCTGATGAAGGGACAAACTTAAGTCCTGAAACATTATCTTATCTTTGAAAGCTACACAAAGATGTATACAGTTTTGATAAAGATGAAATGATGGAAAAAAATGAAAAATCAAAATAATGGAAAACAAAAGTTATATGAAAGAAACATAAAAAAAGAATATTCAAAATTATTTCAGGAAGACTTACCACCAAACCTTCCTTTCCCAAGTGGAAGGGTAAATTCTGTAGTTTTGAGTTCTCTTGACTTTGCACTACTTTCTGTATTTAAATCCCACCATGGCTATTGGCTACATCTTGCCTAGGTAGGTTTATATGATAGCTGAGTGGTTTTATCTTTAGGCACACAGTCTTTTCCAAACCCTTCTGTTTAAAATGTTAAATCACACAACCACACCCCAAGCAGCGTTGATAAGAAAATCATAAAAGTTTACTTATAATAAAAGCAATACAGAAAAGTCTACAGATTGGAAGAACTTTGAAATGCAGACAATAACAAAAGTAAAACTGGATGGTTTACAGAAAACACTAGATATTGTATTCTAAACTATACCTTGTTTTGCTGTTAAAGTTTAGACAAGATTTCAAATGTCCTGGTAGAGATGACAGTTCAGTAGGCAATAGGATGTGTAGCAAGTCCTTGATCCAAGTCTCTGGATGTCATTGTAAAAAGTCTACCAATGCTGCATTTGTGTAAAGTCTTGGTTTCCAAAATTCTGACTTAAAAATCAGAATGTTTTTGTTCAGTATGTGGCAAGTTAAACTTTCCACACACTCAGGATGGGTTTTTAAAGATTTCCCAGGCCTACACATATATTTCTGGCTGCAAGTATATGCCAGCTGGAAACAGGTGATATGCCTTCCAACTTAAATTGATTTTCAACTGCTCTGCATTTGAAGTGTGTCAGATATCATACTGGAGGGTCATTTCAGGACACACCCCCCTTATCATTCTCTCTGGGGTTGGGTTAATGATTCCAGAACAATACAGATATTAGGGTGCAACGGCTAATGTTTCCCAGTAGGTGTCACTGTGGTTCCATATCAATCCCAGTGACATCTGGTCAGTGCATTTGCTTAACCTCTGACCCCTAGGTCATTACATTACCTCTTTCTTGTCATGGAACGTCACAGTGGGATGTTTTATGCTTTCCTGGGGTCACATACCTGTCTACTCATTATCTTGAAATATAACAGATCCACACTAGCCTTTATAGAAATACCAGTAATAGATACATAGATACATAGATATTGTTGGCAGATAAGGGCCTTGTGGCCTATCCAGTCTTCCCTATCCCTCTTTCTAATGCTTAAGGTACCCTAGATGCTACAACCCCCTCTCACCCCTAGCTTGATAATTCCCATGTGTCTATCCCATGAATTCTTGAATCCCTGAACTGTGGCCACCCCACCACTTCTTGGGGGAGACTGTTCCATCTCTCCACCACTCTTTCAGTGAAGTAGAATTTCCTCAAGTTCCCTCTAAGTTTTCCACCTTTTAGTCTCATGCTCTGCCTCCTTGTTCTGCTATTTCCCTTCATGTGAAGGATGCTCCCCTCTGGTTCCCTGTTGATCACCTTTAGATATTTGAAGGTCTCTACCATGTCCCCCCTCTCTCCTTTCCTCCAAGGAGTACATATTTAGAGCTCTGAGTTTATCCTCATACGACTTGTGCTGCATCCCCAACACCATTTTTGTCGCCCTCCTCTGTACTGTCTCCATCCTGTCTATGTCTTTTTGGAGATGGGGCCTCCAGAATTCAACACAGTACTCCAGATGAGGCCTTACTAGGGAGTTGTACAACGATGCCATCTCTTACTTCCTTCCTTCTACTTGTTATACCCTTACCTATGCACCCTAACATTCTATTAGTCTTTCCAACTGCTTTGTCACACTGTTAAACCACTTTGAGGCTGTCTTCTATGACTATCCCTAGATCTCTTTCCTCTGTGGTGGCCTCCAGTGTTACCCCATCAAGTTCATACTTAGACCAAGTATTCCCTCTCCCTAGGTGCATACTCTTGCACTTTTTTGCATTGAAACACAATTGTCATTCCTTGGACCAGTTTTCTTGCCTCTTCATTGTTTTGTAGTTACCTGTTAAAGTGACAGTGTCTTAATTCTAAAGCACATTACATCATATACAACATGAAGCCACATAAATGGATATCAGCCTATTATGCTCATTCCTCCCTCCTAAAACAGAACCTGGGGGGAATACACCCCTATTGGAGGTAGTTCTTCTCAGTTCTGTTACAGATCTAGAATGCAGGATAGGCTGTCCACATTCCCATTCTTGGATCTAGGCCTATGTGCAATCTCCATGCCATAAGCCTGCAAGGCAATACTCCATCTCAGAAGTTTCCCATTTGTTTTTCCCATTTGACCCAACCATATTAATGGGTTGTGGTCCATTTGGAACTTAGAATAGAACATAGAAACATAGAATTTGATGGCAGATAAGGACTGCTTGGCCCACCCAGTCTGCCCATTTCCCTACCTGATGGATAAGCTGCAGATCCTAGTTAACCAGCAGCCTACTTCTTCCTACCCCCACCCCCTATATGGAATGCCTTCCATAAAGGTATGGTTCCAGTTTTTTTAATGCCCAAACTAAGGCAAGACATTCCTTCTTCACTGATGAATAGGCTTATTCTTGTGGAAGCAGCTTCTTGCATAAGTATACAATGGGTCACTTTCTCCCCTGTTTAGATACTTGGCTGAGGACTGACCCATTCCCACATCTGAGGCATCCATCTGTACCACAAATGGCCTGTTATAGTCTGGGCTAGCCATCACTAGAGTGCTGCACAGCAAGGTTTTCAGCTGCGAGAAGGCCTACTCACAGTCTGTGTCCCATTTTACCTTACTAGGCTTATTCTTTGTCAGCAACCCAGATAAAGGAGTGGCCAGGGAGTTGTAGTTGGGAACAAAGTTTCTATAATACCTTGCTGTCCCAAGAAAGCTTCTGCCTTATCTCTGGGTTTCAGGTGTAAGCCATGATGCAATGACCTCTATCTTTGCTTGGTTTGGGCGGAGTTGGCCTCACCCCCACCACATGTCCCAAATAAGTTACCTCTGCCATGCCCACCTGACACTTTTCTGCCTTAACAGTCAGACCTGCAGCCTGCATTCGACCCAACACCTCCCTCAGGTGTATCAGGTGTTTCTCCCAGTTATTGCTGAAGATAGCAATATCGTCCAGGTACTGTAGGTGACTGCAAAGACTTCCGTATCCTTTAACACCTGATTTACTAACCACTGGAATGTAGCAGGGACATTCTTCATCCCAAAGGGCATGACCTTGACCTTGAACAGGCTGACTAGAGTGATGAATGCTGACCTTTCCCTAGCCCTGTCAGCCAGTTCTACCTGCCAGTACCCCTTTGTCAGGTCTACTGTAGTCAAGTATGTCACACCTCCCAGTTTATCAAGCAGTTCATCTGTGCGTGGCATTGGGTGGACATCAGATTTTGTGATGGCATTAAGCCTTTGATAATCTATGCAGCACCGTGTAGTCCCTTCTGGTTTTGGTACAATGACTACAGGTGAGGCCCAGGGGCTTTGGGATTTCTGGATCACCCCTAGATCCAGCATCTCCCCCACCTCCCTCCTAATGTCCTTGAGGACTGTCTTGGACACCCAGTAAGCCATTCCATGTATGTGTGCTTGGGTCCCCATGTCTACATTATGCATCACTAGTTGTGTCCTTCCTGGCTTTGCTGTAAATAAAGGGTCAAAGTCTCACAAAAGGTTCCTCAATTCTTGGGCCTGTCCTGGTGTCAACTGGGGTGAGAGCATGATGCTCTCCATGATGAAGCCTGCTTGTTCTTGGCTAACAAGTCAAGAAGAGGGTCTTCCCCACCTAGCTCCTCTCCAGGGCTGCAAACCTCAAGTACCATGTCAGCCCTATTAAAACATGGCTTCATCATGTTCACATGATACATCCTGTGAGTGTGTTTCTGGTCAGGTAACGCTACAATGTAATTAACATCGTTTACCTGCCATACTACCTTGTATGGCCCTTCCCAATCAGCTTGCAGCTTGTCCTTTTGGACCGGAATCAGAACCATTACCTCCTGTTCTTCCCTGTATGAGTGAGCTCTGGCTCCACAATCATACCAGGTCTTTTGTTTTTGCTGGGAGCTTGCCATGTTGCTCTGGGCTGCACCCATAAGCTCCTTCAGCATTTCCCTGAATTTTAACACATACTGCACTATGGGAGTCCCCTGGTGGCATGCTTCCCTTCCCAGTCCTCTTGTATTAAATCTAGGGGCCCCCTTACCCTGTGTCCATAGAAGAGCTCGAAGGGTGAAAACCCAGTCGACTCTTGTGGCACTTCCCAGTAGGCAAACAGCAGGTAGGGCAGGTATTTCTCCCACTCCCACCCATGCTGTTCTGCAAATGCCATAAGCATAGCTTTTAGGGTCCCATTACATCTCTCTAAGAGACCATTGGCTTGTGGGAGGTAAGGCATTGTGTGTCTTTGTACGACACCACATTTCTCCCACAAACACTTCATTAGGTCCAACATGAAGTTACCCCCTCGATCAGAGATAACCTCCTGGGGAAACCCAACACAGGAGAAAATCCTCAGCAAAGCATCTGCCACCTTGTCTGCCTTAGTGGATGACAGCGCAATGGCTTCAGGATAGCGGGTAGCATAATCCACAACTGTCAATACATACCCTTTTCCAGAGGAACTTGGATTATTCAAAGGCCCCACAATATCCATTTCAACCTTCTGGAAGGGCTCCTCCACAAGGGGTAAGGGAATCAGGGTAGCCTTGGCTTTGCTTCCAGGCTTCCCTATTTCCTAACACTGGTGATAGGATTTGCAGTATTCCTTCACCTGTTTGGTAATGTTGGGCCAATATAAAATGTGGGTAAGCACTGCGTACTGTAAGCAATGCCCAAATGTCTGGACATGGGAATATCATGAGCTACCTTGAGCAATAACCCACAATACTTCTGGGGAACAACAAGCTGCCTGCCCATCATCCCTCCCTATATCCTGATGCCCTGCATGTATAACAGTCCATTTTCCCAATATGCACTATGTTTTCCATCACCTCCCTGTGTTCTGGCAGACTTTGCACAGGCCCTCAGCTTCTCTAAACTAGAGTCTGTCTGTTGTGCTGCTGCTAAGTCATTCAACTTACCCAGAGCATGGGGCATGCCCCATCAGTTCCCAGGCTGAGGACCATAGCTGTGGCAATAGGAGAATCAGTATCACAACCTTCCCCCTTCCTTGGGATATGTGTCACCCCTCCCTCCTGAGAGCAACCTTCAGTAGCAGTTGGGTTAACTGCCACTAGGGGAAGATCCAGCACCCTGCTATTACCCTCTTTTTCAAGAGCTACAGGTTGGCTGGTCTGTCTCACAACCTCTCCTGTCTGAATGTCTGTGGTGTCCTGAGGATCGCAGGAGCCTCTATTCATTTGGCTCCTGGTCACAGCACAAACCACTCCCTGTGAAACCTAATTCCCCACAATAACATCCATCATGATTTTTTCAGCTATAGCCACTTTCCTTACCCATTCACCTGCATCTCCCCAATCCAGGGTAACACTTGCTAATGGGAAAGTTTTTCTTTCCCCTCTGTAATCCCTCACAGAATCAAACTGATTTGACAGTATTTGTTCAGCCCCCACCAAATTCCCTTTCACCATGGTAAGAGATGTTCCCAAATCCCTTAGTTCCCTAGTCTGTACCCCATTTACCATGATTGGGTGAAAGTGCCCCCTCATATAGTCAGGGAGAGACTCAGCTATATAGTGGGCCTAAGTCTCTGATTGCACATGCCCTTTTTACCTTCTGGACTCTCTTAGGACATTGCCTAGACAGATGGCCTATCTGGTGACAACACCAGCATTCATCATGTTTCTTGTTCCCAACCTCCCTTAGGGCACTTGGGGATTCCCTTCTTTTTACAGGGGTGCCATGGTTTTTGGTTTCCCCAAATGCCCACTTTTCCCTTTCACCACTGCATTCCCCTTGGGAACAGCCCTGCTTCAAGCATAGCTATCCACCAGCTCTGCAGCCTCTTTGGCAGTCTTAGTATCTGTGTCCTCTAGCCAAAGCTTCAAGTCAGGATAGCAAATCCAATTGAACTGTTCAAGCAATACCACTCCTTCAATAGGTTCAACAGAATCTGCTTTCACCCTTCCCACCAACGTTTTAAATATTGATGCTGTTTGGTGGCTGCCTCCTCAAATCTCATTTCTGGCCCTTTCAGAGCTTCCAGAACTTGGCTCTGTATGCATCAGGGTTCAGATCATGTTTTTTTAATAATGTAGTATTTAATTTGTCATAATCTTTACTTTCAACATTGTCCATCTGCCCCAATGCTTCCCTCCACTTGCTAATAAGTAGGGATGTAAGTTTGTCATGGATGAGGTTTTAATGACTCTTTGTTTGTTCATGAAATCATTAGTAAACAGTAGTAAATGTTATGGCACTGCCATTATTGCTACAGTCTGATGACACTAGTGAAAGTCCTGGAAGTCCTGAATAAAGATCAAATGTCATGGAATCAAGGACGTGTATGACTGCCATGACAAACTTACATCCCTACTAATAAGTAGTGGAGACAGGTGAAAGCTCCAGGTCTCTTTGGGAAGATTGGCATGGATGCAGACCTTTTCAAATGAATTTAAAAACATGTCTATATCCTCCCCCTCTTTAAACTCAGCAATTAATTTTGAATTTAGCTTGTAGCCCAGTCCTGGAGTTTCAGACCCAACTCCACCACTTACCTACTAAGGGGTTGTTGTCAGTTGGAGCATCAGCATTTTCAGCTCATGTTCCCTCTGGCACTGCCATTCATCAGCCTCCACCACTGTCTTTCTTCTGCCTCTACCTGACGTTGCCATTCTTGGCCCACTCTCTGCTGCCATCATTCCTCCACTTGGCACTGTCATTCTTCAGCCTCTCTCTGTTGCCGTCGGTCCTCCATTTCCTTCTTGAACCTTTTTTTCTCCATCTCAAGCTGTTTCTCCTGCATCCACAGTATCCAGAGATCAAGCTCTTGGTCTGTAGATGACTCCTTCTCCTCTGGGCTCTGGACCTCCAAAGTCACCACCTCTGGCACTAAGTGGGGTGGCACTTCCTCCATCTCAGCTGCCAGAAGGGACTCCATGAGTTGCCTTTTATTTTTGTTTTCACTAGTGATGCCCTTCTCCCAACAGACCTTCCTCAGTTGCTCCAAATTCCAAAAGTACTGAACAGATATTCATCTATCTTCACTACTCTGTTAAAAAAAATAAACAGGATAGGGCTCATTGTCTGCAAAAAAATTTATTTTTCTCCTTTCCAAATTCTGCCTTTGATTGTGTGATGGTTTTGTAAGACAATTCAAAATCCCAGTAGCTGGCACCAAATCTTTCATGTGCCCCTGTTCCCCAAAATCTAGGGCAGCCCGGTATCACTTCCTGTTAGCAGAGAGGGTCCCCCATTCAGGAACTCATGAGCAGGAATAAGGGTTTCAGGAAGACTTACCACCAAACCTTCCTTTCCCCAGTGGGAGGGTGGATTCTGTGGTTTTGAGTTCCCTTTACTCTGCAATACTTTCAGTATTTGAAACCCACCACAGACACTAGCTACATCTTGCCTAAGTAGGTTTATATGATAGCCAAGTGGTTCTATCTTTAGGAACACAGTCTTTTCAAAATCCTTCTGTTTAAAATGTTAAATCACACAACCAGACCACAGGCAGAGTTGGTAAGAAAATCATAAAAGTTTACTTAAAAGCAATACAGAGAAGTCTACAGTTTGGAATAACTTTCAAATGCAGACAATAACAAAAGTAAAACTGGGTGGTTTACAGAAAACACTAGATACTATATTCTAAACTATACCTTGTTTTGCTGTTAAAGTTCAGACAAGATTTCAAATGTCCTGGTGGAGATGATAGTTCATTAGGCAATAGAATGTGTAGCAAGTTCTTGATCCAAGTCTCTGGATGTCATTTTAAAAAGCCTTCTGATGTTTCATTTGTGCAAAGTCTTGGTTTCCAAAATTCTGACTTAAAAATCAGAATGTTTTTGTTCAGTATGTGGCAAGTTAAACTTTTCACACACTCTGGCCTAATTTTTAAAGATTTCCCAGGCCTACACATATATTTCTGGCTACAAGTATATACCAGCTGGAAACAGGGGATACGTCTTACAACTTAAACTGATTTTCAACTGCTCTGCATCTGAAGTGTGTCAGATATTATACTGAAGGGTCAGTTTAGGACACACACATCTTGTCTTTTTCTCCAGGGTGGGGTTAATGATTCCAGGTCAATACAGATATTAGGGTGCAACAGTTCACCTTTCTCAATAGGTGTCACTGTGGTTCCATGTCAATCCCAGTGACATCTGGTCCATCCATTTGGTGTAACCTCTGACCTCTAGGTCATTATAATCTGTCACGCACCCCTGGCCACCAAACCTCGGGCAGTCTGTCAAGACCTCCTGTTTGCAGAGAGGATCCCCCTATTCAGCAACTCATGAACAGAAGTAAGGGTTCAGGAAGACTTCCCAGTCTTCCTTTTCCCAGTGGGAGGGTAGATGTTGTAGTTTTGAGTTCCTTGAATCTATACTCCTTTTAATATTTAAATCCCACCATGTCCACTGACTATGTCTTGCCTAGTAGTTTTATACAATAACTGAGTAGATTATATCTTTTTAGACATAGAGTATTTGCAAAATCCTTCTGTTTAAATGTTAAATCAAACAACCAGACCCCAGGCAGAGTTGAAAAGAAAATCTTAAAAGTTTACTTAAAATAAAAGCAATATAGAAAAGACTACAGTTTGGAAGAACTTTGAAATGCAGACAATAACAAAAGTAAAACTGGATGGTTTACAGAAAACACTAGGTACTGTAAAAGTTCAGACAAGATTTCAAATGTCCTGGTAGCGATGACAGTTCATTAGGCAATAGAATGTATAGCAAGTTATTGATCCAAGACTCTAGATGTCCTTTTTAAAAGTCATCAGATGTTGCATTTGTGCAAAGTCTTGGTTTCCAAAATTCTGACTTAAAAATCAAAATTTTCTGTTCAGTATGTGGCAAGTCAAACTTCCCACACACTCAGGACTGTTTTTTAAAGATTCCCCAGGCCTACACATATACTTCTGGCTACAAGTATATGCCAGCTGGAAACAGGCAATATGCCTTCCAACTTAAACTGAATTTCAACTACTCTGCATCCAACGTGTGTCCAATATTATACTGGAGGGTCATTTTAGGACACACCCACCTTATCTTTTTCTCTGGGGTGGGGTTAATGATCCGAGGACAATACAGATATTAGGGTGCAACAGTTCACCTTTCCCAATAGGTGTCACTGTGGTTCCATGTCAATCCCAGTGGGGGTTGGCACGCGTCACTGATAGTGATGGTTGGCTAACATTAGGCTCAGATGAAACTCTCAGAAAAACACAAAAAAACAGAAGAAAAAGTAATCGGAAGTTTTCAGCAGCTAAATAAAACACTGCCTACAATTTTATTTGAAAACAGTGACTTTCTCTCTAAAAAAAAACTTGGAGTTCAATTAAAAAAACATTTGAAGATCACTTGGGATGTCGGCCGTAATTTACAAACCAGCATTTACAGTATGGCATCTAAACAACATCTGCGAGGTGGCTCCCATCAACCACCTCCTAAATCAAACTTACATGAAATATGGGACAAGTTTGAGGGTTTGAAACTAGATACGGCTGAAGTGAAAAACTCCATGGAAACTACACATAAAGACCTGAAAGATTTTAAACAGAGATTTAAGACTTCAGGAGGGAAAGTTCACAGAATACAACAGGACATTTTAACTTTACAAGACAGTTCAGAGTACTATGACAAGCAATTGGTTTATATATTGGAGAAGCTAGATTTGGAGAACAGGGGAAGAAGAAATAACTTATAGATCACTGGGGTGCCTGAAGGAGCAGAGGGAAGGAACATGCAACAATTCCTACAGGGTTTTCTGTCTGAGGTACTACAAAGAAAGTGGGACTGGCTATTAGAAATTAAAAGGGCACATCAGTCTTTGGCTCCTAAACCTCAGAATGGAGCTCCTCCTAGACCAATTATTGCATATTTCCTATGTTACTCAGTAAAAGAGGAGTTTTAAAGTTTGGCTAGAGAGAAGAAAAAATCTGTTATAGAAAGGCGCTAGAATCTCTCTTTTTCAAGACACCTCAAGGCAGAAACTCACATGCTAAATGCCCCCTTGCTATGCCCATCATCACCAATGTATGCCTCTATGTCAAGTCATTTACCAGTTAGAAAGATCAATTCAGTGGGAGATAGAACGGGCCATTCTACATCCAAAGCAAACCTAAATGCTGCTTCAAAACCTGCTACTGGAGTGAAAGATCAACCAAGGAGCCAGAGGAGAAATCGGAAGAAATCCTCAAGCACCAATTCATCACACAGCCAATCACCAACTCCTTTGTTCCAGGAAGAGGAAATGATTGCCACTTGACCCCTGATAGAGACTATGGTAAGCGGAAGGAAATCCCCAACCAATATTTTTTTTTTCTGTGAGTGCACTTTGACTCTCTGTAAAAGGACACACTTGAAATCATAGGATATCACAGGTATTTTTGTTTATAGTATGTGGGTCTATGCCTCTCCTACTTGGATTGAAGATAAGGCAGACTACATCTATATCCAAGCAACCATGCTTTTGTGGTTCTCTTAAACCAGACAGTCATCAGTTAGCTGAACATACTCTTTTGTTTTTCTACTTTCAAGGTGTGGATTTGCAGTGCATCTGTTTAGCAGGTCGTAGCAGCTCGCAATTTATATATATTTAAAATAAAAATAGATGTTTTAAATATATATCTATATAAATGTTTTGACCAAGTCTTCAGAATAGTCATTTAGAGGACCACACAATGTTTTTTTTTTTGTGTGCGCTTCCACTGAAACTTTGTTCACATGGTTTTTACTTAAGGCAAACATCTAACATGTAGGTGGTCTAATCTAGTTGATCTAACAGTTTAACTGGGTGCATGAAGCTAGAAAACAGTAGTTGCTCAAAGAAGGTTACCATAATGTATTTTTGCTTTCTACTACTGTTGTTTTTGCTTTAGTGCTTTAGCACTGAAACATTCATCAGTTTAATATATTATTGCTCTTCAAAATGCATGATGTCTTATCTGGAAATCTGTCAATGTTTCACTGTTGATGCTCATGCTCTAAGGTAGATTTGGCTCTCTTACAAATCTCATACAGGTTAAATGTGAGTAAGAGGTGTGTGTGTGTGTGGATGGGAGGTGGGAGCGTCTCAAATAAGCAAAGCGGGTAAGTATTCACTTGAGTTTGTTGAAACAGTTGGGAAGAGGAAGAGTGAAGCAAGGGAAAGGGAGAGTGTGCCCATTTACAAAAACCCATCACTATTGGCTATTTTACTCTATGGGGGATGGGGTATAATCGGAGGCCATAGAACTGTAACCTATTCCCACTTGTTGTAGAGTGTAATGAGAAGGTTGGAATGTGGTGAGTGACAAACCCACAGAGCACTTTGCTACATGAGTTTGCTGTGAGACCACTATTTGTGAGCCACAACTAGCAGCCAAACTGTGTCAATGTGAAGCTTCAGGGTGAGAAGTGGGTCAGTTACATCTGGAATACAGGGTGCATCTGGTGGATCTGCATTGGTAAGAAGCTTTACTTTATCAAAAAATATTTAGGCAGCATTATTTTAAAAACATATGGGAAGAGTGTCAGAGGGAGTTAGGGAACTAGCTCAGCTCTGGCAGATCTTACAATGACAAGTATTATATGGAAGGCTCCTAGACATCTCGTACAATAGCCTATGACAGAGGATGTGGTAAGGCTGGTGAACTGGCATATTTTTGTGTTCTTGTGGAGCAGTAAACTGATGGAACATAGCATTTTACTGCACTGGTTTGCCTGCTTCTGCAGTTTGCTATATCATTGCCTGTGTCGAGTGGTGAGCAGAGTTGGTGTTTTAAGAATTGCCCTACTCCTCCATACAATGGCAATCTGGATAGTATTTTACCTTGAAAAATACACACATGAGATAGCAAAACATCTGGGGTTGGTGGACGATTTGGCATATTAGTCATACCTCTTTGTCTAGACTCTCCCCTATTTTATGTTCCAACAGACTGTTGTAACACTTTGTTGTTTGATTGTACCCCTTGGAGGGTCAAACACTGTATTTATAATACTGTTCATAAATCTTGGGTGAGGGGATGTACAAGTTTTCTAAGTTAGATGCAAGATTAGTTAAAGGCTGTCGTTAGAAGGTCATGTCAATCCCAGTGAACATCTGCTCCATGCATTTGGCTTAACCTCTGACCCCTAGGTCATTACCTTACCCCTTCCCTGTCATGGAAAGCCACAGTGGGATGTTTCATGCTTTCTTGTGGTCATATACCTGTCTCCCCTTATATTGAAATATAACAGGTCCACACTAGCCTTTATAGAAATATGAGTTATTGTGTAGTTATCTGTTAAAGGGACAGTGTCCTAATTCTAAAGTACATTACATCATATACAACATGAACTCACACAAATGGATATCGGCCTATCATGTGGCATTCACAACAGGGTATTATGACTTGGAATAGAGAGTGAGCTATACAGGAAGATGAATTCAAAATAAACTCTAAGGGACAATAATCATATGTTCATAAACATTTCCTTAGTAATAAATTATAGGGAGGAGAAATATATAAAATATAAATGGAATGCAGGCAGAATTGTACCTAATTAGTATGTTTTTTAAAGTATTCTTTGAGGTGTCAGTAGCTCTTTAAGGCAGTTATTTATGATGACTCCTAGGTCCTGTTCCTCAGAGGTAGAGTCCAGCATAACCCTTCACATCTAATACTCCTTTCTAGTGTTCTTGTTCCCTATGTACATCACCTTACACTTTTTGATAATGAATTTCGGTTGCTAAACCTTGACTTCCTCTCCAGCCTTTACAGGTCCCTTTGCATTTCCCTTAACTCCTCCTCGCTGTCTACCCTACCACAGAGTTTGCTGTGATCTGCAAAAAGACATACCATGCCCTAAATGTCTTTTCCTGTGTCACTGATAAACATATTGAAATGTTGGTCCAAGTGGCACCCCATTGTTGACCTCTCTTTCCTTGGATATGACTCTGTTTACCACTACCCACTGCTGTCTTCCTTCAAAACAACTTCTCACACATCTATGTCCGTCACTGCACCCAGATCTTCTAGCTTCTTTAGCAACCTTCTGTGATGCACTGAGTTAAATGCCTTGCTAAAGCTGAAGTAGAGTAAATCTACTGCATGGCTCTTATCCACTGTCTAATTCCCTAGTCAAAGAATAGTCAGGTTGGTCTGGCAAGACCTCTTTGATGAGGGCTTCCTGGTACCAAACACCAGCCCAAACCATGAGTTTATGATGGTTGGACCCCAATGATTTCCCAACCTGCACTCCACCTACCCTTTTTTGTTGGTAAGCACCATATTGAGAATGGCAGTCTACTGTATGGGTTCCTTGGCCAGCTGTACCAGCATGCAGTTCTGCAATAGATCTAGCAGGGCCTGACATCTGGTTGTCCCACATTCTAGAATGTCCCAATCATTGTCTGGCAGGTTGAGATCCTCCACTACTAACACTTCCCCCCTCAACTTCTGCAGTTTGATCCTTGCTCTGTATCACTCTCATCCCCCTGACCTGGTGGTCTATACACCACTCTAATGCACAATTCCTTACCTCATGCCACATAAAGCTGCATGCACAGTGATTCTATGTTTCCATTTCCTCCCCAATGGATGCATCCTCTACTGCCTCAGTGACTTTATGGATATAGAGGGCAACTCTTCCTCATTTACCTTTTCTTCTATCTTGCCTATGCATGGTGTAGACTAGGATCATTAGATCCCAGTTGGTTATTCTCTGTGGCCCAAGTTTCCATAATGGCTATGAGGTCAAGCCCTGCATCTGCTACCATCACCTGGAGCTCAGTGATGTTGTTTCACAGGCATCTGGTATTAGGGCAGAACACTTTTCACCTTGTGCCCCAACCTTTTTTTTTCACATGTCTTCTTTCATTTCTTCCTAGACTCCTTAATTTCTTGTTTTTCCCATTTTTTGCAGGATTATTGAGTCTCCTTCCCTGATACCTTTCTCTAACCATTTATGAATGTGTGCCTTAGTGCTTTGCTCCCTTATGTTTCTAGCCCCCAGTTCAGGAGAAGCCCTAGCTAGGTTCTTCACTTTCTTTCCCTTCTCATTGTTTTCCTTAGCCCCAGCCTCTCCACAGTCAGTTTAACTGCTCACAAATGTACACACCAACCATCTGCCCCAGCGCACCTGCCCTCTCTTTTGTTAGGTGAAGGCAATCACCCATGAAGAGCTCCTGTCCCAAAACCAACCCAGTCCCCCACATAGGAACATCTATCCTCCTGACACCATCCCTTAAATCACCTGGGAAACTCCTGCATCATCTTCCTCCTTATTCTATCCTTCTCATTCTCCCTACCCCACACAAAGAAGACCTCACAAAAGGCCAGGGAAGCCAAGAGTGCCTAAAATCTGTCCTGTAGTCTTTGAAAGTTATGCTTCACTGCCTCCATAGGCCACTTCACCAGATGCTCCACAAAGGCATCTGACCAATCCATTCCCTTTCTTCTCTGCCCACCACCTTCACCAAGCTGCTAATCATTGAGCCCCCTGTGATTAAGATATGCCTTGCTAACTTCTTCCTACTCTCACCCCGGGTGTCACCAAGTTCTCAATCCCTCTCTTCCCGATTGACTTAGAGTCCTCCCCCAACAATGGAGTCAGGCATCTGTGCCTCCTTCAGGGATGCAAAGCTATTTGCTGTGGAGATTTTGTGGGTTTATTTGGCCATCTTGTGACAGCTCTTGCTTCCATCTCCCCTCCCCAAAACCCTTCAGCCTCCTAAACCAGTGAGTTTGCAAAGGAGTAGTGCTGTAGCCAGCTCAGCTGGTGTCACAGCTAAGAACTCACCTCTCTTGCTTCTACCAGTTGTCCATGGCACTCCCCAAAGGTCTTACATATGGGGCAGCATCCCTTCCTCCAATTTTATAATTTTTACAAATTATCTCCTGACTGCCTGTGTTAGATTTGACATAATTCTATATAGAGAGTATACTGCTACCATGTCATTTAGAAATGATACCAATTAGCTACAATCAGATGCCCAGTCAGATTTAGATTGGGATTGAATTTGTTCAAGCAAAAGAGACAATGCTTAATACATTTAAAACTTAACTCATGTTCCTCTCAAGTCAGCATGAGAAGACACAACTTCCAGCACTATCAGTCAAGATACTAACATAATGTAACAAGTTTGTATTGGTGACTAAATTTACTTATGTTTACCTGCTAATAAGTGACATCCTATCCTTTGGAATACAGTAGAGTACATACCATATAAATAGCTAGCCATAGAAAGTAGTATGCAGACCAGGTGCTCTGTAGTGGCCAGGTCTTATCTGTACTGCTCTGAGAGATAAAATGTCATAAACACCAAGCTAATTCCTCTGTTTGGCCATGGTGATTAAATAGTTGTTGCTTCATCTGTCTTCATTCTAAAAAAGCTAGATATAATTAACAGGGGAACCACATGTTGTAACCCAGGTGTTCATACATGAGTGCATCACAGAGAGGCACTTAGCAAACTGTTTCTACTTCCTCTAGAGGCACAAACAGACATTCATAAACTCAGCCTAGTACACAACATCCTTCACTGCAGACAGCCATCCTGTATTGGTATTGTAGTTATAACTTTTTTCTATAGAGCTTTTTCTCCTACTCTTGGTCTTCCCCCTTTTGATGGCACCCCACAGCCTTTTCATTGACCTTCTCAGGGACTTGCAGGTTAAACCTCAGTTACCCAAGACCAGAGATGTAGTGGGTGGCCTGCCCTATCATTCATGAGTGGGCCTGTAGTGGGTGCTGGTATTATTGAGGAAAACAAGGAATTTTCTGCACTTTTTTCCCCCAAGGGTGCTGGCATGCAATGATGTGCAGCATATGTGTGGCAGCACACATGTGTGCTAGGCATCTAGTGGCTACCCATCTGTTTGATGCATGCTCGCTCTACTGCCTTCTAGCCTCCATCAGGTGGCATTCAAGAATCCAGACACAGAGTCCCTCACTTTGAGGGCAGAGAACTTGTCCATGGGATACTTGATCCTCCCTCAGTCAACCATCACTTATCGACCCAGGTCCATTTCTTAGCCCATGTCACTGGCATAGCATGTGGAAGTATAACGACTTTGCTACCAGGCCAGTGCCTAGCTATAACTTAAAAATACCAACTTTCTGCAATGTGAGAACTGGGTTCCAGTCTCAGACTATCCCCCTGAAATTAAAATTGCAGTCTATTCCATCCTTTCTTACCAAAGACATTTGCATGAAACCACACTCTGTGCCCTTTGAACTTCATCTGTCTCTGCTGTCTTTCCTGCCTTGTAATCATAATCTTCTGCTTGTAACATCAGAAGCATTACATGGCAACAGGCCATAGTAATATAAACACAGGATTATGAATAAGCAACATGGGCAGATGAATTATTTGGGGAAAAATCTTGTTTTAATGAAAATGTCTTCAGTGATAAAAAATGGATGTAATGAGAATAAAATTTTAGGTGAACTTTGTGACCTGAGCTCTGCTACTACAAACTGATTTTTTTCCTCATTAACCCAGCTCAATCCAGCTTCCGGGCTAATCATAGCACAATCACTGCACTAGCAAAAGTAACCAATGATTGGATCTCTTCTATAGATGCTAAGAAGGTAACTGGCGCAGTCTTTTTGGACCTCAGCAAATCTTTTGATACTGTTGATCACAAACTGTTAGTCAATTGCCTTGCAAAGTTGGGTGCCACATACCATACCACCCAGTGGTTCTCTAGCTACCTAACTGGAAGATTCCAAAAAGTAAAGGCGGAAGGCTTTTTTCTGCTGCCTTGCCAATTGCAAGAGGAGTCTCCAAGGATCCATCTTAGGCCCTATCTTGTTTTCTTTGTACATTAATGACTTAGATGCTAACATATCTACGTCCAATCTGCACTTTTTGCAAATGATACTGTGTTGTATACTTCTGGCTCATCGTTATCTGAAGTCAAGGGAGTGCTTCAAGTGGACTTCTGAACTTGAGCTTAATCTACAAAGGCAAGCTCTGCTCAATGCTAAGAAGACTAAAGCGATGATATTCTCCCGCAGTGCTGTCACAGGCCCCCCCAATACCCTTGCCCAAGACTTCATTGTCACCACGCTAAATGAGCCTCTGGAAGTTGTAACCAAATTTAAATATCTGGGTATCTGGATCGACGATAAATTATCTTCCAATGACCACGTTGAAGATGTCTCTAGAAGGTTAAAAGCAAGGTTAGGTTTCTTCTACAGAAATAGGCCCCTTTTCCCCCTTGAAACTTGAAACAAGCTTGTACAGGCCACTTTTCTCCCCCTACTCGACTATGGCGATGTAATCTATTCCTCCACCACTCTTGCAAATCTAAGTAAACTGGACATCCTTTATCACTGTGCGTTATGGTTCATTACCAACTCCCCTTACCGTTCGCACCACTGTGACTTATATGCAGCTGTTGGTTGGACATTCCTTACTACTAGATGCCTGCTCCATGCTGGGCTATGGACTCTTAAACTGCTCCTGCAGAAATTGCCAAGCTATCTCTCTTCCCTTATTAGTATCTCACATAGTGCATACTCGTTAAGAAAATCTGACTTTATTATGCTTGACATATCAAGGACGTGGACCTCCTTTGTAACGTGTTATTGCATATGCCCTTCCCTCCATTTGAAACCAATTACAAACCGCATTGAAACTAACTAGCACAGTTTCAATAAACTTTTACAAATCGCTAAGTTCAGCCAAAATAAAGACACCTGTAACTGTCATTAAGTCTCTTCCTTCCCCATGTGTGCCATATTTATCCACTGGTAAGGTATAATTGCTTTGTCATATTAACTGCTTTCCCTTCCCCTTCTACTCCTGGCTTTATCTATTCTTATGCTCCACTGCTACTCTATCAAATCACTCCTCCCCCCATATCAGTTGTAGTCTGTTGTTTGTTCTAGCTGCCAAAATATATGTATTGCACACACCAGTCATAATGTTTCATTTATCAGTATGCAACCTGTAAGTTGCTTCACTGTCTCATATTAATGTTTACCACCTGCGGTCACCCTATGTGATACCCTTGTATGTATATCCAGCCTGTATCATGTAATGTGCATTTCATGTATATACTGTTATTACCTATCTATGTTTGTACTTTAAGTGTTTATGTCACAGGACCTCCTTGTGAATGAGCTTGCTCAATGGAGTTTTCCTGCAATAAACTTGAACTTGAACTTGAAATTCTGTTACTGCTAATGGCCTTCCTAAAACAGCCTGGTGTAAATATAAATTAGTAAAGGAATCCTTCACCTGTTATGATGTATACCTATGGAACTCTGTTATCTGTATTCTACCACTGTCAACTGATAGCACACTGAGAGATGTAAAGTCTTTGATAAAATATTTCTTTGCACAAACATAAATTCTGGCATATGTAATGGATTCATAAACCAGGTACCCAATCTTAGGTCCCTTCTGTATGTAAATTATTTTTATATATCCAATGTATTCTGCTCTATTCATTGCATTATCTTACGACTTTTTTTGAATTGTATCATATGCATTAAACTCTTTGAATAAAGAGTTTTCCTTAAATGCATTTTGTTCTCTTGGTCAAACTTTTTAAATAAATAAATATATCTTCCCCTCCCTCAACCTGCCAACTAGAGATGCATCGAAGTTAAGCTTCATTGTCGAGGCTGCTACAAAGTTGCAAAACTTCAACTTTGTGAAACTTTGTGAAGTTCCCATTATGATTAGCAACTTCAGCTTTGCCAACTTTGCAGTGTTTTTTCAGGCAAAGTGACACATCTTCTCATGAATTTGCAACTTTGCAAGTGAAGTCTGGGCACTTCATGGGAAAAGTGCCACTTTGCCTGGCAAAAGAACATTGCCAAGTTGACACGACAAACTTTGTGAAGTTGGTCAACTTCGGGAAGTTCTGTTAAATCAAAGTTTACTCACCTTTGCACATCTCTTCTGCAAACAGTCATGCATGAGTAGCTTTCACATTGCTAATGCCATTCTCCAAGCAAGCTCCCTACCCAGTTGCCTTGCAGATTCATGGAAGGAGAGACATTTGGTCATGTAGGTTGCTGATGTCTGGCAGGAGGTTGCAAATACTGTACTATGATGTCTTTCCTAGCATCAGGTGCACTTCTAGTTTTCTTAAGGAAGAGTATGTTTTGCAGCTGTGCTTCATGCATAATGGCCATAGTCATTAAGACCCCCAAAAATGTATTACTTTGTACTGTTGTCAGTAAACAGGATAGCAAATTCCATGATGGTGATCCACTTGACAGCCCTTTCCATGATAAGCAAGTACAAGCAGTACCAGGAACCACACAAAGCTCCAGCAGTTATGAGGGTGATGCAAGTGTAGCAGAGGTCTAGCAGCTGTGAACTAGACACCCAGAGTCCAATGACAGAGGAACTTAAGGGGGAGATGACCACAGTGCTGGCAGCCATTGTTACCTCCCACCTATAATGCTTTACTGGACTTTCAGACTGAGTGAAGAATTAATGTAAAAGTGCATGGTAGTGGCAGGGGCAGACAGGGACAGACAGGGGGTGATAAGAAGGAAGGATGTGAGAAATAAGGATAAAGGGACTCAGATATCTCTGACCCACTGTAAGACATATCAAAAATTAAATGGGGTGGTGTTCAAGATAACTATGGTTGTCTGTGTCCAGAATATCAGATGCTTTGATAAAGGACAGACCAAGGCTATAGAGCCCATTCCTGCAGCATGGGGTTGAGGAAACACTGACCAAATTTCAGGTAACAGTGATGCTGAAGACAGCAGTCAGCTTTGTGAGGGGGACCTGGAGAGATATATATCACATATCAATGGGTGGGTGCTCTTTAAAGATCAGAAATAGATGGAGATGGTACTCTGCCATATGCAACTCATACATACAGAATGTTTAGCCTAACTAATATGTCTTGTTTTTTTGGCAGTTAGATTGGAGACCCATATGATTTTTTGGCAGCTCATTCATGTATTAGGCAGAAAGGTGGGTGGTAGCCCAGCTGGGTAGGTGCCAACTTGGATTAGCCTGGAATCCATTAGGGTGTTTTGGAAGGAAATACCTGTATTAACTGGAATGTGGTGGTCACAGAAAATGCTGACATTAGGGAGCCTGTGGGTATTCCTCCTGCAATCTGACATGAAGATTATTCCCCTGTGGGGGGGTAATAATTTGGGAGGAAAACTGTAGCAGGATTTGATGTGGGAAATGAGAGGGGGTCTGGAGAGGGTAAAGGTCATGTAGTTACAAGCAGTGATTGACTGATCAGAAATCATGCCTTAAAGGGTACAGAGACAGGCTCAGAGCTACTGTATGAAGTAGCCTACTGAGACTGGAAGAACATGAATACAAAGATGGTAGCTTTTAGTACAGGGCCTGGGTAGGGTAGTGATTATGCAGATGGAGATATCAGAGAAGTGTGCAGGATTTACTGGCTAGATGGTGCATGATTGATTAATATTGTGATGAATCTGTTTAATCAACAACTAGGGAAAGCCACAGAGGTCTTGGTGACACAGCCTGCAAAAGATGGGGGAATCCAGCATTATTCATAACAGTGGGAGACAGGCTAGTAGCAGGAAAGGAAACTGTAGGGCATGGGGAAGAAAAGGAAGGAACAGGAATTAAACAGGCCTGATGGGCCACATGGGTAACATCAACTTGCCTTAACAGAGAGGGCTGGACAGCCATGAACTGGGTGCGCATCTGGGCATGGTAAGAGGTTCTGGTGTACATAAGGACCTGCAAGTGTGCTTAGGTTTGAATCAGACCATGGTCTCCAAGAGGACCTGGAAGGGGAAAGGGAGGAAACAGCAAAGTGGGAGGAGGACAGCAAAGTGTGCTTCCAATAGCCCAGTGAGAAGACTGACATACTGGCCAGTGTTAGGAAATATGACATGATGGCATGTAAATACTAATGGATAAGTGCAATATGTGAATGATGCCACAATATGTGAATGTCATACTCTGATATGTTTTAATAAAGTACACTGCCTGAAGAAACCCAAAAAACATGGTTAATGTGTGCTATCTTGGTATGGTGGTGTGGAGAAAAATAAAGGTTCTGTATTCAAAGAACAAAGGGCTTTCTGCGCTGATCCTGGAGTCTGACTTGTTCAAGAAACCCCAAGTTTCCTTTCCTATCAGCATAGGGAGAAGTGAAGGGGGAAGAAAGGAAAGGAGGGAGGTCAGAAGGCAGAGCAGCATGGCTGGGGGGGGGGGAAGAAGGCCAGAGACAGGGTTGGTGATGTTGAAGGGGTGACGTTTGGGAAGCCAGGAGAGCTGGGATTGGATGAGCCCTCAACAAAGGAATGGAGTCCTGAAAAGGGACTAACACAGGCAGAGAGGCCTCTTTCTTGTAATGCATCACATAGTATCTCAAACTCCCACCCTGTCTCTTCTGTAAGGTAAGTAACACAAGTCAGGGTCTTGTGAAAGGGGGCCCCTGGTGGCTAGGCAAAGAATAGGACATATGAAGCCCTGGGGCAGCTAGCAGGGATAAATCATGATCTGAGCTGATGAGCTGGGCAGCAGAGCAGGCCAGATATATGATGGCAATGGAGAAGGAACATGAAAAAGGGAAAGAGAAGGGTTCAAGGAAGCAAAGGAAGAAAAGGACCTGAACAGGTAAAGAGCAAGGGGATAGCCTTATGGGGCATGTCAGCAAGATGGACGAGGCTCCAACAGAAGGGTCAGGGAGCTACAATATAGCTATGCATCTAGATATTGGGGGGAGGCCCTAGTGTGCATCAGGTGCCACAGGCATGGTCAGATATGAATCAGATCATGGCCAAATGAGAATCAGCATACAGGCCTCCACAAGAGGAGAGTGAGGAAGGGGAAGAAGGAGAAGAGGGAACAACAAAGGGGTGAGAGCATATCTGCAATAGCCCAGTTGGCAGAACAATAAATTAGCCAGTGTTAGGAATTCTGATGTCATGGCATACAAATATTGATGGATAAGTGTATTATGTGAATGATGTTAATTTCTGAGTGATGTAATATGATATGTCTTAATAAAGTAAGCTGACTAGACAAACCCAAAAAGCATGGTTAGTGTGCATTATCTTGGCATGAGGAGGGATATCAATGGGGTCCAAGAACAAGACAATGAAAACTAATAACATCTGAAAACCTGCTCATGTCCTCAGGCTATTATCACCTACAGTCTTTTGCAGCATTCCCTCCACGTGTTGGCAGAAGAATAATCAGGAGTACAAAGGCTACAAATGTATCATTGGAATAAAATATTACTCATGCCCAGAGGCTATTTTCACATTAGCATTCCAGAGGATTCACTCCTGTACTGGATGAAGTTTTCAACCGAAATAAAAGGAACAGTGATCAATGGAATATTGACGTATCAGGAGGTGATAGTCTTTATTCTCAATGTCGTGCAAGTGAAAATCTGTGTGAGGAAATGATTTACAAAATTCCCTGGATTCATCTTAGTATAGAGTGGAAATCATTATTTGAAGTGGGTCTGCAGTCATTTGGTTCCTTGTGGCTATACTCCATCTGCTTTTTTCCAGCTGGGGGGCATAGCAGAGACACTGATCGCACTGCATGTGTCCTCTTTTAAGCCCTTGAGCCAGATGGAATCGACTAGCCCAGCATGAAGGAACAAGGACTGTTCTGCACTATTTTACTAGCTTTCTGTCTGTCAGCTTAAGAATACCATGCAGAAGAAGTAGTATGGAGAGTGAATTCGTGTAGCATGCTCTAAACATAGAAACATAGAAGTTGATGGCAGATACGGACTGCAAGGCCCATCCAGTCTGCGCATTTCTTTTTCTACCTTATGAATGTGCCATAGTCCTTTGCTTTGTCAATGACTTCTCTATTCATACTTACTTATCTGAATTGCTCCCTTATGCCTGTCCCATGCCTGTTTGAAGCCCTGCACTGTATTCATAGCCACCACTTCCTGAAGTAGGCCATTCCATGCATCTCCTACCCTTTATGTGAAAAAGAACTTCCTCACATTACCCCTTAATTGGCCACCCTCTAATCTCATGCTGTGTCTCCTCTTGTCCTGCTATTTTTCTTATATTGAAACATGTTAGATGCTTTCACCTTGTTAATACCCTTAAGGAGTTTGAATGTTTCAATCATATCACCTCTCTCCCTCCTTTGCTTTAGCGTATACATATTGAGTTCAGTTAATCTGTCATCATATGTTTTCTGATGCAATCCCTGCACCATTTTGTTTGCCCTTCTCTGGACTGCCTCAGTTTGGTTAATGTCCTTGTGAAGGTGTTGCCTCCAGTACTGCACGCAGTACTCCAGATGGGGCCTAACCAGTGTTTTGTAAAGAGGGATTATTGCCTCTCTCTTCTGACTTGTGATACTCCTACTAATACAGCCCAACATCCCTCTAGCCTTACCTACTGCTTTAAAGGTCTGCTTGGATGATTTCAGGTCATCAGTGATGATGACGCCCAAGTTTCTTTCTTCCCTTGTGACTGCCAGCAACTTCCCTCCCAGCCTATAGGTGGCTTCAGGGTTTCTCTTTCCCTATGTGCATGATCTTGCACTTCTTTGCATTAAATCCCAGTTGCCACTCTTCCGACCATTTTGCTAGTTTATCCAGATCTCTTCTCATTCTGCCCACACTATCTGGATCATCTACTCTGTTGCAGATCTTGGTGTCATCTGCAAACAGACAAACCTTACTCTCCAGTCCATCTGCAATGTCACTGATGAAGATATTGAAGAGGACTGGCCCCAGGACTGATCCCTGAGGTACCCCACTTGTGACTTGCATCTCTTCTGACTGTATACCATTTACCACCACTCTTTGTTTTCTGCCCGTCAACCACTTTGCCACCCAGTTGGCCAATGTCTGACCCACCCCGAGCCTACCCAGCTTATTAATCAATCTTCTATGTGGAACAGTAGCAAAAAGCTTTGCTGAAGTCAAGGTAGGCAACATCAACTGCTCCCTCTTTGTATATCACTCTGGTTACCCAGTCAAAGAAATCTATAACATTAGTTTGACAGGACCTTCCTTTTGTAAACCCATGCTGTCTTGGATCCTGTGCTCCTATGGATTCCAGGTGTTGCACTATCCTGTCCTTAAGGAGTGTCTCCATAATCTTGCCCACTACTGAGGTAAGACTGACTGGTCTGTAGTTCCCGTGCCTCCTTCCTACTACCACTGTTGTGGAGCAGAATCACATGAGCCCTTCTCCAGTCTTCTTGGACCTCTCCTGTGCTCAGAGACTCACTAAACAGGTCTGATAATGGCTCTGCTAGTTCCACCCTTAGCTTCTTTAGTACCCTGGGATGTATGCCATCAGGTCCCATTGCCTTGTTCACCCTGAGCTTATCGAGCTCTTGTAGGACCCTTTCTTTTATGAAGGGATTAGTGCACACCTCCCTCCCCCCTGTGTCCATACTGTAGAGCTGTGGGCCCTGCCCTACATTCTCTTCAGTAAATACTGAGCAGAAGTATCTATTTAGGATAGATGCTTTTACATGGTCCTCCTCCTGACATGCCCCCATATCACCTTTGATCTTAGCAATACCCCCTCTGGACTTTCTCCTTTCACTAGATTCAGATTCAGTCAACTACTTAAAGACTGCTCAACAGGCTACTGGCTGCACTGGACCACAGCTGCCCACACAGAGATCCTGATAAGGCTGTATATTGCACTGGTATAAGAAAAAATGTTTTCAGCCACTAGTTTAGAAAGATCCTTCTTAGTGCATTCTGTTCATTTCTAAAATAATATTTATTTAGTAATTTATTTATTAGGTCTAGGATTACAATACCTTTGAGCCAGGGCTCTTTTACAAAGGTTCCATGTCAGGTTACAATTCAAAACATAAGAAATGTAAATCAGATTACAAATTTAATACATAGGACAAGGTTACAAAAGCATAACCTAAATAAAGTTACAAAGCATCTGAGAAACAAGTTTTGGAGACTAGGTTACAAGGAGATAGTGGATGAGGTGCAGAGAGGATAGAGGAAAAGAGAGAGGAAGAGTAGAGGGGGCAAGGTGGAGAGCTATAGAGGAGGAGCGCAGCCAGAGGCATTTTCATAGACATACTGTAACATGGGGAAGTGAATGCTAAGGGGTAACCAAGTGATAATAGGAAAAAGAACTGTATAATGATAGGGAAATATTCATGGAGTCAACTAGTGGAGGCAGTCATAGGAGCTACAGGCAGTGAGAGAGAGGTGGAACCTTGATTTAAATGCACCAAGGGTAGGAGTGGAGGAGATGTAACTGTTTAGACCATTTAGCCAGCTGAGAAAATTGTAGGCAAAAGATCTTTGACCTGGTGAGGTACAACAACGTGGAACCAGCAGGAGCTATGATTCAGACCCCCTGGTTGAGTGGGGGTTATCGCTAGGGTGCAGGAGTGCACACACTCCAGGGGGCACAAGGCCCATAGTTATTTTCTTTGCCATGGTGCAGGTTAGGTACTTTATCTGATTGGTGAGTTGCAGCCATTCAGTTTGTGCACAGAGGTCACATGTATGTGTGAGGTGGTGGGATCCAGTGAGAAGTCAGCAGGCCTTATTGAGGGAGGTGGATATGCATCTTAGAATGGTAGCAGGGGCAGAGCCATAGATGATAAGCCCATAGTTAATAATGGAGACAACAGAGCCTGAACGGTGATAGTCAGGGCTTCTTGGATAAGATGTTGCCTATGCCGGAAGAGAAGGCCAAGGTCTGTCTTTGCTGCTTTGGCTACAGAGTCAATGTGGGCACTGTAAGTTAGATGAGGGTCTAGAGTGATCCCAAGGTACTTAAAGACTTGAACCTGTTCCAGAATGACTCCATGAATGGTTTTGATGGATGGGGGTGCAGCTTATACGTGTTATGAGAGCTGCTGAACATCATAGACTTTGTTTTCTTATTATTGAGGACTAGATTGTGATTTGAGAACCAATTTTCAACAGATGTGAAGCCAAGCTGAAGGTTGTCTTGTAGAGGCTTAGGGTCCTTGTGGGAGGAAAGAATTGCAGCATCATCTGCATAGAGGAAGATTGTTTCAGAGCAAGAATTTGGAAGGAAGTTCAGGAACAAGCTGAATAGAAGGGGGCACAGAATGGATCCCTGGGGGACACCTGAGCGAACAGGCCTAGTATTAGAGAGGACATCTGCAATTTTTACCCTTTGAGACCAGTTCTCCAAGTAGCTTTTGAACCAGGCAGTGGAGTTGGGAGAGAGCCCAACTTTCAGAAGTTGCATGAGCAGTAGGCAGTGATGGACAGTGTCGAACGCCTTAGTCAGATCGATAAAGACGGACCCAATTAACTGACCATTGTCCAGTGAGCCGTGAAGAATTCTAGAGAATTTCAGTAGGGCAGATGAGGTGCTATGTCCTTTCCTGAAGCTATGTTGTTGTTAGCACAGGATATTGTATTTGTCCAGGAAATCTGTGAGCTGATCTGCAGCAATACATTCAAGGGCCTTGGAGAGCAGTGGCAATATAGAGATCGAACAGTAGCTTCCATGAGTGGCCCTGTCACCACTTTTATGGACAGAGGTAACAGTGGCAGATTACCATTTGTCAGGGAACTGGCTGAGCCTAAGTGAGAGGTTGAAAATATATGTCAGTGGCTATAATACCTCATCAAGGGTAAGGGACAGCAGTTTAAGGTCAAGTGTATCACTGGTGGATCTGGATTTGGTGATGGTTTTGGAAAAATGTATTTGTGGGCATCATGCATCTTGAGTGCTTTGAAAAAAAAGGCGGGTGGCTAGAGGAGGAGGAGGAGGAAGCAATTGGGGGAAGGAGAGGGAGAGTTATAGTCCTTGAAAAAGTCAGAAGGGGAACACTGCTGAGATCGGTGAATGCAGTGTTGAAGGTATTTGCTATGATTTTAGGGTCAAGTGTAGTAGACCCATTTATGTTGAGCAAGGTAGGGGAGGTTTTTGGCTGTTTCCCAGTGACCTCTTTAATATTGTTCCAACATGCCCTCCCATTACCCAAGGTATCCATGACAGCGTCCTTGAAGTAGGTAGATTTCTTTTGCCGGATAGATTTGATACAGTCATTCCATGCACATTTATAGTTTTGGATGTCAGTTTCTTTACCAGTGGTTCTGGCCAGATCCCAGAGGTGATCTCTAGATTTTAGTTGATGTACGAGATCAGCTGAGAGCCAGGGATTGCAAAGGGCTTTGACGTTGCATTTTTAAAAAAAAGCATAAGAGTCACAGGCTGCACTGAAAGTGCTGATGAAGTAATCCAGCACAGTATTTACATCTGTTGCTTTGTAGATAGGGGAATAGTCTTGGAGGTTGAGGCATGTTTTGAGGTGTGACAACTGCCTATGTGGTAGGACTCTACTAGTGATGATATTAGGAGGGGGCTTGTGGAATTTGTTTGACCATTCACAGACAACAGGGGAATGGTCGCCAAGTGAGTCAGGGAGGACTGAGGTATTTGTGATATGAGCTGGGTGGCTGGTAAGAATCCAATCCAGGAGGGTGCTGGTGCTGGTTTTGTAGTTTTTCCTGGTCAGAGAGACGACCATCTGGGTGAGATTGGCCAATGAGATGGCATCCTTATGGACTCCTGCATCAGATGCAAGCCAGTTTATATTAAAGACTCCAAGCAGAATCATTTCAAAGTCAGAAGGTTGGAACCTGGTGAATTCCAAGACAGCGTTAAGGCCATTCCCTTGTTCTTTTGGGGGATATATACTGAGGCAACGGTGAGGGATTTGTTATGGGCACCTAATAAGAATCTGATATGGAGAATCTGTGCGGCAGTGGCTGGGAGGGGGGTAGTGATGGGGTGTTCCTATTTATTGTTTATTACATGAAGGAAGGTGTTAATTTTATTATATTCCTTTGATAGCAGTATTAGTAGCTTTAAGACTGGCAATGATTTGTGTATAGTGTCACAGGATCAACCAGAAGGGGGATAAAACCTTTAATAGGTACATTAGTAAGGGAAGAAAGTCCAAGGGAGGGATAGTGAGACTTAAAAAAGGGGAGGGGTGGGCAGAGGGTGACTGTGAAAAGACAGAGATACTGAACAATTTATTTTGTTCAGTATTCACAAAAGAAGAGGAGTGGGATGTACCTAAACCAAACACTCAAAGCACTCTAGATAGATGGGTTGATACCAGTCCATTTACAGAAGAAAGGGTCCTGAAAGTACTCCTAAAACTCAAGGTGGACAAGACAATGGGGCCTGATGGGATTCACCCCAGAATTCTAAAAGAACTAAGGGGAGAACTAGTGACTCCACTGACTACCCTTGTTAACAAATCATAGGAGGATGATGTGGTACCTGATGACTGGAGGAAGGCAGATGTGATTCCCCTTCACAAAAGTGGGAGCAAAGCAGAGGCAGGAATCTACAGACCTGTTAGTTTGACCTCAGTGGTAGGGAAAATGATGGAATTACTTCTGAAAGAAAGAATAGTTGAGTACCTAGAGGCCAGCGGGGCACAGGACCCAAGACAGCATGGATTCACAGTGGGAAGGTCATGTCAGATGAATTTAATAGATTTGTTTGACTGTGTGACCAAAGTAGTAGACCAGGCAGGGGCTGTGGATATGGCCTTTTTAGACTTTAGAAAGGCATTTGACATGGTCCAACACAAAAGATTAATAAACAAGTTAGCCAGCCTGGGAGTGGGTCCCAGTGTGGTAGCCTGGGTAGAAAATTGGCTGAACAACAGGACGCAGAGGGTAATAGTAAACGGAGTCCGCTCAGAATAATGGGGGGTTACTAGCAGAGTACCACAGGCCTCAGTATTGGGGCTGGTCTTCTTTAATGTCTTTATAAGTGACATTGCAGAGGGACTGGAAGGAAAAGTATGCCTCTTAGTAGATGATACAAAGATCTGCAACAGGGTCGATACACAAGGGTTGTGGAAAGGATGAGAAGGTACTTGTCAAGATTGGAGGAATGGTCAAAAGTATGGCAGCTTAGATTCAATGCAACGAAGTGCAAAATAATGCACCTGGGAAACAAAAACCCATTGGAAGAGTACACAATGGGGGGGGTACTACTATAAACAGAAATGGAAAGGGACCTAGGGGTAGTCATATCAGATGACCTAAAGTAGGCAGGCAAAGTGAGAAGGCAGTACGGAGGGCTGTGGGGATACTGGGATGCATAGGGAGAGGCATCACCAGTAGAAAACAGGAAGTTGTCATCCCTCTATACAGGCAGTTGGTGAGACCCCATCTGGAGTACTGTGTGCAGTTCTGAAGAACCCATCTCCAAAAGGACATAGACAGGATGGAGACAGTGCAGAGGAGAGCAACTAAAATGGTGCAGGGTCTGGACCTGAAACCATATGAAAAGAGACTAAAGAAGACCCTCATGGAAAGCAGGGAGAGAAGGAACATGATAGAAACTTTCAAGTACCTCAAGGGAGTCAACAAAGTCCAAGACAGTACCATCTTTCAGAAAAGGGATGTGCAAGAACAAGAGGGCACAATTTGAAGATAGAGGGGGGATGGCTCATGGGCAATGTGAGACTGTATTTTTTCTCAGAGAGGGTGGCAGGCACATGGAACAGCCTCCCCGAGGAGGTCATGGGGTCAAAAACAGTGGAGGAAATCAAGAATGCATGGGCCAGATATAAGGCAATTATAGTGGGGGGTAGGAGGAAGTAGGCTGTTGGTTAACTGGGATCTGCAACTTATCCAATAGGTAGGGAAATGGGCAGATTGGGTGGGCCATGTGGTCCTTATCTGCTGTCAAAGTTTATGTTTCTATGTTTCTAACATACTGTGTGACATTTTTCTCCTTTTCGTGCTTAGACCTACATCTTACTGTACCATTTATTTGGAATAATGCTTTTAGAGACTGTGGTATAGATGTTGAATGTGGGGTGCTAATCATCAAGAAACAGTGTAGTTCAATGTTCCAAAAATATTGCTAAATTAAGTTTTTTTGTTTGTTTTATATTGTTTCTGGCTGATGATGTTGAAGCAATTGCAGGCCCTAAAACAGTCTTTCTATATTTATTACCACCAATACAAAGAGTTTAAAAGTAATGCACCTTAAGCGGAAAGAATCAGCACAAAGAGTCTCACCAAAACTGTGGGTCTGGTCCCAGTTGCACTTTATGTGTAGAAAAAGAAAAAAAATCTTTACTGTTTATTGTATCAGGCTATTTAACTGACTTCTAAGCTGACATTTGCTGCAACCAGAAATCCCCAAATCCCCTGAAGCTGATGTCAAAGTAGAGCTGCAGCAGTGGAAGATTCAAAAGACTGCAGTGAATGTTTCCGTTTTTATAAGCTCATATCAGATTTTTTGTTCTCCTGGGTTAACATGCAGTTGTCTGTAAACGTACTTAGCCATGGAGGACAGTGGGAACAGCAAACAAAATATCAGATCTCATAAAAATTCTAACACTAACTGCAGACTACTGAACCTTCCACTGCTGTAGCCCAACTCTGACATTGGCTCTAGGGCAATAGTTCTCAGACTTTGTCACAGTGAGCCTCCCCAAATCCATGGAAAAGATTTTGAGCCTCTCCCCAAAGAAAAATAACATACTGTATGTTGCACAGTACACCATGAATAAATTAAAACCCCTTTGAGTACTTGGCACATATTCAGTTCTTTGTCTTATTTGGTTCTTTGTCTTATACTGACTTGGAACTTTTGAAAAAGAGCTCATGTGTTCAAAGGTGTTACCTGAATAACAAATAAATAAAATAAACAAATATTACTATTCAGCTTATTGTAACCCCCCCCCCCCACAGGCCAACCTACTTGCTCTGCTATTTTCATTCTTGAACCATTGTTACCCCTTGTTGCAGTACCTTCATGGGTCAGACTACTTCCTCTATTTCCTCTCTATATGAAATAACCTTCCTACATACTTTGCCTCATCCCCTCTTTCTCTGCTCCTAAGCAACATCTCAGGGATTACTTTGTTCCTTCCTGCTATTGCTCTTAGCACTTCTATGCTCAACTCTTGTATTTGGGCTGTTCAGCCATCAGTTTAAAAATTGATCAATTACCACCACTCATTATTAGTTTATTCATATTTATTTCCATTATTGCTCATTGTATATTTCTTGATTGTTTTGCAGTTACTTTTTGAAATGTATTCACTCTCTACCCTTCCCCGGGTACACCTGAAATGAGCCTTGGCTCATTCACCTTCCCTTGTCACCTATTAGTAAATAAATATGTAAAATTCACCTGCTATTATTATTCTCTTTCAGTTTGCTTCGTCTCTTCACACAAAATATATAAAACCCAAAATTTAAATACAGTACTTTTTCAGACTTGCTTGAGCCTCCCCTTGAACAGGTTGGGGCCTCCCCAAGGAGGCTGGCCTCACCATTTGAGAACCCCTGCTCTAGGGAATTCTAGGATTCTGGTTACAGCAAATGTCAGCTTTGGAGGCAGCAGAACCAGCTGATACAATCTATTAAACTGCAGTAAACAGTAAGCAAAAAATGTTTATGGACACAAACTGCAAACTGGAGTAAGCCTCACTGTTGTGTATGGGGTTCTTAATACTGGCTAGACCCCTTTGATGTCAGGAGTTTACTATAGAAATATGGGTTTGTACTAGTCATGAATAGACCGATTTTCCAGTTTCCAGCAAAACAACTCCCAGCAGACATCAGTGGAACTCAATCAAAGAAATTACCCCCAACATTTGGATTTTTTGACCTTCCATTATTGCTGATGTTGCTTCTTATCTGGGCTATTTTGGGGAAATACAGGATAAGAAAACAGAGAAAATATTGCTAGGAACTGTTTGCCTTTCCTGGTACCCCTTCCATCTCCACCCAAAACCAATGTGGTATAATTGTTAGAGCACTGTTAGGAACTGGAAATTTTCAGATGCAATCATTGCAAGTGAAAAGTATTCACTTTATACCCCTAAGTCAATCGCTTAACCTCCCAGCGCTCCAGTCCACTAAGCTGCAGAAATGGGTAGAAGCAGGACCCCATTGAAAATGAGATATTGCAGGGCCATCACACCCTCAAAAAAATCACATCAAGTACTGTAGTGCCTTTTGAGCTAAAGAAACCTGTTAAAGTTCCATATAGGCGTCCACTTAGATTAATGTTGAATTTTGTGCCCCAGAAATTATTTTTTGTTGCAATTTAATAAACTGTATTGAATTATTAAAAACTATTGATGACATGATGCATGTACAGTATAACAGGGGTATGCTATCCATCACATCAATAAACAATTTAAGACAATACTCATTTCACTTCACTGTCTTGACAGCATTGAACCTAGTTGTGTGAGAAGTATATATCCACCCTCTCTTAACAACCCCTTGAAAAATCCCATCCACCTCTACCGTCCCACTTGTGCAGGCAAGTGACAACCAGAGTCAATAATTACTTCAGGAAGCAAGTAGATCCAGGGCAATATTAGACCACATAAAAATCCCAAGTTGATTGATACTGTATATAAGTCACAACTCCGAAAGGAAGGGGGTTAGAGTTTAAACAAACTACCTCACCTCCCAGCAATGAATTGGACAACAGGATACCATCGGGTTTGAAAACTTGGTAACATGTGATTAGTTGTACAGTAGCAATCACTTTTTCTGCATTCAGTGTAGATATCTTCTCTGGAATCCATTCTCTCTGTGAGGGCAATTTGTCACTTTTCCAATGTCTCATTAAAAAAGTTTAATGACCCCCACTATTACAGCCATATATGCTTTCTCTTTGGTTGTCCCAATACTACTATTATTACCTAATATACAAATTTCTAACGTGAAGTATAGGCAGACCAAAGAATAGAGACATTAGGTTTTATATGGATTGACAAAATACAGAATCACTAGGACACACCCGGATCATATGGAATAATGTACCTTCTTCTTGAGAACACCTGTGGGATATGAAGTCAGAAATCCTGCCCATTCTGAGCAGCTTATAGGTCATAAAATAATGATTATGTAAATTATTGAATTGCAGCAATCCAAGTCTGTCTTGCTTTATGTGTTTGTACAGATTTTTCCACATTGATGTCCAAATAGCCAAATCATAACTCAAGTCCAATACTTGTTGCCAATAATATGCTATCGGAGTACAATGTTTCCAAGTCTGTTTGCCTAGTTCCTTGTAAATCTGATAAACTGGCCTACATTGTATGGCCAACTTGGACAATACCACAAACAGCGAACTTGCCTCTGAATACCAAAGTGAATCCTCCAAGAAAGGCTATAGAAAATGTTTAATCTGGGCATAACGTAAACAACTATGTTCTGGGAGGTGACATTTGTCTCTGGTTTCTGAAAATGTGATGCTTTTACCATTCTTGACAAAATCTGCCAATGAAGATATATCAATATTCTTCCAAAGAGACAATGAGATTGTTTTTTGTCAATCAAAATATTCAAATATTAAAGAAGGGTTGGCCAAGATCATCATAGTACTTTAAGTTAAAAAAAATGTCACAACTGTGAATGGGCTCATACAGACCAGTCTATTGGGGATTATTTTAATATTTTAGATAATTTAGCAAGTGAGGTATATAATAAAGTTGGTAATGAGATGTGGCATGCCTTAGCTCTATCCAGTTCTAGTTGTAGAAAACAAGGGACGTACAACCACTCATCCCTCAGATAATTCCACTGGAAATATTTAGCACTGTGCAGTGTGAAATAATATTGTAACAAATGTGGGAGTTGTAGTCCTCCTATACCTTTAGGCCTACAAAGTTTCCCGAACAGCCACCTAGGGGATTTCCCTAACCAAAGAAATTTTGACCAGGTGAAGTAAATCTTAGCAAACCATTATTTAGAAAGGGTGAAATTCAGCATTGATAATGGGTACACTAGATGGGGCAAAGTAACCATTTTGAGAATATTAGCCCATCCACACAGTGATAGCAGAATATGTTGCCAAGTATGAAGATCTATTTCTAACTGTTTATCCATGGGATCTAAGTTTAAACTTTTTAAGAGCTTGGTGTCTTGAGTAAGTTTAATCCCCAAATAAGTTAGAGAATGTGATTCCCATTTAAGCACCAGGGCTAAAATATCTGACTTAAAACAAGGGTGAGATAAGGGGAAGACTGTGGTTTTATGGAGATTGAAGTTATAGCCAGATAATAGACCATACTCTGAGATTAACTGGAGTACTGCAGGGAGGGAAGTTTGCCATTGTGAAATGTAACGTAACACATCATCGGCAAATATTGAGAGTTTGTATTCTTTTGGCCCTACCAAAATATCCTTGACATGGGAAGAAGGAAAAATGTTTCTAGCTAAGGGATTTATATATAAGTTGAACAACATGGGGAATAAGGGACATCCTTGCCTTGTTCCTCTAGTCAAGATAAAGGGGGGCAGAAAGCTTGCCATTACACAGAATCCTTGCCAAAGGGCATAAATACTAAATTTTCACCCACTAAACAAAGTCTGATGGGATACCATATCTTGGTAACAAATCAAACAACATGTTCCAAGCCATTTGATCAAAAGCCTTCTCTGCATCTAAGGAGACCAGCACATGTTCTGTACTAGCATCCCTAGAGGCAGAGAGGAGATGAAAGATCTTTCTGAAGTGGTCACTAGAGTGACGTCCAGTGACAAACCCCACCTGCTCCTGGCCTATTAACCTGGACCATATCTTTTTAAGTCTAGATGCTAAAATACCTGGAAAAATCTTAATATTAATATTTAAAAGCAAAATGAGTCGATAGTTATTGGAGCAGTGGGATCCCTCCCAGATGTAGTTAGTGCAAACAATTCTAGCTTCTGACAGGGCCATCTCCTTAATATTTAAAGTGTATAAGTAATTGAACACTGACATTAATATAGGTGACAGCTCATTTTTATAGGTCTTATAAAAAAGAGGGGCATAGCCATCTGGTCCTGGGGCTTTATTTGGGGAGAAGGATCCTATTGCCTCCAATACTCCACTTCTGTAATAGGACCAGGTAAAGTCTTTTTCTGACAGTCCTCAGGAGTGGGCAAGTCTATTCCAACCAAAACACTCTCAAATTTTTCTTGGAAAAATGGGTCTGTTTTGGGTGCAGTATATAAAGATGTGTAAATGTTTGAAATATTTCTGTCTGCTCTTTAGGGTCTGAAACTAAATGACCAGATCTGGGGTCGGCTAGGGCTGCCACCCAGCATGCTGCTGCTCTTTGCTTTAGGCGCATCACAGACAACTTTCCCACCTTCTCCCCCTGGCTGATATAGGTAGCCTTCAAAAAAAGCTGCTGAGTGTGTCACCTTATCTAAAAAATAAGGAGTCTATTTGGTTCTTAAGGATGTCAGTTCCAACCACATATTTTCATCTGAGGATTTAGATATCATGGATTCCAATCTCTGTATTTTGGATAACTATTCCTTAATCTGGGAATTCTATTTATTTTTCTAAACCATAACTAATCTAATAAACTCCCACCTCCACAATGCTTTCAGAGAACCCCATAACACATATTTTGCCACAACAGAGTTAACATTCTCTTTCAATGAGTGAAGTATGAATTTTTTCATATGAGCTATAATATAGGAGTCAGTCAATAATTGGATATTGACAGACCAAGTGCCAACACCTGGGGGTGCTGTGCCAATGATAAACCTATCTGATTTGGAGAGTGATCAGAAATTACTCTAGGGTTTATTTTTGCCTTTCCAACATAGGTTAACAATGAATGACTAATTAAAAAAATAGTCTAGTTGTGAATAAACCCCATGGGGGGGGAATAAAAAGTAAATGCCTGCTGTCCCTGATGTAAAAGTCTCCATGGATCTGTTAAGCCCATATATTGCATAAATTCTCTTAAGACCCTCTGAGCCGGGGACAGACCCACCTTTTTTCAAAAGGACCTGTCCAAATCACTCAAATGAACTAGATTCCAGTCCCCCCCAAAAATACAGGGAACATTCGCAAATGGTATCGAGAGCTGCCAGGGATGTAAAAAATGAAGCAGTATCTACATTTTGATCATAAATAGAGCAAAGTACCACCTCCACGTTGCCCAGTTTATGATGAAAATAATGTATCTTCCCTTGGGGTCCCTCAATTCCTGAATGAAAGGGAACAGATTTATGAAACAAAATAGCTGCTCCCCTTTGTCTGGCACTAGGTCTAGTTCCAAAAACTTTCCCATCCCATAATTTTCTTAAATTAGAAAGCTTTTCCATAGAAAGATATATCTCCTGTAACATAACAATATGTGGATAGAAACTATTCAAATGTCTTAAAATACAGCATTTCTTAATAGTATCCCTCCTCCTTGATATTCCATGAAATCACTTTATATTGTTGTGACAGGGTAGAACATTAATCATGGTCTTCTGTCCAACTTCCCCAGGTCTTATAAGCATGCACATGGCTCCACCCCTCCCAACAAAGCCCAGAATTTCCACCAAATAAAAGAAAGCACCCCATCCTTCCTCCCCCATAACCCCCAAAAAGAAAATCCTCTACTAACAACATTACCTCTCGGGCCTTAAGCCCTCTTCCAAATGTGTGGTCCTTGACTGTGAGCAAGTGAGCAGCTCCCATCTGACCATCTCAAACATCTAATATCATCTCCCCATCCCAAACACTTTAACCCCAAATATAACATACTGTAGGTTTCCCTGCATTTATACTGTAACCATCCTATATAACCTTACATTAATGAGACTATAAATCCACCCCACAATGAGTCTATCATTCAGGAATGAATTAATTTGCAATAAAAAATAAAATAACAATAAAAATAGCAATGTCTATTATGTTCTTCATGGGACCTGAACTGTTATCAGGTGACATCCATCTCAGAGAGTAGTAGTAAAAAGGAAATGATTGGGGCTATAGAATATCTAATACTGTACTAGCTACTTCATCACCAATTTAGAAGAAAACCCATTATTTGAAATAATTAGGCTACCATAACTGAAAAATCAAGAATCTTGGCCTTGCACTTATGCCTCTTAACAGGTTCCTTATCTACAGAATCGACTCTGGATCTCCAATACCTTGAAAACTTGCATAGTAACAGTGACTGAATATTTCTTAGCCTCCCCTAAACATTCATAGCAACTAAAGGTCCCAACAAATCAAAAAGGAGACAACATTACAGTTTCTGATATAATGATCTGAAAAACAAAGAAATTATTCAGTCCAAACTCTTGTTGATTGGATCTGCCACCTCTAAAGGCTACCAGGTTCCAGAGAGTTCTAAAACAAGATGTGAAGAGGTGCTTTTATCACCACAATGCTAAAGCATGGTCACATAAAATAAACATGATGTAAAGTCAGTCTTGAGCAGGTCCAAAAAATGCAATGTCCATATACAAGTTCCATGTGATACTGACTGCCTTTTATTCCTCCTTTCATAAAATAAAAAGACTATATAAGCGAAGAGCATTATCCTCTTGAGCTCCCCATCCACATCACCTCACTGTCCCATCCTCGTTGTCCACAAAAGAAAAAATATAAAGATTCTACACGTAGTGAAGTAAAGTTGCTTCTTCTTTTTCCAACACATTGTCTGGATCTTTTTCCCAAATCAAAAGTAAGGCAAAATATCAGGTAAAATTTTAAAGTCAATTTGCTGATATTTAGGAGTGTAGCTCACCCATTTTAGTCCCTGAAGAAACTGGTAGTACAGTCCTGGCAAGTATGAATTCAAGTCTTCAATCTGTGAATAAAGCCATCACCCTGCCTTACCAAAAAGATCAGGCAGAAACTGGTATAGTTCTTCTGAGGCTTGTTGCACTGAATCAAAATGATATACTCCCTTTACTATGGTTGCTTCAAATCTGGCCTGGAAGAGCATCTGATACTTAATCCTCACTGCTCACAGTTTCGATTAAATGGCCCGATATACAGCTCAGTTGTGCCTAAATTTATAGGTGAGATCGGGCACTAATCTGAGTTTTTTGCTTTCCCACTCCAATCGGTCTTATTTTTGGGGAGTATTCACAAATGATCCCAGTCAAGGTAGTTTAATACTTTAAAGATGAGAGGGCAGGGGGGCCTCTCCTACCACTAGCTGGCCAGATCAGTCTATTGGCTCATTCTATTATATAGTTTGATCCATTGGGAGAGGGTCTGGGTATTTTGCTGTAAAGCTTTTGGATGAATTCTATTGAGTCAGACCCTCTTGACCTTTGGGGAGCCCCAGCAGAACCAGGTTGTTTCTCCTGGACCGGCCCTCCAAATCATCCAGCTTGTCTTCAAGCTTTTTGACTGTTCATTTGAGAATGATCACCTCAGGCTTCATTTTTGCCACTCTGTCTTCAGTAGATAAGACCCTTATTTTGGCATCAGAAACTCATTGCACCATCTCCTTCACTACTGGCTTCCAGTCCTTAAAATCCTCAATCAAGAAGAACAGGGCTTTTATGATAGTTTCAAGCTCCTCATAGACCTGCTATGTAGTTGCAGAGGGAGTTGAGTCAGCAGGTGGTGTGAGAGGTAAATTACTGTGATGAGGCCTCTTAGCTTCAAGGACTTTTACCGCCTCCTGCTCTCCATCGGATTGATCAAGCTTCAGAAAGGTGTCCTGATTTTGTTGTCCATTTGATTGTCCTCCATAACACAGATAACCAGGATTCCTTCTGCAGCAGTAAGAAAATCAACAAATTTGTTCAAAGACAGGGAAAAATGTATTTTAATAATTGATCATGATGGAGTTCCTCCAAGATGCTGCTCATACTTTGTTAGGCATCACATGACTCCCCCTTCCCAGAAATTATAATGGGATGATTCCCCTGGGATGTTGCATCTCAATCCAATTGTATTATAGAGTTGACCATTAAAACATGCTCTTTTACAGTGTCCTGTGCACTCAGATGCACTATTCAGGGTAAGAGACATGGTTAACAATGTCTTAAAACACTCAGATGCACTATTCAGGGTAAACACATTGAAAACTGAGCAAAAGCAGGATTACACTGGATAGGAGTTATTCCATCTCAGCTGTGCCATTCTTGATAAAGAAACTGTAAAAAGCAAATATAAGCATGGATGGCAGCCACTGACTTTTCCCAGAGACCCCAGGCAGTAAGTCTGAGTAGCTGAAGCACAGCTGGGAACCAGCTAATTGTAATTTTAATACTGCTACATCCACATACTGTACAGCCGTAAGCAAGTTACTGAGAATGAGGTGTTGCACTTCTGCTGAATTATCCTGGATAAATACATTGCAAAAATGAGTAAAAGCAGGACCACAGTAGTCAAGATGTTGCATCTTAGCAGTGCTTTCCTAAGTAAATAAATTGTAAAAATGAAAAAGATACAATACCGCCAAGAGGTACTATAATCTCCTTCACTTACTAAGCATAATAATTTCTCTCATGCAGCATAAACTAGAGAGAATGAAATGCATTTTGATTCTTTGGTTACCAGGTAATGCCCACTAGGCACACATGCCAGTTTTCAGGGGTGACCGTGGAGCACTGGGGTGGTTAAGTGACTTGCTCAGAGTCATACAGCATGCAGGTGGAGGTTGTGGGAATCAAAGCCAAGTTGGCTGGATGTACTAAGCTCAGTCACACCTCGTTGCTTTAATTTCTAGGCTGTATTCTGCCAGCCCCATGTGACCTACTGGAAATTGATCAAAGGTCCTGGATTACTATTCTGGTGCTCTGTCACTGAACTATAGGATCACATGGTTGGATTTGGTTTTCCCAGACTCACTTTCTTTCTTTGGTAATGTATATCCTGCAATTAGGAACAATCAAAAAAACAATTAAATGTTGGCTGTGGTGTTAGGTACTGCTTAGCAACTGAATCACAAATTGTAGTGAGAAATACATAATTTCCAACATGAAAGAAAGCAATAAGGCATTCACCAATGCTTGTCTTTGTTGTATATCAAACTGCCTATAAATTCTTCCTCTGTGCAGATCCCCTCACATACACAGCTGGAATAAACTTTAGCAATTAATACATTTCTGCAGTTGGACTGCTTCTTACTCAAGCAGCAAACTAACTTATGCAAAAGCCTCATCCAAGCTAATTTGCATTGTCCATCTGCAATATAGAACTTATAGTTCTATGGCCTGCAGGCCTTCACCAAGCCCAGTCACTGACATCAGCACCAAACCACTCATAGAAACATAGGCTTTGATGGCAGATAAAGACCGCTTAGCCAACCTGGTCTGCACACTGATTTTCCCTACCTATTGGATAAGCTGCAGATCCTAGTTAAACAGCAGCCCACTTCTTCCTACCCCCCCACCAGAATTGCCTCATGTATGTCCCATGCATTCTTATATTTCCCCACTGCTTTTGATCCCACAACCTCTTCAGGAAGGTCATTCCATGTGTCCACCACCCTTTCTGTGAAAACATACTTCCTCACATTCCCCCTGAGCTGTCCCCCATATTCAAATTCACTCTGACAAAAGACCTCTGCCTAGAATAATTACAGAAACAGAGGAGCATGCTAATTTGGATAAGTTCAAACCAAAGAGATAGTTTTTAGGGCCCATAACAACAAAAACAGTTTTGCATGAATATGAGTTTAGTAGACAAAAACAACTTTATTTGGATTGGTATGCATTAACACTAACAGAATATTTGAAACAAAATAGGATCCTTAGAGGATTAAGGGTGTTAGTGGAACCCAATCTGGGGTTTATCACAGAGGAACTGATGGAAAAATGGGATGGGGCTAGAAACAGGTGCTCCTGGGATTTCATACTTATTCTAGTGGAGGCCCTTACTAAAGAACTGGAAAAGATTGAGAAGGAAATTATATTATTAGAGGAGGAAGTGAAAAAAACAGTCAGCTATTGATGAACTTAGCAACTTTTTAGATAGAGTAAACAAACAGATAGACAAATACAAAAATGAGATAAAAGCATTAAAGATTACAAAGTTTAAGAGGGATTTGAATGATTATAGGGATGGAAAGATTTATTCCTAGTATAAAAATAAAGATACTAAAATGAGAATGAAATACATGTATAACCCAGATTCAGAGGGAAACACATATACATCGAGTAGTGACACAGACATTGAATAAGGGAGAGGAGGAAGGGGGACCATTTTTTAGGGAGGAGAGGATTCAGAGGGAGGGAGAGAAGGCAATGGGAAAACAAACACAGGGGTATCAATTAACAAAAAAAGATCAAGGAGGAGTGTCAGACCCAGTCAAAGAGGGTTCAGGAACAAGAAAAACAGGCACATCTATAGGACAAGAAGGAAAAAGGAGAGAAAAGCCAAAAGAACCACAATCTCAGGTGATAACCAGATCATAAACAAAATAACAGTGTTCAACTTATTGAAAGGGCTGTTAACAGTAGAAGAAGTATAATTGCTGAATAAAGGTTTGACATTTTGTCCTCTTGAAAGGGCAAGTGAGTTTAAAATGTAGCTAGACTTAAATAGATTTTTTAGAAAGCTGAGGTTATGGTACTTTTTTGATAATAATCCTGCAGAAACAGTAAATGAAAAGGAACAAAATAAAAAAAATTACACTAAACCAGAAGCTACAAATTGAATCACAATATCTTTCCCCAGGCCTGATCCCACATATTATAGAGACATATATTTGTCTAGTTAGTAAAGATGTAGAAAAACTTCTGAAAGAAGAAAGAAATAGAGATAGGAGAACAAGTTTTAATTTAACATCAAGAGAATATGGAGATTTGAGGAGCCTGGAAAATGATCCAAATATAGCAATCAATAAAGCAGATAAGGGAGGTGGAATAGTGGTGGAACACTATCAAATTTATAGGGATAAGTGTCTGCAGATGCTAGAAAACAAGGATAATTACTTAAAACTTACAGAGGCTCCAACAGAGAAAATAGAAAGGTTGATAAAAGAATTGTTACTAAGAGCCTTTGACAGGGGTTGGATTAATGAATGGGAAAAGAATGCATTATATAAGGACTATCCACTTATTCTGATTTTTTACACCCTCCCTAAAATACATAAGGACCCCCTGAGTCATCCAGAAAGACCTATAGTTTCTGGCATTGGTTCCATTTTGGAGCCCTTGTCAGTATATGTAGATTTCCAATTAGGGAACTGGTTGTGAAAATGAACTCATATGTTAAGGACAGTACACAAATGATAAATACCATTGAGAATATAAGCATGCAAGGTACCCTAACTGAAAAATCTATTATTTGGTAACACTGGATGTTAAAGATTTATATACATCAATACCACATAAAGAAGGGTGTGAGGCTTTAAAGGAGGCCTTGGCAGAATTTAGGACAGAAAATAAACTACCAAATGACTTTTTGTTAAAGCTTGCAAATCTGGTTCTTACACAAAGCTACCCTAAGTTTAAAAAATATTTTTTTGTCCAGATTAAGGGCACAGCAATGGGGTCAAGCATGACCCTTTTATATGAGAACCTATTCATGAATTGGTTTGAAGAAAATTTTATTTACAAGAATAATCCATTTTCTGGCATGATTGTACAATGGAATTATTTGATTGATGATATTTTTATAATTTGGGAAGGAACAGAAAAATATTTATTGGAATTTCACAATGTTCTGAACAATAGCACTGAGTGCTTGAATTTCACACTAAATTATGATGAAAATGAAATCCAATTTTGGCATTTATTGATATATAAAAATGATAGCCATTTATTGTCTAAAATATATAGAAAAAAGACAGACAGGAATACAATTCTGAGAGCTGATAGCTTCCACCCAAAAAATCTGGTGGAATGAATTCCATTTAGTCAATTTTCAGGAATCATAAGGAATTGTTCAGAAGAATCAGATGTAGTGGAATTTACAGAGGAGATGTCCCAAAGATTTGAAGATAGAGGTTACCGAGGAGAAAGTTTGATCAAAGCAAAAGAAAAAGTACAGGAGAGAGACAGAAAAACATTGCTGTTGACTGAAGGGAAGAGAAATAGGACAGAGGTATTGGATAAAAAAATAATTTTTTCCCTCAAATATAGTGATTTATTTGGTTCCATAAGGAGTGTAGTGAATAAACATTGGCATGTGCTGAAGTCAACAAATATGGGATAAAAGGCATTTCAGGGGGGTCCTCAGGTAGTGGCCAAAAAAGTAAGATCATTGTCAGACTGGTTAGTACACACATAACATAACATTCCTGAAATAAGAAGACAGTAGATGTTGTTTACTAAACAAGAATTGAGAGGGAACTTTAGTTGTGGCAGATGCATACATTGCAACAACTCTTATAAAATTAAAAGTATCAGGAATATGAGTAAAAATGAGGAATTTAAAATTAAGGATTTTATGAACTGTCAGACTGAGGGGGTCATATATGCCATAAAATGTCCATGTGACCTCATATACATAGAGAAAACAAAAAGGCCTCTGAAACAAAGAATAGGGGAACACAAGGAATATATTAGAAATAAAGATTTGACTCCGCCTATAGCAAGACACTTTTTTGAAAGGGGGCATCAGATACCAACATTATGGTATTTTCGCATAGAAAAGGTCTACAAAAATAACAGAGGGGTAATTACAATAATAAGTTATTGTTAAAAGAGAAGCAATGTTTATTGATTATTTTCAGACCAATAAACCCAAATTTGGATTAAACAAAGTGATGGAGTGGCAACCAATTCTGTGAGGACATTCTATCATCCTTCAAGTTAAAAGATAACCAGATTCAGACAGTCCCTTTAATTCTTGTAGGTTTAGCCCTGGTTGGTTTACGCTCTTCCTAGTCATGAGGTAGTGAGAGAAAAGGATACGAAGCTAGTGTGTTTATACTGTAGGATTATAAGAACAATGATCCAGTTACTGCTGCACATAGTAAGTTTGTGAGTTCCCTTGACACCTAACAATAAGGTAAATAGGTGCTGCTAAGAGTGGGTCTGGCACACAAACAAGCTGTTTCAGCTTGTTACTGATGTCAGATGTCATTGCCAAATTCAAGGAAGGAACTTTCGGTATAAATATGGATCTTTTAGCCCCCATGCACTCACTCCCACCTGTGTGACTTGAGAAGCAACTAAAAGTAAGTAGCAATGAGAAAATGATAGAGAGTTTGAAATCGTGAAGAGGGGGAACACTCTAAATGTTTTTATTTTGTGTGTAATAGGTATTTAAGAAAGGTGAAGGTTCTTAACCACTGAAAATACATTGCCCGCGAAGCAAAAATTAAAGATGCACTACACAGGTTAGTGTCATATTAAAAACTAGATTTATACTAAGCAGTGGATTGTAAGAATTACATTGTAACAATAACACTGTTTGTGTATAAAGAAAATGCATTAAGGATATGGCTGAAACTTGTTTGAAACTGAGAAGTGGTGTACAAGATTATTGGAGAGTACTAGAAAGGAAAATTAAATGATAAATAAAAGCACATAAAAGACTTTGTATTAAGGTGGTGGAGCTACCCTGCCAGTAGAGCAGGATTAAGTATCCGAGAATATTGGATTTTTAGTCATTATTAGAAAATGCATTCAGTAAATGTGTTAGGATATTTAATCCTGGGTTTGATTTTTGCAGGTGCAATATTTAGCGAATCAGACCTAGGAATAACTAAAACAATTTGGTCAGTTACTACCTCAGTCCATCTTCACCAAGATGGATATGTGTTTTTAAGTAGAAGAAATAAATTTACAAACTGCTGGAATAAGTACATGCAAGCAGGTAATAAATTGAAGGTTTTTTCCCAAGTTTTAATAAATCACCTGAAGGTTTTATGGATGCATGTTATTTGGTATTGATTTTGGGGGGTGATGTTGAATTGAATCCAGGACCCAATGTTTCAAATAAAATAACTGTTTTACATGACAATGCTCGTAGTATATCCAGAAAGTCTGATGTGCTGGCAACCATCATAGATTCTCAGAATCCGTGTATACTGGGCCTAAGTGAAACCTGGCTCGATGAAAAAATCAGTACAACTGAAATGAGTGTGCCAGCACATCAGACTTTCAGACAAGATAGAAAAGGTAAAGGGGAGGAGTAATGTGTTTTGTTAAAAACTCATTAGGGTATGCTGAAATAATGATGGCAGGAAGTGAGGATAATATAGATTACTTAGTTATCTCTGTTTTCCATCACAATGTAGTAGTAGCTGTGATCTATTCGCCCCCCCCCCGAACAAATCTAAAAATTATAGAGGGGGTCTTAAACAAAATAGGGGATTATATAAATGATATACCTGTTGTGTTCATGGGGGATTTTAATTGTGACTGGGCTAATGTAAGAGGAAGACAATTAAAAGAAATTACAAATGAAATGGGACTTACACAATTGATTAACTCACCCACAAGGTACACTAATACTACAGTAAAATGATCTATACTGGACTTAATTTTTGTTTCTCAAACTCTACAAATAAAGGATTTAGGAATCTTGCCCCCCATTTTAGTGATCACAATCCTGTTTGGACTGTTCTTATTACCCACCCTAGAGGTCAGTTTGGAGGACATTTGAAACAAACTTGGTCTCGTGATATGAGACATTTCTCAGAATTTCATTTCCTGAATAGTATTAAATCAGAAAGATGGGAGAGGTGTTTATTAATACCAGGGTTGGATCTCAGTATTGAATATTTTACTGATACCTTCCAAAAAATTGGTAACATACATGCCCCCAAAATAATAAAGAAACATAGTGCTTTGCCTAAATTCCCATGGATAACGGACAAACTGCAAAATGCAATTAGAGTTAAAAACAGAATTTGGAAGAAAGCTAAAAAGACAAAAAAAATCTTATGATTTGGAATTATTCAAAATTAGAAGAAATGAGTGTAGGAAATTAACAAAAAAGGCAAAAACATATTACTATTGTAGTAAATTAAATCATAATGTTAATCCTAAAAGATTTTGGACAATTATAAAAAAAATTGTCAAATCCTGGAGGGCAGGGAGGACAAGTCAACTTAAATTTGAGGGTAAATTATGGTATAACTGAAGATCCAGGGGAGTTTTTGAATATTTTGAATAATTATTTTGTTGCTCTCCCTTATTTAGGGTTATTAGAAGGTACAACAATAGCAATTAATATTGAGATTGAAGAACATTCTTCAATCCAGCATCCCCCTTCAGATTTAAAAAACTATCATTACAGGAAGTGACTAAAGAATTATTAAGAATAAATCCATATAAATCTGCAGGCTTAGATAACTTGGAGGGTCGCTTTTTAAAATTAGCCACCCCCTACATAGCACATACAATCTTAACTATATTTAATCAGAGTCTACAAGAGGGACATTTTCCTAACCTTTGAAAAATAGGGAAAATAGTACCTATTTACAAAGCTGGTGATAAAACATCCCCCAACAATTATCGTCCCATTGCTATTTTATCTGTTCTATCCAAATGTTTGGAGAGACTGGTAAATCAGCAAATGGGAGCCTACTTGGAAAATATGATTTGTTAACGCAATATCAGTCTGGTTTTTGGAAGGGCTTTTCAACTTGGTTGAGTTTAATGATTTGATATGTACATCCTTGAATAAAGGTAAGGACACAGCAGCAATATATATTGACTTGTCAAAAGCATTTGACCTGGTGAACCACTCCATTTTATTTGAGAGGTTGGCGGGTCTGGGTTTCTCTGGGGATCCACTGACCTGGTTTATGTCATATTTAACTGACCGATCCCAAAGGGTACAGTTACAGCATCATCTTTCTAACCCTCGGACTGTTAAAAGAGGAGTTCCACAGGGGTCCATTTTAGGACCCTTGTTGTTCTTGATCTTTAATAATGAATTACCATCAGTGAACCAGCATGCAGATATAAGGATGTATGCAGATGATACTGTCTTGGTGGCTTCTGGGTGTGATTCAGTGGATCTCCAGAGAAAACTACAGACTGACTTTACCAGGGTACAGGAGTGATTCACCAGGTCACAACTAATAATGAATGTAAACAAGACTAAACTAATGTGTTTTGGCACCAATAAACATCAGATGGTTTCAAGTGTACAAATCTTAACATTGAATCAAATTCCAATAGAACAAGTGTCAAACTATTGTTATTTGGGAGTAAATATTGATTTTTCATTGACTTTTAAGGGACATATTGAATCCATTATTACTAAGACACATAAAAAATTAGGAACCTTAAAAAGGACATTGAGGTGTTTAAAACTGCAGGACAGGAAATTGATTGCAGAACAGCTCATACTTCTAGTATTAAAGTATGGAGAGTTTATTTATAGGTCTGCAACAAGACAACGTCTAAATAAATTAGATAAATTACATTATAGGGTGGCAAGATATGTTTTACATTGTAATTTCAGGACCCATCACTGTAATTTGTTAACTAGGTTAAATTGGCTATCCCTAGATTTGGAATATAAGAAAAGTTGGTCAATTTTTATCTGTAAATATAGGACAATTCACTTAAATCATAATATTGCTAAACTATTGGCAGATAAGGATTCTGCCCTTAGGAAACATTCAGTTAGGTCTTTGTACCAAATTAGAATCGATCCAGATAGGTGAAAAAATAAGTTTGGGGATAGAACACTAGCATCACAAGCATCAGTATGTTGGAATGTACTCTCTCCCTTATTACAAGCTGAGAAAACTATTAAAAAATTTATTGAGTGGTTAGAGATGTGTTATGTGTATATGTGTGTATGTGTTTGATATTGATTTGTGTTGTTTTTCTTTTTATAAAATGTTTGTAATTTAGGTTGTTGAGTAAGGTGTATAGGGATAGATTGTTTGTGTATTTATTTATATTTTTGTACTCAATTGTCTGTGGTTATTTTTATTATGTGAAACTTAGAGAGTTTGCACAGGACTGTCTTGAAAACTGGATTGCATTATCCAAATGACATGTATTTTCCTGTATAAAAATACATTTTTTACTACTACTACTTTTACTACATGAAGTTCAAAGCAATGAATATGTGTAGAGAGTAAATAGTTTAGTAAGAATGGGTATTATTGAAGGGCCAGCATGTTTACAATGAGGAGAACAGATGGAAGAAAAAGTTAAGGAATAAAGAAGAAAGGTAATAGATACTAAGAAATTTGTGTTTTTAATTTTTACAGGCAAAAGGTGGTGCGTAATGATAACGTGGTGAACATATTGAAGGCAAATGAAAAGTTGCTGCTTCTAAAGAGGTTAGCACTATACAGATAGTTAGTGCTATATATATTCATTCAACATATAAAGGAACACAGAGTTCAGTAGCAACTTTGTTCATTAATTTTCAGTCAGAAAAGTGGTGGGAGTCAAACCTGATAACATAGAAAAAACAAAGGAAGAAAGCTTGAAATAAGGTGATGACATATTTTTTTGAATCTGAGGACTAAATATATGATTCTTTTATGTATATAAATGGATTTATAGATACATTTGTATCAGAATGGAGAATGAGTATTGAAAAAAGCTTTTGTATGTTTTTTTTACTGTACAACCCAGTTCCTGATGAAGGGAAAAATACTCGAAACATAGAGAATAATCCTGGATGTAATAAATCAAATATGTTAAAGGCATAAATAGTTTCATTGAATTTTTTAAGGGTGAGTGGGATAGTTTTCCAGTATTCTATTGTTGTTGAAGCATAAGCCTATAGGGGTTATAATCCTCTCCCCTAACAGCCACTAATATATTGTTTCATATAAAACTTTTTTGAGGTGTTGGCTGTACTGGGATACCCTTCTTTTTATGAAAAAGGGTTACCAAAGTGTGACATGAGGGTCCATTTTTTAAATCCATAGTAGATCACTGTGGTTATGAATTTAATCATACTATGACCCAAAAGTTAAAGGTATCATGACAGAACAGTAACACCATTATGGTGAAATACCACCACAGCGAGAAATCTCGCTAGGTTGAGATCTTTCACTGTAATGGTCTGCTGTCAGTTGATGGAGCGATTCCCATAGTTGTGCCCCTACCCTGAACCAACTCCAACTTGGATTTTGTTAATTAGAGATGGGGAGGGTGCGGGGGGCAAAGCCCCCCACAGAAAAACACTTCAGTCCATTGGGAAGAATGCTGACTGTCAGTATTGGTCCCGTCGAAGTGCAGGATGCCAACATCATTGTTTTTTTTTCTGTTTTTCCCCCTTATCAGAGCATAGTGCCAAGGTCCTTTTCCTTCATCAGAACCTCTTCAGGTTAGATCCTTTGAATCACATTCTCATCTTTTGAGAGGGAGGGTGATCTTGTTTAAGCCAATCAGATTCATAGGCTAAATAGTTAAATCTATTTATTTTATTGCCACCTGGAACTGACTCCACATTGTTAAAAATTTGTCTTTTAACCCTTTTTTCATATACCATAGCTGTTCTAACTTGGAGATGTCTATCATTAAGTTTAACCAATGACTGAAATAAGGTGTGTCATGATCCTTCCATTTTAAAATGATACATTTCTTCACTTCAATAAGAAACATTGTTAATAAATTATGTTGTTGTGTTTCCAATATCCCCTTTTCTGGAAGAATAGCTAAAAGTTTAGTCATCAGAGAAAGATGAATTTGTTTCTTAAAAACTAATTCAGAAACCTGTTCAATTTTGTACCAAAAATTTGATAAGTAAGGACATGACCCAAACAAATGGATTAAGGTGCCAGTTGTGTCGGCACATCTTGGGCATTTATCAGATACATTACGGTTAAATAAATAAATTTTGGGGGGAGTAAAGTAGATTCTATGTGTGGTATTCATCTGTATATGTTATCATTTTGCTGATGACACATTTTCAGAATATGCTTTCATAATTTCTTGCCACATTGTGTCTGTAATATTTATGCCGAGATTGCTTTCCCATTTTCACCTAATTTTATCAATATTATCTTCTGTGGCATCTTGGAGCATATTGTACAAAGAGGAAACCAGCTTCTTTCCTGAATTATTATCTTTGAAAGTTATTTTTTTATAGTCAGGGGTTCTTCTATCCTTATATATTTTTTATTCCTTTTAAGAAAATATTTGATTTGGTTGTACTGAAAAATCTGATTGGTGCCAGATTGAACCTCATGGAGATTTGCTTAAAATATTGCAATACATTATGTTGCCAAATATCCCTAAATTGTAAAGGAGAACTAGGAAGGAAGAGAATAAGGAGTCTTATGGGAGTTGGTCCAAGGAGGTTGTCAGTTGGATGAAAAAAGCCAAGGCCTCCAGGGAATTAAGTTTAGCACAGGGCATAAAGGAAGGGGAGAAGGACTTTTTTAGATATGTCAGGGAAAAGAGGAAGTGCAAGGAACATATAGTGAGAATAAAGTGGGGAGTGGAATGGGTGTAAAAGGGAAAGGACCAAGTGGAAATACTGAATGAGTACTTCTGCTCTGTTTTCACTAAGGAGAGGGATGGACCACTACCAGTCTGGGCTCGGGGGTGGGGAAAGTGGGGAGGGGTGACAGACAATATGATCATAGGGAGTAGAGTGCTAGAGGGGCTGAGGGCAACAAGAGTGGACAAGGCACCCAGTCCTGATGGCATCCACCCCAGGGTGCTGAGGGAGATGGAAGAGGTATTGGCCAAGCAGCTGGCAGATCTGTTCAACACCTCCCTGGAAATGGGGTGTGTGCCTCAGGACTGGAAGGAGGCCCATGTGGGGCCCTTACACAAGAGTGTGCCTAGGGAAGAGCCAGGAAATTATCGGTTGGTCCATCTCACATCCATAGTGGGGAGACTTATGGAGATAATATTGAATGACAGGCTGGTGGTATTCCTCAAGAGTAATGACCTCCTGGATGGGCAGCAACATGGGTTTGTCTCAGGGAGGTCTTGTCAAACAAACCTAATAGAGTATTATGACTAGGTAACAAGGGAGCTAGATGGGGGGGTCATGCTGTAGATGTCCTGTACTTGGACTGCAGTAATGCCTTTGATACAGTGCCTCATGGGAGACCTGAGGGGAAGCTGACTGCAGTGAGGGTGGGGAAAAAGCTGACCAAAATGGTTCAAGAACTGGTTACAGTGTAGGGTCCAGAGGGTGGTGGTGAGGAGCTCTTAGCACCCAGAACAGTAGCAAGCAGGGTGCCACAGGGTTCAGTGCTGGGCCTGGTGCTATTTGGGCTCTTTATCTCCAATATAGCACATGGAGTTGGGAGCAGGCATAGTCTGTTTGCAGATGTTACCAAAATGGGAGAGGTGGAGGACAAAGAGAAAGGATAGAAACAATTGCAGAGGGACCTAACCAAACTAGAGGCATGGTCAGAGAAGTGGAAGGTAGAATTCAACTTGAAGAAGTGTGGGTGATGCACTTTAGGGCTATAAAACCATAGGAGGGACTACTGGTTTGGTGGGGTGAGGATGGGGATCACAGAGGAGGAGAAGGACCTTGGAGTGTTGCTAACAGGGAGCATGAACAACTCAGTCCAGTGCAGGAAAGCAGCAGCTAAGGCAAACAGGATGCTGGGTTGTATCTCTGACAAGGGGGTTTCTCATGCTGAAATAGAGATGTGATATTGCCTCTCTACAGATTCTTGGTCAGACTGCATTTGGAGTACTGTGTGCAATAACTGGGGGCTATACCTGAGGAGAGATATAAAATTATTGGACGGGATACAAAGGAGGGCAACAACAATGTTAAAGGGGATGGAAGGAAAGGACTATGAAGTTAGGATACAAGAGCTGAATATGTACACAGTGGAGGAGAGGAGGGATGGGGGATATAATTGAAGCATTCAAATACTTGAGGGGGTAAATAAACCTAGCACCTAGGGGGGTGTTTAAACTGAGGAATGGTAGGGAGATGAGGGGGCATGGACTAAGGTTGGAGGAGGACATTTAAAGAGGGAGATGAGGAGGCACTACTTCACTGAGAGGGTGGTGTCTTGCTGGAATACAGTACCAGTGGGTGTGGTAACATGTAGGACAGTATGCAGCATTAAGAAGGAGTGGAACAAAGCAAGAGGAAAGGTCTGGGGGCAGGGGATGTGACAGGGGGTGGGAGGAATAGTGGGGAGGAGGCTGGGACAGCTGCAATCTAGGGTGCTAGCTGCACACTTGGGCAGACTTTGATAGACCAGTTGATCTGTTCTGCTGGCAGATTTGTATGTTCATGTGTATAATACCTGAGTCTTTCCATATTTTAAAGATTCCATTTGCTACTGATGGAGCGAAATTATAATTCTTGTGTAGCGGAGTGTATCTAGAAATATCTTTTATATCTTTCATTTGATTTTGTAAGTGAATCCAACATTGATAAGTTGTTTTAGTTGTTATTGGAGAGTTTAATTTTTTAAGAGGAATTCCTGAATAAAGTGAATTCATAAGTGAAGCAGGTGGCTGTGTTTCTGTTTCTGTTCTTGTGGAGGAAAGCATAGGTTTGTCTTTCAGAAGCCAGTGCCATATGTGTGCCACATGTGCAGCTATATAATACAAATAAAAATTGGGTAGTGCTTGGCCTCCTTTTATTTTAGGAGGAGTTAAAGTCTTCCATGAAATTTTCACTGTTATTTTTCCATAGAAATTGTATCATTTTTTTTTCAGTTATGTAAAAAAAAAAACATTGGAATGGGATAGCTAAAGTCTGAAATAAAAAAGTACCCTTGGTAATATTTGTATTTTAATCAGATTTATTTTCCCAATTAAATTAAAATATAATGAATTTAATTTTTTTAAGTCATGCTCAATTTGTTTTAATAGTTCTTCAAAATGTAGTTTATACTGATCGGAGATTTGTGAACTTATAGCCACACCTAGATATTTAATCTTATCCACAGAACTATCTACTTTCAACCAGTTATTGCCTGTAAAGGGTGGTCTTTCTTTATTTTTAGTAACATGGTTTTGGACCAATTTATTTTTTATCCTGAAAAGTATCCAAAGTGATTTGTAACTTGTATTATATGAGGAATTGAAATTTTTGGTTTAGTTATATGCAGTAATATATCTTCCATAGTACTAATTGTAATGCCATGTGTTTCCTTGTTTTCAACAGGTATTGCTAATGATTCCAAAATAAGAGCAAAAATTAGGGGGGATAATGGACATCCCTGCCTAGTTCCTCTATTCAATTTAGTTTTTCCAGACTTAATGTTGTTAATTTTAATTATTGCATTGGGTGCGTCATATAGAATGTTCAGCCATCCTCTGAGCTGTGTACCCAGGTCCATCTCTTATACCACTGCAAATATACTGTATATGATCATTTGATTCTATCAAATGCTTTTTCTATGTCGATTGCCAATAATACAGCATCTTGTTGATCTTTAAGATTAATACTATTTAGAGTATGTCTAATATTTTCTGATAGTATTCTATTTTTGATAAAACCATTCTTGTCTTGATGTATTACTAAAGGTAATCTATTTTCCAAATGTTTGGCTACAATCTTTGTGAAAATTTTGTAATCAGTATTTAACAAAGAAATGGGCCTATGGGATGCACAGCTCAGTGGATCCTTGTCTTTTTTTAGAAAAACGTGGATAATTGCTTCGTTAAAAGATTCCAGTATTCAGTTAATTTCCATAAATGAATGAAATAGAGAGGGTTAAGCATAATTTCTTTCTGTGTTTTATAAAATTCAGCACCTAGGCTATCCGGTCCAGGGACTTTACCATTTGATAAGTCTTTCATCTCTTCTTCAATTTCTAACTTAGAAATTGTAAGATCTAGCATCCTTCTTACTCCAGTGTTACAGGAAGTTTAACTGTTTCTAGATATTGTAATACTTGCTCTAAATTACCTTTAAATTCAGAAGAGTATAATTTGTATGTTAGTAACATTCATATGTTCATATGTATTTATTATAAAAGTTCTCAAAACATTAAACAATTTCTTTAGGATGACTCATAATATTTCTATTCTCATCTTCAATGTTATTTACAGTATTTTTTGTTTGTGATTGCTTCATTTGCCAAGACAGTAGTTTTAAAGGTTTGTCTGTATTGAAATAATAATTTGATTGAACATTTTGTATCTGTTTTTCTGCAAGTTCGTTGGCTAATAAATTATGTTGATCCTTCCTTTGTAATAGAAGTCTATATATATATATATATATATATATATATATATATATATTGCTGTATATCTGAATCTAAAGAAGAGCTATGAAGTTTTGTTAATCGATTAATATCTTTTTCTACCTGTAATAAGGAATTTGAACGTCTCTTTTTATAGTACACATTTAACTTAATTAAAATGCCTCTACGGTATAACTTAAAAGCTTCACAAAAATTAATAATTGAAGTATCTTGGTTCATATTAAATGGAAAGAACTCTCTAGCGGCATCCACAATTTTATTTCTTTCTATTTCATGCATTACTAATGTATTGTCCAGTCTCCATATTCTTGATGTCAATCCCATTGGTCCATATTTAGTGATAATAAACATGGTGAATAATCCGACACAACTATACCAGGATATTGAACAGTTTGTATATAGGAAAATGAAGTTTTAGAAACAGGAACAAAAATTGATACACAAGTGTGGTGTATAGAAGAGAAAAGGGAATATCCCCTCTTTTCCTCCATTAAGTTCATGCCACGGATCTAGCAATCCCAGATCTAACATAAAATTCTTTATAACCATATGTGATGCAGCATAATCTCTGTCTAACCCTAATGAGTTATCCATTTGTTGAAATACAAGATTGAAGTCTCCCCCGACTATACAAGGTGTATCAAAAGTGGACAGAGTAAGGAAAAAATCTGAAAAAAAATTAGGGAAATTTTGATGTGGTGCATATACTCCCACACGTAAATTTTTAATTGATTAATTATAATGTCAGAATAATAAGTCAACCTTGCTCATTAGCCGTAGATCTGATAATATTCAGCATTGTCCTACGATTATGAAAGGCTATAAGTATCCCTCTATAATTTGTATTATGGTCTGATGAAATTACCTTTCCTCTCCAGTTTTCAAACCAGGTCATGTTACCCTGTATCAAATGTATTTCTCATAGCAATAGCATGCTAATCCTCTTATCCTCCATATGTCTTATTACTTTCAGTGTTTTCTTTCTGTCTTGTAAGCCTCTTATGTCCAGGTGGCTATATTAAACAAATCAGACATTAATCATTTTATTTTTAATATTTTCAGGATCCTCCCTCTTTTTATTAATTAAAAATCTAATATTTGATTTATTATAAACTCTATGTATCAATATCAAATGTAGTTTATTAGAAAAGGACTGATTATGATCCAGATAGCTGCTAACATCATACCGCCATGTGGAAAATAATTCTACCCTCCCCCCTCAATAGAATGAAAGATGCATCATCCCAAGACACTAAGGAACCTTACTGAGTTGATGCACAGCAGGTTTCCTTACTATTAGCCCACTTCTTTTTATCACCTTTGATCATATTACATACTTCCATTTTCATGAATCATTTAATCATTTTTTTCTCTCTCCCCTTGCCCTCTTCCCTTCTACTTCTTTTGTGTGACAATCTGTTAATCATCTTTTGCTCCTTGTATCATACTCATACTTATACATATAGGGCCAGATATTCAGACTGCACCGGGCAATGGCGTAAGCCTGGGTGCAATGCAACTGGGCTGCACCCAGGCTAGGAAAAATGATATTCAACGGTGATGCGCTATGGCTCAGCACCACTGAATATGGCAAGGTTGGTGCACATACTGCACATGGTGCAGTGGCACTACACCAGTGCAAGCCATAGAAAGGGAGTATGGGAATGCACAAGTGCAAGTGCAGTTGCACTAGGTGCATCACCTGTGATATTCAGTCAGGAGCATGCAAATGAGGCCATATGATATGCAAGGTGCAAATAGGGCCATTTGCATGTCATTATGGCCCCATTTGCATGTGTTGTGCAGGGAGGCTCTGTAGAATGCGCCTGGTGCCCTATCCAGCTGCTATCATTGGGGTGGGTCCCTGGTGGGTGTTTGTATGCCCCTCCCCTCCCATACATCTGATTGTGGGCATCTGTAACCTTAATAGAATTACTTGGTGGTCTAGTAGTCCCCTCCCCATATGCCTGATCACTGGCATCTGTAAATGTAATACAATTACCTGGTGGTCTAGCGATCCCCTTCCCGTGTTCATTCACATATCTGGTCCTGTGTAGTACAGTATGTTTTGCAAGCCCATTGATCCACACTGTGGACCAACAAGCATACAGATCATACTGTACACTGTCATTCGATGGGTGGCTGGGTGGTGTGTGGTGCTGCCACCACCAATGATAGGGGTGGGTTCTGGGTGTCTGGGGGTCCTCTGTGGGTGGGTGGGGAGGGTACCAATAGACCACAAGGTAAATCTTTAGTTTACAACAACCAGCGATTGGGTGTCCAGGGAGGTGGCCGCTAGACCACCAGGTAATTTTATTACATTTACAGATGCCCATGATTGGGCATACGGAGAGAGGGGCCACTAGACTACCAGGGAGGGTCTGGGTGCTTGTAGACAGTGTTCCTGCTGGGCCAGCGGCCACCCACAGCTAACGGCTGTTGTGTTGCACCTTGCAATACAGCCACCCACCTGTGGGTGGCCAGCATTTGAGCCTGTTTTTTTGGCTTATCTTTGAGCACCGGTGTGCAGCACATGTAGGGATTGCACCAGCATATGCACTGCACATCCCTGGCTGAATATCAGGATGTGCTGCATATTCATGGGCATGCCCCCTGCATCTGCATCACATACATTATCAATGTGCTCTGACGCATCGGGGGTTGTGCCACACAACCTGCCCCTTTGAATATCATGCAGGGTTGCATTGGGGGGTTGTGCATGGTGCAGCCCCTTTGAATATCCTGGCCATAGTCTTTAATCTTAGATAACGCTATCCATCCCCTCATTATTTTCTGCCTCAATACTTGGTATTCTGAAAAGGGGGGGTGGGTCAATAGTAGTGAAAACTAAATAAGTAGTATGGGGATTATTGCTTAGGTAGATTCCTGTGCTTGTCTATAAGCATCCACGGCTTCTTCTGGTGTTTCACAAGTGTGTAGCAAACCATTTATAACAAATCTTATTTTAGCAGGATAAAGTAAGGAGAAACAAATCCCCTTTTCATATGGGAGCTGCTTCAAGGGATTATACGGTCTCCTTTTTTCTGATGTTTCTATAGACAAATTGTGGTAGGCATGAAACTGTAAATTCTTATACTTTAACCCTTTGGAAACCTGGGCCATTTGTAGTATTGCTTCTCAATCTTGAAATGAAAGTTTTTACAGATACTGTCCTTGGATAGTCAGAGTTACCACCAAATTGTGACCCAGCCCGATGTGCTCTATCAAGCGCCACTTTATCATTAGGGTATTTTCTATTCAGATCCACATCAAGAACTTTTTCAATATAAGCAATAGGATTCTCTGTCTCTTCTACACCTTCTTGAATCTTACACAATGTAATATAAACCCTTCTTGCCTGATCCTCTTGTTCCATTACTTTGAATCTTAAAGCCTGCATTTGTTTTTCTAATTGCTGAATTTGCTGGGGGAGCAAGTGAGTAAAGTCTTCTATCGGAGACACGCTTTCTTCAAAGTGATCAGTTCTAGAAGTAAAAATTTGAAATGTAGCATTCATATCCACTAGGGCATCAGTAACTGTTTGCAATGGCCCCTTTATGTCTCCCAAAGATTCCAACCTCTCTTTTTTCAGGGTAGTTACAGCTTCTAGTACTTCTGATTGAAATTGCTCACTATCAGCATTTTTTTCCCATGATCCCGAAGGTTGATTACACCCCATAGCTTGAATTATCTCCCCTTCATTGTCTTTAGAAACATTTTCTACACTTTCAGATACTATTTGATCTTCCAGGGGCTCATAGTGATTTAAACCATCACCCCTTATCAAATTCTGTTTTTGAGCAGTTTGGGTCAAATATACAGTCTGTAGTTTTTCCTTTTATGCTACTGTACCCTGTAAATCACTCTATGGGTCCTCGCCCCTTTGCTTTTTAATCTTTTGCCCCTCCACTTGTGGCATTTCTAGATTCATACCCGGTCTGTTCTTTTAAAGGCTTTTTTAAAAAGTAAGAATGAATATTACCTTGCCTGTTTTTTTCTCTAGCAGGACTTACCACTGGGGTCAAAGCTGTTAGGACCTCATTGATAAAGATTTGTAAATCTGGGAGGCTTGGTGAGTTTTTATTAGCTGTTGCTTGAGTTGTACATGCTTTGTGTTTCTGCTCTCCTCTGGCCTTGATGATTTCTTTCACTCTTTGCACTGACTTAGACATACTGAAAAGATCAAACTGTTAGTTTAGCTTGGTTACTATGGCCGCACATAACCAACCCCATGCCAAGTGGATTAGCCATAGACAGTATGACCAAACTTATGTCCAAGAATGCTGGGGACTAAAAGTAGAATTTTTTTCAAAATCTATTGGTTTTACTGCTCTGAAGCTATTAACTGCATCGCACAGATTGTTGAGGCTGCCACTTTAGCTTATACGCAAGCAATAACACATGACGAGGTGTGGTTTATTGCCTGATAACAGCATGCCCAGGGGTGTACTAAGGCATGAGGAGCTTGCGCCAAGTGCCTTATGCCACTGGCCGTGCTCTTATCAGGCGATAAACCACACCTCGGAGTGTGTTATTGCGCTTATAAAATGGGCTCCCGTGTAAAGAAGTTGTCTTAAAAAAATTACTATAAAAAGTGTACACAGAAAGAGTGAAAGATTTTACATTAGTTGAAAATAAGAAAAAGTAGTTCCTGTTTTTGTATTGCAATGTAGCTTGTTAATGGAAAAGTCAGTATAAAAGGCTGGTGTTCATGTGTCTGCAACCCACCTACTCACCAGAGAAACAGTCAAAGAAGTGTTTGTTTCATTTGTTTAATATGGAGTTACTTAGTTTTTTTTTTTATTTACAGCAGGACTGGGTATGTTTAGCACTTGCTGTGATGTTTGTTGCCCCCCCCCGCGGCAGTACGATAACAAAAGAATGTTTTTTTTTGGGGGGGGTGTTATTTCTTTGACTTTTTTTGCTTCTGTTTTTTTTTAAGAGCTGATGACTGGCTGATCGGGAGTGAGCGTGTCCGTTTGTGGCTGCCATAGATAGTTATTTCATGGTTCGCGAATTTCAACTTGTAGATTCCGGGTTTGTTTAAGTGAGAAATGGAGAGAAATATGGGCTGAGCATGAGGACTGTGCTATTGAAGTGGGTTTGAAAGCTTCGGGAGGCACAGTTGCTACATTACAACCGAGATTGATTTAGCGGTGAAAGCCGTTTCTTATCAGCACATGGGATGCTCGATGGATCACGGGCAACTATTGGGATAGTGAAGATTTCAAGCCAGATATTTTTTTACCATCGGGGAAGAGAGGTTAGAATACATGCAGTTTGTTTTGTTAATTTTTTGTTGTGGATCAGTATTCTGTGAGCTTGGTCGGGGCAGTAGAGCAGCATAACAGGAGATTTATTTTTTTCACAGAGGCTGCCATTTCCGTGTTGTGAGCTGTGCCAGCCATTGTGCTGGATTGCTGCCACTTCAGTGAGCTCTGCGAGTTAGTGTTTCTGTTTAGGCTTGGCAGAGCTCACTGATTCCTTCCTGTCATGGGGCATCTTAGTGGGCAGTAGTCCCGGTTGGCTACTATATCATCTGATAAGGACACAGCTCAGATGATGTAGTTGCCAATCAGAGACTTGGATTTCTTAAGCCCATTTTATAATGACAAATAACCTTCTTGACAGATGATGCATTGCAAAAAAGTGAATAAATTGCTAAAATGAAGTTAGCTTTCCACAAAATTTTCCATAAAGAGGCTCAACAATTATTTCAAAGATGCCTGAATTGTGGCCATCACCCTCAGAGGTGTTTAGCATCCTTTATGCCTGTCCATCATTGGAAGGTGTAGCATCAAAGCATCCTGATGTTTGACTTTCCTCATGGGCATCTTTCCTTGTTGACATCATTGCTGTAGACGTCCTGTGATGGAACCAAAATGAAAAAGAGAATATACTCTGAGAAAACTCATTGAAATATTCCTGTGAAAATGACTCTTCAGAGATGCAAGTGTAATGAGGGATACAACAAAACTGCTTAACATACCAAAAAATTACTGATTATGAATTCATGCATAAAATTCAGTAATAAACAGTAAATAAGTATAATGTATGTAAAGTATTGCTCTAATGTCAACTGGGCAATGTTCTGCAACTGCACAATATACAAACACACAACCATAAAATAAAGGATAATGGATGGACAACAGTTAACAAAACCCAGTGTTCCCTTCGAGAGGTTGTCATGACAACCTAGAAAACCATGAGAGCAAAGCTCAAGAGGTTTACTGTTGGCATGACAGCCTCGAGTAGGGAACTCAGCCTTTTTGCTAATTGTTGCCCATCCATTGTCTTTTATAGTGTATGGGTAGAGACCCATAAACTTCTTTTTATTTTTTATCATTTTTATTTTTCTGGAATTTCTTGTTATTTCTTTTCATTCATTGAAAATTTAGTTTTATTTATTGTTATCACATTTACATTCATAAGTTACCTCAAAATGACCTTGTACACTAGAAATCACACTCCAAGGATACTACATTGTATTGCACAGGATTATGCAATGGTCTTGAAAGGTTTTGTGAACTAAACAATGCCACTGTCACTTCCATGTGGACCATCTCTGTAGTAACAATGGAGCCTAAACAACAATGGCTGCAAGGATTTATTTAGTTTTTGGCCCCCAAAAGAAATGCTTTCACTTTATTCATGTGTTTGTTTTCATTTTATTCTTTTTATATGTTGAATTTCTTATTATTTCTTTTTATACCTTGACTTTCTTGTTATAACTTGGATTTCTTGTTATTTCTTTTTATACCTTGACTTTCTTGTTATTTCTCATTTAAGAAAAACACAGAGCTCTATGTATGGGCAATAGTCCAACGACATTAGAGCATGTATCAGGCAATGCATGACTGTTTCAGACTCCCCCATGATCAAGCTCTGCTCTGTGCCCTGCTGAGAAAGCTCTACTCCATTCCCGATCACACAGACTCAACTTGAAAAAAAAAAAAGAAAGAAATGAGAACATGCCTAATTATGGTTCAATGGCTTTCTCAACAAGAATAATGTTATGCTTGTGCAAATGTATGACAATGTTTGTGGCCATTTGCGCTTTCTATTCTGGTAAGAATTATCACCTGGTATGGGTACTGAAAGCAAGGAACCCAGTAAGAGGGTTCCACCCCTAAATGTGCCATGGGATGGATCGCTATGCTAAAGGTACCTTAGGAAGGAACCCCCCCAAAAACTATATCAGCGATCAATGACTAGGAGGTAGAAAAGCAGACTGACAGCAGCAGGCAGTTTAATAAAACATAAATCAGTCAAACAAGTTAGCAGGATAGCTCCAATAATATGGCTCATGCTGATGACAGCAAGCGGCTTCCCAAGGAGAGAGGGAACAATTAGTAGAGCCACCATCCATCGCAATCCAACAGTGAAGCCTACCTAAGTGAGTTAGGGAATATCGTTAATCTAACTAGTATTATGACAAGAGATGGGTGAAGTAGCCTCAATTCGCTCTGTGAAGTGATTCGAGGAGTGAAGGCGAATTTGCAGAGAGCTCCACAATGCGATGCAGAATACTTTGCATTATAATGGGTAACATGAAGGCCATTGAAAACAATGACTTCGCATTACTCTGCCTTTCCAAACCACGACTCCACTAATTCTTAAGGTGAAGTACATTGAAAACAATGTACTTCGCCTTGTTTTTAAGCTCCAAAGGTGAATTTTGCACTGATTCATGGGATTTCAGGTCACATGGGCTCTAGATTGCTCTGTGCAGCCTCGGTTTGGGGTAGTGTGTGTAGGAAGCTGTTGGAGACAATCTTCTCTAAGAGCTCTCTGCAATTCAAACCTTCTAAAAGCTCTTAAAAAAGCCTTTCTGAGTAATTTTTGTTTTGCTGAAACTTTAGTTCATCGATTATAGGAAACCCTCCTGCACTCATATCATTGAGCATTTGCTGTTTGTGTATGGATTTTGAATGTTAATGTACAACATTGAGTCTGTAGTGAGAGACAGTGGAAGTGTGCTTTGGGGATGGGTGTTATCTATGGTGTAGGTAGATTAACTTGGAGAAAAAGAGAGTGCTTTCTGTTTTGGTGATATTTTTCTTGTATAACTGTGTTAATGTACACACAGTAATATTTTCAATAATTCTTGCCTTTTTTTGCTGATTGTTGTGGCGCAGCAGTGCATAATTTTAGTTTGTTTAAAATATGTGGTTATATTACTGAAGTTTTCAATTTGCTATGCATTACTTAGTGTGTGTGTGTGTCTGTGTGTGTGTGTGTGTGATGTGCGTGACTCATGTCATCAAATCAGACATCTTTTAGTGTGCCACATAATAATTTCAACAATGTGAACTTGCTATCTACTGCAGCTGTGTGATTTTTGTACTTCTTTGTGGTATCTTTACTGGTACTAGTACTAGTGACTGTTACTGCAGCAGTGCAGTACACTGCCCACCCCAACCGGCAAAGGTATTATTTTCCAGATTTGAATTTCTGATGGTGAGCACTGGTTAGGTGTTGTGCCTTTGTGTCTGCATCTCTTCAGTGAGCAGTGCAATCTTAATCTGTCTGTGCATCTGCATCTCTTTAGGGCCCAATCTCCATCTGTAACTTAAGTCACAGTTGTTTCTTTGGCTTCCCTTCAGAGTACTGGACAGGTGTGGTGCATAATTCTGCATGAACATTGTACTCATTAATATGTGTTTTTAAGTCAGGACCATCATCACGAGTCATTCGTGATACAAATCATGTTCTTCATCATCATCATGGTCATAAATGCAGTCACAGATCATGATTCACGATCAGGTCATGAATCACAACATTAATTTTTTTACTAGTTACTTGGATGTATTGTAAGCCTGTTTTGTAATATCTCTCCAGGCTTCACCACCGCACCATTGTACTCATTGATAAGTGTTTTTAAGTGGGGGAGTTTTAAGCTACAGCTCATCGGGGAAGTACAGCCGTAGGCATTCATGTTCCCAATACAGTTTCATACTGGTTATCTCACACCATTGACACTGAATCATGCTCTTCATTATCACGGTCACAAATGCAGTCACAAATCACAATTCACGATCACGTCACTGATCACATTAATTTTTTTTCTAGTTACTTGGATGTATTGTAAGCCTGTTTTGTAGTATCTCTCCAAGCTTCACCACCCCACCATTGTGCTCATTAATACGTGTTTTTAACTTGGGGAGTTTTGTGCTGCAGTTCATTGGGGAAGTACAGCCATAGGCATTCGAGTTCCTTCCTATACAGCATGTGAGTTACAGTACTATAAGTAGTGGTGGGCGAAGTGGCCCCAATTCGCTCCACGAAGTGATTCAAGGAGTAACGCAGAACTTGCAGAGTACTCCACAATGTGAAGTGGAGTACTTCACTTCATAATGAGGAATGCAAAGTCCATTGAAGCCAATCACTTTGCATTATTCCGCTTTCCCCAAACCACTTCTCCACCAATTTTAAGGTGAAATATATTGAAATCAATCTAATTCGCTTCACTTCACCTTGTAATTGAGCTCCAAATGAAATTCTGCAGTGATTCATGGGATTGCAGGTCACATGGGCTCTAGATTGTTCTGCACAGCCTCAGTTCTGGCCTGGGTAGTGTGTGTGTGTAGTGGTAGCTGGAGACAATTTGCTCTCAGAGTTCTGCAATTCAAAACCTCTAAAAGCTGTTTACAATGCCTTTTTGAGTAATTTTTTGTTTTGCTCAAAGTTTACTACATCGATTGTAGGAAACCCTTCTATGTTTATATCATTGAGTGATTATTGTTGTGTGTAGATTTTAAATGTTAATTTAGAACAGTCAGTCTGTGTACTGTAAAGTGTGTTTTGGGGGAGGGGTGTATTTGTGGTGTAGGTACAGTAACTGGGAGAAAAAAGGCAGTCTTCCTGTTTTCGTTATATTTTTCTTGTATAACTGTGTTAATGTACACACAGTAATATTTTCAGTAATTCTTGACATCTTTTACTGATTATTTGCAGCAGTGTATAATTTGTCTGTTTAAAACATTTGGTTATATTAGTAAAGGTTTTCAATTTGCTACGCATTACTTGTAGTGTGTGTGTGAGTGTGTGTGCGATGCGTGCCATTAAATCAACCACCTTTTATTGTGCCATCAAGTAATTACAGCAGTGTAAACCTGCTATCCGCTGCACCTGCATTAATATTTTATACTGCTTTGTGGTATCTTTACAGGTAGTGGTTTGTTACTGCCATGCACTAATCCCCCAACTGGCAAAATGTATTTCTTTCCAGATTTGGATTTGTGACTTGTGTACACTAGTTAGGTGTTGTTGTGCCTTTTTGTATGCATCCCTTGAGTGCACAGCACAATCTTAATCCATCTGTGCATTTGCAGTGCGCCATTAATTCTGGGAGACTGCATTTCTTATTATGCTCTCATTTCACTTCGTCAGCGCTGGGGAATTTTCTGGACACAAGACAGCAGCATTTCATCGGCTCTGGGGAATTTTCTGTAAACATGACAGTAGCATTTTGCGGATGCACATTAATTCTGGCAACTCTGTGTGACCACTGCGTGCATGACTGAGTGCACCATTAATTCTGGGAGACTTTGCATATCTTGTTATGCTTTCATTTCACTTTGTCAGCACTGGGGAGTTTTCTGGACACAAGACAGTAGCACTTTGGGGATGCACATTAATTCTGGTGACTGTGTGGGTGGGGTGCTGCCAATATTGTTGTCACTCTGCCTTACTTTCTCATTTAAAGCAGAATGACAATGCAAAGTAATAATAACAAGGTGAAGTGAGCCTTTCCCTTGGGGCACTCCACGTAGCGAAGTGCCAATGCGAAGTGGCCACTTCACATTCACTTCGCAGGTGGATTTTAAATTTGCTGCATCTCTAATTATGACCTGCAGCATGGAGGAGAGAAAAAAATTCCCTTTGAGGAGGAAATCTCTGGGGATCCACGGCCGAGATCATCTTCGCTCCAGACTTTGGATGTTGAATTTAGTGATGGCTCTGCTACTGCCATTTAGAAACCCAAACAAGGTGAGCAGAAAAAATTCAAATTTAGAGGACACTATCACTCTTTCCCTCTACTGGAAATGCTATGGAGGGTTGCAAGTATTGGCCTCTACAGCAAACTACCTCGAAGGTAGAAGAAGGACAGAACAACCACTGAGGCACTCACTTGACCTACCAATCTATTATTCTGATCAAGCAAACCAAGTGCAGTCATAGGGATAATGCATTGAAGGTGCCTCAGTAGTTGATACCACTGCTAAAGGATAGCAATATATCCTCCCTTTGCAGCTAGTCATAAATTCTACATCAAGAGGTACTGCTAATCACAAATAGCTAAAGCTCCTCCTGGAGAAAAGACATTCCCACTATGGGCTAAAAAAGAAGGACTCCACACCAGCCTTCACATGCTCAGGAAGTGGACTAAGGTGCAGAGCAAGACTGTCAGCTGAGAGCTCACTCAGAGCCAATAAATTAATAAGCATGGTCAGCTAATCTCTTCTAGCAAGGTAACAAGCTTTACAAGGTAATGCAGAGAATATCAGGTACTGTGCAGCAAAGTAAACACCCTTGGTAATAGTACAGGCCAAACATTTTAAAGCAGGGAGTATCAGGCAATAAGTAGCATGGTAAACACATGTAGTAATGAGCCTGGTAAACAAAGAGTACACAGAAGCATGGTAGGTTGACCTACCAATCTACTAGCATAGGAATTGCACAGTCAGCTCAGGTTATCCAGGCCTTTAGTCAGTGTGAGGCTAGCCAAGCAGTCCATCAATATGTGCCAATTAAAGGTGGCAAATACCCAGTGGATTTTAGTGGTGAAGGCAGTATACAAACAGGAGGTGACCAAACCACAAGGGGTCACAACTCTCCACTATAATTCCTTAGGTCTCTGGCATATGCAAAGCAAAGAAGTCATGGTAAAGCACCGTGACCCACATGTAGATTTATTTAAACTAGTTTACAGTGACAGCTGTAGCTGAGCTGACCTCCAGAGTATAATGAGGGAGTGTACAAATCATGAATAGTGTCCAGCAGGAGCTGAGTCTAACAAGCAAGGGACTTTGTAGATATGGGCGGCAGTAATGCACTGAAGCAACAAGAATATTTGCTGGGTAAAAATGCATTTAAGCAGGTATGAATGATATGGTGAATGTAATATAGATTTACTTAGCCTCTGGGTTGAGTCCCACTGAGTACCACTAAACATGTTTGATCAGATTAAAAACCCGAAAAGGGTTGTTCACATGGGGAAAGCAACATGGAAAGGCAGGAGACTTGGGTGAGATTCTGTCAAATAGCTAGTAGCACTAAATAGCCAAGCAAACTGAAATTCCCACTAAATGCAGATAAACATGTTGAGCAGATGGAAAACTCCAAAAGAATTGTAGGCAAGCTGGCAATAAAGAATTGTAGTAAACTCAGGTTTGATTCCAAGCAATATAGCATTATAGTAGACTCAGGTTTGATTCCCATTGAGTGCATATAAACATGCTGAGCAGATTGAAATACCCAAAAGGGCTGGATAGAACTGAAGGCAGAAGGAAAGAAGTACAAAGCAAATAAAGAAATGCTGAGGTAAATAAGCAGGAAAGAACCATGGAGGACTGCTAGGCTGCCAGCAGAATCAGAAAGGAGCAAGCACTGAGAACTGAGAGCACTGAGAGGAAGCTGCAACAGGGAAAGGCAGCAAACTGAGAGCAGGAGCCTAGGCCAGGTGCAATGAATCAACAGAAGAAGCAGCAGCAGAGAAGGTGGAATGGGAGCTGAAACAAACAACAATTCCTGGAAACTGAAGGTGGATTGGTAGGCAGGAAAGCAGCAGATGTAGCTAAGTGTACAATGGAAAATATAAGGAACTGAGGGCTTGCTAAATTGGTGAAGAAATGGAGCCATAGCATAGGCACAGGGTTGCATAAGGAAAGAAAACAACAATAAGTAACCTGAGGTACAAACTAACAATGTAGACACAGGGCACTAGGAAACTAAATCCCAAAGAATTGAAGGATGGAGCAAAAGCTGTACAAGGTACCTGGAGCTGTGACAGGAATACAGCAGTAACTGCTGCTGCCACTCCTTGCTGCTGCTAGATGAGAGAAAGAGCTAGGGCCTGGTGCAAGCCATGAAGTGGAAGCAGCAGCAGATGGTAAGAATGGGAGCTGAAACAGACAACAAATGCAGGAGAACCAAGGATGCCAGGTAGCAGGGTAGGACAGGGAACCATAGCACAGCAAAGGAGCAACACAACACAAAGAAAGGGGCAACTAGAAGCCCCAAAAGAAAATACAAAACCAAGGCACAAATGCAGAAGAGAAAAACAGCACACAGGGAAGTACACAGCAGCCAGAAGTAAAACAAATGCTAACCAAAGCGGAGAAACACAGGAACACATCCAGCAGAAACCGAGCATAGTCAAGAGCACACACAAACTAGATGGGGGGTGCAAGGCTACAGCAGGCCCAAGGTGATAAGTGAGTAGACAGACTAACCGAGCAACTGGCAGGCAAAGAGAAAGTGCTGCAGATGGAGGCTGGGAGGAACTGCTTATATAGTTCAGGAAGTAGGCGTAGCTGGTTGCTCACCCATTGAACTGCAGGAGGAGCCTTTCAATGGTCTTTCTTACCAGTGAGCCACAATGTCGCTTTCTGTGCCCCAACAGCTGCCACAATACTGTGGTCACGAAGCCAGGTTATAGTACTGTGAGGGCTGTTTGAACAACGGTGCCGGATTGAGAGGTGGAAGTAGCAGCATGTGTTGCCGTTCTGTGTTGTTGTTCCATTGATGTGATGTACTCAAGATAGTACAACGCCATCATGACATCACATCGATGGTACAACAATGTTGGGAATGCATCAAATTCCATTTATAATAGGGCTCTCCCACACACTTCTTATACATTACCCTGGCACTTGTGTTGTTTCAAAAGTTTTTTTTAACATGAATCAAACCTTAACTAATATTCTTATTATAATATGGAAATTGTTGATGAAGAATTATATGAAGTGTTGTTCCCCAGGATGAAATGCAATTCTTCAGAATTTTTCAGCTCTCTGCAGAATTCTGCAGAAGACCTACTGAATAAAACAATGTCATTTCAATGGTAATTAGTCCCCTGTGTCATTCAGGAAAATGTGACACTGCCAGGATGAAGTGAATGCCACAGTTTCCTGCATGACAAAGGGGACTAATTGCCATTGAAATTACATTGCTTTATTCAGTAGGTCTTCTGCAGCATACTGCAAAGTGCGTTAAAAATGCACTTCATCCTGGGGGACACCACTGTACATCACTAAAATAATATATATAATTGATCTGACTTTCTGTTCCATCAGATAAATGGCAGCAAACCAACAAAGAGGTCAAGTGCTTATCAAATTCCATGTGTTTAAAAAAGTAACATTGAACTCAAGTAAAATAAAATACCAAAAATCCATGGGTAGTGTATCTCTGAAAGCCACATAACCTTGGTTGATTGATTGATTGATTGATAGGTTGGTTGGTTGATTTAAAAACTGGTGACCAGGAATGGCACACTGAGCTGAGGCTTATTTCCTAATGTGACCTGGGGAAAGGGAAATGGGATGAAAGACAAAACAAGATACAATACATTTCAAGATATTGTACAGAATTAAAGTGCAGGTACAACATAGATTACAATACTTCACAGGTATATCTTGGAAAAGATTAAAGTTCAAGCTTATAGACAAGTATCAAGCTAAGTGCATATGAAAGATACAGTATGACAAAAAGTTTGCAATAGGTTAGGTTCAACAAATGAGCAATACAGTGCGCTGGGCACAAGTTTAGACAGTCAGCAAACCAAAACCCTATGATGTCAGGGTCAAACTGGGAAGACCTCTTAGGGGAAGCAGGAGCATGTCGGGGGTGGGAGGAGTTTCAGCAATGCCTGAAGGAGGTAGGGGTGGTAGAGTGACAGAAGGATGAGGGAAACAGTTTCCAGAGAGTTTGAAGGCAATAGAGGAAGGCAAATTGCCTAGCAGAGGAATGGGGATGAGAAGTGGAGAAGGTTCACTAGTTCCTGGAGCAGAGTAAGCATGAAGCATGGGTAACTGGGGAGAGGTATGATGTGATGCAGAAGGGAAGGGAACCAAACCAGAATTTGGAGATGAATGAGGATCAGTGTGACTGGTGATGTGATGTTGGGAGAGGATGGAATGGGAGGAGTAGAGGGAGCAATGGTGAGTACGAGGAGGGGAGTTTGTCACAAAGTGACACAAGGCAAAACAGGGGGTGTCCAGTCTGGCTAGAGTAGTTGATGGGTTGGTACTGTAGACCAGGCTGGCATAGTTAAAGATTGGGAGCACCATTTTGATGAACAGCTCATGGTGGCCAGCCGGTAAGGCAGTATTTATTACAGTACAGGGTACATTAAGTAGGATGAAGTTTAACATGGATGGCATTGATGTGGGCTGAGAAGTCAAGCTTCCTGTCTAACCACATGCTAATATACTTGAAGGATTGCACCACTTCAAGAGGAGAGCAATCCAGCATGCAGATGGCCAGAATTCTGAAGAGCCTGACCAATTTCTGGCTGGTAACAAAAGTCAAGGACACCATTATTTTGGTGTTGACCTGAAGTTGATTGGTGTGGAACCAGTTTAGGACATTGTGACAATCCTGCAGTAGTAGTGAAATGACCAGATGGGAAGATGACTGTGTCATCTACATACATGTATATATCCAAGCAGGCACAGGTAGATTGGAGGTCATTCATAAAAATGAAAAAATGACCCAATATGGAACATTGTGAGGCCCCAGCTTAGATGGGAAGGGGTGATGATAAGAATTATCCAATCTGTACCAATTGCTGATGGCCCGATAGATAGGAATGGAACCAGCCAATGGCAGGAGCTGAAAGGCCAACAGAACTCAGCTTGTCCAGGAGAAATGGTTGGAACACTGAATCAAAGGCTTTGGCTAAGTTGATAAAAACGGTGGTCATGATATTCCCCTGATCTGTCTTTAAGAAGATGAAGTCAGTGACTCAGAGCTGGGAGGAGACAGTGGAAAGTTGTTTCCAGAACCCAGACTGTAATGGGGAGAGAAACCTGGAAGAGGTAAGGTAATCTAGATGTATAGCATAGACTAACATCTCTTGTAGCTTGGTGAGGGAGAGGACAAGGAAGATAGGATAGAAATTTCTAGGTGAAGAGGGGTCACCCTCTTTGTGAAGTGGAAAGACTTGTGCAATCATTCAGGACTGAGGAATGGAGAAAAAGGAGACAGAGAGGTTGTGCATGTGGTTAAGTGGAGCAGCAATTGCAGGAGCTGAGAGCTGGAGGAGTTTGGGATTAAGCCCATCCAGGCTGGACTTTGACAAATTAAAGGAAGACAGGGTAAACAGGATGTCATGAGTAGTGACAGGAAGAAAATGTAAACCCGAAGAGGTTTGGGAGTGAGAAAAGGGGGGGGGGCACAGTGACTGAGATACAGTATCAATAAAGAGAAACATAATTTGGGATAATACACTCATGGTTCCTAAGCTAACAAAAACACCATACCCTAATTCCCCCCACACACACACAGACACTGGCTCACACCTGGAAATATGTTTCAACTATGGGTGCCTTTCCAGGACAAATATTCTAAATAAATAAAGTATTTAAACCTCATAGTTATTGGTCTTAATTGTATTTCATTTTTACTAAAATCTGACCATGTTGTACTGGCATCAGCAGCACTGTATGCAGAGGTTAGAGTGCTCTTTGAAATGTATGTTGCTTCCCACTATTCATGAAGGCTGATGAGCCACAAAACTCCATAAGAGTGCCCTAACCTCTAAAAATGGCATTGCTGATGCAAACTGTGGCAACCAGGAGCATACCTAATTTTGCCTACAAGGTCACAGATTCCCATTGTCATAAAATGTAAAGAAAAGTTTGGAAAAAAACTCTTTATTAGCATGCATCTAAGCAGTGATAATCTTTCAGGCTCAACACATTAATTATTTAATATGGGCAGAAAACCTTCTAGACACATCAAGCTCACCTGACTAAAAAATTCAAATTCCAGCATGCTAAGATATTCAAATTCCAACATGCTACATAATATAATTATTTAAAATGCAATTAAAGGAAAGCTACACAAACACTGCATGGGAAGTTTAGCTCTGCACTAGTTCCTGATTTGCCATTTTAAGATTTCTTCCACTAAAGTGAAGCTGTGGATCAAAAATAATTTAGGACCAAACATAAGTAGCAGTAGACTCACACAGAAACAATTCTGTTTGGGGTACCAATATCAGTTTTACACTAACAAAAGATTATTGCCCCATCGGTTAATTAAAAACATTGACATTAGGTCCCCCAAGCCTTTTTGAGATTGTCTGGGCCTCAGAATAAAATGCCATGTAAAAGAAATACCATGTAAAAGTAAACAGACATGAAATCAGATAGGCTGCATATGTAGCAGGCTCCTACCTAACAGCACATGTAATGGATGTACTTTTTCTTAATCTTGTGTTTTAAATTTGTAAGGCTTTCAACATTCCTTAACTGGTCATTTGTTAAAGTAATAAGGTCAGAATCTTAATATCTTTTAGGGTCCTCTAAAGATCATGTAAACATTTTAGGATGATTATAAGCAAATGGGACTGTATAATCTGAATCTAGAAAGAAAAACAAGAAACAATGAGAACATTGAGCAATAGGTTAAAACAACAGAAGTGATAGTTGTCCAAGGTGGGGTTGTTTTGCTAAGTTTGTACAATTTAAAAAAAATATGTGAAGAGACATTGTCATGCTTGCCATTTCATTGTATCAGTGGCTCATAAGGATACAGATAATTAACTACCATCAATCTTTGTTTTCTTTCTGTCTCTGCCATTAATTGACATACAATATGTGGTAGGCATCTTCCATGCTGCAAGTCATGGAGCCCTCAGTGTTCCTTGAGTTTTGGACCATCCAATTGTTGTGATCTGCAGTTTTGCCAAGGTTGCCAGAGCTCCAGCAACATATTTTATTGGACACAAAAAGGGCAGAGGAGAAGTGACCAACTGCAACGACCACGATAAAAAATGCAAGTTCTTAAACAAATGGCTCTTTGGCCAGTTCACTGGTGCAGTGGCAAGGTGTCCACTTGTGGCATCGACATCTTGGGTTCTGAGATGGAGTCGGGAGTTAGAGGGATGGCTAGGGGGAGAAGGACTGAGCATCCCAGGGACTGCTGTCCTTCTTCAGGGGGAGAGTGGAAGAGTGTCTGGCACACTGTGGACCGCTGGCAGAGACCCAGGGTACCACTGCTGCTAGTTCCATAACTCTTGGGAGTTGGGGCAGATGCTGGCCATCATTGCATGTCCCTACCTCCAGGGAAGTCCAGCATACAAAAAAACTACTCCACCTCGTGCACAAAGCCCTGCTCTACCTACCCCGAACTGCCCGATAGTGTTCCAATAAGCGACTTCCCCCGTGGCCCTACAGTGGGGAAGGGTAAGCCCAGGTAGCCCTGCCAGTCACACCACGATGGGTACTCTGGATGTGCTTTTCAGCGGGGGGGGGTCGTATCTGCAGACTGCCTTGGAGGGGAAGCCTGAGAGATCAGGGTCTGGCATGGCAGGGGATGGGACCTGGAGTGTGAGTGAAAGTACAGAGGAAGAGATGACAAAAAAATGGCTCTATCCCTTTAGGAACAATATAAGAAGAGTGCACTCCACATCCCCCAAAGGTGCAGCTTACAATGGTACATAAAACAAAAAAAGATATAAAAAAGGCACATACAGGCTCAGCTGTGGAATGAGATTTATATGTTAATAGGCTCAAGAACTGCCAAGATACCTACCCTTACATATCGCCTTCTTGGAGACTTAATGAGGAGGCCGGGTGGGGCTATTTAGTTCATGGCACAACTAAGTACCCCAATTAAACAAGTACTTAGTCTGTCACTGCATAATTAAATTCATATGTGCATGCAACAAAAGTGCAAGCGCAAAAAAGTGCCATTTCAAACAGTACAAAAAAGATTGCTATTTACAGAATGTATCTCAATTTCACACTGATGCCACAGACAATTCCTATCCTGATATTCTTGACAAGACATGTACTATTAGTGTCAATACTGATGCACAAGTAATCATATATTTCTACATGAATCACCAAGGCCACATAGTAATCTTGAATATTTAATCTGACTTTAAATGTATTTTTTATTTTATTAGAATGCAGTTGCAATGAACATGGACAGATAGGACAGGTAAAAGGATGTATTTATGTATCACAGGGAAAAATCCAATTTATTATACAAGTTATTTATTTTGATGCAACTGTTGCTAATTCTTAGTGTGATTGAGTAGCCTGTCTGAACACTCCAGATATTTAGATTCAATTAATAAAATGTCTGTTACAAATCTGTTTGGGGTTCAGGAATAATGGGCTCCCAGGGAACCATTATGAAAGAGACAAATGAAACTTGTGACAAGAAAACATGAGATGGCATTTAAACTGCTTAGACAGTCGAAAAAAACAGCAAAAACAAATTCAAGGCAAAGAAAAATTGGTTTGTATTACAAAACTTGACACTGAACAATATTCTCAAAGATTATTTTTAGTAATCAAACATTAAAAGATGCTGGTCTGAAACCTATATCAACATACACCGAGTTCAATTGTATAATGGAGACATTAGCCCTGGTATCAAAACGAAACAATTATGCAGTGGATTGGGAAAAGGTGGAGGGTTATGGAGGCTAATAGAAGATTAAGTGAGAGTTGAAAAAGGTGGGGAGGGTACTATGATAGCTCTATCCCTTTGCAGTCATACTAGGAAGTGGGACATAACATAAATATAGGTCACAAATAATGTTTTATTAGCTTTGATGGAAAAGTCACTAATGTTACAGTCAAGGGCATGAACTCTAACATTGGTCATTAATGTTTTACAGGCACTTGTGAAAGATATTGAAAACAAAAAGCAGCATAAAGTCAGAGGAATAAATGTACACAGGATGCCAGATGTTAAAACTAAGTCAGCTATTTTAAAAGAAGCAAAGAAAAATGCAGCATAGAGAAATAAATCTTATTGGTGCATCCACGTCACAATTTACTGTAGCTGTCATAAAGTACAGCATTCCAATAAAGACATTGCATGTTTTATAGAAACAAAGAATCTGATTGCAGATAAGGACTGCTTGGCCCACCTAGTATGCCCATTTTCCTACCTAACAGATAAGCTGCAGATCCTAGTAAACCAACAGCTTACTTCCTCCTACCACCCCCACTAGGACTGCCTTATGTCTGTCCCATTTATTCTTGAATTTCTCCACTGTTCTTGACTCCACGACCTCCTCAGGGAGACTGTTCCATGCATCCACAACCTTTTCCATGAAAAAATACTTCCTCACATTACCTCTGAGCCATCTCCCCTCTATCTTCAAATTGTGCCCTTGTTCTTGCACATCTCTTTTTCTGAAAGATACTACCCTCTTGGACTTTGTTGATTCCCTTGAGGTACTTGAAAGTTTCTAGGTTATAGTTACAGAAAACCAGTTAATTTTAACTTGTCCATATGTCATATATCCTACAGTACTTTAAAATGCTATACCTATGAATATATTTCAGACTTCATGACAAGTCGGGCATTTATTGGAAATGTGAACCTCCATTGGTAGCCACTTTTCCTGGTGTTATGCAATACTATTGTATTAAATGCAGAAAACAGTATACATGACTACATGAGGTGCTACAAACAATGGTGCCTATGCACAAATGTGTACAAAGTCTGTGCAAAGTGCAAGACCATGGTGCACAGCTACGCAGCGTGTAAAGGATCCATGGTACGGTATGCATAAATGGCCAAGTGGGACACGCAGACCCATGAGGCAGAATGACAGGGAACATGTAGCGGGCCATGCAGAGCACAAAATCATGTCAAGGATATGTGGACCCTCCCCTTGACTCCATCACACAAGGACATGGTGACCGCCCCATGCATTGGCACGAAAGTGAAGACCATGCAGGAGAAGAACATGGAGACAATTGTGGAGAGTGACAGAGGTGTAGAGGGGTGCATCCCACCACTGGTGCAGGTCAAATAGGCAGCCCATGCAGGTGGACAGGGCCATGGCCATATCCAGACATGAGGCAGAGCACATCCCAGTGCACCAAACTTCTCCAGTGGCCAGGTGGCATCCATGGTCAGCGACATATGGACGCACAACAGAAAGCTGTATGGGGCACAATCCATGTCCACTACCCCTGAGGTAAAGACAAAACTGTGGCTTGACATCCAGGCAGGCATGAACACCACTGGTCCAGAAAACCAGACACTGTCAGCTATCAAGCACAAGTAGTGAGACATGGGCACTGCGGTGAACAGGAAACTCACCACAGGTGCTTGAGCATGCCAGGGCACCAGAGGCAGCCCACCCAGAATCGATACGCAACTGACGCCACTGGAGAGCATGGTGGCAGACATCTTCACAGATGACAATGTCTATGGGGAGATGGAAGGTATAGACACCATGAAAGGTACGCATGCACTGGCAGAGTACTGGTACCATAGGGCTGTCACAACATGCATGTACTAACAGCCATGCGCTTCACCCACAGAGACAGGTACTGATGTACACATGACAGCTAAGGCAACACTGCAAAGCAAGGACACAACGGCATTGCAGGTGGGATGCATTGAAAAAAGGCAGGAGGAGGAAGGGAAAGGTGAGTCACAGGTGCACACACACCCCTGCAACAGGCAATAGTAAGGGACAACCACAGCCAGACTAACATCCCCATATTCCCCACAGGTACTGAGCTGGAGATGGAGACACAGTTGGAGCAGGAGACAGACCTTGACAGCACACTGGCAGCCCTGGATAAGGGGACACAAAAGCCAAGCGAGGAGACAGACAGAGGGTGTGCCATCCATGTGCACCAGCATGCACCTAGACAACAGGCATGGACCAGCGATGATGGAGCAGTCAGTGGTACTGCAGCACTTGGAATAGAAAATCAATGCCAAGAGGGCATGCCAAGGCAAAGAAGGGCACAAGACATGCCCTGAAGATAGTGGATATAAAGGACTTCGACATGGCTGATGGGCCGCATATGACCAGCGTGCAGCCATGCCTTCATGACAGCACTGTACAGTGAGCTGCAGCAGCTGGAACTGGACAGACTGGTGGCACAGCATTGGAACATAGAGGCACTGGTGGCCCTGACCAGCAAGGTGCAGGAGATGAGGCATGGGATCAACCGGTGGGCAGATCTCCATGAGAGGCTCGTGGACCACCTGGCTAGAAGGGATATGCCACATGGACAGGCTGCCCACACAACACCCAACATGGCACATGCTCATACAGAGGTGTCCCTGGCATGGTGTCCCCAGAGCAGGATGTGAACACACAACCGTGGGACATAGACAACACACAGGTGATGGGCCACAGGGGGCAAGCACAGCCCACATGCAGACCACCCATACACAGAGTGTGGAGGCACCGGGACATGCTACAGACACAACACAGGAGGACAGTAACATCCACCATGACACCCACAGCCCTGCAACCGAGGAAGCCACAGAGGGCCAGCAAACTGAGCAGTCCCACACCTGCATGTGCCAGAGGGCTACCCCCCCAGTCCACATGCACTGATTAAGAGACTGAGCACATGGTCCTCAGCCTGCCTATAGGCAAAGCCCTATGAACCACAAGGGCAATAACATTGCACAAGCACCACTCACCACACCTGTATCACACAATCACAAACATAGCTTGCCCACTGTACATACCACACACACCCTGTGATACCATGGTGTAGCCGGTGCCAAACATCCCACACTGCTTATGCCACCACACATCCACAGCCACAACAAATACCACTGTGCGGTACAGTGGCCACCCCCATTTGCAGCACCCTACCATGGCCCACAGTGCATGTCACCTGACCTGCCACACCAAAAGCATCGCAATGCAGCTAACACCATGAGCCACATGCTTACCTGTGCTGGAAATGCATGCCATGTGACCACCACTCCCGCCTCCCAAACTGGTGCACTCAGTGCTTGGTGTCATCATTACCCACCCTGCACCCATGATGGCTGGGGCACACACACGCCATGAAGCACTGATGTCTATAATAGCCTCATACAAAGATGCCCATGCACTGGGGACACACGCACATCAGTGGCACCACACATGAAAAACTTCCATCAGTCCAGCTGCTGTGCCCATGTACACCACTACTGCTGGAACTTGCCCTGTTCAAGGGCTTCATGTGCTGCATGGCCAACCACTGTCTCTGGCTCCCTGCATGGCTCCTCGTACCTCCAGAGGTGCATCATGCTGGTGGTCCTCCCGCATGGGCACATTGATCGCTGGGCCACATTATGGAGCATGGCACACAAGGTGAAAACCTTGCATGCTCTTCCTGGGAACATCATTGTTCCCCACGAGCATGGTCCAGACACCAGAAATGCATCTGCAATAGCCCGATGGTTCTCTCCCTGATTTTCCATGTCTTCTTGTGGGCATGGTTGTTGGCCTCCTCCACTGCACTGCTCACCTCCAGAAATGGTGTCATCAGGAATGGGTGCAGTGGGTAACTGTTGCCACCTGTTCAGGGCAAAAAAGAATACTATCAGTGATGGCATGCAGTGGCATGGATCGCAATGCCATACATGGTGCCATCACTATACTCACCCAACAGCTAAACATCCAACCAACTGACGCGTAACAGGGCTCCACGGTGTGATGCGTCTTGTATGTATGCTTCGTAGCATGTGCTGGGATACTTAGCACATGCATTCATGAACATACCACCTGCAACACACACCACCTGACAGTTCACAGTGTGAAACCCCTGTCTGTTCCAGTGCACCCTGTCATGCACAGATGGCGACAGTATGCCTATATGGGTGTAGTCTATTGTGCCATATACATTTGGCTTACCGTGCATGGCATAGAAGGCCTGTTTCTTGGCACAGACATCAGTGTCCACTGTCAGGAAACTGATGTGCTCCTGCACATGGGCCACCAGGGCATCCATCACCTGCTTCACTGCCCATGACATGGATGACTAATAGACTCCAACTGCATCACCAGTCACCCTCTGGAATGACCCTGTAGCATAGTATGACAAGCTGCATAAAACTTTGGTCTCCACTGTCATCGCCCTGGACCACCATGTCCATGGTGCAATGTTGTCACAGACCATGTCACAGAGCTGTGCGATCATGGCCCAGGGGACCCTGAATCTTTCAATGTTGTGTGCGTCCCTCAGTATGGCCGCATCCAGCCATGGTCTGAACTCTCTGAGCCATGGTCCTGCTTGCTTCCACTGCTCCATCTTCATGTTGAGCATGTGCATGCTAATCAGTATCCTGGTATAGATCCTCCCTCACTGCTACAGTTCACTGTCTACCTGTGATCATGCCACTGCATCCCATTTATCTGCCCTTGCTCACCTGTAAGTACCTTTAAGTGGGCATGGCAGGGGAAACATGCACACCCATGTTACCCATGCAGGTGTCATGTGCATACACTGCACCGTGGTGTTGTAGCAACGGCTGCTGCTGATGGTAGCTCTGCGATGGCTGTGTCACAGGTTGGGCATGTGGGGATGTATTCAAAAGACTTTGGAGGATATTTGAAGACACCTACACTGACCACCACAGCAGTGGTACCCTGTGGAGGCTGGCAGGTCATATTTGGGTATATATTTCACCTGCAGGGTGTGCTTTGGGGTTGTGTGAGGTCTGGTTGCTGTCCATGGTGCTAACTGTTTTTTCCTTTCTCATCCCTCACAGGATCACCAAGGCCTGCCACAAAAGCTGGAAATGTCCAGGGTGGAGCACCTGGATGGAGCACCCTGCATTGTGTGCACACTGCAAAGACAGAGACACTGGCAGCTGTCTAATCCCAGATACCTGTGCCTGAGGATGGTCAACAGTGATATCGTGTACAAATCTAACACGTGTGATATGGAATGTGGCGGTGCCATTGAAGGTGGGTTCTGCATACTGTGTAATGTCCCTGTTGTGCACCCTTGCCTTGGTAGTCAGAGTTCTGTCCCTCTTCCCTGTAGATTGTCACTGTGTTCTCTTTCCTTTTCAGTGCTACAAAGGACCCTCTGCCACCTCATGCTGCTGCCACTCGACTGTACTGAATCCTCAGCATCCAGTGACAGGGGAGCCAGCCAGGAGGATGATGCCTGATGTGACATGTGTCACTGGTTGGGCCATGAGCGACAGTCATCTCTGACCATGTTGCATCTTCATGGGTGCAGACTTTTGAGCATTGGGTTCTGGAGCCTTGGATGTTATATGTTCACTGTTTGTTTGCCAATGTTGCCTTTATGTCATGTTGAGATGTTATTGTGTGGCTGACACTTATGCTGTTTGAAATTTGTACATTAAAGCTTTTACATACATTTACCTGTGTGGTTACTGTCTCCTGTAGTGCAAGTGGTGGGTTGTGGTTGCTAGGTGGTTCTTGGGAATGGTGGAGGGTGGGGCATCCTGGGGAGGCATAATGGGGGCATCAGGGGTGAGCAGCATGGGGGACAGTGCAGGTGTACTACATGTGAGCCATGTGTGGCATGGCAGGTGTTCCCTTGCATGGTGCCCCATTGGTAGATGTTGTGCATTGCTGGGTGGCTATGTGCCATGGGCAGCATGCATCCCCCGGGACACTGTGCACCATGTTGCATGTATGGACCATTGTGGTACATCCCTTCAGTGTGCCTCTGGCACTGGCTCTCATGACAGTGCCTTGGCCATACCATCACACCACATGATGATGTGGCTGGTGGCATTCTAGGTCTGAGGGTCCACAAGTAGCTGCAGTATTAGCATCCCTCTGCATGGTGTGCTTGGCTGGGGACAGCCCTGCACACATCCTTTGCACATCACCCATCGTGTGATTGTCTGACCGGACACTGGAAGCGGTGTACATGATGTGGGCTTTGTGTTGCTGTGGTCCTGGTCATCCTGACCAGCTGCATCTTCTACTGCACCTCAGCTTGCATGCTCCTCCTCAAATGGTCTCCCATGTGTCCCCCTTGTGTGCTTTGGCACATGTGCACTTGTGCATGTCCCAGTGACTGACATGGACAGGTGTGGATTGTCCCTGCCATGGGGTCCAGGGTACAGCCATGCAGCCCTGTGTGCTTGGCTGCCAGCCATGCTGTGCAGACATCTATGGCAGACCTCCACCTGCCATAAGCATACGTGCCTACCACCATGATCCTGGCTGTTGTACCTGGTGTTTCTGCATGCAACACTATGCAGCCATGCCCCTACATAGCAGTCACAGTACTGTGCGCAAGTTGCCTGCATGGGCTCCCAAGTGTGCTTTGTGCATGCCTCACCAGCATGCTGTGCACAGGATTCTCATGTTGGCACCTATGCACGCTGCCTATGCACCCCTGCACACACCACATTGCCCTTTTGCATAGGGCCCAGTGTTTGTTGTCAAGTAAAAACAGAAGCCCATCAGTCAATATCCACTCCCAAAAGAGACTTCATATTCTGAGGAGATGGTTTAAGGAAAAAGATTTACTGCAGGAAAAAGCACAGAATACAGCAAGCAAAAGTGCTAGCACAGAGCCCATGTTTCATACATGAAGCTACTGGCGCAGTTGTGATTATAAATTACCTCTGCCACAGACACCCACAAAAATTTGCATAGTTGTGTTCAAAAGTAGCTTCCATTGCAGCACCACTTACTTGTAGAAATAATTCACCAAGAAAAGTGACAATGCAACATAACTGTCTAACACAAACCTAGTGAGTTCTGACAAAAACCTGTGAGAGAAAGACAACCTGGTGGCATGGAGGGCTGAGACACTGATGCCTTACCTTCTGCCATGTAGGTGACCCATGTTTGTGGTGCAGCGGATCACCGGGAGTCGGCCAGAGAGGGAGAAGACTGAGTGTCTGAAGGACAGCCCTCTTCTCCAGGGGAGGAGTGGAATCAATATCAGACATTTGCCTGACACCTAGCAGTGTCTGGGTGTTGGCATGCTGGTCCTGCACATCGGAGGGGGTGGAGGCTGAGCTGATGCCTGGTGTGCACCATGCAGAAGCATGCACTGCTCAGCCATTGGCATTATTGCACACTATTGTGGATGCACTTGAGCCATGGGGGGGGAGATTCACAAAATAAAACAGTTACAGTTTTAATGTTCATAACCACCCCCTCCTTCTGTCCTATACCATGCAGTGACTCCATAGTTCTCTGCATAAATAATTTACATGTCAGTTGCAGAGCATAATTTAAAATTATGAAGTCTTACAATGTTCTGAAAATGTAAAAATGAATGTTCCTGAAATGTGACATGAAGCTCAATCCTTTATTAAGCTCTGAAATCCTAAAGAACTAAGGACATGCATTGATAGATTTATAGCACTGGACACAGCTAAATCTTGGCAAATTTTCCAGAAATTTTAAAACCATTGCATTTTCCTTACTGGGCAGTGCAAATCAACCCTTTTTAAAGCTGATTTATCTAATGCTAGAATTATACCCAAGAAATGTTGGTGCATAGTGGATTCTGTTTGGAAGTTGCCTTCTGACTCATCTGAGTCCTCCACTACTAATGTATCCTATGGCGGAACTACATTTTATTCCAAGGATGCTATCTGTCCATTTAATTCTTTTTTTTTTTTAACTGCGGTCCCCGTCATATTGCTAAACAAGTCTGGTTTATTGTTGGATGGCATGCATAGTGATTCCCTTGCTGAGTAGGTTACACTTCAATGCCTAGATTTTATTTTACGTCCTTGAAGACTGAGGACGTGTTCAGTCTGTTAAGATCCTTGAGGGAGGACACAACCACAAAAAACTGACAACCTAGATAACAACTTACTTAAGTGCAATGCCTATATTTTGGCCTTTCTTCTAACTTACTTAACTTGTCTCTTACTATACAACATTTTCCTTCTGTGTAGAAGTATTCTTGGTCATCCTGCTTAAGAATGGGGGATAAAACTATGGCAGATGATTATCACCCAATTTCTCTACTCCCCATAGTTTCAAAATTTAAGGAAAAAATGGTCCTATACCAGATTAAAGACTACCTAACAAATTATTAGGCTTTATCTCATTTCTAATCAAGTTTCAGGACTAAGTTTTTCACCCAGACAGCACTGACTTTCATGATTCTGTCTCTAGGGCTTTAGATAAGGGGTGCCTTGTGGGTTCTACTCTATACTTATAAATCTCTCTGTTCTTGTCACAACTATTCAGGGTGAGTTTGATAAAGTAGTGAAACGGTTCTCAGACAACATGTTACATTTAAATAGTAAACGCACTCAGCCAATGCTGTTTGAGTCTTCACATTCACTGTCTTTGGTAGATTCCTCTTTTTCAATTCACTTAAAAAAATCACCCATTAGAACTGGTAGTATCTTGATCTTCTTCTTGATTCCTTCTTGACTTTCAAACCTCACACTAACAAAACGTGTCCACGGTTCATTAATGCCTAAGTCAGATATAGCACGCCAGACACTATCTGCCAACTTTGGACCATAAACATATTATTGGGCAAGCAGATCTTCCCACTAACAGAAAGAAAGCCAAGCAATTCACAGCACTAAAATAAAACCATTCAGATGCATGAGTTACAGTTTAAACTTTTATTCTGCATTTCAGCACAAAGGTACAGAAAAACTCAATGTTTCACTTCACAAACCAGAAGCTTCATCACGCTTGAGTTTTGCTGTACAGTACCCATGTTTTAAACTGCTGAATACATTTTTAAACTGTAGCTCATGCATCTGGACAGTTTTGTTTTAGTGCTGTGAGTTGTTCAGCTTTCTTTCTACTCATTTGGTATTTGCCATGGTGCACCGCATGCCTGGAGCTGCCTTTTCCAACATTGCAATTCTTCCCACTCTTGATTATGGTCATACCATTTATTGCCATGCTGCTGATTTGCATCTCCTTCCCTTAAGCACTGCTTTCAGCTGCTACATTTTATTTTGAAATGAAGATTGGATGACCATCATTGTTCATTATAACATCAGATAAACTGGCTATCACCTACTTCAAGGCACAACCTATATTGAGTATCCCTTATTTACAAATTGGATCGTACTCAAACTCCAACTTACCTAGCTCAGGGGTTGATTGTTCCTTCTGATAAATACAGTTTTAGGGATATGCTGCACCAAGGCTTATCCTTGGTGTGGCATATATCAAGGCTTACCCTTGGTGCGGGGGTAGACTAAGGGGTAGCGTGTAGAAGTATTTCTTCACAAAAAGGGTGGTGGGTGCATGAAATAGACTCACAGAGAAGGTGGTGGGGGCAAACACAGTGGAAGGAGTCAAGCATGTATGGAACATGCATGGATAACCTTAGCAATGGGAACAAAGAGGAAAAGCTGGAGATCAAGTAGACTCTGTGGTTTTTACAGGATGAAAGCAGGGAAAATGGGCAGACTGGATGGGCCTAGCGGTCCTTATCTGCCATCAATTTCTATATTTCTATGTTTCTTTCACCCAAAATGTTCACACGCTTTCACAGAGAATGTTTTTAATATGGTGCCCCACTTTCTTGGAATAGTTTGCTCCCTCAGCTCAGAAATTGCTCCACGATTGGTTCTTTTAAATATGGCATAAAAATTGTTGTTACAGGAACAATCAACCAGCAATTATCTTTCTAGTTAATCTGTGTATTATTTGTTAATGGAGTTTGCCCTTTATGGGGCAGACCAAGTTGTCCTGGTGCACCCCTTCCCTTTACCTTAAGATGGCGTGCTCAGAAGGGGAAGGGGAAGGGAAGGGGAGGGACAGGGAGACAGAACAATGGGCAGGCAACAGGAAGGGGAGGGGCTAAAGGAGGTATATAATGGGCAGCACAGGAGTGGTTCTTCTACTTTTGCTGGAGTTTTGATTTACACAGAAACTGCAGCATGTCAGATTGGCATCTTGATTGTTTGAGCAGAGGTTTGTGCATTAGGAAATCAGGTAAGAAACAAACAGCTTTGTTTAGCCATGAGGCAGCATTTAAAAAAAATGGGATTGTTTGGTTTTGCCAACAGAGCGAGGTTCAGGTCTGCTCCTGCCTGTAATTTAGAGGAAGAGTACTAAACATGAATGCTGGTTGTAGGTGAATGCTGTTGTTGAGTATGCAAGTGGTTTTTTCAGTAGGTGAGCAAGCCTAGGTGGGAAATATGTTTTAAGGATGCATTACTGTATTATAGAGCTCTATATAAGGGGCTCAAATCTCTTCTGTGCTTGTGAATAATTGTAGAGAAGTTCCAGGGTTTACTCTCCTGTTCCCTTAATTAAGTTCTAAAAGAGAGGCAGCGAAAGAGACACCTGGGATGTTTTATGCTTAGCATTGCAAGTATTAGGACGATAACCAGAATCTGAGGAGAGTAATGGGAAAGCGAGTGGGGAGATAATTCGAGCACCCATTGTTGAAAGAAAAAGAGCAGCATGCAAAGTATCTTCCGGCGTCGGCCTAAAAGATCAGACAAAGAGGTTTTGGGGGCGACAGACGAAGGGGAAGAGAAAGGAAGCAATGAAGGTGGAGGTAGAGAAACGAGCTGGCTGGCTTGGGGAGGGTGAAGCAAGATGGCATTAGCAGCAACTCACCAAAAGAGCAAGAGAGCTAGATATGGAAGTGTGCAAGGGCAGCAAAAGGAGGGAGAAGCCCTCACCCTTGGCCTGGTGCTGAGCTGGGCTAGCATTGAGCGTGTGGACACCAGCATTTAGGTGGGGGTCTGGGATATGGGCCTGTGTGGGGGGCCGACAGAGAGGGCCTCGTGGTGTGACATCACACGCCAGTTCCAAGGGTAGATGAGTGGAGAGTGGGGGGCAGTATTATTGCAATAGGGCAGTTGGAATGTAATTCTAAGAGGAATTTCAACCTGAGGGGTGACAGAGAGGGACTAGAAGCGTGACATCACACGCCGTTTTCAAGGAACTCACAAGAAAGAAGTGGACTGCATTTCTATGGGGAATTTGGACCTGGGGGACAGACAAAGAAGTAATTGCACTGGGATAGGACGAGTGATTGGGAAGGCCGTTGAAAAAACCCAGCCTGAGGGCCGAAAGAGGTGGCCATGTGGCATGGCAGCACCCGCTTTGGTTTTACCAAGTTCTTTCTGGAAAAGGGGATCAGGGGCCTTAACCAGGGGAGATGGATGCACAGGAGCCATGTGAGATTAACTGTGTCCATGGGACAAGGTGGGGTTTTTGTCTCAGAAGACTGATTGGAGGCAGACAGGGGAGAAAGGAAATGGCCGCATGGTGGGATGCCACATGCTGTGGGTAGGCCACACATCGAGATGATGGGCCTTCCTAATGGCAACAACAAAAAATGGATGCTGCTCCATTAATTTTTGGGAAGGGGGAGATCCTGGGGGGAGCAAGCATTTCAAGGGAAGAACCACAACGGGCCGAGGGGGGGTCAGAAGGGCATTTAAGAGGTCTGGTCAGTCTGGCCAGGACCTAAAAAACAGGCAATGGCCTCATGACCTGCCTTTATCATGTCCTGGGAAGCACACGGTGATAATGACACCCTAAAATAGGGAAGTTCCGGGGGAAAGGAGTGGGGCATGCAGGGGGAAAGGAAAAGGAACAGAGGCCCTAGAAAGGGGGCAGCTGCAGAGGACAGCTGGGAACCTTGGAGGGTTATGGGGAAAGGGATAGGAAGCACCAAGTGCTGGGCCGAGGGGTCGGATGGGCGGAAGGATGGCGGTGGCATAATAGGCCAAGAGATAGGCCAAGAAAATGGAGATGGCTGGAGCATACATTGGGGAATTTTCCCATACACAGTGACAAGAAAACAAAAAGGGAAGGTGGGACTGCTATACCACGGGCTAGTTACAACAGTGTTTAATGAAAAAACTTTCTGTCAGTTGTCTCCACAGCTTTCCACAGGAAACAAAAACATGGCACCAAAAAAGAACAGGTCTTCAAAATAGGAAGCCTACAGGGATATTGTGGAGCTGGCAGATAAAGCCAACAGAATGTGGCAGTTGGTGGAGGGGGAGGAACCGGGGAGATCTGGGGAGAAGTGGAAAGCTGGGAAGGGAAAAGGGGGAGGAGGGAAATGGCCAGCAGGGAGGCTGCACAGCCCATCCAGGGTACGCCACCGATGGTGGTACCACCCTGAGTGGCCAGCCCAGTACATCCACAGCCCAATGACCCAGTACCATCAGTACCTCTCCAAGATCAGGTGCTGGTTCCTCCGGTGGAGCCCAGACCAGATCCCCTGAGCACAACGGTTCCTCTGCAACCACCATTATTCCAACCAGCCATTCAACTACAGGGGAGCAATCCAGGGCATCACGAGGACAACAGGCCACAAGGAGTTGACAAGGGCACAGGTAATGTATCCGCATCAGTGGGAGAAAGCATAAAAGAATATATAAGCCAAATTATTTCGGCACTCGGGACAGGTGGGTTGGGCCAGATGGAGTCAGCACTGCCTGAGATTAGGTCACATAAGGAGACAACAAAGGAAGGAGAGAAAGGGAGAGAAAACATTGGAAAAGGAACAAGAGAGATAGGAACACCAGGAATCAGAATGGGGAACACGTGCCCCTGGCCACAAAAGAGAAAATATGAAAGGGGGAGAAAGTGGACATTTTTGCTCTAGTAAGCTGAGAAGTGGTGGCAAAATATGAGGAAACAGAGAATACAGGAAAAAGCGAAATGGCAGCAGCAGTAGTTTTGTTGGGCAAGAAAGAGGAGGACAAATTTACTAAAGGGAAGACTTGAGATGGATGGTTTGTTGGGTTTGCTACGTATTCAGTGGTAGTACTGGAGAGGAAGCCAGAGCTGGGCATTCCACTCATCACATACTCCCTGATAATAAGGTGGGCAAAGGAAAAAGGGGGTGTGGGGTGGATATACTATGATGAATTTTTCCGACAAATGATGGTGATGTATGAGGATGTAAGATGGGACACAAAACAAATAGATTTGTGGACTGACTATGTAACCGATCAGTCCACACCAGAAGGAGAGATGGGGAGGAGGGACGTGATGCTCCACAGGTGTTGTTGGGGTTATAATAGGGCTGTTTGTTCCTGGCTGCAATGACGCTTTTGGCATGCATGTCCCAAATGTGAGGGAGCACACCCAGCAAGCAGATGCAGAATGACATGGGCACAAGGATCCCAAGGAGCAGGTGGGTAAGGAACAAGTCAGCGGTTTTTTCCAGAAGAGCAAGGGTATAGAGGACAGGCATGGAATAGAGGGGGGAGAGGCAGAGGGCATACAGGTAGGGGGAGTCAGTCTTACTGACTGCCTTGGCCAAGACAACGGTAGGGGGAGGCAGTATGGCAGAAAGGAAAAGCAGAGGGCAGGGGATCAATTTCAAGAAGCAAGAACGCCCATCAAGATAGAGGCATGAGGGGACTGGTTAGAAAAATACCCAGATAAAAATGTGGCAGAGATGCTCAAGACAGGTTTTAGGACAGGTTTTTCATTACAGTGAGAAGGCCCGAGGCAAGTGAGAGAAGCGAACAACCTGGGCTCAGTTAAAGGGAAGGAAGAAATCTTAAGACAGAAAATAGAGAAGGAAAAGAGAGTTGATAGAGTGGAAGGGCCATACGATAACCCCCCATTGCAGAATATGAGAATTTCTCCATTGGGCTTGGTTCCCAAAAAGCAGCAAGGGAAATACAGGGTAATTCACCACCTGTCATTTCTGGAAGGGAATCTGTGAATGACTTTATAAGCGAGGAACATAGCAAAGCGGACTTATGCCACATTAGAAGAAGCGGTCCAGATTATCCGCAACTCCTGATGCTTGGATGGCAAAAACGGACACAGAGTCCGCTTTCAGATTGCTTCCGATTAGAAGGGAAGACTGGGACCTGTTGGGGTTTAAAATTGAGGGGCAGTATTATTTTGACAAAGCAATGCCCATGGGATGTTCCATAGCTTGTGCTATGTTTAAGGCATTCAGCACCTGCTTACAGTGGATATTTCAAGAAAAAACTGGTTGCAAAATGGTCATTCACTATCTGGATGATTTCCTTTTAATAGGCAGTGGGAGGAGAGAGACAGAAAGAATGTTGGCCAGTTTCTAAGATTTATGCAGAGAATTAGGGGTTCCATTGGCACCGGAAAAAACAGAGGGTCCCAGTAAGGTTTTGGAATTCCTAGGTATTGAAATAGACGCCCTCTGTGGAGTTTTTAGGTTGCCAGACAAAACAGTATTCAAGCTGAAGGAACTGATTAAAGTGCATACAAGTAGAAAAGGAGTGCAATTAAAGCAGGTGCAGCAGGTCCTGGGACACCTAAACTTTGCATGCAGGGCAATTGGACCAGGGAGGGCTTTTACCAAAAGGCTAGGAAGGGCCACAGTGGGAGCAACCAGACCACACTACTGGGTAGACATGATGAAAGGAGTTAGGGAAGATTTCCAGGTGTGGGAGGAGTTCCTCAGCACCTATAATGGCTGTTCCTTTTGGCAGGAGGACAGGGTTTACAACACGGACCTCTATCTGTACACAGATGCAGCAGGGGGCTTAGGTATGGGGGTTATTTGAGGGGCAGGTGGTTCGTGGAACCATGGCCTGCAGAATGGGTGAGGGACAGGAAAGTAAAAGCCATCACGCTGTTGGAGATCATGCCCATTTGGGCCTGCACCCTGGTGAGGGGAGAAGAGCTGCGGAATCAGAAGGTGACATTTTGGTGTGACAACAAGGCAGTGGTAGATGTTTTAAACAACAGAGAGGCCAGGTCAGAAATGGTCATGGGGGTCTTGAGATAGTTGGTGTTAAGGGCTTTGAAATAGAACATGTCATTCAGGGCAAAACACATAGAAGGGGTACACAATATCCTTTCTGACAGCCTTTCCCATCTGTAGCTGGATCATTTCCAGAGGCTGGCACCTGCAGCAGAGGAAGGAAAGACACCCATACCAATGAACATCTGGGACATTGACAAGATAGAGCAGAACTGTTGTTTTGCAGCTTATGGGCACCACGGACCCTGAGGGCCTATGAAGGGGCCTGGCAGGTGTTACAAACATTCAGGGAAACACACCACATGGAGGTAAGTAGGCCACTTATGGAGGAACAGTTAGGGAAATTCACAGTAGAGCAATGGGAGAGAGGAATGGCCCACACCACGATGGGGGTTTATTTAGCAGGGATCAGTTTAGTTTGCAGCCTGAAGGGCTGGAAGTACCCGACAAAGTCAATGTTGATTAGAAGAATGATGCAGGGATGGGGTAGGTTAAAACAGAGAGCTATGGATAGTAGAAGGCCAATAGGGGAGCAGTGGCTTGGAAAACTAAAAGGGGTATTACCGGCAATATGCAGATAGAAAGCTGAGGCCCAGCTATTCCACATGATTTATCTGGTAATGTTTGCAGGGACCATGAGAGTAAGTGAGGCTGTGGGACATGGGAGTAAGGATGAAGAAGGGGGATTGGAATGGGAAGATATAAGCTGGGGGATGGAAGAGATACAAATCATGATCTAGAGTTCAAAGTGGAACAAAAGGGGCAGGGTTGTACAGTAACCCTGAAGTTGCACGTGGATGACACAGTGTGCCCAGTAAAGGCTTTGTGGGCTTACGCCGCAGAGTGTGGGAGTAGGGCAGGGAGATTATTTGTGCATGGAGGTGGAAAAAAGGTCACAAGCTATCAAGTCATGACCATGCTCAAAAAAGGCATGCAATTCCTGGGGGAGGACCCATGCAATTACTCATCTCATTCCTTATGGATAGGGGCTGCTTCACAGTGAGCAGCATCAGGTGCGACGGTGACTACCATGTTGGAGAGGGGGTGCTGGTGGTCTGCCAGTTACAAAAGATACATTTGAGCACTGCAGTATGGAGACTAACGTATCACCTGTGTTTTGTTTTACAGATACAGAGCCACATTAGGGGGAGGGGGCATGGGGTGGGGATAGGAAAAGGGAGTTAAGAACATATATAAGATATCTATTTTGCTTAAATACTATAGGAAGAGGGAGGATCACGGAAGTATGGATCTGCAGTCACTCCTACATTTCTTGGGCAGAAAAGAGAGCTGAGAAAAAGGCTGGGGGAAGCAGCTGTACTAAGATTTGAAAAAAATGTAGGTTGGTTTGGTGTGGCATCCGTGGGATGAGATGGGCACAATTACTTCCTACCCTGAAAGAAATGAAAGAGTGACGACCCACTCCAGACCTAATTATTGTACATCTAGGGGGTAATGACATTGGGGGAAGGCCATGGGTGGACACATACATGCAAGTGAAAAGGGACTTAGAAAAAATACAGCAGTGGTGGCCAGCGGTATGCCTTGCCTGGTCAGACATGATCCCAAGAATGGTATGGAGACATGAACACAGTCATAGGGTGATAGATAGAGCCAGGAGAAAGATGAATAGAAGGGTAGGAATACTGATAAGGAAAATGGGAGGGTATGTAATACTACGGGGCATGGAAGAGTGGGTAGAGGATTTCTACAGATCAGATGGCATGCATCTGTCAGATCTAGCCATAGATATGTTTAATACAGAAACGATGGGTTTTAAAGAAGCATGGAGGAGACATGCAGAAAGTGGAAGATAACAAACAAAAAAAAGTGAGAAGGACACCTAAATTGAGGGGAAAGCCAGTCATTCAACGCACGCTGGAGACTGGCTAATGGGGAAAAAGGAGGGGAGGAGGTGAGGGGGGAAGAAAAAGGAATAGGATGAAAGAAGAAGAAGCTGAAGGAGAAAAAACGGTCTCGGTTCTCACCGTTACCTAACAGAAAAAGAGAAGAAGAAGGCACCCAGGTTTTCACCTGGGGAAGCAAGAAGAGGAAGAAAGAGGGATGATCAGAGATTGATATATGGATGCAATAAAATGCAATGGTGAAAGATATAATAATAAAAGATGATGAAATGGAATTGTGATATATAATAAACGAATTGCCAATCTGAGCACAACAACATACAATGGTCTCTGTCTTTTGTGGGGGAAAAGGGGTGAATCCAGGACAATGGAGTTTGCCCTTTTTGGGGTAGACCAAGTTGTCCTGGTGCACCCCTTCCCTTTACCTTAAGATGGTGTGCTCAGAAGGGGAGGGGGGAAGGAAAGGGGAGGGACAGGGAGACAGAACAATAGGCAGGCAAGAGGAAGGGGAGGGGCTAAAGGAGGTACATAATGGGCAGCACAGGAGTGGTTTTGCCACTTTTGCTGGAGTTCTGATCCTCCCACCCACCCTTGAACTATAGAGCATGAGGGAAGACAGTCAGAATGGGGCTGTATGGAAGTCTGTCAGAGGTGGATGACAGTAAGGTCCAGTAGGACAGTTATTGGACTGCCAGAGGTGGATGGCAGAGAGGGGAAAAGGGGGAGGAGGAGATGGGGAAAGAAAAAGGAATAGGATGAAAGAAGAAGAAGCTGAAGGAGAAAAAGTGGTCTCGGTTCTCACTGTTACCTAACAGGAAAAGAGAAGAAGAAGAAGGCACCCAGGTTTTCACCTGGGGGAGCAAGAAGAGGAAGAAGGCGGGATGATCAGAGATTGATATATGGATGTAATAAAATGCAATGGTGAAAGATATAATATTAAAAGCTGATGAAGTGGAAATTGTGATATATAATAAATTAATTGCCAATCTGAGCACAACAACATACAATGGTCTCTGACTTTTGTGGAGGAAAAGGGGGGAATCCGGGACAATGTTTTTAATTTTATATTGTTGTTGTCAGTGTTGTGTTAATAACCTTGATTTGGGACATTCTGCAAATAAGACTTGATTCTCAAGGAAGTTATCCTGTACTTCAGAGTGACATGAAACATCTGCGGTTTTGGTGGGTTGCTGCTTCTTGTTATTTTACTTTTTATGTGCTTACATTATTAAATGACTTTAAGCTAAGACCTAGCAGAAAGGCCTTTTTGTTCTTTGGTGCTGAGTGGCCCCACTCATTGTGGCAATTGACATTATGTTTTTCTGGAGGCACCAGCAGATCGTTCCTGGAAGCCACCTCTTTGAAGCTGAACTGCACATATAACATGGCTTGGCTTGGGGATGCTGAAGATTTTGTTCTCCCACTAAAATGTGCACAGAGGTCCAGAAATGCCAGCAATAGTAAGCAGTGCCCTACTCATCTTTCATGAGTACACCAGTAACTCTGTTCCCATTTCTGCATCTTCCACTGATATGGTCATAATAAATGCTGCACAGACAGAAATAGCAGAAACTGATAATGCTTTTGTTGAACCACTGTTTTTCAAACAAGGAGTTATCTACCCCTTGTTACAGAGGAACATGACAAATGTTGTATTAAAAAGCCAAAGGGTAGAAAGATCTGAGGGGGCCACAGCACCAGTTTAAATAAAGGAAGCATCTGTGCAGCTAGAATGAGCCGTGCTGAAAGCATGCAGGTTCTATTGGTAGTACGTGACACTAACAACATACTTAGAAGTCAACAGGGCATCTTGGGGGTTGCAGTTTAATAAGCATCCCACATTTGAGTATGAGAGAATGGGCTTCCTGACAAACTAGCAAACACATTGCATGGATTACAGTGCAGACTTGATCAAAATAATTTTACAGGATGCAGAGAAACAGGAGAAGGAAATTAAAGAGCTACTTACAGCAAAAGAAGTACAAGTTAAAGTGTTTTCTATGGATGCAGAATACTCTCAGTATAGAGAATGACTGAAACAAATGATCCAGAAATATGATGCTAGAATCAAGAGGATGAAGGAGCATACGTTTGAAAATGACAGAAAAGATTATTTAGAAGGTCGTATAGTTGAATGAGGTAAAAAGAAACACAATAATTACCCACTAAGATCCATTCTCAAAAAACCTGATGTTCATGCAAATTTGGACACTTACATGAGTGGTTAGGGTTCAGAGTCAGAGGGCTCAGGGCCAGATGATACACAACAGACCAGCACAAGTAAGACAAATAATTTTTTTAGTGCAAATTGGGGGGGGGAGACTATCTCTCCCCCCCAGAATCAAGAAGCCCATGCTCAAGAACAAACATTGAACTTCAGGGGGTCAGACAGTGGATATTCCAGTATTAATACCCCACCCCTGCTGTATATTTTGCAATCCCCCCCCACAGTCAACAGTAGCAACAACAATGAGAACCAACAAAGTGAATTACCCCAATATTTCTGAGATTCCAGTAATAGCAATGGTCCCCAGGAAGAGCTCATGCTTCATCAGATTCCAGGGAGGTGGCCCAGAACAAGGAGAGACACCAGAGGAAAAGGGATGGGTGAGAGATCACAACATCAGAGTGAGAGGCAACTGGTTCAGGGGAAAGAGATGGGGGCAGACACGGCCTTCGAGGGGGATTCTGGAACCAGTAACTCCAGATGAGACTTTAGTGGTTAATATATTGACCCCAATTGAAGAAAAAGTTCTACAAAAAGGACTCGATTATGTTCCTACCATACGTTTGAAAGAATCTGATACTGCACAGGACTTACAGAAATTTACTCGAAAATTAGATTTGAAACTCCTGTTTTTTTTTAAAAAAGAGAAAGCATGTCATAGTAAAAGACATAGGGTGAAGAACAGAGGATTGAAAATTTGAAAAAAAACATTGCTTTTTATCCCTCCATATAATCCTGCAGTAGCCGTTTTTCAAAAGGCCTGTGAGAGGGACATTACAGAATATTTCTCACAAGAACATAGATCAAGATATCACAACTGCTCTAAAACTGAAAAAGAAGCTTTGGACAATCTTGCAGCCAATCCTAAAATTGAGATCAAAGCTGCAGATAAGGGCGGCTCTATTGTAATTATGGATAAAGATAAGTATCAGACAGAAATGTTATCTCAATTGTTTAATACTGATTTTTACCAAAAGGTTACTAAGGATTTGATGATGCATTTAAAAAAACAAATTGATTGTTATTTAAATGAGGTTTGGTTAGAGGACACTATTACAAAGCGAATGTATGATGTTATGACTGTGGATTTTCCTATTAGGGCTGCTACTTATGGAATTCCTAAAATCAATAAAAGCTTAATAGACCCCCCTCACACACACACCCAATTATAGCATGCATAGGTTCAATCACAGAACCATTAGCCCAGTTAGTAGATCAATACATAAAACCAGTAGTGCCCTTATGGCTCAGCTATGTGAGAGACACCACACAAGTTTTCTTGGCCCTGAAAGATTTAAGGAACAGAGGATGATGTACTTGTATCATTGTACACAAACATTCCCCACTCTAAAGGATTGAAAGCACTCAGAGCTACATTGTATGAAAATACAGGTTACACTACAGCATTCATTGAATACTTACTTTGTCTGACAGAGAAAGTTTTGTGCTGCAACACCTTCATCTTTGATAACCAATTTTATTGCAGGTGAAAGGGATGGTGATGGTGCCAGCCCAGTGGCACTGAAGATTGAGGAGCTAGACACCACACCTCACGCCATGCCGGTGACCCAAGTTTGGGAACGAGCTCAGGCACCAGGGGTCAGCAAGGGAGGGAGAGGATTGAGAGTCCGGAGGACTGCTCTCCTCTCCTCTCCTCTCCCTGGGGAGGGCTTCAGGGCTTGTCTTGCAGTTGAGACCCCCAGTGGAGACCAGCGGTACTACTAGTACAGGAGCACATTGTGTGGGAGAAGGGCAGCGGACATCTATGGCAGCCGTGCAGACGTCATTGCACGGCTGCACTACTGGGGGAAAGAAAGGAGAAAACCCTGACCCAAAGGATGGGTGAAGGCATCGCCTGTGCTTCGACCACACTCCCACCATCAGGCTCACAATCCAGGGCCCTCCCTGACTCATGCCCGGTGCATTAGATTTCAGATAGAGTACCAGGGCATAAGGTGGTCCCACCTCAGGGGGCTCAGAGCCAGGAGATCTGCTGGTCTGAAGTGGCCTGCATATGGGGTCTTCAGACAGGGAGGTAGAGTTGAGGTCACAGATGTAGAGAGAGAGTTCCCTGGGTGCCCAGAGAATAAAACAAAGTCTACAAAAAAAAAAAGAAAGAGACAGCAATGGGGACCTCCTTTGCTCCCAACTGTGTAACTATGCAAATATTTATTTAGCATATTGGGAGAAAAATCATGTACTAATACACAATCCTTTTTTCAGATATTTACACCTTTATAAGTGTTTCATAGACAACACATTGATTATATGGAGGGGCCCCCATCAGCCCTCCCTGATTTTGTTGGTTACTTGTAATCTACAAATTCCAATTTAAAATTCACTGTACATAAAAGCATTCAGAGTGTGGAATTCCTGGATCTCACCATAACCAAGAGTGGTGAGGGAGATTTGGACAGCAGCATATTTAGAAAATCCACCTTGAAAAATGCTCTTTTAATGTATGATAGTTGTTATCCCAGACATATACTAAACAATATCCCCAAAGAACAGTTTCTGAGAATGCAACAGAACACCTCATCTGTTACACAATATAGGACAGAGTGTGAGAGAATGGGTGATAGATTTTACAAGAGTGGGTATAATGTAAACTGTGTGAAAAAAGCTCAGACTGTAGTACATGAGACGGAGAGACAGGACTTATTGGTGAAAAGCAATAGACCAAATAATGAGCATGTTCTCAATTTCATTACAGAGTATACACCTCAGAGTTACATTGTGAGAAACATTCTTAACAAAAATTGGGACCTTTTAAAACTGGAACCAAAATTGGAGAAGAAACCAGAAATCCCCATGGTATACAAGAGAGGAAAAATATTGGTAATCTGATCACATGAAGTCTGTACACCACTCCAGAACAAGGACAACAATGAAAACTACCAGGTGGCACCTATCATTGTGAGAACTGTACTTTTTGCAGACACCTCTAGACAGGTACTCCATTTAAACACCCAATCACTGGTAAATAATTTCACAACAGAGACTTTATTAACTGTTCTACAATGAAAATTGTATATGTAGCAACCTGCAACTGCCAAACTTTTTATGTAGGCAAGACTAAATGTTTGTGTAAGAATCATATTGCACAACACCTTAGGAGTATTAATAATCAAGACAAAGCAAATGCACTAGCACTTCATATTATGCAACAAGGTTCAGAACATTTTTTTAAGTTTCAGGGTTTAGAAAAGTTGTATCAAAATGCACATGGGAGGACCTGGATAACAAACTTCTCCAAAGAGAAAGCAGATGGCAATTTCTTTTGAAGGCACACAAATCAAAGTGTTTGAATGTAAATTTCAGCATAGTCTCATTTTTAAAATACAAATAGTTTAGACATGTGTATGACTGGTACAAACACAAAAATACCCTTTTACAGTAATGATTGTGTGCTGAGTTTCAGATGAAAAAATTCTTAGGCAACTGAGGACTTCTGTCATCTTGTAGTATAGCTATTATATTTATTGTACTTATCAGATAGTGAATAAAAAATATATTGTTTCATAGTCATTTTGTATGTCTGTCAGATTGTACATAGCATATATGTGTTTTGTATTTATATGTGGTTTACACTAGCACTTTTGTTGTACTATAGGCTTCATGGTTGCTTGCAAAATAACCTTAGATGCAACATATATATTATATGTATGAAGAGGGACACTGTGCCTTTAAAAAATCTCCTTCAAATATTACTACGCATTACTGTGTTTAGCTATGCCTTGAAAAAGCATCAGAGTGACGTGAAACGTTGATGGTTTGTGGTGGGGTGCTGCTTCTTGTTATCTTACTTTTTATGTGCTTACATTATTAAATGACTTTTAACTAAGACCTAGCAGAAAGGCCTTTTTAGTGCTGAGTGGCCCCACTCATTGTGGTAATATATAGTTTTTTTTAGTCTTTGGTAACCAAGTAAGGCCCACTAGGCACAAGTGCCTGTTTTCAGGGGCAACCTGGGAGCACTGGGCAGTTAAGTGACTTGCTCAGAGTCACATAATATGCAAGTGGAGGTTGTGAGAATCAAACAAAGGTCTTGTCTGCTGGATGAACCAAGCTCATTCAGAGTTCATTACTCTAACCTCTAGGCTATACTGCTAGCCCAGCGTAATTGACATTATGTTTTTGTGGAGGCACTGGCAGATTGTTCCTGGAAGCCACCTCTCTGAAGTTGTACTATCCTGTACTTGTTATACTTTAAAATAAAATAAAAAAAACATATTGCCAGGGTCCATTGTAGTTGTACTCCTATGCCCGGATATTCAAAGGGGTTGCACATGGTGCAACAGAGTTCTTGAGGGCAAACCCGCGTGCCTTGAGTTGGATATTGAAAGGGCTGACAGGCACAGTGCAAATCCTGATGCACCAGGGTGCAATTGTAATTGTATGCAGTGCAGCTGCAGGGGGCATGCCCATGCATACACAGCACATCCCAATATTCCGCCCTGGATGTGCGGCACATATGCTGGTGCAACCCTGCATTGCACCACATAGAGGGGCTCAAAGTTGAGCTCGTGAGGAGTGGGAACAAATCCCAGCCACCCACAGGTGGACTGCTGTATTGCAGCGTGCAACACAGAAGTCGCCAGCTGTGGGTAGCCACCCGCCCATCCAGAACACCGGCCCACTAGCATCAAATCACCCTGGTAGTCCGCGGTACCTTCTCCCGATTCCCCGATAAATGGTCAGAAGACTTTCCCTTGCCCCTTGCCGACCCCACTCCCCACCATCATCGGTGGACCAATGGGCTTGCAGGGCATACTGTACTAGACAGTCCCAGATATGTGAATGGCAGCAGGGTGGGCAAGGGGATATGTGTGGGTGGGAAGGGTGTGGGGATGCCACTGGATCTCCAGGGAATTCTGTTCTGGCACTGTACTGTGATCATGGCGTAGGGCAGGGGGGTACCACTAGACTACCAGAGCCATGAATAATGGTCATATTCTGACAATCGGGGACACGGGAGGGAGGAGGGTCCACCAGACAATCAGGGAAGGTCTTATAATACATTTATCGGGGAATCGGGAACTCGTGAGGGAGGGGTTCCACTAGACTGCCAGGGAAAGTCTTACAATACATTTATTAGTGAATCGGGGATTCAGGATGGGAGGTCCACTAGACTACCAGAGATTGTTGCAATAAACATTTACCGCGATCACAGCAACGGGTGGGGGGGTACCACTGGACTACTAGGGATTGAAATAAAAGGCAGATACCATTGATCAGGGACACAGGAAGGTGGGGGGGTCCACTAGACTACCAGCAACTGTTTTAGGTTATGTTTACCACAATCATGGCTACAGGGCGGGGGATGCCCCAGGACCCCCACTGTTTTCACGTCATGCTGTGCAGGGCACCAGGTGCAAGTCGCCGGGCTGCCCTGCACAAGGCATGCAAATGGGGCCATAATGATATACAAATGGTCCTGTTTGCACCTTGCATATCTTATGGCCTCATTTGCATGCCCTCGGCTGAATATCGCGGGTGATGCGCTCAGCGCAACTGTGTTTGCGCTGGTGCATCTCCGTGCTCCTCAGCTGTGGCTTGCACCAGTGCAGTCCTTGCCTTATTCAATGGTGCTGCACCATGATGCATCACCGTTGAATATCACCTGGCCCTGGCCCCAGTGCATCCCAGTTGTGCTGTGCCAAAACTTGCACCACTGCCTGGCGCAATCTGAATATCTGAGCCTTAGACTCTAGCTATGATATGCCATTTGGCTGTAATAATTCTTCTTCTTACTCTCTCTCCCTCTGCAACAGCCAAGTCTATCCCCATCTGCCCCTTTGTGGTGGTCTATGTCCAGTTAAAACCAGCTAATTTGTCTATTCCATCAAATTAGGGGTAAAGATAAGGAGGGGTGGAGTAATCTCACCAAAAATGTTGCTTTAGAGTCAGATGCATTGTCATCTGAGGAGGCACTATACCTGGGACTAAAGAGTTGGAATTTTTTAGGCTAATGTCCCTGGGGCTGATGATTGGTATTCTTTTTATTGCAGTTAAACGCTCTATTACTGATATGCTCGTGCTTGTTGTGAATCAGTTTTCCCTATTTATAGGCTTTTACTCTTTTATCATGCCTTTGATGGTTAGTTTTAAGTTATTCCTTAATTCATCCAATTTCACAGAAGCAGATAAGGTTAATAGTGCTTGTTCTTTCATTTTAAGTTGCAGTGAAATCTCTGTCAGAACTCAGAAGCTCTTTTGAGCATTCTAATACACAAGTAATTAGGTAGAGACACAATGCTCTTAGACTCACCTAGATGGGGGTCACTAATCTTTTAAATCTTTTAGAGTGGGGTCAATAATCTTATAAAGCTTACCTGAAAAAGATTCTTACTGCACTTTTTTTCTTGTGTTTAACTTTTTGAACTTACAGTACTGCATTTAGGTTTTAATAAAGTAAAACATAGTGTCAGGTAATAACTATCTTGTTGCTGTCTATTTATTTACTGTGTTTGAAGTCATATTTAACTATTTGGCAAGGTGTCGCACTTTCCAGTGATCCCTCCTATATATGAAGTGAATGACTGTCTCGTTAAATATTCAATATTTATGCCAGTCAGCTTAGTACAGTGCTCACCTTGATAATGTGCCAGAAGCTAGGGGCACAGATCATTTATTTATTTTATTTATTTATTTATAAATCGGATTTACAACCTTTGAGTCAGAGACTTATTTACAAAGGCACCTCGTTGCAAGGAGGGTAGACAACATATGACAGTGGAAGACAAAGAGGATGATACAAGTGTGGTACAGCAGAGGTAATATACACAGCAATTCCATAATTACATAGAAGAAAATAGGTTTACAATTAATTACAGATTCAACCAAAACATTCTCAAGACAGTATAATAGGCCTGCTCTAGTGTATCTATGGAGCAGGTACCTGAGGAGGGTGAGGACCATGACCTTGGTGGGGGAGGCAGTCTGAGAGGACATTGTCAGATACAGAGAGCTGGAAAGAGTGCAGTCTCTAGGACAGTCAGGGGCACCTACAAACCTGAGTATCCGTGAGGTGTTTCCGGAGGGCAGTTTTAAAGGGGCCTATTTTGGGGATGCTGGTGATTTGAGGGTGGAAAGAGTTAAACCAGGAGGGTGCTCTGTAATAGAAGGACCTTTGGGCAAGTGAGGTCCTAGCTCTTGGAACCTGGAATGTGGCCTTGGCTGCGCTTTGGTTGGCAACCATCCGGGAGGCTGGTTTTAGGGACGCGCTAACCCCAGTGGGGGAGAGCCCAAGAAGTGTTTTTTTGGCCAGTATACAGGTGTGGTAGCACAGGCGCTCCTCGAAGGAGAGTAGATTTGAGAAGGAGTAGAGTTGGCATGTGTGAGTTCTGTGATGGGCACCAGTCAGGAGCCTACAGGCCTTGTTTGTTGAGACCTGAACATTAGAGAGGGCAGTGTTGTCAGCTGCAGCATAGACAGGAAGCCCGTAGTCAAGCAAGGACAGGATAGAGGAGGTGATAGCCAGCCAGAGGGCAGCCTGAGGGAGACAGTCTCTGTGGTGGTATAGGAGATCAATCCGGGTGTTTACTGCAGTGGACAGGGTTTTGAGGTGGGCATGGAAGGTGAGTGCCAAGTTGAAGGTGATGCCCAGGTATTTGTATGCTGTAACTTGCTCAATGGGGTGTTTTGTGCTGGGAATTATGTGTAGGGGGCATTACTGGTGGTGCTCTGATGGTGGGAGAAGAGCATGGATTTAGGTTTTTTGAGGTTCAGGACCAGGCGGTGGCCATGGAACCATTTTTCAGCTTGACTGAAAATGATCTGAAGGGAGTCCTGGATGGTGGTAGGGTCAGGGTGGGAGGTAACAAGGACCACGTCATCGGCATATAAGAGCATTTTGCCTGAGCAGGTACTGGGAAGAGTGTTGAGAAAGACACAGAACAGAGTAGGGCCCAGGATGGACCCCTGGGGGACACTGGAGCAAACAGGTAGCGTGGTTGATAGGGTACCATTTATCTTGACATGTTGGGATCTGTCATGGAGGTAACTAGAGAACCAGGCAAGGGGGCCTGATGAGAACCCCAAATTTTGGAGGGAGTCGAGCAGGAGGGGGTGACACACAGTGTCAAAGACCTTAGACAGGTCTATGAACACTGCCCCGGTAACATCACCTGAGTCAAGTGCAGAGTGTATGTGTTGTGAGAACTCCAGTAGGGCTGATGTAGTGCTGTGTTCAGGGTGGAAGCCATGCTGCTCTGGACACACTATGTTGTATTTGGTGAGGTATTCCATGAGTTGGGTGGAGACTACTTTTTCAAGGGCTTTAGAGAGAGGGGGGAGGATGGAGATTGTCCTGTAGTTATTTGGTATTGTGTGATCTCCATTCTTATGAATTGGGGTGATTTCAGCTGATTTCCAGGTGCTTGGGAATGGACCAATACAAGGGGACCAGTTTAGCAGGTCAGTAAGAGGGTCTAGCATGACATCCAGGGTTAGCCAGAGAATTCTGGAGTCAATTGGGTCGCATTTGGGATTGTGGCTGGAGAGGGCTTTTGGTAGGAGAGGTTTGGCTATATGGAGGGATAGGGTGCAGAAGAGAAATGGGGGGCGCTCCAGGCCAGGAGGGATTGAAGGAATAATCGGGTCAAAGAAGTGGGTAGGTAGGATGGAGCTGAGATCTGAGAAAGTCATGTTGAGGCATTCAGCAATATGTAGGGGGTCAGCAGTGATACTGCCATTGACCACTATCTGGGAATGGGGGGGCAGATTTTTCCACTGAATTCCTTAATATTGTCCCAGAATGCATGTGCAGAGCCCCAGGAGGATGCCAGGGTGGTTTGGTAGTGTTTGGCTTTTGCTTGCCGTATGGCCCAGGTGCATTTGTTACGAGCAGCGTTATAGGCCTGTCTGTCCACAGGCATACCCGACTCCACCGCGATATGCCATAGGTTGTCTCTCTGTCTCAGTTGTTTAATGAGAGTGGGAGAGATCCATGGGGCATTTTGTCATCTGGGGAGGGTGCTGGTAAATGGGGCAAAGAGGTCACAGGCCTTGCAGAAGGCACTGGTGAGGTAGGCTAGCGCAATGTCTATATCAGTTGAGAGAGAGATTGGGGTCCAGTCTGTTTGGGATAGGTACTGCTTTAATTTACTAAGGCCCCCTGGGCAAAAGTGGTGGTAGGAGGTGACTTGGGGCACGGGTTTGTGTGTGGATAAAGACCAGTGACAGGGGATGGGGGAGTGGTCGCTGAGTGAGTGAGCTAGGATATTATCATCATCCTTTATTTTGTGAGGGTGGTTGGAGAGAACTATATCAAAGAGGGCTCCATGGTAACACTTTTGTTTGCTGTATTTGTGCATTTCACCCAAATAAATGTTCTTAATCAAGCCGCCTTTAGAGTATTTTTTTAAATGGAAGACTTGGTTTGCTGGCCAAGGCACCTAGCTTCACCTGAGCTCTTTCCTTCTAAGACTGCTTGAAAGGCAGAGTAGAGAAACTTACCAGAGCAAGGGAAAAGGATTAAGACTTATTTTGGCTAAACAGATTTACTGTGTGGTGTTGTTTTTATTTTTTACTCACAGGATTGCTACTGTTTGTTGCTAACATTTCATTGCTTTATTTTTCTGATTCAAATTGTTGTTGCTGGTATACCTTCTTCTGCATTATTACAAGGTGTGCCTACATGTGTGTGCTAACAGATTACTGCTGTAATCTTCTGATTCAAATTGTCTTTTGCAAAGTATATCTTCTGTTTCTGCTTTATTTTTCTCTGTAGCAAAGTGTTTCTTACAGGGTATATCTTCTCTGAAATTATTACAGGTGGTGCTTTACAGGTTTTACAGTTTTATCTAACATTAGGATAAGCTTTCTGGGTTACTGCATTTGTTGTTGACTGATTGTTTCTGCTCTTACCTCCTTGTTCTTTCATCCGTGGTTCTTCTTTTTCAGCAGGGGAAGGGCCCAGCCAGCCAGCCACCCCTATCCCCAACCACCCCACACTACACTCCTTTTATAGGGTACCACAGTTGTGACATTTCCTGTGGCAGAGCAGGAAGGGGCGGATCAGTGGGGCCTCCACAAGGTGAGCTCATTTACAGGGGCACTAGTAATTTAACTTGTTATAACAAGTTAAACAAAAACAACACACAATCAAACCATTACTTGCATTTTTTTCCTTTTTTTCCTTCTAATTACTCTGACTAGGTTATAAACCCAGCAACTTATCTGGAATGGATATAATTAACTGCAGGTACTGTGGAACAATTTTCAGAAGGACAGTCTTACAGGATTTAGGACACTGTCCTACATGCTGAGCCTTTGGAGATCTTAGGGCTCAGCTCCGGGCAGCATGGGCAGAGATTGCATGCCTCAAATTTCATATTCAAAAGGAAATACATTATAAGAACCACCCGTCATTTCCCCAGCATCCAACAGAAAAACCTTGACCGCAGAGGGTAGTTGGTCCAAGAGGTTGGCAGATGGTTAGGAGGGGCAAATCGGGTGCCCCATCACTCTCTGCTCTCCAACATGTTACCACCAAAAACCATATAAACACTACAAACAGGTATCTGCCTCTATCTCTGAAATCAAACAAAGAGGCAGAAGACACTGCAGAGCAGGACACTGCAGCACAGGAGCTAGCACAACAAAACTCACCCAAATCAGGAACCAAAACAAAAAGCAAAAGAGAATCCCAAAACTTCTGATCATAGGAGACTCCATGATTCGGGAGTTGATACCCATCTCCAGCCAGGGTAATGGTCAGATGTCTCCCAGGTACATCAGCATGGAGAGACACTGACCGCATTACTAAATTGTTCACAAAGCAGGAGAAACATTGATGCCCTAGTACATATAGGGACTATCGATCTCGCCAGCCGGTCAGTTGTGGAGACCAAGGAACACCTGACCAGGCTGGGTGACAAACTATCATCCATTTTGTCTGGCATCTCCTTCTCTGAGATCCTACCAGTCTGGGAGAGGGGGGCAGATGGACGGAAAGTCAGAGAAGGGGAGATAGGGGAGCTAAACACTTGGATCAAGGGCTGGTGCCAGGAAAAAGGACACAGATTTGTAGGGAACTGGCAACAGTTCTAGGAGCAAAAGTTCTTTAAATTTGATGGACTGCATCTGACTAAGGAGGGAGTCAGTGCATTGGGGCAGAAGTTTGACGTCTTTGCAGAATATTTAAACTAGCAAATGGGGAGAGGGGTGCAGCACCCTATACGTCGAATGGGAAGAACACCCCTCCCCCCTCAGCTAGTGGTCAAACAGGGATTCAGCATGTTTGCAGTTCATTTGCATCACCAGGTAAGAAAAAAGGTTAGTCTCCCCATACGACGCACAGGGGTAATGCCAAACCTCACCCAACAACTAACACACTGAAATCTGGCCAATGGAAAATCATGTACACAAATGCTCACAGCCTGGGAAATAAGATCCCAGACCTGCAGGCAATAATGTCAGAGGCTAAACTGGACATAGTAGCAATTAGTGAGACGTGGTTTACCAGTAACCATACTTGGGAGACTTCAGTACCTGGCTATGTATTGTTCAGAAGAGACCGAGGTGCAAAAAGGGGGGGAGGAGTGGCCCTGTATGTCAATGAAAATATAAAATCTACAGAAATTCAGAATACACATAAGGAGCCAGAAGAACTGTGGGTCACCCTGGAAACAGGAAATGGGACAGCCATAAGAACTGGGGTTGTCTACAGACCCCCAGACCTGGGGGAGGACATAGACACATTACTGTTAGAAGATATACAAAACATGACAGCTAAAGGGGAGGTTCTGATAATGGGAGACTTCAACATGCCGGATACAGATTGGTCAATACCAGCAGGAACATCTGCCAGAACTAGACACATAGTGGATTTCCTGCAGGGGGAGGGCCTCAAACAACTGGTACAGCAACCCACAAGAGACAGAGCTATCCTAGATCTAGTACTGACTAACAGGGAAGGGATCACAGATCTCCAGGTAGAAGGTCACCTGGGGGCCAGTGACCATCACATGGTATGGTTCAATTTGGCTACTACATCTAAATCATCCCATTCCAAGGTGAAAATATGTGACTTCAGAGGAGCTGACTTTGATAAGATGGCCAACAGAGTTAAGCTAGCCCTGGCAAAAAGAAACACAGTTGAGGGGGTACAGGCAAAGTGGACAAGCATTAAGGATGCAATACTTGAAGCAACATCACATTGTGTTAGACAGAAAAGGAAGTGCAAAAGAAGAAGGAAACCACTTTGGTTCTCAAAAACAGTAGCAGAAAAGGTCAGAGCTAAAAGGCTGGCCTTCAGGAAATATAAAGGAACACAGCGGGATGAAGATAGGGAGGCATACCAAACTGCCCTAAGGGAAGCAGGAAGGCAGTAAGGCAGGCAAAGTCCCAAACTGAGGAAACACTAGCACAAACAGTAAAAGAAGGTGACAAGACTTTCTATAGATACATTAGTGAAAGGAGAAAGTCCAGAGGGTATTGCTACGCTTAATGGAGAAAAGGGAGCATGTGAGGAGGAGGACCCTGTAAAGGCATCTATCCTAAATAGATACTTTTGCTCAGTATTTACTGAAGAGAAGGTAGGGCAGGGCCCACAGTTCAGCATCATGGACACAGGGGAGGGAGGTGAGCACTACTCCCTTCACAAAGAAAGGGTCCTACAAGAGCTTGCTAGCTCAGGTGGATAAGGCAATGGGACCTGATGGCATACATCCCAGAGTACTTAAGGAGCTAAAGGTGGAACTAGCAGAGCCATTAGCAGAACTGTTTAGTGAGTCTCTGAGCACAGGAGAGGTCCCAGAAGACTGGAGAAGGGCTCATGTGATCCTGCTCCACAAGAGTGGTAGCAGGGAGGAGGCAGGGAACTACAGACCAGTCAGTCTTACCTCAGTAGTGGTCAAGATTATGGAGGCACTCCTTAAGGAAAGGATAGTGCAACACCTGGAGTCCATAGGGGCACAGGATCCAAGACAGCATGGGTTTACAAAAGGAAGGTCCTGTCAAACTAATCTCATAGATTTCTTTGACTGGGTAACCAGAGTGGTGGACCAAGGGGGGAGCAGTTGATGTCACCTACCTTGACTTCAGCATAGCTTTTGACACTGTTCCACATAGAAGATTGATAAATAAGCTGGGTAGGCTCAGGGTGGATCAGAAGTTGGTCAACTGGGTGGCAAACTGGTTGATGGGCAGAAAACAGGGGAGTGGTGGTAAATGGTATACAGTCAGAAGAGATACAAGTCACAAGTGGGGTACCTCAGGTATTAGTCCTGGGGCCAGTCCTCTTCAACATCTTATTAGTGACCTTGCAGATGGACTAGAGGGTAAGGCTTGTCTGCTTGCAGATGACACCAAGATCTGCAACAGAGTAGATGATCCAGATGGGGTGGGCAGAATGAGAAGAGATCTGGATAAACTAGCAAAATGGTCAGAAGAGTGGCAACTGGGATTTAATGCAAAGAAGTGCAAGATCATGCACATAGGGAAGAGAAACCCTGAAGCCACCTATAGGCTGGGAGGGGAGCTGCTAGCAGTCACAAAGGAAGAAAGAGACTTGGGCATCATCTTCACTGATGACCTGAAATCATCCAAGCAGACCTCTAAAGCAGTAGGTAAGGCTAGGGGGTTGTTAAGGTGTATTAGTAGGGGTATCACAAGTCGTAAGAGGGAGGTAATAATCCCTCTTTACAAGACACTGGTTAGGCCCCATCTGGAGTACTGCATGCAGCATTTGAGCCACACCTTCACAAGGACATTAACCAAATTGTGGCAGTCCAGAGAAGGGCCACAAAATGGTGCAGGGACTGCATCAGAAGACATATGAGGACAGATTAACAGAGCTCAATATGTATACCTTTGAGCAAAGGAGGGAGAAAGGTGATATGATCGAGGCATTCAAACACCTTAAGGGCATTAACAAGGTGAAAGAGTCTAACATGTTTAAATATAAGAAAAATAGCAGGACAAGAGGACACAGCATGAGACTGAGGGGGGCCGATTAAGGGAGAATGTGAGGAAATTCTTTTTCACAGAAAGGGTGGTGGATGCATGGAATGGCTTACCTCAAGAAGTGGTGGCTATGAATACAGTGCATGACTTCAAACAGGCATGGGATAGGCATAAGGGAGCAATACAAATGAATATGAATAGATAGGCCACTGACAGAGCAAAGGCCGATGGCACATTTATAAGGTAGAAAAAGAAATGGGCAGACTGGATGGGTCTTGCGGTCCTTATCTGCCGTCAACTTCTATGTTTCTGAGTTTCTATGGAAGTTGAGTACTGAGCTAACATTTTTGGTTTTGCTTTGATCTCTCAGCCTCAGCACTGTGTGCTCAGTAGAACATCCTTCCCTTCCTTTTTTCTGCTAGTTTTGAAACAGAATTCCACATATCAAGACAGCGATTGTTATTTCACTACAGCATAAAGTGTGCATTTGGACCTCACTTTGTGATGTTTCTACTTGCTATGGTACTCATTTTAATAACTCATTCTTGTAGCTTTGATGCATACAGTACATTCTATTTGCTTTTGTTAGGGAAAAAAAACTATGAAAACTGCTGTTTAAAAATCTCATCTATTTCAGGTTTTTTCTTTTCAACTTTCTTCAAAAACAGGAAAAACTACTATTTTGCTGTTCCGACGATTTATGAAAAAATTCTTTTTATGTCATTCACTGAAGAGAATTAGATGGCATGTGCTTATTAACTACAGATAAAGAGAAGTGTTCAGCTAAAAGTATGGTTAAAGCAGAAACATGGTTTAAAGACATATAATCAGATTTTCTAATTTAGGTAAATCCTTTAAAATAATTAAGTTGTATTGCCATGTAAACAATATCCTCCCAATTTAACTGACAACCTTTCATATTCACTGTCACTGTGTGAGTTATGTTAACAATGCAACCACAGATAAGAAAATGTTACTTGCATTGCAGAAAATATGAAATCTTTTGTAGAATGATGCAGGAATAGCACAAGACATTCAGTAAACTAAGGTTTTGTTCCTGTATTAGCGAACCAAACAATAACAAAAGAAAAAAAAAAAAAGAAAACTAATATTGCCAGACAAAATAAATGTCTTTCAACTAAAAGTGTCAATAAGGTTGTCTTAATGTTTTAGACAAATACATTTGCATTTGGTGATACATGGAATAGAAAAACATGAGGTACAAAGGTTGATCTATCATAGGCTTACCTTGTACATTGTCAGATAAATCTGATTCTTTATTAAAGAACAACTATTATTTTTACTTACCTTTAAATATGATAGTTCTTTAACACTCACAAACAGAAAAAAGTAATTCCAGCATTTTACTGTATGGTTGGAGTAGGGAAAGTAACTATTCTCAACTCCCTCCAGTTTGGTGCATTTCATTAGTTTCTGACGATACTCTGAGAGATTACAAGTAGAATTATAACCCATGGTAATACATAGAAACATAGAAAATGATGGCAGAAGGGGACTGCAATGTCCATTTAGTCTGCCCAAGAACCTACCTGGTGCTATTTCCCCTCCCCTCTTTTTACTTTCCATATTCTACCTTTATGTCAATCCCATGCATTCTTGAACTCGCTTACCATTTTGGCGCCCTCTACCTCCTTGGGTAGGCTATTCTATAGGTCCACCACCCACTCTGTAAAGAAGAACTTCTTTTGATAGGTAGAAAGATAATTTTATTTATAAAGCGCCCAATTCCTGGCACTCTGAGTGCCATACAGCAAAACAATACAGTAATAAATGTTAAAACCATGCAAAGATCATTCAATCAATAAAACCATCATAGATAAAAATACATTAATGATCATTCTGTAATTCAGAGCTCAAATTCAGTCAATAAAAGCCTGCTGGAACAGATATGTCTTTAATCCTCCTTTAAAGGCTTTTACAGAGGGGGCCTCCTTTATATAGCCAGGCAAGGAGTTCCACAGAGTAGGCATAGCCACCACAAATGTTCTATCTCCAGAATGCTGCAACCTAACCCTGGGAGCCCCAACGAGGCCACCATCAGCAGAACGGAGTGCCCAGACTGGTTGGTAAGGAGCAAGGAGATCTTGCAGATAAACTGGGCCCATTTTGTGCAGGGTCTTATAGGTAAGGAGCCCTATCTTGAAGACAACCCTTCACCTGACCAGCAGACAGTGCAGTCTGTGGAGGACCGGGGTGATATATTCAGATCTCCTTACCCCAGTCAATTCCTTGTATTACTCCCTCCCTCCCTCCCTCCCTCCCTTCAGCCTCATGTCATACCTTCTCATTCTCCTCTCTCTCTCTTTCAATTGGAAAAAGCTCCTGAACATTAACCTTATATATACGCCTCATATATGTAAAAGTCTCAATCATGTCACCACTCTCCCTCTTCTGTTCCAGGGAGTACATGTTGAGTTCCCTCAGCCAGTCCTGGTATGTCATATGATTCAGCCCCTAAATTATTTCTGTGGCCCTCCTCTGCACCATCTCAATTCTGTATATGTCCCTTTTGAGGTACTGTCTCCAGTCCTGTACGCAGTACTACAAGTGGGGGTGCACCAGTGCCCTGTAGAGTGGTAACACTACCTCCCTCCTGCGACCGTGAGTCCCCTCTCAATACAGCCCAGCATGCCACTTGTTTTTCATGGATGAAAGTTTATAGTGTATTGAAGGTACCTGTATTTATTTTTTCTTGAGACTAATTTATATGTGTTATTATTAGAATGTATTACTCTGACTCCATGGATGTCTGCATAAATTAATGTTCCCTGTCTTGTAGTTGTACTACTTTCTGCATTTTTATATTCATGTAATGTTATGTCCAAAATGAGAGCTGGTTCAAAATATAAAAACTTGAACTTGTGTAGTTAGGTATGAAACTGCCCAGAACAAAACTGCAGTTACATAAAAATGTTATCACTGCCAGCAGAGAAAGACCAAGGGTCTATTCTATCTATCTATTATCAGTTATCCAAGTGTGTGAAATATTTATTTGATTCCCATGTATCTTGCCAAACCACATACATACTTTAAAGTATTAACTCAGTACACAGGCAGCATAATGCTGTATGCACATTCTTATGCAGATAGGCTGACAAGATTTGGCAAGCCTGGAGCATCTGCAGAATCAATATCATTTGAATTAAAGTTTCCAGAGTGCCAAGGGGTTGTCAAGACTGACTGTTATGTGTATTTGGGAATCTCTTTTGACAGTTCTTAACCTTCGAAGAGCACACTCATAACTTGTGTAAACATTTTTATATTCTTCTTTAGGTTCTCTAAGACAAACTCTCAATTTGGGTGAAACAAATGAGATTCTGTGTGGCCCAATTACTTTCAGTTTAAATTATTGATGAATAGTTTCTAAACATGTAATGCAATAAAGTCTGTCAGCGTTAGATAACATTTTTAATTATCGTGAACATTTTGTATGAGACTGTCCATTAGATACCCACTCCTGTAAATTGTTAGCAGAACTTGATCAACATACAAGATGAGAAACAATTTGGCTGTGTTTGTTATACAGATTGATTAGAACTAAGGCCCTGATCCCCTTAAAGAGAGTTTTTAAATCCTGTTATGACTGAGATCAGTAAAGAACTACAGTCTTACCATTCAGAAAGTTGAAACTCATTATAGTCAAGCTACTATTGAATACAATGCAGCGAAGATCTGGAACCACTTAAACAGTAAGGTTTGAATCACAGATTCTTTTAATCTTTTTTGATTAAACTTAAATGCATATCTTGTTACTCAATGTAACTGTTTTAAGTGAGACTGTTTTAATGTCTCTTTTCTGTATCCACCTATCAAACTAAGTATTTTATGCTCCTGTATCCTTTATTTTCTTGAGCTACCTTCTGTGTGGCTTCTACTCGAATGTCTTGCTGACATCAAAGTACAGTAGATCTACTCTTTGACCTTATCTAATGCACTTGTTACGCAGTCAAGGAATATTATCAGTAAGGTCTGTAGCAACTCTGAATAGGTATCGTGGTTGTTAAACTGTTATTTGTATCCTTGTATGCAGGTATCCTTACAGGTCACTATTAATAGACTCCTGCCTAATTGTCTTTGTCTGTATAAAAATAATTTGTTGCTACTTTTATTAATGCAACAAATCCCATCCTTCTGTTTTACCCATGGCTGCCAATCTAGTGTCATCAGAAATTTTCAGTAATATGTATTTACTACCTCTTTCAGGTCACTATGTTAAAGTACAAAAGACCCAGGACTGACCACTGAGTTACTCCAGTCAAAACATTCTTCCACTAATGGTTCACCATCCACTGAAACCCTGCACAGCTTTCTGTCAATCAACTAGCTATCCACTTTCTGTCAACAAGGTGGGCTCCATATCTTGATGCTTTCTACGTGGGTTTCTCACTCATCACAGTGGCAAAGGCCTTGTTGATGGCTGGATAGACTATATGCACCACATGGCCCTCATCCACCTTGCCAGTTATATCCACAAAGAAGGCAATCATGTATGTCAGTCAGGTTCTTCCTTTTGAGAAGTCATGTATGTTATGTGCTAAAGAAAAGTTCATGGTCTTTCATGTGCTGAGTCAACACATCTTTTAGGAATGACTCATATGCTTTCACAAGCACAGAAGTGAGATTCTCAGCTTTGTCTGGCCTTATCCCCTCCTTGAACAGGAGAACAACATTGTCCATTTTCCAGTCCTTGGACAATATTTCTGCCTTTAAGGATTCCTGAAAGACATCAATGTGGGGTCCAGCTAGACTTTGACTCTACTGTTACCCACGGGTGTATACCATCCAAACCTTAAATTTTTCATGTGGAGTGCTAACAGAGCAACTAAATTCACTTAGAGTGAGAATGCAGTATGAGCAGTAGAGTGTCCATGTACCGTAAAATATTCTGTGATCATTAATGGTACATTATCTGGGAGGATGCCAGCTCAAAGAATAATGGTGAAAATAAGAGAAAAGGACGTAGACTGTAAGTAAATGGTAAGAGGAAAAGGGTTTAGATGGGTGAGATTGGAGGTATATTGTGTAAATCAAGGGCCTTAGTTTGCTGGCCCAGTATTTCTTCTGGAGGGGGAAAGGCATTTAATGATGAGTGAGGTCACTGAGGAATAGGGTTTCACCAGTGAAGTAGGTGATGGAGAAAAGGATTGGAGGTTACAGCAGTAGTAAGAGCTGGCACTAGTAGAAAACAAGGACAAAAGGAGGGGAGAGTTTGTACAGTAGAAGTGCACAGAAAGGACAGCAGACCATATTCTGAATATACAGTTGAGACAGAGATGGACATACAAGTCTACACCACTCTTTCACATACAGTACAGTATCATGGTCCTGTCTATGAACAGACAGGACCATGGTAAGTGAGAGAGTGGTGTCTTTGAACAGCATTACCAGCAATAGATATAACAAAATTACTGATCCTGACTGAATGCCAGGACTCACAGATTACCAAAATATTTGACTGGCACTGTTGATTCCTTACCCAAAGCTGGTTAAGTTTGAGAGTAAACTTCAAGTCTTTATGTGGACATTACTGAGACCCACTGGGATGTACTACCATCTTTCATGTTGTCATCATATCAAATCTGGATGATAGAAAGGATCTTACCACTGGCCTGTCATAAAACTCACCTTGTATCTGTTAGATCTAGAACAGATTGTCCACCTGGGAACAGAAGTAAGAGGTTGTTCAGGAAATAGGTTTGGTTTTTTCTTCTGTTTTAACTGAAATATTTGAATAGTTTTGTACTTGAAATTAGTTCTGTGTGTTAAAAATTACTACTTTGAGTTAGAACTGTTACTTGGGCTGTGATATTGTAACTATTGGTGCTTGTGTGCTGGGTGTGGGAACACTTGTTTGGCAGTGATAATTAGAGTGAAATTTAAATGTGATGTTTGCCTGGTGGTGGTAGAGCCCTCCCACCCACCCTGTTTTGTAGGCTTTCTTAAATACTGAAAACCACTAGGGTTTGGTATTGAAGGGCTGTGCATTTCTGTTTGTGACTGAAATTTGAAGCAACAGGAACTGGTGGGCCTGTGACATCATAAGGTACCTGATGTCTGCATACACACACTTTTAGTGGGACTGGACACACACTGGACTGTATGTGTTTGTGAGACTTGGGAACTTTATTGGTGTGGTTGAAATTGGGTTTGTAAATAACGACAGTCAGTATAGAGAGAGACTGTATTCAAGTGGGAAAGGACTAAGAAAAGGGGTGTGTGCCATTATGAACAGAGAGGAACAAACAGGGTGGCCACATTCCACCATGGCAGGCATCTTCGGAAGGGTTGTAGGCTGCACAGGCTGTGGGATAGCAATAATTCTCAATTGAGCCTGGAGAAAGAGAGGCTTCCCACTCTGTAGACAGCTATCTTGTATCAGGAGTGAAGTATATTGGTTAAGGAGTAAGTGGGGGGAGTTGTGGGGGGTGTCCAAGGATAAGGGGTGTGGATATGGGTGGCAGAAGGGTGGGGCTGAGGGGAGGCTGGGGCAACGCTCAGAAATTACAGGACGTTATGTTACAGCAAGCAGGAGGGGGGATATTAGGGACAGAGGACCCTTAGATAGGGATGTTGATGCTAAGGGGAAAATGTACGGAGTAAACATTCTGAATATAAAGAGAGTGGAGGGGGAAGAGTCAGGAGGGCTGTTGTGGGGAAGCCTAGAAGAGCAGACTGTGAGAATGGAGGGGCTGTTGTGGAGAAGCCTAAAAGAGCAGACTGTGGAAGGAAGCTCCTAAGGAGAACAGGGCAAGAGGGGAGGAAGAGGGGCAGTTTAGAGGGGCAGTCAGAGGAAACTCAGGTTACTTGATGGAGGCTGGCATAGAGTGTTACAATAAATTTGAGCTACTAAGCAACCTAGAGGGGGAGGAAGGGGTTGGTGGAAATGAGAAAACTGATACAGAGGCTGGGGGAGGGAGTTGGATACCCACTGGGCATCACAGACCGGCAATGGAAAGGATAGAAATAGTCCCAGATGGAAAAGGGGAAACATAAATGTTAAGCAGATGGGGGAGATGCAACATATTGCAGACATGAGGGAGGAGAGCATGACTGGAGAGAAACTGGGAGACAAGAAGGCGGGGAGGGGCCCCCTTAGCAGGGGGGTCTGTACCAAGGATGGGGCCCTAGGTAAAGGGGACCTACAGAGGGCCTCTGGAGGTAGGGGTACTATTACAAGGGGGGAGGATGGTGGTGTGGGGGAAGGGGAAACCATCAGGGCCAGGATAAATGGTTCGGATAAGAGAGGGTTAAAGGGGACACCTATTCAGGGGGGTCTGAGTTAAGTGGGCAAAATAGCAAGGAAGGCAGAAAGGAGAGGGTGACAAGGGGGTCTCTAATAAGGCAGGAAGACTCCCATGGAATTGAGATCATGAATAAAGGGGGGATGGGGGTTGAGAGCGCATAATGGAGGTAACCATATGGATGATGGTGGTGCTATGGTTCTGTTATTGGGAGACTCAATGATTAGGGGTATCCAGTGGGAAGGACGGGGGGTGGATGCCATAGCCAGGTGAAGGTAGTGAGTATCTCTGGGCTGACAGTGCACAGAGTAAAGTTCATGGTGTATGAACTGGTTCGGGATTGTGGAGGGAAACCGGATTTCCTGGTGCATTTGGGAACTAACGATCTAGAGGGAAATAGCATTTTGGAAATCCAAGCAAGGTTCCAAGAACTTGCCAGAGTCTGTCGGGATAATCGATGCAACATTTCCTTTTGGAGATATTGCCAGTACCAAAGGCCTCAGTGGAGAAAAAATGAAGATCAAGAGGTTAATGACTGGCTCAGGAAGTGGGGTGAAGAGAGGTTGGAGGTGTTAGGGAACTGGAAAGGAGTTTGGGAGGATAAGGGACTGTATGCCAAGGACAGGATTCATCTTGCCCCATTAGGGAAGGAGATCCTCAAACAGGGTGGCTGACTACATTCAAGAAAGGTGGGGTTTAAACTTGTGAGGGGGGATAAGGAGGGCTGACCAGAAGCCCTCCTCCAGATGAGGGAGTAGCCTTCAAACCCAAGGGGGGAGGGGGGAAACAGACTGGGGGAGGAGGTTTCAGGAGGAGCAGAGGGAGGATGGAAGTATAAGGAACCTGGGTGGGGTTCGACAAAGGGGATCAGGGATAAGGGGGGGGTGGTGTTAGTAAATGACAGGAGCTTGGGAAACAAGTTGCCAGAGTTCCAGGCCATGCTGTTCGAGGGGGTGGATGTTGCAATGGTCACGGAAACGTGGGACAACAAAAACCATGACTTGGACCTAAACGTGAGGGGGTACACTATGCTTAGGAAGGATAGAAAGGAGGGCAGAGGAAGTGGAGTGGCTATGTTCGTTAGAGATGACATAGAAATTGCTAGGGTAGAAGAGGCACTGGGAAACTTGGAGGCCTTATGGGTCACCTCACGAACCCCAGCAGGAGGTAAGGTCAAGCTGGGTGTAGTATATAGGCCACCCGGGATGGGTGATGTTCTGGAGGATGGTTTGCTGGACAACATCATTGCCCAGTGTGGACCAAAAGGGTAAGGAGTGGTGTTGATGGGGGACCTTAATATGCCAGGTACAAACTGGGGAACCATGTCCTCTAAGGTGGCCAAGGAGCAGAGGCTGCTGGATGGTTTCCAGGATGTGTTCTTAACACAGTATGTGATGGAGCCCACAAGGGAGGGGCATGTCCTGGATGTGGTTCTGGCAGATGGGGATCTGGTAAGGGACCTGGTTGTAGAAGATCCCCTGACTGGGAGCGACCACAATACTGTCTCGTTTCAAATAAGCATAGGGGGAGGGGAGAAGAGATCTAGGATACTGGCAGTGGACTTCAGGGGGGCAGACTTTGTGGGCATGGGAAATATTCTCAAGGATCACTTGAAGGGGATTACATCAATGACAAATGTGGAAAAGAGATGGGAGGTCATAAAACGGGGACTTCATGAGGCAGTCAGGACCTGCGCTAAGGTGAAACATAAGGGAGCAAGATCACATAAACCATGCTGGTGGTCCAGTGAGGTTCAGGTAGCGGTCATAGAAAAAAAAAGGTGGCCTGCAACAAATATAAAATAACAAGAGGTGATAGGGAAAAGGAAATGTACCATTTATCCATCTAGAAAAGTCATCTGGATGGTGAGGGGGGCAAAGTCCAGTAAAGAGCAGTGGCTGGCACAGGGGATACATGGAGGAAAAAAGGGGTTCTTCCAGTACATTGGGGAGTGGAGAAAAACTAAGGGCCATCTCAGCAGACTGAGATCAGAAGGAAGGTGGGTGGAAGAGGTGAGACACCAGGCAGAGGTATTAAACGAGCACTTCGCCTCTGTGTTCACTAGGGAAGGGGATGGGATATCTACAAAGCAAGGCATGATGGGGATAGAAGCGGTAGTGAGTGGGATCAGGAGAGCAACAGAAATGGAGCAAGAGGGAGGGAGAGGTACCCCAGGGGTGTCACATCAGGATAAGGATAAAAAGGCCAGTAAGGTGGAGGGGACGGATGATGCTATCTCCACCGAAAGGTTAGCCCTCAAGGCCCTAAAGAAAGATAAATCTCCTGGGCCTGATGGCATTCATCTGCGAGTACTATGGGAATTGGCGGACATACTGGATGCACCCCTGGAGAGACACTTAAACAGGATTGCTTGAGACAGGGGAGGTACCCACAAGGGATTGTGAGGGGCACATGTGGTGCCAATCCATAAAGGGGGGTCGAGGGAAGTACCAAGTAACTATAAGCCCATCAGTTTGACCTCAGTGGTGGGAAAATTAATGGAGAGTATACTAAAGGAATGATTGGGGGTGTACTTGGAGGAGATGGGAGGTCTGGATAGTCAGCAACTTGGGTTTGTGCCAGGTAGATCATGTCAAACCAATCTTGTGGAGTTCTACAAATGGGTAACATCAGAACTGGAGAGGGGAAAGCCTGTGGATGTATTCTTCTTGGACTTCAGTAAGGCGTTTGACTCTGTCCCCCACAATGGTCTGGTGGAGAAACTGACGGGGTTGGGAGTACGCCCTTTGATGGTCAGATGGATTGAAAACTGGCTAGCTGGATGCACCCAGAGAGTAGTGGTCGGTGGGGAGTTCTCGAACCCTAGAGAGGTCGGTAGTGGGGTACCGCAGGGCTCGGTCCTGGGTCCGATTCTGTTTAATGCATACATATCGGACATCAGGGAGGGTATAGGGTGTGAAATGAGTCTCTTCACTGATGACTCCAAGATGGGAGCAGTAGTTGAGGGGGAAGAGGGGAGGTTGGGCCTGCAAGGGGACCTGGACATCCTGGAAAGCTGGGCTCACACATGGAAATTAAATTTCAATATCACCAAATGCAAGGTGTTACATCTTGGGCCGGGAAACCCTAAACACAGGTACACCCTGGGAGGGGAGGTGCTGGGGGCCTCAACAGGGGAAAAAGACCTAGGGGTCATGGTGGATGCATGTATGAATAACTCTGAGCAGTGCAGGAGAGTGGCTAGCAATGCAAACAGGATGTTGGGATGCATTGTAAGGGGGATCACCTCTAGGAGCAGGGAAGTGATTATGCCGCTGTACAATGGACTGGTTAGACCACACAGTACTGGAGACCACACTTGAAGAGGGACATACAGCTCCTGGAGAGGGTACAGAGGAGGGCAACTAAGATGATACGAGGACTAGAGATTTGACGTATGAGGACAGACTTGAGGAGCTCTGCCTGTTTTCATTGGAGGAGAGGAGGGACGGGGAAATGATTGAGGTCTTCAAGTACCTCAAGGGAATAAATAGGGTAAATATGGAGGGGATCTTTAGACTAAAGCAAGGAGGTATCACCAGAGGGCATGGTTTGAAGTTGGAAGGTTGAAGGGTGAGGGGGGGGAAAACAGGAGGAGGTTTTTCACTGAGAGGGTGGTGGACCATTGGAATGCGCTGCCTGGTGAGCTGGTTCAGAGATCCACGGTAGAGGGCTTCAAGAGAAGGTGGGACAGACACAGAAAGCGGATGTATCAGATGATGGCCTTGCCCAGGGGGGTAGGGATAGATGATAGGGGTTTCTGGAACACAAAGGGGGGAGGGCCTTGGCACCCAACTAGGGATCTGAGGTTCGAGCAGACTCAATAGGCAGTAAGGCCTAATCTGCTGGCAATTAGTATGTTAGTATGTTAGATCAGCAAGGGGGGAAGACATATTCTGATTATGAGGAAATGGCTATAGAAGGATGGAAAGCAATTTGACTACAGACATTGAGCAGTATGAGCAGGTAACTTATTCAATGAGAAGATCATAAACACAGACAGTAGCCTGAAGCAAACAAACAACATTGCACAAATTGTACACTTCCAACAGGCACCTGGTGAGTACAGGATATCTCAGCAGTCTAAGTGCCATTTCTCTGGGTTAGCACAAACTCAGTAGGTACATCTTAGGAAAGACTCTGTGGGTGCCATACATAAGGGGGCTCAACCGCATAATTTGGAAACAAAAAACAAGACGTTTGGCACTCTAGGTGACAGGAACACATTCAAAGAAACTCCAGTATGTTATAATGCAAAACAATTTAATCCAAAGTCAGGACAAGACACTTACTTGGAAGACAACCTGTCCCCAGTGCTTCAGTCCCACAGTAGAGCCTTTGTCAGGGGGTGTGTCTGTATGTGTTTACCAGCACCCTTTTAAAGTGAACAATTAAAGGCATACATCACAATTACCAGGAATTAAACACATAAATTAAAATTGTAATAAAATAATACCTCATTTTTCAGTACATTTTTGTTACTCTCCATTTTCTAAGTCATGTTTTTACCCATTTCATATTTTGTTACTAAAAAGGGGTATATAGGAGAGACTGGTAAAGAAACAGCGGGGGGGGGTGGGTAACATAGGACATGAAAACATGATTAACCATATAGAGTATGGATTTTGGACAGCTATTGGCAACCCAACTCTGTTTATCACTGCTATTAACACTCTGTTTTTTAGGTTTAAGATTCACTGCCAAAGTCATCCTGTCTCCCTAAACATATAAACATACACACACACACACACACACACACACACACACACACACACACACACGCATGCATGCACACACACACACACACTACCACTGAACAGCATTGTTCAGGTCTTTGACCCATTCCATAGCCTTGCTTCCTCATAGTATGCCCCATTCTGACTGTTTAGTTGTCTATGGTAAACTATCACTCACAGACATCTTTCTTCTAGAGATTGCCACCATGTTACAGTCCTGTCACTAACAGTGCTGAGGATAAATTTGGGGTGCTGTGTTGATCAGAACACCTCCCATAGTTACAATATAAGGCAGTAAAAAGCTTCCTAAGAGAAAATACATCCTCCAGTATAGTTGCTCCACTCAAGAGCTTGTTAGCCTAAAGAACCAGGAAATGACTTTCTCTGAATCTCAGACTTACTGCCAACAACCAGGTCAATGTTCTTACTTTATATTCTACCAACTAATGGTGACTGTGTACTGAAATGCCAGCTTAAATCAAACACAGCCAAATGCTATGCCTCCATACCTGGGAGCTCTTTCCTCAGTTAACATATAGAATACAGCTATATTTTATCAAATACAAGTTTTGGAATTTGATGAATAACGTATTGCTACTTCCAGTCAAATGAATGAGAGACCCACAGGAGTTCAAGCATTTAACAACCAAAAAACTGTTAGGCAACCTCAAGCATTTTCACTCCAATTCTTCAGTCTGTTCAACGCTGGCTGCCAGTATTGCAGTATATCAGTTAAGGCTTTTCTGTTTGTTTGGAAAGCTTCCAGCTGATTTGAACCCTCATATCTCAAGAACATTCTGGGTCATTATGTTCCAAGTTATTCATGTTTTATGCTTTTATTGATAGCATTCAGAGTACACCACCTTCACGCCTGTGCACAGTTGGTGGTCCTGCTTTTGCTGTGGCAGGCCTTCAACTATGGAATGTTCTTCCAGCTAACAACTTTACCTCTCTGACTGCTGCAGGCCTTATGTGGGCGATGAAAACATATGAAAACATATTTTTGAAGTATACAATATCTAATGAGGAAATGACAGTTCTTTATGCAGTATGACTGGCAATTAGATTTTTACTGCTGGGTCTTTGTTTTCCTGTACTGTATTGTTCTCTGCATGGGCTTGCCCAGAAGGGTGCATAACACACACACTGATGATAATGGAATGATGTAGGAAGCATTTTGCCACTGTTGAACTGACTACTGATTCTGTAACACAAAGTGGGCAGAACAGTAGGGCCCTCACTAACAATAATAGGCAAAGCAGACTAGATGGGCCTAAGGGTCTTTTATGTGAACAGTTTCTATTTTCTATGCTTTTATTTTACTTGCTATGTTACTTTTTTATCGCTGTGTACTAGAAGTAATCACTGGATATAAGAAGAGGGTGTCAAGAACAGTACCAGTTGTCAAGATTATACAGTGTATCACAAGACACACCCATACATACAGTACATACATACATACTTGCTGTACATACAGTACACACATATTTTCTGCATAGAGAAGCTCACTGAACCAGACCTGTAGCTTGCTTTGCCAGTGGCCTGATGGCCACTCATGAACCAGCTGTATAATGGTGTTCAATATACCAGACCTGTAGCTTGTTTTGTGAGTTCCTCTGTGGGTCACTTAAAAAGCAACTGCATGATGGTCACTGCATGAGACCAGTAGCTTGCTTCTGGAGTGACCCTGCAGACACCTGATGAAGCAGCTGCACAATGGTGCTTACAGTGCCAGATCTGTAGCTTGCTTCTCATAGTGCCCTGCAGGCTGTATGCGAAGCAGCAGTCCAGCAGAACAGGGGACAAGATATGTTGCTAGCACTGTGAACAGCCCTTTGAGTCCCACACAAAGAAGCACTCCCATCAGGCATGGCCATAGACCTGTTGGTTGTTTCACACAGTGCCCTTCAGGCCTTATGAGAAGCAACGCAACTGTCAGGCAGTTGTTAAACATACCATCTGGGTGTCCATGAGGAGGGGTACTAGGTACCCCCATTCTTCAAGTCTGATGAAAAAATGTAAAAACGTATCAGTGTTAGAAAACAAAACCCTGATTAACAAAAAGAAATACAGTGAAGGTCACTTACATTGTTGTTACAGTCTGTCCTGGGCCAGAATAGTGAATTCTCGAATCAGTGGTGGGATCTGACCTGCATGATCCCTGCTGCCACATCACTGACATGGAACCCAGTATCATTTGGCTTAATTCATTTAAATTATTTTCTCTCTATCCCATGCTTTTCATCTTTTTCCCAGTAGATGGCATTTTGAGCTATTACTTATGTGTATACATCAGCAATCAGTTTTTTATTTATTGATGTATTTGAAATTACTTCAACTGTGATAGCCCCATGAAATGCAGTATCACATTTTTATGGGGGTTCTGAGGAAGATAGCAGCAGTCAGCAGTGAAACAGAATCCAGCAGGAATAGTTACATGCAAGAAAAACAAACATGCTGTAACGGTAAGTACTGTACATCCAAACAAGCTAACAAAGTGAGTTTACTGCACAGAAAATGAACAATGTTATGAAGCATGATCATAGTTAGATAGATGGGGATTCTGGACCAAAACAAATACATGCAGTTCTAAGGTGACTGGAAAAACTGAACTTGAATGCTTGCAAGCTGGAAGCATTCTCCAGCTAGAGATGGAGTTTGTTCCAGGTATCTGGTGGTGCAAATGCAAAAGCCTTTCTAGCTTCACAATTCATCCTGGAAATTGAGATGCTAAGTGTTGCTGAGTAGGCACTGCTTGACTGTATGAGGAGGGCTAGAAGGTCCTTAGCTGCAGGGATGTGCATTTGCTCATATCTACCAATAGGTAGTATCTGGTGTGCTACATGCCGTTTGCTTATTGTCTGTATGCCTTAGCAGCCCTTTACTGTTGATGTAGTGAATACTGTACAGTGCCATGTGGAGTGTTTAGAAAATTTTTACATTTACAAATTTATCGTGCTGGTGGTGGTGATGGAGTATTGAGTTACTGTTGCAGGAGTTAAATTTGAGTCTGACTGGACTCCACTTGCAATACATTATGGTGGGGAAGCTATGCTTCATTGTGACAAAATGCTCCTTCTGTGTTACTGCTTCTGTTTGAAATGTTTTCCTTAAAGGTTCTGTATACAGCTAACTAAAGGGACTGACTACAGTATACTGTAAAATGCAAAGTCCCCTAATTCAAGTCACACTCACTAGTTTGGTTGAGTTTTCCAGACACTTTATATCAAGGCGTCTGAAAGCACACACACAGACACACACTCTCGCTCCCTCTCTCTTTCTCTCTCTCTCTCTCTCTCTCTCTCGATAAAGACACTCACCCTCCATGTGCCCAGACACTAGTCCCCTCCCTCCATAGCCCAGGACATGAGGTACCCCATCTTTCACTGTCCAAGATAGTAGCCCCCCATCCTCAGCTCCAAACACTAACCCCACCTTCTTCATTAGCCCCACACATTGGGCCCCCAAACACTATCCCCTTCCTCCATGGCCCAACAGTAGCCATTCTCATTCCACAGCCATCAACACTAACCCCCTCCCTCCCTCCATGGCCTTCAGCACTAGCCCCCTTGCTCCACATGCACCAGATACTAGTACCCTTCCTCCACAGCTACCCCATCCCCCAATAGTAGCCCCCTTCCTCCATGGCTCCCTAACAATAATCCACTCCCTCCATGGCCCCACTGACACTACCCACCCCACACCACCACCACAACCCTCTCTTCTTCCAGTACCTCTGAACACCTCTCCCTCTCCAGACACCCCTTCTTTCTGGGCCTCTGGTTACCCCCTTCTGGGCACCTTAGTTCCCCAACACAACACAACACACCTAACTCCGTGGCCATTTGAGACAACCCCCAGGCCCTTAGCAGCCCCTGCTATACTCCCCCTCTAAATCACTCCCTCAGGTCACACACACACACACACAATGTTCCTCCCTCCCTCCCTCTATGAGTCCAGACAGTCTCACATTGCAGACCACAACACTGGCCCCTTCATGGCCCCAGACCCATGCCCCTCAGAACCTTTACACATGAAAGTGAACACAGTATTTTGTTGCATAACAGGCAATAAGAACCAGCTACATAAATCAAGGATACAAACTATTAAGGCAGTGCAAGGGATTCCAGAGCCATGGGAGATGCTATTTGTGGAGAAAGGGTGGGGTGTTCCATACTACAGTAGGAGATACAATTACAGTGTCAAGTACAAAGTTTATTTGTTCAACAAAGTCATTACAAGAATTTTTAAAAATTAAAAGATACCCATAGAAGTATCAATCCAGGAGCAATTTACATAAATACATTCAGATACCATTACAATGTATCTTTGTTTCATTTTCACAAAGGTTTTTGGACAGTCACCACAATCATTGCACATAATATTTATAGATGGAGGGATTGAAAAAACAACCAGTTTCTGTAATATAGTTATATTTTCATTGTTCATTAAATATTTCACCATTTTGTCAGGGGGAAGGTCAAGGTCTGCCATGATATCACCAAGCCATTTCAAATGAAGCCACTTATATAACGGGCATAAAAGTAATACGTGCTTTAAGTCATCTTCAGATAACTTATCACACTTGCAAAATGGGGTAAGGGTATTTTCCATTTTCTACTTATGAAATACATAATTAGCATTACATATTTCAAACCTAAATTTAGTTATTATTCTCCTCTCCTTTGGACTTATTAATTTAACCAAGTAAGGATCCAGGCTATATGTTGTTTTATCTGTTTGCACCATCTGTGTAGTTTAAGCTATTTCAATTTCATCTGTACCTTTGTTATCTCCTGGTCCCTTAACCTATTCTTCACTTTTTCGACTGTTATTTGCCATGGATATACAAACATACTCCATAATGTATCTCCAAATCCATTTGGAAAAAGGAAAGACATGATAATTTCCAAAGTAGGGAAATCTTTCCCATCAGAGTATATTTGATTTCTTCTTCCAGGCATTTCCTGGGTAATCTATTTTCTTCTAAAAAGAATAACTTTAATGAGGATAGTATCAATCTTTCTTTCACTAATGATGAGATAGAATATTGTCCCAGTTCTGCATTTACTATTCCTGCCGGTACTGATTGTGGCACCATTAGGATATATTGTTTCTTTTTATTACATGATACTTCTAATTTATTTAAATTTGCAGTACCTCATATTTCTGCTGCATAAAGTATGCTTGAATTTACTTTATCCTCCAAAATCTTCAACAGTCCTTTAACCGATGTTTGGCCCATCTTAGCATTAAATATTTTAAACGCATTAAATGCTTTCTTTAATTTTAATACTATCTCTTCGATGTGGTCTTTCCATTTTAGGGTCTGGCTAAATCTGACATTCAAGTAGTCATAACGATTAACTATTTCTACTTTTTCTGTATTTATCCACAGTGATTTAGAATATTTCTTAATACTCCCAAATATCAATATCTTAGTTTTAGACATATTTATATTTAACTAATAGTTGTCACATAATTTTGAAAAATAAGTAAGTTTCCTTTGTAATCCTAAGACCGATGTTGAAATTAACACTAAATCGTCGGCATATACCAAACAGTCTACTCTGGTGTTTCCTATTTTTGGTGCATGAAACATTGGGTTTTCTAACTCCTTCAAGACATCATTAACATACACATTGAATAAAAAAGGAGCTAATAAGCATCCTTGTTTGACCCCATGTGTCATTTGAAATGACCTAGAAATGTTCCCATATTTGTCATATTGCACTACTCCCCATGGGTCTGGATATAATCTTATTAAAGTATTGAGAAGTTCTGGATACAGCCCTAATTTCTTCAGCTCATTCAATAATATTACTCTACTGATACTGTCAAATGCAGATGTAAAGTCCATGAAATAGCAAAAAAGTTTTGCCTTCTTAATTTTGTATATTTCCAGACCCAGGGCCCAATTCTAGAAAGCATACACCAAAGCACAATGCAGATGCACCAATGGAAATGGTGTAAGTCACAAATATGTCCAGAAAATGCGCCAAACACAATTCTAGATTGCGAGATGCACATGGACGCAATGCAGTATGCCAATCTCAACTTATGCCACAGTTGCAACAAACCCACAGGTACGCCAATGCGCAACTGAAGATACGCCAAGATATGGGAAGAGATACACCAGGGCGAGATTCTACAAGCAGCAGTGCCACAACTTACACCAAGACCAACTGGCCTAACATACACCAGGTGGGAGCAGGTGTAACTCGCACAGCACAGAAAGGAGTAGAGACAGACAGGCTGCAGACATAGCAGCACAGCACTGTGACAGAGAGAGAGAGGAGAGAGACAACATGGATGGACCAGTAGCAATGTTAGATATACTACCACTGGAGCACTGAGACAGGCACAGGGAGGTGACCCAATGCCTGGAACTAGAGGCACAGGCAGCAACCAGGATGGCACAGATCAGGCATGCAATGCACCATGGCTGGACAGGGTGAGGAAGACATACCAGGACCAGGTGGAAGAACAGTGTAACACACGCTACCAACTGCCCCAGGCCATCATAGATGTGATATGCAATGACAGCTGCACAGACCTGCGCAGTGTCACCCACAGGGGGCAGCCAGTCCCTGTGGAGGTGAAGGTAACAGCAGCACTGTGCTTCCTGGCAAGAAGGACATTCCAGACACCAACAGGTGACACTGTGAAAATATCATAGCCGGCCACATCCAGGTGCCCACAACAGTTCCTGAATGCCATGGTGGCTGCATGGACCAATACATCACCATCCCCCAGGAAGCATGGCAGCAGCAGGCAGTGATGCAGGGCTTCTACACCATGGCCCAGTTCCCATGTGTTATGGGTGCAATAGACTGCACCTATGTTGCCATATGTGCACCATCGGTCAATGGTGATGTGTATGTGAATCGGAAGGGCCACGACCCCTTGAACATGCAGGTGGTGTGTGACAGTCAATGGAGCAGACTAGATGTGGTTGCACAGTACTCTGGTTCCATGCATGACACATACATCCTGTGAAACAGTGGTCTATGTGAGGGCTACCAGAGGGGCCAGCTCACAGGAGGATGGTTAGTAGATAAGTGATCACAGCACAGAGCACTGCAAACCTGTACGCCTGCACCCCATGCAGACATAGGTCCATAGGCCACACAGACTGATGATGTACCATCCATCCAACAGGGGACAGTGGATATCCACAGCTGCCATGGGTGATGACACCACTGCACCACACATGCACAGCAGCACAGACATGCTACAATGAGGCGAACATCCAGACCAGGTGCATTATAGAGCACACCTTTGGTGTCCTGAAGGCATGATTCAGGTGCATTGATAGATCAGTGGGGTGTTACAGTCCAGTCCAGAGACAACCTGCAAGATAGTCATCGTCTGCTGCATACTGCACAACATCACAGTGCAACACCATTTGCCATCTCCGGACCAGCTGGAGAACAGGGATGAGGAGGACCAGGAGTGGAATGGTGGGGTACACAGACATGGGAGGCACCTCCAGACAGATGCTGTGCAGGCACAGGCAGGCCAACATGTGTGTTGTGACCTGATAGAGAGGCACGTCACCTGAGAGATGCCTTGGAACTACAATGACAGCCACCAAACTCCAGGCAACGTTCCCCAATGAAACATCACATGGGAGTGCCGCCTGGTGCAGTGCACAGGAGATAGTGATACTGGATGCTGGCAACAGGTCCCATGGACTGTGACCATGTTGGGTGGTGCACACACAGGTGTGGACATGGAACATTGTGGGAACTGTGAGATGGCATGGAGCACTGTATGACAACCAGCACAACAGGTTGGTGGTGATAGGCACAGCACTGTCACCTGGGGGGATGGATATGGCCATGCAGAAGGCAGCACAGAACACGCATGGCACCACACGACAAGGTACACAGTAGGGCAGTTCAATAGGCAAGGGCAGGCAGCGCACCATGGGGACACACACCGGTGAGGCCTGCAGACACATGGCACAACCTGTAGACACCGACACACATGAACAGGGCAGAACCACTGCCATGCAGTGGCCCATGCAAGCAATGGTACCCCAAGGTGGAAGGGCGCAGCATAGGTACTGTACCACCACATAGCTGGAAGGTACAAAGTGAGGTGGCATGGATGCCACAGCATGCATGGTGACCTGTAGCACACATGACACCTTGCAGATGTGGCCAGTTGCCAGTGCCATGGGCTGTGGGCAGCACAATCGGCACACTGACCAGATGCACAGGAAGAGAACACTGGGGACAGCAAGCCCCGCCACTGGTGTGCACCCCTGTGCATGGTGACACATACGCACATGGCCATGCACATCTGGAACAGACACACAGACACAGTGATGATATCAAAAGGTTTAATGCAAAAACAGCAATGGGGATATAGATAAACAAAGAATGGGGGATGGGGAACAATAACAGGAAACAGTAAAATACAGTAACATACAAATCAAAACATACCCGAACAGCCACCCACAACAACCCCGAACACCAACCCGCACCCACAAACTACCCAACACAGCCCGAACAACAACACAATCCCACCCATAACAAAACACTGCAACAATTACCATGCCCACCCCAACACATCCCACAACACCCATATGTACAGCCCCACCCACCAATCCCAACCACCCCTATATATACATCCACCCACAAACCCAGCCCCACCCACGGCAGTAAGGTGTGGATCAATGGGACCTATGTTTGGCGCAGTTCTCCAAGGAGGGCACCCACATACCCATGGAGTCTCCCAATGTCATGCAGTATTGCCGATGCCAGGGCCACAAGGCGCTGCTGGTCCAGCCCCACACCCTGCATGGCTACAGCACCAGGCACCTCAGTTGTCACAGGTACTGCATCCTCCTGCTGCCTCCCTGGCATGGCAGCATCCCACTGTGTAGGGGAGTCCCCTGCTTCAGGGGCAGCAGCGCACAGTGCAGTGTCAGGTGGTGGGGCATCTTCACCTGCCCTTGCTGCACTGTCACCCTCAGTGTGGACAACTGGTGTGTCAGCCATGGGCTGCTCTGTGTCCACTGCAACAGCACCCTCAGGTGGCAGGACTGGTGGATGTTCTTGTTCAGGCCCCTGGCACCCAACAGCAGTGGGGTCCCTCTGAACTGGCTGTGGGTCAACGGTGGCCACGTTCCCATCTAATGCTGCCACTGTGGAGGATGTGGAGGAGGAGGAGGAGGAGGAGGAGGAGGGTGGCAGCACTCTAGCTCTCCACTGATGGTGCTGCGTGTGCAGCTGGTACACAACAGCATTGCGTGCCTTCACCTCTGCCATGGCTCACAGCAGGGCCCTGTGCCACTGTGACAGCCTGCTATGGACACCTGTAGGGATGAAAAGGATATGGTCAGTGCTGGGCCCAGTCAGGGGGCATGCACACATAGGCAATCAATGTGTGGGTGCAGCATGAGCTACAATGTGGCAGTCTGCCACAGCCACAGCACAAGGGCACTACTGTATGGACTTACCTGACCTCCAGTGCTGCAACTCCTCCCTGAGGCTGCCAAGGCAGCTCTGTTGCCTGTTGTGGAATGCAACAGTGGAACCTGTGAGGTGTAGAGACAGGTGAGTGTGTGTGATGCACCACGTGCCAGAGCCAGCATGCCAGTAGTGCTGCAATACAGAAACAGCTGCAGATTTACTTACCATTACCTGGGATCTGTCTAGACTGCATGTCTGCATCCCGGCACTGGGCCATGCTCAGCGTCCTGTGCAGTATCCTGGCCTTCCACCATGACAGGTCCTGCCAGCAGTGTTGCAGCTGGCAGACAGTATGGTGTGTCCCCGGTGCTGCAACCATGTGGGCAATGATCGCACTCCACACCCTCTCCCGCTCTGCAGCACTGCTCCTGTGGCATCGAGGCAGAAGCAGCATCCTGCCCCACAGCTGGACACAGTTGACCATCAGAGCCATTTCCAGGGATGTGAAATTGGGGGCACGGCCACTGAGGCTGAGGGAGGAGCTGGAGGACATGATGGACACCTCTGTGGAACCTGTAACAGGGGAAGGAATGGCACATGCATCACTATACAATGTCACTGTGGATTTGCTGACCACCCCCACCCACCATGGACAACTCTGGCCTCCAGCCGTGTGACATGGGACAGGGCCGGGTCACAGAACTGCAACTGCGGCCCACCACCACAGGAGGTGCACACTGCACCAATGACATGCACACCATGGGGTGTGGAAAGGCCGAGCAGTGCCATGCAGGGGCCAGGCACACAATGCTGCACACAGTGACCACAGTGCACCAACACCAACAGAGGTGTGTTGCAGCCTGACCCTGCACAGTGTGGGCGTGGAGCATGGCAAGCAGCCCTGCCACACGGCTGTAACACCTCCCCCGTGCAGAGCAGCATGCGGCCACATCCAGCAGGTGACCATGGGGCAGTCCCAAGGCCAAACGTGGGTGACAGAATGGAGAATGACAGATACCTACCTGGATAGTGCAGTGTGGTGACTGGAGCGGGTTGTGTCAATGGCTCTGGTGGCACACCTGGATGGAAAAAGAGCAGGGCATCATAATCCAGTGGCACAGTTGGTGACCACCACAGCTGCAGTAGTGTGGCAGTGTGACCCTACCTGTTCCTGTGCAGTGGTGCTGAATCCTACACAGGGGACAGTAAACAACAATGTCAGGTACACAGTGCTGTACAGGCAATGGAAGAGTGCATGTTGAGCAATGGCGAATACTCACCGAAGAGATGAACGTGTCCGCTGTGGAGCTAGGGAAGGAATGGACATGGGTTAGTACACTGCCGTAAGTGCTGCTGTGGCCTGCTGCCTGTGGGTGCTGCCACCCCCCCAACTGTCACCATCCCACAGGTATGTCCCCACACATGGCCCAAGATGGCCCCCCAGACATCCTGCCATGACAGACCCTGCACAGGGTGGATTTTGCTAGGTGCATGCCTGCATTGACAGTGTGTGGTAAAGCAGACAGGGCACCATTGAGTACCTGACAGGCGTACCATGTAGGGCATTTTAGAGGAACAGTGGTACACAGCCAGTCAGTCAGTCAGCCCTGCACCTGTGTAGCAGGCACTGGCAATGGTTTGTGTTGGCTCCAACCACCACCTCCCCCACCCGCACTGCCTAAAGGGAAGTATGTCAACCCCCGACCTGTGAGGCGCAAGACAGCCTGGACATGGGCATCCATGTGCTGCACACAGGCATGGATGGCGCCACATGGAATGACCAACCAACAGGAATGAATACAGCACACAGGCCAGCAAGTGGTACAGCCCACCAATGCAGTGACACACTCCCACCCAATAGACATGCACCCAGTTGCAGCGGCACAGTGACATCAAGACATGGCCATGGCCCCAGCCCTGTGGGGTGCACATGACAGAGGCACAGTGTGGGTATGTGCACTGTCCTGGCAGTGCCCATGGCATACCAAGGCAGGTACCACCCTGGGCATGGGTGTGTGCGACCATGGCCCATGGACACCATGCTGCACCACAGTCCTGGGGTGGTGCAGCACACAGGTGCTGGTATGCACACAATGGCCATATCACCCACTAGTGTCACAGGCCCCCCAAACTGTACTGCCAAGGGGCAGGCAACATGTTCATAGGTCATCGGCACTATCCCCACACCCCATGGGCAGGTTGGCCAGACAGCACCTGGGCCATGTTGTGTGGGCCTGGTGTGCACAGCACTGCAACTGTGGGCAGCCATACATGGGGGGGGGGCCACAGGCAGTGGCATGTGCAGACTGCAGGACTGAACCACCGTATGTGGTTCCATCCACAGCCGACAGCACAGTGGCACTATGTTCCACGATGTGTGGCCCTGTCCCACAGGCAGCACTGTTCAGACATTGGAATGCACATGTCTACGGTAGACAGTGACAGTGCCTGCATATTCACAGCATATCTGTGCAAGGAAGTAGACCCATACACATCATGACAGTGGGCCAGGACCAAGAGGCTTTGATGTGTGTAGGTGGACCCCATACTGAGCAGCAGGCACACAGTGTGATAGGTGATGTACCACGCCCAGGGACCAATGGATGTGGGGAATGGCCATGGTGAATATTGATGTACATTAGATGCCAACTGGTTCATCTGACACCATCCTGTGCACATGCCAACCCACCTGGCTGCACCCCTGACCATGGTCGCCCCACGGGATGGTACTCTGTTGTGTGGTCTGCCCTGGCCAGGGATGGTGGGGGACACTCCTCACCAGCAATGCAGACTGTAGTGTACTATGCTGGGGTTGTCCAAAGGGTCTCATTCACCACAGTGGTGTAGTGCTGTCCCACAGCATGATAGAGGCAGTGCAAGACCCTCAGTACACAATGGCATGACAGGGACGGGGCACCAAATGGTCAAGCTGGTACTGGCACCATGGGGGCATCCCAGCACAGCATCCCATGGCCAGTCCCAGACACACTGTGTACCATGGTGGGCTAGCAGGCACTCTGTCAGTGCATCTACACCTACAACATACGACTTGTGTACCACACATAAGCAACAGTCTGTGACATGCCTTCGGGACTGTGTAGTACAACATGCCATCATAGAGGAGCAGCAATGCCCCCCAGGGTGTGTGTAGTGCAAGGACACTGCCACGCATCAGGTGATGGATGCACTTGGCCTGGGGCCCGTGCCCGTGCCCAACCACATGAGGCATAGCGGTACTCCTGCACACCACCCACCATGATAGCCATTAGTGCCTACCACAACTACCATAACGGCCTGTGTGAGCAACCATCCCTCAGTGCCTACAGTGTGGGGTGCACCCATGATGGACAGTGTACTGCGCACAGTGCAGTAGCGCAACATAGTCAGGCCCATGCACCTTTCCCACCCCCAGCACAACACAGTGAAAGTGTCTCCATCACCAGTGTCCCAGCCGCCACAACAGTGATATCTGTTCCAAGACATGTGTACACCATACCGCTGTGTGTGCCCAGCACTACCCTGATGAGACCTACATGGTCACACCTATAGCTGATATGGTGGTGGGAGTCCTAGCCCCACCCTGCTGTGGCGGCTGTGCGACCCACATGGGTGACTGCTGGGATAGCTGTGACAGCATCAGGGACAGCCCTGGACAGCAGGGGCCATGGAGGGTCCTGGCCTGGGCCTGTGCCAAGCAGGTGTGATGGCGTGTGCCATGGGTAGTACTGCTGAGGGGATCGGGGACTGGGGGCAGATCCCTCAGGCATCCCCCAGCATGGGGGACACCCAACCCCATACCCCTGATGAGTGGCCGGACCCACATACGTCCCCATGGGCAGCATGCTGCACACACCGCTACCGTGCTGTGAATGCATGCTGCAGCCCAGATACCATGTACACAACTATCCTACCTCCGTACTACACGGTGTACAGTACAACATCATGGTGTCCACTGTTGTCTGCTCCTGTATCCCTATGTGACAGACAGTGACCTCCATCTTGAGGGTCTGTGTCCCACATTGTCCCCAGGTCCCTTTTGACACCAATACAGGTGTTGGTACCTTCCAAATGGCAGGCATTAACAACCACATGTAGGAGGGGGTTTGTCAGTGACATCCGGGTGTGAACACAAGCATAACATGTCCACCACCAATCCAGGCATGATGGTCAGTGATGGTGGGCTTATCTGCATGGAATAGTGATGTACCACTAGGGTAACATGTTACCATCCATATGTATGTCCAGCCCTGGATACTGACTGCCACACAGTGGTGTCTGGATGTAACATGACCCACATAACCCTGACATATAACCTGAGCACAGATCCTGGATATTGTACACATCCCATTGCACATAACATTACTCAACCCCTGAATGTCCACCATTGTGAGTGTCCATACCTGTTCCTGGCCCTCAGGTCAGAGGCAGATGGATCAGGGGTATGTGTGCGGGGGGGGCTGCTGTAGCCCAGTACTCACCTGTCTGCAGTTTGTCTGTCCCTGTCCTGTCCTGGCTGGTAGTGCAGTGATGTAGCTCAGTCCAAGGCCCAGTACTACAGCACCTGTAACACTACACTGTACCAGGGCCTATCTACTCGCAACTGCACGTGCTGCACGTGCACATTGCACCGTGCATCACATATCACACATCGCATATGCGCAATTGCGGCATGCTTTGCAGCAATTGCAATATGTGATAGCGATGTGCATCTTGGCATCTACGATGTGGGGTTGTGGCCTACATGATGACACGCCTTGTGTGTGCTCCCTGTGGACACAATGCAGTATGAGTAACCTGCATGTGTAGCAGCAGTGCCTGCAGGGCTGTGTGATTGTGTGTGTGTGTGTGTGTGTGTGTGTGTGTGTTCGCCCTGGGTGGTCAGAGGCAGGATGCTGCCCACCGGCCGTGGCCCACACAGGGCATTGGTGCGACTGAGGGCTACGCCCTGACCAACATGTATCCTGTATAGCACTACCATTGCACTGACGACAAATGGACAACACAATGTAGGGATGATGTGAAACAATTTATTTACATGGTGCAGTATACACACCAGGTGCACATATCACAGTGCTCCCCAGTCCTTCCCATCACGCGTGCCCCCACACTCACTCATGCACACAGTCATACATCCACACACACACACACACACACACACACACACACACACCCTTGTGAATGCACAGTGCCCCATACACATGTGACTCCCTGCCATGCTAATGGCCCCGCCATCCCATGGTAGCCCCACCCAACCATCCCCCAACTGCACAGGTCTCCTGGGCGTGTCACAGCCGTCTGCCACATGCATGCCATCCTCGCATCGACCCCTCCGCTGCTGGGTGCTGGGCTGTGGGGTACCCTGCTGGTTTGGTGGGCTGTGCAGTGCCCTGGTGTCCCACCCCTGGCATCGCACCCTGTGGGCCTGTGTGAGCCACCACAGTTGCTGTGCTGTGCCTCCGCCCATGCAAGCCTACATGCCTCTGTGCCACATGAGGCTGCGACTGTGCTGGGGCTGCACTGTGTGTTCCACCATCTTGTGCTGAGTGTCTCAGGCCCTGTGTAGCCTGTGGAGCCCCTACTTCAGTGTGCCCACCCCTCTGTGTGTGCCCTGTGCCTGACCCTGTTCCAGTGGGACTGTGTGTGGGTCTTGGCCAGACCTGTGCCTGTGTTGCCAGCATGCTTGTGTGCGGCACTGTGGTTGCACCATGGCATCGTCCTGTGCCCGGGTCAGTGTGGACGGTGCCTGGCTGGGCTTGCAGCTCCAGCAGCATGACTGGTGGGAGGGGTGCAACTGACACCTGGGCTGCGGGTAGGGGTGCAACTGGATCCGGTGGCTGTATCTGGGTGCTGGAATGTTCAGTGGCTGGGGGTGCCATCTGCTGGGCCAGGTATTGCAGGTGGTGCAGTAGCTGCAGTGCACAGGCTATGGCCTGCATGGCCATGGCCATGACTGTATCTTGGCACTGCTGGTGTGCCACTATGTTTTCCAGGCCTGTGCTGAGCAGGACCATGATGACTGCCTGCCATTCAGCACAGTGCCGGATGCCCTGTATGGCATCCCACAGGCCAGCCATGCATGCCGATGAGTCCCTGGTGAATGCCTGCAGACAGTCAGCAATGACAATGCTGGACAGCTGCAACTTCATGCTGGTGTGGTGCTCCTGCATGCCCTGCCATATGTTCCCCAGCTCCTGTCTGACATCTCCCTAGCCAGCCAGCACTGACTGGCAGTAGTCCCCAATGTAGGCCAGTGGGGACAGCTGGTCCTGCAGCTCACGGACGGCATCGCCCAATTGGTCCTCCAGTCCATGGGTGCTCAGTGGGCTCAGTGACCCTATGGCAGTGTCCTCTGCAGCCAGCTGATCTCACTCTGCTGCCTTCTGCATGGACACAGGCATCTGCACCACCTCCACAGGTGTGACAGCACTGCTGGTGGTGTCTTCCGTGGTCCCTTGCTACTCCCGTGGCAGTCCTGCTGCGTTCTCCTCACCACTGCCCACTGCCTCCTCAACCATGGGGCTGTCACCATCACCACTCCCCTCAGGCTCCATCATGGGCACCAGTGTTCCGGCCACAGGTGTACTAGCATCTGGGCTGCCTCCACCGGATGTGGTGCTACCACCATCATCCTACACTGTGCCGGTGGCCTGGGCCATGCCAGCACCATCCTGTCCCTGCCACAGCTGCTGCTGCTGCTGCTCCCACCTTCCAGCTCCTCTGGGACCACCACCTGCACCTGCTGCCATGGCACCTGTTGGATGGGCAACATGTCAGTGTGTCTCCTCATCACTGTGTGCCCTCCCCTGCCTGATCAGTGTTGCCCTCCCAGGTCTGCTCTAGTGTTGTGCTATGGCATTGCACCTACCACACATCTGTGCAGTCCCACCTGGTGTATGCCACCACTGTACCTGCATCTTGTGCAGATGGCATGTTCCCCCCACCATTGCTGCCCATGCTGTGCTGTCCATCCTCGTATGTGTTATCCAGCTATCACACTGCCACCCTGTACAGCTCCCCACTGCACAGTGGCACCATGCATGGCCATGCTCATGGGGCACCACTGCGCTGCAGGGGCTAGCTCCACTGGGTGCCTACATTGTCCCTGCCATCCATGCACATCTACTGCAGCCCTCCTCCTCACTCTGCATGCACCGGGCCAGTGACCAATGCCCCCTACCTACTGCCCAGCCCATGCCTGTGCACACCACCCAGTACACAGTGCATGTCACAGCAACTCCCAGTGCAGCACAGACCATACCTGAGCACTACCCCCCCAACAGTGCACAGTGCATGTCACAGCAACTCCCAGTGCAACATGGACCATACCTGAGCACTGCCCCCCAAAAGTACAAAGTGCATGTCACAGCAACTCCCAGTGCAGCACAGACCATACCTGGGCTCAACCCCCCACACCACTTCACAGTGCATGTTACAGCAACTCCCAGTGCAGCACAGACCATACCTGGGCTTAACCCCCCAAACCCCCCCACACCACTTCACAGTGCATGTCACAGCAACTCCTAGTGCAGCACAGACCATACCTGGGCACTACCCCCCCAACAGTACACAGTGCAGGTCACGGCAGCTCCCTATGCAGCACAGTCCTTACCTGGGCACTATCCCCCCCAATGCACAATGCATGTCACAGCACCTCACAGTGCAGCACAGCCCATACCTGTGCACAGCCCCCCTCCGATTCTATGTGCACATGCCAGCCCCTCTACAGATGGGCATGGCACATTCCTTTGCAAAGATGCACATGTCACACATGCTTGTCCCTGGCCTGCCCCTGGCATTTCTGTGGCATGCCACCCCACCTGCTCTGCTGGCTGGGTGTGCCACAATCCTCCTCTCCATGCTGCTGAGCAGCTGCTGCTGAGTGGGTCCACCCCCTGTACACTGTGCATTGTGCCTGTTTTGTGCCACCTTGCCCTTTACCAGGTGCTTGAGGTCCTGGTACTTTTTCTGGACATCCCAGACAGTCCAGTGCTGTGCAGCAATGGCATTGACTCTGTGTGTCACCCTGTCCCATGCCTTCTTCTGTTTTTCCCTCCTCTTGGCATCCCCTCTGCAACTCATGAGGAGTGCATGGTGCCTGTCTATTTGCTCAACCAGTGTGTTCACCTCCTCATGTGTGAAGTTTCTCTTCCTCCTCTGTCTCTCGACCACAGCTTCTGCAATGGCTGTGGCATATCTGCTGGTGTATGTTAGGCCGCTGCTGCATGTTATGCCCTTTTATATGGTGTATCTTGCGTGTCACAACTTGCGCAGTTGCGTTTGGTGTATCTCTCGCATGTTCTAGAATATACCGTAAATTTATTTATTTTATTTTATTTATTTATTTGTTCTAGGATTACAAATACCTTTGAGCCAAGGCTCTTTTACAAAGGTTCCACGTCATTAATCAGTCAGTAAATCGCATGTAATAATTGCTTTTGCGTATCTTGTGCAATTGCGTTACTTGCGTCTGCAGTATTTCTCTTTCTAGAAGTGGGCCCCACATGTTCACGTGTATAACAATGTTGCATTGTGGATCTATTTCTCAGGAATCCCTTTTGTGTTTCATGTTGAATATTGTTATAGTCTGTCCATTCTTCTAATCGCTCCAATATGATTCTGGTAAATATGTTTTGTGAAATATCTAATAGACTTATTGGGCGATAAATTAGGGTCATTTGGGTCTCCTTTCTTAAAAATCGGGTATATAATGGTCCCCTTCCAGCTAGTAGGATATTCCTGACCTAATATAAGGGTGTTGTATAATTTCTCCAAAACTGGGGCCCACCAAGCTGCCTATATATATATATATATATATATATGTGTGTGTATCTCCTATTATTTTATCTAATCCTGGGGCCTTATTAGTTTTTAACTGTTGGATTGCTATTTTTATTTTATCTTATTATCATAGGTATTGGATATATAATGTTTTAGTCTTTTAAATTTTCTATTTTCCTTAATAATACATGTTCTTGATAAGATAATCAAGCTGTGAAAAAAAGGACCCATGTATTTGAATGTATATGTGCCTCTACTGTCTTGGCATATTTGTTGTAACCTTAACTAACCATTATCCAAAATTTTCTTCCATCTTTTTCTTTCACTGCTATCCTTAGTTTTTCCCCTCAGAATTTTAGAATAATTAAATTTTTGAACCTCTAGTATTTGTTTATATTTTTTCCTTTCCATATTTATATCTATTCTGTCTGTATTGTTTTTTATCTGTTTATTCTTTTTTATATTTTCTAATAGCTTTATTCAGCTCTTTTTTAGCTTTCCTACATTTTTCGTTAAACCAAGCCTTACCTTGTCTAGTCTTTGCTTGCCCTCTGACCCTATTGCTTGTGCAATAGGGTCGAACCAGGCTAATTAAATCAGCCCAATATTTTGGTACTGTATTATAGTTTGTATTCTCAACTATCATAGATCTTATATCATTTATAGATCCTTTAAATAGACAGTCAAATTGTTTAATCATATTCAAATTCCATTTTATCCTTTTGTGATTAATTATTTCCTAACCTTCAGTTATTCTGAATTTATCTTTCCCTATCTCTTTATTTACATTCTGTTTAATCTCAATAATTAACCCTATGGGGTTATGTGTTGATTCCATCCTATCAATTACTTTCATATAATTAATAATTTTCACTCCCTCTAGATTACGCCATACTTGACCTATAATTGAGGAGCCTCTAGGTCCAATGTATGTCAATTCTCCCTCTTTATCCCCCAATATTCTCCCATTTATTAATAACATGTTTTTACCAATTAAGTATGAGTTTATGAGTTTCCCTCTCACATTATTCCCCCTATCTTTTGAAGCTCTATTCCATGTTATTTTTGGGTTCAATTCAGTTATTATGTCTAAATATCCTGGGTCTTCTGAGTCTCTTGCAATCCTTGCATTAAGATCTCCTATTACATAAATTGGGATATTCAACTCCTCATCCAATAATTGGTCGAATATTGTTTTAAATCTAATTGATATCCTATCTACATTTTTATCCATTGGGGTTAAATATATATATTTACAATTATAATTTCAAGTGTCCCATTTATATCTTCTATTTTAACCATCAGCTTATCCTCCAGAGTAGAATACTGCCTCATGATTTTATAACTATTTTTAGCTGTTAAGTATATTGCAACTCCCCCCTTATGTCGCCCATATTTTTTCCCCTTAGTTGCAGATGTTGTGATACTTACAGATCCTAGGATTTTAGGTGCCATGTCTGCTTTACACCAGGTTTCCTGGAGACATATGAAATCATAGGTTACAATAAACTCTTCTACTTCAGGGTCTGCAATTTTAAGGTAAGTACCTTCTATGTTCCACGATAAGATTTTTAGTTTTATGTTATTATTTTGTTCTCTCATATAACTAATCCTTTGTATTGCCTGTCAATCTTCTTTTTCTTTTACTTTTCCCATAATCTTTTATCTATTATATCCCAAGTACTGTTTCAAACTATCTCCCACCTCCCTATATTATTTTCTTGTTTCTGTCTTATCATTTCCATCCTCCTTTATATTTTCTATTTTAATCCATTCATCATTTGAAATCAGATAAAATCCTGCTTTTTCAAGAAGGTGGGCTTTCCTCAACAATTGCTGGGCTACCTCTGCCTTCTTAAATGTGACATCTATCTGTGATGTTAACTTCCTTCCTTTGTATATCGTAATATATTCTATGGCATTTTTAGATATATTCAGTTTAGTAACTCTTGAAAAAAGAATGCCATATTTCTTTTTACTTGACCTATAGTATCACTTTCAATTGTTTCCCATCCAAATACTGTCAGTGTCTTATTTTCCAATTTCTCCCCTTGTTTTTGTTCAAATTCCTTAATTATTTTGAGAACTCCATCATGATTTCCCCTGTCCATTATTTTCCTTTTTTGTTTTATTTCCTCATTTCTTTCTATTTGTATTTCCTTAACTTTCCCTATTCCTTCATTCTTTTTTTGATTATCTTTAAACTCCACAGATGGCATAATTTGTGTTGGCATACTATGTAATCCTAGGAGTTTTAAGGTATTACCTTGATTCCAAATATCCTTTAATAGATGTCCTTTATTGGTATAAAGTAATACACAATCTTGATAGAGGCTATTAGGTGGCCTCATCACATAAATTCCCTCCTTGGCAGAAATGTCAAGGTGGAGGACATGAATAATCCATTCCTTCAATTTTCCTTCATTTTCATTTCTCAACCTAGCAACTCCATATATCTCCAATAAGTATTCCATACTTGTCCCCTCTAAATCTACAAATCTTCCCTTTTTAGATGGTTAAACTCCTTTTTTTGGTGACATTATAGCAGCCTGACCCTACCCCCTATGTTTCCTATCTTCCTCTCTTTTGTTTCAATATTTCCACAATTCATATCTTTCCCTAAATTAGGGACTTCTCTAATTAAATCCTGTTTACTTGTAGCTTTCCCTCCTTGTATTGGAGGTTTTCCTCTTTTCTGTCCTTCAACATTAATTAGATCCTGCATATACTCCTCCAAAATGTCTTTATTCTTTTGAGTAATGATCTTTCCCTTTTTTCCCTTTTTGGTCCCCAGCTGCTTAGCTTTTGTTTTTTGACCCTTATCTTTCCCTATCACCTCCTGTATAATTGATTCAAAATGGCATGTACATGGTTGGTTCTTATCAAAGGGTAATGGTAAGTTAACCTACACAGCTTTATTTTCCCCTTTCCTAGTTCTCCCTTGACTTTGCTTTTTTCCATGAATTTTATCTTTAGTCATGGATATCTGATCACATAACACCTCCATCCTAAGTCTGAAGACCTCATCCTTGCTTATGACCAAGTACTCCAGTATGGCTGAGAGTAATGAGTTATTCATTAGCCCCTGTGTTTGCTTAGAATTTATACTACAGGGGACTAAATTTTCCCTTTGATCATATAACTCTTCTTTATCTCTGCCTACTGGCACATCCTTTATTAAAGGATCTCTAGATGACTGTAAGATCTCAATATCATCATGTAATTCTCCTTTAGTTTTATCTAGATGTTTTAGGCCATCAATAATAACACTTAGATTTTCTTCAATACTTCGTATTTCTATCTCATTTCTAATACTGCCAGCATTATTGTGAGGCCCTAGTTTTCCCAGAGCCATCCCTTCTTCATTTATTTCAGCTACCAAACCATCCATGTCTTGCCCAAATCTTGTTGGTATACTCATTGGAGAAAAACTTGCCCCTACATAGTCATCTCTACTATCACTACTATAGGAGTCATAATACTCCATAATATGTGTATTTGGGGTCTCTTGATCTAAACTCATTTCCAGAGGTGGAGAAACATGAGGCGCAAAGGAGTTCCACTCATATGTGTCCATCGAGATCCCTTCATACTGTACTATGGGTGTTGAAGTATTTGCCCCTATAAGGGGTTTTCCTTGTATCTTTCCCATGTTATTTTTAAATCTAATATGTACATCACCCATTCTCATGTTTGCCCCCTCTGTCTGAGTTTTTTTTATCAGGTTTAGAGTCCCTCCAGTTACTAGTAACACCCATAACAGAAGACCACATTTCTGTGATCTTAATTTGTCGGGGGTCTTCTTCTAACATTTCCATTTGAACATCATTGACCTTCTCTCTCATTTCTTCTACTGAATTTATTTGTTTAACCATGTTCGAACCCCTTTTCCTCCTCATTATCAGTTTTCCTCTATTTTCTTTACCCATTGCTGTACAAGTTCTACCACTTCTCGTTATAACCATTTACACGTGGTAAATTCAAACAGTTCAAACAATGAGCTATAGTCTTTCAATTACTTGGGCTTTCACTGCCATGCAGGGATTCCATTAGAAAAGGGAATATGACCTAAATATAATAAAATAAATAAGGAATAGTGAAATCTAGTGGAGATAAACTATTTCCATAAATGATTGGAATTCTTAAAATAAACTTGCTTGTGCAATTAGTAGAAAAAAGCAATACAGCTAAAAATCAGCATGTATTGCTTAAGTACTAATCAGATACATTAATTAGATACAAATGAACTTGTTTAATATTCCAGGGTATAATAAAATAAAAAACAGTCCCAGGAATTAACCTCTCAAACTAGTACCAACATTAATAAATACCTGAGAAGATATGAGGACATGAACTGGAAATTTTAAAGTGCTAAATGCTGAATACAAAGTACAAAGATAAAGACAATAGTTTAAATGTCCACAACTTTATAAAAAACAAGCTTAATCAAGAAGTTCAGTCTTTTAGCTTACTTCTGTAGTATCACCCTTATTGAAGACTTTTCTAAATTTTCCTCCATGCTGTTTTCACTATATGTCTCCTCTGCAGTAGCCCAATTTCTCTTCCCACCACTCTGGTCTCTGATTTGGGGGTGGAGTGATTTCTTGGCCTTCAGGTGTTACAAAAAATATACAAGTTCCAGATACCAGGTTCTGCAGGGTAGGAAGAACAGTAGAAAAAACTTTTCAATAAGTCCCAACAAGTCCCACTGAGTTCCTTAATTTCTTCAGATTTTGTACTTGCTGGCATTGCACTGGCTAGCTGGACTCTCTGCATGCCTTCTTGCCAAATAATACAAGCCGCTGTAATAAAAATGATAAAAAGTAAAATAAAAATTTAAAAATACATGGTTTTTTTCTGCCCAGTATTTATAGATATAGTACTCAAAATTATCCACTATACTTTTCCATGAAGCCTTGTCTTATATTTGGTGATACCTCCCTATGGTTGCGCATCATGGGAAAAGGTAAGGTAGGTGCATTTATCTATCCTGTATATTTGGTGTGCTATAGGTCCAGGAAATCAATAGGTATACACAGTATACACCCTAGAGGGTCTCCCCTCTGTATTTTCTTTTTTCTGTATTTTGTTATGTAGGTTTGTTGTTTATGGTAGTTGATACCAGTTAGCACATTAATACATGGGTACTATACAAGATGCATCTATCCTTCACACGTAATAGAATACATAACTGTAGTTGTAGTCTGAAGGGATATTTTGACTGCCCCGGTACAATATCAAGGATAAGGTCAGGCAGTCAACACAAAGGTATCTGGCATATACACCTACTTACTTGTAAAATGTGTGTGTTTTTCTTTCTGTTTGAAAATAAAACATTTAACTGTAAAAATTATCCAGTATACTTATGTTTTTAGCGCTTCAGCGGTGCTTTAATAACCTGAATAAATTAACCAAACTACACCACAGAAATGCTTTGGGTTTTAGTTTTAATTATTTTACTGTTTCTTGACTTACTTGCTAGTGATTTAATAGTCTCCCAGGTTCTAAATTCTATGGAGAACCATTCATTTTACTGCAGATACAATTAATACAGCCAGCAAAGTGGATACGACTTCTGAGGTTTACACTCAAGATTTACTAAAAGCTCCTTAAACAAGACAGGAAATGCTGTCAGAGTAGATAATACCCCTTGCTACTGCTCCTTCTCTCACAGCTCTGCAACACTCAAATGATCAGACTCCGAATGATTTAGCGAGAGTCAGCATACAGATTTTATATGAAAGAATCTTGTGCACCTAATCAATGCTGAGTCTGTTCCCAATTAGCAGAGCTAGCAGGCTAGTGAGCTAATACCTTGCCAATTAAACTAATATCCAATGAATTGGTTAAATATTTACAGGCTCCACTGCTTAATTATCCCAGGGACTTAATTTTAACCACTTATTAGCTCTTGATTTTAAATATATAAACCCCTCGTATTCTTAATACAATACAAACACCTTAATACAGTTTTAATGTGATTTAGTACAATTTTGATGCCGAGTTAATCACTCAGCGACGATGTTACTATCTCAGCTCAGAGCTGAGAAACTAAAATCCAACTGTGCCAACAGCAACCTAAAATAAAGTTTATATAATAGACAGTAAAACAATAAAATAATAAAATGCAATATAATTCTAACGGGCTCATTTATAGCCTAGCACCACAGCATCCACGGCATTCTCAGCATTCACTGAGTACACAGTATCCAGAGCTATTTCAGCAGCTTCTCAGCCTCGTCGGCAAAACATGTCACAAAAGTATTAGGAAAGTATTAGGAAATTTAGCTTGCTTCTCTCACACCTGGCGTTCAACTTCCATTCAGGCTAGAACCTTTCCAAAGGGCTCCTTTGTTCTTCTGCAATATGGCCACCACCTTTGGCCTTCCTCCTGTAAAAAGAGCAAAGAACACCTGAGGGGAACGCCGACCAAGGCAGAACACAAGTTGGTCTGGTAAGTGCTGTTAATTCAATCCAATGGTGGCATATCTTTTTAAAAATAAAATGAAAGTTTTAGCCGCTCCTATTTCCTCAGCTCACACTCCATAGCTCGGCAGCGCACAGTTCCACCTTCGTCCTCCCCAATTACAGTGTCACAAAACATTGGTCCGGGTCCCCAAGATTCCATTCCACAGAACAGCTAAGCCCAGCATACATCAGTCTCAGCCCTGCCAGCAACCAAGAAACCACTTGACTCTTTTGGGAGGGTCATGCTGGAGACCAAAAAGGAAGAGAGTTTCACCAAGATATAGCATCACCACTGGGTGGCACAGTGTACCTTAAAGAGTCAACAAATACTGCAGAGATGGGTGAGGTAGTGGGAATGCAGTGCCAAAGTTCAGCTAGGCAGGCTGGGGATAGGTACAGGGAATATTTTATCCAAAAAGAATGCAAAGCAGCCAACACCACACATTGCATTTTGTGTAGGGATAGCAAAGATTTGTATAGCATTTTTAAAATGTCTTACAATATTGCTGTATACTGCTGCTGATAACTGTACTGGCATTGCAATTTGGATGTCAGTTACCTCACTTTACATGGTGCTAGCTACTTCTGCTAACTCTGCTGCTGCAACTTTAGATTACAATTTATCTTGCAATATGAACAACTCCCCAAAACAAAAAAAAATCACACATTCACCATGCAACAGACTTTTGACCCACCTATGATACCAGGTTTCTCTGATCATAAAATAAATTAGCAATCAAGAACTGCTCTACCATAAATAAGGAAAGACATGTTTATTTTTTGACAGGATATAAACTTTAGGCCTGGAGGATCTCTTTATAATGTTGTCCTGTGCAAATATAAAAACATCTATTCAATACATTCTTATATACAGATACAAATATTAAGTCACACAACACCTCATCAGTAAATATACAAAAGTTTTGTGGAATATTCAAGGATGTTGTATCCTTTCCACATTACTGTAATAAAAGTATCATCACAATATAGCAGTACTCAAAGTCTTTACCAGTAGCCATAACTGGCCTCAGCCTAGTCTGCTCCCTGCACTGCTGTAGTAAGTGGCTGTTGCTGTACCATTGCCTTACTGTATGTGAATGTGACTGAACCATAAGCAACTGGGTACACTGCTCTCTGGGGCTGGGGTAGCTAGAATAGCTAGGCACTCTATTTTAATTTATAAAGGGTCAAAGGAGGCAGTCATAGATGGAGCAAGGCTGGAAGCAAAATTGTTTCACAATCTGACCGCCAGCTCATGCACTGTGACACCCCTGTCTGGATTTTGATATCAGTACATTCCCTCACCCATCTAAAAAAAAATACTAACAAACCTACTTTTTTTTTTAAATAGCTCATTCGACCTACTACCTGACGTGAGGGATTGTACTGTGTAAGTCATCCTGAATCACCACACCAACACCACCTTCACTTGCAGCAGCCTTCCTGCCAGAAAAACTTCACTCATGAGTCAGGAGGGTGCTGTAACCCAGTCAGATTTGGTCAATGCAGAGACAGCCAATTGGATAGTAATCAGGCTGACTTGACTGCCTCACAGCTGGGTGATTAATAGCAAACACAGTCTGTTACCATTATGTCTAGGCAACTTTTTGCATGGGAAGAACATTGCTTTCATTTCTCAACTGCTCACCCAACTCACACCTGATAGCATCACACATTCCTGCCCCCCACCCAGGAAATAATATTGGCAGTGAAACTTCACTGAGCATATTCAATTGTTACTCAAGCCATGCTTGCACAATGAGGGATATGGGCCCACAAGCACCTTGAGCTACAGCAAGCCTTCCCCAATATAGCCCCCCACCTGGGAAAAAATATTGGCACTGAAATTTCACTCGGCATAATTAATCACTATTCAAGCCATGCTTGCACAATGAGTGGGATGGGCCCACAAGCACCTTGAACTACAGCAAACCCTCCCCAGTATACCCCCCAATACACTCATTTTGTGGGCAATTGCTATACCGTACTTACTGTAGATTGATCTCATCACATCTGAGCTCTGTAGCAGTATGGGTAGCCATGGTCAGGGGATGCGACAGATTGAAACCTCCATGAACATGCCAAAATTATCATTCAGTGATCAGGGTTGGTCAGAGACCACTCACACTTGTGACTTTGTGGAAGAACCCTTTAGAACAGCAGAACTAGTTAGCCAGCAAAAAATGTCATCCTACCTTTTTTTTGACATAATGTATTCCTAATAATCTTAGATTCTAATTTTTTTTCCCAATTGTTTAACCAGGTGAGACACACTAAGCTGAAAGCTTGTTTACAGGTGCAGCCTGGGAGCATATAGAAGTTAGAGACTTGTTCAGGGTCACACAGTATGCAAGTGGTGGCTGTGGGATTCAAACCCAGGTCTCCAGATTTGCAGCTCAGAGCCTTAAACCACTGTGCTATACTGCCTCCTATTCATTCAGGTATTTTAAATTCAATCAGCTGTCTTTAATTACAACATTTGTAATTTGTGTGGATCTACAGTAAAGATGGCAGACCCCAGTAATGTTCAAAAATCTTCTCCTCAGAGATCACATACTAACTGCACACATGTATATTTCTAATGCAGATATACCATGCTGTTGCTAGCAAATGTTTCTGATGGTCAAAAGCATAGCAGCACCCAGATGTGCTTACATTAATGATAGTGAACCTCGGCAAAAAACAATAATTTCTAAGAACTTTAAAATCCTCTAGCTTGCCGCAGGAATGAAGTAAACTGAAATGAAAATCAGAAATATAGATATTTCGCTTTGTTCTAACTGCCAACCAAAGTTTTTAAGTTTTTGTTAAGTAGTAGTGATGCTTTAAAGGAAGTAAAAGCCCATAAAAAGGTGGAAACTAGAAGTCTGTTGAGGAAGGGTGGTCTAAAAGCCTGTAAAAAGTAAGGACTAGGGAGATAAAATATTATACTGGGTAATGACAATATTAATCTGTAAGGGGGAGTCTGATAACCACAAGGAGTCTATTAATCTGCAAGGGCAAGACGGGGCTAATAACTGGTGAGGGTGGGGTATATAACTTGCAAGTGGAGGGGGACAATAAACCTGCAGGGGAGCTAATAATCTTTGATGGTGAGGGAGAGTATTATCCTGGAAACAGGAAGAGGCCTAATCACCTACAAAGGGGAGTGGTGCAAAAGTCTTCAGAGGGGGAGGAGGGCTAAAATTCTGCAAGGGAGGCTAATTCACAGTATGGGAGGGCGAAAAGCTTGCTTTGGGGTGGCCTTAAAGCATTCAAGGGGTGGAGAGGGGGAATTAAAGCCTTCAAGAGGAAGGGTGGATATTAGCCTGCAAAGGAGAGTGGCAAAAATGGGGGTGGGGGTTCAAAAGCTTGCAAAGGAGAAGTTGAATATCTTCAGATTTTGAAGATTTATGCAGGGTGGTGATGATGGCAAGGTAAGAGTGGGGGCTAGACAAACATACAGTTAGATTGACTAAAAAGTAAGATTAAAAATTAAAAAAAGCTTGCCATTCAATAAATACTAAAGTTAGATTGTGAGAAAATGATAAAACTCAAAAAACTAATGTTGTAGTCTAAACACAGGATGATGCCATGAAGCTATAACAGATTTTTAATTGCTGAGATTCAAAATAATTCAAATAAGTATTTTATATAATGAAATATGCTTGTTCTTCTTGACTAGGTATTCAGGCCGCACACTCCAGTTGATTCTGCTCTAACTTGTATCAATGTAAAAACAGACATCTGCTGCCTACAAAAAGTTTGAGATGAGGAGAAAGAAAGAAAGAAAGCAGGCATCAGTTGGGACTCATGAGTCAACCAGAATGGAGGGAGCTGCCCGAATTCTGCGACAGTCTACTTACTTAAGAACTTATATTGGGATTTACTGTTATCTCTTTTTATTTTATTTTAAATTTTTTGGTCCAGACCCCTGATCCTCCAGTTGGAGGTCAACCCAGTACCCTGCCTGTAGCCCCCCCATGGCCAGGCTTACCACCCTGGGTGGGGCTGCTGGGATGGCTGCTCCCAATGGTCACTATTGGCAAGTCCCAGCTTAGACCCCAGGTCAGGGCCACAGGAGAGGGACCCCCTTCAGTGGACAATGGTGGCAGTGGGGCAAGCAGTGGAGCTGTGCATCATGTCCGGGGGCCAGCTTTAACATACATGCTGTAGCCCTTCAGGTGGGGATGTGAAATGATGACCAGCATCTGCGCTGCCCCCTTCAAGTATTAGTGCCAGCCGTGGTGGTACCTCTGGCCTCTGCCAGGGTCCAGGAAGTGGCAGACACTCTTCCACCCTCCTCCCAGAGAAGGGGATCAGTCCCAGGATGCTCAATCCTTCTTCCTCCAGCTAGCCCTCTGACTTCTGGGTCCATTCCTGAACCCAGATTGTGGGCATCACATGCAGAAATCCAACTGCTGTGCTGTGGGATGACATCTTTTTTTATTTTATCCATTTTGGTATTTTCTATAATCAAAGTTGGTCACAGTTATTCTGCACCATAGTGACCAAACTAGCATCATTCATTTCTACTAAGTGGAGAGGACTTGATGTTCCAAAGTTTGCTTTTTTTGTTTCTAAACATCAGGGTTATTTTTCATCAGATATTGGAGAGTCAGGGAGACAAGTGGCATTGAGATTTCATGATGAGAATTAAGGGGATAACCTAATTTTAATGGGAAATCAATGGAAAGCATATTTTAATGGCTCTTGCTAGCAGTAGTATCAGAAATGGAAACTGATGTGCATTTTAGATATAATTTGTGCAAGCTTAATTGCTGCACACATTTCAAGCATGCAACATGTGAATCTGATGTACTTTATAGATCTGGTTCACATAGACAGTCTTTGTGTATGCTAACCACAAGCAAACATTGTACAAGTAAGTCTGTGGCATGCATTTGCATGTACACAGCACACTTGTTGTTATGTAATGATTCATCCAGTACATGTTTATGTTAATTAAACTATTAATGTTTTCAAATTTACAAAGTTACAGTCATCATTTTACTCTTTACATATGTATGGCAACATCCTTTAACTCCACCTGCAACTGATCTCTATGTTTTCATTTTTCAACCCTGCCTGCTCCGTTTGAGTCTGCCACTTACGTCGAACAAGAAGTGATGTTTAATGTGGCAATGCAAGTGTGATCAACTGTCTTAACAGACTGCTTGTGCTGACCAGTATTTTTCTGCAAGATTTGGTGTCCAGATCACTGTTATGCTTTTTGGAGCAGTTCATATACTACTGTATGATAATTTTAAACAAGCATTTGTCAATGCCGAATGTTGATTGCATTGGTCTGTTGAGCTCGCTCAGTGGCCCTGTGTCACTGGCTCAGTGTGTTTGTCCCGGTGCTGCAGGCTGCCCTTTTGTACTGGGCTCCTGCCTGTGTTGGTGGCTTTTTCTACCCACAAAGAAATCCACAGCTGTCCCGATAGAGCTCCGTTGAGGTCGCTCTCACCCCCTGTCTCCCTCAGTCATTCCGGCTCTCCTGGCGCTACAGGCTGCCCTTCTGTACTGGGCTCCTGCCTTTGTTGGTGCCTTTTCCTGCCCGCAAAGAAATCTGCAGCAGTCCTGACAAAGCTCCGTTGAGCTTGCTCACTCCCCTTCTCTCACTCGCTCATTCTGTTCTGCAGGCGCTGCAGGCTGCCCTTTTCTACTAGGCTCTTGCCTGCGTTACTGCCTTCTTATGCCCACAAAGAAATTTGCAGCAGTTACAATACAGCTCTGTTGAGCTCACTCACTCACTTATTCTGGTTTTCCTGCCACTGCAGGCTGCCCTTTTGTACTGGGCCCCTGCATGAATTGCTGCCTTTTTCTGCCCACAAAGAAATCTGCAGCAGTCCCAACAGAGCCCCGTTGAGCTCACTGACTCCTCTTCCCTCACTCGCTCGTTTTGTGTCTCCCAGTGCTGCAGGCTGCCCTTTTGTACTGGGCTCCTGCCTGCATTGGCAGCTTTTTCTGGCCAGAAGGAAATCTGAAGCAGTCCCAACACAGCTCCACTGAGCTCGATCACTCCCCCTCTGTCACTCTCGCATTCCGTTTCTGGCAGTGCTGCAAGCTGGCCTTTTGTACTGGGCTCCTGCCTGCATTGCCGCATTTTCTCCCCACAAAGAAATCTACAGCAGTCACACTAGAGCTCTGTTGAGCTCACTTAGTAATGCTCTGTCACTCGCTCGTTCTGTTTCTCTTGGTGCTGCAGACTGCACTGTTCTATGGGGCTCCTGGATGCATTGGCACCTTTGTCTGTCCACAAAGAAATACGCAGCTGTTACGACAGAGCTCCATTGAGGTCTCACTCAGTCTCCCTCTGTCATCGCTCATTCTGTTTGTCCTGGTGCTGCAAGCTGCCCTTTTGTACGGGGCTCCTGCCTACATTGGTGCCTTTTTCTGCCCACAAAGAAATCCCAGCAGTCCTGATAGAGCTCCGTTGAGCTCACTAAGTACCCTTGTCTCACTCGCTCGTACTGTTTCTCCCACCGCTGCAGGCTGGCCTTTTGTACTGGGCCCCTGCCTGTATTGATGCCTTTTTCTGCCCACAAAGAAATCCGCAGCAGTCCTGACAGCGCTTCGGTGAATTTGCTCACTCCCACTATCTCTCTCGTTCTGTTTCTCCCAGTGTTGCAGGCTGCTCTTTTGTACTAGGCTCTTGTCTTGGGGCCTTTGTCTGAACACAAACAAATCCGCTGCAGTCCCGACAGAGCTCAGTTGAGCTCGGTCACTCCCCCCTCTCACTCGGTCAGTCTTAATCTGTGCCAAACCTGATTTCCCAGAGTGACTGTGCTATTGTCCGGCAGAAGTGCAAAAACATATTTTAGCCAGGATATGAAAAATGACAGCTGTAGTGTTCATAAGGAGTTGTGAACAAATGCCACTGTTGAAAATGTGGCGTGACAGTATTACAAATTTGCGAAGTTACAAGAGTGCGTGGAAACAGTTCAACGCACGCTTGTAACACAGTCATGTTATGGACTTTCGTCACCAAATTTTCAACATAGGGATTTTAGGACCTCTGCTCATGAACAGTGCCACTGTCATTTTCTTAATCTGTCCTGAACACCGATTTCCCATAGTGACCACGTTATTCTGCGCCAGAACTGTGAAAACATATTTCGGTCAGGATGTGAAAATTGACAGCTGTACTGCTTATAAGGAGGTGTGAAAAAATGGCACTATTGAAAATCTGGTGTGACAATATTACAAATTCCGTTGAGCTCACTGACTCCCCCTCCCTCACTCGCTTGTTCTGTGTCTCCTGGTGCTGCAGGCTGCCCTTTTGTTCTGGGCTCCTGCCTGCATTGGCAGCTTTTTCTGGCCAGAAAGAAATCTGAAGCAGTCCCAACACAGCTCCACTGAGCTCGCTCACTCTCCCTCTGTCACTCTCGCATTCCGTTTCTGGCAGTGCTGCAAGCTGGCCTTTTGCACTGGGCTCCTGCCTGCATTGCCACATTTTCTGCCCACAAAGAAATCTGCAGCAGTCACACAAGATCTCCGTTGAGCTTGCTCACTACCGTTGTGTCTCTCGCTTGTTCTGTTTCTCTTGGCGCCGCAGACTGCGCTTTTCTATGGGGCTCCTGGCTGTGTTGGCACCTTTGTCTGTCTACAAAGAAATCCGCAGCTGTCCCAACAGAGCTCCGTTGAGGTCACTCAGTCTCCCTCTCTCATTGCTCATTCTGTTTGTCCTGGTGCTGCAAGCTGCCCTTTTGTACAGGGCTTCTGCCTGCATTGGCGCCTTTTTCTGCACACAAAGAAATCCCAGCAGTCCTGATAGAGCTCTGTTGAGCTCACTAAGTCCCCTTGTCTCACTTGCTCGTACTGTTTCTCCCACCGCTGCAGGCAGGCCTTTTGTACTGGGCCCCTGCCTGTAATTATGCCTTTTTCTGCCCACAAAGAAATCCGCAGCAGTCCTGACAGCGCTTCCGTGAGTTCGCTCACTCCTCCTCCCTCACTCGATCTCTTGTTCTGTTTCTCCCAGTGCTGCAGGCTGCCCTTTTGTACTGGGCTCTTGTGTTGGGGCCTTTGTCTGAACACAAACATATCTACAGCAGTCCCGCAGAACTCAGTTGAGCTCGGTCACTCCCCCTCTCACTCGGTCGATCTTAATCTGTCCCAAACACTGATGTCCCAGAGTGACCGTGTTATTATCCGGCAGAAGTGCAAAAACATATTTTAGCCAGGATGTGAAAAATGACAGCTGTAGTGTTCATAAGGAGTTGTGAAAAAATGCCACTGTTGAAAATGTGGTGTGACAGTATTACAAATTTGCGAAGTTACAAGAGTGCATGGAAACAGTTCAACGCACGCTTGTAACACAATCATGTTATGGACTTTTGTCACCAAATTTTCAACATAGGGATTTTTGGACCTCTGCTCATGAACAGTGCCACTGTCATTTTCTTAATCTGTCCCGAACACTGATTTCCTACAGTGACCACGTTATTCTGTGCCAGTACTGTGAAAATACATTTTGGTCAGGATGTGAAAAATGGCAGCTGTACTGCTTATAAGGAGGTGTGAAAAAATGGCACTGTTGAAAATCTGGTGTGACAATATTACAAATCTGTGAAGTTACAAGGGTGCGTGGAAAGTGCGCAATGCACACTTGTAACACAGTCAATTGATGGGCTATCATCACCAAAATTTCAACATAGGCATTTAAAGACCTCTGCTCATGAACAGTATCATTGTCATTTTCTTAATCTGTCCCGAACAATGATTTCCCACAGCGACCGATCTATTCTGCGCCAGAAGTGCAAAACACATTTTGGCCAGGGTGGGGAAAATGACAGCTGTACTGTTCATAAGTAGATCTGGGAAATGGCAATGTTGAAAATCTGAGTGAAAATATTATAAATTCGCAGTTACAGGCGACATAGCAACCGCAACGACGTCAGTAAAACTGTCATTTTTTGATTTTTCCACCAAACTTGCAACATAGGCTTTTTGAAAGTCCACCATGAACATTGGCATTGTTACATTAATCAGCCTCAAGGGTGATTCCGCACAGTGACCGTGAAACCACCTTTGGGGCTGATTAATGCCATGACAGTTCAAGAATTCATGAGGAGGGGTCCCAGAAACCCTTGTTGAAAATTTGGTGAAACATTTCAAAAATGCCTGAGATATGCACTAAAGTTGAAAAAACCCTATCTATTACATTATACAGCTTATCGGCATTTCCTCAGTTCGCGGTCGGCTTTGAAGAGTGCAGACATCTTCCCGGTCCACTGAAGATCATTGCGCTGAGCTTCAGAGGTAAGTATGGGGTGAGGGGGTGTGGAAAGGCAGGGTGCGCAGTGGGTGGGTGCAGATTGCGGGTTGGGGGCAGGGCAAGCGCCGAGGGACAGTTTTCAATTTTTCAGGGCAAAAAAACCAAAAGACATCGCAGGACCATTTTTCATTCACAGGGGTATCTGGCATGCTGGGGTGAGCTCCCAGCATACCATCAAATGCTTGGGGGCAAGCAGTAGCCGACGGGGGATTGGGCATCACCGTCGGCAGGAAGAAAACGGAGGGGTCATTATGCCAACAGGGATTGGGCACCCTGTTGGTAGGAACAAAACGGGGATTATTATGCCAACAGGGATTGGGCACCCCATTGGCAGGAAGAAAACATGGGGTATTCATTATGCCGATGGGGATTGGGCACCCCATCGGCAGGAACAAAGTGGGGTTACAGAATGCCGACAGGGAGGGGCTCCCCATCGGCAACAAGTAATCACGGTGGGGAGGGTTATATTGTTTGTGAACACGGCGGCAAGCCACCATCATGTTCACAAACAATATCAGGGGGTTTCACACCCCGCCCTGCAATGACAGGTCGCTCCCTCATTGCAGCGGATGGCTGACGCTGCAATGACGAGGTGGCCCCTGATTGCAGCGGCTACTTTTTTAGAAGGTTGTGGCACACTGGCTGAACTAGTGTCAGCAACAGCGTGCCATGGCATTGGGGGATGGAGGACAAGCCTCTGCAGGCTGTGGGGGCATTGGGCACAACAGTGCCATGCCTCTACAACCTGCTTTTGGAGAAAGCTGACGCAATATGTTTCTTGCGCATGTGCGCAATCAACATAAAAATGCACTATAGTGTATGGTAGAACATTGTTAACGATGGAAATCCATCCCTAGAATAGAATTGTTATGCTGCAGTATCTATGTCATCGTAGCTGTCATGCTGCACTACCTACGTAGTTACTGTAGCATAACAACATCAAACCCATTCCCGTTCGTGCTGTACCATTTAAAATGAAAAAAAAAAACTCTCTCCTGAAGTGAGGCATTCAGCAGGTCCCCTTGGTGTGGCAGCAGCCCGGTAAACAGCAGTCCCCAGTGTCAGTGGTTGTTAGCAGGGATCCAGTGGCTACTGTGAGGGCTCCCTCTGTTTAGCCCCATTTTGTTTAAATGTAAAGCAGCAGTAAGAAAAAAAGTTGCAGCATTGCTGGTAAGCAGGACTGCAGCAGTGACCAACGTGAGAGTGTCAGGGGGAGAGCAACCAGATCCTCAGCCAACATCTGCTTCTCTTCTGTTTGCATCCTCACCTCGAAAACAAAAAACAAAAACAAAACAAAAAAATACACTGTAAAAAACAATCGCTAGTCACCTGTTGGTAACAAGCTCGGTTAGGGCATCTCAAGGTTGCCATTGGCAACTGAACCTCTCGAGTTTTGCTCTCAAGGTTACTGCAGTCAACAAGGCAACCTCTCAATGCACTAACCAGCTTGTTATCAATAGGTGACTAGTGATTATTCTCTGTGTTGTCTTACACTGTTAGTGCTGCTTCATGTTCACAGCATGACTGGAACTGTTAAGACCCTGCTCTTGAGAGCTCACTGTCTCGTAAGGACAAGATATTGGTGTAAAGAAATTGACAAAAAGTGTTTTAATCTAGGTCTTCTAAATAAATACAGCACCAGATCCATTTTATATTATATTTAAATTGTATATGAGCTCCACCACAATGCATCCAAGTGATCAGCATGCTAAATTGTGCTGAGAAAAAAGATTGGTGATTGCGAGCAGTCTCCTGGGAACAGTTAAACTCACTCGTGCTGCCAAAGGGATTGTCACTCCTTGTTTTACTTTTTGAAACCACATTTTCAACATACCTATTTTTACTCCATCTCATGAACATGGCAGCTTTAATTTTCAAATCCCCCTCTAAAACTTTTTAGCAGTGATTCTGCAAAATCACATGTCTAGTGGCATTTAAGAAACAGCAATTGTCATGTTCTTATGCAGTGGTTAAAAAATATACAGTACCTTAACAATTCTGTGTCACAGTCTAAGAAAACAGCAGTGTTTAATGTGAACATCATCATTTCCCAATATATTTTTTTCAATTTGTATTTTATCCTTCTCGCTCAGGTCTGCCCAACTGCATCCCCCGGCCCCATCACTGACCTTCTCATGGACTTATCAGTTATCCACCACATACAGACAGCTCTATTTGGTGTATGGCCATTTGTGTCAGTTGTGTGAGAACTTTGGGGGGGTGTACTGGTATGTAGCAGGTTGCCATTTTTCCTTTCTGTTTTCCCCTGAGCTGGAGTGTCAGGATGTGTACATCAGCATATCATGCTCCAGCTCTACTCTTAATGTGCGCACTCTTGCTGTACTGCCACCCACCTTCTGCCAGGTGCCAGACCCTGCAGTGGGAACTAGTGCCCCCCTCCTCAAGGAAGGAAAGCTGCCATCGGGAACACAACCCTTCTTCACTCTGCCATCCCATCAAGTGAACCTGTCCATTTCCGATCTTAGGTTGCTGGTTTGGGTGGCCGAAGCACAACTGCTCCTCCACTGGGCCAGCTTTCATTTCCCCAATCATGATAATTTCACTTTTACAACTCATGTTATTAAAGTGTTGTGTTATCTATACCCAACAGCTACTCAGCAAATACAAGCAAGTGACCACCTGGCAAGAAGGAGGGGTGAAGGAACAATGAGAGCAAATGAAAACAGCCATCACAGAGGCAACAAGCCTTTGTGTGAAGCAAATCAACAAAAAAAAATGAAGAAAAAAATATTATGGTTCTCAAAAGAGGTGGCAGGGAATGTTAGGGAGAAAAAGGCAAGCATTCAGGAAGTATAAGGGAACACAGAAGGAGCAGGACAGACAACAGTATCAGTTAAAACAGAAGGAAACGGGGAAGGCAGTAAGAATAGCAAAGGCCCAAACTCAGGAAAAGATAGCCAACTCAGTTAAAAAGGGGGATAAAACCATTTATAGGTACATTAGGGAGCAAAAAAGACCAATGGAAGGATAGTGAGGCTTAATAAAGGGAAGGGGGTGGACAGAGGGTAACAGTGATAAATCAGGGATACTGAATGAATAATGAATACTTCTGCTCAGTATTCACAAAAGAAGAGGAGGGGGAGTTACCTAAAGCAAAGAATAGAAGTACTCTGGATAGGTAGGGTCGATACCTGTTCATTCACAGAAGAAAGGGTCCCGAAAGAACTCCTAAAACTGAAGGTGGTCAAAGCAATGGGACCTGATGGGATTGACCCCAGAATTCTAAAAGAACTAAGGGGAGAACTAGTGTCACCACTGACTACCTTTTTTAACAAATCATGAGAGGATGGTGTGGTACCTGAGGACTGGAAGAGGGTGGATGTAATTCCTCTTCACAAAAGTGAGAGCAAGATGGAGGCAGGAAACTACAGACCTGTTAGTTTGACCTCAGTGGTCGAGAAAATGATGGAATCACTTCTGAAGGAAATAATTGTTGAGTACCTAGAGGCCAGTGGAACACAGGACCCAAGGCAGCAAGGATTCACAGCAGGAAGGTTATGTCACATGAATCTAATAGATTTCTTTGACTGGGTGATTAAAATAGTAGACCATGGAGGGGATGTGGACATGGCCTACCTAGACTTTAGCAAGGCATTTGACACAGTCCCACACAAAAGATTAATAAAAACGTTAGCCAGCCTGGAAGTGGGTCCCAGGGTTGTAGTCTGGGTAAAAGATTTGCTGGACAACAGGATGCAGAGGGTAATAGTAAATGGAGTACACTCTGAAGAAAGGGGTGTTACTAGTGGGGTACTGCAAGGTTCAGTACTTTATAGGTGACATTGCAGAGGGACTGGAAGGGAAAGTATGCCTCTTTGCAGATGACACAAAATATCTGCAGCAGGATTGATACACAAGGAGGTAGAAAGGATAAGAAGGGACTTAGAAAGGTTGAAGGAATGGTCAAAAGTATGGCAGTTTAGATTCAATGCAAAGAAGTGCAACGTAATATACCTGGGAAACAAAAATCCAGGGTAAGAGTACACAATGTGGGGAGAGGTACTAACAACAACAAAAATGGAAAGGTAACTGGCTGTAGTCATATCAGATGACTTAAAGGTATGCAAGCAATGTGAGAAGGAAGTAAAGAAGGCTGGGGAGATACTGGGATGCATAGAGAGAGGCATCACCAGTAGAAAACAAGAAGTTGTTTTCCCTCTGTACAGACAGTTGGTGAGACCTCATCTGGAATACTGCATGCAGTTCTGGAGACCCCATCTCCACAAGGACATAGACAGGATGGAGGCAGTCCAGAAAAGGGCAACTAAAATAGTTCAGGGTCTGCACCAGATGCCATACAAAGAGAGACTAAAGGAACTTAATATGTATACCCTCGAGGAGGGAGAGGGGGGACATGATTGAAACATTTAAGTACCTCAAGGGAATCGACAAAGTCCAAAAAGGTAGCATCTTTCAGAAAAAGAGATGTGCAAGAACAAGAAGGCACAATTTGAAGATAGAGGGGGGATGGCTCAGAAGCAATGTGAGGAAGTTTTTTTTCATGGAGAAGGTGGTAGATGCATGGAACAGCCTTCCAGAGGAGGTCATGGGGTCAAAAACAGTGGGAGAATTCAGAATGCATGGGCCAGGCATAAAGCAATTCTAGTGGGGAGGGGGTAGGAGGAAGTAAGCTGTTGGTTAACTAGGATCTGCAGCTTATTCAAATGGTAGGGAAATTGGCAGACTGGGTGGGCCAAGCAGTCCTTATCTGCCATCAGAGTCTATATTTCTATGTTTGTTGGTCATTGTTTGGGGGATTTCAGACTTGCTTTTTGTTAGCATGGTATTTGTTCAGTTAGTATTAAGAGGCAAAATGTTAGATTTGTTCCAGTTAATTCCCAGACCAGATAATAACTTCAAATTGTTTATGACTTCTGTAATTTAAGGTAGGGAGGTTGGGACTTTCCTACAATGCTTTTTTAACCATGATGTCTTCAGTAGTTTTGTGTATTCAATAGCTGAATTAGGTGCTCTATTGCTGGTACAAAAGGACCAGGGGAAAGTGGGCATCCTTATCTGGATTATTCTTCTACATTAAACGGGTTAGATTTGAGGGAGTTAGTTAAGATAGAAGCAGCTGGTCTGCTGTAGAGAGCCTTTACCCAATTTATGTACAGTAGGAAGATGGAAAGTGAAAATGCTTAAGGATTTCATAGAAGTAGTTCAACTCAACCAAATTGAAAACTTTAGTAGTGTCTAACGAGGCTAAAGCTAAGGGAGAATTTTTGGGTAGAAGTTACTACTAATATTAGCGGACAAGGGTATCTATGATACCTTCATGCTACTAAACCCTTTTCAAAGAGACTATTCTTTCTACTCTATGCCCCACAATTCTTATAGTCATATTGATAGTACTGTACATTTTCTTCAAAGACCATTGTAATGAATTAGATAATGTGCAAATTCTTGATAATTACATATCCAGCTATGCACTAATAACTGTGACTGTCAATACCTGTACTACATGGGTGGGATACCCTAGATCAGTGGTGCGCAACTTGTTTTCATGGAGGGCCAGACTGAAGACTTGAGTCAAGGCTGAGGGCCAAGGGCCACTGGCTGAGGGCCACTGTAAAATGGCCACAGATGACAAATGTCCAGCAAGACATTATTAAATATACACATAAAACAAAGCAAAACATACATTTATCTTTTTATTTGTTTATTTATTTATCAACATATTACTGAAACTAAAAACAACAACAAAAAATAAACAAAGGCTGCATGTGGAAGGTGCTAGGTCCTTGGTGGCTACAGACAGCTTCTGTGGGGGCCATTTGTGGCCCTGGGCTGCATGTTGTGCACCCCTGCCCTAGATGGACTTCTAACACCTCTCACCTCCAAAACAAAGAATTTGCAAAATGGCTATTGGACAATTCCAAAAAATTCTTTTAAATCAATCCCACCCCTGAAATGTGAAACTGAGTAGTCTGGAAAAAATGCAAAAGTTTCATAAGGGGCCTGGCGATAGAATACACATAAAAAAAAAAGAAAAAAAATTGGACTCAGAAAATTGAAAGAGAAACTATAACCCCTACTAGATTACATTAGAACAGACCCAGTACGAAAAATAAATTTAATTCTAGAAATAATAAAACTAAAATAAGATTTAAACAATGGGCCCAGAAGACTTTTAAAACAGCAGGAATTGGGGAGAAACCCTGTAGGCTTGCCAAACAGACTGATGAAAAGACAAATCAAATCAAAATTGTGTCAATTAGAAATAAAAAGTTCTGTTAGAGACAACCAATAATACCATAAATAAGGGATTTTATGAATTCTTTAAAGATCTGTATACTTCCAAGTAAAAGACTAGTTCAGACATAAAGCAGAACTTTCTTTCTCAAACCAACATTTCTTCTGTATCGAGTTATCTTTTTTGTGTAGAGCTTTTTACTTTACCGGTGCCACCTCAAACATCTTTGTTTGGCCTTTGTCCCAGGTGCCCCCAGTCCCATCATCTGCTCCCCCCAGTGGACCTACTGACCATGATAGGAGCAGTAGTAGATGATCTATTAGGGTGGCAGGGGTTGCAGGATGATCTGTCAAAATTAAAGACCTTGTCAAAAACCTGGCAGTTGGGATTCAATATTAAAAAGTGCAAGGTGCTGCATTTTATTATGAAAAACCCAATGAGGAACTACCAGTTGGGGGGGGTGTTATCTTGTTATGAGAGAGGAGGAGAAGGACCTGGGGGTGATCATTATGAGCTCAATGAATAACTCAACACAATGTGGGAAGGCAGCTGCTAAGTCAAACAAGATGCTGTGTTGTATTGCCAGGGGTATATCCTCCAGCAGAGGGGAGGTGATCATGCTACTGTATAGGTCATTGGTTAGGCCACACTTGGAGTACTGTGTGCAGTACTGGTGCCAAAACCTGAAGAAGGATATTAAGTTACTGGAGGGGGTGCAGTGCAGAGCAACAAAGGTGATCCAGGGGCTAGGGGAAATACCCTACAAGAGCAGGCTGAGGGAGTTGAACATGTACCCACTGGAGGAAAGGAGGGGCAGGGAGATAAGATAGAAACCTTCAAGTACATGAAAGGAATAAACAAGACAGGCACAGATGGACTTTTCAAGTTAAGAGGAAGGGACACTCGAGGACATGATCGGAATTGAATGGGGGAAGGTTCAGGAGGGAAATGAAAAGACACTTTTTCATGGAGAGGGTGGTAGAACACATTGTCTGTGCAAGTGGTATCCTGTACAACAGTGAACTGCTTCAAAAGGGGATAGGACAGGGTAAGGTGGAGGGTCAAGGGAGGAGGGGGAAGGGAGGGAGGGGCAGCTGCAGTATAGGTGATGCAAGCTGCACAAACGAGCAGACTAGATAGACCACAAGGCCTTTATCTGCTGTCAATTTCATGTGTTCATATGTTTGTATGAACTGCAGAGCACAGGCCCCAAGAGATCCCAAGGGCCATCATATACCACAATGAGGGACACATTTTCTGTTTTTCCCTCCAAATTACTCCCCGTGCCTCACTGACACAGAAACACATGACCATGGAGGTGCACATTGTGCTCTGGAACCAGCAAACCACTCCACCCATCTGATCTGATGCCAGCCCCCATTAGTTTGATACTACCACCAAGCCTCCACTTGGTGGAAGCCAAAAGTCAGGAAGGCTTGCCTCCTCAATCTAGGAGAGGGGAGCTGCTATGTAGCTTCTTAATCCTCTCACATCCCTTCACCCTGGCAGCACAAGCTTGTTTCCAAATTCAGGTTGCCAGCTTGGTACGAGGTAAAGCATCTAGCGCCTAAGCTCTCTACACCACTGGGCTGGCTTATGTCCAGCAATCTTAACAAAATATTAGAAAAGAAGGTCTTCATCGAAGACATTAAATAGATTTAAAATCACAGGACTCCCAATGGCAGGGGTGAAGGACAGTACCAAATTGGAAAAAACAGACAAGCGTAATGTCAAAAATGGGAGTCATTTTATTTCCATATAATACATACCAACAGAAGTGCAGTGTAAAGATAACGTGCAAATAATTTAAAAATAATGCTGGCAAACCTTCTAGTGGCTTATGGCTGGACTAATGAGTGCATCCTTGCAAAAATTCCAGCAGAGCCAACGAAGCAAACTTGAAATGTGTTGCAGCAGTGCCAACTAGTCGTGCTATCAAAAAACTAGAGTATAGCCAAGCCAACAAAACATATTGGTTAAGCACACATTGTCAATGATCCCAGCAGAGCAGGCAAGTCATGCTGGAATCCTAGTATAGCAGAGGCAACAAGTCATTCTGTTTTAAACACAAATACAGCAGTGCCAACTAGTCCTGCAAGAAAGTGTGCCAGCATTGTTTTTAAATTATTTTGTATATTTCTGGGCTGCACTTTAACTAGAATTATTTTTAAACAAATTCTACAAATAGTAAAAAATAGCAAAAAAAAGTTCTAATTTATGATTTTGGTCATTTGTTTTTCCCCTTTTGTCTGTCTCGTTCTGATTTTTTGAGCCCCTTATGCTTTGCACTTTATTTATACACCACACTTCTATTGGTATGCATTTTATGAATAATTTTTGAATTGATTTTTAATACCATTGTTGGGATCAGTCAATCCTTGACCTAAAGTTTTCTATACAATGTTAATGGTTTTATGGTATCCCCTTAACATGTATCTTTTTAAACACAATTACCTGGTGAGTCTGTATACTCTAATCATGATGTAGTGGTCGATACATAAGCGCATACTGTGTCCACCTTGGATGGCTTTCTGTGCATGGTGGTCTTCATGAGTCTGTTTTGTAGTTTTTTCTGCAGCCTAGTGAAGGTTGCACTTTATGTATTTCAACTTCTTCTGAGGTCGTACATGGCACAGCAATTTCCTGCACTTCGTTGCCATAAGCCAAAAATGGAATTTTATCTATACTGACTAGCCTGACCAGCTCATTTGTTTTTGAAGAGCTTCATTGAGTGTGGGTAAGCCCATTAGCAACTCTGTTGATATATGTAAATAAAGTTACTTCTGTTTTTGACCTTACAATGGTCAGTTTTTCCAGTCTGGTGCTGACTTTCACCCAAGCCAGTGGAAGTCCTGTGATTTTGATATCTAACTCCCTGGTATGTGCACAGACATTAGCTCTGGTGTAGAACCCCCCATTCTTGTGATTTTCTAACATGTTAAATAAACTCTTAGAAAACTATCTAAAAGGAAAACTCCAGGGCCTGATGGATTCCTTACTGAATACTACCAACCATTATCACCAATAAATATTTAACTACTAAAAGTATTTAATAAGGCAGAAAATGTGGGATCCCTTCTTCTTACAATGAATGAAGTCTTAATTTTTCTCATGCACAAATGAAGATAAAGATCCAAATGACTTCACCCATTATAAGCCCATTTGATTGCTGAACACAGATTATAACATTTCAGCTAAGATCTTGAGCAATAGACTCCAGAATGTACTACCAGAGGTCAGAGGGCCAAAACAAGTGGTCTTTATTCTGGATCAACAAGGTGCTGACAATATAAGGAGAATTATTTATAAAAATGTAATGTCACTAATGGTATATGTGGCAAAAGTCAAAAGTCACTGGGAAGGCCTTTAAAAACTATGAGAACCAACTTTATTTAACTTCTCTTGTAGTGTCCTGTTTTTAGGGGTGTGGGTAACACAAAACACATGTTTTGTCCAACTCCCAGGGTGTTGGCATGTTTTGCCTATTCACTAGCAAGGCCAGATTATAGTAACCTGGTGCCCTATGCCTGAGAAAATCTGCCCCCCCCCCTTTACCTGGGCCACATCCTTTGACTTTGGTCATGCCACTTTTACCAAACCACACTTCCTTGCCATTGCATATTAGTTCCAAGGAAACTGTCACTGCATTTAGTTAATATTGAGTACATATATAATTAATAAAGCAAAAATAAATAACATTATTTACTTATTGCTAAGAAATGACATTTGTTTGGTCGAGTTCTTTTTTTTTATTAAACATACATTTCATGCAGAAATCTTTTTAATTTGTAACATGTAGTAACATCTCAAGTCACTGTAAATGCAAATAAGCATTTTTTTTTCAACTAATACAGAAGCTGCATATGCAAGTAACCAGTATGAATACACTTCTGCATCAAACAGAAATTGCAGAAACATTTCAAACTTGTCCATAACATTTTTGATGGTCTGTGTGCACTTGGGAAAACCTCTCTGTGCAAACAAATATTTGTTTTTAATTTTTACTTATTTAGAATAAAGTACATTTTGTTGACTTACTGCCATACCGCAACCGCCAGCTGCCTGATTAAATTAATCTCTGCATGAAAGAAACATCTGTAAAACACATAGACATTTCTAATAACATTCAAAAGGCTGTAAGTTACCTTGAATGCTTGTTAACTTTTCAACAACATTACTATTGAGGAGCTAGTAAGTCAGGTGGAACACTGCTGTGCATAAGTTAATGGCGGCAAGCTGCTGACAGTTTTAAACAATGCTCTAACTCACTTGAAATAGTAGGATATTTGTTACTGCTGCTTTGGGCATAGCCCTACAGATGTATTGCTTTGAGAAAAAGACTACCTGCATAATTACCTTCCAAACAACATGGTAGAGTGTTAAAAATAGTGTCCTCCACTGAAGCCTCATTACTACACTGCCTGTGTGTGTATGGCAACTGAAAAGCATTATTTTTCTCGTGGCTTGAGAAGTTTCATTAAACCATCCTCAGTATTACCTTTTTTTGCAAGTTGAAACCTCCTCCGTAGTGTTTTATGGGTCTTTCCTTTGTTTAAGTTTCAGTGCTTAAGACGAGCCCTCCCCAATACTGCCTTTTTTGGAAAGTTGAATCCTCCTCCATACTGCTTTATGGGCCTTTTTTCTGCCTTTGCTATTTGTCAGAATTTGCTAGAAAACTATCCTGCATATTTTGAGTCCCCTCCATCGGAGACATCAATAAAGTAACCAAATACTAAGGATATCACATAAACACAGTCACAAAGCCTACATAGCCAATGGATGACCACAGCTGCAAAATGATTAGATTTGTCTACAAGCACTATTTTCTACACAAGACACAAGCAATTGAATAAAAATTCCATACACACACACACACACACACGCGCACAGCAGAACACAGCTACAAAATTATTAGATTTGTCTACAAGCACTGTCTTCCATACAAGACTCAAGCACTTAGTGATCTTTATGTGCTAAGTTTCAGTGCTTAATTTATAACCATTTACAAACTGAGAAACTTGTTTTGCTGGTATCCCCTTCCCCACTCATACAGAGGTGTCAATTCATTGTTTGATAACCATGCTGGTTGATCTTACTTGCTTAGGGCAACATATTATCATTTGCAATAGTTTATATTAAAAGGATCAAGGAATATAATAACAAATGATGACAAGCAAGATGGCTAAATGAGGATATGAAGAAAGTGACTCAACAACAGCAACAAACAACAGAAAAGCTAAACATGCAGTAAAATATCTGAAAACAAAAGCCATGACATAACCACATGGTCAGAATTTGAAACATTTTTAAAGAAACATAAACACAAAAGTAACCATTTCAAAAAGAAAATGGAACTCAAATACAACAAATGCAGACAAAAGCAACAGCAAGCAATTGTGTTGTCACATCAATAGCCTAAACAAAAAAAAAATAAGTATTCTAATATTAAAGGGTGTGCAGTAAAAAATCCAGGAGCGATAGCAAAGCAATGTAATGAATATTTGTGTTCCTTATTCAAACTCAGTCACAACTTAGTCACCTGCCCCTGTACATTACCAGGAATGCCAACAGAATTAATATAAATACAGACAACAAACTGCAAAAAATTCAGAATAAGAAAATCAGAGTGCAAAGTTTTCAATAAAATGCTGAAATTAAATATTGGAATAATCCATAACTAGGCACCCCCAAAATATATATATTTTTTAAATGAATAAATGCAGGTTCAGGGTAAACTCTAGAAATCACTAAGATTCTAGTCAGCCACATGTCTAACAGTGATTTCAGTGACAGAGAGCAGCAGTGATTCACAAAGCGATAATCTAGTATCTTAAATGTAATCTGTCTCTATGAAAATGTGATCCAATTCCTGGGCAACAATACCTGATAGACATAATTTATGTTATACCTTTGTAAAACATCTGTCACTGTACCACATTTGGCAGTCATTGAAAAATGTTTCCCTAGCTATTTATCCCTGAATTATAAACAGTGGAACCCAAACCAGCCAAACCATATGAAGATTCATCATTGTAAGCCTTGTCTATTATGCAGACTGTTATACTGAACAGTTTTAGGGTAAGTTAGTCCATCTTGACTTATTTGCTGCATACACATTTCAGTTGCTATGAGGTCCTGATCATGTTCACCCTTCCTCAGGCCAAGCTAGCTGCAGTGTGTCTATCACTAACACTGATGGGAAGATTATGCCATTAGCAAAAATATCTTTAAATAGCCTTTTTGGCAAATTGAAACTTCCTCCATAGTGTTTTATGGGGCTTGCCTCTGGCTTGAGAGAAGTTAAAGGAAAACTCCACCCAATATCCAAGTCTGATGCTTCTGTGATTTCTCTGAATTTGCTAAACAAAAAATATCTTGCACATTTTGAGTCCCTCCATAGGAGATATCGATAAAGTAAACAAATACTAAGAAAGGATTGGATCACATAAACACAATCACAAAGTCTACTTAGCCAATGGATGACTAAAGCTTCAAAATGATTAGATTTGTCTGCAAGCAGTCAAGCACTGCCTTCTACACAAGGCACACACACACCACACACACACACACACACAGCAGAACACAGCTGCAAAATGATTAGATTTGTCTACAAACACTGTCTTCTACACAAGATACAAGCAATTGAATCAAAAGTCAGCACACACACCACACACACACACACACACACACACACACACAGCAGAACACATCTGCAAAATGATTAGATTTGTCTACAAACACTGTCTTCTACACAAGATACAAGCAATTGAATCAAAAGTCAGCACACACACACACACACACATACACACACACACACACACACACAGCAGAACACAGCTGCAAAATGATTAGATTTGTCTACAAGCACTGTCTTCTATGAAAGACACAAACAAGCAAATCAAAAGTCCATAACATGTTGGTCAAAATGGGGGGAGCAGGATTTTAGGCAAAGTGACATAGTTTTTATTTAGATTGCAGGCAGCAATAACTACTGCTGAGATAAACTGATGTGTCTCTTTCCATGCAGTGGAGGATGGGTGGAGTGTTAAGTAGTATTGTCACAGATTTGTTTTTTAAATAGATGTGCTCCAAGTTGTTTCAGAGACAAGTTTACATAAACCATTCCAATTCTGCATATATTATTGAGTTCATGGTCTACTGAAACAAGCTATAAAGTTCTGCTGTATTTATGCAACTTGGTACTGGTAAAAAAAACTGAAAGGGACTAAGAGATAGCAACAGAAGTGCAGACAAAACTACTTTAAATAGTGACATGCTTACACACACACACACACACAACACATGCACACACACACAGCAGAACACAGCTGGATAAAGTACTAATATTTAGGAAACTTATTAATTGTGCTGTACATACTCTAAGACTCAAAGTATGACTCCTCTGGCTGCCATGCTCTCTCTTCGGTGGTTAATTTGAAACAAAAGACAATGTAATAAGACACTGGCCTACAGCAGGGACTATTAAACAATAGAGCATGGTGCACTCTGGGAAGATTGTATGGGGCAAGATGCAATAAAAAAACTAAATAGCAGGTTCCAGGAGGCATAAAACTACCAGGAATGTTAGAAAAAAACTCCCCCTCCCCACTCATTCACAGGTGTCAATCAATGTATTTGCTAACCATGCTTTTTGATCATTTTTGCTTCCCTCATAGTAAGAATGTGAAACTACATTTGTGTTATTTTAAATGACTGAAAAAGTGGCATGTCCTGTTTGCATCAATTAAGAATGAAGCTGTATGTATTTTCTAGAGGAAAGGAGGGAAAGAGGAGACATGATAGAAGCATTCAAAGGCTTCAATAAGGTACAGGAAGGTTCAATTTTGCTGAGAAAGAGATGTTCAAGGACAAGGGGGCATGATATGTTGCTAGAAGGGGGAAGACTTAGAGGAGGGTACAAGGAAATACTTCTCTAGAGGTACATGTGTAACATACTGTCAACAGAGGTAATGGGTACCAAAATGGCTACAGATTTCAAACATGCATGGGATACAGGTAGGAGGACCTTGGTAACAGGGCTGAAGGATGGGAGGGGAATTAAGGCTGGGAACCAGCTATGGTCCATGACATAACCACATGGTCAGAATATTAAACATTTAAAATAAACATAAATGCAAAAGTAACCATTTCAAGAAGAAAACGGAACTGCAGACAAAAGCAACAGCAAGCAATTGTGCAGTTACATCAGAACCCAAACCAGCCAAACCATATGAAGATTCATCACTGTGGGCTGGCCCGGTGGTGCTGAGGGTTGAGGCACTGGACGCCACACCTTGCACCATGCCTGCGACCCGGGTTCGGGAATGAGCTCAGGTCATCGGGGGTTGGCAGGGGGAAGGAGGATTGAGCATCCCAGCGGATGATCTTCTCTTTCAGGGTGGGATTCAGGGGGTGCTTCTTGCACCTGATGTCCCTGAGGGTCAGTGGGAGTACTGACTTTTGGGGCTGATTGGTGGCTCCATAGTGTTGAAGTTGGAGAGGGGAGGATGCCATCAGGCACTTGGTGGCATTGCGCATCAGCACATCATCCACCTTAGCCGGCATCCTCAGGGGGGGTATGGGGAACATAGAAAACTGAAAACAACCTTCTCAGGCCCTAGATGAAGACCAATCAGAGCCTCCCAGACACACCATTGACTTATGAGCAGACCCCCACTGTACCGACTTTCCTCAAGTAATGTCGAGGAAGAAAGGGCACTTCCTCACCCCACCCAGGGTGGGATAGCTGGGAGCTAAGGAAAAAATACAGTGGAGAAGGCCAGGTACTCTAGGGGGCAGACTATGAGGTGGTGGTGGCTCTTGGGTGGGTTGATCAATGGTCTGAAGGAGTGGGCAGAGAAGGCGGTACAGGCAGGAGATAAAGTGGTGCAACAGCACCACAAGTAAAAAAAAAAAAGATTCATCACTGTAAGTCTTCTATATTATGCAGACTGTGACACGTAACAGTTGTAGGGTAAGTTAGCGCATCTGGGCTTATTTGCTGCATATGCATCTCAATTGCTAAGGGGTCCTGATTATGTTCACCCTTCCTCAAGCCAAGCTAGCTACAGTATGTTTAGCAATAACATGTATGGAAAGATTATGCCATATTTTCAACAAGAAGTTAACTTTTTAAAAAGATAGTGCTTTAGACTGAGAAGCAGCTTCTATAGGCGAATCACCATGCTAGACAAGATATGTTCTGGTTGCGTTCCATAAGACTAACCAGTGGGTGCAGTAGGGGAAAGAGATAGAAATCTAAAATAGAACTGTTTAACCCATTTGTGATTTAAAGTTGCATGACAGAAATGCGGCTTCCAGAAATGGATACCATAGTCCAAATGAGGCCTCATCAGTGATCTACACAGTGGCATCACCACCTCCATTCTTCAGCTGGTAATACTTCTCCCTATGCTCCTCACAGCTTTGGTATATTGTTTAGCCACCTTCAGGTCATCCAATATGATTACCCCAAAATCCCTTTCCATTTTGATGACCATCAGCCCCCGTAATCCTTCCCTGGGTTCCTGCAACCCAGATGCATGATTTTGCACTTTTTTGCATCAGATCTCAGTTGCAACATTTTGGACCATTCCTCTAGATTTCCTAAGTCCCTCCTCATTTTTTCCGCTCTTCACAGGGTGTCCATCCTGTTGCAGATCTTAGTGTCATTTACAAACAGGCACAGTTTCCCCTCCATCCCCTCTGCAATTTCATTTGTGGAGACATAAAATAGGACTGGGCCCAGGACTGATCTCTGTGGCACCCTGCTGGTCACACTCCTTTCCATTAATTCAACACCATTTACCATGACTCTCCATCTTCTATCATTCAACCAGTTCCTAACTCAGTTTACCACCTTGTGACCCACTCACAGTCTGCTCAGCTTGTTTGCAAGTCATATATGGAATGGTATTGTAGGCCTTACTAAATGCAATTCATGTTTATGTTTAAGCTCATGAAACACCCTTATTAAGTTAATGGCATTTGCGGCCAACCTGGCTCTGCCAGAACTAGTTTTTAAACAGTGAACACTGGGTAGTACATTTAATGGCTCCAGATCACAGACCTATTAATTTTCAATATGTATTAAAAAGTGTATTTTTCTGTGACATTCATTCTGGCAAATTTCACTCACTTCAATGGCTTTTTCAATGGCTGCTTTTTCAGTGAGAAAATGTGAAAGCAGCAATTTTATTTTTTGCCAGATCATGCTTTATGTGTCCTGAGAAAAAGATTGGCATGGCTACTGTTAGTATACCAAGCAATAATCAACTGCTAGGTGACACTGTTTGACCAATGATTTTGTTGAATTTACTGCTTGTTTTAAGGACCATTTTATAACACATTTATAAAAGCTAAACTCACCCTGGCCATAAGTATTGCAAGAACACTTGTCTGAATACATTCCCCAGGGGCAACAGTCAGAATTTTTTTTTTTTGCATTTAATACTATTTATTAAAAAGGTTTTCAGCATAAGCACAGTACAGAAATGGCATAAAACACTCCAGAGATTGGGCAGAGGTATAACTAACACAACCAACTGATAGCTGAACTGTAGTCATGATATCAAAGCATCAGGTTAGCAAAGATACTGGATGCACAGAACTGAACACAGGAGGTGTGGTTTCCCATACAGCAGAGCAACTGGCAAACAAGTTCAGAACAACAAGCAATCTCTAGGCATAAGGTACATCCTCCAGTTCAGGGTCACTGTAAGTCAGATTGGGAAAGGAAGGGTCCTGCCAGAAGTGCACAGAGGAAAGAAAGGGAGACCCCAAAGCTTGGTGGAAGGGGAGAGATTTCCTGGCCAAATGGGACATTATGTCTAGGATAGCCATGGATCTAACCAATGTGGATCACTGATCCACCATAGGAATATCAGGAGACCTCCACCTCTGAAAAATCAATCACTTTGCCTCAGAGCTCACCTTTAGAAGCCCCTGCAACCATTCTATAGGAATGAACTGGGTGGGGGGGGGGACCCAAGAGATATGACTGAGGGAAAAAGAAAGAAAGGGACAGCTCCAAAAAGTGGCCACAAAGTGATTTTCTCAGGTCCAAAAGGAGTGGAGCATAGGACAGCCCCACATTACATAGAGGAAGTCCACTCCTAGAGACTGTCAATGCCAGAAAAGATAATGGCTAGTGAGACTAAGTGATTTCAGTTTCACTGGAGTGCAGTACCACATTTTTATGAGCTTGGTCTAGATTAGCATGCTCCTGGAGTCAAGACAGGCCCAGTGAATGAATGCTTGGAAGAGGGACCAGTCTGACTCCAAGATATCCAGGGCAAGAGTTTGACATCATTTGTGCCTAGCACCCTCAGAGAGATCCAGGACTACCTGAAGGATAGCTCAGTAAATCAGACTAGCTTTGCTCCTGGGCACTTTCACCCATGATAACATGTTAGCAGAGGACAAGCTAGGTTCTCTTGAAGAGAGAGCTGTTGGAGCCAGCTGTGAATGGCACTGTAGAGCTGTAAATACTTGCAGAAGTCCCACTAGGGCAAACTGAAATGGGACACCAGATTCTCAAAGGAGTCCAAGTTGTGAGCAGCCAGACATCAGCAAAGCAGCACACTACCATGAGCTGAATTTTCAGGCAATTTGATATTTTGGAAAAATATAGAGCCTGTTTGAGCAGACTCCCAAAATGCCTATTTTCGCAGACTCCAAAAATGCTTTAACAGCAAGTTATGAGAGTGAGGACACCGAAAACTCAAGTGCTGCATTCCAGTGGTCCTGTTCCCTTTGAGGACATTGGTATTGTTTCAATGTGTGTATAACTATAAAGAGAGGCATGCTATCAATGCCAGGGGATTTATTTATTTATTTGATGATTCAGAATACAACCTTTGAGTCATGGACTCATTTGCAAAGGCTCCGCATCAAGACAAACTGGACAATAATTATACAAAGTACATGGAAGGTAGTGTAATACAATAGGTATGAAGAAAATAGACATATAATACAGTAGTAAACACAACATGTTAAAACAAGCCACAGTGGACCATTGTTAAACAGTTACAATTGGATTGTACAGGAGTTATACAATCAGTGGAAACTAATTACAGGGTGGTACAGCAGGCCTGGGGCCCTAATCCTATAAGGAGATTCACACAGAATGGGGGGTCAATATGCCAAAGTGTAAAATAATACTATGCTCAGAGGAGCATCCTTTTGATTTTACAGCCCTATATATCCATAATGAAAGGCTGAGACCCTGGAGTGCTCATGGATGCCAGAGAATGCTCAGGAGAACGTTTGGCTCAAGAAATGTGATGGTGGAAGCTTAGAGACCTTTAGGGGATTATTATTTTGTGAGCTTTCTGAGTGCAAGTGAATGCAACAAATTTGTATAAAGCTCTGTTGATACTGCAGACTCCAAGAATGGGAGGAAATGGAAAATTCTACTTAAACCCTTTTCATCATTCATTTCCTTTATTTTCTACCTCTACGCTACAATGCCAACAGCTCCTCAGGTAGTGGTATATCCCCCACTAAGAGATACAAATTAGCAATACTTAAGCATTAATGGGAAATATTTTAATAACATAATTTCAGTGGATAACATAATCTGCCATAGTGAACTTGTAACAAGGCTAAGATAAAAGTGGGTTTGTACTCCATATAACACATGAACTTTTCTACAAGGGACACTCTGTCTAGGATGAAATGAAAACATTCTCTATGATTTACAAGCTTTTATATATTTGATTTCACCTTGGTATATGTTTTTTTTTTTTTTATCGCATCTATCTTTCTCCTGTCCCCGTACGGCCCCCATCTGACTTACTCCACCAGCTCAGTTTCCTGGAATTACTGGGGCTTACCTTATACCCAGTCCAGGGGTGGTGCCTGTGGAGAGTTGGTCACCATCCTGCTTTTTCCGCTTTTCTCCCCATTTTAGCCTGAGGACCCCAGGAGAAGTAAGCATGCATGTGGAGGCACGCATGCACCTAACAGCCCCGGTAATGGCCCTCCTCCGCCCACCTCATTGGCTTATCACCAGCACCCTTGCTTGTGCAGCCCCTCAGCCTCCACCAGGGGGAAGCCATGAGTGAGGGATGCCACCCACCTCCCTGGAGAGGAGAGCTGCCTTGATGGCTGCTCCATGCAGCTCCACCTGCCCCCACCCCATGCTGACCTCTGATGACCCAGGTTCGCTCCCGAACCCAGGTTGCCGGTGCGCCATGAGGTGAGACGTCCAGCACCTCAGCCCTCTGCACCCCTGGGTCAGTTACCTTGGTAAATGTTTTAAAATGGTGAGCTGTTCTAATTAGAGTGACATCACTTAGACATTTAATGCAGGTGTTGGGTTTGTACCAAGCAAAACCCTGTTAAGCTTATATTTAGAAGCTATTAAATGCTTGTGTTAGGCAAGAAAGTGTTCTAAGCCCTTTTTTATAGGATGCATTTTTGACTGGCCTAATTTTATGATACTGAGAGCATATATTATTTATGTAATGAGTATACAGTTGCTAAAGTTTGCATGTCACTTTAGGACCTGACTGGGCATTCCTTGCTCTGGCAGCTAAAATAATTAATATATTTTAACCCTTAGGCTGCCAGCAGAATTAGAACGTATAGGAATTTTGGACTGATGTATCAGTCTGCGGTCCTACAAGGGTTAAGATACCTAGAACACTGTTTGTATTTGATAGGCCATGTTTGCCATTTCTCTTATGGTTTGGGGTTAGGTTTGTCACACCAGAGTGGTTCAATAATTTTACCAGTAACAAGGAGATGTATCTTTCAGATTTTACTGCTAGTTACATACACACCCACTAAGTATGGGAATTCTGGGATTAACCAGTACTAGTCGCCCAGATGTATGTACTAGAACAGGATCCACGATACCTCAAATTTTGTTGGCATGATGATTTATCAGAATCCTAACTTCCAACAGTGAGGTAAACACGGACCATAATTGCTTCAAATGGAACATCCCCAGGCTATGTAGCTAGGGTGCTTTAGTACTTAAACCCTGCAATGGTGCAGTGGTGCCTTGTAGTAAAAGGAAACCAAAGAGACATCACTATTGTCGACAAGGAGAGGGGTTAATATGGCTGGAGTCCCAGTGAATTGCATTAGGATTACATGTTAGAGTCAATCTGAGATAATACCTGAAATGTATTACATGTAACTGATAACAGGAGTGCACTGATAGAGGGCCCGATACTTGAAAAATGGGAATTTGTTTTATTTTTTTCATGATTCTAATGATCTATCCCTGCTAGATAATGTGAACAGCACTCATGGGTTTATTTACCTATTTATACCATCAAATGTGTTTCTAGTGAGAATCTAATTTAAAAATTGAGGTTAGCTCAGAGCATGTAGGTTAGAAACCATAAATTGATTATGCTCCAAAGGGATAAGTCAGCTTAAAATATTCTGAATTGACTTTTACTGATACAACTTAAAGGATATTCACTATGCAGCTGCTTGGTATTTATTACGATATGTATCTCTAAGCTTTTTTTTCTGTATAATGTGCAGTTTTTATCCAAAGTACTGATTTATGTGTCTTCTTTTTATGTAATATTGTAATAACCTAAGATTGATCTACAATGGAGTATGAATATATCCCTAATTTGACTTGATTTTAGGTAGTGTATATTTTTATAACTGATTGGAAAAATGTTATGCACTTTTTGTACACTTTTTATTTGTTGGATGACTGAAAAATGTTTTTCCTTTGTTTCATAATGACATTCAGTCGAACAAATAAACTGAACTAACTATGAATTACCATGACTGCCCAGGAGTCCCAAGTGAGCATAGCACCATCAATCTTCAGCAAAGGATTGTTTCAAAGGTGAAGATAGGCCTAGGGAATGAGAGAGAGAGAGAGAGAGCTGAGTCCAAGAATGATGCTTCTTCCAGGTGCACAGGGAGGGCAGCATGATGTGCCCTGCCTTACAAAGAGCAAGCAAGGAGGAGGACAAGCGGGCTATGGGAAGCCCATGGGTCACAGTACTGCTTAGTCATGACTCAAAGTGGGTCAGCTGTCTGAGTGGCATCAGAGACCCAGGAGAGAGACTGCACACACCTGGATGCCACATAATATGTGTAAAACCTTGGTATACCCCATCCTCTTCTATGCCAATTAGCTCACAATATTTCAGCTCTACTTTAGCGAAGGGCTTACCAGCCCAGAGAAATTTGCTATCCAGTGCCTCGATCTTTGAAAACCAGTAGGCCAGCACCTCCAAAGCTAAGTGAGAAAGATAGTGAAGCAACTTCAAGCTAAAATCTTCTTGACCACTGCTATTTTTCCTGCAAGGGACAGATGGAGCAAAGACTGATGGTCACATTCTTCCTGTAGCTTCTTGAGGAGGGTGTAAGATTGCCTGACACAACTCCAAGGTCTCAGCGGACCATACTACCTAAATATTTGATGCAAGTTAGGGACCACTATGGTCCACTGAGCACAGCTTCAGCAGGAGTACAATGAGCATTGAGAGCCAAGAGTTCAGTCTTAGTGGAATTGGTGCAAAGACCAGATACTGTCCGAAAAGCTCTCAGTGTCCCCATTAGGACAAGGTCCCCTTTCCAAGCATCATGAAGGAGAACCAAAGAGTCATCCATATACAACTTCATGTGGCAGTCAAGGGTCTCTGACTGAATGCCCTGCAACTGGGGGGGTGTCCACAAAACAATGGGTGGTGGCTCAATAGCCAAAACAAATAAAGGGGAGAGAAGGAAGCCATGACTGATGCCTCTGTATAATAAAAAAAGGAGAAGACATTGCAGAGTTAGTAGGGGCATTGGCGGAGGGTTGAGCATAAACAATGCAGATATAACCCCTGAACTGGGGTCCAAAGCCCACCTTCTCCAGAATAGTGTGGAAGTACACCTACTCCACTGAATCAAATGCTTTTTCAAACTCAATGGCAATAGCCACTGCCAGAGTGGGGGAGGAGTGTGGCAGGGACATCAAGAAGAAAAGGTCCCTGTGATGGTTAGAGCTTAAAAGGCCATTAACAAAGCCCACCTGCAAAGGGTGGGTAAAGTGAGGGAGGAAAGATTCCAACTGAGTAGCCAGGGTATTAGCCAGGATCCTCACTTCTGAAGTAATGAGTGAGATGAGGCGGTTACTCCAAGGGAGAGTACAGTCCTTATCATCTTTAGGGAGGACTGTAATGACTGCATCTCTTATCATAAGTGGAAGGCAGATCATGGCATGAGATTCCCAGAAAATAGCCTGTAATACAGCAGAAACCAGGGAGGGGATCAATTGATATAATTCAGTTGGAAACCCATTACTTCTTGGAACCTTGAGAGGTGTGAGAGAAGTAACAGAGTGGATTTCTGAGGAAGTGAGAGGTGCATTAAAAGTTTCCTTTTGTTCTGCAGATAGTAGGGGATGGTTAGGCCAACAAGAAAATCCTCCAATTGATTGAGGTCCAGGGGGCCCTGGGAGGCATAGAGGTGCTCATAAAGTAGCACATAATTCACTGATCACTTAGGGTTGGGTACAGAATGCACCTGTAGAGTCTGCCAATGCAGAAATGTGTCTATTGGCCTGCTTCTTGTGAAGCCTCTATGATAGAAGCTGCCCTGTAATCTCTCATCGCAGTGCCTATGCTGGAGGCACAGGACAGCCAACTCCACTTTGTTACTGTCCATGGAGTTGACTTGCATATGGAGACCATGTAGGTCCCACAATAAACATGGTGGTATATCTACATGGGGGAAGGGCAGCTTTTATGTTCCTTCTTCTTGTCCCACAACTGGTCTTCAAAGTCCTGTTGCTCTTGCTCCCACTTGAGTTGGTGGAATGCAGTAAAGACCACAATCCAGCCACTGAGAAAATCCTTAAAGGCCTCCCACAAGATGGATTTTGAGGTGTCACCAGTATCATTAGTTTCAAAAAAGAAGGACACCTCCTTTTCTTAAGCCAGGGGGGGACTCCTTATTAAGGAGCAAGAGGAGGTCCAACCAGCAGGAGACAGACTTGTGGGTAAAAGGACCCCACCCTACAAACACCACCAATTTGGCATGGCTGAGAAGAAAAGGAGGCAACTTCGAAGGACTGCACCATGGAGGTGGCAGCAGAGGCGCGACTAACCAGAAATCTAGGCATCTGGAAGAAGAGCATGTAGCAGACAAATAGGGAACCTCAAGGTATATGGGATGGTTGAGGCACCAAATATCAGTCAGGGAACATGCTGACATCAAATCAGAGGGCAGTGAGGGCTCTTGTGTGGGGTTCCACTTTCCCTGAGTTCTGGTCCATGTTTGGATGTATAACTAAGTTGAAATCCCCCCCTCCCCATAAGTGAGGAACTTGAAGGTAAGCCAGAAGTAAAAGAGAATGGTGCAAGGCATGCAAAACCCTGGCTCTTCTTGATTATGCCCATAGATATTGGCCAGGATCAGTGGACCATCAGTGGTATGAAGAAGTGCCACCACCCTCCTACCATTGTTGTCCTGAGCAGAGGCCACTGTAATTCACAGAAGGATTTTGTGCACCAAAAATGCAAACCCATGCATTACAGGTTGAAGCACGGCCATGCAAGTCCAGCTGTACCCAGTCCTGATGAAGTTTGGCCACCTCAATCCAGCAGAGCTTAATCTCTTGTGGAGGCCACATGAGCTTTCGTGCCTTTGAGTCACATTAGAATCCATTTTCTTTTGACCAGGAAGGTAAAGCCCTTCACTTTCCAAGAAATGAAAGCCAAGGTGCCAGTGCAAGACAGGGTGGGCAGCAATATGGTGTGACTGGTAAGAAAACAAGGCCAGTTTCGAGGTGCCCCTGGTGTGTGGACAGAGACACATAAGCGTAGACTGCATAACATAGTATAGTATAGCAAAAACCTGAGCCAATTTTTAATCCTGACTTAGACAATAAAAAGGAGCAGATAATAATACATTAAATCCCAAAGAACTGTGGCATATGGCTATTCTGAATTTCACAGTCAAGTGTCTTTTCATTTCTGTAGAATTGCTGTCCCTATAATTTAGTTGTAGTATCCTGTAGAATCTCTGTAATTATCTTAAAATAATAAAAGTATTATTTTTATATTTTTCAAGTTTCACTAACTGAATCCTTTGAGGTACAGATAATCAATTTAAAACAGACAACAAAAGTACAGTACAATCCCATTTATCCTAACTTACTCGGCAATATGTTTTTGTGATCATTCACTGTGATGGTCCTCTCTGCTGGTAGAATGTTTTTCTTGCTAAGAGCTGGTATTATTGGGTCAAATATTGGTGTGGTGCACCATACATTCAATCTGTCATCTTTTATTAAGTACATTCTATCCAGTGATCTGTATTTCAGAATACAAGCTGTATCTGCTGCCTCCCATTCTTCAGCTGTGACATTATCTATGGCTGGGCACATGGGGAAAAAGTCTACTTTCTTTTCTTTTTGTTGTGTCATTGGATCCAATTTGCTTTCTGGGTGTGGAGGAGATAGATCGAACCCCACTGTAGTTATAATAGATTTCATTAGTTATGGAACTAGGTCAAAGGAGCATAGCTTGGATGTCAGTAATGGCTGTTCCATATTCATGGGTTTTGTTCCATATTCATGGGTTTGTCCTCCCCATCTGACTCATGGTCACTGTTTCTGTTCTCCTCTGGACTGGGGTTGTGAGGATTAATGGGTAAGTCTGGATTTGGCCTTGAGTTTGTGTCATTGGTAGGCTTATCAACACTGAATGTGAGTGGTGTTGTTAGCTTTGACCAGTTCCACTTGGGGAGTCTGTGGTTTTGGATTAGCTATGGCATCCAGTTTCATCATCATTTTTAGGAGGAGCACGAACAGTATGTTTCCATTATGGTGGCTGTAGCCTTCTGTGTTTAGAGTATAAAGGCTGTTGGGTTGATTTGTCATTCCAATTTGCTAGGTGTCCCCTCCTCCACTGGGGATGATTCGAGTAAAGAATTCTCTTAACAGACTTCTCCTTCTTCATGTTTGCAGGTGGGACACTGGGGCCCATAGTGTGTATTGTCAGTTACGTTATGTCATTAGGGTAGTGTACATCTGTGGTGGCATGATAATGTACTGCCACAGTACATACATTCAGCTCTTTTCCTTTTATATGTCTTAAGTATCTGATGTTATGGAATATCAGCCTGCTCTGGGGGGCATAATTTATTAACTCATTGCCTCCACAGGAGCTCTCTGAAGTTGCAGCACTAGTCTCCTGTACACTGTTAACAGTGAATCCTGGGCCTTTCTAACCAAAATTAAGCCGTAACTGGCATGCTGCAAACAAATGCTAATATCACAAAAACTGTAAGTGCTAGACACAAAGTATGAGTGGCAAAATTGTTTAGCATAAAATGACCTTTCCAATGGTTGTATGCAAGGAATAATGGGTAATTTAGTATTATTTCTGTGCTGGTCAAAACAGTAAAAACAAAATATTTTTTTCCACTAAAAAATGCACCATAAACCTTATCTTGTTGGGAAATATGTAACACATCAACACCAAATTAAGCATTCAGACATTAGATGTAATTCTAATAATTTGTTTGTAAAAAAATACAGCTATTTCTGTAGTATTAAACATAATTTTTCCCCATTTGAGTCAAAGTGTGTTGGTGAGGTTTGAGGGACAAATTTGAACCATACACACCATACCATAAAAAAATGCATATAACTGCTAAAGTATACATGATACACACAACGTATCAGTAGCAAAGTTGTTCCACACAAAATTGCCTTTCCAACAGTGCTGTGCAATCAACTGTACTCAATTTGGTTTTTGTTTTATACTGGCTGAGATACCCAGAATGTGTGTTTCTTCAAAGTGCTTAGGTGGTTCTAGACTGACAAATAGTCATAAACAAATGTGAATAACTCCTAATGTGAACATGATACACACAAAGACAAAGATATTCAAAAGGGTTGCGCCATGCGCAACAGGGATGCGCCAGTGCAAGTCCGAAAATGTGCCATTTTGCGATATTCAGCAGGAGGCAGATGTGCCCCCCAAATCACAATGTGCAAGAGCACAATGGCAATGAATACATGCACAACTGAAGGGGAAGGAACCATGAATAAATGGCGCAGTGCGATATTCAACAACATGCGCCATGCACGATAGCAGAAATGATCCAAAATAAAAAGGAACAAGAGAGAGGTGCAAGAACGCTACAGGGAAGCCACATGTTGGTGAACTGCAGGCAGCCAGACAGGCACACAGAAACTGTGAGCAGGACAGGGCAGGAGCAGGACAGAGCACCTGGAACCATCAGGAACAGGAAAGGTGTGGGGAGCCTGTGCCACAGCGCAGGACAAAATTTGTAAGTGCCACACAGCACTGAGGGCACAGACAGTGGGCAGTATGGCCACTACTGGGAGGTGTTCCCGGTGCAGGGGAAGTAGCAGTAAGGACAGCAGGGGGAACAGTAAAACAGCTTCCATGGGAGGTAACACAAGCCAGGGACATGGCCAATGCCACCATCCAGATGGAGGCAGTTATGGGGGGGTGAGAAGGCAGGTAGCAGGGGGGGTGCGGCCGAAATGGTATGCCCCCAACAGGCAGTACTGAGTCCGCACCAGTTTCGAGCTGTACACTGATACTGAGATCACGGGCCGGTACCGCCTGAACTGAGCAATCCTGAGAGCTGTGCAGTGATGTGATGCAGGCACCCACACGACGGAGCCATGCTCTGTCAGTGAAGACCAAAGTGACAGCTGTCATGTGCCTGCTCACCACAGGTACCTTCCAGAGACCAACAGGGGACATGACAGACATAACCCAGTCAGCCGCGTCACGCCTCCTCACCCAGTTCCTCAGCGCACTGCTGCCACATGCTGCGGAGTACATCCATTTCCCCAGTACACCAACGGAGCACACAGCAAACATACAGGAGTTCCACAGGTTAGCACGTATGCCTAGCGTGCTCGGGGCAATAGACTGCAACCATGTGGCCATCCACATGCCACCTGGCCCTGAAGGGGCCGCACACATAAATCAGAAGGTGTATGCAAGCATCAACTGCCAAATGGTGTGCAATGCCACTGGGTGCATAATCAATGTCTGTGCCACGCACCCTGGGGGAGCACATGATGCCTTCATCTGGCACCAGTCTGCACTGTGCCACAGGTTCGAGAGTGGGGACATCCCCACTGGCCACCTAGTGGGCGAGTATGCAAATCACGCAGAAAGACATGGAGCTTGGGAGGGGCATAGTCAGAGGTGACATGGTTATTAGCCTAGATGGCCCATGGCAGGGCGACGCTGATCACCAAACTAATGTCCACCCTCTACGCATAGGTGAGAGTGGATACCCACTCCGTCCCTGGCTGCCCACACCATACCAGTGGCCCACAACCCCATCGCAGCAATGCTAAAATGAGGCACATGCCACAACATGCAATGTCATCGAGCGGGTGTTCGGGATGCTGAAGGCAGGTTTCCATTGCCTGGACTTATTTGGCGGTGCCATAGAGTACAGCCCCTCAAAGGCCTGCGGGCTATTCCTGGCCTGTTGCATCCTGCACAACATGGCCAACAACTGTGGGATAGCCGTACAGGTCGAAGAGGGGGACGATGAGGACGCTGGTGAAGTTGGTGATGGACAGCCCCCCTTGGTCGAAGGGAACCCCGACTGAACCAGATGGCACAGCTGCACCGGGACACCATCACAGAGGAGCACTTCAACCAACCCAGGTAAGTCATGGGGCCATGTGCAACCACCAGTGGCAAGGGCACAACCCACATACACGCATGGACAAACCCCAGGGGTGCATGTCGTCAAGGGAATTGGCCGAGCATGGAACCGCACATGCCTTCAGGAATGGGCAAGGTCTGACACGGCACGCGGTCATACACACACACACACTCTCTCACACACACCCCACAAGACATGCACAAAGGGTAGGAGGCACGCTGACCCCAACCACCACCCCTAGCCACACACATGTCCACAGACCACCATGCACAGTGCCTGTCATTGTGCATGTGTCAGACGCTGGGCACCATTGCACAGTGGTGGACAGTGCAACGCAGGTATCATCATGCACATGCCACAGCGGACAGCAGCTGGGAGGGTGTGCAGATGGAATGTGTGTGTGTGTGTGTGTGTGTGTGTGTGTGTGTGTGTGTGTGCAGGGCCAGGTACCCCACCCATGCATTGCACGTTGAACAACACAATGCACACAGGGCAGCATCAGACAGTAGCCATGGTGGGAGACAGGTCAGTCACGCGCCACAGTGCTACGGCTGCCACAGATGCATGGGCAGCCCCGCCAAGACCTGCCAGCAGTGACAGGCTGACCAATGGCCTCATGGGCTGGCACCGACGGTCCCCCAAGGGTTCTGCTGCGTGATCGCTACCGTGCTCATGCAGGGTTCTGCAGCACACCGAACATGCCTGTGCCAGGCGTGTGTGGGATGCCCACAGCTGAACCCGGTGTCGACAAAGGGGTCATCACAGAATGCCAGGAACAGGGGCTGGACATTGCACTGTGTGGTGTCTGTGACGCATGGGCAAATAACTGTGTGCCCACTGTGGTCATGGCAGCTGTGATTGTCTGTATAAGCCTATCAATGGCAGCGGTCACATCCTCCTGCATCCAGTCCATCCCTGCCAGGAGCAGACCTGTGTTCCTGCTGCGCCACTCCTCTGACTGGTGCAGGACCACACTGAGTGCATCCACTGCCGTCACAAACTGAACTGCTGATCGACTGATTCTTGGAGTATGCGGGTGTGCTCTTCTAAGAGGTCATCTGCCTGATCGGCATGCTGTCCCTCACGGTGTTCATGGCCCTGATGGGCAGCACTTCTTGAGGGTGGGCGCTGCACACCAGGGCCATGCCTGGGCATGTCCACAGGTGGTGCACTGGCTCCGCCTCTGACACTGTACCCCCATGGCCATTGGCCAACTGCTGATACTGCCCCTCCAGCTGCCGCTCTCCAGGGCTTAAAGGTGCCGCTGCAGTGGCCGCAACAGCCCCACTGTCCTGGACACACACCAGTGCTGCCCCACTGGTGCAGAGAGGCACAGGCTGGGACTATGATGTCACACAGGCCTCCACGGCGGCACCACCCATGGCCATGCCCGTGTTGTTACCTGCTGTGTGGCCATCCTGCAGCCCACACCTATCACTGTCTATGGAGTGAGCTCCATCATCATCAGTGATGGATCCGGCACCAGTCCAAGTCTCAGCATGATGGCATCCATGGACGCTGGCACTCTGGGACACGGACAGGGCCTCCTCTGCACATGCTCCACCAACATCAGTCCGGACAGCCAGGTGGGCCCACTGTCACCCTGACCCTCGGATACCTGTGGAAGTGGATGGGCCTTCCTCTATGTCCATGATATCACCCTCAGTGGACAAGCCCACCACTGCTGACCCATGTAGATGCTCAGGAGCTGTAAGGGAACACAGTAGCATTAATGTATCTGCCCTACCCTGTCCCCCCCATTGACAGATCAGGACCTACCATGCAGTGCCGGGCTACCACCCATCTGGAATCCACCACATGGAACACCCTCGATGGCATAACGCTGCATGCTGCCAGCAACCTGCTCTTCTTGTGGGGTCAGGCATTGCATGGCCGTCTGTCCCCCACCGGTCGCAGCCCTTGCTGCCCTGATGGCAGCCACCTTGTCCTTAATCCTCCACCTGTCTGTGCCTATCTTCTTTTTGCACTCCTACACAGATCACTGATGGCTGTCATGCAGGTTGACGGCATGTGCCACCTCTTCCCATGCAGCAGCACAGGCCTGTGATGTTCCCTGCTGTCTGCTGAGCAGTGTCTCCTGGTCAAGGTAGGCCTCAAACAGGGCATCTGTTTCTGCCTTGGTGAAGTTAGGCCTCCTCTTCCTCCCACGTCTCTGTTCCTCTTCCTCCACCTCGCGATCACTCATTGTTGATCCTGTGGGAATGACAGGTGTTACCTGTGACTGTGCAGTCCCATGCATGTCCCACACACCACAGTCCACACTCCCAAACAGCATGCAACTCACCACAATAGACTGCAATACCAGACTATGGCCACTGCAGCCCAATGTCACATTTTTATAGCGCAACGCATGCAAATGAGGTGAGGTGCAATTTTAAGTGGATGCTAATGCGATATCTGCACCATTGAATAGCTGATTAGCTGATTTGCATATGCCAGCTGAACATCATGCTGTTGTGCTTTGCGCAATTATGTTGAACATGCTGAGGAAAGGGCGCATTTCTGTGACATGCACAGTGGACACTGAACGGCACATGCCCGGGGTGCTGATGCCAATGCCTGCCATGCTGCTGACGTGCTGTGCATGGGAGGAAATGCAGGGCACGGCCACCATTGTGCCAGTGGCACTACTGTGCTGTTCACATGTATGGAGCTCTGGCACTGGGGCACCATAAGCGCACTGGGGCCACAGCGCGGTAGGCCACTACAGAAAGTGGCACAAAGGCATCCTACTGCGCTATATGCAGTGAATACCAATTGCGCTGTGGCGGTCCGTGCGCAAGAGACCCCTGACACTGTGCCGACATTTGCTTCAGGCGCCGTGCTTCCGCATGGGTGCACCTCTATTACGCTATTCGGTGACAGCGCAATGGGGAATGACAACACAGTACCACGCAGCATCCGCAAGTGGCGAATGTGTGCTACAGAGTGCCATTTTGACACTAAAACAGTACAGGATGGCACGGAGATGGGCACCGATCTGGAGCCAATTGGAACTGGCCAATCTTGTTCAGTTAGTGAAGCCCCATGCTGCTGTCATATTTGGGGAGGCACCCCTGGACAGGGGCAGGAGTGCAGTGTGGGAGGAGGTGGTGGCCCTGGAGGAGGCCACAGGCATGGAGAGGACCACGGAGCAGTGCAGGCACCGCTATGGTGACCTGCAGTGCTGGGACCCAGAAAGGCTTGCCTGACTGTGGGCACATGCCAGGAGGGGCACGGTGCCATGGCCAGGTAGGTGCCCCATCCATACACTGTTCACGTCCATATGGGTATCATGGTGGCATGTGTCCAGCACATGGGGGGGCCATCCAGTGTGGGCTGTAGTGGTGGTATTGGGGTGGGGGAGGATGGGTATGGCTATGTGGGATTGCACACACACGGGTGGGGGATTTTGCTACCGGATTGTACTGATATTCCTCTCTCCATGTTTGCACCCTAGGCCCAGAGGAGCGCCGGCGTGCAAGGGAGGAGAGGCTGCACCGTGATCAACAGCAGGCCGAGAGGGTGGCCGGACCAGACAGGCACAGGGACCAGCCTGATGATAGTGAGTGCCTTACATCCATGATTACTTTTGCATGCTGTGTAGCAGAGCGGGTAGCAGGGCATGGCCACCATCCACTGACATCACTGCCATGCATGCAGCTTGGTACAGTCAGCATTGTCCAGTAGCACTGCATGTCTGGGAGTGAATCAATGGTGGTCCATGTGTGCACCAGGTACATGACTGTGCCACTGCCTTCGCACTGCATAGCCATGTCACTGAACAGCCACAGTGGTGCTGTGCAGGACTTGGCCGGTGGGTGTGTGCAGCGGTCTGCATGGCTTTGTGTGCCTGGGTGGGCAGGTCTTGTGGACGTGATCACTGTGGGTGGTCACACACCATCACAGAGGCATTTCCCATGGCCGTATGCCATGCAGAGTGGGTGGGCAGCATGGGGCTGTGCATTCACACCTATTGACTCTGCTCCCTTGTCCTAGGTGGATGGCAGCTGCAGGCGATCTGGGAGGCACTGCGGGAGATCCTACATGTTGCCAGGATGTCACTGGAAATCCTGGAAAGGATAGACAGGCTGGGTGTCAGACGGCGGCATGGCGGGAAGAGCAGCTGGAGCGGGGAGTGGGACCCGATGAGCATACTGATGCTCCTGATTTCCCCTACCCCCCTGGACCCACCCTCACACCCCTCCTTCCTTCTACCATTTGTTCACCTCTGCCCCTTACCCACCCCCACCTTGTTTGTGGTCCTCCCCCCAACCTTTTGTAAATATTTGTATATAGTTTTGTTTGCTGTTTTTCAATGCATTTGCTTTGATATGCCTACTATGGTGGTCTCTGATTTGCATCGGGCTATAGGTGCTCAGCTGCAGTGGTGTTCATGGCGTCAGGGGTGGTGCAGTCATGTGCTTGTGTGTGTGTCCGTGGAGAAGTGACTATGGTGTGGGAGTAGCTATCAGTCCGTGGTGTGTGTATTGTTCCCTGTGCACTGGATGACTGTGTGCAGTGGTCCATGGTGCATGCTCTGTGTCCATGGCACACCTGACAGACCATCCATGGCCTGTGCAGCTGACACCCTTGCATGTCTGTGACCTGCACGGTCCACTGGCATGTCAGTGGTGTCCATGCTGGACAGCCACTGTACCTGGCATAATGCTGGGTTGCCTCCTGTCACTGGTGTGGTGCATGTCTGCCTCAGGTGACACTGTGGCCTCTGCTGTTGTTGTTCCACCTCCATGCTGTCACTTGTGTGTGTCGCAGGGGATGTGCACCACTGTCTGTCACTTGTGCTCCGGGCGCATGTTGGTGGCGTACAGCTCCATGGTGCCTGCATAGGGTGGCTGGCACTCCTGTGCCATGAAGGGGTGCTGGCCATATGTACACAGTTTCTGTGGCCACATGCTGGGGGCTTGGTTGCCCGCTACTGTGTCCCTGTGTTGGTGTGCCCTTGGGCATGGGTGGGTGTTTGTCCATGCACTGTGTTGCATTCTGTGTGGCATATGCTTCCATGCACCACTGTGGGTGTCTGCGCTGGCTGTTGTGGCCAGTGCTGGGTTGGGGTGTGTCCTTGGGAGGGTGTGCAGGGTGATGTACCACTGGTGGTGGGGTCTGGGGCATGCCCTGTCATGTGTGGGGTACCTTGTGTGCTGATGCATGGTCATTCTCTCAGCTGTACCTCTGGGGAGATGTGCGTGGTGGCACTGTGTATGCAGTCATTGCATCTCTGTGTGCTGCCACCCACTGAAGGGTGCTTGTGGTGGGGCTGCCTTGCATAGTTCTGTGGTGCACAGGGTTGCATTGTTACAGTGGAGGTGGTGGCATGCATGGGGTGTCCTGCACTGGTGGACGCTGCTCCTGGGCAGGGTGTCTGTGAATCCTGGTGCAGAGTGTGCTCTGCATTGGTGGGATGGTGTGGCACGTGGTGGTCGACCCTCCTTGTGTGCCGGTCACAGCTTGCCAGGGGGTGTGCTGGGGCACCATGCCCCGGCTGTGGGTTTGTTGCTGGTATCCATGGGCCAGTAGTTATTCCAGCTCTCCACCAGTTGTGCAGTGCATGGGATGTGGGGGGTGACATCTGTTCTGCTGTGTGCTACTCTGCCCATCTGTGGCATGGGTGGTGGGCCCCTCATTCCTGTCCCTGTGCATCCCTGGTTGTGCTGTTGCACTGCTGCCCTGCTCCACTGAGCATCCCTGGTTGCACTATGGTGCATCTGAACTGCTCCACTGAGCATCCCTGGTTGCGCTATGGCACATCTGGACTGCGCAACTGCACAGCCTGGTTGCGCTATGGTGCATGTGGTGCAATATTCAGTCATGTGCCGAAGGCACATCTTGCCCTGGGCAGTTTTTGAATATCATGCTTCTTGAGCATGGGTGCAGTGGACTTGTGCTTGCTCCTGCTGTTGCGCACTTTTTGGGCACAGTTTGAATATCTGGGCCCATGAGTCAGTAGCAAAGTTGTTCACCACAACATTACCTTTCAAATGGTACTATGTAGTCAATTCTCATCAATTCTGGCTGGCAAGTAATATTAAAACATGTCATTGACTTCTCCAGACATTTCTAGGATACACAGGAAGTCTGTAGGTGACTTCTGTAGGTGTTCTGGGACACACTGCAGTAGATTTGCTGATGCCTACAGGTGTTTCTAGGAGGCAATGAGTTAACATACTAACATACTAAAAATTCCAGCAGATTAGGCCTCATGGTCTATCGAGTCTGCTCAGGAGTCAGTACCCTGAATGGGTTCTGTCACCATCCTCCTGGCCCATCTATTGATCCCCCCTCCCTCCCCCTCCACCCTCCAAAGTTACCCCCACAGACAAGCATTCCTCAGTTTTACCCCCCACCTGTACCTGTCCCAGCCTCTCCTGAGTCCCTCCACTGTGGATACCTCCACCAGCTCCACAGGCAGAGCATTACATGGTTTCACCACTCTCTCAGTGAAGTACTGCCTCTTCCTTCCCCCTGAGTCTCCCACCCTCCAGCCTCCAACCATGACCCCTGGTGGTCCCTGCCACCCTCCTCTGAAAGACCCCATTTGTGCTTACCTCACTCATCCCTTTTAGATACTTGAAGACCTCAATCATATACCCCCATCCCTCCTTTCCTCCAGCGAGAACAAGTTGAGCTCCTCAAGTTGCTCATCATATGTCCTGTCCCCCAGACCCCAGATCATCCAGGTTGCCCTCCTCTGAACCCGCTCCAGGAGTCAGATGTCTTTCTTTTAGTGCAGGTGCCAAAACTGCACGCAGTATTCAAGGTGTGGCTGAACCAGGCAATTGTACAGTGGCAGAATCACATCCCTGCTCCTAGAGATAATCCCCCTGACAATGCAGCCCAGCATTCTATTTGCCTTGGCTGTGGCCTGCCTACATTGCTCAGCGTTATTCATTCTGGAATCAACTTGCACACCCAGGTCCCTTTCTCCACTCAAAGCCTGCAGTATGTCCCCATCAAGCGTGTACACTTGACCTGGGTTCCTACGCCTAGTGTTAAATTTTAACTTTCAGGTGTGTGATCATCTGTCAAGAGTATCCAGGTGCCCCTGCAAGGCTAGCCTATCCTCTTCCCCATCCACCACCACCCCAACTTAGAGTCATCCACAAAGATGCTCATTTTGCTCCTGATGCCCTCCCTGATATCGGAGATGTAAGCGTTAAACAGGAGCGGGCCTAAAAGTGAACCCTGACGGACCCAACTTATGACACCCTTGGGAGACAAGACTACCCCCCCACCACCTGCTGAGTACATCCAGATAGCCAGTTCCCAATCCAGTTGATCATCAGGTCCCCCATCCCCATCCTACCCAACTTATCCAGCAGACCTGTGTGAGGGACTGAGTCAAACACCTTGCTGAAGTGCAGAAAGGACATCCTGCCAGCCTACCCTGGTCAAGCACCATGGTCACTCAGTCATAGAACTCCACAAGGTTCATCTGACACGATCTGCCCAGGATGTAGCCATGCTGGTGACCATCCAGGATTCCTTGTTCCTCCAAGAACACCCCTAGCCTTTCCTTTAGGATGGCCTCCATCAGCTTGCCCACGACTGATGTCAGGCTGACAAGCCTGTAGTTCTCCAACTCTTCCCTCGAGTCTTTTTTATGGATCAGCACAATGTGTGCCTCCCTCCAATCCTTGGGCACCCTACCCGTTTGCAGAGAGAGGTTGAAAAGGGCCACCAGGGGTACAGCCAGGACATCAGCCAATTCCCACACTACTCTGTGGTGGATTCCATCAGAACCTGGAGCTTTATCCTTCATTAGGGACCTGAGGGTTTTCTACACCCTGCTGACATGGATTTCAACATCTGTGCCTTCTGCCGCCTCTGCAGATCCAGTGTGCCCCCTTTCCAGATGGAGTGGTTTCTCAGTTCCCTGAGCAACAACAGGCTTATTAACATTCAAGGCCCCCAACCCCTCAACCCCCTGCATCTTCCTGCTATGTGATTTCCTGGCATCCTCCCAATTGAAGAACGATGCAAAGTACTCATTTAGTACTTACGCTTGTTCACCTGCTTACTCTGCCCACCTACTCCCCATCCTCAACCTACTGAACTGCCCCTTCACTCTCTTTCTCTCAGCAATCTACCTAAAGAACCCTTTCTCCCCGATCCCCTCTGCCAGCCTCCGCTCTGTCCTAGCCTTGGCCCCTATCACCACCCTAGTAACCCTCCTGGCCATTAGAGGATACTCATCCTTGTCCGAGATCCTGTGTGAATGCTTGAACCTACTGTAAGCAGCCCTCTTTTCCCATACTGCCTCCTGGACTTCCCTGGTCCACCAGCATGGCTTCCTAGACCTACTACCCTTATGTCACACCCTCACACAGGACCTGGTAGCCTCCTGCAATCCCTCTTGATGATCTCCCACCTGTTCTCCATGTCCATGCCAAGTTTTATTCCCCCCAGGTGACTCTTGAGAATTTTACCCATGTTCTTAAAATCTGCCCCTCTGAAATCAACTATCACCAATATATCCAATACAAACCAGACCATGGCATGGTCACTGCCAGCCAGAGGGTCCCCACCTCAAGCCCCCTTACTAGGTCAGAGTCATCCAGAACCACTTCCAGGATACGTCCCTCTATCATTGGGTCAACAACCTGCTGAATTAGGAATGCATCCTGGAAGGTGTCCAGCAGGCCCTGCTCTCTGGCCAAAGGGGAGGTCATAGATCCACAGTTTGTCGCTGGCATGTTAAATTCACCCAAAATCACCACCCCACCCCTTTCCCATCCACAGTGGTGCCTAATATTAGCCAGCAGGCTATCCTCCAGATCATCAGTCAGCATGGGGGACCTGAAGATCACCCTCATTTTGACCTTCTTGTCCTCCAGAGTTTGCATGGTGACCCATAAGGCCTCCTCATTACCATCTGCCTCCTCCACCCTGCTTTTCTTTATGCTGTCCTTAATGAACAGTGCTACCCCACCCCACCCTACCTACCGCCCTGCTGTTTCTGAGCACAGTATACCCACTCAGGTTTAGGTCCCAGTCATGTCCGGGGGTGGCCCAAGTCTCAGTGACAGCAGCCACATCCACATACCCCTCCACCAACATGGTCTGGAGCTCAGGCATCTTGTTCACCAAGCTCCTGGCATATATCAGGACCACCCTCTACACCTTATCCCTACCTCCCATCCCATTCCCCCCCGAGAGATTACTCATTGCCACCCACTTGCCACCCCCAGTGGGCAGTCTACCACACCCAATTAGTTCAGTACAGTTTATTGTGCTGTGATAGCTTCCATCGAGTGTGCTCATTCACAAGGATGTCCCTAATACAAAGTACTAAACATTACAGAGAATCAGTACAAGGATACATCATAGTAACACAGCAGATATATCATGGTACATAGAGTAGATTGGTTGTAACAAATACATAGAGGTAAAAGCATCACATTACAGTAAGTTTACCACCATCTAATAAAAATCATCACAGACAATCAATACAAGCAGTACATCATAGAAAAGCAGCAGGGATATCATGGTATGCAGAGTAGGTTGGTTATAGCAATACATAGAAGTAAATTAGAAACATTACTTAACAGTACATTTTCCACACCTAATAAATATGGGAGATAACAACAAGGAAGGAAGGAAGGAAGGAAGATGCATGCCAGTATACACAGGAATCTACAAAGACAATAGAAGAGGGATGGGGAGAAGGTAGACCTGTGAGGGAAGCTAAGTGCAGTTGCAGGTCTCAGCAGTGATCTCATGTACCCTACCACCGAACACTCTAACTGGGAAAAGGGTATGGAGTTTTAGGGTAACTTGTAATAGGCTTGGGTAGGCTTATTCCAAAGGCAGGGAAGAGAAAAGCTTATAGATGCCCTACCAAACCGTGTCTGATAATTTGACACATTCAGAGTAATGTATGCACATTATCTGAGGGCATAGATGCTAGCTAAGTGTGAGAAGGCTCATATATAAGGGGGAAGCTTATTGAGAAGCGCTTTATATGCCCAAGTATAAATGTGAACCATTCTCCAGGTTGATAAGGAGGTCCACTTCATCACCACATACAAGGTACAATGATGGGTTCTGGCTGGGGCATTGGTAATGAAATGGATGGCCCGGTGATACAGCGTGTCTAACTTATGCAGATAGATGGGTACACAATTGTTATAGAGAATATCAGCATAATCAAGAAGAGGCATAAAGGTGGCCTGTACCAGTCAAGTTTTGGAGTCTTGGAAGAACAATGATTTGTTCCTGAAAAAGAAGCCAAGCCTAAATTTCAGTTTTTTATGAGAGCTTTGACACATGATGAAAGGAATAGGTGTGAGTCAAGAATGAAGCCTAAGTATTTAAAGTGATTAACCACTTCGAGTGAGTCTCCTTATAGTGTGGTGATGGGAACATAGTGGTTTGTCATGGGGCATACTGAGGGAACATTAGAGGATAGAAGAACATAACCCTTGTTTTTTTGGTTTTTGTATTTAGGAGCAGTTTGGCTGTAATCAAGTTATGCTGAAGTTTGACAAAATCAGACTGGAGAAAAGAACATACTTGACTAACTGTAGGTTTCGATATGTAGAGGACTGTATCGCCTACAAATAAGTGAATACTGGAGTCTGTGAAGCCCAAGCCCAGATTATTTACATAAATTAGGAACAAGACTGGACCCAGGATGGATCTTTGTGGGACCTTTCTTGCGACTGGCAAGAGTGACAAGGAGGTGCCATTTATCTTAATGCATTGATGTCTATTTCCTAGGTAACTGGTAAACCACGATACCATAGCATCTGACAAGCCATGGGACTTCAAGCTGTCAAGCAGCAGGGGGTGATCCATGGTATTGAAGGCCTTATTAAGGTCCAAAAATATTGCACTGGTGACATGTTTTTTGTCCATGGCCAGCAAAGAGTCATTAGTAGCTTTGGACAAGGCCAATACAGTACTATGACATTGTCTGAAACCTGATTGTTGCTGAGCTAGCAACTGAGAATTTTCAAGGAAGGATCTGAGTTGGATACTGACCAGTTTCTCCAGAATTTGTGAGAGGGAAGGCAAGATAGAGATATGCTGGTAGTTGTTAACATCACTGGGGTCACCAGATTTGAAAAGGGGTATGAGGTGTGCAACTTTCCAATCTTGGGGCATGATACTTTCAGATAGTGAGAGATTAAATAAATGAGTGATAAGGACAGTTAAGAAATAACAGCCAAGTTTCAAAAAGAAATGGTCAATGTTGTTCGCACCTCCAATCTTTTTAACATCCAAACTGAGCAGTTGGTCTTCCACTTGTTTAAAGGTGATAGGCAATAAAGAGCAGAGTGAGTGTGTTGGGATGTTGGGTGGTGCAGGTGGGTGAAGGAGAGACATTCTGAGGCTGGCTGATGGAGAAGAATCGAATGCAATACCCGCTGTGGCAAAGTGCTCATTTAGTTTGTCAAGTATGACTAATTTATTTGTAATTGAGGTGCCCTGATAGGTAATGGTGGTGGGGAGAGATGGTGGAGCTTTACTCCCCTGGTTCAGTTTAAAGATGTACCAAATCTTGAATGGATTACTACTGGCTGACTCTAGGATGCTTAGGTAATAGTTTTATTTGGGATGCCTAATCAGTTTAGTGCATGCATTTTGACATATCCTGAATGCTGTCCAGTCTGTGGGTGTTTTTGCGTGCCTAGCAGTTGCCCAAAGCTTATCTCTTTTTGTTAGCATAGACTTAATATCAGCAATGAACCAGGGGCAGGAAGCTTTTTTTCACTCTATATGTGCTGACAGATGCCTGAAACTATTGCACTAAAGCAGGCCAGTGTCTCAGTAACTGATGGGGCTAGGTAGAATTGTTGCCAATCAATGTCGCGCAAGTCAGGTAGGAAGTCAGCTGGGTTAAAGTATCTGAAGGATCTTTTAGCTATCATCTTATTTGGATTTAGCAATTTAGGAAGATTCCTGATACATACTACAATATTATGGTCACTCAAAGGGTTGTGTAAGACTGCTTCATGTGTGATTTTATCAGGTATATTTGTCAAAAAACATCAATTAGTATTGCCAGTATGTAAGTAGTTGCACCTTCTGGTCTATTTATTTATTTTATTTTATTTATTAATTGAGAAATCAGAATTACAACTTTTGAGCTAAAAGCTCATTTACAAAGGATCCTCATCAGAAAAAAGGAAGGAGAACATGTACACAAATGGGTAAAAACAGTAGCAGCCAAAAGGCATTGTCAGTCATCAACAGAATAACAGGTAGTACAGGATAACGTACAGTAATCAGTATCACGTGAACAACGCGACCAAGGCTGTGCATCTACAAAATGGGTGACTCAGTTGCGGTGCCTGTGTTCATGGCTATCTAGTTGGGGGGGGTAACCGGATACTGGGGTGAGTGACTATAGTGACAGGAAGTACGTGCATGCACACGCGTTGGGGGGAGATGCAGGGGAGGGATGACATGTGAGGGGGTGTGATGGGAAGCTGCCAAACTGGTCCACTAGCATGGTGGGGAGGGTGGTCAGCTGGGAAGTGCAGCATGCAGGGTTTGGGTCTGGCATGGCGCAATTTTTTTTTCGCAGGTGGATTTCCATTTTGTTAAGTTTTTCATCCCGACACGCACCCCCCCTGGAGTTGAGAATCTATAAGTAGAGGGATTGGAGGCACAGCCCCCTGGAGAGGGAGTGAAGGGGCACAGCCCCACACATTAAAAACCAGACCTGTAGGTCTCGGGTGCCCTTTTGTCCTTGTCATGAGTATGCATCACCGAAATTCATTTTTGGTGATGTACACTCTCCCTACTGGCGATCGCTATTTTTCTATTACCCTTATGACATGGAACCACAGTAATCAATATCAGGCAAAGCTTAACATAAGCACAAATTTGGGCACAGAATACAACAGCAAGATACAATTCTCACAGCAGCGCAGGGAATAAGTACACCAATATACATAGGCATGATTGATTTGAGGTGACTGTGGAGCAACTGAGTCAGTGTCTAAGCAGATACATGTGGAATCAGCTTGAGGAGTCTGTACATAAATTGAGAGAGTCGGCTACAGTCTTAGAGGGAGAAGGAAAAAATAGAAAGAGAGGGGATAGCAGAGAGGCTCATTTAGGGTGGGGGATAAGTAGAGGACAGTAGATGGCAGCATCTGGGGAAGCTACGGGCTTATGGGCTGGGGGAGTCAGGAAGAGAACAGGAGTAGAAGGATAGGTGTTGGCAGCGAGGTGCATTGGGGTGGGAGGATATGGGGAAGGCAGTTGAGGATGTGTCGGGAGATGGTGCTGGCAGCAGGGGTAGGGCAGCAAGTAGGTAAGCTGAGTCAGACAGGGGGAGGTGAGCTTCATGTCTTAGTATGACAGTTGAAGGTTGATCCAGGCATTGCCCAGGTTCAGGGTAGGCTAGTACCAGCCAGGTTAGGTGAGACAGTAGCAGCGTTCTGGAGGGAAGATAGTATTCCAAAGCTCAGACTTAAAGGGACCGATACAGGACAGACTTGTGGTGGAGGGATGGAGCTCATTTAGCCAGGCCGGAGCCCTCACCACAAAGGCTCACCTCCCGAAAGCCGTTCTTTGGAATGGGAGTGCTAGGGCTTGTTTGGTGACACTTCTTGCAGCATGTTCAGTGGGTGAGGGGCAGAATAAAGGATGTAGGGAGATAGAGGACAGTTCTAGGAGGGCCTTCTTCCCTACAAGGCAGGAGTGGAGCTTAATGCACTCCATGAAGGGGAGCCATTTTGTTCCAATGTATTGAACACACGTATGTGTTAGGTGATCTGCACTTAGAACAAATTGACAGACTTTATTGAAGGGTTGTGTGGACTCTGAGTAGGCTCATAACAGTGACTGCACCATATATCACATTTCCGTATTCCAGGATAGGTAGTACTGTACTTGAGACCACCAGAAGCCTGGCCTCAGGTGTGAGGCAGAATCTGAGCCTATAAAGGGCCCCTAGTTTCCTGTTGACTGCAGTGGTGCTATTGCAAATGTGCTTATCAAATGAGAGGGGCATATCATATTTGCATCTCACTAAGTAGCCAGTTGCTGCCAGTGAAGTAAAGGTACTAGTAAAGGCACTGTAGCTATTCAATGATTTTAAGTAATTGAAATAGTACTGGCACACAGGTCACTGTATAAACCACAATGTGTGCCCTTCTATCACATATGCCCCACATCTTTGGGTTATAAATTGAAGGGTTAATCTATGATGAGTAATTTCCTACTTCATTTAGTAATGGTTTTCCCCCTCTAAATTTTTGCCTGTAATAACATGCCTTCTCCATTTACAAGCGGAGATCCCCCATCTGAGTTCCATGTGATCAGCCTTTAGTAAGATGGCTTCCACCGGAAGTAGAATTTGTGCATGCACCAGGTGTATAGTCACACTCACATGCATGTATATTGTCCCTCTCAAGATGGCTGGGGGTGGACTGTGCATGCATGAACATCATGCATCCACTTGAGCCAGGTCTTGACTATGCATGGCAGAGGGCACAAAGTCAGAACACGTCCACAACAACAGTGTGGTTGAGAACCTTAAAGTAAAAAAGCCACTATCGAAAAAAGTGCCAAGAATAAATAAACCTAATATTCTTCAGGTGAAGCTACCTCTGGCTGGAAGCTGCAACACTGGATTTAGGATTTGTAAGAAAGCGAGTTGTGCTCACAACAGAGGGAGGTGAACCTTACAATTTACAATTGTCTTTGGTTTGTAGCGGATTCATTAGGAAAGTTAAGATTCTTCAGGTGGAGGTTACTTCTAACTGAAAGGTGAAATAAGGAACTTAGAATTATCAGAAAAGGCAGTGTTTAAATCAACAGAGGGAGGTGGACCTTGCTTTACTTTTGTTACAATTGTTAAGATTTTCAGTGCAGGAAGAGTTTAAACCCAGAGGAACTGAATACTGTTTACTGTGTCTGTCCTTGTGCACAGCTGACTTGTTTTGGGGCTGACTGCTTTCAGAGCACAAGTCACCAGGCTGTTTTGGGGCTGGGGAGGCTTTTCCTGTGTCTGACTTGGATGTTTGGATTTTTCTCTGTTTGATTAGCAGGGTATTTTCTCTGTCAAATTGCCGTGTAGGGCATCTTGCTGACAGGAAGGCACTCATCGCAGTGGTAGTTTAGAGCTTTTAGCTGATTGTTTCGTGAGGGCACAGTTTATGCCCAAACCCTCCCTCACCCCACCCACCCCTGGAAATAGTTCCTTTATACCTGGGGTTCTGACATCATTTCCTCAAGAGGACAAAGTGCATATCACTGTCATATCCTCTCTAGTACACTGCACTGACAATATAAGCATAAACTTTGTATAATATATATATTTCTATATAACAAACCAATCACACACACACAAAAAAACAAAACAAAACAAAAAAATAAATAAACAAGAAAGTAGACAGACATGTGGGGAGTAGTGCAATGTAATGGCTGTGGGGCAGCAGTCTTTCTGGAGTCTTTCTGGAGGCTGAGATGCTGTCCTGTTTGCAGACAACTCTCTGCCCTGAGGGAGGAAGTTGCCCATCTTCAGGCCACACTGGACAGTAGTAAGGGAACCTCCCCCATCCAGGGAACACCAGAGCCACCACCACTACCTCAGAGATTGCGAAGAAAGCACAGCAGTTGGACCACAGTGGGCACAGGGAGGGTAAGGGTGGTGGAACAGAGGCACACCAAGTCAGTTGTTCCACTCCACAATCCATACACCATTCTGGGGGAGCATAGTTCCCCTATGGAAGCACCCGCAGAGGAGACTAAAGAGATGGCAGACAACTGTCACAAGGGAGGCGCTCAGGAAGGAGGCAGAGGACACCACAGGGAAAGAAAGCAGCTCCTGGTGGGGGACTCAATTATTAGGGGGATAGAACTTGGGGGGAACAGGAAACTGGTAAGGTGCCTGCCTGGTGCCATGGCTTGGAGAGACAGGAAGCGCATCCTTAGGATCACAAGAACAGTTGCACGGGAGTCTGAGCTGGACGTCATTGTCCACCTAGAGACAAATGACTTGGCTCATCATGAGATTAGAACAGTGCAGAAGGACTTTGTAGAGTTGGGGAAGGGCCTAAGACAAGTAGCACACACAGTATAATTTTCAGAGGTGCTGCCTGTCAGTGGAATGGGTGAGGCGAGGGTACTTTGCACCATGCAGTTTAATGAATGGTTGAAAAAATGGTGTGGAGCACAGGGGTTTGGCTTCATCAGGGACTGGGGTTCCACCTAGAGGGACACCAGCCTATACTGGCAGGATGGTCTGCATCTGTCCGGGAAGGGAACAAGTCTTTTGAGCAATCGGTTTAAATGCTTCATTGGCAAGCTTTTAAACTAGTCAAGGGGGGGAGGCACTGATAAGCAGCAGGAAAATCCCAGCCTCCCCCTACAAAATGGGGTACTAAATGAGAAAAAAGACCAAGGTAGAAAGGTCAGTGGGGGATGCTGCTACAGAAGGTAAAGCCATCAAAAAATGGAGAGCATTGAGTACCAATGCCTGTAGTCTGCGTAACAAGCTTCCTGAATTAGGGGCCTTGATGGAGGAGGAACATCTGTATATTGTGGCAGTCACAGAAACATGGTACACACAGAACCATGACTGGGATGTAAACATAGCAGGATACACTATCCACAGGAGAGACAGGGAGGGTAAACGAGGAGAAGGAGTAGCTCTCTACATAAGGGAAGAAATCAAAGCAACAGAACAAAAGGATAAACAGGGAGGAGAAGAAGTACTGTGGGTCAATTTGGAGACCGGAAATGGCACCACAATCCGCACAGAGGTTGTATACAGACCCCCCTCTCAGGGAGAGGAAATGAACAAGGAAATGATAGAAAGTATACGTAGAATGGCAGAAAAGGGAGATATTGCTGATGGGTGATCTGAATATGCTAGATGTTAACTGGAGTGCAGTTGCAGCAGCCACTTCCAAGAGTGGGGTTATTCTAGATGCCCTACGGGGGCATGCCTTAGACAACTAGTACTGGAACCCACTTGAGAGGGAGCAATCTTAGACCTAGTTCTCTCAAATGGAGATGGAGAGAGGATCACAGATGTAGAAGTGGGTAGCCATCTGGGAACTAGTCACCATCGAACAGTATGGTTCACGATAAACACAGCAATAGAGTCAAGCCATACAAAGGCAAAAGTACTGGACTTCAAGAGGACTGACTTTGCCAAAATGGGTGAGTGCCTAAGGAATGCACTAGCAAATGGGCAGGAAGGATGGGTGGAAGAACAATGGGGAATAATAAAAACTGCCATCACAGAGGTAACAAGCCTTTGTGTGAAGCAAATAAACAAAACAAAACGATGTAAGAAACCACTATGGTTCTCAAAGGAGGTGGCAGTGAAGGTTCAAGAGAAAAAGAAAGCATTAAGGAAGTACAAAGAATCACAGAAGGAGCAGGACAGAGAATTGTATCAGTTAAAGCAAAAGGAAGCTGGGAAGGCAGTCAGAACAGCAAAGGCCCGAACCGAGGAAAAGATAGCCAACTCAGTTAAGAAGGGGGATAAAACCTTTTTTAGGTACATCAGGGAGCGAAGGAAGACCAAGGGAGGGATAGTGAGGCTCAATAAAGGGGAGGGTGTGGGCAGAGGGTGACTGTGAAAAGGCAGAGATACTAAACAAATATTTTTACTCAGTATTTACAAATGAAGAGGGGGCGGTACCTAAAACAAACAATAGAAACACTCTGGATGCAGAAGTTGATACCAGCCCATTTACAGAAGAAAGGGTTCTGAAAGAACTCTGAAAACTGAAGGTGGACAAAGCAATGGGGCCTGATGGGTTTCATCCCAGAATTCTAAAAGAACTAAGGTTAGAACTAGTGACACCACTGACTACCCTCTTTAACAAATCATGGGAGGATGGGGTGGTACCTGAGGACTGGAGGAGGGCAGATGTGGTTCCCCTTCACAAAAGTGGGAGCAGGGCAGAAGCAGGAAACTACAGACCTGTTAGTTTAACCACAGTGATAGGAAAAATGATGGAATCACTTCTGAAGGAAAGAACTGTTGAGTACCTAGAGGCCAGAGAGGCACAGGACACAAGGCAGCATGGATTCACAGCGGGAAGGTCATGCCAGATGAATCTAATAGATTTCTTTGACTGGGTGACCAAAGTAGTATATCAAGGAGGGGCTGTGGACATGGCCTACCTAGACTTTAGCAAGGCATTTGACACAGTCCCACACAAAAGATTAATATACAAGTTAGACAGCCTGGGAGTGGGTCCCACGATGATAGCCTGGGTAAAGAATTGGCTAGAGAATAGGACACAGAGGGTAATAGTAAATGGAGTCCACTCTGAAGAAAGGGGGGTTACTAGTGGGGTACTGTAGGGTTCAGTATTAGATCGGTCCTCTCAATGTCTTTATAGTGACATTGCAGAGGGACTAGAAGAAAAGTATGTCTCTTTGCAGATGACACAAAGATCTGCAACAGAGTTTATGCACAAGGTGGGGTGGAAAGGATGAGAAGGGAGTTGGCAAGGTTAGAGGAATGGTGAAATGTATGGCAGCTTATATTCAATGCTAAGAAGTGCAAGGTAATGCATCTGGGAAACAAAAACCCAGGGGAAGAGTACACAATGGGGGGTGAGATACTGACAACAACAAAAATTTGAAAGGGACCTGAGGTAGTCATATCAGATGACTTAAAGGTGGGCAAGCAATGTGAGAGAGCAGTAAGGAGGGCTGGGGGGATACTGGGATGAATAGGGAGAGGCATCACCAGTAGAAAACAGTAAGTTGTTATCCCTCTGTACTGACAGCTGGTGAGACCCCATCTGGAGTACTGCGTGCAGTTCTGGAGACCCAATCTCCGCAAGGACATAGACAGGATGGAAGCTGTCCAGAGGAGGGACTAAATGGTGCAGGGTCTGCACCAGAAGACATATGAGAGAGACTAAAGGAGCTTAATATGTATAGCCTCGAGGAAAGGAGGGAGAGGGGGGACATGATAGAAACTTTCAAGTACCTCAAGGGAATCAACAAAGTCCAAGAGGGTAGCATCTTTCAAAAAAAGAGGTGTGCAAGAACAAGGGGGCACAATTTGAAGATGGAGGGTGGCTCAGAGGTAATGTAAGGAAGTATTTCTTCACAGAGAGGGTTGTGGATGCATGGAACGGCCTTCTGGAGGAGGTTGTGGAGTCAAAAACAGTGGTTGAATTCAAGCATGCATGGGACAGTCATAAGGCAATTCTAGGGGGTGGGGTTAGAAAGAAGTAGGCTGCTGATTAACTAGGATCTGCAGCTTATCCATTAGTTAGGGAAATGGGCAGACTGGGTGGGTCAAGCGGTCCTTATCTGCTGTCAGATTCTATGTTTCTATGGTGCATGGAACAATAGCGCCAATGACAGCAGTCTAAAAACACATGGAAGACTACTAACATGGTGAGGACACATACCCAGCTCCATGGAGGGGGGGTAGAGCTCAGGGATGGAGAGAAACATCAGGGAAGTGGGCATGGTAGCCACACAGGTCAGGAGGGGGGAGATACCAAAACACAAACAGTCCTGGGAGAAGTAACAAAAAAGGAAAAACACACAACCATAAGTTGCCCCAGTCCATCACAGGCCTGATGCCGTCCAATGTCTGTGGCATTACTCTCTGTGCCACAGCAGCTGCTCATCAGCAGGTCAGCTGACAGACCTTGTTTCCTCTTCCTTTGTACAGCAATAGCTACAGGGACAGTGCTAATTCTACCTGCGCTATTCTATCCTTGTAGCTGTTCTGTCTTTTGTGATTCTGACCGTGTACTTTTGAACGTCACTGTTGTTACTTTGCTATTGTAACTTGGTATGCATGGGAGAGGCAAAACATGGTTCTGTAGGGAGCAACAGGAAGAGAAGGGATGAAGAAGGGTTGTAAAGTATGGCCATGGGCCATCTATGATGGTACTTGCCTAGTGCAGCATGGTCAGAATATCAGAAATCAGTTATGGCTGCCACATAGAGAAATGGAAGGAAAGGATGTGGAGGTTAGCCAAGTGCAAAAGATGGAGATTAGTGCCCAGGAGGTGGATAGGCAGAATAGGGGCAAAATTCAGCAGAAGGGCAGACAGCAAGGTGAACCAGAGATAAAGGACAACCAAGGAAGGGGCTGGAGTAGAACAGCGAAACAGTCTAGGAGGTCAAATCATGGAAAGTCATGTGTGCAAATGCCAGGAGCCTTAGCAACAAGATGGAAGATCTGAGGCTGTCATGGTGCAGTCAGATCTGGACATTGTGGCCATCACTGAAACCGGTGTAATGATAACCACGACTGGGAGTTGGCCTACCTGGCTACAACATATTCAGAAGAGACAGGGCAGGCAGGAAGGGGAGGAGGAGTGGCACTGTATGTGAAAAATGACATAAGGGCCACAGAGATCCAGGAGGAACAAAATGGGGAGAGATACTGTGGGTTAAGCTGGAAAGGGAAAATGGGGCCAAATATCCGCACAGGTGTGGTCTATAGACCACCAGCCCAGGAGGAAGAAACAGATAGGGAGCTGATGCTAGCCATCCAAAGGATGGCAGACAAGGGTGAGGTAGTACTGGTTGGAGACTTCAATATTCCAGATGTGGACTGGAGCATCCCAGCAGCAGCATCAACTAGGAGCGGATTTATCCTGGACTCCCTTCAGGGTGCCTTCCTCAAGCAACTGGTCATGGAACCAACTCGGCAGAAGGCAATACTGGACCTTGTGCTCACAAACAGGGACAGGTGATGGGGGTAAGAGTGGGAGCACTGGGAACAGTGACCACCAGTCACTGTGGTTTGAAATCACAGAAAGAGCAGAACCAAACCACACAAAAAACACGATCCTGGATTTTAGGGGCAAACTTTGAGAAAATGGGAGATACTTGAAAGAGGCATTAAGGGAATGGGGCAGGAATCAGGGTTGAGGAACAGTGGGAAGTATTTAAAATGGGGATTACAAGAGCAACAGAATTATGTATTAAGCAGGTTAGCAAGAGGAAAAGGAAGAGGAGACCATTATGGTTTTCCAAAGAGGTAGCAAAGAAAGTGAAAGCCAAAAGATTGCATTCAGGCAATACAAAAAGACACAGGCAGAAGGGAATAGGAGAAGTACCAGGAGAAGCAAGGGAGGCAGGAGGTCAGTAAGGAAGCCAAGCTCAGACAGAAGAACACATTGCAAAATCAGTGGGTAGAGGGGAAAAACCTTTTACAGGTACATAAGTGAAAAAAAGAAAGGCAAAGGGAGGGATAGTGAGACTGAAGGGGGAGGATGGGGGCTGTGGAGGATGACAACAGTAAAAGCTGACATATTGAACAGGTATTTCTGCTCAGTCTTTACTGAGGAAGAGGAGGTAATGGGTCTGAATGGAGTACAAGGGTGAGAATGGTGCAGAATGGACACAAGTCCCTTTCACGAGAAAGGGTCCTGAAACGAACTGGAAGTAATAAGAGTTGATAAAGCAATGGGCCAGATGGGGTGCACCCCAGGGTCCTTAAAGAACTAAGAGAGGTGGTGGCTGAACCTCTTGCTATCCTGTTTAGCCGATCACTAGAAACAGGAGGTACCCAAAGACTGGAGGATAGCAGATGTAGTCCCTTATACAAAAGTGGGAACAAAGAGGAAGCGGGAACTACAGACCAGTCAGCCTCACCTCGGTAGTGGGGAAATCATGAAGCACTACTGAAGGAGAGATTGGTGGAACATCTGGTTGTCAATGGACTACAGGACCCAAGGCAGCATGGTTTCACCAGGGGAGTCCAACAGACCAACCTCATTGAATTTTTGACTGGGTGACTAGGGAGGTGGATCAGGGAGGGCAGTGGACATGGCCTATCTGACTTCAGCAAGGCCTTTGACACTGTGCCACATAGAAGACTATTGCACAAACTGGGGAATATGGGTGGGCAGGACAGTAGTGCGGTGGGTAGGTAACTGGCTGGGCAGCAGGACACAGAGGGTGGTGGTAAATGGCTGTCACTCCACAGAGGGAAGAGTGACCAGTGGGTACCACAGGGATCAGTGCTGGGACCAGTACTATTCAATATCTTCATCAGTGACATTGTGCAGGACCCAGAAGGCAGAATTTCACTGTTCGCTGATGACACAAAGCTCTGTAACAGAGTAGACACACCAGATGGTGTAGACAGAATGAGAAGGGACCTGCAGAAACTTGAAGAATGGTCAGGGTTTGGCAGTTGAAATTCAATGCAAGGAAGTGCAAGATAATGCATATGGGGCACAAAACCCTGGCACAATATATCAGTTGGGGTGAGGATATAGCATGCACCAAGCAGGAAAGGGATCTTGGAGTTATCATCTCTGATGACCTCAAGGCAGAAACAGTGTGACAAGGCAGCAGGTAAAGCAAATAGGATGCTGGGATGCATAGGCAGGGGCATCACCAGCAGGAAAGGAGGTCATAATTCCACTCACAAGACACTCAGTGAGGCCACACCTGGAGTACACTGTGCAGTTCTGGAGACCTACGTGACGTAAGGACATAGACAGGGAGAGAAAGTTCAGAGAAGGGCAACAAAGATGGTGCATGGATTGCATCACAAGTCCTATGAGGACAGGTTGAAGGCACTGAACATGTACTCCTGGAGGAGAGGAGGGAGAGGGATATGATAGAGACATGCAAGTATCTTACAGGGAGGAACAGGGTGCAGGAATGCACTATTTTTAAGCAAAAAGATGTTCCAGGACTAGAGGCATGGGATGAAGTTGGAGGGAGGACGATTCAGAGGAAGCGTGAGGAAGAATTTCTTCACAGAACGGGTGGTGGACAAGAGGAACACCCTGCCAGAGGAAGTGGTGGGGGCTGAAACAATCACGGGATTTAAGAATGCATGGGATAGACGTAAAGGAATTCTGGAGGTCAGGGGTAAGGGGCAACAGACTTCCTGGAAAACATAAACTGAACTTACAAACTTAAATGGGCAGACTGGGTGGGCCATAGGCCCTTATCTGCTGACACTGTCTATGTATCTATGTATCTATGTAACACTGATTTCACTGCATGATTCCTGTCTTGCCCATGTAACAATATATACCTAGTGAAGCATCATGTCCACAGTTCCAATGTTATGTACCCTCAGTGTAACTAGAGATAAACACTGTGATTGGAGCTGTGAGTAATGTGAACCAACTGAAGCCTCAGCACCCTTGGGCTGGCTCTTGCCAATTAGCTCTGCCTGTGGGTGCACGTGGAACACCCAGAGGCTGTCATGGTTTTTGAAGAATCTGTTTCTCTCATCGGTATTTAACTCCATTTGCATCACGATTGTTTTCTCATGCTGTGGCTGCTCTTGAGCAGCAATAGCCTGCAGGACAGGGCACGGCTGTCCATGAATGCCCTGTTGTGTTAGGGAGGTATCTAGGCTCAAAATGATCAACTATTTTGTACTGTGCCTATGGCCCATACTCGCCTGCAATCGCTGGGTCAGGGGGTTGCAGGAGCACACATACTCTCGGCATCCTTGATAATCAGGAAGGATGTTGTGCATATACATAAATTAGTTAAAGCACCACATTCTAAACAGTTCCTTTGCACATGCACTATCAGATAACAAAGAAAAGAAATATAAGCAAGACTGAGGCAGGATTATTAATCTGATGGGTGCAGTGTTGTGACCAAAGATGGTGGTCCCGGATAGTTAGTAGATAGCCTAAACTGGTTACAAATTTCTAAAAAAATCAGAGTCTGCAGATTAATTAGTTATTGGATAACAAGTGGGAACTCTTACAGTACATTGGAACTGGATGAAATAGAAGGATATGTAGCAAACAAAGTACAGGAGCTGAAGTGACTGTTCTGCAGCCTGATCAGATATACAAATTAATTGAAGACAATGAAAGCTGCAGGGGCTTAGGTGGAGGATTGAAATTTGATCCTAGGTCACATGTATATCTAAATGAAAACAAAAGAAACTGGCACCTGCTAGAAAAGAAGCACAACGTGCTAGCTCCACTGAAGTTTGAAACAGTGACTCCAGCTGAATACCTTAATGGTGAAATAAACAAGGCTTTATTTTATGTGCAAATCATGCAGTAAATTCACAACTCATACAGCATCAATCGGTCGATAGTCCATATTCCAGCACCAGTATAATATTGCACATAATATAGCTGGAGAATTCCAAGAAGTACTATATTTCTCATACAATCCTGACTCACCCTGGTAGGTTAAAGTCAAATCTGTGCAATGTTGAAAGATAGAAAAAAGAAGAAAGAGTTTTAAGAAAAGAAAGAAAACACAGCACATTAACATATATAAATACTTCTATTTAGCGAAAAATATCTTAATTTTTTCTCAATTTTAAAAAAGGTTTAATCTCCTTTCTCTCATTCAGACCTTGGGTATACATAGCTCTCATAGCAAAAATCCAATACTGTTCCCTCCTTAGAAGCAGATTGTCATAGACACCCCCACCTTTTGGTTAAAGATGGTTTCTCAATAGCTGTAAATCTGAAGCTGTGCTCATTTCTATTTTTTGCTCTAAACATATGCAAAGCTAGAGCATTAGTATTGTCATAATTCAAAATTGCCCTAGCATGTTCACCTATTTGTACTTTAAAAGGGCGTTTTGTTTTACCTATATAGAAACTGTTACAGATACATTAAGCCAAATATATAACACCTGAAGTGCTACAGGTAATAGAACCTCGAACTTTTACATTCAACCCTGTAGCATGATTTTTAAAACATTTGGTATTTTTTACCTAAGGGCAATATTTGCAATTACCACATTTATTGCATCCCCCTGCATGTTCCGTAAGCCAGTTCCTTGGCCTTTCTAAAATATGCTGAACTGAATGAACCACAATGTCCTTTATGTTCTTGCCACTACGATATATCATTCTAGGACCTTTAGCATTAATATTCTTCAATTTAGGGTCCCACAGAACCAGATGCCAGTGTTTCCTAATAATATTGGCTACCTCCTCTGGTTGTGAGCTGTATGTGGTAACAAAAGTTGTTTGCAAGTCACAATTTTTTTCTTTCACCTTACTCATTAGTAAAGTCTCTCTTGGGATCTCATCTATCTCTTTCTGTGCTTTTATTAAGACATTACTGTTATTCCCTCTATTCTGCAACCTCATAATCAGTTTCTGTGCCCTTTTTTCATATTCTGTTGGACTACTACAATTTATTTTTGTCCGAATATATTGTCCCATTGGTATTGCCAAGCTTTTATTCTGACCTGGCACTGCTTACTTCCTGGGTGCAGTCACACCTACTAACTGTACACATGTATATCTATCAGTCTATCAGGTGAATATAACCCTATCTGTAAATAAGGTGGAGTGCCATGGATATTCAAACAGCACAATGATGCTTTTTGCTGATGATGCAGTCCTCCTATCTCAAACCCCACTTGGCCTGAGAAGAGGAATGCCTGCAATTATGACTAAGTTAAAACAAATTGATTGGTTCCTAAATATTGGTAAAACAAAAATAATGACATCTGGCAATAATAAAGGATAATTAAATAACTGCATTATTGAGGGCCTAGAATTTGAAGTAAGTGAATATGAGGACCGATGGGTCTTATTTGATATGAATTTGTCATGGAAATCTCACTTGACTTTAGTAAAGAAAAAATGCCTATATAACCACCTGAGCTATAAACTCTTGATTACAAGTTTGAAATAACTCATTTAGGCCTTAAAATCAGCCTTTGATGCCAAGAATGTCAGCCAGAGTTTTTATGATAGTGAAGGGTTGAGTGTCAATCTAAAATCTTATAATACTGAAATTATTCAAAATTTTTTTAATAAAATACACCCTAAATCAGAAAAGGGACTGTCCTTCTGCCTTTCTTAGATTAGAAACTGGAATGTTAGTCTTGGAATCCAAACTTATTGTAAGTGCTGTCAGGCAGTGGAAATGAGTAATAGATATACAGTAGATAGTGACAGACTGCTTACATTCTGTTGAGCTGATATGATGAAGTCACAATACAATAGCAAATGTAATAACAACTGGTTTTCTAAGTTAAATTGCATTATCAAGAACTCAGTTTCTTAGATATTTGGTCTGTTAGAGCTAGCACCAATACTGCTGCTTTTGTTTCTGAGGCAATACAAAGGATTATGGATGTTGCTGTACTGAGCGATATGGAAAAATTGCTCAATGTAGATAACTGTGGTTTATATCTATATACTAAATATTCACTGGCAATGGAGAGATATTTCTTATTTTGTAAAAGAAAGGACCATAGAAATATCCTGTGCTGTCTGATATTATGGGCTTGATTTTCAAAGGGCCAAGAATGATGCAATGTGCTTGCTCCAGAAAAGAATGATGCAAGGAGCAAGCTGCGTCAAAACGGTTGTCAGTTCTGATTTTCTAACACTGCTTGTGGCAAAAGCAAAACTGCCTATGCCAAAGTGACTTCTGTTAGGCTTGTATCAAAACAAATCGGTGCACCATGTCGCAGTGGGGCTTGAGTCAAAAAAAATGTAATGCACCTTCCTTTTTTCCAGATTTTCAAAGGTGGAAGCTGTTGACAGTGCACCACAGATGCATGCTGCTGTTTGAACAGCCAGAGGTGGTCTAACTTACACTAGAGCATGTAAAGTTGAGGGTAGATTATGTAGGGGGTTGGTTATAGAGCCAAAATTCCTTTGCAGGGCTAGTTGACATTTTTTGGGGGGAGTAACATGCCATTGTCTTGGTCATATTGTCCATGGTAATTTTTGACTCAGCTTGCATCATTTTTTACTCTGTGCACTGTTTTTTGACTCAGTATGCTTCATTTTTTTAAACTCAGCTTGTTTGATTTTTTTAATCAACTTGCATCATTATTAAGCACCTCTTGCTTTTTTCCATGCATTCAGTTTTTGACTCAATTTGCTTCATTTTTTTCACTCAACCAGCTTCATATTTTTGGCTCAACTTGCAACATTTTTACTGTGCATCACATTTTTTACTCAACCTGTGGTCATTATCCCCTGAGACCCCAACCAATAATAGACACAGAAACCTGTTATGGGTACTCAGATTGGCAAACAGTTTTATTACAATCTTAAGTTCCTAAGTTCTTACATCTATTTATCATCATCATCATAATAATTTCCAAAATATTTATTTACAATTTTTCACCTTTCATGCTTTTTCTTTTCTCATCCCCTTGTTTGCTGTATACATATTATATTTGCACAGTAGTGCCAGTATAGTTAGGGTTGGTAGGAGTGTTTAATGTTAAAGGGGCATTTTTAACCTTTAATAACTTTACTGTAGCATTATGGATTTGCAGGAAAATTGAAACACTTCTTTGGTTGGAGAAGGTGTGTTAATGTCTCAATTTTTGTTGGAACTGGCTGTGCAGTTTTCAAGATAGAGACTGTTGAAAATAGAGAGTTCCATGTTTTTTCATATTTCTTCAGCCATCTCTGTCTTCAAATTAGTTTTAGCTATTGTGGTGAAATTTCCAGGGTGCAAGTCTTTCGCACTCACAATTGTGTCTTTTGAAGGTTTGGTGAGAAAATATTGTTTTGATGTAAAGCTATTAACTGTTGTATTCCCCATTATTTTCTATCGGAAAAAAGATGTTCCACTTGATTCAGGATTGTGGGTCGCGATTCTGTTCTGAACAGGGATTTTATGTCTAATTGCAGAATTCCCTTTTGGTGACAGGCTACTCATGTGTCAAAGCAAGTCCTTTAACTGTTGTTTCAAATCTAAGCTTTTAGATGCTTCCATTTTTTGCCGTGGGCAGTACCATTTCCAGTGTGTTCCAAAGATACTTGAAAATTACCTTTATTGTCATCATAAACATTGCAAATATTGGTACAGAACCACAATGAAAAGCATTCGATACAGGATTGCTACATTGTATGGATTCTGTACTGAGCAAGGATGGTATGATGTACTACTGAATCCTTCATCGGTGAGAGGCCAAGACAGATTGAACTTTATGGTCATGATAATAAACATTGCAATGTTCGGAACAGAATCCCAATCAACAGCATTTGATACAGGATCGCTGATGCACCACATATAGTCCCTTATCGATGAGAGACAAAGCTACATGGAAGTTTATTGTCATAAGAAACATTACAATGTTTGGTACAGAATCCCAATGAACAACGTTCAATTAGTGTTTTGTAAAACTGAAATAATTTGTCTGGAGAAAGTTTTCACGTAATTCTGCAATTACACAAAATTTTTCACCTATGCAAAATAAAATTTCACCTGTTTTCTTGATTTCACATAACAATGAAATTTCACTTAGCATGACAATTTCACCCATTGATGATCCAAATATCACCTTGTGGTGAAATTTTGGTACAAAGGAGAAAGTTGCAATGCATTGTGGGTAAATAGGTCAAAAGTCACATGTAGCTTGTTATCAGCTCATTCTGCTGCGTGTTGAGTCAGAGAACAGTGTGTTGTGTTGCATCAGAGCCAATAAAGCCTTTGAAAACATAGCTAAAACTTTTTTTTGAGAGCTAATTGCTGAAAAATATAATGTTTTTTTTCCTAGTGCTGCTGTGCTGGTAGTGCCTGGTACTATGGAACATTTTCTAATTTTCTGAATTTTTGTATAATACGTAGTTTGAATTAAGTTTACTTTTCTCAGCTGTCTTTGAAAGAGTTGTGTGGGGTAGCATAGGAGTGTAAAGCAGTGCAGGCATTTCTAGCCAAGCAGATTGGTATATTTACTCACAATTGTAAGTTATCTATTTACTGTTTCTTATTAATTTTGTTATATCTTGCAATTTATTTTCTCTAAAAAGTTTCTCTGTCCTGTTTGAGAGAGTTCTGGGTGCTGTTAACTGTGTTATATACCATTCTTCTGCTTTTAGTTGTGAATTGATTTTGAATTCTAAAGTTTTAAACACACAGAGCTGATCCTTTCTTTTATTTTTTTGTGGTTAGTTCTGTTAGCTGGAGTGTTAACTTGTGTGTTACTAAAATTGTGAAAATCAACAGTTGTAAAGTACTTCTACTTGATCACTTGAACTTGTCTATTACAGTCGCACTGCATTGTTGAATTGTTCCCCTTCATGTTATTGCTGGAACTTGACTGTGCACATTGTGCGGTGTTCCTGTTTTAGTTAACTTGCATACATTGCCCTTTCTCTGCTATGGCATTGCTTGTGTCTCACTTGACCCGTGCATTATAAAACAGTATATATTAAAATAGTCATTTTCAAGACATTTCTTGTTGATCCCTCCCATCCAGATCACTAACATATTTTGTGGTACTAATTTCCTTTGTTGCTGTTCTATGGTTGTCTCTGCCAGCATATAAAAACAAAATGTGGTACTGAGTAACATAACACATTACAGTACTTTATTTGTCCAGAGACTGAGAGACACAGGTGATCTGTATTTAAAGTGTGCCACTTGTGCTCTTTTTCCATGTGTGTTTCTTTAATTCCTTCCTGTTTGGGAGGAAAACATTACCTTTTTGTGCTTTACTACACTAGGCTGCCTACCAAATATGGTATTAGTTCTACTGCAGTGATGAAAGTGAACAGGAACACACAGGAACTCAGTTCCTGTACCTTTTTTGCAGCAGGAACGGAGTTCCTGTACTTCTTCCCACTGACACTGGAACTGAAATTCTTAAACCAGCAACATAAAGACAGTTTCTGGGCCTGTGACCTGAAATCAGGCTTTCCATAACAACATTTCACTTGTACAATAATGCTATTTTCCTAGAAATACTTCAATATCTCTCACTGAATCTACTAGTGTCTAAACAGATAGATGTGTCTTGACACAGCTATCCTTCAGATTGAGGATCTTCATTCTACATTTTGTATTTGCCAGTCTTTGAGTTCCTGTACTTCTTGTCTACCACTTGCACCACTGTTCTACTGTAAGTGCTGGTACCTGTCCTGATTGTTTTGGACATTTAAAGAAGCCAGTACTGTAGGTGTGTGACAATGTGACATCATCATTCACATGTGAGGTATTATTCACACATTTAGTAGTAGTAATAATACATCCTTTCTTCAAATACTCCCAGAGAAAGGCAAAGCTTTTAAGCAGCAGTCAGCAAAAATGCCTGGTAAGAAGTGGCCAAGTACAGGGGGGAAACATGGCGGAGGGGATGAGGGAGCTGAGAAGTCTGCTGAAAAAAGTGCAATTTCATTTCCAGTTCCCCATAGCAGTGAAAGCACAGGTATGTCTGTATCACTGTCTTCAAGTTCTGATGTGGGCCCTGGTGGTGCGGCAGGAACCAGCAAAGGAGTTGGTGGCCGAACTGGGTCCGGCATACCTGTGTCTTACTTTTTTAAAGCTCAAACTGTTGCAGCCATGCTAATGGGGGATGCTGACAGTGAGAAGAAGGGAGACACTGACACCAGCACAGGAACAGTGGTCCAGGAGGGTGATAATAAGTCTGTCAGTGTGACTGTCCATGTTCCTGAAGGAATTGGTGATGACAGTGTTCAACAAGAGTCTGATAGTCCTGGAGATAAGGATAGTCAGCCCCCTGAGATAATTGTAGAGAAAGAAAAAGGTGTCGTCCTCCAAGAAGACAGTGATAGGGGGGTGGAGGAGGAGGAAGGCAAGGTCATCATCGCAGTTGGTGGTGATGATGATGATGACTGGGATGATCCCACATGGGAGCCTGAGTTAAAAAAGGTCAAGGGTGATGTAGGCCATTTACATGTACAGTCTGTGGTGGGTCAGTCTGTCACCAAGCCTATAAACACACCTCCAAGCAGTCAAGTAACCACCCCTCCCAAAAGTAGTGTTATGGAAGTCATGTTAGCAGCTCAAAAAAAACACACTTCCACACCTGTTTCTGAATCATCCCAGTGCCAGAAGCATCTGAAGTGCAGAGGTCAAAAGTCTCTAGTCTGGAACTTTTATGTGCTAGATCCTGCTGATGAGACCACAGCAATATGCCAACTTTGTCAAGCCCGTGTTAGTCAGGGGAAAAAGGGAAGCCATATAGGCACTGGTGGCCAACACGCCTACCTGAAAAACAAGCACCCACTGAGATGGCATCAACACCAGAAGGATGCCAGAGCTGTTGGTAGCAAGGTGCTTGTAGTAGAGCAAGAACATAAGGAGGGAGGGCAGAGTGGGTCAGTGGTGGAGCAGAAAAGTGAGCAATCCTTTGCTCTCTCTGGTAGTGGGCATAGCAGTGGCAGTGAGAATCCCAGTCCCAGTCCCACAAGTCTTAAAAGTACACCACCCCCACACCCGCAAGCAAGCAAAATAACTGGTTTCATGTGGCCTCCACCAGCAGGCCAAGAGTCAATTGTTACTCCTAAAAGAAAATCATTGCTGACACAAGTACAGCACTCTAGTCAGACAGCCCCAAACATGCAGCCCACTCTGAAGACCATCCTTAAGCGGCAGACAAAGTACCCACTCAATCATGCTACTGCATGAGAGTTAAATGCTGCCACTGCTGAAATGCTGGCCATCAATCTGTTGCCATTCTCAATTGTAGAGAATGCTGGTTTCCGCAGGTTGATGATCCATGCCTGTCCCAAATGGCAAGTTCCATCGCAAACCTAGTTTAGTAAGTGTGCCATGCTGGAGCTGAACAGTAGAGTTGCTGATTACATTAGACATGTATTGAAGCCTAGTTCACCACACTATATCCATCTTAGCATGGATATGTGGACCAGTGGACAAACAGAAGCAAGCTCTTATCTGTGTATAACAGCACACTGGGCACAGTTGCCTGGTGCGGTACTTGATTTTGGGCCTGGCAAAACATGCATTAAGCAAAATTGTGGTGGTAGCAACACACCTGGTATTCAGCAGCATGCAACCCTGACTATGCCAAGTGTCTCAGGTTTGCACACTGATGTGAAAATGCTTAATGTTCTGCTGCATGAGATTGATGGGTGGCTACACACACACAGTCACTCATAGCAGGATTCATCGCTAGTGATAATGGCTCCAATGTAGTGAAGCGCATTAGCGTGGTGTTTTTTTCAGAGTTCCCCACCTTGCACACTGTCTTAATCTTGTTGCTCGGCAGTTTCTCAACCATGCAGATATTAAGGAAATGGTTACTGCTGCCCGTCACATCTGTGTAAGTAAGTAAGTAAAAATTTATTTTTTAAGCGCTTTTCAATGCCAAAGTGCTGTACAAATAGAAACAATTAAAATACATACATATAACATAAAACAACAACGATAACAATATAATCACGATAAAATCACTCTCCATATGCCTTTTGAAATAAATAAGTTTTTAATTCTAACTTAAAACTCTCAACGGTCAGGCAGCTTCATATCCGATGAGGTAGAGAATTCCACAGGGTAGGGGCAGCATAAGAAAATGCCCGTGCTCCAGAAGTTTTTAAGCGGACCCTGGGAACCACTAGCAATCCCTTGTCGGTGGAGCGGAGTGAGCGAGAGGGACAGTAGGGAATGAGGAGATCTTGAAGATGACATCTTGAAGTGTCCACTTTGCCCATTCTGCAAAGGCCCATGACCATCTAAGTGAGCTACAGCACAATAACAATCTGCTTCAGCACTGGCTGGAGCCTGATGTTGTCACCAGGTGGAACTCCACACTGTACATGCTTGACCAGCTGTATGAACAGTATAAGGCTGTGTCAGAATACCTGCTGCTGCACACCACCCGTGACAATGCTGGAGTGTCCATTGCTCTAACAACAGAGCAGTGGCACCAAATTGATGGGCTAATACACATTATCTGTCCATTCGAGCATGCTACACAGACAGTGAGTGGGGACACTGCTTGCATAAGTCAGTCCATACCTCTCATAAGCATGCTGAGGCAGACACTAATTAATGCGTGACACCAGACAGAGACAAGTGGGGATCATGGCACTTGTGATCTAATGGATCACATGCTCCATGTGCTAGATACAAATACCCATGTATCTGGCATTTTATAGTCAGCTGAGTTTGCAATCGTCACCATGCTGGATCCATGGTACAAATGTGGCCTGCCCTTTATAATTGAAGGAGGTTGTCAGCGAGTACAGCAGTTGACAGAGAACCTCATTAGATTGGTACATGCTACACAAATGAAAAATGCATGCAGTGCATCAAAAACAGTTGTTGCTACCACCACTAGCGGCTCACAGGGAACACAATCAGAGAAAATGGGCAAGGCAGAGCAGAAAACAGCAAGCAATCCCATTTGGGATGTTCTCTTTCAGGTGGGAGTGGAACATATGGAGGAAAAGGACAAGACAGATGAGGCAGCTGGACTCCGAACAGCAGAACGAATGGTGGAGGCCTACATGGGGGACCCAAAGCACCTTGCCATTAATGATGAGTCACTGCTGTACTGGAGCAGTAAAATGACTGAATGGCCAGCACTAACATTGGTTGCTGTGAAATACCTGAGCTGCCCACCATCCAGTGTCACTGCGGAATGAGTGTTTAGTGTGGCTGGGGCAATGAGTGACCGTAGGGCCAATGTGAGTAACCATAGAACCAATTTGTCCCCAAGAATGTGTCCTTGCTAACATTCATCAAAATGAATGAAAGGCACATTCCACACAACACAGTGATGTCAGTGATGTTGCCACAGGAACTGTGTCTTGGTGATGAGGATGATGACAATCTCTTGAGTAAGGCAGCCACCAGCAGCGAGGTGGATGAAGCAGCAATGTTGAGAGAATTCCCACCTGATGAGAACTCCAGTCTTGAAGACTGTGAGGGGTGCTTCTTGGATGATGTGGAATTGGAAGTTGAAAAAGTCTGAGTTTACTCCAAGCTACCCCCCCCAAACAACAACTTTCAGCTCAGTATGGTTGCTGGGGTGTATATTTTACACCTTATTTCTAGCTATGTACCACTGGATTGGTTATGGAAATATGTTGTTATGTGCTGCAGCCTGCAGTGTGTATAAGTTTCATGTCATCACCCTTTGCCATAACCCATTGATTGGTCACCTCACCACCTCCACCTGTCCCCTAAGGCCATAAGCCTATATAAAGCAGCAGCAATGTAATTACCATAACCGTAAATATTTTACAATTGCATGATTAATGTTTTTCTTCAAAAAAATATTACTTTTAATGTTGACTATATCAACACATCATCATCATCTTACAGTAAGATATGTTGTCTTAATGTCCTTAAAAGTGCCCAGGATTGCAAATTTCACACTGTCCCACCGCCCTCTCTCGTCACCTGATCTGACCTGACATACCCATGCACTCCATGCAACTGAAAAAAAATGTTTCTGCCACTTAGTACTGGTGACATGTACAAGAACCCTGGCTCCTAGACAAGTGTACAAGTAGCATATGAATGTAACATGCTAATTCAACAGTTAACACCAAGTTGAACACATTTTGAAACGTGAATGGTGGCCATCTTTAGTATGCAAGTCATTAATTACAAAAGTAAACATGATGAGACTTAATAACTTACAACATTAAATCCCTCCAAAAAGGTTACTTCAACAGTACCAGGTTAAGGTACACCAAAATTTCAATGGTTCCTGGGGAGGGGGGGGGTCAAGTCAGGGGAAGGTGAGTGTCCTGCTGTCCTCACTTTTGAATGGATTCAAAATGTTCATGATTACTGCAGCTATGCAATCCCCATTGAGTAGACAAGACAGTTACCCATCCACCTAATTATTTACTAAACACCATATCAACCATCTGTGTTCACATATAGTTCCTCCCTGTATGTGGTGATTACTCATTGATGGTAATGGTATGGACACCAGTCCAGTGGCCAACATCGCAGTTCAAGCAACACCCTTGTTTTCCAATGACACAACACAGCTCCTGTTCCTGCATGGCCTGGATTGGTCATGTGTCATCAAGATATGACACACTGAAACCTCAACAGAGGAAAATGACCTAAGCAAGAGCAAAGATAAGAAAAAATGTTGGATACTAATCAATCTTCATACCTACTTTTACCTAACAAGTTGGAAGAAGAAGCAGAGAAAACAATGTACACTTACCATACCCTATGATGATGTGATGTCATTCAACTGAGGACATGCCCCACAGGAACATGATTTTTGGTGGTGCACATGATTCCAATCCAGACAAGTTCCAACAAACCACAGTAACACTAGCAGGCATTCCCCTGCGTACCTTGACATAAAAAAAAATTAAGAACAAATGTTGGTGATTGTTGAAAATTCCCCCCCCACCACCCATGAGTCTTCCATTCACCCCATCCCCCACCGCAGAGAACCATAAAAAAATTAAGACATACTTACCTCAAGGACTGTGAAAGTGGAACCATCGTGCAAGGGTGCAATTAAACAAATCCCTCAGACCTGGTTCGGCAGCCAGCAGCAACAGCAGGATGGAAAAATACTTAACTTTGCCTGAAATCCTGATGTTGAAAAAAGGAAAAAATAACACAATTACTACAAAGTTCAGACAACCATATGACAGTAACAGACATACCACACTTGTATGAAAATTCCAATTCTTACCGTCTGCGTTGGGATGAAATTGGGGAGATCCATACATCTGACAGCTCCCTCCTTCACTGCCCAGCATGATGATGTCATCCACAGCACACTGAAAAATAATATAAAAGCAGTACAAGCATATGAGAACTCAAGATGCCATAATACCAACCCACCAACATCCTTACCTTGCATAGGAAAAACAATGAAGACAGATACTTATGTGTTCATCAGCAGCAGTATGGACTGTGTGAGGATAATCCACCAGGCATCAACCATCCAGAACAGTAGTTCTTCTTGTGGCACCTTGGTAAGTAGTAGTCATAGACAGCAGCAGGCAGCAAGCTACAGTGCCCCAAAATTTTGTTCACTACCTCACCGCCAGGCGAGGTACTACCACAGAGACAGTCAGTCAACACAACTAGACAATCAGTGCAGCAGCACAGGGATAGGGAAATAATAATTCTGCATTTCTATGTCAATCAATTGAAATGCAGCAGCAGCAGCAGCAGCAGCAGGAAAGAACTGACAGTAGCAGCAGCATTTTGCAAGAGGAATTCATTTTCTCTGCATGTTGGCACCCCTTTTCAGGTCCCTGAAGTGGTGGGGCACCATAAAACACTGGGACTGACAACACAATTCAGTCTCAATTTGATGTCACATTTTTGGGTAAACATTTCTGGACTTGTAGGCCCTGTTTGGCACCAGCAGCAGTGAGTTTCAGGCAGAAATATTGTGTAAACAGGCCCTAAAACAGCTACTTAATGTCTGGGTGGTGGGGGGGGCACACTTAAACATATTGACTGAGACCAGATTCCACTTCCTATTTAATGTACCATTTTTTCTGCAACATTTCTGGACATTTACTGCCTGTGCTGCAGTAGCAGAAACAAGATAGGGCCTAATGACAATTGTAAAATTGGACCAAAGACCATTGTTTGGTACGGGTGGTGGTGGTGGTGTGCCATAAAACATCAAGGCTGAGACCTGATTTTACTCTCAATGTACTGTGCACTTTTTTTGGCAACAATTCTGGACATGTGGGACAAGATTTGAACATGCAGCCACACACTTAGGCCCAAAAAGCATTTAAAACGTGCAGAAAACAACACATTTGGGTCAGCAGGGTGGATGTGAGCCTGTAACTGCGTGTCTCAGACCCGATTTCACTCTCAATGTACAGTGCAATTCTTTTGGCAACATCTCTGGACATGTTTTGAGCCGACAGCAGTGAGTTTCAGGAAGAAATATTGTATAAACAGGCCCTAAAACAGCTACTCAATGTCTGGGTGGTGGGGGCAGGCAACCTAAACATAATGGCTGAGACCAGATTCCACTTCCAATGTATTGTACCATTTTTTCTGCAACATTTCTGGACATTTACTGCCTGTGCTGTAGTGGCAGAAACAAGATAGGGCCTAAAGACAATTGTAAACGGCAGCCAAAATAGCATTTTAATGTCTGGATGCTGGTGGTGCACCATAAAACATCATAACTGACAGAGCATTTCAGTCTCAGTTTGATGTCACATTTTTTGAGAAGCCATTTCATTATCTGAGGGCCCTGTTTTACATGAGCACAGCCAAGATTCACTCTCACATAGCTTTGGAAAATATGTTTGTTCATAGTAAAGTGCTTATACTTGATATTTTTGGATAGGATAGAAGGAGCAAGAAGGAAACATATAAAGGAAAATGGAGTAAGATAAAAGTAGGAAGGTACTCGATTTATGAGCATGGTACTACAAGTACAACAGAGGGAAGGGGAAGCGGGAACTGGTGGGGCGCGGGGACCTGCATAGTCAGGAGGAGGACAAACTTACTCATATTCATATATGAAAGGGGATGGGAAACAGAGGGAACAATCAATCAATCAATCAATCAAACTTTATTTAATCAGGCAGTTACATCATTGAGTAAGCTCATTTTCAAGATGGTCCTGGACACAGAGGACAGTTTTGCTTACAGTAAACAAGACTTCATACAGAAGTAGACATCAGTACAGGCATTTACAATATACAAACTCAGTACTTGGATGAATCAGACATTTAAAGCAAGTGCAAATATAGGCATTTAAAGTGCAACATATACAGGTTGTAACTTATAGAGTACAAGTGAGGAGAGGAAGAAGGGACATAGAGAAGGGCAGTGGGAAGAAAGGGTATCAGGCACATAGTAGAGAGGGAAAATAGGGCAGCCTAATTGAATGAGGTCCCCTGCAAAGCTAATTAATGAGAGGGGGGAGGTGGCGGGGATGGTTGCCCTAAAGGGATGCTGGCCGAGACGAGAAATAGGCGGCCTAGGATTACAATGGTTATGGGACTCAGTTGAGTGGAGTAAGGCTTTATCTAAAGCAATCACCCACCATTTTCAGGTCTCTATAGAGCAATCCCCTAAATATAAAATGGCTGGGCAGCAGGGAGATTTTAAGTAATTTTTACATGTTATCCCAAAGTGCTGGTAAAAAGGAGCTAATGGCAATTGAGCCAAAACATGTCCTTGTTCATGGTAGCTTAAGGAGGACAAAGGAGGAGTTCCTTAGTCCAAAGGCACCCTTTGAATGTTTAAACAGGTCACAGATATAGGGAGGTAGTTTGTTGGACAAAGCATGGAATAGCCACATGACAGCGTTTAGTTGCCTCCTCATGGAGAGGGGTGGCAAATCTAATGCTTGGTACAATGGGCAGTGATGAGTCTGCAAGGGCAAGTCAAGAACAAATCTCAATGCACGATGATAGAGTGTATCCAGTGTTTGGTATCCAGCATAAACCAACTGAAAAAGATAAAATAAACAAGAGGATATAAATCAGAAACAAATGAAAAGATATAGAAGACAGAATATATATATTATATATATTTTTTTTTTGGATTTTTGTTATTTTTAGAGGGTGCAAATGAGGAAAGAGTGATAGTAACAAAGCAAGGACAAGAGAAAGAAAAGAAAAAAAAAGGTTACTACCAGTGCAGCGCTGACTGGTCTGGAGGCTGACCATTACACTGTACTGGCACCAGGTACACTTTCTGACATGCCACCACCATGCAGCTCCTTCAGAAGCTCAAACCTTTTGTCTTGCTCCTGAAGGAGTTTCCTGTGGTCCCCCCTGACCTCCTCTCGGAAATCATTGAACTTACTGCACAGAGCTCCCACCTCTCTGCACAGTGCTCTCAGGTCATCACTCACTGCTGCTGGTGCTGGCACTGGGGTGGCTGCAGGCTGTGCTGGGTCCCCACCATGAACCCGGTGATGCCTCCATTTCTGGGGTGAGGGTGTTGGGGGCTCGGTACCTGCTTCCTGCTGCTGCCTTCTGCTGTGGTACCTATGCCCACCACTGGCCCCTGCCTCTTACTGGCCCCTTCACCTCTACTACCAGTTCAGCAGCACCCTGGGCCCCTCTACCTGCTGCAACCTCTTTTTTTTTCTAGCCAGTCTGCAGCATGGTGGTGCTGCAGATGGCTTCTTTTCCGACCAGTCCCAAAATGACCCCCAGTCCTGCCCCTTCTCACTGATCTGCCACACAAGGTGCAGATCACGATGAAGTTGTCATTTGGGTTTTTCCTAAAAAAACAAAAACACAGCAGATGACTCTGTCTGTGGGGGGGGGGCAACAGCTGATGTCCCAGGGCCGGTGGACACATCATGCTCCTGCTCAGAGGAGGTGGCGGGCATATGATCCAGCTGGGGGTGGCATCTGGAGGTGCCTGCTGCTGCTGCCTGGGGGTGGGGGCCACAGAAGGATCCTTCTGCTGCTGCTGGGATGGAGCAAGGGGCTCATGCTGCTCCTGGGGAGTGAGGGCTACATTCTCCTGCTGCTGTTCGGAGGGGGGCACAGGCATAAAGGCCCATCCATTAATACAGATACTGGGTCCGCATGATCCAGCTGTCTTCTTCCCATTCCCACTAGTCACCATAATCTTTATCTCTATCTCTTTCTCCTCTCCTCACAAAAAAAAGAAAGGGGAGTTTTACATACACACACACACACACACACACACCACAAAAGATAGATAACTATGAAAATGAAGAAAAACTACTAACTGAAAATATTAACTTTTTATACTAATGGGGAACAGAGATCAGAAATTAAAAAAGCTGCAAATGCAAACACACACACAAAATCCACAAATTTTTCACTGGTTAGCTCTCCTATCCTACTTCCTAGATGAAACAGCTCCAAAGAAAGTAGATTTAGTCTGGTTCCCTGCCTAAGTGCAGTCACCCATGTGACCAGCAGTCTGCTAGAGAAAATGTCATGTGATAAGCTTTTTTTCCAGGAGTTCGCCTGACACTTACATGCTGCAAAATGTGCAGTCGAAAGGCAAAATTGACAGTGAAATTTCAGCACAATTTACGGGCAAAATTTCGCCATAATGGCACAATTACGCAAAATGTTTCACGTGGCAAAATTGACAATTTCGACAGAATTTCGCTGCATCTCTCTATTCAATACATGATTGCAGCATAGTATGTACTGAACAAGCATGGTGTGACATAACACAGGGGCCCAGATATTCAAAAGGGTTGCGCATGGCGCAACAGTGTAGTGCCATGCCCAACCCACTGATGCGCCCCGGCGCAATATTCAAAGGAAAAGTGCACCGACAACCCCGCGCCAGAGCGATCAGTATGTATGCAGGCACAGGTGGGGGCTGCCCATGCATTACCTGCACAGCCTGATATTCAGCCTGGGATGTGCAGAGTCATGCATGCAACCCTACCTGCGCCTGCACAAAGTTAAGCCAAAAAGGAACAAGTGATGGCCACCCACAGGTGAGCTGCAGCACAGTGCACAACACGGCAGCTGCCACCTGTGGGTGGCCACCCGAGTTCCTGCCGCACCTGGCGGCGCCCCCCCATGCCCCATCGTGGGCATCCCTGGAGTGAAATCCCCCCTGTCCAATATCCCTGGTGGTCCAGTGGACCTCTATGTGCCCGATAGTGGGCATCAGTATAGCCCCCCCACGTCCACTATCCCTGGTGGTCCAGTGGACCTCTATGTGCCCGATCGCGGGGATCAGTATAGTCCCCCCATCCAATATCCCTTGTGGTCCAGTGGACCGATTGCCATCCGATCGTGGGCATCTGTAACACATAACAGACCCCTACCACCCTGGTGGTCTAGTGTACCCAACCCCACCTCCACTGAGCCCCATCACCCGCTCCCCATCAGCCCATACGTAATACTCCAGTCCAGATATGTGAATGATTCATTCACATATCTGGACTAATAATATTATAGACTCTACATACAATGGCTCACACTGTGAACCAATGGGTGTGCAACCCCTACCAAGCTGTCAGTCGGTGGGCGGCAGGGCGGCAGGCAGGTGGGGTGCTGCCGCCCGCCGGCTGACAGGGGCTGGGTGGTGGGGCTCAGTGGGCGGGTGGGAGGGTACACTAGACCACCAGGGTGGTAAGGGTCTGTTATGTGTTACAGATGCCAGCGATTGGGCGGCGATCGGTCCACTGGACCACCAGGGATATTGGATGGGGGGACTATACTGATGCCAGTGATCGGGCACATAGAGGTCCAATGGACCACCACGGATATTGGACAGGGTTTTTTTTATATTACAGGAATGCCTGTGATTGGGCTGCAGGGGGCGTTGGTTCCCGATGGCTGCTGCCTGGCAGGGCACCAGGCGCAAGTCGTCGGGGATCGGTGCACCTGCATGCTAATGGCATGCAAATGGGGCTGTAATGAGATGCAAATGGCCCCCTGTGCACCTTGCATAAATTATGGCCCCATTTGCATGTCCCCTTTTGAATATTGCAGGTGCTGTGCATGGCACAATGGCACTTGCGCTAGCGCATCTCCATGCTCCACTCTGGCCACTTGCGCTGGTGCAGTGCCACTGCACCATGCACAGTGGGGGTGGCCAGGGTGCGATATTCAAAGCTGCTGTGCCATAGCGCAGCTCTGTTGAATATGGCCCAGGCCACACCCCTGTGCAACAAAGTTGAGCTGCGCCCAGGCTTGCGCCACAGCCTGGCACAGTTTGAATATCCAGGCCAGAATCCCTTATCGGTGAGAGGACAAGCCTGTGCTGGAGCAAGTCCCTTCAATGTGGCTTCCATCCTTTTAGTCAGGCATACTACTGATTAGCTACAGAATTAGCAAGCTGTCTAATCTATTTTCATTTGTCATGTGTAACTGATTTCATTAGCTGATAAATATACTCATTAACCATTAATTGTTGTCATAGGTACACTGGGCATTCCAAACAGACTTTTGATGCTGTCTGAAAAATAAGGGAAATTAATTGCAAAAAACTCTGTTTTACTAAACCAGTTAGGGTTTCCATTACAGCTTTAAAAGTATGGAAATTCAGTGTTAGGATCAATACGTGTAGCAGCACAACACCAATCTCTGCAAACATGATAAACAAAATAGTTATCTGCTATATCCCTTGGTGTCCTTCCACCTAACTCGTACACAATTTGAGCTGTTAATCATGTGGTATACAACATTATAGTTGTATGGTGTACAAGTCAGGTGGAAGGACACCAAGAGATATAGCAAATAACTATTTTGTGTGCAATGTTTGTAGAGATCAGTGCTGTTGTGCTGATAAACATATTAACCCTTACACTGAATTTCCATACTTTTAAAGGTGTAATGGAAACCCTAACTGGTTTAGTAAAACAGAGTTTTTTGCAATTAAGATATATATATATATATATATATATATATATACACACACACACACACATATATATATATATTTTCTTTTTATCTTTTTATCTTGTTATCAATATTCCACATTTTTCCTTTTCTTCTTCTTCCCTCAAGATTTACATCTGGGGGAACACTCTCATCTTTATCCTTTTTTCTTCTCCATGCACTAGTGTACACCAGTGCCCTTCATTCCTTCCTGAATTTTTGACCTTATGTGTCTGCCTGTCCCCTCTTCCTTCCCTCCATCTCCTCCCCTAGTTCTTAATTGCCTTTTTTTTCAGACCGTCCACCTCTGGTCATCCCTGTGTGTCTTAGCATACCCAACATTATGATTCCAACATATTCATCCACCCATCCACCTTCGGGTGGTCTTGCTGGCTCCAAGTCAGGTGGGTGGGAGTAAAACTCTAATTTTTAGCAAAAAGTGAGATCTGAGACCCCTTGCATCTGCTTTTTAAACCCCTAAAACACTCCCCTTTTTTCCTTCCCTCATCCATTCATTTTTTTTTCCCATTTCTTCCTCCTTCCCCTTTGGTACCTCATGTATATGATCACTGACCTCATCACCCCCTTATCTTGCCCCACTACCCCCTACCTGTTGTTGCCACTGGGTTAACCCCCATTGGCTATGGCCCAGGGGACAACAGGGTCTGCCCTTAAACCTGGCAAACCTCATTTCCAACTCATTCTGTGCATTGTATGTTTTCCTCAGCTTTGCCTCATTTTCAGCTTGCATCATTTTCACTTCATGCATCATATGTTTGATGTAGTGGACGTCTTGGGCCTGATTCTCAAAAGACTTAGTTCATAGTCAATGACTGTATTTATCGGCCTTAGCTGTTTCATAAAAAGTTGATTTACAAGTCAATACAAAAATAGAACATTGAATTATTTTCAATACAGATTTGATTTAAAAACCAAAAAGCACAACCCCTGTAACCCTAGTACATTGACAATTCCCAGCAAATAAGAATTGACTTAAGACAAGAAAGAGTGGCCCATAAACTATTAAATTAATTTAATGATCAGTAGAGCAGTTTCTGTGCATTATAATGTTAATATTGCAGTTTTTTTCTCTCAGATCTTACCAATAGAAATTAAGTTGAGCACAAGGTCTGTAAGGACCTTTTCATTTTCTGTATTAAATATTAGGTCCAATAAGTATCTTTCTGGAATATAGCAAGAATTTAAATATTTACCCAAGAATTTCCTCCTTGGTATATCGTACCGGGACAGTGTAGTATAATGTGTTTTAAATCTTCTATTTCATGTGATAAACAATTACAGTTTACAGAAATCATTTGATCTTTATTGTAATGTGCTGTTAATACATTGTGAGCAAAAGTTTCAAACCTATGTCTAGTTAATATATAGTTCTGTGTTCTTTATTTTTAACCAAAGTAAAGTATGGTTTAATATTATTTTCTACCATGTTATTTACTAGCCATGGTGAGGTTTTCAAAAACTTTAAATCTTTTAGAGCTTTCTGTCTAGAAAAATCATATACTTTTTTATAACAGTTTTGTATTTTGAACTGATAACTATATTTTGATTAGCCAGGTTTTTAAGATATGTAAACCCATAACTGTCCAAAAAAAGTTCAGCTTTATACAACCAGACCTTTTTATTATATTGTAGTAATTTATCTTTCTCTTTCAAACATATTTTGATAAACAGAACTTTTATGTCTGTTTTGGTTTTGATCAAACAATTAAGTAATTTTGCCTGTACCATATGTTCTAGAGTAGGTTGACCAATCTGTGACCTCACCAATGAATTTGGAGTGCCTTTTGGTCATTTTTTAATATTTTTTATTTGCATTATTTAGAGCAGATTCTATCCTCACAAGATTGGAAACTCCCCAAACTTCAGCTGAATACAAAATTTAAGAGACAACCTTATCATTCAATGTTTTATGAATGGGGCAACCGAGTGTCCACCATATAGGTAGTAACACCTGTTCAAAGCTAATAATGTATTTTTAATTTTCTTAAGGATATATTGTATATGTTTATTCCATTTTAAATTGCTAAAGAACTAAATCCCCAGGTATTGATATTCATGTACATATTTTAATTTTTTATCATTAAGAAAAATACTTCTATACCATGTATTACTTTCGAAAACTACCACTTGTGTTTTCTGTAGATTGGATTTTAGATTCTTTACATGGCATAGTTATTCCATATATTTAATTGCTCTTTGGAGGCCTAATCTACTGGTGGAGATTACCACAAGGTCATCCGCATAGGCTAGCATTGGCATTTTGTATTACAAAATTTTTGGAGCATGGTCGTTATCCTTACCCAGTACTGTAATGATGTAATTTATGTAAATGTTAAATAAGGTTGGGGCTAATACACAGCCTTGGTGAATGCCTAAGTTGATTTTAATTTTATTTAATTCCCCTGTTTTGAATATTTTATTTGAACCCAAGTATCTGTATATAGTCTTTTGCTTATGTTGATTAAATTTATATCTATAACCATATTTTGCATATTGTCCCAAAGCAATTGCCTGTTGAGTGAATCAAACATGGAAAAAAGTCCATGAATGCAACAAATAAAGACTGCTTTCTTATCACACAATATTTTTCTAGGAGATGGTTTAAAAGAAATATTTGTGTTACTGTACTTTTGGTTTTGGTAAAACCCTCCTGCAACTGGGACAACATTTGGGATGTTTTAACCACGTAGTCTATCTAACAATACCTTTGCAAAATGTTTAGCTAGATTGTTTAATAGACTGATAGGTTCTGCTTTGGATCCCAGCAATTATAGACCATTCTTATAAATAGGAAGATTACAACTTCTACGTCATGTTGGTGGAAGATACGCATGCATAACAATTTTATTAAAAAAGTCCTTGAGTATATTGACACACCATTCAAAGTTTAATTTACAAAAATCTATAGAAAGTTTATCTGGTCCTGGAGACTTGTTTCTCTTAAAGCTATCAATAGCCTTACTTATCTCTTATATTGTAAACCACTTAAAATCACTGTTAATCTTGACTAAGTCTTTACAGTTTTGCATGTTTTCATCCAAGAAGATTTTAGTAAAATAGTCTACCCTTTTATTTGGTGCCATATAAATATCTATACTGGTCTTATATTCATTTGTACAGTACCAGAGGCAACCAGAGACCAGAGTTTCTTATCATCCTTATGTATAACAGCATTATACATGGTTCCCCAAAAAAGTTGTTGATGTTCGTATTTTTTTTAAATTTTACATGTGTTTTGTATTCTTGCCTAGCTTGTTTGAGAGCATTTATATTGGCTCTTGTTGGGTCTTTTTTGTAATTCTAAGTTGCTTATTTATGATTATTTATTTGCTTATTTTTTTCTTCTCCTGTCTACAATGTTTATAAAACCAGTTTTCATATTTATATAATATAGTCTGTTTTTGTTTTTTAGAACTTAATGTTTCTATATGTTTGTGATATGTTTGTATGATTATAGTACATATTTTATCAAGTTCAAATTCATTTTCCATTAAAAGCTACTTCTGCTACAAATAGTGCACTCATATTATTAGCTATACATTCTGTAACTTTGTCCCATCTAAGTCTTTTATTTCTTACTACTATCTGTTCCTTCTCTTGGGAGGTCTGATTTCCTGAAATGAACAAGTGGCAAATGATCACTTTCTGTCCTTTGTACTATTTTTAAATCCATATAATCTTCAAAATCATATACTGAGCAAAGTGCATAGTCAATAATTAAGGAATCTCTTGAATTTAAATATGTTGTTTTCCCCTCAAAGTCAGATGGAAGGCATCCATTTAATATTATTAGCTGTAGATATCTAATAGGTTTGTCATTTGAAGGTGTTTATCAGTATATTTTTTATCCTTAGTTTGTCTTTGAGGAATTCTCAAATTTAACATTATTTCTTGCAAAACAGGAGAACCATTGCTGTTGGCAGATCAAATATTAAAATCACCCATGATTAGTATTACTATGTTCTGTCTGTTACTTAGCATTTTTTTGATGTATTTTATTATTTTTGTGATCAGTTCTTTATCATATGGTAATGTATTTTTGAGGGGTATATTGATATTACTTAACAGCAACAACTGATCCATGATTTTAACAATAAGAAGTAAGTAATTTGATTTGATAACCATTTCCACAACTTGTATATAATCAGTTACATTAATAAAGGTTAGTGGGCCACCCATATGGTGGCCTTTTATTGTTTACATTTATTCCAGTACACTGCACTTGTATGTAACCATTTAATTGGATTTTTTTATCATCTCTAGACTATGCCATGTTACTTGCAACATTATTATATCATTTTGTGAGAGACATTCTATGAAATCAGTATCAATATATTTTGAGGTAATTCCAGCAATATTCCACGAGATAATAGATACATGTTCACTAAATGTGTTATATATTTCAAAATTACAAGTATGTTTTTGCAATTAAATAAGCTTTATTAATATTCAAACAAATAATACCATTAGTCACACAATGAAAAGTTCAGAACATTACAAATGCAACAGAAAATACCCCCTGCCACCTCCCCCCATAAGATATATCCTGTACTTATAGATGTACCAAATAAACAGGTCATCAATAGGATTCCTCACCAATAGACCCCCCTCCAGCTTCTCCTCCTACCAATACCCAACTCTCATCCCCCCCAAGATCCCTTGACCCCAATCCCCCTCTCCAGATGCAGACCAACTGTATAATAGTATACAGGAAATGAGAAAAACAAGTAATCTTTGGACAAGAAATTATGCAAAATATGGCCACTAGTTAGGAACCTTCATCCATTGGGGGCTGGGGGTGTAATTAAGCTTCAACTTGAGGTGTCACCTCCCTGCAAGAAGCTTAATATGGGCTTCCAGTAGTCTCTGAACCATGCCACATTATGATACTGAATTGCAATGGCTCTCTCAGTGTTTAGTGCAACAAACATTTCTTGGAGCCATTCCTTCAGTGTAGGAAGAGAGTCACTTATCCAGTGTCTTAAAAGGAGGAGTTTGGCCACCGCAGAGATCAGAGCCATATATGCTCAATGTTGTAATGGCCTAATGGAAGAATAGTTACCAATAACCAGGGCCACTGGAAAATTGCACCCTCAATTTTTTTGTGGAATCTGCAAATTTTACCATTCTCCACAAAACTGACATGTTCCACAATTTCTTGCAATTTTTGAGTTTTTGTATTGAACTGTGTAAAAAGTATTAACATTTTGAATAAAATACTCTCAATATATTGACAATTTTGCATGCTGACTTGATTTTGGCTGAAACAATGCACTGCAAGGTAGAGCAAGGGTTTTATGTGACACTGATTTCTTTTGAATCTTTGTCTTGTTTGGTTTCAAAATCCACTGGCCAAGCATAAGTACTCTTAAACACTTAACATTTGCTTTGTGTTGAAGCAATCTATTAGAAAAACTTTTGTTGCCACACAGACTGAAACAAAAGATGGGTGAAAAGGTGCAAATTATCCCATTCACTTAAATGGGGTGCTAACTATGAAGCCTTTTTATAAGTGGCAGGGCAAGTTTTTCCTTGTGAGCATACTTTCATTCAGACTAGTTTTGATTCAAGCAGCTGAGGATTTTTGAATGACCCTGTCGATTTTAAACTTGAATAATCTAGTTGGTAACAGTGATCTCATTCTTAGCAACTACCCCCTAGATGCTCACATGCAAAGACTACAATAAAAACCTAACTAAAGTCTAAAAACAAGCTTATAAAACACAAAATGTATCTGAATATTTATCTTTAACTAAACAAAATCATTGCAGCCAGAGTAAAACAAAGATAAATTACAGGGTGCCCTGACTACTGTATGATGCAGTAAAAATATATTGGTATTTTTTTTACATTTTTTGGTAACCACATAAGCCCACAATGTACAGGTTCCTGTTTTCAGGTACAACCCAGGAGCACTGAGGATGTTAAGTGATTTGCTCAGAATCATATTGTATGCAAGTGGAGGTTGTGAGAATCAAACCCAGGTCTGCTAGATGTCGTCATCTCATTCACAGTTTGTTACTCTTACCTCTAGATTATACTGCCAGCCCCAATAACCCCCAGACTTAATGTATAAATATGTGATTTCAAAAATAGTGTACAGTACCTACAGTACAAATTATGACCATTAAACACTTTAACAACATTTTACTAAAACTCAATTATTCACCACTCTATCTGTTTATATTTTCTTGTACCAAAGTGATTGAATAGCTGGCAGAGCACTGTAAACAGCTGTTGATTAGGCTTCATTATTCTACAGCCAGAAACAAAAAAATATATTTCTTCTGGCTTTATTTAATATTTATTTGCTGCAGCTCACTTTATATAATCTATTTAGCACTATATGAGGCAGATGCTTTTAAATTTTGGAAGATAGGCAACGCTTATGATAACTTATCAGTTTAGTATTCTTGTTAGGAACATAAACTTTTCATTATGTTTTAAACATATTCAGGTGTTAGTGTATTCATTTAGCTATTTATCCTGACTAATATGTACTGCAGAAAACGTTAAACAATTTATTGTGAAGCACTCAGAGTCTATAGTAGAATCCCTGCAATTTCTCACAATTTTTGCGAAAATGCTCCACAGTTTTGAATAACCTTTTCCACAATTTTCCAGTGGCCCTGCCAATAACACAGACTTCTATAGTAAAATAAGTGGCATGACCAAAAAATGGAGTAAGAAATTGCTGAATAGAATGCCAAAAGGAGGTCACACCAGGACAGGCCCATAGCATATGAATCAGGGAGCCCTACTCTTGCTGACATTTATGACAGGTGGCAGTTGCCCATCTGCAGGGCCACTAGAAAATTGTGGAAAATTTAACCCAAAAGTGCGGCGATTTTCTTTCAAAAATTGCGGGAAAATTGGGGGTTCACTATACATCCCCACTGACCCCTAATAAATATTTTATTGTTTGCTGCAGCATGTATTGATCATATAAATTGTTAGATAAATGTATTGCCACTTGTAAATGCCTTTAATATGAAGAAAGATGTGTGTTTTTGAAATGCACTGTAAACTAATCATTATGTAGCATATCTTCTAAAAATCAAGACATAAGTCATGCAATGCTAACTAGATTTTGTTCAGTAATTTACAGTTAGTCTGTACTGAATACATCCTGAAACAACATATTTTGCCAGTTTCTAGATGTTAAATAATGAAACCTGTTTAAATTACTTGCTTTGATGCAAGAAAAAAATAAACAGATAACCAGGGTGCCTAATAAAGGTCTAGTAAGAAAAATATTTATTTTGTTAAAATATTTACTGTTCTTAATCAGCACTGTAAGTACATTTTAAAATCACATGATAAAAGTATCAAATCATACCAACAGGTTTTCATTACATCATACAATAGTTTTTAATACAGTACATTGTACTGTTCTACTAGGTTTGCAATGATTTTACTTGGGTTGCAAGCATTTTATCTATTTGAAGGTAACTGTTTAACTATACTTAAACTGTTCAGCGTGTTTTCAGAAATATTTGCTTTCTGTATGCTTTGTTTGTGAGTATACAGTTGTGGCAGACTGACATGTAAGGAATCACTGTCACCAACCCCCTCAAAAGCACATTCAAGTTTATAATCAGCAGGGCCATTCAAACTCTTGACGCATTTGAATCAAAATCCTTTCAGATTGAAAGTATTTACAGTATACAAGGAAAATCTACCCTACCATTCAAAAACAAGCATTGTGATCAAGGCTTCATTTAGGTGAATGGGGCACTTTGCACCTCTTCTCACAACTATTGTTTCGGTCTCTGTGTCAGCAAAAAGTTCTCTGATAGTCTGCTTTAACACAGATTTTAAGTGTTCAAGTCCACATATGCATGACCAGAAGATTCTGAAACCAAAGAAGGGGAGTGAATCACATGAAAGCAGAGTCACATTTGACCCCTTCTCGCCTCACACTGCATTGTGTTGGTCAAATCCAAGTCTGTGTACCATATCTGAGTAGATTTACTTGAGAATTAAAATATTTTATACAATTTCAGTCAAAAATTCCATAAATGTAAGAAATTGCAAGAAATTGGAGATTTTGTGTGGAGAAGGGTGAAAATTGAGGAAATTGCGGAAAAATTGCACCCGCAATTTTCCAGTGGCCCTGCCCATCTGCCAATACGGTACAGTCTGAGTGGTGTATAACACAAATTATCAAGTATATTGAATTGTATCAATATCGATCTGTCCTGCTTGATAAACTTGCACATATCCAACCATATCTGCTTCCACTCACCTGCATCATTCAAAAGATTAGCTGCCAACTGCCAATAATAGGCCAGGGGAGTACAAGAACTCCAGAGGAGAGACCCAGGCTCTTTATATAATTTTAAAATTGGCCTTTCTTGCAGTGCTAAGGAGGACATTTGAAAGAACCTTTTGGATGTCCTCTCTGACCACAGAGGTGCCCCCAATGAAGAGCAGAGACAATGCTTCAGTTGCAAATATCCAAAATCAGAAAAGCAGGGAGGTGAAAAATGTCTCTGAACTATATCAAAGATAAAGATTGCTCTCCTCTGACAAATTCTGATACTGAAGACACAATAAGACCTCTCCAAGTACTGGGCTAGATCACATTTCTACCAATTGTAAAATGTTGGCTATTAACGAGTAGCTGTCCAGAATCCGTCTGACTATTAAGTTTGAAAAAATGACAGCTGTTGATGTGCTCTTACAGGCCAACCAATCAGAGATTGTTTTAATTGGGCAGGAAGTTTGTTACAGGATCTATAAAGAAGAGAGGGTAGAGCCAATTGAGAGGACTTGACCCTAAAATGCTCAGTCTTCCACCACTCCAAGGATGAAGACCCCATATCTGGTGCTTTTAACCACTGAAAATATTTACTACCCAGGAATGCTAAATAATATAAAAATAGCTGAGGCACTTGCCATCCTCCTATCACTCTGGGTCTACATAATTTATCTATGGCTCTCCTGGGGCATTTCCCCAGCAATAAAATGTCTGACAACATTGCATTACTGTTTTTGAAAACCATGACCTAGGAAGTGGATGATTTAACACCAAAAGAGGGTACATACAGAATGGTAAAATAGCCATCTTCAAAATGTTTACCCTGCCCCAGAGGGTTAAAGGTAAGTGTTTCCATCTGGAGAGATCTTGTTCAACTTGTTTCAGTAAGGGATCCAAGTTTAATTGTTTTAGTGTATGTAAACCTGCAGTAAACTCAATTCCCCAAAAGGGCAGGGAACGGGTGGCCCATTTGAGACCCAACTCTTCAATGTCCACCTTAGAGAAGGAATTTGACTGTGCAAGGACAGTAGTCTTGTGGTGATTTAATTTGTAGCCTGCTAGGCTACTAAAATCTTTTACGATGTTCAAAACATTTGGGAGAGATGTGTTCCACTGCAAAAGGTGAAGCAAAATATCATCTGCAAACACTGAGAGCTTACTGTCAACTGCCCCGATACGTCTTACACAAGAGGAACACATGATCTTCCTAGCCAGAGGTTCTATATATAGATTAAAGAGCATGGGTGAATGGGGACACCCCTGGTGTGTCCTGCAGGACAAGAAAAGAAGTGATGGCACTACACCATTGCTCATAACCTTGGCTGATGGTCAGAGATATAATATTTTCACCCATGGGATAAATTCCAGTGGTAGACCATAAAACGGTAATATGTCAAATAAAAAATCCCAAGCCACCCTATCAAAGGCTTTCTCTGCATCTAGAGAGATGAGTACCCCTTCACTGCTCCCCTCCCCAGACGTGGAGAGAATATGGAAAAGTAAAAGGAAGATGTCACTGGAGTGTCTGTCCACTACAAAGCCCACCTGGTCTTGACCTATTAGGGAGGCCCACACTTGTATAAGTCTAAATGCCAAAATACTAGCTAATAACTGAATATCAGTGTTAAGGAGGAAGATGGGTCTGTAATTATCTGGAATAGTTGGGTCTCTGCTTGGTTTGGGTAACACTACTATGCGAGCTTCAAATAGTGCCGATTCCTTAATAGTATGACGGTATAGGTAGTTAAAAAGATTCATTAGTATGGATGCTACTTCCAACTTAAAGGTTTATAGAAGGAGGAAGGAAATCTATCCAGATCAGGAGCTTTGCCTACATGGAGGTGGTCGATGGCTGCTACAACTTCTTGCAATGATATCTGACCTATAAGCATTTTTTGATGTATAATTTCTAGCTTCGGCAAGTCTACTCCTTGTAGAAAAATGTTGAAGAAAGTAGGATTATCAACTGATTGAGAGGTAGTAGTGTATATAGTCTGATAAAAATTTTTAAAAATCTCCACTATTTTAGAAGGGTCTGAAGTCAAAGAAGCTGAACCTGGGTCCACCAATGTTGTAACCCAGTGAGAGGCTTTCCTCTGCTTCAACCTACTGGTGAGAAGTCACACAGCTTTCTCCCCTTGTGCTACATATGTTGCGTTCATCCTAGATGCAGAATAGAGTCCTTTATCTAGTCAAAAAGCTAAATATTTGGCACACAAAGAATGTAGTTCTGACCAGAGAGGTTTGGCAGACTTCCTGGACAGGCTAGATTTCAAAGTATTTATTCTGGACAGCCATTTTTCCACTTGTAGGTTTAACTTTTTCTTTCATACTGTGGCAAGTCTTATAAATTCCCCTCACCATAGTGCTTTTAATGAACCCCAGACTATATCTGTAGTGGGTATTGAATGAGAGTTTACTTGCCATGAATTTGAAATGAATTTCTTCATATGTTCGAGAATAAATGTGTCAGTTAACAGCAAAGTATTAAGGGACCAAGTAATAGGCCTGGAGGTACATGGCAACAGTGTTATAATAATACAAAGAGGTGAATGGTCTGATAGCACCCTAGGATGAATACCCACATCATTCACCTCCTTCATACAAAAATTGCTTAGAACAAAGAAGTCGATGCATGAGTAAACATTATGTGATGGAGAATAATATGTATAATATTTCTTATCTCTATGAAAAACCCTCCAGGGGTCATCCAAACCAAGATCAGACATAAATTTGTTTTACCCCCATTGAGTCAGAGAGAGAGACCAACTCTGATATGAAAGGACTGGTATAGATCATTACAGATCACCAAATTCCAGTCCCCACCCAAAAGACATGGGATGTCTCATGAGGAGGCTAATATATTAGCCAAAGGCAGGAACAATAAAGGGGAATCAACATTTGGGTCATATAGGTTTTACAGGTGACATTGCAGAGGGTCTGGAAGGAAAGGTATGCCTCTTTGCAGATGACACAAAGATCTGTAACAGAGTTGATACACACGGGGAGGTAGGAAGGATGAGAAGGGACTTGGCAAGGTTGGAGTAATGGTCAGACATATGGCAACTTAGATTCAATGCAAAGAAGTGCAAAGTAATGCACCTGGGAAATAAAAATCCAGGAGAAGAGTACACAATAGCAGGGTCGGTATTAACGACAACAATAATGGAAAGGGATCTGAGTGTAGTCATATCAGATGACCTAAAGGTGGCTAAGCAATGTGAGAAGTCAGTAAGGAGAGCCAGGGGGATACTGAGATGCTTAGGGAGGGGCATCACAAGTAGAAACAGGGAAGCGGTTATCCCTCTATACAGACAGTGGCTGAGACCCCCTCTGGAGTACTGTGTGTAGTTTTGGAGACCTCATCTATGCAAGGATATAGGCAGGATGGAAGCAGTTCAGAGGAGGGCAACTAAAATGGTGCAGAGTCTACATCAGAAACCATATGAAGAGAGACTGAGAGAGCTTAATATGTATACTCTTGATGAAAGGAGGGTCGGGGGGACATGATAGAAACTTTTAAGTACCTCAAGGGAATCAACAAAGTCCAGGAGGGTAGCATCTTTCAGAAAAAGAGATGTGTAAGAACAAGGGGGCACAATTTAAAGTTAGAGGGGCGGCTCAGGGGGTAGCGTGAGAAATTCTTTTCACAGAGAGAGTGGTGGATGCATGGAACCACCTTCCTGGAGAGGTTGTGGGGTCTAAAACAGTGGGGGAATTCTAACATGCATGGGACAGACATAAGGCAATTATAGTGGGGGTTGCAGGAAGTAGGCCGTTGGTTAACTAGAATTTGCAGCTTATCCAATAGGTAGGGAAATGGGCAGACTGGGTGGGCCAAGTGGTCCTTATCTGCCACCAAAGTCTATGTTTCTATATTTCTGTGTTTTTATTTCGAGCCTAAAATTATTTCTACATAGCCCTGTTGGCCACGGACAATAACATAATGGCCCTCCGAATCACACCACTCCTAAATCAGAGTAAAAGGGACTGATTTATGTATTAAAAGCATCACTCCTCCACCCCTAGAGCTTGATCCTACCCCATAAACTTGACTGACCCATAGCTTTTTTAAATTGTCTAACTGGTCTTTTGGAATGTGGCTTTCTTGCAGCATGGCTACATGGGTAGCACAAAATATTAGCGTAAGTGATTGGGTGCCTACAATAATGTCAACCCAATCCCTGGCACATGTCTGCAGGGCTACGGTAGGGTAGGGAGGCCAGATGGGGGGTTGGTGGTTATAGTGATGGGATGTTGGTATATGTACATGCACAGTGGGAGTGAGCATGCACAGCGAGGGACAAGCGGGTATGTGAGGGGTAGTGCCACACAAAACATTAAAAAGCTAAGTTCCCGGTGCCATTTTGCTGTGTGCCGGGGTGTCAGAGTGCCAAAATAAATTCTCAGTACTCTGACTTTGCGATAACAGTGATCACCTTTAGGCTTTTGCCATTATCACATAAACCCTCTATATATGGCTGCTAATGACTGAGATGCCTTAAAATCCCTTCCCCCCTTTATATTCCATGATAGAACGTTAAAGCTATTTATACTTGCCATTCAGTACCCTAAGACCTAACGTACCATTCCTGAATGACCAAGGAAGATGCCTACCTAACAACCCCCCCAAACACACACCCTCTCAACCCCTGAAGTTTTCTACTACTTCCTAACTGTCCCTTGCCCCACCACCCTTCTCCCAACTTACCCAACAGGCCTTATGCCCACTCTTAATCATCCGGTCCATGATGTCCGAGAAGGAGTCGGCTCCACCCTGAGCTTGACTATTCAAAATATAGATCACCATTTCCCCACTGCCTTCAGAGCTGTCTCCCTGTAATCTGATTCCAAAAAAGGTCAGATATATGGAAGCAAGAGGGGTATGAGTTTCTGAATACCTGTCTGGGCCCCCTGTGTCCATTCCACTAACAATAACCCCTTTATGGCAGGAAAATATTATCTTTGTTGAGATATTTTTGCTGTATAAGGTAGGACAGAAGGCTCTGATTCTGCCTACTGCCTATACAAAACAGCCCTCATGCCCCCCAGCACATCCTAACTTCTAGTAATAATAAAACAGTCATAGAGGTGGGGTCAATGAAAAACTACTGAAATCCCACCTAAAAACATCTGGCAGGTATAACTTAGTCACAACTTAAAGTAAATAACACTCTCTCTGAGTACTTACACCCCTCAATAAAAATGCCCTAAACAACAACTATCACCAGAGAAACAATGGAACTCCTGAATACTCCTGAATTCCTAATAACTGGCCTTACATATTCACTTTTAAGAGATGGGGGGAGGAAAAAAAGAAAATGTATTGTCGATCGTCTGAGGTTCTAAGTGCTCTTAGATTTTAGTTTGAAACATAAGTCTTTTTATCAAATACTAGAAATCCAAAAATACCATAGAAATATATATAACTTTATAATGCAAACCTTTGAAAGTCTAAACTACGAACAAGAAATAAATGACTAAAAATCATATCATTAGTCTCAGTAACAAACTCGGGTGAAGCATGAGATTACCATGTTAATAAATCAAACTCTAAGTTAGTAAAATTCTATAGAGCTGAGAGCTAATATCATAGGCACCATAACTGGATGTAGTGTCTAAAATAAATACAGTAATAGAAAAATCTTTCCCAAAACATGATGTATTTTTATGTATTGTATTTTATTGATTGAATGTTTTGTTTGTATTATGTTAGTTTGTTAATTTTTTGTGTGTTTTTTAGTTTCAAACTTGTCGCCAATGAAAATGGGCAGTTTGCTCATTTGGATTTTCAAGTATAAAAAATAAAAATGAAAAAAAAAAATCAAGGTATCTCCTGCAAAATCCGAAGATAGTTAAGCTAAATGGCATGAAATGGAAAAAAAAAAACACACACACAACAAAGCAAAGCTTTAAAAAGTCAGTGCACTGAAATACTGTGTCTGAATGACAACAAATAAAACAAATTGCCTTTTATATATTGTTCATTTGGTCTGTTCCATAAATGACTATCATTTATCTCGCAGCCATCCAGGTGACAGGAATAGTTCAGAAGGGAACTTGAAGAAAAATTAGAACAGTAAAATCAGGCTAATCACTTGCTTGTCACTCCTGCATACTAAAACAAATCTTCTTGAGGCAAGCAAAATGGAGCTGTCCATCCAATGATAAGCCTTGGCCCCAGAAAGATAAAGGCACAAAAGCGGGCCTAATCATAAACAAACAGGTTCATAACCATGGCACCACTGCTCCATGGAAGAGGGAAGCCCAGGGTTTATGTGCACAAGAAAGTTCTGGTAAGATCCCAACCAATGGAAAAACATCCACTTCACTTCATCCTGAAGGTTCTCATAATAAAGCATAGGAATAATCAAGAGTGTAGAGCCATGGTTGTTCCTAAGTGAGGGAGTGCCAAAAATAATTGTCTTAAAACTCTTAACACTTTTACAGCAATATCTCTAGCACAGTCCTCCAGTATCACCGCTTTTGAGAATAGTCTCAAAAATTAGGGAAAAGAAATAGTCAAATAACTTGCTGCCCCTAAATAGCTCCAGGTTCATTGTTAAACAATCCAATAAAGAATGAATTAAACACTGACCACATCAGGTGGACTCCCAGGTAGCAACAAGAGAATCCTCCCATCCTTTTTACAGGTTCCTTTGCCAAAAAGGTTGGCCAGTAGCCTGCTTAACTCCACAGCCTCTTGGGGAACAGAATCAAATCTGAGTGTCCCCGAAGAGAGAGTCACTTCCAGATGAGCTGGATAATCATGCAGTGTTTTATTTTGGCAGCTCATAATTTTGATTGTATGGGTTGAAAGGCAGCATATTCTTGGCAGATCTTCAGAATCAAGTCTGGCACAAAATCGAAGGCATCTCCTGTCCCATTCCATCTTGTCGGTGTTGCGAGCCGCCTTCAAAATGTGATCTCTGTCCAAGTAATTTAAAACTTTAAAGACTATGGGATGCAGCGGCTCTCCCGGAGCAGGCTTTGACTGAACCAAGTGATGGGCCCTTTCAATTACGCAAGTTGGACCTTGTGGGGTGGGACCAGCTACTCAAGTGCAGAACTTTTGCAGAAATGTGATGGGTGAAGGACCCTCTTCTCCAAGTGGGAGGCTCAGAAGGACAAGATTGTTCCTCCCGGAGCTTTCCTCTATATCATCAACCTTCTCTTCAAGCTTCTTCATGCTTCTAGGAAGGGTCATTACCTCAGGCTTAATTTTAGTTAGTCTGTCATTTGTCGATGAGAAACGGGCTTCTGTATCAGATACCCTTCAGGCCAGATCAGATACCATCAGTTTCCATTCCTGGAACTTTTCAATAAGTGTAAATAATGCTGTTTTTTCTTTTCCTGGATGTCTCCGTACATGTGTTCAGGGGTAATTGCTGAGTACTCAGTTGGTGCCCGTTCGGCAGGTGAGTTGCTCACATGGGGCCACTTTGCTTCAAGTTCTAGAGTGGCCTCCTGCTCCCCATCCGAATCCTCCAGTGCTAAATACATTTTCTTGGTGGTTTTCCCCTGAATTCATTACCATCTCATCAACTACAATGTAGGTAAACACTTTCTTAGTGACTAGACATGAAAAGAGATGTCTAAAATTGGGGAAAGATGTGATTTAGTAAGACTTTTAGCGTAGCTCCTCTTGAGTGCAGCTTACTCCTCGGAAAGCATCACATGACTCCAATAATAGAAGTATTAAACAACAGATCTTTACCTTGAGCTAAAGCCATGACACTGCTTTTTCTGTTAACATTGTCTTCCCAAAGTCATTCACTATGGTCAGTCAAAATGTCAGATCTATTGACAATTTCAGCATTGTTGTGCACATTATTTTCATTGATTGTACTATCCTTTTGCACAACATGTATCTGTGGAACATGCAGATTTGCAATGTGTATCCCCAGATTATCTAGTGAAACACTATTTTCCCATATTTTTTCTGCCAAAGATTTGTTAATAAGAACTACATGTATCTGTTTACCATCTTCCCCATTCGTGTGTACTCTATATACAGTGACTATGTCATCTTCATAAAACTGAATTCCCAACATATTAGCAAACAGCTGAGTTACAAGTAGTTTTAACCATGGTTGGGATTCATAATCCTGGCATTTAATCACAATAATAGATAGTGTTATGTCTGGTGAAACATTCTGAAAACTATCACACATCATAATATCTTGTAGGGAGTAGACAGTTGCCAGTTTTTCCCCAGATTCTGTATAGTTAAAGTTCCAACTATCTATCAGTTTAGTCACTGGCACCGGGAAGTCCATATTTAGATTATATTTGCTTAGCTGTTTGGAGTTTCACCATACATACAGTAATTGGCCACTCTTTCATGTTTAAAGAATAATAAAATCAGATCATTTCCTCGACAGTCGCACACTCAGGTGGCTCTACAGATCTCCTCCTCTAGAATGTCTAATTGTAGTCATTCCCTGCAAATCAATTGGGTCAAAATCCTTAAAACTTGATCATCCTCATTCTCATCTTTGTTTACCCCTCTTAATGACATAACAGTCTGATCTATGTCCAGCTGTTCTGTTTTTGATTGTGGTTGTCCCCTAGTCTGTATCTTATTTTCTGTTCCTGTATTTTTTTTACTGTTATTCTTTTTATCCATCTTAAATTAATTTTTATGTTGCTCTTCAAAGAATTTCTTTACATTTTTCCTTACCTTATTAGATGGTATTACTTGATTCCTGCTTGCAACTTTAGTTGGCTGTTTCTCCTGTAGCTACATATCCTTTTTGTTTTTGGCAATATCTTCAGCCTTTTTACTTGTTTTTTTTTCCTTAGCTCTCTTACTCACGAGTCTCTTAGGGCTTGATTTTTGCATTAAGTTATGAGCTATACTCGTTCTTTCCCCTTGTAGGGCCTGTTCCTTCCCACTGTGGTTATTCAATTCCTTTAACTCATTAATCAGTATTGGTTGAGCTTCCAATGTTACTTTATTAAGAGGAATTTCTCCCCTACATTGTGTTAGTTCATTGTTCACCAAAATGATTTGTTCCATAATTGCTATGTTTACAATATGTGGATCCTTTAGGACCTGTATAAGGTCTATTTCAAGAAAGGGACAGCATGTATGCTGTTGGGGACATTGAGAAAAATACCCCTTTCTTTTTCTGTTTTTTGTAAGAGTTTGTATTGTTCTGAATTTAAAACTTCCTTCATGCCTAATATAGTCCCATGCAAATCCTGTCTGATCTCCTTAATTTCTTGTTCTCTCCCTTGATTTTCTTTAAATAAACTAGTACCAAAATTTGTTTTTAAACTAGGATCAGGTAGTTGTTGGTAGCTGTCATTAAGATGTTTAGTTTCTGTAGAATGAATCTCTATACCTGATATTTCATGTACTGAATCCTCTTTATCCATACATGTTCCTTCTGTCTGGCTGAAATCAGATGTAATGGATTCAGAAAAAAATTACCTGGGGTATCTCTCCAGGGATCCTTTCCCACTAGTGTCATATAGTAGTAGCCAATGACATTGCCAGCTATTTCCAGATATTTCGTGAAATTTCTAAAGAGTTGCTTTCTGCTGCCTCTACTGTAGAAATGGAGAAAGCATTAAATATATCTGGATATATCAAAGAAATTTCGGGAAATATCTGGCATCATCTGTGGCTGCTACTGTAGCTTTCTTTCATTATTTTTCCATTCTGATTATTATCGCTATTACATTTATATTCAGTATTAGAGACTGGGGTAGAAGTTTCCTTCATAAACCTATCTTTAGCATTTTTTCCAAGTGTAGTGTTATCAAAGTGTGACCATTGGTTTTCTTGTCAATTTCATTTTTCATTTTACTTTTCTTAGTTTGACCCTGGGGTAATTCCCTCTCAAATTGTTTTTTCCTCACTATTTTTTTTATTTTGTTCCCCATTCTTTGAGTCTTCTTTGGTTTGAGGGGGTTTTACTACTAGTATTTCTTAAAGGCACACTTTGAGATGATTGCATGTTCTCCTTTACATTAGCTTCCAGTTGTCCTTTATTACTTCTTGTTTTCATTTTCATTAGAGTATGTGTCTACAAAGCAATTTATAAGATAATACGCAGTGCTAGCCCCCAATATCAGTGAGTCCAGATTTTTATGGTGGCGGGGTCCAAAAAAAAAAAAACACAGAATCCCAAGAAAAGAGGAATCTGATGAAAAATCAAGAACATCCATGCTTGAAGTGACCAGGAACTGAAGATCATATATATGCCCTGCCATTTGCTGTAGTCCACAGAAGTCAAATTATTCAGACATTGCCTCCAAGATCAACAAAGGTTGATTTTGTTGAAATACCAAGACGCTGGAAAGTCAGTTGAATATGAATCCAAAATGTAAAGCTACCAGGAAAATCACTAGAAGGATATAAAAAAAGGGGTCAAGTAAAAAATGTCCAATTCTGGCATTCTATGTATATAAAACAGTTACTAAATTTGCTGCCAAAGCATACACAAGTATATGCTTTATAAATATTAATAGCAAGGCAAAATATTTAACTAGCTATCTAATTACAATAATAGCAAAGTCTTGTACTCACTCATGTTGCTTTAAAATAATCGCTAAACCACTTGGATCCAACCCAGTACCACCGAATGCCAACAGGAAGGTGTCTTGTGTTGCTGTTTTGTTCCCGGTAAGCTGAAAAAAAATTTTTTAGAACATGTAAGCGACCACTCAGCAGTAGAGTAAAGATTTAGAGCTTCAATTCTTGTGGAACGCTCTAAAAGAAAAGGAAAAGTACAACCAAAATCTCCAATGATAAGCAGCTGCTCAGTGGTGCTATTAGCTCCAGTGGGAACTAGTAGGAACAGTATGCATGTGCATTTGTCTCCAGGTCAGCTGATTTGCTGTAGAACTAGTGCACACTTTTATTTTAATTAATTTGGTATCAGCAGGCCAAATCATTAATCGCTCATTAGTCAAAATTAGTCAAAAGCAGTGCTGGCAATGAGTTACCAATTAATCAATTGTCAACACAAGATGCAAATCTTTAACTGAAATTTGATGTTTCAGAGTCAAAGCATCAGAAATACCGCAGAACAAATAAAGATCATATCAGGTGCAGCACTGTCAGTTGTATTTGTTAAAAATAGAAAAAGATAAAAATGAACTAGTGTGACATTAAATTGGGGAAGGCTAATTCCTAATTATACTCAGACACCAACCATCGGTATGGAATTTAAAAATCATTAAAAGGCATGTGCAACTCATTAATTCCACTAAAACTTAACAAGGGAGCATAGGTAACAATGATCTGATCCAGCACCAGAAACAGAAGTATCAATGAGACTATAAATGTATAGACATATAATACATACAATGTGTTGACTACAACATGCAATTTAATAACAGTCTAATCTATAATGTAAAATGTTAACAACACTAAGGCAGCACTAAATATTATTAATATGTACACCAAGCATTCTAGAATATGGTTTTAAAAATGCAGTCAAATAATCAAGGTAAATTAGGCTGTAAGCAAAAAGACTAGTTAAAAGGTATACAGGGAATGTCGAGGGATGGATCATAGAAATCGACTGATGATTCAAAACTTCAGGCTGTTTTATTAACTTTTCTCAGTTCCACAAGTTCCATATTGTGAACAAGCCCGACTTGGGGTGACTGACTCTCCACAGAGCTGCCTCATGTTTCCCTGCCTCTGGCGCAGGTTCTTCCACCGACAGATTCCAGGCACCAAGGAAAGGGGGTACAAAACACCAAGGTGAGCGTTGTGTAAGACGTCACCACAAGGTTGTCTGGAAAGGTCACTAAGAGTTGAGAGGTCACTAACACAAACCCTATCTTATCCACAAATATCTCAAGAAAAATCAGGCAGTGGTGTCATACCTGTTGTAGATGAGAGGTAAGCTTTTCAGTGCTCCTGCTAGTCTGCTCCTCCACAGCAAGATCAGTGTGCAGCTGTGTAGCAGGTTAGTCCTGATGCATTGAAATACTTAATTTGTTGCAAGGCACTTGCATCAGAAGATATTAACAAAAGGGGTGACTTGCCTCATAACTTGCATCAGTTTGGATTTTCTAACACAGCTGCATCAAATCCTGATGTGGCTGCACAAAGCCCCCTTGCACCAAGACTTCATCCAACAGCCAGGTGCCCCAGGTAGCAAAGGGCACCACTTAGACCAGCCAGGGGGTGATCCAAGTGGCTTGTGTCAGTAGGACAAAGTCAGACAATTGGGCTGTCAGGGACCAAAAGGGCACAGGAGGTGGCACAGGGTAGTCAGGGAAACAGCAGGGAAGCACACAATGGGGTGCATTTGTGTACTGTATTGTACTATGTATTATAGTGCACAGGGGGTGTCCAGGGACAGATCATAACATGGAACCAGGAGGGCATAGGTCTGACAGCTGCACATTCTATCCTCAGACCCCCACCATACAGTATAATGCATATTACAGTACCATAAACAAAATATATGCAATTGCAAATGCACCTCATCAGGTGCCACAGCACTCCCATAAATGCACAGATGTCTCCCCAAAAACCCTCTGCCACCTCAATGCCCCTTCTTTTCCAGGCCCCCTCCTGTCCAGATCAGTCACCACCACCCCATTCTGGCCCCTTTAGTGTTGTGCTGGGTGGGGGTGGCATATTCTGTAGCATTTCCTGCAGGTGTGACAGCTGTTTCATGCAGCTGTTGACTTGTGGAAAATCAAGGGAATTTGGTGCCAGGTCCCTGATTATTATAAAATTTGGTGCAGGGTCTCTGGCAAACCCGGAGTTTGCTGCATCCTTGGTGTGATGCAACTTATATCACTCTAAGGAGTCTTTGAGAGTCATGCCCCTTGTGCCATTTTTGGGCTCTTTGCCACACAGAAAGCATTTCTTGCAAAATAGGGTGCACGGCACTTGGCACACCCGAATTGATTGCAAGGAGGACATTTGACACACCTTGCATCATTCTAAGGGCCCTTTGAAAACCTGGCCCAATGTCTGTTGTTAGGAATTAGGCCACATACTATTTGGAATAAGATAAAGCAGGCTTCACCTTCTACATGTAATATTGTGAACTCACCTATATATTGTGCTTCAAATTTTAATGTTTGAAGTTTATAAATAGAGTATACTGGATAAACCTTTTCTAAGTTAAAAACATCAATGCAGTCTAAAACAGAAATGTGTAATTATTTATTGTCATCTATTGAGAACAAGGTGTTACTGTATATGGATTGACACAATTTGCAAAGTTTGTGAGGAATTGTTTATGTACTTGAATACTGTCTGCTAAAAATGTTTAGTTTATCTCTTTCACTTAGAATATATACCAACAGATGTAAGCAAGAATCGTCTACCCAGATTTTAGCATTTGTTATGTATTGTATGTTTTTTTCTGTTATAACTCTGTCTCATTTTTATACATTTGAATACATTTGAACCTTGAACCTGTCTGATTTTTATTTATGTTGGCTCCAGAACTACACTGTTTAGTAGTGATGTACTGCTTTGCACAATACCCATTTTTGTATTAAAAGGTTTCAGACTAGCTCATTTTTTCTTAAATAATTGTTTGAAGAGGTTGGCAAATAAAGGACATTCTTTGCCCCCTGGGCCCAAGAGCCAGCTACAATTCTATTTGCATATACTGTAGAAACAAGCCCACTTAAACGTGGGGAGTATGTACATAATGTCTGAACTTAGTATTCACCATTTTTACTGAAAAAATCTGTTAGACCTGTACTATCAAACTTTTTTCGACTTGCACATACTGCATATTTTTTAAAACATTGTCCTTAGTGAAGTCTGATTTATATGTGAATCTTATCTAGATAGAAAATAAATGAAACAGTTACCCTTTATTATGCTGTGTTATAGAAAATACAAGCCTGATCCTGTACTGAAATGAACAAAGCACAACTACACAGCCGACTGTTGTTTTCCATTAGTTGATGTATAAGTATAGCCAGTATTAGGAAGTATCTGTTAAATATAATACTATATGAAATGCAGAAAAGCAAGTCCCAGCCTGTAGACATATAGCAAATCACAATACTCTGTTTTATCATCTGAAGAACTGGATTACAAGCATTACCCAGTGCTAATGAAGTGATATACTATATGGATGCATTGTATGCTATATGAAAAGCCTTTCCAACATCTACTTCATCAAATTACAACATAAACTGGCCATAAAACAAATGAGTTCTGGATGTGGTACTAATTTAATTAATGTCATTATTTGTAACCTAAACTGTAAATGTTTAATACAGGACTGATACTAATGAGATGGCTTAGCCAACAGTAGAAAAGCCTCTGCTGGTATCAGTGGAACTCAGTTAAACAACAAGTGAGAACACATTTAAAGAGCACTGCATCAGCATGACGGCTGCAGAAAAATCAAGGACTCATTTAAAAACATGTTGAAAATAGGAAACAAGAACTGGCTTGTTGTGTCATATATAAAATAATTATATATAGGTGACATTCTATGAGAGAGCTTAAAATATGATTGTTATTCAGTGTATAACGTTGATGTCATTGTTACCATGCAACAAGTTGCTAAGCAAAATGAAACCATGAGTGCAAGAAAGCAACTACATCAACAGTTTACACTAACAATTATATTTTAAGCCACCTCATAGAATATCAATGGGATTCAAATAACTTAGTTACTAGCAAGATACAATTGAAATTACTTGTAAAATAATACACGTTTTGATATAATTTCATTAGTAGTTACACAGACAAACAAAATAATAAGCTTTGTTCTGCAAATTTATGTTCTCCAATGGTATATATGTTATTCCTTATTACATAAAATGAAGAGCTTGGTACCCAAGTCTCTTGACAATACAGAATTACATTAATCCTGCTGTGTCTTAGGCATTGCGAGTTTTGTTGTGTGGGTACCTGATCATGCATATATTGTGGATCCCTTTTTCAGTGTCACTGTTCAGAATTCTTTAAAAGCATGCTTTGAAAAACTTTACAACACACTGACTGAATGAAATGTAAAAAAATAGGAAACTAAGCATAAGCAGCCAGTAAGTCATGGGTTTAGCAGTGTAGCAAAGTAACACCTACTGCTGTACTCACCACAGACATGCCTTTTGTCAGTTTTGTTCTGTTGGATACAGGTTAGTGAGATACATTTAAAAATACAGTATCTTAGAAAATGGTGATGTGATATGCTGTGATGTGATGTGATGTGATATAATGGGCACAGATGCCCTGTTGAATGCCAGTCAACCTAGCATGAGAAAATGTATTGAAATTAAAAATGCATCTGCTCCGAAAGAGTTAGGATTTTAGCTCTTGATATAGTCACTCACCTGAAAGAACAATGAACAAAAGGACCTGCACTTAGTAACCCCACTGAAGGAGCACATGGCTCTGAATATGCATGGGATAGCTGTTGATGTGGACAGTATATTGTGAACTGATGCACTTTTTAATATACATTAAATAAATCTTGCTATTTATGTATTTACTTCTGAGTGCAGTCCTTTCATTCATTTTTGTTCCAAGTTGCTTGGATCTGCACCATAGAGTGTGAAGTTCTGGGGAGCCTTTGTGATTTTTGTTCTCACTCATATGAAAGATGTGATGTTACTTTGGTCCTTCCCCTACTTGCATGTATGTAAGTGTGTGGTGGGGGGGAATGTGCAGTTAGGGTTTCCTCGCTTTTGTCACTGTGGAACAACACCTAACTGATGCATTAAATGGAGTTTTTTGCCATGAATATATATATATATATATATAGATATATTATGGTAGCAATGGTAGCACGGTAGTGCTACCATAGTTAGGGTTGAGTAGCACGTTTAAGGTTAAAGGGTCAAATTTTGCACCTTAATAACTTTGCCACTGTTCAACAGATTTGCCTAAGATTTGGGATGCATGATTGGGGATAGTAGATCTTGGTATCTGCCTTGTTTCATACTGGTCAGGTATATGGCTGTGGAGTTATTAAGCAACAACCAATTGCGCAATTAAGATTTTTTGTGATTTTCTTTGCTCTCGCCTACAGGTCGCACGGTTTGTGCGACCGGGCTGAAAACTTCAGGGAATCTGTGGCCAGGGTCCCCGATGTGTCTTTAGAAAATTTCATGAAAATATATTGAACGGTTCAAAAGTTATTCAAAAAACAAGTTCCCATTATAAGTCAATGGGAAAAGTTAAAATATTCAACACTTTCGCAAATCCACTTTTTAGTGTCACAAATGGCCCCAGTAGTGTAGCAAATGTGCCATTTTGTTTTCAGTTGGTGATCAGAAAAATGCTTGGCATTTAAATTTGGGACCCTCTAGGGACACAATTATTTTTGTGTTCACGTAGTCGGACCCTGAGGATGCTAGCCATGTCTTTATTTTGGGGTAAAACATCTCAGAAATATGTTTTTCAAATTTCTGGAACAAGTAGTGTCACAAAGTAGTGTCACACTCATGACACTTTTCCAAAATTTTGCGAAAATTGCCGCAAATTGTGACACTACTTTTTCAGACTTAGCCAAAATGACAGGAATTCTTTGCCACCCTGCTGCAAAAGAATGGTTTGGTCCTTTGGGCTGAAATTTGGAAGGATGGCAGCCAACATCTCATAGATGTGCTTTTTGGTGGTTTGAGAAAAATATTGCACAGCTGCCAAGTTACGGTACTCCAAAGTTGGCGTTTTTTCCCATAGATTAACATGGTGGCGTCCGCCGCTCCTTTTGGGGCTCGTAACTCGAAAACAGTGCGAGATACAGAATTTTTGTTGCAAGTTGCATAGAACAATAGGCTATGTAATTGCAAAAACCTAGCCAGGAAAATCAAGATTTTGGTGACATTTAAATTTTTTTTCTACGTCTTGTGGTTGCTGAGGTATTAGCAATTAAGTACTTCCAATGCTCATTTTAAGCTTCAATCCCCATTACAATGCATACATTCTTTGTACATACTGTGTATCTGTATGCATCTGTTTGGCAAAAACAGGGTATGTGCTTCTGTTACTTTTACAGTTATTGTTTCCACTTGCGCTTATGTCCCCATTTGTGTTACCGTTCCCATGTATACCACCATGTGCGTTACTGTTTGCGTTGTCATTCGCGCTTGCATTTTTCGTTACTGTTACCATTTGCATTTCCACTAATGTTTCTGTTTGCATTTTTGTTTGCATCACCATGCGCATTGCCATTTGCGTTTCCGGCAGCCGTTTCATTTGCATTTCTGTTTCTCTTTTGTTTTGCGTCTTCCTTGCTGTTACTGTTACCATTCACATTTGCAATTGTGTTACTGTGCCCGAGCACATTACAGTTTGCATTTCCATATGCGGTTGCATTTCCTTTTGCGCTTCTGTTTGCTTTGCTGTTATTGTTGCTGTTACCAATACCATTTCTGTTTATAATTGCGGTACTGTGCCCGTGCGCATTTCAGTTTGCGTTTCCATATGCGCTTCTGTTCCCGTTTCTGTTTCTCTTCCCTTTGGCATTATTCTTCATGTTAACGATTTGCATTTACAATTGTGGTACTGTGCCTGTGCGCATTACAGTTTGCATTTACGTGTTCGCTTGTGTTTGCGTTTCCATTTCTGTTCCCTTTCGCGTTCTTTTTGCTGTGACACTTAACATTTCCATTTAAAATACCACTGCCATCACTGTTTGCATTACCAGTTGTGTTTTTGTATGCACTTCAATGCCCGTTTGCATCACTGTTCGCTTTGGCGTCACTTTGAGCTTGCGTTTCTATTAATATTTCCTTTACCATTTACGTTTGCATTACCATGTGCACCACTGTTCGTGCTTCTGTTTGCTTTGCTGTTCCTGTTACTATGTCACAAGACATCAAGTGGCGCCACATTACATTCACTATTTCTCATCACCATTCTCAAAAAGAAGGGAAATTAGAGGCATAAAACTCTGTTTAATGCATTAGTTAGGGTTGTTCCACAGTGAGAAAAGAGAGGAAATTCGGTGTTAGGGTTGAAAGCCCCCCTTGGACCTCCCAGCCCACCCCTCAACTGGCATCAGGGTGCGCACTGGGGTCGTCTGTCCTAACTCTCACCCCATTCTCCTATACCTCTGCTTCTTCACACATGTGATGGGGTGAGAGTTAGGGCTGATGACCCCAACATGCTCCCCGATGCCAGTTGGTGATGTGGGCTGGAGAGCTGCAAGGGGGGCTTTCAACCCTAACACCGAATTTCCTTGCTTTTGTCACTGTGGAACAACCCTAACTAATGCATTAAATAGAGTTTTTTACCTCTAATATATGTGTATATATATATATATATATATGTTTTTTTTGGTTTATTTTAATTGATTAACCAGGAGAGACATACTAAGCTGACAGTTTGTTTACAGGTGCAACCTGGGAGCACAGGGAAGTTAAGTGACTTGCTCAGGGTCACACAGTATGCAAGTGGGGGCTGTGGGATTCAAACCCAGGTCTCCAGATTTGTAGTTCAGAGACTTAAACCACTGCGCTATACTGCCTCCAATATGTATGTATGTATATATATATATATATATATATATATGTATGAGGTGTGCGGTCACACTCTGGTATACCCACACCTTGGTGTGCATTTTTACAGCTGAGTGCATCAACCACCCAAGGCATGCATATATCGGAGCTGACTGCACACCCTACAGTGGGTTATCTATCTTATGAAATGGCAAAATTGTTTTGGAGGGGGATGAGAGTGCAGGTGTGTGGTCGCACTCTGATATACACACAATCATTTGATGTGTTTCAACCAAACAGCAGAGATAATTTTCCTACTCATTTTATATATAAAAATAAATATTTATATATATTATAGTGGCACAGTAGTGCCACTGTAGTTAGGGTTGAGTACCCCATTTAAGGTTAAATCTGAAATTTGGCAGCTTAATAACTTTGCCACTGTAAAATGGAGGTGCCTGAAATTTGGCATGCATAGTCTGGTACCATAGATCTCTGGACCTGCCAAGTTTTGATATGGTCAGATGTACGGTTGTGGAGCTACAGAGCAGCAAACAATGCACAAATTACTCATTTTTGCACATTCTTTGCTCATGCCTACAGCCCGCACAGTTTATGTGACCAGTCCAAAACCTTCAGGGAGCATGCAGATGGGGTCCCCAATAAGCCTTTTGAAGATTTCAGGACAAAATATTAAATGGTTCAAAAGTTATTCCAAAAACAATGTTCCCATTATAATCAAAGGGAAAAGTTAACAAAATATGCAAAAGTGTCGCAAATGCACTTTTTACTTTTGCAAATGACCCTTGTAGTGTGGCAAATCAGCCATCTTGTTTTCAGTTGGTTGCCATGTGTGCAAATGCCAAGAGCCTTAGCAACAAGATGGAAGATCTGGAGGCTGTCATTGTGCAGTCAGACCTGGACATTGTGGCCATCACTGAAACCTGGTGTAATGATAACCATGACTGGGAGATGGCCATACCTGGCTACAACATATTCAGAAGAGACAGAGCAGGCAGGAAGGGAGGAGGAGTGGCATTGTATGTGAAAAATGACATAAGGGCCACAGAGATCCAGGAGGAACAAAATGGGGGAGAGATACTGTGGGTTAAGCTGGAAAGAAAATGGAACAGCCATCCACAGGTGTGGTCTATGAGACCACCAGCCCAGGAGGAAGAAACAGATAGGGAGCTGATGCTAGCCATCCAAAGGATGGCAGACAAGGGCAGGTAGTACTGGTTGGAGACTTCAATATTCCAGGCATGGACTGGAGCATCCCAGCAGCAGCATCAACTAGGAGCAGATTTATCCTGGACTCCCTTCAGGGTGCCTTCCTCAAGCAACTGGTCATGGAACCAACTCAGCAGAAGGCAATACTGGACCTTGTGCTCACAAACAGGGACAGTGTGATGGGGTAACAGTGGGGGAGCACCTGGGGAACAGTGACCACCAGTCATTGTGGTTTGAAATCACAGAAAGAGCAGAACCAAACCACACAAAAACACGTAACCTGGATTTTAGGGGGGCAGACTTTGGGAAAATGGGGAGATACTTGAAAGAGACATTAAGGGGAATGGGACAGGAATCAGGGGTTGAGGAACAGTGGGCAGTATTTAAAATGGAGATTACAAGAACAACAGAATTATGCATTAAGCAGGTTAGCAAAAGGAAAAGGAAGAGGAGACCATTATGGTTTTCCAAAGAGGTAGCAAAGATAGTGAAAGCCAAAAAGATTGCATTCAGGCAATACAAAAAGACACAGGCAGAAGGGGATAGGGAGAAGTACCAGGAGAAGCAAAGGGAGGCAGGGAGGTCAGTAAGGGAAGCCAAAGCTCAGACAGAAGAACACATTGCAAAATCAGTGGGTAGAGGGGACAAAACCTTTTACAGGTACATAAGTGAAAAAAGAAAGACAAAGGGAGGGATAGTGAGACTGAAGGGGGAGGATGGGGGCCGCGTGGAGGATGACAACAGTAAATCTGACATATTGAACAGGTATTTCTGCTCAGTCTTTACTGAGCAAGAGGAGGTAATGGGTCTGAAGGGAGAACAAGGGTGAGAATGGTGCAGAAATGGACACAAGTCCCTTTACACGAAAGGGTCCTGAAGGAACTGGAAGTAAAAAGAGTTGATAAAGCAATGGAGCCAGATGGGGTGCACCAGGGTCCTTAAGAACTAAGAGAGGTGGTGACTGAACCTCTGGCTATCCTGTTTAGCCAATCACTGATAACAGGAGGTACCAAAGACTGGAGGACAGCAGATGTAGTCCTCTTTACAAAAGGGAACAAAGAGGAAGCAGGGAACTACAGACCAGTCAGCCTCACCTCGGTAGTGGGGAAGATCATGGAAGCACTACTGAAGGAGAGATTGGTGGAACATCTGGTTGTTAATGGACTACAGGACCCAAAGCAGCATGGCTTCACCAGGGGGAGGTCATGTCAGACCAACCTCATTGAATTGTTTGACTGGGTGACTAGGGAGGTGGATCAGGAGAGGGCAGTGGACATGGCCTATCTGGACTTCAGCAAGGCCTTTGACACTGTGCCACATAGAAGACTATTACACAAACTGGGGAATACGGTGTGGGCAGGACAGTAGTGTGGTGGGTAGGTAACTGGCTGGGTGGCAGAACACAGAGAGTGGTGGTAAATGGCTGTCACTCCACAGAGGGATGAGTGACCAGTGGGGTACCACAGGGATCAGTGTTGGGACCGGTCCTATTCAACATCTTCATCAGTGACATTGCACAGAACCTAGAAGGCAGAATTTCACTGTTCGCTGATGACACAAAGCTCTGTAACAGAGTAGACACACCAGAGGGTGTAGACAGAATGAGAAGGGACCTGCAGAAACTTGAAGAATGGTCAGGGGTTTGGCAGTTGAAATTCAATGCAAAGAAGTGCAAGATAATGCATATGGGACACAAAAACCCTGGCACAATATATCAGTTGGGGGATGAGGATATAGCATGCACCAAGCAGGAAAGGGATCTTGAGGTTATCATCTCTGATGACCTCCAGGTAGGGAAACAGTGTGACAAGGCAGCAGGTAAAGCAAATAGGATGCTGGGATGTATGGCAGCGGCATCACCAGCAGGAAAAGGGAGGTCATAATTCCGCTATACAAGACAGTAGTGAGGCCCCACCTGGAGTACAGTGTACAGTTCTGGAGACCATACCTACGTAAGGACATAGACAGGGTAGAGAAGGTTCAGAGGAGGGCAACAAAGATGGTGCATGGATTGCATCACAAGTCCTATGAAGACAGGTTGAAGGAACTGAACATGTACTCCCTGGAGGAGAGGAGGGAGAGAGGGGATATGTTAGAGACATACAAGTATCTCACAGGGAGGAACAGGGTGCAGGAATACACTATTTTTAAGTGAAAAAGATGTTCCAGGACTAGAGGGCATGGGATGAAGTTGGAGGGAGGACGATTCAGAGGAAACATGAGGAAGAATTTCTTCACAGAACGGGTGGTGGACAAGTGAAACACCCTGCCAGAGGAAGTGATGGGGGCTGAAACAATCACAGGATTTAAGAATGCATGGGATATACATAAAGGAATTCTGGAGGTCAGGGGTAAGGGGCAACAGACTTCTAGGAAAGCATAAACTGAACTTACAAGCTCAAATGGGCAGACTGGGTGGGCCATAGACCCTTATCTGCCGACACTGTCTATGTATCTATGTATCTATGTCACAGAAATGTAAATTTGGGACCATCTGGGGACATAATTCTTGTTGTGTTCACGTAGTTGAGCCCTGAGGATGCTAGTCGTGTCTTTTTTGGTGGGGTAAAATCCCCCAGAAAAATGTTTTTTAAATTTTTGTAAAAAGTAGTGTCACAAAGTACTTTTGCATATGCGACACTTTTGTAATTTCATTGGCAAAATTGTTGTGATTTGCGAAAGTACTTTGGGACACTATGGTCAAAACAATAGGGGAATTTGCCACCCTGCTGCAAAAGAATGGTTTGGTATTTTGGGCTGAAATTTGGAGGGAAGACAGCTAAGATCACACATATGTGCCTATTGGTGGTTTGGTAAAAAAAATATTAGAGGGCTGCAAAGTTACGGCACTCCAAAGTTGACAATGTTTCCCATAGGATAACATTACAGCGTCTGGCGCACCTTACAGGGCCTGTATCTCGAAAACAGTTCGAGATACAGAATTTTTGTCAGAAGAATGGTGTGTCCCCCACTAGGGGACTAAGTAAAAAACTAGCCTGGAAAGTCATAAATAATACGAGATTTTTATTTTTTTTCTACGTCGCACGGTTCCTGAGATATAAGGAATTTAGCATTCCAAGAGCTCATTTTCTGCTCTGAGGGCCATTATTATGCATACATTATTTGTATTCACTGTGCTTCTGAATGCACCTTTTTGGGAAAAAAAGGGTGTGTGTTTGTGTTACTGTTACCGTTAGCGTTTCCACCTGTGTTTCCGTTACTGTTTGCATTAGCATTTCCGTTTACGTCACTGTGTGCATTACCCTTTGCATTTGTATTTGTGTTTGTGTTACTGTTATCGTTTGCATTTCCATTACAGTTTTAGTTTGCATTTACTTTTACGTCACTGTTTGAGTTACCATTGCATTTGCATACGTGCTTGCATTTGCATTTCTGTTTGCTATACTGTTTCCTTTGGCATCATCGTTGGTGTTACCGTAACAGTTTGTGTTTCCAATTGCGTTACCGTTACTGTTTGCATGTTCGTTACCATTTGCGTTTCCATTGGCATTAGCATTTGTGTTATCGGTAGCTTTTCTGTTGTCAAGTGTGTAACTGCTTCATTCTGCATCACCGCTGCCATTATCGTTTGTGTTTCTGTTTGCGTTTCTGTTACAGTTTGCATTTTTGTTACTGTTTTTGTTACCGTTTGCATTTCTGTTGCCGTTAGTGTTTGCGTAACTGTTTGCATTACCGTTTCTGTTTTCATTTACATTTGAGCTTGCGTTTCTCTTACCATTTGCATTATCGTTTCTGTTTGCGTCACTGTGTGTGTTAGTAATTGTGCTTGCGTTTGCATTACTGTTAGCATTACTATTTTCTTTTACCTCACTGTTGCCATCACCGTTTGCATTAACGTTACCATTTGTGTCTTTGTGTTTGCGCAGTGCAGTGCAAAACATTATATTTTTGCTATTTTTCTAGACTGCCTTCCATAACGCATAGTGCAGCCAGTGTGTGGTTGATTGATCTGAAACTTGCCAAGAAGAAAGACCAGTGTTGATGAAATATGCCAGTCTTTGTTTGGTGAAAAAAATGTTATTCCATTCCAGAGTTACTGCCATTTGAAGTTGGCACCCCTCACAGTTACAGATTTGTCAGCCTGCAGGTCTGCCATTTTAGCACATTTTTGGCCACAACTTCCTCCATTTTGTGGTGGAACACTTCTTAAAGGTGCAGAAAAGCAAAAATTGAATATCTCTGGAATGGTTTGGTCTTCTCACATGAAATTTGGAGGGTGTCCAGTGGATGTCCTGGGGATGTGAGCAATGCTGCTTACATGTTGGAAAAATAATTTGCTGTGGAGATACTGCATGATGCAGTTAACGTTTTGCACATAGCATTCTGAATAATGTTATTGATTTGAAATTTATAGCGTTGGTAGCCCTTGTGGTATGGAGGTGCCTTGCTGTGGTTTGCTGTGTAAAACATTAACAAGTGCTGAATTATGCCACTCTGATGAATGAAAATTTGGTTCATTGCGCTTCAATAACTTCTGAACCATGTATCCGATTTGCCTGGCATTTGGAATGTACAAAGATTTGTAATACATCTTTGACTGTGACAATGTTCAGGTTGCTGGCATTTACATTTGCTGAATTGTCCATGTTACGTTGTTTGCTCATGGTGCTGTGCGACTGTTGAACAGATGTACACACAATTGTGGACACATGGTGTGCTATGGTACATGTCTTCTTTTAACAATTTTTGGTTCTGTCGGATATACGGTTCTTGTGTAGCAAAGTGGCAAAAATGTTATTTGGAGCACTCCTGTGCAGTTTCATAGCACAGTCAGTGTGTGATTGATTGATCTGAAACTTACCACGTAGAAAGACATGTATTCAAGGAACATACCAGTTTTTGTTTGGTGAAAAAATTTCATACCGTTCCAGAGTAATTGCCATTTGAAGTTGGCCCTCCTCACAGTTACAGATTTTTTGTCTGCCAGGTCACCATTTTAGATCATTTTTGGCTGTGATTTCTGCCATTTTGTGGTGAAAGACTTCTTAAAGGTGCAGAAATGTAAAAATTGAATATCTCTGGAATGGTTTGGTCTTTTGACATGAAACATGGAGGGTGCTGAGTTGATGTCCTGGGGATGTGAATAATGCTGTTTACATGTTGGAAAATTCATTCAATGTGGAGATACTGCATGACACAATTAATGTTTTGCACATAGCATTCTGCATGATTCTACTGGCTTGAAATTAATAGCATAGGTAGCCCTAGTGGTGCAGAGGTGCCTTGCAGTGGTTTGGTGTGTAAAACATTAACAGGTGGGGAATTATGCCATTCCGACAAATGAAAATTTGGTTCATTATACTTCAATAACTTCTGAACTATGTAACTGATTTGCCTGGCATTCTGAATGCAGAAAGATTTATAATACATCTTTGACTGTGACAATTTTTTGGGTCACTGGCACTTACGGTTGCTGACTTGTCCATGTTACGTTGTTTGCTCGTGGCGCTGTGTGACCATTGAATGGATGTACACACAATTCTGGACACATGGTGTGCCATGGTACATGTCTTCATGTACCAATTTTCATTTCAGTTGGTCATACAGTTTTTGTGAAATGAAGTGACAAAAAATCACATGGTCAGGCCCCGCGCTCCCACCACCACCACATTCCATTCACTATTTATAGGGCACTGTCTCAAAAAGAAGGGAAATTCATGGCAAAAAAATTCAATTTAATGCATCAGTTAGGGTTGTTTCACAGTGACAAAAGCAAGGAAATTCGGTGTTAGTGTTGCCACTCCTTGCACCCCACGCCCACCTTGTCCCCAGCTACAGGCATCAGGGTGTACATTGGGGTCGTCGGTCCTAACTCTCACCCCATTCTCCTATACTGCACCACCTCAGCTTATGTACACATGGAATGCGGTGAGAATTAGGACCGATGACCCAACACACACCCCGATGCCTGTTGGTGGGGACGGGATGGGCATGGGGTGCAAGGGATGGCAACCCTAACACTGAATTTCCTCACTTTTGTCACTGTGGAACAACCCTAACTGATGCATTAAATGGAGTTTTTTGCTATATAAATATTATAGTGGCATGGTAGTGTCACTATAGTTAGGGTTGAGTACCCCATTTAAGGTTAAATCTGACATTTTGCAGCCTAATAACTTTGCTGCCATATGACAAATGTGCCTGAAATTTAGAATGCACAGTCTGGTACCATAGATCTCTGGACCTGCCAAGTTTTGTTATGGTCAGATGTAAAGTTGTGGATCTACAGTGCACCAGAAAATGCATAAATTCCGTATGTTTTTGCATTTCTTTGCTCGTGCGTACAGCACGCATGGTTTGTGTGAGTGGTCTGAAACCTTCAGAGAAGATTCAGCCAGGGCCCCTGATGTGCCTTTCAAAGATTTTGTGAAGAAATATTAAACAGTTAAAAAGTTATTAAAAAAAAAATTGTTCCGCATTATAGTCTATGGGAAAAGTTAAAATATGTGAAAGTGTTGCAAATGTAGTTTTTACTTTTGCAAAAGACCCTTTTACTTTTGAAAATCAGCAATTTCTTTTCAGTTGGTGGTCAGAGAAATGCTTGGCATTTAAATCTGGGACCCTCTAGGGACACAATTCTTTTTTTGTTCACCTAGTCGAGCCCTGAGGAAGCTAGCCATGTTTTTTTTTGTGGGTAAAACACCCCAGGAATATGTTTTTTAAATTTTTGTAAAAAGTAGTGTCATAAAGTACTTTCGCCTATATGACTCTTTCATGATTTGTTTTGCAAAGTGTATTGATTTGCGAAAGTACTTTGCGACACTATGGCCAAAACAATAGGGAATCTTTGCCACCATGCTGCAAAAGAGCGGTTTGGTCTTTTGGCCTGAAATGTTCAGGTCAGAAAGCCACAATCCCACACATGTGCCTTTTTGTGGCTTGGTGACAAAATATTAGAGAGTTGAAAAGTTACAGCACTCCAAAGTTGATGATTTTTCCCATAGGATAACATTATGGCGTCCGCCGCACCTTTCGGGGCCAGTATCTGAAAAACGGTTTGAGATACGGACTTTTCGTCAGAAAACTGCTTAGTCCCCCTGGAGGAGGCTAAGTGCAAATCTATCCTGAAAAGTCATAAATAATATGATATTAAAAAAATGTTTCTATGTTGTACGGTTCCTGAGATATAGGCAATTTAGTATTCTAAGAGCTCATTTTCTAGTATGAGGGCATTATTATGGCAACATTCTTTCTATTCACTGTGCTTCTCAATACACCTTTTTGGGACAAAAAAGCATGTGTGTTTGCATTACTGTTACTGTTAGCATTTGCGTTTATATTTCCTCTTGCATTTCTGTTACCATTTGCGTTACCGTTTACGTTTGCATAAATGTGTGCATTACCGTTTGCGCTTGCATTACCGTTTGCATTACTGTTTCTTTTTGCATCACCCTTTGCATTACTGTTTGCATTTGCATTACCATTACCATTTGCGTTTGCGATTGCGTTTGTGTAACTCTAACCATTTGCATTACTGTTTCCATTAGTGTTTGCACTTGCGTTTACGTTACCATTTACGTTACCATTTCCTTTTGCATCACCGTCACTGTTAGTGCTATCATTACCTTTTGCGTTTGTACTTGCGTTTGTGTTGCCGTTTGCGTTTACATTTATTTATTTTTTTTTTATTTATTTGTTCTAGGATTACAAATACCTTTGAGCCGAGGCTCTTTTACAAAGGTTCCATGTCACTGGTACAACTGAGACAATCATAAGCAAAGATAACAGTTTATAAAATAAATAAAAAAACACATAGTCTTGTAGATGAAAAAAGAACAATAAGGTGAAACTTTGGGGAGGGGAAAGGGAAAGAAGGAGGGCAAAATCAGGGAGACTAAGTGGATGGGAGAAAAGGGGAGGTAGGTTGGGTGGGACAGAGAGAGAAGGGGTGGAAGGCAGATAAGAATAGAGGTAGTGCAGCCGGGTGGCATTTGTCATGGGCCAGCAGGGGAGGTGAAGATAGGAGGGGGGGTTCTGGCAAAGTGCAGGAGTAGATGTGGATCCAAAAAGGGCATCTTCAGCTATGGTTTGTGTCACCATTACCATTATTGTTAGCATTTTGTAAACAAAGTGAGATACAGACATTTCGCTACTATTGCCTCAGATCACCTTTGCGCCGTTATCTTGGAAACAAAAGCAAGATACACACTTTTCGCTATTGTTGGCTTAGATCACCTTTGTGCCATTATCTTGGAAACAAAGCGAGATACAGACTTTTCGGTACTGTTGGATCACATTGCCTTTGTGCCATTATCTCAGAAACGAAACGAGATGCAGACTTTTCACTACTGTTGCCTTATATCACTTTGCTGTTACTGTTACCGTTTGTGTTTGCATTTGCGTTATGATTTGCATTATGAGTTGCATTTGCATTTCCGTTTGCATTACCGTAACAGTTAGCATTTGCATTTGCGTTAACATTTCTGTTGGTGTTAGTTATTATTAGCATTTCCATGTCACTCACTGTTACATAACTGTTAGCATTAGCATTATTGTTACAATTATTATGCAGACATGGGCAGCATGGTGGGAGAGTGGGGGGCACCACACTCCCACCTCCACATTCCATTCAGTATTTATATTGCACATTCTCAAAAAGAAGGGAAATTCATGGCAAAATCCTCCATTTAATGCATCAGTTAGGATTGTTCCACAATGACAAAGGTGAGAAAATTCAGTGTTAGGGTTACCACCACTTGCAACCCCAGGCATGCCTTGTCCCCACCAACAGGCATCAGAGTGTGCATCTGGGTCATTAGGCCTAACTCTCACCCATTTTCCTATACTGCACTACCTCAGATTATTTACCTATGGAATGGGGTGAGAGTTAAGGCTGATGACCCCAATGCACACCCAGATGCCTGTTGGTGGGGGCAAGGCAGGCCTGGGGGTGCAAGTGGTGGTAACCCTAACACTGAATTTTCTTACCTTTGTCATTGTGGAGTTAGGACCGATGACCCCAACGTGCACCCCAATGCCGGTTGGGGGGGTTGGCTGAGGGGTCCAATGGGGGTTTTCAACCCTAACACTGAATGTCCTCACTTTTGTCACTGTGGAACAACCCTAACTGAAGCATTAAACAGAGCTTTTTGCCTCTAATTTACCTTCTTTTTGAGAATGATGATGACAAATAGTGAAAGTAATGCAGCAGCAGGAGCACGGGGCCCTTTGGGCCCCACACTCCCACCATGAAATGTCTTGTGACATAGTAACAGGAATAGCAACACAAACAGAAGTGCCAATAGTGGTGCACATGGTAACAGAAACATAAATGGTAAGGGAATTGTTAACAGAAATGCAAGCGCAAAGTGACGCCAAAGTGAGCAGTAATGCAAACAGACATTGGAACAAAACTGGTAGCATGAACAGTGATGGCAGCAGTATTTTAAATGGAAATGTTTAGTGTCACTGCAAAAAGAACGTGAAAGGGAACAGAAATGCGAACGTGAGCGCAGAGCCACAGTACCACAATAGTAAATGCAAATGGTAAAGTTAACATGAAAAATAATGCCAAAGGAAACAGAAATGGAAATGGGAATGGAAGTGCATACAGAAATGCAACCCGTAATGTGCATGGTCACAGAACCACAATTGTTAATGCAAATGGTAATGGTAACAGCAACGATAACGCCAAAGGAAAGAGAAATGCAAATGCAAGTGAGTACAGAAATGCAAACTGTTATGCGCACGGTCATGGTACTGCAGTTGTAAACACAAATGGTAACAGTAACAGCAAAAATAATGCCAAAGGAAACAGAAACGAAACAGAAATGCAAGAGCATATGAAAATGCAAACCATAACGTACGAGGAAGGTACCACAATTGCAAATGAAACTGGTAATGGTAATAGTTACAATAATGCCAAACGACATAGAAACCCAAGCTAAAATGCAGACCGTAATGCACACGGTGGCGTAGATAGTAATGGTGCCACAAACGGTAATGGAAACGCAACTGGAAATGCTAACTGGCACAATAATGAAAGGGCACACCCTTCTTTTCCTCAAAAAATGCATTGGAAAACACAGTGAAAACAAAGAATGTATACACAACAATGGGCCTCGGAGCAGAAAATGAGGACTTGGAATATTAAATTGCTTATATCTCAGAAACTGTATGACGTAGAAAAAAATGTAAATTTCATATGAATTATGACTTTCCTGGCTAGTTTTGTACTTAAACCTTATGAGGGAGCTAAGCAGTTTTGTGATGAAAAGTCTGTATCTCGCATAGTTTCCGAGATACGGAGCCCGAAAGGCGCGAAGGGCACTGCAATGTTAGCAATGGGAAAAAGCATTAAATTTGGAGTACCCTCACTGTGCCGCCCTGTAATATTTTTTCTCCAAACCACCAAAATGCACATCAGCGGGATGTTGGCTTTCTTCTCTCCAAATTTCAGCCCAAAAGACCAAACCGTTATTTTGCAGCAGGGCGGCAAAGGATTCCTGTAATGCGGCGGATGCCGTAATGTTATCCTATGGGAAAAAGTGTCAACTTTGGAGTGCCGTAACTTTGCCGCCCTGCAATATTTTTTTCACCAAAATACTGAAAAGCTCATTTGTGAGATGTTGGCTGTGTTCCCTCCAAATTTCAGCCCAAAAGACCAAACCGTTCTTTTGCAGCAGGGTGGCAAAGAATTGCTGTCATTTTGCCATTGCCTGGAAAAGTAGTGTCGTAATTTACCAAAGCTTTTGCAAAAATTTGCGACACTTTCGTGTGTGCCACACTACTTTGTGAAAGTACTTTTTCCAGAAAATTGAAAAACATATTTCTAGGTTGTTTAAGCTCAAAATAAAGACATGCCTAGCATCCTCAGGGTCTGACTAGGTAAACACAAAAAGAATTGTGTTGCTAAAGGATCCCAAATTTAAATGCCAAGCATTTTTCTCATCACCAACTGAAAACAAAATGGTGGATTTGTAAAAGTAAAATGGCCATTTGCGAAAGTAAAAACTGCATTTGTGCGAAAGTGTTGAACTTTTTGTTAACTTTTTCCATGGACTTATAATTGGAAATTGTTTTTTGAATAACTTTTGAACCATTTAATATTTTTTCACAAAATCTTCAGAAAGCACATCTGGGACCCCAGCCACACATTCCCTGAAAGTTTCAGACCGGTCGCGCAAACCGTGTGACCGGTAAGGAAGAGCAAAGAATTTAAAAAAGCATAAACTCGTGTGCACATCATGCTTAATAACTCCGAAGCCATATATCTGAACAGTACAAATGTTGGCAGATCCCAAGATGTATGGTTCTTGACAGTGGATTCCAAATTTCAGACAAATCCATTGAATGGTTGCAAAGTTATTAAGGTGTAACATTTTAGGTTTAACATGTAAATGGCTCCTCAACCTAACTATGGTAGCACTACCATGCTACCATAATATATATATATATATATATATATATTATTCATGGCAAAAACTCTGCTTAATGCATCAGTTAGGGTTGTTCCACAGCGACAAAAGTGAGGAAATTCGCTGTTAGGGTTGAAAACCCTAACTCCGAATTCACCCCCCCCAGCACCACACACACACAGACACACACACACATTCAAGTATGGGGGAGGACCAAGTCAACACAACCAATGACAGACATCCAGCAGCAGGTGACAGAAATAACAAACAATTGTCTAAATGTACTACGAGACATCCCCACCCACCTGACCAGGTACTGCATGCTCAGTGGAGATCAACAGCAAAACTGAGGCCATGTACACCAAACATACACATCCCTGATTGCAGCTGCACACAACGTACCACACTTAGTAGTTGCATGGCCTTACCTACCGATGCCCCACACCACACCACAACTGGTACTGTGCCGTTATTCAATATAAATGCTGAAGGTGCATGATGACAGTTGTACAAAGGTTTTAACACTACTGAGTATAGATTAATTAAGAGAGACACATGAATTAACTACAAGACATTAGGATACTCAAGATAAAAGTAGTGATACATTTAGTAGGTGATTTACATAGTAGTACATTTACTGCAATGGTTTACTCAACATAGAGAGGCTGATGTAAACGTATGGAAAAGCATTGCCTGTTCTACGCTGCGAAATTGGTACTGCCAGTATCACATGCATTCTTACCGGTGAAGATGTACTGCTGATGTAAATACATAGACCTCCAGTGTGTTTCAAAATTAAAGATGCAGTAAGTATTCTTTGTAAGAAAGATTGTAATATCATGGATCTGGACAAGAAACTTCTAAATATCATAGCACTACTGAGCCAACAATGATGTACCTGTTTCGGACATGTATATAGAACAGATTTTCCTGTAGGCACTTACTGAGTATGTTGTACCTCATAAAGACAATCTAATTGCATCTGTGATGACTAACTTATTAAAATAGTAATACATTTGCTATTGTTGCAATAGAAACATAGAAATATAGAATTTGATGGCAGATAAGGACCGCTTGGCCCACCCAGTCTGCCAATTTCCCTACCTGATGGATAAGCTGCAGGTCCTAGTTAACCAGCAGCCTACTTCTTCCTACCCCCAACCCCTAGAATTGCCTTATGACTGTCCCATGCATGCTTGAATTCCACCACTGTTTTTGACTCCACAACCTCCTCTGGAAGGCCGGTCCATAGATCCACAACTCTCTCTGTGAAAAACTAGTTCCTTAAATTACCTCTGAGCCGCCCCCTTCTATCTTCAAATTGTGCCCCCTTGTTCTTGCACACCTCTTTTTTTGAAAGATGCTACCCTCTTGGACGTTGTTGATTCCCTTGAGGTACTTGAAAGTTTCTATCATGTCTCCCCTCTGCCTCCTTTCCTCGAGGCTATACATATTAACTCCTAAGTCTCTCTTCATATGTCTTCCGCTGCAGACCCTGCACCATTTTAGTTGCCCTCCTCTGGACAGCTTCCATCCTGTCTATGTCTTTGCGAGATTGGGTCTCCAGAACTGCAGAGTACTCAGATGGGGTCTCACTAGCTGTCTGTACAGAGGAATAATAACTTCCTGTTTTCTACTGGTGATGCCTCTTCCTATGCATCCAAGTATCCCCCAGCCCTCCTTGCTGCCCTCTCACATTGCTTTCCCACCTTTAGGTCATCTGATATGACTACCCCCAGGTCCCTTTCCATTTTTGTTGTTGTTAGTTTCTCACCCCCCATTGTGTACTCTTCCCCTGGGTTTTTGTTTCCCAGGTGCATTACCTTGCATTTCTTAGCATTTAATCTAAGCTGCCATACATTTGATCATTCCTCTAACCTTGCCAAGTGCCTTCTCATCCTTTCCACTCCACCTTGTGCATCAGCTCTGTGCAGATCTTTGTGTCATCTGCAAAGACACATACGCAATGAGTGATGTAACCACTTATGGACACAGTGTGATTTTTTAACAGTTGTTTCATACTCAGGCTGTATGCCTACTGTTTTGGTTACCACACTTCTGTCACTCATGCTATCAAAGTGATAACTATGTTAATTCCGCTACAACATAAAGCAAGTAGGTATAGTGTAGATATAAACAGAATGTCTCTTAGTATTGATTTAACTCATACTGGGGTAAATGTACTAGGACAGCAGGGGTTATCCTCTATCACTGAGTCTGTCAGTCATAATCACACTAGGGTTTTGATGACTGTAATGATCAAGTAACACTGTTCATCTTCATGAGTTCATATTCAGAGCCATTCTCCAGCAACTAGACAGTGTATGGTGTAACTGAGTGGGACACTGTGTTGCAAAGCTGCCACAGTGTCTAGCAGAGGGAGAGTATCTACTCATAAAGACAATTAAGCAATAAGGCATGACCAACAGTAATGTTAAATGGTCTGTTAATCACCCTGTAGGGGTTTAATGTTGAATGAGGCATATCCAAGTACCACATGTCGCTAGACAGTGATAAACTGACCATTTACATAATACCTGGGAGTGGCTTATTGCTATCATAATAAAACTGTTTTTTAAACAACATTAAACCATGTTCATCATATGGTTAGGCTCTACATGTATGTTAATAAAAACTAACCATAGGGCTGTTACAATGTTTACAGTCAATTAGAAAGCTGCATTTCTCAAACCCTTGTTATAATCACAGATATAATACCTGTACAACTCCTTGGTTTTGCTTAGCTCTATTGCTCAGGTGGCCCACCACAAGTGGTGTGGTGTGGTGTGGGGCATCGGTAGGTAAGGCCATGCAACTACTAAGTGTGGTACGTTGTGTGCAGCTGCAATCAGGGATGTGTACATTTGGTGTACATGGCCTCAGTTTTGCTGTTGATCTCCACTGAGCATGCAGTACCTGGTCAGGTGGGTGGGGATGTCTCGTAGTACATTTAGACAATTGTTTATTTCTGTCACCTGCTGCTGGATGTCTGTCATTGGTTGTGTTGACTTGGTCCTCCCCCATACTTGAATGTGTGTGTGTGTCTGTGTGTGTGTGGTGCTGCGGGGGGTGAATTCGGAGTTAGAGTTTTGAACCCTTACAGCGAATTTCCTCACTTTTGTCGCTGTGGAACAACCCTAACTGATGCATTAAACGGAGTTTTTTGCCATGAATATCCTGTCTTTTTCAGAAGTATCACTCACATGTACATGATTAATAGTCCTAAGAATAGTGCACATACATATAAAACAATGTTCCAGTGTCAGATATATTTCAACTGTTGTGGTTGCATTTACTCACATAGTCTTAATAACTTTATTAATTGTCATTTCTCATTCTCGTTCCATGTAGTAGCTTTAATGTTACAGTGTCTTAATCATTTTGTTTGTGAGCACATATGTAACTTTGAAAATGTGCATAACTAAAAGACAATATAACATGACATGGACACTATTAGTTCATGTACTGAACAAATCGATATGCTACTATAGCTACTTGAGATTTCATAGAGTGATTCCACTACCAACTGAGGTCGTACCATCAATCATGTGAACAGCGGTGGAAGAGGTTTGTTGTACTGAATACATATACTGGACCACCAGGGCTATGTTCGGGGGGGGGTTTACTGCTTACATCCCAAGAATGGGAATTTCGGTGCACTGGACCACTAGGGTATGTTCAGAGGGGGTTTACTGCTTACATCCTGCTAACAGGAGTTTTGCTCCACTAGACCACCAGGGCCATGTTCAGGGGTCAGCTTTACTGTTTACATCCCGTGAATGGGATTTTAAGTCCACTACACCACCAAGGCTATGTTCCACAGGAGTGGGGGTTGTGTCTCACACTGATACACCCTGAAATCAGCTTTTCAGTACGCTGGACCACCAGGGATGTATTACAGGAGGTCTGTTTTTAAACTAGAGCAGCCCGTGCTCAGGCTTGTGGGGGAGGAATATTTCTGCTGTTGCCCACAATAGGCCCAGTGGTGGGGTGGTGCTGGGAATTGTCACTCTTTTGACCACGATTAGGCTGCACGACGGGATATGGAGTGGGTTGGGGGCCAGCCACAGCTGTCAGCTGCTGTGTGCCATGCAATTCAGCAGTTTACCTCTACGCTGATTGTTGACTGAGCATTTTTGGCCTGAAAGTTGTGCAAGCCGCAGGTTGCAGGTTGTGCCTTCACAACTGTAACAGCCCTCACTGAATCTCAGGCTGTGCAGTTAATGCATGGTTGGTCCCCTGCAGTTCATCATGCATTCATTTGCATTGCACTGTTACTCAGCATGTTTTCTGTGTAACTGCCTCCTGCTGAATATCGCAGAATGGAGCAAGTCTTGACTTGTGCAGGCACTACCTTTTACAACATGTCGCAACTCTTTGAATATCTGGCCCATAAGTATTATACCAATAGAAGGAAGGCATTTGTCACACAGAGACTGGTGGCCCCTTTGAATGAGGTCCCCTTGTCACTTATTTGTCCTAAATCAAAGATGCTTTTTAAAACTCAGCTGTATATAAATGTTTACGAAGTAAGCTAACATGACTACATAAGAGATATTGGCTGGGAACAGCTATAGCCTATTCTTTTGTGTCTGACCTCCTCCACTCCCTTGAAATTTTGTATGAACCTTTCTATTAACTATCTTTACATTAGGGATAACAATACTGCCACATATACCCAATGTTAAGATGATATGGTTATCACAATTGCCCAAAAAATGTTGAGGCTTGAATGTCACACTTTTTCTCTTGAATATGAATAAGACACCAAACACAAGAGAGTATATTATAAATAATTTTACTATAAAATATTTCCAATATAAAACTGAGAACCCAAAATATTTTTTTCATACATACAAAAAATAGATTTTTATAAAAAATATATACATATAATGGAAAAAAAGGTGTGTATTACTCCATACACAACATATGAATTAAATAAAATTTTGTTTTTTCATAATATTCATAAAAACATATAAAAATATTTTTTTAATTATTTAACTTTACTCAAAGACTTGCGAGAGGTGTGTGCACTGCATCAGGCAATCCAGGCTGGAAGCTGGATTCAATGTGGAGGCGCAAAAAGAAGTAGAAGCTGTTGCACCCTCGGGAGATGATACCGGACCTCTATGAAGGGTGGCCAGTGTCACCCAGGGAAGCTGCAGGAACAGTTGGTAACTGCGGAGGTGAAGCACTGCTATGTGCAACAGCACCATCACCCACTGCCACGACCGGCTCAAGGACAAGGTTCACAGTCTGCTGCTGTGCATCCAAGAGAGACTGGATTTTGTCCAGCCTCTCAAGGATGACAGCATTCTCCTTGCGCAGACTGCGAACCTCGGCAGTGAGCCGGCTGTAGCAGCGGCAATGGCCTGTGCATCTACGCAGTCGACGACGCCCTACAAACAAAAAAAACAGTTATGATGAATATATAACACAAATTAAACAATTACAACTCTAAAATATTTCACTTCAAATATTTCTTATCTAATACAATATCAGAAATGCATTCATTTTAAAGTAATGATAATAGTTTAAACTATGATGATAAACTATTTATTATACAATGTGGTAAATCCGATATGCCGAATTCTGCCTCCTGAGTGGTTGGCTGGCACAATGACCACCGTGATAAATCCTCCAGTGTACCCACTGGAAGAAGTGCCAGCCAACCTTACACCGTGCTAATCTGTCAAATTCACTTCAAACAAAACTGCCGCAGTTTATCCCGGTGCCACTTCGATAAAACACCCCGGGAAATTTTTAGCTAAATGACCTCCTCTTTCGAAGTGTAGGGAGCTCAGTGAGTTATAACGCAGTTAAAAAATATAAACAAACAACATTCTGCATTGTATAATAAAAATTTATCCTCCCAGGGTGTGGGTAACCTGGAGGATTTAACACCACTGGTGTGACTCGGTCACTCAGCTACGACTCGTGACCGAATCACACCAGCCATGGTAAATCCTCCAGTGTACCTACTCCCTGGAGGGATGAATTGCTTAAGTATCTAATTTGTCTCTCTGTCATGCTTGACTATCGATATTATCTAATAAGCTCACAACATAAAAAAATGTATGCTTAGCTGTGGCTTATAGTGGTACTCTTAGATTTCCTTTCACTACTCAGAACTATTCTGTATGTGCATACTTTAGCATTATTTACACTACTTTTACTCACATACACTCTCACAGACATCTTCTTACAATGTCCCAAAAAGTAATTTCGAGCAACAGCCAAACCATCATATAGTCAACGTTTAAAAAACACTGTTTTAAAGAATAGTTGCTCATTGAAACTATGACACTGTGTGTTGCTAACCCATGCATCATTGAACAATTTAGCAATCTGATCTATGTCGGCCAATATCTAGGACAGTTTCACTACTCAGCAACTTCTTTTCTTAACACCCAACCCAGAAACACGAACCATATAATGTAGTGGCATTTGCACCACTGCAACCTGTCATAGTACTGCATTTTAATTAAGCAATAATGCCTGACAGTGTAGGCAGTATTGGGAATACCGGTACCAGACAGGGGCGTAATGAGGCCCGACATCGCAGGTGGACGGCCTTACACCTCCTGGCCAGTCTGGTTTTGATCAATACCACCCATCCTGAAGGGCATTATTGCGCTTAGAAAATGGGCCATGGCACTATTTTTATCAAAGAAAAAATATTTAAATGTTTTAATGTGAAAACAGTTTTTTTTATTTCTTTTGTAATAAAATAGTTCTTCCGCATGTCTCCTAGTCGCAGTCCTGTAGTTGTGGTTTTGGAGCCTGTTGTCATGTTAACATAACCACCCCCACTGCACACAGGACTACAGACTCTTCGATCAAGATATGTTTAATAAATTTGTCTGTTCCTTGTCCACCACTAGCACAGCACCGGCCCCTCTCGCACAGCTACGACCCTGGTGATGCTGAGCTTAATACAAATTCCCAGTTCAAATGTGTCCGGACTTCCGTTTTCCCTTCTACCAGCAGAGGCTGTACATGATTTCCGAGCTGTGCCACGCTACCGTTCCGTGACGCTACAGCTTCCCAGTCAGGCCAAACTAATCCCACAAAAGTAGAGTGAAGCTTCTGAGCAGGAAACAGTAGAGCGGTAGGGCAGAGATATAGAGAAGGGAGCGAGGAGCAGTGAATCTTTGGCTAGTGCTGTCTCATTTAGGAACAGAATCAGTGCTGAGAGGGCGCCGTCAGAATACCGGTGACTGCTGTGGTTGATGATCCTAAAAATGCAGGACCACAGTCTTGGCAGGTGGGTAAGTGACATCGGGGGACGTAGCTTAAATGAAAGTCATCGGTAGTGCAGCTACGGCTACAATAAAACTGTAATATGGAAAAGGTGTTAAAGTACACTGAGCGCACGACATCCTAGCATTGTTTTAAAGACTAACGTCTTTAAAAGAAATCTAAATCAATACGCCTCTGCACCGAATGAATTCGCCTGACAAAACTTGTTGAGGAACAGTGAGAGTGTGTGTGTGTTTGTGTGTGGTGGGGGGGCAGTGTCTTTTTGAGACAGCTTGTCATTAATGGGCCAATATGTCTCACTAAGTGACAGAAAAAAAATGGCAGTGAGTTCAAATGTATTTAGATGTTTTTAGCCAATGAGCAACCTGCATGGCAGAGGGATACTTGAGTGGGTGAGAGAGTACTGGGCTGATACTTTTTTTTTGCTGGGCATGTATTGAAAGTTAATGCACCCCCCTGGGAAGGGTACTAGTCAGTCAGATGCCACGAAATAAAAACCCCATTTTCTAAGTGTGGTGAGACAACTTCCATACTGCTATTTAGAAACGTATGATATTCATAGGGTGAAATGAAACAGTCACATCATCACCTCCATTATTAGTTTTATCGACATTGCCTCAGTTCATGGTCACCTTTAAAAAAATGCACACATATGCCAGTGCACTGAACAGCATCGCACCACATTGCAGAAGTAAGCATTAGGCTGGGAAGGCTAAAGACATACACACTGCACAGCTATTCACTTTCAATGGGCAAAAAGGGCTCATGAACACTATAAGGCACACTTTTAAATTCGTAGATTGAGAAAAAAACAAATTAAGCATTATTTTACACTTCATGCAGTGCACAACATTTATGTTACTACAATATCCTACCACCATGTTTGTGTTTTTGGGGTGGTTGGGTATCTGTAGTGATCAATGCATTACCACCCTTACAAGGTCACACATCACACGTAAAGTAAGTTAGGTTAACAGTGATTCACCCACCCACAACAAACAAAAGAAAGTGGTACTCCCTCAGCAATGAAGCTCTGTCGATCACACACCAAACTATTTAACATTTGCAGTGAGTATCCAATAGACAGTGCACTCCCCCTATCATACAGTAGGACTGCAACGTGTGATTCTCAACAGGAGCATTGATCACCACAGAATGTTGACAACCCTATGGTACTTCTCAATAATGCAGATAATATCAACAACAGATTTTCACTTACGTGGTGGGCTGGTGCCGGCTTCCTGCTTCACCTCCACACGTTCCACGACAGCAGCTTCCCCGGGCTCTATTAAAGGAAACAAGAAAAAAATGATCACATTAATACATGAAATATCAAGGTCAAAGTGTTATTCTTAAAAACATAAATTTCTTCAATAACGTATTTTAAGAAACATTACTCACAAATATACTATATGCAGTGCAGAACAAGTAGTGCCTGACCATGAATCACAATACTTATAACATTGTCATAATGCATGGCTGAGACACATGAACATCCTAAAAACATTACATGTATGTTCAGTTTACATACATGCATACCTAATAATATGACACTCTGTTCCTTTAATAGTTAAAAAATGTGAGTTATAATTAAAAAACACAAACACAACGATAATGTCACTGTTCACTCAATGACCCTCTAGCTGAATGTAGCAGGCATGGATGTGTTATTAACCATAATTCCCCTACAGGGGTATAAAAACAAATTAACAAACATGTAGATATTCTATTATGCACATTTATAACTATTACAATAATAAAAATGAAACATTGGAATGACATATATAAATATTAACTAAATACAATCAAGAGACATGTCATAATTCGCATCAGATTATTTAGCAGCACGCCATTGAATTCCACCGACACACCTACAACACTACAATAACATTAGAATTTGTTATCTATTACTCATTATACAATGCAAGAAAAAATCCTGTACTCTGATTCCTCACTCTTGGGCAGGACCCGTGACGTTTATCAGTACAACATCACGGGTCTAGTCTCAGCCTTACTGTGAACCTGCTGATCATCATGATCATGCTGATCATTTGCTTGATTGTTTCGTCAGCTCTTAAAAAACAAAAATATTTTCCCAGACAGAAACATCTGTTAAATTATTTTTCTTTCTGTATAACTACGAGCCATTGCATAATAGCAATAATGCCCAACAGGGTGTGTGTCGTTTAGGATAACGTCACGCCTCAGTTGTTGGGCACACTCGGCCTGCGTCCTCATGCGCAAGCACCCGAGGCGTGACGTTATCCCAGCACAACACACACTGTCGGGCATTGTTGCTTAATTGTACATTGAACTCCTCCAACAAAATTAGCAGAGGAGAATAGCAGCCCCCCCACAACACCACATCTACCGCTATGCACACTCATACATTGTCAGATTCATGAAGAATATTATCCCACTGACATCTGTAGTACTACCAGTTTGTTATGGTAGTACAGTATCTTCTGCCATGGTGGCAGTGCACAATCATTTGAGTTGGTAAACACCTTTTTCTAAGTATTTTGGGTGCATATTCAAGATAGTTAACCAAACGCTATGCACCACTGTAGCTCCCCCCAAACCTATCCCTGATGCTACACTGCCATGAAATGCCCCGATCTCATCCATAATTAAGCAATAATGCCCAACAGGGTGTGTGTCATGCTATGATAACGTCACGCCTCAGGTGGCTGGGCACGAGGCCACGGTCCGAGTGCGTTCAACAACTGAGACGTGACGTTATCCCAACAACTACACACCCTGGAGGCTTATTGCTAACTCTAATGGGTCATTCTTATGCAGAAGAAAAAATAATTGTAAAGATGTTTTGTGTAGAAAAAGTTTTTTGTTTTTTAACAGCAGATGAAACAATCAAGCAAATGATCAGCATGGTCATCAATCAAATGATCAGCATGCTCATGCTGATCATCATGTTCACAGTAATGCTGAGACTAGACCCGTGATGTTGTACTGATTAACATCACGAGTCCAACCCAATACTGACCAATCACAGTCCAGGATTTTTTTCTTGCCATTGTATAATGTTACGTAACCTACTAAATGTATCCCTTCAGCTCAAGAGCTGCAAAATGCCCAATTGCAGCCAGTTAGTTAGAAACTCAACCCTTGCCTGAACATATACGTGCTGTTCTACTCACTGAAATGTCTATTTGTTGTTAGTTAGCGTAATCCCCCTCGTCTGAAGATAGGCGTGGTGGAGTAGGTGTTGCAGGATATGTTACATTCCTTTATGTATCATAAAGCTGCACCGCAGTATTGTTCCCCCATGCCTGCAGCCTGTTATGTCACCCCACACAATTTCTCATGGAACAACAGACCTGAATGGTAATATCATGCAAATCACAGCATGACAACATACAAATGTGCCCACACTGCATCTTGCAATGATGATAATACCACATTTCATGTCAGATTTCAAATAGTGCCCCAGAGATAGAGCTGTCCAGCTAATTTGCACAACACAATTCCTTTCGTGTATCAATGACACAATTTCAATATCACACACTTGTGTCATGAGAAACCCTCATTTCTTATTTGAAAACAACCTAGGAACTTTGTAATAATAAAGTCTTACCGTCAGACTCAATCACGATGACAATCTCAGTGTCTGACTGACCACCCTCCACAGCTTCGGTTGCTGCTGGCACTACCTCGCTCGCAGCTGGGGAACGCCTCCGATGTTCTACAATAAATCCAAAACAAAAACATTTGAATGTTAGCTGTAAATCAGACAACATTTTTTTAACACTGACAGCAACACCTGTTAAAAATACTACTTTCTAATTTCTATCACTACATTGTTACTGTATTCAATCTTTGATTATACAATGCAAGAAAAAATCCTGGGCTCTGATTGGTCAGTCTTGGGCTGGACCCGTGATGTTAATCAGTACAACATCACAGGTGTTATGTTAATCAGTACAACATCACGGGTCTAGTCTCAGCCTTACTGTGAACCTGCTGATCAGGATGACCATGCTGATCATTTGCTTGATTGTTTCATCTGCTCTTGAAAAAATATTTTTCCACCCAAAAACATCTTAAAAATTATCTTTTTTTCTCTATAACAATGAAGCATTGCATTATAGCAATACTGCCCTCCAGGATGTGTCTTGTTTGGGATAACGTCATGCCTCAGTTGTTGGACACACTCGGACTGTGACCTCGTGCCCAACCACCTGAGGCACGATGTTATCACAGCACGACACACACCCTGTTGGGCATTATTGCTTTATTGATATATATGTAGAGACTAAGCACATACAAAACAATGTTCAAAACGATTTTCAAAATATTACTATGATAATACAAATAAGGCACTCTGACTGTATATATCAATGGTCAATGAATCACTGCATGACTGATGTAGTACTCAGCTGTGCCTCATCCCACATAACACCAGTAAGCACACACTTACACAACATTGAATAATCACTACTGATATCTCATTGCTTATTTATGCACGCTGAATGTGAAAACTGCGCATTCGAATCACCAGCCCTCGCTGCTCACAAAAAAATTTGCGGGTGTGTCAGGGTAATATTCAATCAAATAGTGCTATGGACCAACTTTTGACTATCACCCCAGCCACAGCCACTGGACATGTCGTGCTGCAACTGCGCCACCACAAGTTGCCAGGTTGACATAAATTTGCAATGGCAGAAGTACCATTGCGCCATGCACAAATTTCAGATATTCAAAAGCTGGCATGCAAATGAGACAATAGTTTATACAAGATGACGATGGGATAATGTACATCTATTTATGGCCCCATTGCATTCCATTAGCATGTGGGTGCATGATGCACAAGGATTTGCACCTCGCCACCCTACTAGGCAGCAGCTGTTGGAGACCAATGCAGCCTGCAACCCAATGATCACACTATCTCTCTGTCAACATTTACCCTCCCCCAGACAGATCCTGAAGCCCAATCACAGGCAATAAAGTAACATGGCCCCCCACCCACACAGCTACTGATGCCCCATCACGGGCAATACAGTAACATCATTCATAAATATGGAGTGTCATTTACATTATGGGCTGCACGTCCATTGCTATAGTTAGGCATCAATGGGCATGCAGTCGATACCAAGCTGTAATCGGCAGGCAGCCCAGCGGCAACAGCTTGGTGGGATGCTGCACCACCTGCAAAGGGGAGCAGGGTGAGGGGCTTCATACAGGACTGGAGGGGCACTAGGCACCAGGCTGACTTATTGACGTGGTAGTAACTTGACATTCTGCCCACAATCATACATTACAATCCACTGGACCACCAGGGAGATAGTTTGGTTGAGAAGGGTTTCACATTCTGCACATTATCACGCACTGTGGAAGTGATACATGTTCTGGCCATGATTGTGCTTCTGGAGATGTGTGAGCAGGGGAGGTCATGTTACTCTATTGCCCTCAATCACACTGTGGGAGATTGGTAGGGGGGGCATGTAACTTTATCCCTGCAGGCGGGCATCAAGAGATGTGCAGGTTGGGGGTATGTTACTATATGCACACAATTCGGGTGGTGGGGCACAAGAACCAACTACAGGTCAGCCAGGACTGGCGGTTGCCAATTGTACCCTGCAATACAGCAGCTCACCTGTAGGTGGCCGTCAACTTCATTTCTTGGGGGGGGCTCAAAGTTGTGCAGCCGTATGTTGGGGGTTGAGCATGCACAACTATCTACAACCGCACTGAATATTGTGTTGGACAGCTTATGCATCGTTCCTCCCCCTCCTGTTAACCATGCATTCATTTCCATTGATCTTCTGCACAATTTGTTGTCAATGACATAACTGCCTCCTGGTGCATGTTGCACAATAGTTTAAGTTGGACTTGCACATACACAACCCTGTTCACATGGAGGAACCCTTTTCAATATGTGTTCCACACTATAAGACGTTTTTCACTAAGTCTGAAAACATTCACAACTATAGTTAAAAGTTGTGCTGATTTACTTACGGTGAGTAAGGCGCTCCCCCGCACTTGGCTTCCCAGCAGCCTCCCACAATTCATGAGCGAGGTAGTACCAGCACGTGTCGTTGTCCGGTATCACCTCCCGTTCCTTTAGTACGTAGAACCGTTGGCACAACAGCTTCCACTTCTTTTTTAATTGCACAACTGATTTGTTTTTGACTTTAAGTGCAATATATAGATAACTATTAACACGCCTCCACATTGAATCCAGCTTCCGGTTAGTACTCCTCATCAGCACACGGGCATTCCCCCGGGCCTGGACTGCCTCAAGCAGTGCACACACCTCTCGCAAGGTCCACTGCCTCATCTTAGGTAATCGCTCTTACTACTTCTTAAATACAAAACCCAAAAAGATGCACATTAGTATCATGTAACAATATTCATCATTTCTTAAACAAATTCTATACGATAGTAATTATATTACATCAAAGACCACCTGTCCTTCAAGATAGCAGAAACACAGATCAGTACCATAATAGAACTAAAAAAACTGGATACAGCCACCATGACAGTAAAAGCAACTGCTAGTACACTAACATGCTATGCTCTAGTCTCATGCGTTGGAGTAACTGTATCAAACATCAAATTTGGTATGCCATGACATATCCATCGGTACCACAGTGAAATATTCGGATAACATAGTAATGTGCCCTTAAACACATCTGAACCACACATCACAGAACTGTGTTTTATTGAAGTTGCAAACATAAATTACTGGTACACAGGCCTTGAAATAACATACTCTCCACCCAGCTCGGACACCTGTTTTTTCATTCGGACAGCCATTTTACTTTATTGGCCTGTCCCTTGGACAGGCATTTCTGATTTACAACTTTTCCACATATATTAGGCTGCTAGGCCCCAAGCACAGCACTCTATATAGGAAAAAGGGATGTCAGGACCTCATGATATGAAGATGCACCACAGCACTCGAAATAAGTGTGCACTGACCACTAATATGCACTTCAGTTTTAGTAATTGCCACCTGCCACTTTAAAAGGCAGCAACTTAAGGGCACTCCTAGCAGCTCCTCATGTGTCTGTCCTGCGTAGTAAATAAATTCCAAATGGTACACAAAATGTAATGTGGGTGAGTCAATCCATCAAGCAGGATTGTAAAGGGGTATACAATATTTTAACATGGTTCTGGAAAGCCAAAACTCCTACACATGAAACTTCATGAGGGCAAGTTAGTAAACACAAAATGTCACAGGGTGTGATTCAAATATATCCTTTATGCTCTAGTGTTCAAGGATGTTTACCAGTGTTCATTTGTACAATACCTTACCTGTACTCTGCCACATCATGTCAGAATGTAAAAGTACATAAATTCACATATGCACTTTAACATTCTGTGAAAGGAATCATACTGTGACAGGTTACAGGTATTATCAAACAGTTATCACTGGCAAACATCCTTCAACAGTAAACCAGGTAAGGAAATATTCTCCTACAACCTGACAAACTTCAAAAAACACTAAACCATTAGTACAGCAAAGCATTCAGATACATTCGCAGACACTCAGTTCACCATGGCAGCTAGACTACTGCATATTATTAAATCTATTTTTTGACCACATTAATATGGTTCTGAGAAGAACCTTTGTGTATACTATCATATTTCCTCAAACAGTCTCACAATCTTAAAGGACTTTCAGGATTCCATCTTGAAGGTCTCCCAGAAAATGACAATTTCCAGCATGGTGAAGTGCACACCATCTGGTAGGAATAGCCAATCATACAGAATTTAATTTCAGGGTGACGTATAGTATGCATTCCATGCAGGCGTAAAAAAGCAGTGATCTGTACATTTACTTTTCTGCGAGCTCTGTCAATCAGATACATATGATGCTCTGCTTGCCAGACTCTCCACTCTGTAATATCTGAAAATATGATAATACAGGCAGGCAACATAGACATAATAGAAGCAAGATCCAATTTTGCTTCCGTTACTAAATCTACCCAGCGTTTTAAACCCAAATCGTTGCCTCCAAGATGGATTAGCAGTATGTCAGGAGGAGAGTGAGTTCTCAAAAGTCTGTGCATGGTTGGCATAAGATGTTCCCATCTCATCCCACCACGACCAAACCATTTTACATAGCAATTTGGGAGCTGCAGGTCCCTTCCAAAATCACTATGAAGTGCAAACTCAGCTGCTCGTCTTATGTAACTGCTTCAATTATCCACAAAATCTTTTCCTATTTTCTGCCATTCTAAGTTTTTACCCAGAACTGCACAGAAAGCTACTAAGAAAGGGACTGTTCACCCTGCAGTGACCAGACAGCACTGAAAATCAAAACTGATATTTCCCTCCTTATTTCAAGCTAGCTTCACTGCATTCAGTCAAACACACACAAAAAAAAAATTCCCTCCTGCTCTGGCTTCATGAACCAATGTAGCTCATGCATTCAGTATTACTAGACTATGTTCCTGCAAAAATCAAAAACCACTGAGAACTAAACAAAATGCATGCTTTTCATAGGCAGTTTTAAACAATTACAACATCAGGAAGTCTGATTGGTTGCGTTTTGTCATACAACTCCACGTGCACCTTCCTATCTCCCTCTATTTGCAGCTGTATCTGTACAAGTGAGTACTGAACTTCTTTCTTACTTTAAACTATTTTCTCTGCAGAAAATAGCATGCCACATAATAACAATTAACATCATCAGATTAAACACCCAAAAACGTTTTGATTAATAATATGTACATGTTCTAATAAGTTTTTAAATAATAGAAAATATCATGTGAACATAGACTGTACTTACAGTTTGAACTGCTTCTGTCTCTGCAATTTTCAAAATGGATCTTGTTTTCTTCTTCTTCAGTGTTATCCGTCACTGATTGGTTCTAAAGTGGCCTGACAAATCTTTAATTTCATTGGTAGAGCTATCTGTCACTCAAACAGACTATTTAATGATTCGATAATGAATGTTTCAGCCAGTCCCAAGTGTTAATTAACTTTACTTTCGAATGCCGCAGTATATTTGCAACTTACTTCGATAGCACGAAAGTAAAATTTAAGTGTCGAACTTGACAGTATTTTTGACCATAGTGTCGAGATGCACGAAAGTACAATTTGCGACACTTTCAATTGCACAAAAAGTATTTTTACACTTTAGGTACTTCACGAAAGTACTTTCATAATTCTATATATTGACACAGTTTCACATTTTATGGAAAAATGACTTAATTATCAATTGTAAACACATAATCTGCTACATAACTGCCTCAAACTCAGCACAGTGCAGATATTCAAGATTCACAATGCTTAATGCGTACCCACAAACTGTGCAGCGTACACTCGCAAAACACTTATTTGTTGTATTTTTTACACTCAAACGCCCTCATATATCCACTGCACGCCCTCTGCTCATAACATTACACTCTTATATGTTACATTTCTACAGAATAGTCATTTCTCACATCGACTCATGTAAAACGCAGCACATAAACTTTGACAGACCATGATACACGGCATTTTTCTTAGCTATTTGCTGGTAGATGTCAGTGTTTAGAAGTTTTCTATGAGTACTGTGCTTCTGTTGGGTTTTCTGTCTGTGTGTGTGTGTGTGTGTGTGTGTGTGTGTGTGTGTGCATGGGGACATCATGGTCTTGTTCATTCATTTAGCTTACCAAGTGGTACAAAATGGCAGGTGAAAGTTTGAAGACTTGGGTTGGCTACAAATACAAGTAATACAGCACCTCGAATAGTAACTTTTTTTTTTTTGGTATCTATTCAGAAATACGAGCCACTGAGTTGGTATCATAGCCAATGGAAGCCTAGGATTTTCAGACCATTTCAAAAGCAAAATAGTAAAGTCTGAACTGAAAAGTATGACACATCACAAAGTTACTAGTGTGCCTGTGAACTGTAATGCACAGGCTTGTAAATCAGAAATTTAGAATTTTCACACACATTTGTGAATATATTGAATTTAACTGTTCAGAAATGCATCACAGTAATTTTCAGACTGTGTTCCACACAGTTATCTCTACAAGAACTTCATCATTGCACAGCACATGTAGAAAAAACATTCTTTGCCATGTTGTGAAAAATCACAGCTTGAATAACAATACACACCAGCACAAAAACACTATGTTACTACAATGCAGCATCAACCATTGAAATCTCGCTAACATGCAACCATATCTACTGACTGTGCCACACACACACTACACAAACAGTAATAAAGGCATATCCTCCACATAATTGTAAATATACTAATTGTTATACATTTAATAATGCACACTGTCACTCTGAATTCTTGGTCACCATATGCTTAATCATCAAACTGACTATCACATAACACGCTACACAGCATTAAACACATCTTAGTACACAGATAAAAAATAACAGCCATCATAATCGTAAGAACACATGTGAAGAAAAAAGCATGCAAATCTCCACAGAAATATTGAGAATGTAAAAATTTCTGATATAACATAGCAGCTGTGCAATGCACATTCATAACAACTATCATTTGCTTGTCTTTTCACCAAATTGTTAACATTGTTAACATGCTATTCTATTAATACACATTACTATAAGAAATTAACTGAAGCATATTCTAAAACTTTTTTTTCTTTCTCATGCAGGTGCCTGATACTTCTGTAAGATTGCTTCTGTGACTGTCAACTATAGTACCTGAAAATGCCAATCAATACAGACGTAGGTGTATCTCAACGAAACAGTATAATAGTACTACACTGTTGTATAAGGGCAACAACAAAAAGTAAAGTTACCCCAAAGAATGAACATCGACAGAGCATTACCACAGTGACCTACATCAAGTCACTGCAGGAAAACAAAACCCATGAAAAAAAAAAATGTATAACATCACAAATGTTGTGTCGATCTGTAGATGCAACACAACTATCTTGAGTGTAACCATCAAGAGACGCTCAAATCAACAACGTAAACGAAAAATTGTGACTTACAACAGAAAAGAAAGTATTTTCGATCACTGCAAGTAAAGCTAAGATCAAAAGACTTATTACTGCTGTACTACGGCACAGCCGCAAACAGATCAAGAGTCACCTTTCTCTGATGAGTTTACGTCTAAAGTACAAACATTTGTCAACAGAGCACTGTTTGTGCTACAAAGATTTGCTGTAAGATGTCTCATGTCCTCGAACAATTCAGGAAACTTATATAGCATCAAAAAACTAACAGTATCCTTGTTTTGACTGTTGACAACTTCTACCATGTCGTCACAGGACAGTGGATGCACACAGCACTCAGAAGCATATTTCTGGAAGAGACTTATCATGACTTTACAAAACAACAGACGTTCAATATCGATGAATCCGCAAACTTACAAATGTCCTCAGTATCTCAATAACAATCAATTAGATACTAGCGAGATTTATGGTCCAACCATAGTCTTGAATAAACGACACTGCCTTACATGGTCATGTGATGTTACCTGCAACCGTGAGCAATCATCATTAAAAAAGTAGAACAGTTTGTTAACCTATTCATAATAACAGATCGCAAAGAGAGACATAAGCTATTTACTGAAATCGATCTATTATGAAATCGTCCATACTGGACTCTATGGGTCACTCACTTGCATGTCTTGATAGTGGTGTTTGTGATAGTTTTTTTTCACAACATGCGGATGCTCACAGTGCACCATGCAGGCATGCGAACTTGTCTACAGAGTATATGAAGTACAACCAGCTGCATCAGGTACACTTGTTTAAATGACTTACTGCAGTCAGGCGACATGCACGGTGCCATCACTTTCATGAAAAAAGTACAGCACATTCTTCTGAGCCAGAGAAACAGGAAATTTCCAGTGTCACTTCAACAGAAAAATGTGTTTCAGTGTTAGAAAATGACATTCTGAAACGATGCGGAAAGGAAATTGCTAAGTTTGAGATTGCAAAGTATCAGAAGTTTGATTCTGTATGTGTGTCATGCGACGTTGTGCTATGCAAAACAAACTGTCACAGTCAACCCTAGAAACCTGGTCATCATACAATGACATGTGGTTAGCGTCACAGCATTCTTGCTTCTGAAATCTGACTTTCATCACAAGACACCATTATACTATGCAAACACTGTTTTTCAAAACTGAAGTGCAACTAGTTTGCCAGGAAAGCTCAGTGCTAAACAACATGAAAACAGATGTTACACCAACTGAGATTTCAACATTGAATATGTTTGAACATATTCTAATTCAGACAATGAAACCATTCCAAACGATTCTACGTCTGGAACAATAAAGCACGGAAGATTCCACAGAAAGAACTAGTTAGATCTCTAAAGCGGTTCTGTGATGTATCTCACCACTTCCTCTACTAGGAAAATGTTCAAGCTATCTCAACTGAAAATAGCTTGGTCATTCTAGTAAATGGTGTGCGGCTAAAGGCCAAGGTCATCTGGCAAGATGTTACAACCTGCAAAATGTGGGTAAAGCTTTTGCTCTGGCTTACTTTGTAGAACAAATTCTCCTATATAGACTTTATTACAGATCAAATGGCCAGCCTCTTGTGCAACATGATCTATTAGAAAATGTAAGCCAATCATTGAGAAAGTCACTACACAGACAAGTGATAATGTGTATGAACAGTACACAATTCACTCCACTACATGGTAGAGATCCATTAGGAGACAACATTGATCTCTATCAAATGAAGTAGGTGGAAGGTGATCTGTCAGCATTTGGGAGGCAACATTAGAAGCACGCTGCTTCCTGACCTATTTCCAAAGGGTCAGGTGGATGCCTAGATGAAAGAGAAGGTATCGGTACAGGGTGCTGAGTACCGCACCAGCCGATATCCTGAGCAAAGATGGCATCCAGATGTAAATATCTGTACCTGTTCCATCTGCTCTGGGAAAGTGAGCTTAGCATTCTGTCTGCGTCTGTAGCACATACCATTGGCTAACAACCCACTAGATGGAATTACAGCTTCAATTTCTGAGAAATTGAAACAGAAAGATGAAAGTGCAAGTGAATCTGTCTTCCATACTTCTGCTTGCGGGCACCCTAAAGAATATTGGTATCGTAGACACTGGAAGTGATGATAATGCTATCTAGAGTATGGCGCAGCCATTAGGTTTGTCACATTAGTTGTGCAGAATATGCCTGGGATGAACTCATTGAACTGTTGAAGGCAATTCCGATGTCAATGCATCTCACCATGACTATTGAAGAAATGTTGTTTACTTGATCCTGTGTGTCGCAAAGACACTTTCAAGCGCCCATGACATTCTCTACTTCATCTTATCAAAGGACAATCCTCCTCAGGTACTTTTAGAATACTACTTTGAGGACAGAATATCACACGAGGTGCCTCATATCCATATATGTACTATGGATAAAGGATGCGCCACGAATCGGTGAACATGATGCAACAGAAGTGCTATCATTCATAAAAAAATATATCACTTGTCACATTCCAGACAAGTATGACAGTCCTACACTATGGAAGTTGGTTCAAAAGTTCCAGCGACATATTTGCGCAAAATATTGTCGGTGAGCAGTAAAGAACAAGTCTAATTGGTACACGCGATGTCGCTTTGGATTTTCTAGAAGAGTTTGTCAGAATGGTGGCATGAATGACCTTTCTCAGCAATGCGACACCACTGAAGGAAAATCAACCAAGAGGGTATACGAGTTGCCTAGAGATGAAAAAGAGGTGTATATCAATGACTGCCAACCCAACTCTTCTCCTAATGTGGCAAGCAAACATAGATGTTCAGTTTGTGTGACAACTCACTTAGCCCTGGTTCGCTATGTCACTTTGTACATAACCAAACATGAACAGACTAGCTTGAAAGATCTTTTGGAAGATATTCCAGTTCAAGCAAAGCCTGACATCTCAGCTGTGGTCATTGGGTTTGAAGACTTTTCACACAGAGAATGTGGGCATTGCCAGTGACCGCTTAATGGGTACACACTTGTATGGAAGTCTGATGCTGTACGTTTCTCAGTGTAAACTACAAAGAGAAATGGAAGTGTACTGATTCCTCATGCTGAAATTGAGCAGCTTGCTGTCAATACACCTCTTCAAAACATATCTTGAAGAATAACCTGATAGACACATACTACCTGGGCAGTTGCCAACGACATGAATGATATGTGTCTGTTTGAGGTGCTGTGGTATGACTACAAGACAGGTGCAGCACATGACTCAACATGGCACATTACAATTTAATGGACTAGATGGCTGTCTTGTGAAGAGGAACAAGCCATGGCTTATAGATCACTGCAAACTGCATCTAGGCACATCAGACAGCACAGAGCATTACTACTTTGCTCTCCTATTCCTATTTAGACCCTGGAGGAGTGAGTGTCTGAATTAAAAGGTGACTCTGACATGTCTGAAGAACAGTTCAATCTTCACTTATGAGAATTTCCAAACCGACTACTCACAAACATACATGGAAAGACTAAAAGCTGAGAAAGAACAGCTCGGCAGGCAGAGAAGCAACTTCCTAGGAAGATATTCCAGTCAGTTCACACAACCTTTGATCCAGAAGGCACGGTGTCATGAAAGGACTTCTGCCATTAAACGCCCCAGAACTCTTAATCTCAGAAATTGAGACAGCTATGCAACATGGCACACACTCTATGGTCAACCCAGGTGATGTAAGAGAAAGTTCAACCAGCTGCAGTATACAGTACACTCCAAAGTGGTAGAAGCTGTCCAACATGGCATACTAGCATGAAACAAAAATGTGACTGCACTCAGCACAAACCATTACTAATGTTTGTCAGTGGTTCAGCTGGCACTGAAAGAGTTTCCTGATTGGTTATCACTAGAAATACGAGTGCGACAGGTTTCTTCAATGTCTGTTGCAGTGACTGCCCCACAGGACTAGCAGCATACAACATTGGTGGAGTAACATTACACGCTCTTTATGTTGCCAGTCGAACATGGAGAACTGGAGAGTATCTGAACTGTCATTCGAGTTGCATCTCAGCTCCGTCCCATGTTCACAAAGATGCTTACTCATCGTTGATGAAATCAGCATGGTCTCCAATGTCATGCTAGCCTGTATTCATCTACGCCTACAGCAGATCTTAGGTACTGACGATGCTGTGCCATTTGTGGTAAAAGTATACTTGTGTTGGGAGACCTTTTACTACTTGCACTGTCAATTGCAGGCATGTATTCCTGCAACTCTGACTGCCAAGCAAGCTAAGAATATCTTTGGTTGCATCGCAGGCTATAACATATGGAATTATTCACCTATGTTGAGTTGTCTTGAGAACATGCTGCCTAAAGTGGTGACCTAGTCTTACAAATCACTTTTGATGAAGCTCGCATTGCCTCTATCACCAGAACATGTCTCGATGTTAAATGGTTTTGAAAATCACAGCAGATAGTACATGCATAGAAACAGCATGTAATGTCTTCAGCGACATATGCTTTACTGCCAGACACATAGTGTGTCTTATGCCACGACTAAAGAAATGCACTGAATTCAACAATCTAGTGCTACAAAGAGAGAACCAAGAGATTGTCACTTCATGCAATTGATACAATTGATGGCATTATTCTTAGTCGGTAGTAGAAAAGATGACTGAACGACTAAGTGAACTGAAGTCAGATGTTTCACGAACATGGTTTGTGAAGCTGCTCTCACACTTTGTAAGAATACACTGATTATGCTATCCGACGTAATCTAGATGTCGTCACTGCTGCATGGTAACGTGCTGGGAAACATCGCTAATTTTATCTTATAATGTACAGAAGATATTTATTCAGACACTTGTAGTGCAGTTTGACAACATGCAACACTCTGTACACATAGATAGAACCTGCATAAAATTCCAAGGATATTCACGTAAACAGGAAATGTTCCATTATATGTATACGCACTCATTCACAAATCTCAGGATGAAGTTTGATTCAGCAATGATAGACATAGGTACAGACATTTTCAAAGATGGCATGAGCTACGTTGCACTTTCACGTGTCGAAGACTTTCTGGATTACACATCATTAGTATAGCACCTCAGAAAATCGTGCTGACAAGCAATGTATTCTTGAGTACAACAGATTACGTTCTCATCAGCCACAAATGTCTTTAATACCACTGCTTCACGATATATAGGTCTCACACAATTCAGTCACAGCTGAAGAAGCAACAAACAGCACCAGCTTACTCAGGATTCACAAAAAGAGTTCAGCAAAGGCCGCAACCTCAAGTAACATTCACAACCAACAATTCATCAGAAATCAGTTGGTGTAGCTGTACCATTGTTTGACAACAGCAGTAGAGTAAACTGTTATGCTAACTCAGCTATGTGTTTTTACATATATTTTGTGTGCAATATTCGTTTGGCAAGACAACTCTCATCAACGCTTTGAAGCAGATTATCAACATGACTTGACCACTCTAACAATGTAATTCACTAACCCTACTACGTTAGGTGTTATCTATTATGCTGATGGCATTTGCTGCAGACATACAGCAAGACAGTACTTGAGTTTATGATGGCTGTGATAAACAACCTGATGAAGACGCACCTAACCTTAATTAGTACTCAGCAATACACGCAAATATGTATGGTTTCATGTAACTGCACAGCGTGAAACCACACAAGACATGCTGTGGATAACTCTCTTTGTCTTAAAGCCATGTGTCAATTTGACAGCTGTTCAATGCTGAATGTAGTCATGCCTGTGGAAGGTGCGGATAGATGCACCCGTCCGTAACCTGAGGACCACTCACTATCTGTTGCAGTTATAGATTTGACACCAATGGGTCGAGTTGATACTCATCACAGACACAGCTAGTAGAATAGTCTCAACCAACTGTTTGACACCACAGCATATTCATCATGGTCAATCTATGCATTCTGGATTACACCCGTTACTATGCATAGCTGATGTTAGAGGTGACACTTACAACTACTTTTAAACAGAGACTCTATTGTCGCCGGAAAATGCATATCTTCTATTGAAGAATTCTGACAACCTCATATTTCAAAATAGGACAAACATACCATTTTACCATGAGTACTTTGTCCCAAATATGTCATAACTGTTATAATGTTGTACAATTTACAAGTGTAATAAACAATACAATTTCAAAAGTTGACCAAATACAGATATTATATAGACTGTGACATGTTACATCTTAGTAGATCAGTGACCAAGGAAATTGTTGTAGTGGCTCAATCAGCCAACAATATTCACAGTCACTAGAGAAACCATGATTACATGTCTACAAGATAATGCATCTAAAACGTTATTGTTGGACAGGTTGATGGTTAGAGGTGACAACCTACAACCATTTTAAATAGACTCTCTCATATCACCTGAAATGCATTCTAATATTTAAGAATGATTACAACCTCATATTTGAAGAATACAAAGATGTACCATTTTAACATGAGTACTTTGTCCCCAAAAATGTGTAATAACTCATTACAATGTTGTATAATTCACAACCAGCACAAACAATAATTTTACAAAAAATTGAATTCAGTCATTATATATAGACTGTGAGATGTTACATCTTGTAGATCAGTGATTGCATTGTAATCGTTATGGTCGGAATCATACCAATATTTATAGTCACTTATAGTTTATGATTACATGTCTGCAAAATATTTCACCTTATACATTAAACAAACATTCCACTGTCTCAGGCGTGTTTTTATACTTCTAGTGACTCTTCATAGAACATCATTGATCATGCAACAGTGTAGAACTATCACGCTGTAATATAGTACTATATTGTATATATGTAAACAATTACCGTTATTGATAATCCAACAACTGACTTACATAACTGTTAATAATAACCAATTACTCAATCTAATTGTGACCTCAACTGTTTAAAACTATTTACATAATTGAAACATTTGTTATCAAGTGTACATTGTTCATAACTTGTTTAATAATTGAACTAAAATAGCAGTGTAGTACAACAGCATAAGTGAATATCCCATATTACTCTGCAGTATACTAACAGTACATAACTACATAAGTTTGGAAAATGTATCTCATTACAGTTTAGTATTTATGTTAGAATTTATATAGCCAATGTAAGAATTGATGAAATTTTGTGTTCATAAAACATTCATTTTTTTTTACTTGTTGTATAACTAACTGTACTGTTTGTACAAAATATTGATAATTGAATCAGGTACTGTTGCGATCACAACAAACTTTATACCTGTTCTGATAATATTTATGACTCAATTGAGGGTCGGGAATTTTCCATTGGACTAGTCAGTGACATATTAATAGTAAGAATCAAAGTACGAACTACAATTTGTAAACTGTACTACTTAAATAATCAGTATATGGTTTTTCGCTCACCCCAGGAACATACATTAGCAGTCAGACAATTACAACAAAACACTGTCTATCTTGTGTCTAATCAATTTCACTACCAACTGACATTCCTTATTATTAGCAGACAAGTAATGCACTACATAGTTACAACATACAACCTTTTTTAAAAAGTAACATTTTATAAACCACATTCACATTCAATAGCACAGCTTAGCCTGACTATTACACTATAATTCAAATGCCAGAAAATACCCACACATATAAACAGAAGTAGTGAAGCATAACTCTAAAACACATCTGATTGTTTTCATAATATCACACACTTAGTCCAATCCACATGACACACTTATAATTATTTTACACATTAATAAATTTAATAACAATGATTGCACACATACAAAGATTGTATTGTGAGACTGTTTGTTAAAAATTTTACTTTTGATTAGACTTTTCATTTGCCAAATTGGCAATAAATTTTTAAAACTAACTATCTGTGTTTACTCATTACTTTAAATACTATACTGAGATGAAAATAAGTGTTCATGATCTACATACAAATCAATGTTTACTAATACTGCTACAACTATACTCTCTCCATCTATTTGTTTCATACCTATGACATACAAAGCCGCAACAACATAGCAACAAAGGGTAACACACATGGCATATGACAGGATCATCAGCCCTCACCATGACATGTGTAAAGCAGTAGAAGATAGGAGACTGGGGAGAGTTAGGACCACATCCCAATGCACAGCCCAATACCGTTGGATGAGGAGGCCAACCTGAGAGCAAGCCTGGAGGGCCAGATCCCTTGACTGCTCCACCTCCGGTCTGGAGGGGCCGCAATCAGCCATTCATCCAGGTAAGGGAACACCTGGACCCTTCGGCGCTGCAGGAATGCTGTCACCACTGCCATGCATTTGGTGAAGACCCTGGGAGCTGGACAGAAGCCGAAGGGCATTGCCTGAAACTCGTAAATGGACCCCTCTGCTCTGAAGTGGAGGAATTGCTGGTGGGACAGACGGATTAGGATGTGAAAGAACACATCCTGGAGGTCCAGAGAACAGAACCACACACCTCGTTCCAAGGATGGAATGATCTGAGCCAGCGTGACCATCCTGAAGGTTCGAGACCTTAGGACCCTGTTCAGGTCATGCAGGTCTAGAATGGGGCACCAGCCCCCAGTCCGTTTCAGGACCATGAAATACCTGGACACAAACCCTGGGTCTGGTGGAGGATCTGCCACCTCCCTGATCACCTCTTTCTGGAGGAGCAGGGCAATGTCGGCTCGACGGGCCAACAGAGAGGCCATGGACCCCATAGCCCCCCCAGGGTGACAGCTCGGAAGGGTGGGGCCCACTCGAATTCCAGAGGCAGACCCTTTCCTACCACTTCCAACACCCAGCGGTCCGTGATGATAATGAACCAGGTGGAAAGAAAGTGGCAGAGCCATCCCCCCATGGGGGGAACCCAGGTGGGAGCAACGAGGCTGGGGCCGACACCCCTCAACCTGCCACTGGGCAGACATGGAGGAGGGACCGGCTGAGGGACCTCCCAGGCCTTTCCCTCCTGGTTCCTGCTGTAGGAAGCTGCAGGCTTCGCTTTGGGGTGCCAAGTGTGAGCCTGCTGGCCCTGATGCTGGTGTTGCTGGGCTGGACGTGCTGTGGGGCAGAAGGCCGAAAGGGCTTATGCTGCTGCTGGTGGCCTTTGTCCTTCTGGGCAGATGTGACCGAGTCCAAGGTGGCATTGGACTTCTCGATCCTCTGCAAATGGCCCTCCACTCCAGGACTGAACAAGTCGGTACCTAGGAAGGGGACGTCTGCCAGTTTGTGCTGGGTATCCATCGTGAAGGTGGAGATCTGCAGCCAAGCTCTGCAGCGCATGGCCACTGTGGCTGCTACTGACCGGGCACAAGAGTCTCCAATGTCAAGAGCAGTTTGGAGCTGCTGCTGCTTCACCACTGCCCTTCCCTGATCCCGCACCTGCTTGACCATAGTCTGGAGGTCAGCCAGGAGATGAGGAATCACCTCATCCAGGGAGCCCATAAGGGCGTGGGAAAAGTGTGCCATCAGTATGGCTGAACTGGCCTGATGAAGGCCTAGGGAGGACGCAGCCTACACTTTACACCCGGCATAGTCCAGCTTCTTGGACTCTTTGTTGGGAGGCTTGTCCACGTCCCTGGTGTTCCTGGAATGCTGGAAAACACTATCAGTCACAAGCCCCTCTGCAGAGGGGTGCTCTGAAAAAGTGGATAGTGAACCGGTGGGGAGCATGTACTTCCTGGTCATCCTGGTCGAAGGAGCTGGACAAGAAGCTGGCTGCTGCCATAACTCCAAAGCTGGGCCAACAATGGCTTCAGCCACTGGAAAGGCCTCCGTGGGAGAATCCCCTCGGTCCAGTATCTCGGTAAGGGGATACTTGGCCTGCTTAGACACAGGTTCAGGCTTCATCCCAGTAGATTCTGAGATGAGCCGAAGCAAACCCATGAATGAGGATGGGCTCTTGTCCACCGACTGTCCCCCAGTGGACTCCAGGTCAGGGGGCCTGGAGAATAGGGAAGAGTCATCATCAGACTCCGAGGAGTCTGCAAACAGCTGCCTAGGGCCTGAGCCACCCTCCATTTGCCAAGGACGATTGGGAGTGAGGGTGACCAACAACCGATGGGGCAACCCCTGACCCGACTGATAATCCTTGGTCAGAGCCCCAGATTTAGGTTGTGGAGGCGGGGATTCCACCACAATGGGTGGTGCAGCTGGTTTCGGCCGAACAACCGGTGCCGGTTTGGGCTCCTCGATAACCACGAGGAGTTGTTTCGCATTCGGTGACAGCCACTTAATGGCGGGAAGGCATCAAGGTCAGCTTGTTCCTGGTCAGAAGGAGCTGCTGCCACATCAAGTCCTCATAGCGTCAACGCAATTTGCGCAAAACCTTTCCTCAAAGGAGGAAAAGCGAGAGAGCCGGCACTACTTCTTCTCGATTGCAGACCGAGACCACCTGGTTAAGGGATCGACTGACCCGAAGAGGTCCGTAGACGAGACCGGTTGGTATTTCGAGGGTGGGTAACCTTAACCGGGGACTCTGACACAGGAGGCGCAGGCAAGTCCTTGGTTTCCACTGGGAGAACCGGTGAAGAAGGGTTGTCGGCTTCTCCAGTCGACAGCCCATCTGATGGGTTGAGAAAAATCTTGACCACGTCAATGGGTGTCTCAGCCGGCTGACCTGACGGGGACACCGTGAAGCCAGCAGCCTTAGCCGCAACCTCGACCGAAGTTGAGTGTCGACTGTCCGGGGAAGGGGACATCTCCTGCTCCCACGAATGCCGATGGTGAGACTTACCTTCGAGTCCTTCTTCTTGGACCGATAGGAATGTCCTGATGGACCCTCACCTTTTGTAGAGGGGATTGACAAAGCTCCTTAAAAGAAGCCATGTAGGAGGAGCCCAAGTAGAGCGGGATAAATGCCGCCACCAAGGGGGGACGAAGATGCGGCCTGGGCCGCCTCCTCCTCGAGGGCGATCATCTGCTCAAGTTGCTCAGCCGAGCCCTCCACCGCGGACACCACCCAATGGGCCTCCTTTGAATTCACTGGAGGAATACGTCTCTCGGGGCGCCCAAGTTGGAGTCTGGCAGCACGGTCTTCGAGGACATTGGCCAAGAAGGACTTGCACAATTCGCAGGCCTGCGGATCGTGATCAAGCCCAAGGCAATAAATGCACGTGGAGTGCGGATTGGTCCGAGACATCTTCTGCCCGCATGGGCACCGCTGAAATCCGAGAGTCGACTTATCCATCTCAACCACGAAGGAAGAAACAGACCGAAGTCTAGAAAATTTAAGAATAAGTTTTGGTTTAACTAACGAGTTTGGATCCAGGCCTAAAAAGCAGAGCGCTAAGGAGGGAACCTGAGCTTCCAAGCGGTAAGGAAGATCTGGCATCATGAGGTGGAACCAAGAGTTTTACCACCCAGGTGGGTGGGAGGAGCCAGCTTGAAGACCTTCCGGCAAGATTTAAAGCTGCAAGGAACCTGCCATGATGTGTGATTTGAACAACATATCCATCTCCCTAGAAACATGTTTTTTTGCATACAAGGCATTTTTCCATTTCATAGACACTTTAGTTAAGGCTGATACTGTGCTGTGTTTGGGTCTGAAACCAGACTATGCTGGGTTTAGAAGATTTTCAGATTCAACGTAGTCTCCTAGCTGGGGATAAACAATTTTTTCCAGAAGTTTTGAGAGAGTCAAAAGTAGAGAAATTGGCAAATAATTGTTCAAGTTACTGGGGTCACCAGACTTGAAGAGAGGAGTAATATGTGTGACTTTCCAGAGCAGAGGTATACTGGCTTGTCCCAGAGAGGTATTAAATAAGTGGGTAATAGGGGCAGTTAGATAATAGCAATCTGTTTTCAGAAAGACTGGGTCTAGATGGTCAGCACCAGCACTCTTTTTGGTATCCAGTGACAATAATAGGTCCTCCACTTGCTTAAAGGTTACTGGGTGAAAACTGAAGGGCACAGCTCTTGGATTTGAGTCAGAGCTGGAGCTTAAGCCATTCCTAACATCACCGTGAGTGTTTAGCTTGCTGAGAGGAGAGACATCAAATACGAGTCCTGCTGTAGCAAAATGATTGTTAAGTTGTTCCAGGATGTTTGCCCTATCAGTATATGAGGTGTCTCTGTACACTATCTTGGCCGGCAATGAAGAGGCAGTTGAAAAACCCTCGACCTCTCTGAGGATATTCCAAAACTTGGCAGAGCTATTTTGTATTCTCTTCAAGGGCTGTTTGGAAAAAGCTGGCTTTTTTAGTCCTAACTAGTTTAGTGCAAGCGTTCCTTGCTACACGGAAGGCACGACAGTCGGCATCTAATTTAGACTTCCTTGCTCTTTTCCACAAAAAGTCTCTGTCTCTGATAACTTTCTTTATGGAAGGAGAAAACTAGCCTGAGGATCTTTTCCTAGTTTTGATCATCCTGATCAGGGTGTATTTATCAATGAGCCCCAAAAGTAGGTTATGAAATATATTGAACGCTTCAGTGATAGAGAGGGCAAGATAGAAGTCTTGCCACATAATATTGCCAGGGTCATCCAGAAAGGCAGCCTGGCTGAATTTTTTCATGCATCTTTTTAGGTTAAAGGTAGAGGACACGGTTAGATGAGGAGAGTGCCTAATGCAAGGTGTGATACAATGGTCACTAAGATCATTATTAAAGACCCCTACATGAGAGATACTATGTGGCTTGCTAACAATCATAAGGTCCAATAGAGAACTATGATCCAAATTTTTCCTGTTAAGTCTGGTGACTTCGGGAGTAACCTGTGTTAGCCCATACATGTCACAGAATACCTTAAGTTTATTGGAGCTCACATTCTTCCAGTTAAGGTTGAAATCTCCCATCATTATACATTCGGTATTAGCCTTCTCTATTAGGTCATGAAGGTGAGTTAAAATGCTGAGCTTGGCAGAGGGTGGTCTATAGCATACAGATATTAAGAATACCACCTCAGGTGATAGTGATAGTTTTAGAGCAAGGCATTCAAGTTATTTTGGAATAAGGTTTAATCGATGACTGCAACTATAAATTTGTACTTAATGTAAACTGCACCCCCCACCCTGGTAGGTCTGTCACAGTGAAAGACATTATATCCTGGGATATTAATTGCTTTATCTGGGGTCGTGTGCATAAGCCAGGTCTCTGAGATCATAAAGCTGTCTGGCGGCACATGTAGAGCCCAAGTTTGGATCATATCGAGTTTCTTGAGTAAACTGCAAACGTTCAGGTGCAGGAAGCTGATGCCCTTGTGGTGCAAGAGATCAGATGTGGCATTTAGGGCAGAAAGTGGGCCAGGGTTTAGTTTAACATTCCCTGAGCAAAGTAAGAGAACTAATAGTTTCCTGAGCCAGCTTATAGTCATTTTGAGTATGCGTGTTTTATGTCGTTTGGTATGTAAACTATTTTCAGAGGTCACATTATGGACTTCAAGGTAACTAGTGCATTTGGGTGTTCCAACTGGGCTTCTCTAATTGTTTCTGTAAAGTTGTCTCACGTATTGTTAGCCTGTGATCTAACTTTAGTTGGTGGGAAATAACAGTTAAATAACAATAACCAAGTTCCTTCCTAGAGTAGTCTAATCCTAATAAAGCTTAAATTATGTTTAATAATCTGATGAGTTGTAAAAATTCCAACTGTCAGATAAATGACAAGCCCTCCAGCTCTACGTCCCTTTAAGCTCTTCTTTGAGCCGGGATTGCATATAATAATTTAACCACTGATGTCCAATTCCTCATTGTGAGCATGCCAGGTTTCTTGTAAACAAATTATGAAGTATTTGAGGATATAATTAAGCCAGTCAGATTCCTGTAACTTAGGTTTCAAACCTGCAATATTCCAAGAAATTATGAATGGGCTTTTGTCCCCTCTGATCTTGGGCCTAACATGGTATAGCTGGATGACAAGTCATTTTTACGTTCACTTGCGCGCATGCGCAAGGAACGTTTTGGAAAGTAGCACACTTTGGAGGTGTGCCTCTCCCTTTCAATCCACTGCTCCATTGAGCAGGCGTGGCAGTCCTGCACCAATGGGTGTGGGAGCTGTAAGACAGCCGGTGGTCTTCGCTCAAAGAAAACCACCACTGTCATACAGAGCACAGGCCACATCGCCCACCGCGTCATGCGACCCCCCGCCATGCCGCCTCTGGGGCCTTTTGCTGCCATGCTGGGAGCCCACCCCAGCATGGCAAACATCCCGTCGTCGCCTGCCGAAGGGGCGCCCAATCCCCGTTGGCTCCACGCCCCCAAGCCATCCTTCTGCCACGCTGGGAGCCCACCCCAGCATGGCAAACATCCTGGTTGTCTGCCGACGGGGGTGCCCAATCCCCCGTCGGCTCCTCGCCCCCTCCAGCCATCCTCTGCCACGCTGGGAGCCCACTCAGCATGGCAACGTCCCAGTAGTCTTGTTTTTTTTTTTCAACTGTAAAGCAAAACAGTCCCAGGGCGCTTCTCCTAGTCCCCGTCCCACAACCCACACCCACCCACCGCGCACTCCAGTCTTCTCACACCCCCCCCACCCCATACTTACCTCCAGAGCTCGGCGCGACGATCTTCGGTGGACCGGGAACACGTCTGCACTCTTCAAAGCCGACCGCGAACTGAGGAAATGCTGGTAAGCTGTATAATGGGCTAGATAGGGGTTTTCAACTTTATTGCATATCTCAGGCATTTTTTGGAATTTTGCCAAATTTTCAACATGGGGTTTTTGGGACCCCTTCTCATGAATGATGTCACTGTCATGGCATTATTCAGGCCTGAAGGGTGATTTTGCAGTCACTGTGGAGTCACTGCGCGAAATCACCCTTCGGGCCTGAATAACGCCTATGACAGTGATATAATTCAGAGAAGGGGTCCCAAAAACTCCATGTTGAAAATTTGGTGCAAAAATTCCCAAAAATGACTGTTTTACAAGTGTTCATTACGCAGTTCCTATGCACGCTCATACATTTGCGAATTTTCAATATTTTCACTCCAGATTTTCAACCTTACCATTTTACCACACCTCCTCATGAGCAGTACAGCTGTCATTTTTCACATCCTGCCCAAAACATGTTTCCGCCCATGTAGCGCACAATGGCGCAGTCGGTGTGCGAAATCAATGTATGAGACACATTAAGAAAATCATGGTGACACTGTTCATTAGCAGAAGGTCTTAAAATGGCTATGTTGAAAATTTGGTGAAAAATTCTAAAAATGACTGTTTTACATAACGTCATTGCGCAGTTCCTACTGCACCTCGTAAGTTTGCGAATTTTCAATATTTTCACTCCAGATTTTCAACATTGCCATTTTACCACACCTCTTATGAGCAGTACAGCTGTCATTTTTCACATCCTGCCCAAAACGTGTTTCTGCCCATGTAGCGCACAATGGCAAAGTCGGTGTGCGAAATCAATGTATGGGACACAGTAAGAAAATCACAGTGACACTGTTCATTAGCAGAGGTTTTAAAATGGCAATGTTGAAAATTTGGTGAAAAATTCCTAAAAATGACTGTTTTATGAGCGTCATTGCACAGTTCACTTACCTCGGTTGCGAATTTTCAATATTTCCTCAGATTTTCAACATTGGCATTTACCACACCTCCTCATGAGCAGTATAGCTGTCATTTTTCACATCCTGCCCAAAACGTGTTTCTGCCCATGTAGTGCACAATGGCGCAGTCGGTGTGCGAAATCAATGTATGGGACACAGTAAGAAAATCACAGTGACACTGTTCATTAGCAGAGGTTTTAAAATGCCAATGTTGAAAATTTGGTGAAAAAATTCTCCTAACAATGACTGTTTTACGAGCGTGCGTTGCACAGTTCCCACGCACGCTCGTAGGTTTGCGAATTTTCAATATTTCCACTCCAGATTTTCAACATTGCCATTTTACCACACTTCCTTATGAGCAGTACAGCTGTCATTTTTCACATCCTGCCCAAAACGTGTTTCCGCCTATGTAGCGCACAATGGGGGTAACAAAAAGGTCATGCTGAAAATTTATTGTGCAAATACCAGCAATCGCACAGGGCATTAGGGTAAAGCACCATACGTGCCAAACACCACTGCAAATACCTGCAAGCGAATGTTCGGCATTGACAAATGCTTGTTATAAATTGTACTGTCCATCCGATTCCCTGTATGACAGGTGTGCTTTGAACCATTGTTACTATTATTGTGCAGTCAATTAGTATATCCCGTGGGACATTAAAGGAACAATTATCATTCATGGGTTGGACAATTGATTGGCTTTGAACACCACAATTAGAATAGGTAGGACAAGTAAATGAACCATGTTGAGCAGAGAGGGTTTACCAGAAAAAAGGCCCATAGCATCTATGTCCAAGATTCTTTCCCAGACTCTACTTGCCACCAGGGAATCTGTAAATATAATATCAATTTGGCCACAGCCACTGAGACTTGAATGTCTAAACATACCAGTAATTCCATTTCTTCCCAATCTAATATGTAAAAGATTTGTGAAAAGGTTATACTCGACTTTAGTTAATTTAGTGTTTGTTTCTTTGTACAGTTTATTATAGCCAGAAAGACTCAAAGTGAACAAGAAAGACTAGGAGACAGTGTAAAATTGAAAATATGAGATTGCTAAGTCATTAAAAGAAGGCATATTACATAATCATAACACACAGAATCCACACAACTTCATGAGTTGGCACTACTGCCTTGCTATAAAAAATAAAGTCTAACCTGACCTTCAGGTGTAATAAAATAAATGAGTTTTGGGCACTGATGTCAGACGCTGAGGTGGACCTTGTGGCCACTACAGAAACCTGGGCCACAGAAAATAAAAAGTATGACCTGATGGTTCCAGGATACTCACTGTTCAGAAGGAATTGGGGAAGAGGTAGAGGGGTAGGAGTAGCCCTCTGTGTCAGGGATGGCACTGAGGTGGTAAAGGATAGGAGCATCAGGAGTAATAATGTGAGACAGTATAGGCGCAGTGGTGTAAGGCTCTGAGCTGCAAATCTGGTGACATCCAGCAGACCAGACCTGAGTTTGAATCCCATAGCTTCCACTTGCATACTGTGTGACCCTGAGCAAGTCACTTAACTTCCTTGTGCTCCTGGAAACAAGCCCCGGCTTAGTGTGCCTTTCCTGGTTAAACAATTTCCCCTTTCCCAAATGGGGACTCAGAGTCACTGTGGGTGCAATTCATGGCAGCTTCAAGTAAGAAACTATGCTTTGGAGTGGTCTGTAGACCTCTAGGGCAAGAGGAAGAGAGGGACAGAGAGCTTGCAGAGGAGCTTGAAAGGGGAGTAGTAAAGGGGAATGTAGCGGTGGTGGATGATCTAAACATGGCAGACATTGATGTGGATATTCCGGTGGCCAGGAGCACAAGAAGTCAGGCCTTCCTTGATACAATCCAGTACTATCTCCTAGTGCAGCTAGGTAAGGAACCTACTAGGCAGTCTGCCATCCTCAGAGTGGTGCTCACCAACTTGGAGGTGGTAGAAGTGGTGAGAGTAAGACAGCCACTAGGGAGCAGTGACCAGAACTCCATGTGGTTCAAACTAGCCCTAGAGACTGCCACTCCCCAATCAAGAACTGAAGTCTTTGATTTTTAAGAGGGTGCACTTCAGCAAACTGGGGGAACTGGTCAGGGAAAAGATAGCTGGGGTAGATATTTTAGGTGGGCTGGAAGAAAGATGGGGTAATAAAGGGTGCCATTCTCGAGTCATCCAAGTTATGCATGAGAACAGTAACCAACAGGAATAAGTTCAAGAGACCATTATGGTTCTCAGAAAAGTCATGGAAGTGGCGGAGGCTAAGAAAAAGGCCTTCTACAAGTACAAAGAAAGGCAGGGGAGAAAGAATGGGGAGAATATTTACTTTAAAATGAGGAGGCAAAGAGGATGATTAGGAAGGCAAAAGCAGACATGGAGCTACATATCACAGAAGGGGTCAAGGATGGAAGAAAACATTTCTTCTGATATAGTCAGGAAAAAAGAAAGAATGGAGGGGAATTGTTAAGCTATCAGAGAGGGGTAGGGTGATAAAAGAGGATGGGCAAAATGCTGCTATCCTTAATGGATATATTTCTTTAGTTTTCACCAGGAAGAAAAGCAGGTCCTTGCCTGGGAGTGACATCAAAGTGGCTGATAATATGGTCCAGGAGATGAGGCAGCCAATATGTACAAGATGGAGGGTACAGAAAGTGCTGGCTGACCTAAAGATTAGTAATGTCCCAGGACCAGATAAGCTGCATCTGAGGAGTCTCAGGAAACTCTAAGCAGAACTGGCTGAACCACTCATAGGATTATTTAAAAGCTCACTATGGACAGGGGTAGTTTTGAATGACTGGAGGTTGGGGTGGATGCCATTCTGCTCCATGGGGAGGGGGACAGGAACAAACAAGGAACTACAGACCTGTCAGTCTGAACTCCTTTGCAGGGAAACTGGTGGATTCATTGGTCATGGAAGGCCCTGTTGACTATTTGGACAGCAACCATCTCCATGACAGTAAACAGTATGGGTTTGTAGGAGGGAGGTACTGTCAGATAAACCTGATATTTTTATTTGATTGCATGATAAAGGAATTGGATAGGGTCCATGCTGTGGATTTGCTCTATTTTGACTTCAGCAAGGCTTTCGAGTTGTTGCCTCACAGATGCTTTCTGAAGAAGATGGGAGATCTGGGTGTGGCTAAGGACATAGTTAACTAGGTAGGAAAGTGGCTGAAGGGTAGGAAACAGAGGGTTGTGATGAAGGGGATCACATCAGAAGAGAGAGAGGTCACAAGCGTGGTGCCAAAGTGATCAATCCTGGTCCCAGACCTCTTCAATATGTTCATCTATGACATTTGAGAAGGTATCTGGGCAGGTTGTATATTTTCACAGGTGACAGTAAGCTCTGTAGGAGGATGGAAAGTGAAAAGGTAATCATGAAAATGCAGAATGACCTACAAAGGCTAGAGGGGTAGCCTAAGGATTGGCAGTTGAAATTTAACATCAAAAAGTACAAGGTAATGCACCTGGAAATAAGAACCCCAGGACAGAGTACTGGATGGTGGGGTGAGACTTAGCACTACCACTGAAGAATGTGATCTAGGAGTTATCATCAGTGAAACCATCAAGCAATCGAGACAGTACAACAAAGCTTATGGTAAGGCAAGTAGGATGTTGGGGTACATAGCGAGGGGTAATGATAGCTGGAGGAAGGAACTAATACTACTCCTTTATAGATCTTTAGTGAGACCACACCTAGAATAGTGCACCCAGTTCTGGAACCCTCATCTCAGGAAGGTAGGGACAGGCTGGTAATGGTGCAGTGGGGCCAACAAGGCAGGTCTTATGAGGAGTGCCTCAATGCACTGAACATGCACTCACTGAAAACCAGAAGGGAGAGTGATGATCTGACAGAGACCTTCAAATTCCTAAAAGGACTAAACAAAGTGAACATCAAGGAACTATTTAGCTTGAATGCTAGTTTGAGGTTACAAGGGCATGCGTGGAAACTGGCAGGAGGGAGGTTTCGGAGGAACATGAGAAAGCATTATCTTACAGAAAGGGTGGTGGAGCAGTGGAACAGTATACCATCTGAAGTGGTAGAAGCTAAAATAGTTGATGGTTTCAAGCGTGACTGGGAAAGAATGAAGAGTATAATGGTCACCCAGCACCCAAGGCTACAAAATTGGGAGGGGAAATGAGGGCAGGAAGATGAGGGCCAAGTTACAGGATGGACAGTTGGTCACAGAGTTAGATCGGGAACTCATGCAGATTGGATGGATTATTGGCCTTTTTCTGACATTATCATCTATGTTTCTACAGTATGTTTCCATCTGCATTTTCATTTTTTTATTTTTCTCACCCTGTGGCAGTACTCTTTTAAAACTGCACGGCAAATAGAACCAGTTACACTAGTTACTATTCACAATCTGTGGCTTTGACTGGGAAATGAGAGGCAGTAAAAGATCAAATACCAACAAGCTTTATATGCAGATTTAAGAGTTGGTGTTCTATCCAATGATACAAAGAGATGTGGGTCCTTAATCACAAAATGGACACAGAACTGGCAATCTATTATGACAATCCAAATATCCTCAAACATTATTGGTAAGTTTTTATCAGAAGACCTTTGTCTCCCAATCTGAAAATGTAATAGTACCGTCTTGTCATCCTCCCTATGTTTGATATTTTCAAATTAGATTTAAACATAGAAACATAGAAACATAGAATTTGACGGCAGATAAGGACTGCTTGGTCCACCTAGTCTGCCCATTTTCCTACCTAACAGATAAGCTGCAGATCCTAGTTAACCAACAGCTTACATCCTCCTACCCCCCACTAGGACTGCCTTATGTCTGTCCCATGCATTCTTGAATTCCCCACTGTTCTTGACTCCACAAACTCCTCAGGGAGTCTGTTCTATTCATCCACAACCCTCTTTGTGAAAAAATACTTCCTCACATTACCTCTGAGCTGTCCCCCCATCTTCAAATTGTGCCCCCTTGTTCTTGCACATCTCTTTTTCTGAAAGATGCCACCCTCTTGGACTTTGTTAATTCCTTTGAGGTACTTAAAAGTTTCTATCATGTCCCCTCTCTCCCTCCTTTCCTCAAGGGTATACATATTAAGCTCCTTTAGTCTCTCTTTGTATGTCTTCTGGTGCAGACCCTGCACCATTTTGGTTACCCTCCTCTGGACAGCCTCCACTCTGTCTATGTCTTTGCGGAGATGGGGTCTCCAGAACTGCACACAGTACTCCAGATGGGGTCTCACCAACTGTCTGTACAGAGGTACAAAGACCTACTGATGTCAAAAAATTCTAAGAAATCATTTGAGGCCTTGCCTCAGGCAAAGAAACATGTTGGAAATATAGTGATTGTATCAGTTCTAGGGACATGGATATGTTGTTCAATCCACACTTCATGGCAGGTTCCTTGCCACTTTAAATCTTGCCGGAAGGTCTTCAAGCTGGCTTCTCCCACCCACCCGGGTGGTAAACTCTCGGCTCCACCCCATGACGCCAGATCTTCCTTACCACTTGGAAGCTCAGTTTCCCTCCTTAGCGCTTTGCGTTTTAGGCCTGGATCCAAACTCATTGGTTAAACCAAAATGTATTTAATTTTCTAGACTTTGGTCTGTTTCTTCCTTCGCAGCTGTGATGGATAAGTCGACTCCCGGATTTCGGTGGTGCCCATGCGGGCAGAAGATGTCTCAGACTGATCCGCACTCCAAGTGCATTTATTGCCTTGGGCTTGATCACGATCTGCAGGCCTGCGAATTGTGCAAGTCCTTCTTGGCCATTGTCCTCGAAGACCGTGCTGCCAGACTCCAACTTGGGCACCCCGAGAGATGTATTCCTCCAGTGAAGTCAAAGGAGACCAATTGAGCAGTGTCTGCGGTGGCGGGCTTGGCTGAGCAACTTGAGCAGATGATCGCCCTCGAGGAGGAGGCGGCCCAGGCCGCATCTTCGTCCCCCTCAGTGGCAGCATTTATCCTGCTCTCCTTGGGCTCCACCTACACGGCTTCTTTTAAGGAGCTTTGTCAATCCCTCTCTACAAAAGGTGAGAGTCCATCGGGACATTCCTTTCAGTCCAAGAAGAAGGACTTGAAGGGTAAGTCCCACCATCAGCGTTCGTGGGAGCGGGAGAGGTCCCCTTCCCCGGACAGTCGACACTCGACTTCGGTTAAGGTTGAGGCTAATGTCACTGGCTTCACGGTGTCCCTGTCAGGTCAGCCGGCTGAGACAGCTGTTGATGCGGTCTAGATTTTTCTCGACCTGTTGGACAGGCTGTCTACTGGAGAAGCCGACAACCCTTCTTCACCAGTTCCCCTGGTGGAAACCGAGGACTTGCCTGCACCTCCTGTGCCGGAGTCCCTGGTTAAGGTTCCCGAGCAGAGGGAGGAACAGGTTTCACCCCGCCCCTCCCAGACCCACCCTCAGAAATACCGACGGTCTCGGTCTCGGACCTCTTCTCGGTTCAGCCAATCCTGCCGACACCAGCGGTCTTGGTCTCGGCACCGAGGAAAGCGGCCACGCCACTCGTCCTTGTCTTCTTCCTCCTCGGAGGAAAGGCTTCGCAAAAATTGCATCAACACTATGAGGACTAGATTTGGCAGCAGCTCCTTCTGACCAGGAACAAGCCATCCCCGTCACCTTCCCTGGCCATTAAGTGGCTGTCACCGTAACGGCCGAAACAACCCCTCGTGGATATCAAGGAGCCCAAACTGGCACTGGTTGTTCAGCTGAAACCAGCTGCGCCACCCATTGTGGTGGGACCCCTGCCTCCACAACCTAAATCTGGGGCTCCAACTGAGGATTCTCCGTCAGATCAGGGACTGCCCCATCGGTTGTAGGTCACCCTCACTCCTGATCATCCTCGGCAAGTGGAGGGTGGCTCAGGCCCTAGGCAGCTGTTTGCAGACTCCTCGGAGTCTGATGATGACTCTTCCCTGTTCTCCAGGCCCCTTGACCTGGAGTCCACTGGGGACAGTCGGTGGACGAGAGCCCATCCTCATTCATGGGTTTGCTTTGGCTCATCTCAGAATCTACTGGGATTAAGCTCGAACCCATGTCTAAGCAGGCCAATTATCCCCTCACTGAGATACTGGACTGAGGGGATTATCCCACGGAGGCCTTTCCAGTGGCTGAAGCCATTATTGGCCCAGCTTTGGAGTTATGGCAGTGGCCGGCTTCTTGTCCAGCTCCTTCGGCCAGGATGGCCAGGAAGTACTTGGTCCCAACCAGTTAACTATCCAGTTTTTTGGAGCACCCCTCTGCGGAGGGGCTTGTGACCAATAGTGTTTTCCGGTGTTCTGGGAACACTGGAGATGTGAACCAGCCTCCCAACAAAGAGTCCAAGAAGCTGGACTATGCCGGGCGTAAAGTGTACGCTCTGTCCTCCCTAGGCCTTCATCAGGTCAGATTGGCTGTACTGATGGCACACTTTTCCCACACCCTTATGGGATCCCTGGATGAGGTGATTCCTCATCTCCCAGCTGACCTCCAGACTATGGTCAAGCAGGTGCGGGATCAGAGAAGGGTGGTGGTGAAGTAGCAGCCCCAAACTGCTCTTGACATTGGAGATTCTTGTGCCCGGTCAGTAGTGGCTGCAGTGGCCATGCACCTCAGAGCTTAGCTGCGGATCTCCACCTTCATGGCAGATACCCAGCACAAGCTGGCAGACATCCCCTTCCTGGGTACTGACTTGTTCGGTCCCAGGGTAGAGAGCCATTTGCAGAGGATCAAGAAGTCCAATGCCACCTTGGACTCGGTCACATCTGCCCAGAAGGACAAAGGCCACCAGCAGCAGCGTAAGCCCTTTCAGCCTTCTGCCCCTGTGGCACATCTGGCCCAGCAACACCAGCATCAGGGCCAGCAGGCTCACACTTGGCACCCCAAAGCCAAGCCTGCAGCTTCCTCCAGCAGGAAGCCTGGAGGGAAAGGCCCGGGAGGTCCCTCGGCTGGTCCCTCCTATAAGCCTATCCAGTGACAGGTTGAGGGTGTTACCCCCAGCCTCGTCGCTCCCCACCCGGGTTCCCCCCGTGGGGGACTGCTCCGCCACTTTCTTTGCACCTGGTCCACTATCACCATGGACCGATGGGTGTTGGAAGTGGTAGGAAAGGGTCTGCCTCTGGAATTCAAGCAAGCCCCGCCCTTCCAAACCGTCACCCCACTAGGGGCTATGGGGTCTGCGGCCTCTCTGTCAGCCTGTCAAGCTGATATTGCCCTGCTCCTCCAGAAGGAGGTGATCAGGGAGGTGGCGGATCCTCCACCAGACCCAGGGTTTGTGTCCAGGTATTTCCTGGTCCCGAAACGGACAGGGGTCTTGTGCCCCATTGTAGATCTGCATGACCTGAACTGGTTCCTAAGGTCTCGAACCTTCAGGATGGTCAGTCTGGCTCAGATCATTCCATCCTTGGAACAGGGCATGTGATTCTGTTCTTTGGACCTCCAGGACGCGTTCTTTCACATCTCAATCCATCCATCCCACCAGCAATTCCTCCACTTCAGAGCAGAGGGGTACATTTACGAGTTCCGGGCCATGCCCTTCAGCCTCTCTCCAGCTCCCAGAGTCTTCACCAAATGCATGGCAGTGGTGACAGCATTCCTGCGGCACCAAAATGTCCCGGTGTACCCTTACCTGGACGACTGGCTGATTGTGGCCTCCTCCAGATCGGAGGTGGAGCGGTCCAGGGATCTGGCCCTTCAGGTTTGCTGTCAGGTTGACCTCCTCTTCAAGGAGGCCAAATCAGAACTCGTGCCAAAGCAGGTGATTCAATTCATCGAGGCAGAGCTCAACTCTCTTCTAGCCAGAGAACGGCTCCCGGCGGAAAGGGCTGAGGTTCTTTCCTCCTTTGCCCAATCATTTCAGGTTGGGCAATTGCGCCCTGCCCGGGACTTCCTGCACCTCCTGGGCCTTATGGCGGCCTGCACCAGTGTGGTCCGTTTAGCCCGTTGGCACATGCATCCCCTACAATGGGGACTGGCCAGCCAATGATCACAGTGCTCCGGTCCTTTGGACCAGCCAGTGGCAGTGACCCAGGAGATGTGGAACGCTCTCCAGTGGTGGATCATTCCAGCTCATCTGTAGGAGGGCATCCCATTTGTCCACCCCAAGCCGACGGTCCCTCTATCGACCGATGCCTCTCTGATGGGTTGGAGTGCCTATCTGGGGGAGCACAGAGCACATGGTCTCTGGTCCCCTCAGGAGACCCGATGCCACATCAACCTGCTGGAGCTTCAAGCGGTCCAACTAGCCCTTACCGCCTTCGATCCATTTGTATGGGGTAAAGTGGTCCAGACGGACAATACCATGACCATGTACTACCTAAACTGCCAGGGCAGGACGTGCTCTATGCCTCTGTGCAAGGAAGCTCTCCACACTTGGTCCCTCATGTGCAGCCTGGAGGTGGTTCTCCTAGCTATTCATGTGGCAGGAGCCTCTAACACTCTGGCCGATGCCCTAAGCTGGATAGGGGCTGCATCTCACAAGTGGTCACTCCTGCCGGAGGTGGTACATGATCTGTTCTCCCACTGGGGCACACCTCAGGTGGACCTGTTTGCCTCAAGGGAGAATGCAAAGCTGAGGCTGTTTCATGCCCGCCCCCCTCAGCAGGGCTTGCTGCCAGGGGATGCCTTCTCGATGCTGTGGACCCCGGGCCTCTTCTATGCCTTTCCCCGATTTCCCTTGATCCACAAGATGCTTCTCAAGGCAAAGAGGGACAATGCGCAAGTGATTCTGGTAGCCCCAGACTGGCCCGCCAGTTCTGGTATCCAGATCTCCTCAGCCTCAGCTCCAGGCTTCCGAGGCTCCCAGCCTGCCCGGACCTGATCTCAGTCAACCAGGGGAAGGTTCTCCACCTGGACCTTCAATCCCTGCACCTGACAGCTTGGTTTCTGAGTGGCTAGAGTTCCAGGCCTTGGGTCTTTCCAACGAGGTCCTCAATGTTGTTGAGGCATCCCGTAAGGAGTCGACCAGGAAATGCTACGCCTTCAAATGGAAGAGATTCTCCATTTGATGTCAGGGTAAGGGGTTGGACCCTTCCTCCTGCTCCTTGGCCAGCATTCTGGACTACCTGTGGTTCCTTTCTGAGCTAGGGCTTGGGTCAATGACCCTAAAGGTGCACCTGGCAGCTATCTCTGCTTACTGGGCACGGGCCGGAAAGCAGTTGGTGGCACAGGAGAAGGTGGTCAGGTGCTTTTCCAAAGGCCTTGATCACATATCCCCTCTGGTGCGAGAACCTCCACCTCCATGGGATCTACTGCTGCGATTGGCTAAGCTCATGGGCAAGCCATTCAAACTGATGCACAGGTGTGACATCTCTCACCTGTCATGGAAGACCGCCTTTTTGGTTTCTATCACCTCATCCAGAAGGATGGGAGAGCTCTAGGCACTTTCCATCGAGTCTCCTTATCTGGTCTTCCAAAGGGACAAGGTTGTCCTGCGCCCCCAGCCGAAGTTCCTTCCAAAGGTGGTGTCAGAGTTTCACCTTAACCAGGTGTTGACTCTGCCGGTGTTCTACCCCAATCACACCTCAGAGGCCGAATATAGGGTCCATACTTTGGACCCTTGAAGAGCACTCTCTTATTATAGGGGATGAACGGCTGAAGTTCGGGGAGAGGTTCACCAGCTGTTTGTCACCTACGCTGAAGCCGAATCTGGCAGACCTGTGGCCAAGTGGACAATAGGCAGGTGGGTCACCTCATGCATAGGTCTCTGCTACAGGTTGGCGGGCATGGAGCCTCCCAAAGGGATAAGAGCTCATTCTACCCACCATACCGCTGCATCCGATGGCTGCTTCCAGGGATGTCCCTATCAAGGAAATCTGCAGGGCTGCTACCTGGAAGTCAGCACACACCTTCATTACCCATTACCACATCGACCTTGAGTCACTCCGGGATGCTGGTTTTGGGGCTTCAGTTCTCCAGTCCATGTTTTCTAAATAGGGGGTGTGTGCCTTGCCTCCCTCCTCCCGGAGAACTGCTAGGAGTCTGCCATGAAGTGTGGATTGAACAACATATCTATGTCCCTAGAAATACAGGTTACTCACCTGTAAAAGGAGTTCTAGGAATGGTATATGTTGTTCATCCACACAACCCACCCAACCTCCCTGACTTCGACGCACAACCTGGCTTCCAGCAGGCTATATCTGGAGTCATGGGGGGAGCCGAGAGTTTACCACCGGGGTGGGTGGGAGGAGCCAGCCTGAAGACCTTCCAGCAAGATTTAAAGCAGCAAGGAACCTACCATGAATTGTGGATGAACAACATATACCATTTATAGAACTCCTGTTACAGGTGAGTAACCTGTATTTTTGGATTATGGGGATGTGTTGCTCTTAGGGGCATAGAGGAGGGAGCTGGTGAAGCTCGATTTTATTCACAGCAGCTTTGCCCACTTTATCTTCGACAACCCCTAGAGCACACATCATTACGATATGTATCAAATTAGGCTGGTATAGGCAGCAGGAAAGAAGGGAACTTCACACCATTAGGTAAATGTATCAATGTTTTAAGAATAGAACCCCAGAATATAGTAGATAGCATAGAATGTAGGTGTATCAAGGAGGTTTGAGAACAGCATCTGGAGTGTAATAAATTCTACCCAAGAAAATGATAACTATTGGTAGGTCATCCTTTTTCTACACTGGCCCAAAACTCTGGAATTCTATTTCCCATTTGTTAAGGCTATCAAATGGTTAGATAATATGCTCAAAAATCAAAAACTGGTTTACAGTTAATCATAATATGCTACTGAAATGCTGTCCCAATTATGGTAACTAATACTGTGTATTAAATATGTATTCATGGATTGTGTTTTCTTAATGGGTAAAACACATGATAGTCTTACTCTGGGTATATGAAATTCCTGTAATCTTATTTATGGTATTTGAACTGCTATGAACTCTCTTTCTAAGTAGATTTAAACAGACTTATCACAGCATAGCTCATTTCACTGCAACTGCCCATGCTCGTGCCCACCACTGTGACGCGCTCAATATCCTAGGCTAGCCCTCCTTTGAAATTAAATGGGATTTTCCTTTACTTTGCACCATGTATAAACTCATCCACCTGCCCTCCCCCTAGCCTCTCTAACCTGCTCACATTGAAACCCTTCACTAGGACCCTTCAATCCTCTCAATACCCGATGCTGTGTCAACGGAAGCCCCGCTTTGCCATCGGTAAGGGATCCTTCTCATTTGCAGTCCCACAGAAATGGAACAACCTCCCAAATGGCCAACTCTCCTGCACATCTCTTCTTAAGTTTAAAAGGCTCTTCAAAGAGACACTCTTTCCCCCTCTCACCTGTAACTGCAAATAAAATCTTTTATCCTCACTATGTTTTCTCTCCCCATCTACCCTCCTCCACCATCTTACTGTCCTAATAACTACCTTTCCCCACCTCTTTCCTCACCCTCATTTCCTATGACTTCTCTACTCGTGTCAGCCTGAATATATGTATATACTTCATACCTTTGTAATGAAATATATATTTGTTCCTTTTTACATTCTTACCTCTGTAATGCAATGTAATATGTATGGAATGTTTATTTTCACATCTGATTTGATACCTATATACGTAAGTTTTATTTTCTGTGCATAGGAATTGTTAACTGAGATTACCTCTGTAAAGAGATCCTACCCATCCTCATTTTCCACCTCCCTCCTTCCCTCTCCTTCCCTTAGATCTACCGACTCACGTATTTGGGTTATCCCTCAGCGCTCCACCATCATTGGTCAGTCTGGCTTCTCATACTGCTTCACCAAAATTTGAAACTCCTTCCCTCCTCCCTCCTCAAGTTTGTCACTCCTCCTCCTCCTACTCCATCAGCTCTGCCCTTCACAACTATGTTTCATCTTGCTGCTCCTGCTATGAGTCTCCCTAAACCATGTCCTTGCATACAGTATTTCTAGACTCACCCCTGACCTATATCTACTCCTAACCTTTCCGTTCCCATCTTTTCTAGCCTCCCCTGCCCCTTGCAGGATTCTCAGCATACTGAAGGGGTTCCTTGGGCTCAGCTTTCCTTCCCCTCCTCCTCCTCCACCTCCTCGCCCCATTTTTCACTCTTTTTTACCCTTAGCACCTGTTCAATTCCTCTCTCCCTTTGGCACTCCACTAAATATCCCCCCCATCTCTTTTAGCCTTCCCTTCCCCCTTGCAGGACTCTCAGTATCCTGGAAGGACCCCTGGGTTTGGCTCTCCCTCTCTTCGTCCCAGCATTCTGAATGGGTCCCTTGCCTCAGGTCTCTCTTCCTCCTACTTCCCATCCTCCCCCCCAACTTTTACTCATTGCACTTGATTACCTAGCTGCCCGGTTCCCCTCTCCCCTTGGCACTCCCCCAAATCCCCCCATCTCTGCCCTCTTGCAGGGTTCTCAACATCCTCGAGGGGTCCCTGGATTCAACTGTCCTTCCCTCCTCTTTCCTCCTCTCCCATTTTCTCTCATTGCACTTGATACCTACTTGCCCAACCCCCTTCCCCTTGGCACTTTAAGAATCATCTATACCTCATGCACTTGCTAATACTTTTGCACCTCTCTGTAATTGTCCCCTCTGCTGCGTTTCTCTGTTCTGTCTATAGCCACGTAACCCTAACTACTAGTATTTGTTTTCAGTATTAAGTACATGCCTGTGATGTCCTCTTGTTCCTTTCCCCCATACACTAAATTGCCTACTGTATGTTCACTGTATGTAACTGTTGTCCTCTGCACCTTGAGTGTATTAATGATTCATCCTCTCTGTACCCCTTCCCCCCAGGTCACACCAGGAGACGAGCAACTTGTTGTTCAGTGTGCTTTCCTGGTGAAACATTTCAATAAATAAAAATAAATAAGTAAAAAAATATATAAATAAAATGTAATATAATTTGTCTGGAATGTTTATGTTCCCCTGGTCACCCCCGAACAAGGGAATACTTTGTCTTTGTGGGCATACCCGATCACCAAAATTCAAATAAATGAAAATAAATAAATAATATGTGTATTGAATATTATTTGTTTGTCTTTTATACTATCATATTTGTAACTGAAACTTCTGTGTACCTCATCTGCTTTGGACCCCACTGAAAATGAGGACTGGCTCAACCGAGCAATCAATAATAATGGGCCCCATACACAAAGATGCAGACTGGCTACATACTGTGTGAATGTGGTGCATAGCCACCCTGCACCTGCCTGTGCCCACTGCACCCCCTGTGCAGGATTTGCTACCACATATGCCCCCATGCACCTGATCCCCCGGATGATCACAGAGCTCAGACTGGGGTGGGTTGCAGGTGATGCAGGGGTGTGACAGCACTCCGCAGCATTCTGCAAGGCATGGAATGCTGTGCATGACAGTGAACTGCTACACCACACCAAGGCAGCTGTAAACCTGGTATGCACCCACAGGGTGGTGGCAGCTGGCCGTGGCAGTGATGGCATGGATGAGAAATCCACAGCCCCCCCCACAAAGGATGCCCCTACTGTTGGGACACCTCATGGGTGTTAGGGGCAGAGAACTGGGCACATATCCTCCGGTGTGGTTGGTGCACTGTGCACTGGCCGCCAACATGGTACCCCACGGGTGCAAGTGATCCACCCACCAATGGAACCTGGGATGGGCAGCTCATTGGCTGCCTGCCCCTGTTCTCCGCTCCCATGGACCTCCCCAGGGACCCTATGTTAGCAGGGAAGCAGGGGTCATGTAAGGGGGCCACGTGGAATCCAATGTTGGTGACTACAGTCCATGCATAGAACCCCCACAGGTGCAGCGAAACATAGAAACATAGAAGTTGATAGCAGATAAGGATCACAAGGCATATCCAGTTTGCCCATTGTTTCTACCTTATGAATGTGCAATAGGTCTTTACTCTGTCAATGGCCTATCTATTCATACCCATCTGTATTGCTCCCTTATGCCTATCCCATGCCTGTTTGAATCCCTGCACTGTATTCTTATCCACCACTTCCTGAGGTAGGCCATTCCATTCATCCACCACCTTGTCTGTGAAAAAGAACTTCCTCACATTACCCTTTAATTGGCCTCCCTCTAATCTCATGCTGTGTCCACTTGTCCTGCTATTTTTCCTATATTGAAACATGTTAGACACTTTCACCTTGTTAATGCCCTTAAGATGTTTGAATGTTTCAATCATATCACCTCTCTCCCTCCTTTGCTCTAGGGTATACATAATGAGCTCCATTAATCTGTCCTCATATGTTTTCTGATGCAGTCCTTGCACCATTTTGGTTGACTTTCTCTGGATTGCCTCCATTTTGTTAATGTCCTTGTGCAGGTGCGGCCTCCAGTACTGCACGCAGTACTCCAGATGGGGCCTAACCAGTGTCTTGTAAAAAGGGATTATTACCTCCATCTTACAACTTGTGATACCCCTGCTAATACACCCCAACATCCCTCTAGCCTTACCTACTGCTTTAGTGGCCTGCTTAGATGATTTCAGGTCATCTTTGATGAGGAGCTGTGTGGACGGCCGTACGCACCTCTGGCATATACTTTGTGAATAGCCCCCATAGGAATTTTATGAATAAAATAATTTACTACTACTGCATAATGCCCCAGGCCCTAATGTCATGCCAGAAGATATTATTAAAGGAAAGCCAGACTGGTGGGTGCCTTTATTTTTGCATCTTTTCTTAAATCTTAGAAATGGGTTATGCCCAGAGTAATGGAAATGGACAATAATTGTTCCTTTGAATAACAATAAAGGGTCACCTTTAGACTCTTTCATGTACAGGCCTATTAGTCATTTGGATAACTCACAAACAATCTGCTCTCATATAATACTAGGAAAGGGTAACAAACAGCTCAATGAAAAGGCTATTGTATCAAAGGCACAGTTTGGATTCCAGGAAGCAAGATATACAATTGCTAGTTCTTTCATATTTCTACATTTAATAAAGACATGGGTGAAGATGGCAAACTTGGCTTCATGAATTAATTTATGAACTTCATGCAATTCATGAAGCACAATTCAAGAAATTCATGCAATTTGCGGAGCACAGATCAACAGCGAAGTGTGACGTTTTGCCATGAAGTGCAGAATTTCAGAAGCGAAATTCCACACTTCATGGCAAATTTCTACAGTTTGTGCCAAAAAAGCTGTGATTGCAGTTAAATCGAACTTTTCAAGGTTGGGGAAAACTTTGCGAAGCTCTGCAAAGTATGAATTTTTGCCATTTTGTGCGAACATCACCGTCAAAAGTTATACTTAGCCACATCTCTAATTAAATACAAAAATATACTTTAATTAAAAATACACCTTTGTGTATTGCCATTATAGATTATTCATAGTCTTTCAACACAATTAGAATTTCCAATATTTGGAAGAAATGATCAGGTTAGGAGTTCCTATTCCACTTCTGTTAGTTATGGCCAGTTGACATAAAAAAAACTGGGCCAGCATGAGATATTCTAGTAATGGTGCATTGCCACTTTGATTTTGTACAAATTTAAAAGTAGGACAGGGTTTCTATTGGTGCTACTTGTATTTAATCTCTACATTTTGGAATACGTAGTAAATCCAAAGATACTAAATAAGAGTTGCGGTTATCTGGCCTATGCTGGCAACATGCTTTTATTGTCTACCTCTACCCTCAGAAGGAAGTTCAAAGGAATTCAAAGGAAGTTGTCTCATTTTGAAATAGTCTGTGAGCAAAATAAATTTAAGATTAATACTTCCAAGTGACAGGTTATCAAAACAGGCAAATATTATCCTGGTCCTCTTGATAATTGAGCAACAGTGAACAATCAAGAGTAATCTTTTATGATTATTTGAGTATAACGTTTGCCAATAACCTTACATGAAACCAGGATATATTACTTATTAACGAATGCAATAAAACAACATATAGGAGCTAGCAATTCATTCAATTTACAGTGTGGAGGACATTGTGAAAAGCAGCCTTAGAAGTGAATAATGGTAAAATAAAGTTGGGTATTTTATATGGCACTGTGGTGGGGGAACACGCTAACTCTAAATGCTGTAAGATAACTGTTTCTGCATTCTATAACACTTTGTTAAAATTGCAAAAATCTATTCTGAATCCATTAGATAGGTCTCAGCATGATCAAAATACCCTTAAGATTATATAGCAATCGATCAAAAAATGTGTAAGTATCGGCTTCTGAAGAAACACCAGAAAGCAGATATCTAATTGATACCCAGATGAAAAATAAAAGTATCATGAATTAGGTTTTACATTACATTACCATGACAAATTTATTTGAACACTACCCTTTATAAATTAGGACTGGGATATGTTTATGTCTCCCAACCAATAAGTCATTCGTCCTGATGTGTTCTTAGATAAATCAAAGAAATAGTGACCAAGCTAACCCATGGGATTTAGCTTTAGTGGCCAATCAAAAATAAATTGTTTGCAAAAGACAAAAGAATGCATGAACTAGTAGATTATCTAACCCTATATCATAAACCAGAAGATAGAAGGTTATAAATTCTTCATAGGCTTGAATTATACAAGGGTGAAGTGTATATTGCACAATATAACAAGAAGGAGGGATGAGCTCATTTATGTACTGTGGCTCTCAAACCAAGATAACCATTTTCATTAATAATGAAAGATCTGTTTGCTTGACTGCCTCTCTTGCAAACACTTATGATTCTACAGAAAGACTCTTGAAATGTCTTATGAATTCAAGTTTGAATTAAAAAAAATACTAGGCCTTTTTAGGGCATTCTAGTAAAGAAGAAAAGCAGTTGTTGGTGTATCATAAATGTCATTTATTGATGTTGTTTTTATATTAGATCTAATATGCAATGTATACGTCTTTGTGATGTGTATATTATTATGATTTTAAGACCTGTATTTGTAATAACATTTACTGCATTCAGTATGTTGAACAATAAAATTGAATTCAATGGATTTATTGACTGGTAGCAGCACAATTTGAGCGCACAAAATGGAGAGAGGGGGCAGCCACCATGTACCAAATATGTATGAACGCCTCCACATGCATGCATGTTATTGTATGCTGCCACCCTAAGGGAGAAACATAGAGGTAGAATTTTTCAGCAGAAAGCAGGAAAACTTGGCCAATTCAGTCTGCTCAGCTGTTCCCTGCCTAATCTTCTACACAGACCCTAACTGGTTTCCAGCAACTCTTCTGCCTTCCTATCTGTTTTCTACTGTACCCTTATGTCTACCTCATACTTGTTTAAAGCCCCCATTGTTTTCACCTCCACCTCTTCTGCCTGCTACCAGTTCCATGTGTCTACCACCCTTTCATTAACTAAAATATTTCCTCATATTTCTCTTAAACTCCCCCACCACCACCACCTCCATGCAATTATCCAGGCTGTGTGTGGGTGATGATGTGCTATATGGCCACCACCGCACATTCATTCACTTCACTACCAGTCTAGCATTGCTTGTAAAGCGCTTTGGGATACTGTGTATGAAAAGCACTATATAAATGCTGATTCTTCTTCTTTTTCATCTCAGGCACCCTGTTCCTGGTGCTTCTTCTCATTTAAAAGATACTTCCCTCCTGCACTTTGTTCATCCCTTTGAGGTACTGGAAGGTCTCTATCATGTCACATCATGCTCACTTCTCGATCTCCTCTCTTCCATGGTATATACATTAAGATCACTCAGTCTTTTGTCATAGAGCTTCTTGTGCAACCCCAACACCATTTTAGTTGTCCTCTTCTGGACTGACTCTACCTCATCTCTTTCCTCTCTGAGGTGCCACTTCCAAAACAGGGGTCTTGCAGCAGAAAGCGTCACAGTGGCAATACAACCTCCTTCCTTCTGCTTGATATACCCCTCCCTATGCACCTCAGCATCCTACTAACCCTACCCACTGTTTTGTCACACTGCCCTGTCACTTTGGGGTCATACCATGTGATAACCCCAAGATTGTTTCCTGTTTATTGACTATCAGTACCTCTTTCCATCTTATACTCAGTGCCTGATTTCCTATGCCATAGGTGGATGACTTTCTACGTTTTGGTGTTAAACCTCAGTTGCCATGCTTTAGACCAGTCCTCAAGTTTTTCTAGATCCCTGCTCATTCTCTTTGCTCAGTCTGAAATAATACTAGTAAAAAGGCCTATTTTAAACATCCATATTTTGGTGAAGAATTTCCTATCAGAGACCATATAGACTGCAACACAGAGGGTGTGATTTATGTGTTGCAGTGTGTATGTGACAAATTATATGTAGGTCAAACCAAAAGGGCTCTTAAAGTCCGAATTTTGGAACATAAGAGTGATATTAGAAATCAAAATGACAAATCTCCAGTAGCTTCACACTTTAATGAGGCGGGACATACAGGAGTGTCTCTCAGGTTCTGGGGTCTTGAGGTGGTAAAAATACCATACAGAGGTGGCAACTATACACAATTGTTAGATAAGGCTGAAATGAAGTGGATTTTTTACTTAAAAACTTTAGATCCAAATATAGGAATGAATGTGGACAGTAATTGGCAGGCATGTTTATAAAAACTTATAAGAACACATAAATAAATAGAGAACTTGGGTATTGGCATTTACTCTAAATATAATTTGTGCATTTGCATTCATTATGCCATTTATAACTGTAAATATTTGTATAGACTCTGTATTGTATCATTGGGAGACAACATTGGAGTGAACCAAATGGTTTATAAAATGAGTCTGCTATTCAGAAATAGTTTGTTATTATTTTTTAATACCAATACATGTAGTAGCTATAATGTATTGCTGTACACAGTTATGTTGTTCTATGAGATGTCAGTATGAACTGTGATAGAAGATGGCACTCCATTGTATTGTCTGTCTCATTTGATAAAGTCTCTCTGTATTTTGAATATGTTTCAAGCATAGTTTGCACTAAAATGTTTAAGTTAGCAAACACCCTTGTTGCTTTATATGGGTGGTCACTTTCTTCCCTTACAAAATATTCATTTAATGAGTTTCGGCTTTTTGGCAACAGTCTCGTCCGTTTCAAAGCAGCCTGACCTCCCGCACACATCCACAATATTCAGTGGAGTGTGTTCAGTTGCTCGGCAACGCTCTCGCATCCCACGAGAGTTTCGGGAAGTGAAACGTCACTCCCGTGGGAAAGTCAGGCTGCTTAAGAGGTGTAGCAGCCGAAAGAAAGATCACAACACTATAGCATTTTATGTGAGCAGGCGCCATTAGGGCTTTGTTTGAAAGTAAACTTAAAAATTAAACATTTTACTCGCTTTTGTGGAATTTGGAAAGGTAATGGCAAGAATCAGCATACTGCATTAAGAAGGTGAGCTATATTATTTAACGGGGAAGTTTAAAAGTTTAAACTGTTTTAGGGATACCAGTTTGTTTGCATAAGCTGAAAGGCTCACACCAAATTTGTATTTTTTTGTATTTATAGATTTTTACAGAGATAGAAAGTATCAAAAAAAACATATGTTTTGATTGATTCTTGAGGTATGCTTGATATTGGGAAAGTTTGAGTAATTACTTTTGTTACATTTTGGACAGAGTCTGCTGCGACAAAGCATTGTATATTGGAGTTTAAGCAATTATTACATTGCAGTTTATTTATTTATTTCAGAAGGAACAATGAAGTTTCAAAGTGATTTAAACACTTAGAAATGTTGTGTGCAGGTAGATACTTGAAATGAATATTTTATAATTTATTCAGAAAAAGTGAAATCGAAATTTATAATTCAACAAAATGTATTTGTTTCTTTAAAATAGATGGTAATGAAGCCCCGTGATCTAGCTCGTAGGAGCGAAACATAGGGGTGAAGCTAATAAAATTAAAAAAGAAATTAATGTGAAAACAGAGGACTCTGTGTATCATTTTTTTTTTTGAAATTTAAATTTTTATTGATTTTCAACAACCAAAGAAACAACCATACAACTTGACTGTAGTGACAAACCGATAAATTACATGGTACAACATAAACCCCCTTCCAACCCTCTCTTCCCCCCAAACATCCACCACGATTCACCCTCCCCCCATCAGAGTGTTCGAAATTTAAGTTTATTGATTTCAAAGAAAAACGGACAGAGTACATTCGTGACAAACCATAGTATATTGAACAGTAAACCACCCCATCCCCCAACCCCCAACCACCATTAGATACATAAGATATTTGGGGACCACGAAAACATAACAGAACTCAAAAACATTTAATATGATCCCCAACCAAATATTGCAGGAAAATAACCTAACCCCTCCCCCCCATCCTAATCCCTGAGTTTCAGAGTGCACCCCCCAATATCATGTTGGCAAAATAATCAAAGTCTGGATAATATCATCTCTCCACATATTTACCCGTACCCTGACTGATAACAGATCGAGTATAGAGAGAGAATAACAGGACCTATAGGATGTATAACCTTAAGATTAGTAGATAACACCTGGCATGTTATAAGGCAGCGTGATGTAACATGAAACATGAGGGTCGAGGGATCCGGTCATCAGGTCACCAATTAGGGTAAGCAGAAAGCATGGAGCTTACCCCATCTTTTACAAAATATGTCTGGGCGATTTTTGTAACTGGCAATCAAGCTCTCAGATTGAAAATATGACATCATCTCTTTTAACCAATCCATGTATGTTAGGATCAATTGATCTCGCCAATGTCTTAAAACCAAATTCTTGACTGCCATAGATATCAGAGCCATATAATATCTACGTTCCCCACTATCGACTAGAGAAAGATCCCCAAATACACAAATTGCAGGACAGAAAAATTCTCTCAGACCCAGAAGGGAATCCAGACTATCATGAATCAGAGACCACAGAGGAGCAACTTTAGGACATTCCCAGAATATATGAACTAAGTTACCCTCCTCTCGCAGACACCTGAAACAGTCTGAAGTGGGAATTAGGTTACGTTTGAAAAGCTTGACAGGAGTATAATAAGGTTATAAACAATGTTATATTGTACTAAGCGAAATCTATCCTGTGTATGGTATTTGTGTAAATTAGTCCAGAAGGTATTCCAACATGGAACAGTCTGGAGATGTGTCCAGAATAAGGCCCCCAGCCTCTTCTTCAAGATTAAAAGTTAAGAGATAGGAGTAAATCCTAGATATTGAATGTGCTTGGGAAGCCAAATTGGTAATGAGTCGAAAAGAAAGGTTGTACTATCGACTGTTTATAGGAACTACCGAATATACTATTCACCAGATGTAGCAGTTGGAATACTTTAAAAATATCTTTACCTGATATGTCAAACCTGGTTAAAATTTCCCCAGAATCGAGAAGCCGGGTTTGGTCAAACAGATGCTCAATCCTAAGGTTATGGAGATGTGGGAGCCAGTTCGGACCTATCAAGGAGTTTCCTAGTTTAATATTGGGATTGAGTATTATTGGCTGCCCTAAGTCAGTATGGGTAACAATCCGAAAATATTTGAGACATTGGGCCAACACTTTAAGGGAGACTACCGTTGCATCATCCAAAATTAAATGAGAAAGTGTTTTCGGGGTTTGATAAAGTAAAGACAATATATCAAATTTAAGTTCAGAAAGGAAGTCTTTTCTAGTTGAAGCCAGATTGGTTGAAAACAGTCATTGTTTGTTGAAAACCATTTGCCTAATTTGGACAAATGGGCACAATAATATAAAAAGAAAATTAGGAAGTTTCAAACCCCTCTCTCTTTAGGAAGTGAAAACGTCCTATAAGAACACCGTACTCCTTTACCACGCCATATAAAAGCAGAGATCAAACTATGGAGCTTCTGAAAAAAGGAAAGGGGGCCAGAGATTAGTGAGGTTCAACGGATAGAAGATTCGGGGAAGGACATTCATTTTAATAATGTTTATCCTACCCCATAAGGAGATAGGAAGGGCTGTCCAACGTTGCAGATCCTGACTGATCGAATCCTTAATCCTAGTAAGGTTAAGTTTTTTAAGAAGAGAGATATCTGTAGAGAAATGAATCCCCAAATACTTGATTGAGCTAGAAGCCCATTTCATCCCGAAAGCTTGGAAAGTCTGCTTAAAAGTATAGTTGTTTAAGGGAAAAATCTTGCATTTAGAGATATTTAGTTTATAACCAGAAAAGAAGCCAAACCTCTTGATAATAGCCAAAGCTGCATGCAGGGACGTAACCGGATCTGCTAAGTGAAACAAAACATCATCTGCATATGCTGACAAGGTTAGATCCCTATCATGAAGCCGAATGCCCTTCACTTGAGAAGAAGATTTAAGATTATTTAATAAAGGTTCCAAATATAAGTTGAAAAGCAGGGAGATAAGGGACATCCCTGCCTAGTACCCGTCGAAAGACGGAAAGGAGGACAGAACCCCATTACAGTAAATTTTGGCTAATGGAATTTTATAGAGTGTCTTTATCAGATTCAGAAAAGGAATTGGAAAGCCCATTTCCTCCAGTACAATCCACAAAAGACCAATCAAATCGATTGAATGCTTTCTCATCAAGAGACACCAGAGCAGCTGGGTGGGGATAGTCTGAGCATAATGTGAGATATGGGACAGAGTCCTTAGATGATCAGCTGCTGACCTTCCAGGAACAAAACCGGTCTGTTCAGGACTCAAAAGACCCATCCAGATCGATTTAATCCTTTCAGCGAGTATTTTAGCCAAGATTTTGATGATCATAATTCTGGAGAAATTGGAGCGGTAACTAGCCGGGTCCGAGGGGTCTTTATCTGCCTTAGGAATTAAAACTATAGTGGCTTCGAATAGAGCCGGGTCAAGATCGGGTGAGTGTATCATTTGCTGAATATCATTCTCTTTGCCCCCTGATGAGTGTCCACCCTATTACTGACTTTGGAGTCATTTGCAGAAAGGAATATATTTCCTTCCTGTTTCTCAGCAATGTCACTTATGAAGATATTGAAGAGTACCAGTCCTATTACAGAGCCCTGTGGCACTCCACTAGGTCACTCATCTATCATTCAACTGAGTGTCATTTACTATCATCCTCTGTCTTCTATCTGTTAACAAAATGCAGCCAAACATGAAACAGAGGTGGCACTCATACACCTGTGCCTGGTTAAAAGTAAATCTGGTGAGCAAGGAAAACTGCACCAGGTTGCAGGTAAAAAAGTTAAACATTATTTTTACTCATCACAACAACCTTGTGCAATTCTTAAGGCAGTGCTAAAAATGTACACTTACAGACAGTGCTGAGATAGCTCAGGCAACCCATCTTAGCACTATCTGTAAGTATGCATTTTTTACCACTACCTTAAGTATTGGACAAGGTTGGTGTGATATATTAAAATAAAAAACGTTTTTAAATGCAAATTGGTGCTGGTTTTCTTTGCTCACCCACTTTTATCTGTTAACCGGTTTCTAACCCAATTCATCACTTTGGATCCCCCCTTCAGACTGCTCAGTTTCTTTATCAGCCTCCTGTGTGACACAATGTTGAATGCCTTGCTGAAGTTCAGGTAGGCCATGCCTACTGCCTTTCCCCTGATCTATTTCCCCGGTCACCAAGTCAGTGAAATTCATCACATTTGTTTGGCAAGAACTCCCCCATGGATCCATGTTGCTTGTGGTTTTGTAACTCATAGGATTCAAGATACTCTACCAGTCTTACTTTTAGCAGAGTTTGCATTAATTTACTCACCACTGAAGTAAGACAGACTTTCCTATAGTTGCTAAAGTCCTCTGTGCTGCTGCAGTTATATAGGGGGGCCATGTCAGCTCTTCTCCAGTCCTCAGAAACCATGCCTGTTTCCAGTGAGCTGCTGAACAAAGCTCTCAGAAGGGCAGCTAGCACCTCAGTCAGTTCCTTTAGAACCCTTAACTGTATCTCATTCAATCCCATAGCTTCGTCCCTCTTCAGAGTTGTAAGTCTCTTCTGGACTCTTTCTTCTGAAATTGGACTTGTGACCTCCTCCTCCCTCCCCCTGTTCCTACTTTTCCCTGATGGTCTGTTCCCTCTTTCACTCCACTGTGAATGTTGAGCAGAAATTCCTGTTCAAAATGTTTGTTTTTTCTTGCTCCTCTTCTGTGCAGTACTCCCTCCCTTTCTACTTGTCACTAACCCTCCCCTTGCTTTCCCCTTCTCACTCATGTATCTGAAGAAAGTCTTATTGCACCAAATGACCACTTTGGCGATTCTTTCCTGTGTCTGAGCCCTTGCTCCCATCACCACCTTGCCTGCTTCCCTCTGCTTGTCTAGGTGTACATCCCTATCCTCCTCCCACTGTGTTTCCTTATACTTCTTGAATGCCATTCTTTTTTCCTTCACCACCTTTCCCACTTCCTTAGTGAACAATAACCGTCTTTTTTTCCTTCTCCTTATACTTACTTACTTCACACAGAGGTTAGTTGCTTTAGCTATACCCTCCCTTAGTTTTGCATACTGTGCCTTTACTCCTTAATGACACCCCCTCTTTGAGGCAGTCACCCATTTCCTTAAATTCTAGCCTCCTAAAGTCCAGTACCCTTGTCTTTATGTAGTTAGCCTCTGTTGCTGTCAATGTTAAACCACACTGTGCAATGATCACTGGTACCTAGGAGACTGTTTACTGTGACATCTGTAATGCAATCCTGTTTGTGTGCACTGGCTGCACTGCTCTACCCCTACTGGGTTCTGTGCCTATCTGCCTGAGAGAAGCTCCTTGTAGGGAGTCCAGGATAGCCCTACTAGTTGCAAAAGCTGCAATTGGAAGGCTCCACTCCACGTCTGGCAGACTGAAGTCACCAACTTGCAGCACCTCCCCCTTACTTGCCATTCTGATGATGGCTTCCCCAAGCATCCTTATGCAACTACTCCTACTGTACTGGAGGCCTGTACGATAATCTGGTATGGATAGCAGCTCCAGAATCTGCCTTTAGAGTGACCCAGAGGACCTCCAGCCCTTCTTTTCCTCCTAAAACTCTGTACTTCCATAACATTGAGTCCCTCCATCTCATACTGTATAAAATAACTCCTCCTCCTCTCCTCCCTGTCATGTCTCTCCCAAACATATAGTATCCCAGTATGGCCATGTCCCAAGCATAGTGCTTAATTTTCCATAGCCCTCAGTAACCACTAAATCAAGATCAGCCCTAAACAATGATGGCTCCCAGGTCTGTAATGTTGTTTACAAGACTCCTTGAATTGATGTACATGGCTCACCACAACTTACTTCTACAGTACTCTGCCTGCTGCACTGCTTCCCCCTCCCGTTCCTGACTGTGATTTTCCCTGAAGTTCACACTAACTTTACCCCTTCCTTTTTAATTTCCCCTTCCTTTAACGCCTTCAATCCTGTACCCTCACATGCATGTTTTTTACCACTTTTCTTCTGCTTTGTCCCCAGCCCTGCCTTTCTGCACCTCTGCCCTAGGGGGCATTTCTTCTGACAGGTCCTCCCTCAGTGCTGTACCATTATTTGGTAGCCATTGTTTCCTAGCAATTAGACAAAAAAATTGGATGAACTCCATTCTTAAACAGTAGCCATTTCTGCAATTCAAAAAGGATTATTAATTTGTATTGTATATTTATAAATGCAGGTAACACAGCATTGGAAAGGGGGTATAATGATATGTTATATGAAGAATTAATAAATACAGCAAGTTTTGACATATTGGAATTGAATTTGTACATTTTTGTCTAATTGCTTGATATGTCTCGTTGATGTCCCAAGACCAAAATTTATCTGGTTTGATACACAAACATAGGCAGCCTAGACATTCAATCATGGGGCATTTGTTTAATCACTCTGCTTTACTGCCTCCCCCAGATAGTTTAAATGCTCATCCAAGTAGCATTTTAATCTCCCACCAAGGACTGTGGTCCCCAGTTCACAGGAGTTGTAGGCCAGTATGTCAATGAGAAGCTCAGTCACAATGCTGGGGGGCCATATGGACTCAGAGTTTATGTTTCTATCAGTATCCACCTGCTACCTTGTAAATAACACCACAGATGTGTTTTAGAGCAGTATTAGTAATGCTCAGATTTATTTTACTCAAAACAAACTGGTCTGCATCTCAGTCTAATAAATGGTAGCACTGTGCTGCTTTTGTCAATCATGGAGCATTTGTAGGGGACTAGCAAGGCCCAATGTGGTGGCCCTAATATTCAATGATAGCTCACTCATATTCAAAACACACCTATTCTACAAGAAATAGTTTTTGAATACCAAGAAATCAGTCAGTTTTAAAATACCAAGTCAGTACACACAAGTATACTAGAAATGTATTGGAAACCTAACACATTCCAAAGTCAGTTTTACAAAAACTTGAATAAAACCAGTTGCAGCTGACACAAACCACACAATATACATTATGTTTGACAGAACTTTTGAGAAATGGTTTTGTTCTGCTTATTAATGAGGAACTTCAGTGTGGAGCCCGTTGCTAACTGGAAGACAGGGCTAATGGTCTAGAATATTTGAGATATGATTGAAGCAGTTGTGTCCCTTGACACTTTGCTTCTTGGTCTCATAAATGTAAGTAATTACCTGTCCAGTGTTTTACAAGCTCTTCAGTCTAGTGCGATGTACAAATTGCTTTGTTCATTGATTATTTATTTATATATCAAAGCTTCTTAAAACTATAGCAAAATTAATTTCCTTCCCGGCTCTGCTTCAAGATGCAATAGTTTGCTTTTACTTTCTGTGATTTACATTTCCAGTGGGTGCTGAAAGATGTAATTCATTTTTCACTTCTATTGGGGACATCAGCACTTTAATGCAGACCCAGAAAGCCTAAGCATTTTTTGTTGGTAACATTGAAAATTATAGGTGTCTAGTTTTATTTTGTTCGCAAATAGTCATATTTCATATTTAAATAAACATATGCAGTGAAACGTAAATATGCAAATGGACATTTAGTTGATTTGTGTAATGGGATTGTATCTATGCAAATTTATTATCTGAATGCTTAAGAGGAAGACCCTAAGGAAATATAAAGCCAATACAGTTCTTATGAGTATTTATTATGAGTCTTAATGAAAACACTGCCACAGTGTTAGTAGTAAGTCATTTAATTAAAGGTTTGTGTAAAGTATTTTCTATACAGAAAGTTGTGTTTTTGTCCAAAGCTTTCTATTTTTTTTTTGCCTGGGCTTCCTCCCCTGGACTGGAGGTTCCAGGCCCCCTCTCTGCTCATCACCCCCTCCTGACCAGCTTTCCCCCCTGGGCAGGGCTGCGGGGTGGGCACCCACTCCTCAAGGAACACCATCTTAAGTCCCTGGTTTTCCCCCCAAAGGCAAGGCCTTAGGAGTGGGCCCCCCGGTGGACATTGTTCACTATGGGAGCAGCAATGGAGAAGGGGTCGTCATCAATAGGCCTGGCATTTTTGTACTATGGATCCCTGTAAGTGAGGACATGCAGTGACACCAGCATCCATCCCACCACCAAGCATGTGGCAGTATCCACAACGCTACCCGCAGCCTCCGACAGCAGTCCGCATGGTGCTGGACACTCTTCCCCACTCCCCCCCCCGAGAAGGAGATCAGTCCCTGGGATGATCAATCCTTCTCTCCCTGGCTGGACTCTGACTCCTGAGCCATCACTGAACCTAAGATGTCAGTGCTGCAAGCAGATACCTTGTGCTGTGCCAGTGGGCTGGCCCAAAGCTTTCCATTTTTATTTTCTACATTACCACCCTTTCTCTGTACTGCACAATCTGCATAACTCACATGGTTAGGGGAATATCATATTCAATGTATTGGTTCCCCCCAGCATTTCATCTGTGTATCACTACCCAATGGCTATCTCCTTCCTTACTTCCTCCACTTTCCTTTGCTGCAGAGTTGCCACATCCCAGTCATGCTTGTCACAACCTATTATCATCTTTCAGCACCCAGGGCAGGGCTTTTACTGAGCAGGTGGTGGAATAGAGAACAATATCCAGTGTGGCAAATGGAGGAGCATGATGCTGAGTTGGAAGCCAACGTGGTCCACCTACACAACCCATGCTTGCAGTGTTTCACACAGGCCTTCTCTCATTTGTGCTATGTAGCAGTGTTTTGATAAAATAAAAGTTTTTTTTTATTTTCAACATTTCTGTGTGGTAAACGTTGGGCCCTGAGTCACAACAACTTTTGTTTTTTCAGCTATTCTCAGTTTCATGAACAGTAGCATCAGCCTCCTCGGTGTGCATGTTTCTTGCTATGATTTTCCACAACCTAAGCCAACACTACTCTACACTGGATATCTATCATAGCAGGGGATTAAAAGGAGCAATATGTGGCATGGACCCATCAAGATGTGTTGTGCATCACTAGCGGACAGTACACAGTACAGGTAATTTTTTTGCAGGGATCCATTAGTAGTCATTCACTTTACTCTGCTGCTTGCTTTCTTGTCTTAGATTTGCATTAGAGAATGACTACACTTGGTGACCAAGAAAAGCAAAGCAAGCCAGAACTGTTGCCAGGTGTACCTTGGACAATGGTACAGTAGGGAGAACAAGAGAAAATGACACTGCCCACATTGATAATGTAAGTAAAATAATTACAAATGGTTCAATTGGTGGCTGGCAGTAGGACAGCACAAGTGAAAGCTACATGGTTGTTTGTTTGGCTTAACTCTTTTCCTCTGGTTCCACCCTCATAGGGGAGTCAAGAGAACTTTCTGGAGACTAAAGGAAAAAGGTAGCTGAAAGGCACACCCAAGAGAGAGAGAGAGCAAGCACTGGAGAAAGAGGAGGGGTAGGAGGTGGCATATGAAACACTAGGCAGGGTTTGTTTGGCTTGATAGCATGTAAGTAGGGACAGTGGGAAGAGCCTGCCAGCCTCCAATCAAACCACAGGCTTATCCTTCCAGTTCAATCGGCAACTGACAGTACAGTAATTATTGCTTGTACAGTATAATGTGGTTATTTGTTTGGTTTCACTTTTTCCATCTTGACATCTGTCTTTGGTATAGGTGCCAAGAGAAGTTTATTAAGGCAAAAGAAAACAGGTGGCTAAAAGAGTAAAACAAAAAAGTGTGTGCAAGAACATTGATCAGCCCACAGTACGTGTTTTGTTTAAAATGTGGTAGAGTAGTAAGTGCCTTTTTGAACCTGTATGATGTAGTTTATGTACATATACTAAAGAGAAAAAGACATAACCTACATGAATCAGTTCAACAAAATGTAAATCAGAAGCACAAACTACTGTAGGATAACAAACAGGTCATACGGTGCACAGAATTTTAAGTGGGTGCTTGCCCAAACAAAACAGACAGAACAGGTATGAGGTCAGCACTCCCAGAAACTTTAAAAAGTTATTTTTTTATTTAAAGTAACAAAATTTAACACCTTGTAGATGGTGAACAACCAAATTGAACCCCCATCACTAACCCCGTTAGTGCTTTGGGTTTGATTTGGTTGTTCACCATCTACCGGGTGTTAAATTTTATTACTTTAAAAACCTAACTTCTCAGAGGTTTTGTGAGTGCTGCCCTTGTGCCTGTGCTACAAATTTAGATAGTTTAATGGAACAACAGCAGTCATTTAAGGCAAACTGCATTGATCATGTGGGTGTGAAAACAGGTTAGGAAGACAGGACATGAGTGGGGGATGTCAACTTAAATGAAAAGGCAGGTTATCATTCCATCTTTCACTACATCAGCAAACTTTGCCATTCAAGCCTGAAGTTAGCAACAGCAAAAGTGAAATAACAAAATTATGACTCATCATATAAGCAGTATAAGTTTGTAAGCAATATGTGTGTAAGCGCCCACAATTAAAAGTGATCACCAAAAAAAAAAAAAATATATATATATACACACACATAGGGGCCCGGATATTCAAACTGCACCCAAAAAGTATGCAACAGCAGGAGCAAGCGCAAGTCCTCTAGCCCATGGCAAAGCACAATATTAAAAATCAGCAAGAGCCAAGATGTGCCTGTGGCACATGACTGAATATTGCGCCACCTGCACCATAGCAACCAGGGTGAGTCAGGTATTCTAGATGCACCATAGCACAACAAGGATGCTCAGTGGAGCAGTCCAGATGCACCATAGTGCAACCAGGAGCCCCTGTGAGCAGGGCAACAATGAAACAGGACAACCAGGGATGCGCAGGGACAGGATGCAGGGGCCCACCACCCATGCCACAGATGGGCAGGAGCACACAGCAGAACAGACATCGCCCCCACTGCACTGCACAACCTGTGGAGAGCTGGAATAACCACCAGGCCATGGATACCAGCAACCAACCCACAGCTGGGACATGGTGCCCCAACACACCCCCTGGCAAGCTGTGACCAGCACACAGGAGGGCCGACCACCCCATGCCACACCATCCCACCAATGCAGAGCACACCCTGCACACAATCCCCATACAGCCTGCCCGGAGTAGTGCCCAACAGTGCAGGACACCCCATGCATTCCACCACCCCCACTATGACAATGCAACCTGTGCACCATGAAGCCATGCAAGGCAGCCTCACCATGTGCACCCTGCAGCAGGCAGCAGCAGCCAGCGATGCAACAACTGCATACACAGTGCCACCCTGCATGTCCCCCCTGAGGTACAGCTGAGAGACTGACCATGCGTCAGCACACAAGGTACCCCACATGCGACAGGGCGCGCCCCGACCCCACCACCAGCGGTACAGCACCCTGCACACCCTCCCAAGGACACATCCCCTTCCAGCACTGGACACAACAGCCAGCACAGACACACACAGTGTTGCATGGAAGCATGCACCACACAGAATGCAACACAGTGCATGGACAAATCCCCTCCCATACCCAAGGGCACACTAATACAGAAATACAGTAGCGGGTCAACCAAGCTGCTGGCATGTGGCCATGGCAACCGTGTACACATGGCCAGCACCTACATGGCACAGGTGTGCCAGCCAACCCTGCGAGGCACTATGAAGCTGTATGCCACCAGCATGCAGCTGGAGCACAAGTAACAGACACTGGAGCACATCCCCTGCAACAGACACAAGGGACAACATGGAGGGGGGACAACAACAGCAGAGGCCACAGTGCCACCGGAGGCAGACGTGCACCATACTGGTGATGGAAGGCAACCTGGCATTGTGCCGGGTACAGTGGTTGTCCAGCATGGACAGCCTCCACTGACATGCCAGCAGACCGTGTATATCACAGACATGCAAGGGTATCAGCTGCACAGGCCATGGATGGTCTGACAGGGGTGCCATGCACACAGTGCATGCACCATGGACCACTGCACACAGGCATCCAGTGCACAGAGAACAACACACAAACCACAGACAGTGACTGATCCCCCCACCCACACCATAGGTGGTTCCCTTCCGGACACCCACACACATCCATGTGTGCACCACCCCTGATGCCATGCAAACCACTGCAGTTGAGCACCTGTAGCCCGCTGCAAATCAGAGACCACCACAGTTGTCATAACAAAACAAATGTATTAAAAAGAGGTAAGCAACAAACTATTTACAAATATTTACAATGGGGAAGGGCCACATACCAAGTGGGTGAGTAAGGGCAGGGGTGAACATATAGGGAGAGGAAGAAGGGGTGTGAGGGTGGGTCCTGGGGTTGAGATGTTTCCAGGGGCATGGATGGCCTATCGCCTGCCCCATCATTCATGTGGTGCCGACGTGTCCTCCGCCTCCTGACTCCATGCCTGTCCATTCTCTGGAGGATCTCTAGGATGCCCTTGCCAGCTGCAACAACTCCTGCAGTCCCTCTCATGGCCAGTAGTTGCCATCCACCTAGGACAAGGGAGCAGAGTCAATACGTGTGACTGTCTAGCCCTCTGCAGCCCACCCATTGTGCATGGCATACAGCCATGTGCCACACCCCTGTGATGGTGTGTGACCACCCACAGTGACCGCGTCCACAAGACCTGCCTACCCAGGCACCCACAGCCATGCAGACCACTGCACACACTCACCACCCATGTCTCACACAGCACCACCGTGGCCATACAGTGACTTGGCTATGCGGTGTGAAGGCAGTGGCACAGCCATGTACCCGGTGCACTCATGGACCACCATTGATGCACTCCCAGACATGCAGTGCCACTGGACAGTGCTGACTGTAACAAGTTGCGTGAATGGCAGTGGTGTCAATGGATGGTGGCCATGCCCCACTGCCCGCCCTGTTACACAACATGCAATAGTAATCATGGATGTAAGGCACTCACCATCATCAGGCTGGTCCCTGTGCCTCTGTGGACCTTCATCCCTCCTGGCCTGCTGGTCCTCCTGGCGGCACCTCCTCTCTCACATGCCAGTGCTCCTCTGGGCCTAAGGTGCAAACATAGAGAGAGAGGAACATCAGTACAATCTGGTAGCAAAGTCCCCCGCCCCCATATGTGTGTGCAATCCCATGCAGCCATACCCATCCACCCCCACCCCATACCACCACCATGGCCAACACTGGATGGCCCCCCATGTGCTGGACACATGCAACCATTATACCCGTATGGACGTTAACAGTGTATGGATGGGGCACCAACCTGGCCATGGCACCATGCCCCTCCTGGCACGTCCCCGCAGGTAGACAAGCATTTCCAGGTCCCTGCAGCCGGATGTCCCCGTACCGGTGGTGACACTGCTTGGCCATGCACCCGATTCCTGTGGCCTCCTCCAGCGCCACCGCCACCTCCTCCCAAACTGCAGTCCTGGCCCTGTCCTGGGGTGCATCACCATAAAGTGCCCCAGCATGGGGCTCTACAATGGCCACCAAATTGGCCAACTCAACCTGGCTCAACATAGTAGCCTCCTCCGTGTCATCTCAACAGCTAGTTGGAGTCAAAATGGTGCTCGGCAGCATGGTCCACCATGTGCAGATGCAGCGCAGTACAGCGCTGCCATTCCCTACTGCGCATTCACTGAACAGCGCGATAGTGGTGCACCCATGTGGATGCATGGTGCCTAGAGGGCAAAGGTTGGGCACAGGGTAAAGGGTCTCTTGCACACGGACAGCCACAGCATGACTGGAACTCAATGTGTGTAGCGTGATTGGGCCCCCATGTGCCACCTCCTGTAGCAGCCTACCACGCTGTGGCCCCAGTGCACCTACGGCACCCCAGTGCCACAGCGCCATATATGTGAACAGCGCAGTAGCACCACTGGCACAATGGTGGCCGTGCCCTACATTGCCTCCCGTGCATAGCACGTCAGCAGCATGGCAGGTGTCTGCATCATCACCCCGGGCATGCGCAGTTCGGTGTGTACTGCACATGTCACAGAAATGTGCCCTTGCCTGAGCACGTTCAACACAATTGTGCAAAGCGCAACAGCGTGATATTCAGCCGGCTATGCAAATCAGCTAATCAGCCATTCAATGGCGCAGACACTGCATATGCATCCACTTAAAAATGCACCTCGCCTCATTTGCATGTGTTGCACTATAAAAATGTGACATTGGGCTGCACTGGCCATAGTTGGTTACTGCAGTCTATTGTGGTGAGTTGCATGCTGTTTGGGAGTGTGGACTGTGGTGTGTGGGACATGCATGGGACTGCACAGTCACAGGTAACACATATCATTCTCACAGGATGAATAATGAACGATCGTGAGGTGGAGGAAGAGAAACAGAGATGTGGGTGGAAGAGGAGGCCTAACTTCACCAAGGCAGAAACAGATGCTCTGTTTGAGGCCTACCTCGACCAGGAGCTGCTGTTCAGCAGATGCCAGGGAACACCACAGGCCCATGCTGCTGCATGGGAAGAGGTGGCGCGTGCCATCAACCTGCATGGCAGCCACTAGTGGTCTGTGCAGGAGTGCAAAAAGAAGATGTGCATGGACAGGTGGAGGATTAAAGAAAGGTGGCTGCCATCAGGGCAGCGCGTCTGTGACCAGTGGGGACAGCCAGATGTGCAACGCCTGACCGCACAAGAAGAGCGGGTTGCTGGCAGCATGCTGCGTTAGCCATCGAGGGTGTTCCGAATGGTGGATTCCAGACTGGTGGTAGCCCGTCATTGCATGGTCGGTCATGGTCTGTCAATGGGGGGGGCAGGGTAGGGCAGATACATTAATGCTGCTGTTTTCCCATACAGCTCCTGAGCATCTACATGGGTCAGCGGTGGTGGGAGAGTCCACTGAGGGTGGTAGCATGGAGATAGCGGAGGGCCCGTCCACCTCCACAGGCATACAAGGGTCAGGGCGACAGTGGACCCGCCTGGATGTCCATACTGATGTTGGTGGAGCAGGTGCGGAGGAGGCCCTGCCCGTGTCCCAGCATGCCAGCGTCGATGCATGCCAGCATGCTGAGACTCAGGCTGGTGCCAGATCCATCACTTATGAGGATGGAGCTAACTTCATGGACAGTGATACGTGTGGGCCGCAGGATGGCCACACAGCAGGTGACATCACGGGCATGGCGGTGGGTGGTGCCACCGTGGAGGCCTGCGTGACATCACAGTCCCAACCTGTGCCTGTCTGCACCAGTGAGGCAGCATTGGTGTATGTCCAGGACAGTGGGGTTGTTGCAGCCACTGTGGCAGCACCGTTGAGCCCTGGAGAGCGGCAGCCAGAGGGGCAGTGTCAGCAGTCGGCCAATGGCCATAGGGGTACAGTGTCAGGGGGTGGCATCAGTGTACCACCTGTGGACATGCCCAGGCCTGGCCCTGGTGTGCTGCTCCCATCCTCAAGGGGTGCTGACCATCAGGGCCACAAACACCATGAGGGACAGCATGCCAATCAGGCAGATGACCTCTTAGATGAGCACACACGCTTACTCCAAGCATCAGTCAATGAGCAGGTGTGGCTTGTGACTGCAGTGGATGCACTCACTGCGGCTCTGCACCAGGCATAGTATCGGTGCAACAGAGATGCCACTCTGCTCCTGGCAGGAATGGACCAGATGTGGGAGGATGTGACCACTGCCATTGACAGGCAGACACAGGCAATCACACCTGTCATGGCCACAATGGGCACACAGTTATTTGCCCATGTGTGGCAGACACCGCACAGTTCAATGTCCACCCCCCCCCATTCCCGGCATCATGCGACAACCTCCTTGTCGACATTGGGTTCAGCTGTGGGCATCTGGAGCACACCGGGCACAGGCATGTTCGGTGTGCTGCAGACCCCATGCAAGCATGGTCACGTTCATGGAGTGGAACCCTTGGGGGACCATCAGTGCCACCCCATGAGGCCATTGGTCAGCCTGTCACCACTGGCAGGTCTCAGCGGGACCGCCCACACATCCATGGCAGCCATGGCACTGTGGCGCACAGCTGTCCTGTCTTCCAGCATGGCTACTGTCTGATGCTGCTATGTGCATTGTGTTGTTCAACGTGCAATGCACGGGTGGGGTATATGGCCCTGCACACACACACCCATTCCATCTGCACACCCTATCAGTTGCTGTCCACTGTGGCATGTGCATGATGATGCCTGCGTTGCACTGTCCGCCACTGTGCAATGGTTCCCAGCATCTGACACACGCACAAGGACAGGCACTGGGCGTGGTGGTCTGTGAATGTGTGTGTGGCTAGGGGTGGCGGTCAGGGTTGGTGTGCCTCCTACCCTTTGTGCATGTCTTGTGAGGTGTGTGTGTGCGTGTGTGCATGTGTGCCTGCGTGCCTTGTTAGACCTTGCCCATCCCTGACGGTGTGTGCGGTTCCATGCTCTGCCAATTCCCTTAATGACATGCACCCCTGGTGTTTGTCCATGCGTGCTTGTGGGTTGTGCCTTTGCCACTGGTGGTTGCACATGGCCCCATGACTTACCTGAGTTGGTTGAAGTGCTCCTCTGTGATGGTGTCCCGGTGCAGCTGTGCCATCTGGATCAGTCAGGGGTCCCTTCGACCAAAGGGGGGTTGCCCATCACCATCTTCACCAGCATCCTCATCGTCCCCATCACTGTCCCCCTCTTCAACTTGTATGGCTATCCCACAGTCATTGGCCATGTTGTGCAGGATGCAACAGGCCAGGAATATCCCACAGACCTTTAAGGGGCTGTACTGTTGGGCACTGCCAGACGTGTCCAGGCAATGGAAATGTGCCTTCAGCATCCTGAACACCCGCTCGATGACATTGCGTGTGGTGGCATGTGCATCACTGTAGCGTTGCTGCGATGGGGTCATGGGCCGCTGGTATGGTGTGAGAAGCCAGGGATGGAGTGGGTATCCACTGTCACCTGTGTGTAGAGGATGGATGTTAGTTTGGTGATCAGCATCGCCCTGCCTTGGGCCATCTAGGCCAATACCCATGTCACCTCTGACTATGCCTCTCCCAAGCTCCATGTCTTTCTGCATGCTTTGCATACTCACCCACTAGGTGGCCAGTGGGGATGTCCCCACTCTTGAACCTGTGGCACAGTGCTGACTAGTGTCAGATGAAGACATCATGTGCACCCCCAGGGTGCGTGGCACAGACATTGATTATGCATCCCTGGCATCACACTCCACCTGGCAGTTGATGCTTGCATCCACCTTCCGATTCATGTATGCAGCCCCTTCGGGGCCAGGTGGTGGGTGGATGGCCACATGGGTGCAGTCTATTGTCCCAAGCACACCAGGCATACGTGCTACCCTGTGGAACTCCTGTATGTTTGCTGTACGCTCTGCTGGTGTGCTGGGGAAATGGATGTACTCTGCAGCATGTGGCAGCAGTGTGCTGAGGGTGGTTGAGGTGGCATGACATGGCTGACTGGGTTATTCCTGTCGTGTCCCCTGTTGGTCTCTGGATGGTACCGTGGTGAGCAGGCACATGCAAGCTGTGACTTTGGTCTCCACTGACAGAGCATGGCTCCATCGTGTGGGTGCCTGCATCACATCACTGCACAGCTCACAGAGCCACCTCAGAATAGTCCGGTTCAGGTAGTACCGGCCCACGATCTCAGTATCAGTGTACAGCTCAAAGCTGGTGAGGGCTCGGTACTGCCTGTTGGGGGCATACCGCCAATGGGCCTTTCCATGGCCGCGCCCCCCTGCTGCCTGCCTTCTCACCCTCTCTAACTGCCTCCATCTGGATGGTGGCACTGGCCATGTCCCTGGCTTGTGTTACCCCGACAGCTGTTTCTGGTGTGTTCTCGGCCTGTCCCTTTGCTGCTACTCTGCACTGAATCCTCCCCTGTAGTGGCCCCCAGTGCTGTGTGGCACTCCCCTTTTGACTGCACTGTGGCAGAGGCTCCCCACACCTTCCCTGTTCCTGGTGGCTCCAGGAGTTCTGTCTCTGTCTTGCTCCCAGCGTTTGGTGCCTGTGTGGCTGCCTATGGTTCAGCAGCATGTGCCTTCCCTGTAGTGTTCTTGCGCCTCTCTCTTGTTCCTTTTTATTTTGGCTCATTTCTGCTATCGCACAACTTCCGCTTGCTCCCCTATTGCGCATGGTGCATGCTGTTGAATATCTCACTGCACCATTTATGCATGGTTCCTCCCCCTTCAGTTGCGCATGCATTCATTATCATTGTACTCTTGCGCATTGTGATTTGGGGGGGCGCATCTGCCTCCCACTGAATATCGCAGAATGGTGCATTTTCGGGCTTGCACTGGCGCATCCCTGTTGCGCATGGTGCAACCCTTTTGAATATCTAGGCCACAGTATATATCCAGCTGTGTCCCTATCTACTTTAATAACTCTGCAACTGATGAATGGATTTGCGCACATTTTTTTGCATGTGCTGTCTCTTGGGGAAGGTCTCTTGATGGGCAAGTTTTACTCAGGTTGGATGTATGGATTCTGAGATCTGGGTATTGCAAAAACCTTAAAAGTCTATAATTTTTTTGCAGGTTTTTTCTTCATTGCCTTCCACCCAGACAATGGAGAATTTTGGTGTAATTTTTTATGGTAGAAACAGCTTGGGTAACAGAACTGCCATGCATTTGTTTGGTGAAAACATATTAATCTGTTTTGCTGTCTCGGTGGTGCTGAGGGTTGAGGCACTGGACACCACACCTCACGGGATGCTGGCAACCCGAGTTCAGGAGCAAGCTTGGGCCACTGGGGGTAAGCAGGGGAGGACAGGATTGAACATCTGGAGGACTGCTTTCCTGTTCTAGGAGGGAGGGTTCCCTGGCTCTGGTGGCTCCTGGTGGTGTCTGGGAGCACAACAAGCTTGATTTCCAGGAACCAAGGGATTGGCTGTGGTGGCGATCCTGTAGGCATGCACAGGAGCATGTATACCCACGCTGGATGCATTGCATGTCTGAGCCTAGGTTGAGGATGGATCAATACAAGAAAAATCCCCATCCTCAGGGATAGGCAAAGGCACCTTTGCCCCACCTAGCCACACTCTGACACCAGTTCTCCTCTCCAGGGCCCAATCGCCCAGCCGGCATACTAGATTGTAAATAGAGGCACCCTGGGTGGATAGAAGCCCACATCAGGGGTTCAGAGGTGGTTGGGTTTCACCAGGTTGGTGTGAGGAGATGGAAGGGTCTCATGTGGGAGGTAGAGCTCAGGGTGAGGTAGAGGATGCTGGAGAGAGTTACGTAATATGAACATACGAACATATGCCTGTGCCAGAAGAAACAGACCATCCGGTCTATCTTAGTCTGCTCAAGTGTGCAGCTAGCACCCCTAGTTTGCAGCTGCCCCACTTCCCCTTCCCTTTGTCATCCCACTGCCACCCCCACCTTCCCCACCTTCACTCTTCCTCGATCCCTGTCCCATGCCCTTTTGAAGCTGTTCACAGATTTACATGATACCACCCATTCTGGTAATGCATTCCATTTTGCTACCACCCTCTCTGTGAAATAGTGTCTCCTCCTTTCCCTCCTAAATCCCCCCCCTATTCTTAGTCCATGCCCTCTGGTGTCCCTTCCCCTCCTTAACTTAAAGACCCCCTCTGCCCTATCCTTATTGATTCCCTTCAGACACTTGAATGTTTCTATCATGTTTCCCCGTCCCTTCTATCCTCCAGGGTGTACATATTCAGGTATCCCAGTCTGCTCTCATAGTTTCTCCCCTCTATTCCACAAATCATCTTTGTTGCCCTCCTCTGTACCCCCTCCAGTAGCCTGATATTGTGCTTTAGGTATAGCCTCCAAAACTGCACACGATACTCCAAGTGTGGCCTTACCAGTGACCTGTAGAGGGGCACGATCACCTCTTTTTGCCTGGATGAAACCCCCCTCGCTATGCACCCCAGCATCTTGTTCACTTTTGCAGCCACTGTCCTGCACTGGGCAGTGTTGTCCATGGTCCCGGTTATCATTACCCCTAGGTCCTTCTCCTCCTCAGTGATCCCCAGCTTAACCCCCCCCATCAGTATTCTCTCTTTAGGTTCTTTGCCTCAAAGTGCATAACCTTATACTTCTTTGCATTGAACCCTAGCTGCCACCTCTCTGACCACTCCTCTAGCTTACTTAGGTCCCTTGCAGCTGTTTCCATCCCTGTCTTCCATCCACCACTGCTCCGATTGTGGTATCATAAGCGAAAAGACTTACCTTGCTCAGCACCCTGTGTGCAGTGTCTGATATGAAGAGCCCAAATAATACTGGCCCCAGCACAGAGCCCTGTGGCACTCCACTCATCACTGGCCTTGGAGTTGAGAGCTCCTCTCTCACCACCAACTGTTGCAGCCTCCCACTCAGCTAACCTGTAATCCAGTTCATCATTTTTTACCCTACCCCTACACCAGTTAACTTCCCCCCAAGCCACCCATGAAGAACTTAATCAAAGGCCTTGCTGAAGTCCAAGTAAAGAACATCCACCGCATGACCTTATCCAGCTCACCTGTCACCCCAGGCATAATATTGTATCAAGCTGGTTTGACAAGACTTCCCTGAAATGAACCCATGCTGCCTCACATCCTGGAGGCCATTGTCCTCCAGGTGTGACACCAGTCTTTCCATTAGTATCGTTTCCATGAGTTTGCACACTATGGAGGTGAGACTTACGAGACATTAATTACCCAGGTCACCCCTTGGCCCACTCTTGTGTAATGGTACTACATCTGCCATCCTCCAGTCCAGTGGCACACATCTCGACTGCAGTGAGGTTCTGTACAGATCCGCCAGCGGCTCCGCCAACACCTTCACCATTTCCCTCAGCACCCTGGGGTGGATACCATCCAGCCTTGGTGCCTTGTCTACTTTCAGTGCCCTCAGTCCCTCTAGGACTCTACTTGCCTCAATTCTTCCATCTGTCACCCCCTTCCCCCTGTCCCCACCCTACCATCCCATGGTGGCAGCGTCCCTTTCTCCATGAACACTGTGCAAAAGTATTCATACAAGCTTCTGCCTGCTCCTCCCCATTTTCCTTCCACTCCCCACCCCTTTTATCCTCACTATTGTCTCCTTGCACTTCCTTTTCTCTCTGATGTATCTGAAAAAGTCTTTCTCCCACCGCCCCCATTAATTCCCTGCGCTTATCTCAGCTCTCTCTGGGCCTTGGCTTCTCTCAATTTTCTGGTCACCTCCCTGAACCATCTTGCATATTCCTTCCTGTCCACTTCCTTCCCTATCCTCTTATACTTCTGGTGCGCCACTTGTTTTACCCTCACCACCTCCACAACCTCACTGTTCAACCAGCATGGTTTTCTTGCTTTGCTTCTCTTACTCTGTGTCTTTGTGCAGGCTTCTGTTGCCTCTCTAATCCCCCGTTTAATAATATCCCATTTCTGCTCCATGTCCATCTCCTGCCTTATGCCCTCCAGTTTCCCTTTCAGTAATTCCTACATCCTCCCAAAGTCCACCCCCCTGAAGTTTACCACCAGAGTAATTGATTTCTCTGGCTCCCCACACGTCGTGATATTAAACCACATTGTTTGGTGTTCTCTGTTGGCTAGTGGGTCCTCCACCTTTATTTCCCTTACTTCCTCCCCATTTGACAATACTAGATCTAAACTGTTCTTTAGCCTAGTAGGTACACTAACCAACTGTGTCAGGAGACGTTCCTGGATCATATCCAGGAGCACTTGCTTTCTAGCACTGGAGGTGACCAGAATGCTCCAGTCAACCCCCAGCAAGTTGAAATCCCCCACGATGACCACCTTCCCTTTTCTACATCCCTTTCTGATTTGTCCTGCTAATTTCCTGTCAAGCTCCTCAGTCTGGGACGGTGGCCTATATACCACCCCAAACATCAGTTTCCTACCCCTTGAGTCTAGTAGCTGCTGCCAGATTGCCTCTGTTCTTTCTTCCCCCTCATCACTTGTACATTTGATCCCATCCCTCACATAGACTGCAGCCCCCCCTTACAGTCCTTCCTGTATAATTTGAATCCTGGGATTGCCAGATCCCAGTCCCAGTGCTCAATTGCCCACATTTCTGTGACAGCTGCAATATCCACCCTCCACACTGCTAGGAATGCCTGTATCTCAGTTGATTTATTTCCTAAGCTTCTTGCATTCAACAAGACCACCCTCCATCCTGCCCCTTCCCTTCACTGGCCTCCACCTCCTCCTCCCTTCTACTCCCTCCTTTTTTGGCCACCCCAAGTCTTCGCAGCTAGCTTGGGAGGCAGGCTGTGACTCCATTCCATTGGGGTGCTTAGTTGTCCATGTTTCTGTGACAGCTGCAATATCCACCCTCCACACTGCTAGGAGTGCCTGTATCTCAGTTGATTTATTTCCTAAGCTTCTTGCATTCAACAAGACCACCCTCCATCCTGCCCCTTCCCTTCACTGGCCTCCACCTCCTCCCTTCTACTCCCCTCTTTTGGCCACCCAAAGTCTTCTCTGCTAGCTCGGTAGGGAGGCTGTGACTCCACCTATTGGATCCCTGCCTACCTGCTGTCCACTTGCCACCCCTCCCATCTAGTTTAAATCCATCTTAGTCTCAATATACTTCCCCAGTTTTTGCTTTAATACCTCCTTCCCCTCCACACTCAGGTGCAACCTATCCCTTGCAAACAGACTGTTATTATCCCAGGTACTGCCCTAGTCACCCACAATCCCATACCCCTTAGTTGGACACCATTCTAGCAACCATGCGTTCAACTCCCTAATCCTCTCCTTTTTTACTGTGCTTGCACAGGGTACTGGGAGTACCTCAGAGAAGGCCACAGCCTCCCTGGTCTCCTCAAACAACCTTCCCACTTCCTCAGTCCTCTCCCTTGTTACCTCCACCATTTCTTCTGCTTGGTCATTTGTCCCCACATGTACCACAATGTGTGGTTTCCTCCTACCCCCTCCTTACACACCTTAGGATTGCCTGTCCTGCCTTGTCTGCCTTTAATCCTGGTATGGACTCCACCAATATCCAACTGACTACTAACATACTAAGAAGCTAGCAGAATAGGCCTTCTGGTCTATCGAGTCTGCTCAGTGACCAGTGCCCATACAGGGCACTGCCACAGGCCTTCCCCCAGACCCACAGGGTCCCTCACTCCCATCCACCAGGGGTACTGAGATGCAGCCTCCCTATACCTATCCCACCCTTTCTTAAACCCTCCACAGTTTCAACCACCACCTTTCCATGGGCAGCACATTCCAGGGATCCACAACCTCTCAGTGAAATAACATCTCCATGTCTCCCCCTTTGTCTCCCCCAACCAGCTTCATAGGGTGGCCCTGGTGGCCCCCTTCCCTCAGCTGAAGCACCCTTCCTGGCTTACCCTATTTATCCCCTTGAGATATTTAAAGACCTCAATTATGTCCCCTCTGTCCCTCCCTCCTCCAGAGAGCACAGGTCAAGCTCCCCAAATCTCTTCCCATATGACATTTCCCTTAGGCACTGTATCATCTTGGTTGCCCACTTCTGGACCCTCTCTAGGAGAATAATGTCCATCTTTAAGTAAGGATGCCAAAACTGCACACAGTACTCAAGGTGTGGTCTAACCAGGCAATTGTACAGTGGAAGAAGTACCTCCCGGCTCCTTGAGCTCCCCTGGCTATGCACCCAAGCATTTTATTCACCTGGGCCACAGCCCTCCTACACTGCTCTGAGTTGTTCATTTTGGCATCCACCATTACCCTGAGGTCCTTCTCCTCCCTCAAGACCTGCAGTATCTTACCACCCAAGGTATATACATGAGCTGGATTTCTGGCCCCCAGGTGCAGGACCCTGCACTTCCCAGCATTGAACTTCAACTTCCAGGCACACGGCCACCCCTCCAGAGTCTGTAGGTCCTTCTGGAGTGCCAGCCCCCTTCCTGTCTTCGACCACCACCCCCAGCTTTGAGTCATTGGAAAATAGGCTCATCTCACTCCTGATACCCCTTCTAATGTCCCCCCCACCATTCTTTCTCTTCTGAGTGGTGTATTCTACCAGGTTTAGGTCCCAGTCATGCCCAGGGGTTGTCCAGGTTTCAGTGACAGCCACCACATCCACACCCTCCAGCAGCAGTGCCTGAAGCTTAGGCATCTTGTTACCCAAGCTCCTGTCGTTAATCAGTGCAACCCTCCAACCCATCCCCTACCCCACCTCCTGCCCTGAGGGCCTCCAGTCTGCAGCCTGATAGGGGCCCTCTCTTGCCCTGATGGGCATACCTGGTCTGTACACCCCACCTGCTATGGGGAGACTGCCAGGGCTATCCTGATTGGGCCTGCCAGGAGGCTGTCATCCTCCCCCCTTACAAGTTTAAACCCCACCTAAAGTGAATGAATCCTTCCAATCTAATCTTCAAGACCTCTTTCCCCCTCACACTGAGGTGGAACCTGTCTGCGTACAGTTTATTGTGCTTCCAAGTTGTACCCAAATCTCCCACCCACCCATACCTCCTGGCCTCACACCATTCCCCCAGCCATACGTTCACCTCCCTTATCTTCTGCTTATTCTCCACACTGGCCCTCAGTACTGGTAATGTAGATTATTGTGATTGTAGTTACCTTTTGATGGTAAGGGTAAAGAGCTGAGATAGAAATGTATGCATTTTTGAATGTTATAGAAGCCAGAAGGGAAGGAAGCATATTCAATTCAATGCTTTGCAGTAACTGGTAATTGCTATTTTTCTTTTAAACTTAGATTGTGGGCTTTTAGTGACACTGTACTTTCTTTGTTGTCTTTACTTAGAATTGTTTTTGGGCTGTTGAAAACTTAAAACATAGTGGTGGTGTATTTCTTTGCTGTCTTTAATTGCTGCAAATTTTCATCCCCCCCTCCCCTTCCCCCAACTCTTAATTATATGCCCTGTTAAATCTGATTGACAGGAGCTAAACACAGGGTATAGTAAGAGGTGTGGAGTAGGAGGGGCATAAGGGTGAAGAAGCCCACCCTCAGCACTACAAGTGTTTTGATTCATTTATTTCTTTCTTGGTTTATTTTCTTTTTTTAAAAAGAAAAGTATCTGAGGATCAGTGGCAGGATTTTTAGGACAGTAAATTAATAAAAAGGGAACTAGGAGAGCTTCAGTAGCAGACAAGTAGTGGAATAGCAGTATAATTGCAGTATAATGTGGGGAGTGGTGCAATGCAGTGGCTGTGGGGCAGCCATATTCAGGCAGACCTTCTGGACACTGAGGTGCTGCCCTATCTGCATGCATCTCTCTGGACTGTGGGATGAGGTAGCCAGACTCAGAGCGGAAGTAAACTGGGTCATGAGTACCATCACCCCTATCCAGAGACCACCCAGTCCAATGCAACTGCCTCAAAGGATGCCGAGAACGAGGAGCACTTGGATGACAGTGGACTCAGGGATGGTTAGAGCAGTCAGGCAGAGGCACATCCCAGATCCTATTTCACTCAAGAACTCATATGCCACACTGGCAAACAGGGACAACCAAATAGAGGTACCCAGAGAAGTGGAAGGAAATGATGTGGAGGTTAGCCAAGGAGGTGGCCTCAGCGGGGAAAGCAGTGGACCCCAGAGGAGGAGGAAGCAAATCCTGGTGGGGGACTCCATCATAAGAGGGATCCAGCTAGGAACACAGGAGGGGGAGGACAGGGAGTTGAGGTGCCTACCAGGTGCCATGGCATGGAGGGATGGAAGGAAGATCCTGGGGATCACTGGGAAGGCAAGACAGAAGGATGAGCTGGATGTCATTATCCACCTAGGTACTAATGACCTGGCAAATGGGGAGCCAAAAGAAGTTCAGGAAGAGTTTAGGAAATTGGGGAGGGGTCTCAAGCAAGTAGCTACTTCTGTCACTTTCTCAGAAGTACTACCTGTGAGAGGCAAGGGAGAGCATAGGGTACATGCATCAGGAACTTTAACTCATGGTTGAAGAACTGGTGCTGTGAGGAAGGGTTTGGATTCATTGGTGACTGGGGACTCACCTGGAAGGATGGAGTTTTGTTCAAGCCTGAGGCCCGCATCCATCCTGGAGAGGGATCAAGCACTCAATGATAAGTTTAAATGCTACATTGAAAGCATTTAAACTAGCAAGGGATAGCAGGCCAGCAATGAGGGTACCAACTTGCTCACCCCCCACAGCTAGCAATGGAACCAGTGAACCAGAGGAGTTGCTGTCTCTACAAAGCAGTGTGCAAAAGATGGAGATTAGCGCCCAAGAGGTGGATAGGCAGAAAAGGGGCAAAATTCAGCAGAAGGGCAGACAGCAAGGAGAACCAGAGATAAAGGACAACCAAGGAAGGGCTGGAGTAGAACAGCAAAACGGTCTAGGAAGGTCAAATCATGGAAAGCCATGTGTGCAAATGCCAGGAGCCTTAGCAACAATATGGAAGATCTGAGGCTGTCATGGTGCAGTCAGACCTGGACATTGTGGCCATCACTGAAACCTGGTGTAATGATAACCACAACTGGGAGATGGCCATACCTGGCTACAACATATTCAGAAGAGACAGGGCAGGCAGGAAGGGAGGAGGAGTGGCACTGTATGTGAAAAATGACATAAGGGCCACAGAGATCCAGGAGAAACAAAATGGGGGAGAGATACTGTGGGTTAAGCTGGAAAGGAAAATGGGGCCAGCCATCCACACAGGTGTGGTCTATATACCACCAGCCCAGGAGGAAGAAACAGATAGAGAGTTGATGCTAGCCATCCAAAGGATGGCAGACAAGGTGAGGTAGTACTGGTTGGAGACTTCAATATTCCAGACATGGACTGGAGCATCCCAGCAGCAGCATCAACTAAGAGCAGATTTATCCTGGACTCCTTCAAGGTGCCTTCCTCAAGCAACTGGTCATGGAACCAACTCGGCAGAAGGCAATACTGGACCTTGTGCTCTACAAACAGGGACAGTGTGATGGGGGTAACAGTGGGGAGCACCTGGGAACAGTGACCACCAGTCACTGTGGTTTGAAATCACTGAAAGAGCAGAACCAAACCACAGAAAACACGTATCCTGGATTTTAGGGGCAGACTTTGGAAAATGGGAGATACTTGAAAGAGGAATTAAGGGAATGGGAAGGAATCAGGGGTTGAGGAACAGTGGGCAGTATTTAAAATGGGATTACAAGAGCAACAGAATTATGTATTAAGCAGGTTAGCAAGAGGAAAAGGAAGAGGACACCATTGTGGTTTTCCAAAGAGGTAGCAAAAAAGTGAAAGCCAGAAAGATTGCATTCAGGCAATACAAAAAGACACAAGCAGAAGGGGATAGAGAGAAGTACCAGGAGAAGCAAAGGGAGGCAGGGAGGTCAGTAAGGGAAGCCAAAGCTCAGACAGAAGAACACATTGCAAAATCAGTAGGTAGAGGGGCCAAAACCTTTCACAGGTACATAAGTGAAAAAGAAAAGGCAAGGAGGGATAGTGAGACTGAAGGGGAGGATGGGGCTCTGTGGAGGATGACAACAGTAAAGCTGACATATTGAACAGGTATTTCTGTTCAGTCTTTACTGAGGAAGAGGAGGGTAATGGGTCTCAATGGAGTACAAAGGGTGAGAATGGTGCAGAAATGGACACAAGTCCCTTTACGTGAAAGGGTCCTGAAGGAACTGGAAGTAATAAGAGTTGATAAGCAATGGGGCCAGATGGGGTGCACCCCAGGTTCCTTAAAGAACTAAGAAGGTGGTGGCTGAACCTCTGGCTATCCTGTTAGGCCGATCACTGTAAACAGGGAGGTACCTAAAGACTGGAGGATAGCAGATGTAGTCCCCTTATACAAAAGTGGGAAACAAAGAGGAAGTGGGAACTACAGACCAGTCAGCCTCACCTCAGTAGTGGGGAAGATCATGGAAGCACTTCTAAAGGAGAGATTGGTGGAACATCCGGTTGTCAATGGACTACAGGACCCAAGGCAGCATGGTTTCACCAGGGGAGGCATGTCAGACCAACCTCATTGAATTTTTGCTGGGTGACTAGGGAGGTGGATCAGGGGAGGGCAGTGGACATGGCCTATCTGGACTTCAGCAAGGCCTTTGACACTGTGCCACATAGAAGACTATTGCACAAACTGGGGAATATGGGTGTGGGCAGGACAGTAGTGTGGTGGGTAGGTAACTGGCTGGGTGGCAGGACACAGAGGGTGGTGGTAAATGGCTGTCACTCCACAGAGGGAAGAGTGACCAGTGGGGTACCACAAGAATCAGTGCTGGGAACAGTTCTGTTCAATATCTTCATCAGTGACATTGCGCAGGACCTAGAAGGCAGAATTTCCCTGTTCGCTGATGACACAAAGCTCTGTAACAGAGTAGACACACCAGAGGATGTAGACAGAATGAGAAGGGACCTGCAGAAACTTAAAGAATGGTCAGGGGTTTGGCAGTTGAAATTCAGTGTAAGGAAGTGCAAGATAATGCATATGGGCACAAACACCTGGCACAATATATCAGTTAAGGGGGTGAGGATATAGCATGCACCAAGCAGGAAAGGGATCTTGGGGTTATCATCTCTGATGACCTCAAGGCAGGGAAACAGTGTGACAAGGCAGCAGGTAAAGCAAATAGGATGCTGGGATGCATAGGCAGGGGCATCACCAGCAGGAAAAGGGAGGTCATAATTCCACTATACAAGACACTAGTGAGGCCCCACCTGGAATACACTGTACAGTTCTGGAGACCTTACCTACGTAAGGACATAGACAGGGTAGAGAAGGTTCAGAGGAGGGCAACAAAGATGGTGCATGGATTGCATCACAAGTCCTATGAGGACATGTTGAAGGAACTGAACATGTACTCCCTGGAGGAAAGGAGGAAGAGAGGGGATGATAGAGACATACAGGTATCTTAAATGGAGGAACAGGGTGCAGGAATACACTATTTTTAAGTGAAAAGGATATTCCAGGACTAGAGGGCATGGGATGAAGTTGGAGGGAGGACGATTCAGAGGAAACGTGAGGAAGAATTTCTTCACAGAAATGGTGGTGGACAAGTGGAACACCCTGCCAGAGGAAGTGGTGGGGACCGAAACAATCACGGGATTTAAGAATGCATGGGATAGACATAAAGGAATTCTGGAGGTTGGGGTAAGGGGCAACAGACTTCTTGGAAAACATAAACTGAACTTACAAGCTCAAATGGGCAGACTGGGTGAGCCATAGGCCCTTATCTGCCGACACTGTCTATGTGTCTATATAAGATCTCGAGAAGGAGACCGAGCACGCAACATCCTGACACACCCTGGCTAGCTCACAGAACCTAACCTGAACCTCCATCACACTGTTTCCCTCTATATCATTTGCACCCAGGTGCACTAATATATTAGGGTTCCCCCCACACTCTTGTGGCAGATCATAGACCAGATGCTTGGCTTTGTGCACCATCATGCCTGATATACTCTTGCTCATTACACCACTGGTTATCTCCACCCCCCACCCTCCCCACCTGATCCCTCTAACCATGGAGTCCCCCAAGAGGAGCACTCTTACCGCCTCCTTTTCCCTTTGTCCCCCACTCCTGGGTGCTCCCCCCGACCACCCCTAGCCTGTCAGTTTTTCCATCTCCCTCCATCCCCTGCGCACCTATTTCCATCCTGTCCCCCCTCTTTAGCTCTTTCTTCTCACTGATCTGGTCCCCTGAGGCACTACTCCTCCCCATGTGGCTCCCAGGTCCAACTCTGTACTATTCCCCATGACAAGGGGATCCCCTTGCCCCCCTGGAGCCTGCACTAGACCCCTTCCCCATACCTCTCCTCTCTCTCTCTCCCCCTGTAATTCCTAGTCCCCCATCCCCCTCTTGATCCCCGGTCCTTCCTGGCCCACCCCCTCAAGTGTCCCCCTACTTTTCCATCTCTGTTTCCTCCTCACCCTGGAGTCCTGACTCCCAATTCTGCCCCGCATCTTCCAGTTCTCTCGAATCCCCTTTCCCCAACTACCCCCACCGAGTACCCTTGCATTGGAGTATCTCCACTGCTCTTTTCTGCTCAGATTCCTGCCACTTCCAGTTTACTTGCTCCCTCTGGAGCCTCCTCCATCCCAGAAGACACCTTCTCCTCATCATCATCTGACTGTACCAGGGGCACAAACCTATTGCCATGCTCCACACCCAGTGTCTGCCCCCCAACCTCTGTCCTGGTCCCCAACCACCTTCCAGGTCCCCTGGTCCTTTGTTTGCCTCCCAATGTTCACTGGTGTTCCCCTCCCTCCCCTGGGGCACACTCCACCACTCCCCCTATTGGTGGTGCAGTCCTTGTGCCCATACCATTTCTCTCAGGAAGCTTCTTTCCCATTTGGGCAGCACCCTGAACCCCCCACACCATTTGTCCCCAGCTTGCCCTCCCTGCCTATGTCCACAGTAGGGTCGCCATCCATTTCACCCCCTTGCCATCCCCAATGCCCACCTTTTTTTTTATACTTGCTTATTGGGTTGTTCAGAGTTACAGTACATCAGGCTAAAAACACAAATCAGACAAGATCCCAACAAGTACATCTGAGATTAGTGTACAAATCTGAGTAAAAAGGTAAATCCTGTTCAATTTATAGACTTAAGAAGAAGAGGTGGGTTACAGCAGTCCCTCTCTCCACCATTATGAAACTGTTGTTTGATTCATACAATTCCTGATTCCATACCAGTCTGAAGATACAAAACCGAATTACAATAAAGAAAATTAACTTATTCAAACTGTAATTCAAATTAACATTGATAAGCTTCATCTCTAAATAACTATCACTTTGATGATGTTCATTATCCTTATATACTGGGCATTGAGAACTGTTGTTAAGGGATAACTGCCTTAGGGCATTTGTACAGAAATCTTGTTAGCTCCTGGCCAGTATGCAAATTATGGGATGAAAAAGTAAAACCAACTTTCATATTACAAGGAGAAAAGAGCTTATACACTTTTCTTTGTACAGTTCTCATCTGGTCCATTTGTTTGTAAACTGCTCTGTTCTCTGGTTTATTTTATAGGTCAGCCTCTCCATGGTTTGTATTTTCCCTATAAGGTCAACCCACTCCAAGAGGGTTGGCGGGTCTGGTTGCAGCCATCTTTTAATAATTGCTTTGAGCTAGGCTATCACCATAATGGCCCATTAATATTGGCCCTCCTTCCCCTGGATCCCCTGTGGAATAATTTCCAATAGAGTATGTTCAGGGCCTAACTCCACTTCCACTCCAAACAATGTCTTCAAGTGTTGTTCTATCTTCTGCCAGTATTCCCTAATCAGGGAACAGGACCATAGTACATGTACTACGCTTGCCTGTAGGTCCCCACACCCTCTCCAGCATTTTCCTTGTGTCAGTATTCCCATTTTAACTCGTCTTAAAGGGGTCAAGAAATATCTCGATTTTATTTTCCAGGAAAATTTCTGCCATGTCGGAGAGGATGTTACTTTCCAGCTACTCAAAAATATCTTTTGCCAGATGGCATCATAATATTTAATTCCTATTTCCTGAAACCACTTTTGTTGATTTGCTTGCAAAATGGGCTGTCTGCTATTAGGTTCAATGTAATTTTGTGATAGCCCATTTACCACTAACAGAAGCCCATATTGTTTCATAAACCTCTGGAAACGTCTTGCATCCTCCAATAATGTTGTATTTTTAATTAAGGTGTTAATCCTATCTCTTATTTGATAATAGTATATTATATCTGCTGGTTTCCATCCTAGTTTTGTAGCAAGACTCTGAAAGGGTAATAAAGTGTTAGCTCGCATCATTTGCCGCGGTGCTGAGATTCCTCTATCTGCCTGCCTCTTTAACCATGGGTGTTGTATGGCAGGCTGAAAATTCTTGTCTCCTATCCGCCAAATATATTTCCAGCTACATCTAGCTGTATGTCCCCTCCTGTTGCTTACCTGCCAGGCATGTAAGGTAGTTTGCACTGTGATCAACTGATTGTGATGTGTATGTTTTCTATCTGCTGGTGAGAGCGTGAGCAACGTAGGGGGATTTTCCTTATCATACTTTACATCTGCTGCCAGAGGGCCCTATACTGCCCATGTGCCCACAGAAGTGCAGTCTTCATATGAAAGGCTGTCCAGTAATCTTGCAGATTAGGGCAAGCCCTTCCACCATCCCTTTAAGCAAGGTACAGCATTTTACAAGATATTCGGGGTGCACGGCCTGCCCATAGAAAAGTTAGTAGGAGCCTCTGCCAGTCTGCTATATCCCTAGTAGGAATATTGCATGACACACTCTGAAAAAGATACATAAGTCTTGGAACCACACTCGTTTTGATAATTTGCAGTCTAGAGTGAAAGGGAAAAGGCAGAGCATTCTATCTATGTAGATCTGCTTTTATATTTTTAAGTAAATTGGGGTAGTTATTCTCAAAGAGGGTAGCTGGATCTCCTCTGAGGTACACACCCAGGTATTTTACCACCTAACAATCCCATTTCATGGGGTATTTTTGTTTACATTTTTTGGAGCACGAATGCATTTAGGGACAATACTTCAGTTTTTGTCCAGTTGAGTGTATACCCTGATAATCTGGGGAATATCTCTATCTGAGTAAATATTTCTGGCATCGACTCCTCTGGTTTTGTAAGATAGAGCAATCCGTCACCTGTGTATAAAGCAAGCTTATGTTTGGTACCTTCCAATGTCACCCCATGTATTCTATGATTCAACCTAATACTCTGAGCCAAGGGCTCTATATAGAGTGCAAAAAGTAAGAGGGACAACGGGCACCCTCCCTTGTGCCCATAGCTAGTTCAAATGCTTCAGAGAGATGACCATTTGCTCTTATGTATGCCTCCCGGCATAGCATATAACATAAAGATAAAGTCAATAAAAGGATTGTGAAACCAAAGTCGACCAGGGTACACCACAGAAAACTCCAGGAAACCTGATCAAAGGCCTTCTCAGCATCTAGGCACATCAGGTAGGCTGGGGCATTCGTTCTATGCAGGTGTTCTATAATGCTGACCGACCTTCTAATGTTATCCATTGTCTGTCTACCTGGTACAAAACCTTTGTGATCGAAATGGGTCAGGAATAGAAGTATTTGTTCAAGTCTGTTCGCCAGTATACTGGTCAAGAGCTTATAGTCCATGTTTAATATAGATATAGGTCTGTATGATATGCATAGTGCAGGGTGACAGGGTCCCTGGCTGGCTTGGGGCTTACAGATATGATGGTCTGTTCCACGAAGGGCTGCCTCTCCTCCTCGGTCCAGACCCAGTTATAGGCTTTCAATAGCACCATGGGTATCTCTTTTCTAAATTGTTTATAACATTTTTTAGGTATGTAACCCAGGTGGCACCACCCAAGGGCTACCACCCCTCCCTGCTTGACTACTAGCAGGTTAAGGAGCCTGAGTTCTAAAAAGGGTGCCTCTACCCAGAGGTCAGGGTTGGTAATGGTCAAACTAGCCTGGGCGCAGCCCTCTGGGACACTGTAACCCCCCCTCGGTTCCTGCTAGTGGCCCACACAATACACAATAATTACTTTCACAATACCCCCGATATGCTTTTGTAGTACCCACATAGTTAACCCTTACCACCAGGGCCTGTGTCTCCAGTTTGACCCTGAGGACCCCCTGTAAAACAAGGTTAGACAGAACAACTGGCACAGTACACTACTTTGAGCACAAACTGGAATCACAATTTGGTTGAATTGTAGAAAAAGAGTAGATCTGATTTATTCAGGGGGTTGTGAACAAGGAAGGGGGAATCAGGTTAATTAGCTTAATTACCCTTTTAATCACACATCTGTACATGTAGTTAAAGTTCCTACTACAGACACACTCTCTGGTACCCAGGTGGATGGAAAGGTGGGCTAGCCAGGACGTTGCCTGCACGGGTAGGCAGGTGTTGCAGCTGGTTGGAGCCCTGAAATGGAAAAGCAATTTTCAACACACTATTTGTAATCCGAGCCAGATGGCTCAGTTTGAAAAGAAAGGAATAACACAGCAATCAGATGACACACTCAGATTTAAATTTAGTTGCAGGGGGCTGCCCTGGTGGTTATTCATGATACCCAAAACTGGACACAGGATGGATGACACATCGAGACAGCAGATGCACTCTTTGGGGTGCCAGGAGAAGCAGGCCCACATGATTCACCGTGGCATCATTCCTGTTCAGTAGTGAAGCAGGAGGTGGATTCCTGAGCAGGTCTCTCAACGATGGTGCTTCTCTGTGCAGAAGGGTAGTCTGGCAAGGCCCTCGTGGCAAGGCCCAGCTGCATGGAAATAATCACTAGTGCAGTCAGTTCGGGCTGGATACTGCTTCCAACAATCATTGTATACAGTTTACACAAGTGGGAATTAGATCACAAACCCCACACAGGACACAGCACATTTATATGCACAGAGTCCCCAAGTACTGATTGGTCCAATTCGGCGGTTTGGGACCAAAATGGTGGAGATAGACAGAAACCCCTCACTGCAAAGAAGGCAGGTTAGAACAAACAACAATATCTTTGCCACTCTAAATGATTCTAAAGCGATAAGTTACATCTTTCAACAGAGCTCCCTCTACACAATTAGCGATGGTAGAAATGGAGCAATTATTCAGTAGCCCAGGCAGGACTTGAGCATGCCAACACTCTGCCCCCCCTTTTCAGATTAATTTCACTGCACAGCTCATAAAGCGACAGTACATGGAGGCCACACAGGCACTCACTGGCAATACATTTAAACGGCTGTAACACTGAACACCAACTGGGCAGTGAGCATTTGGGCTAGCTCATGGAAGACTTTTCAGGAACCCTCATTTGTGTGTGGTGTGGGGGGGGTTACAGGTAGGTTGTTAGTCCCTGGACATTTGCCTGCTTTTAACCATGTAAATGCTAACTGTAATTCTCCCAGAGTCACTGGGGCAGTTAACATGTTCTTAGTATCCTCTGTAACTTCAGGAAGTTGGAGTGGCTCCAGAAAAGTCTGTACATCTTGTTTTGAGGAGGAAGCACCTTGGGAATAGAGCTTTTGATAAAAGTTCTTGAAAACATCTGCAATCTCCTCTACTTGATACTTCCATGTTTTATTTTCCCCAATATCTAAAATCCTAGGTATACACACCTTTGCCCTGTTGTGTCTAAGTCTACTGCTTAAGAGTCGTAGGGCTCTTGGCCCCTCATAGAAGCACTGCCTTAAATATAGCAGCTTCTGTTCTATTTGATAATCTAGTATGCCCAGAAATTTCTTCTTGTATTGTTTTAGTTTTTTGCCCTGTTTGCTATCCACTTTTTTGTTGTTGCTCTTTCTCTATTATGGATATCTGTTCCTTTAAACATTTAGTTCTCTCCTCCCTCTTTCTCTTTAAATGTGTAGAAATAGCTATGAAATTCCCTCTGATTATTGCCTTTATCCTATCCCAGAGTATGCCAGGTTTGACTTTCGGCATGTCATTATCTTTTATGGCCTGTTCTATTGTTGTTTTGAATGTCCTTATCTTGCAGTAAGGGTGTGTTTAGTCTCCAAAGGGTAGAATGTTTTACAGGACTCAAGGCCAACTTTAAAAAAATGGGTGCATGGTCAGAGATATGTATATCTCCTAACCAGGTATCCCTACAGAGACCTAACAAATCTCTAGGGACCAGAAAGTAATCCAGTCTAGAGTAAGACTGTTGGACTTGCGAGAAGTAGGTGTATTGCCTACTGTCCTTATGCATTGTACGTCATGCATCCAGCAGTCCCATCTCCCCTATCAGCCCTGCCACTTTCCTTGCTAAGCTGTTTTCCTCTCACAGAACTTGAGCTGAGGAGTCCTTGGCAGCGTTTAATCTTAAATTGAGGTCCCCCCTCCATGATCAGATGCCCTTCCACCCATTCTGCTATTCTCAAAAGTGAATCCCTGCAAAAAGTGTAATTTGCACCAGTGGTGCATATATCGATACCAGGATAATTTTGGCCCCATTAAAAACTCCTTTATTTCCCACATATCTACCTTCCCTGTCTGTTAGTGTGTCCTTATGTTCAAAAATGGTCTTTTTAGGGACCAGTATGGCAGTGTTACGTCTGCGGCCTCCCTTGTAAAAGGAATCTACTAGTATTTGATATCCAGATTTTTTCAATTTAGAGTGCTCCTCTTTGTTCAAGTGTGTCTCTTGAAGCAAGATAAAAGAAGCATCCATCTTTCGGATATATGACATTATCCTGCTCCGTTTAATTGGATATGTGAGTCCATTCACATTGAAGGACATGATTTGAATATCTGATTTATCCATTTTTATTGCTTTCTGTCTGACCTGTCTGGATTTCCTTCATTGTTAACCTCATGTCTCTCAAGTTCCTCTCCAAGTCCTTGCCACACACACCCTTGAAACATGAAGCTTGTCATCGAACTGAAAAGCAAACACATTTTAAACTTTAACATCTGACAACAACAAAAACTTACTTTTCTAATATCAACTGTTAACTTTTAAAAACTTTTGTACTTCCACAAAGTGGAGCGTCTCCACCTGGAGTTCTTGCTCAGCTCTCCGTCTACTATAGGCTTGATAGAACAAGAGGTTATCCAGTTACTGCACTCTAAGCAGTCCTGCTTGAAAGCTCAATGGATCTAGGTCTTAGGCTAGAACAAAGCTACTGCGTATGTGTCATTGACAGCAGGTAGCTGCTTGGTATTGCTACCCTGCCAACAGCAGTTTCTCCCTGAGAAACAGTTGGGTGAAAAAGGTTAACCAGAGTTCTTCCCTTCACCCCCCTCAAACCACCATCCCCCTTTTTTTAAAAGAATATAAGGTATTTTGTAACCCACCATCATCGATACCTTGTAGAAATTTCCCAAAGCAAAGTATTTCTTATGAAATGCTTACATTTCAACTGGGGCTTTATACTTTACACAAAGTAGTTGAACAAAATTAAGGAAAAAGCCCGAGTAAATAAACATCTTCAAAGTTCAGATCTGAGGTTCTGTCCCTTTGAGTCTCTGGAATGTGAAAAATGATCCAGTTAGAAAACATTAATATTGTCTTCCACCTGCTTTCCCCATCTTATTTTAAAGAAGAATTAATATGGAAGGCTCCTCTAAACTGAAAATCTGGACAGTACTAACCTGTACTATAAACAAGCATTTGTCAATGCCAAGTAGTAGTAGACCAGGAGGGGCTGTGGACATAGCCTACCTAGACTTTAGCAAGGCATTTGACACAGTCCACACAAAGATTAATAGTCAAATTAACAGCCTGGGAGTGGGACCCAGGGTGGTAGCCTGGAAGTAAAACATTGGCTGGACAACAGGACACAGAAGGTAATTGTAAATGGAGTCCACTCTGAAGAAAGGGGTTACTAGTGGGGTACCGCAGGGTTCAGTATTGGGTCCAGTCCTTTTTAATGTCTTCATCAGTGACATTGCAGAGGGACTGGAAGGAAAAGTATGCCTTTTTGCAGATGGCACAAAGATCTGCAACAGGGTTGATACACAAGGAGGCGTGGAAAGGATGAAAAGGGACTTGGCAAGGTTGGAGGAATGGTCAGAAGTATGGCAGCTAGGATTCAATGCAAAGAAGTGCAAAATAATGCACCTGGGAAACAAGAACCCAGGGGAAGAATACACAATGGGTGGGGAGGTAGTAACAACAACAAAAAAGGAAAGGGACCTGGGGGTAATCATATCAGATGACCTTAAGGTTAGCAAGCAATGTGAGAAGGCAGTAGGGAGGGCTGGGGGTATACTGGGATGTATAGGAGAGGCATTATCAGCAGAAAACAGGAAGTTGTTATCCCTCTGTACAGACAGTTGGTGAGACCCCATTTGAGTACTGTGTCCAGTTCTGGAGACCCCATCTCCGCAAGGACATAGACAGGATAGAGGCAGTCCAGAGAGGGCAACTAAAATGGTGCAGGGTCTGCAAGAGAAGCCTTATGAGGAGAGACTAAAGGAGTTTAATATGTATACCCTTGAGGAAAGAAGGGAGAGGGACAGATAGAAAACTTTAAGTACCTCAGTGGAATCAACAAAGTCCAAGAGGGTAGCATCTTTCAGAAAAAGAGACTTGCAAGAACAAGGGGACACAATTTAAAGATAGAGGGAGGAGGTTCAGTGGCAATGTGAGGAAGTATTATTTCACAGAGAGGGTAGTGGATGCATGGAACAGCCTTCCTGAGGAGGTTGTGGGGTCTAAAACTGTGGGAGAATTCAAGAATGCATGGGACAGACATAAGGCAATTCTTGGGGGTAGGAAGAAATAGGCTGTTGGTTAACTAGGATCTGCGGCCTATCCTTAGTAGGGAAATGGGCAGACTAGATGGGCCTAGCGGTCCTTATCTGCTGTCAAAGTCTATGTTTCTATGTTTCTATGAATGTTCGCTTGCAGGTATTTGCAGTGGTGTTTGGCATGCCCTAATGCCCTATGCGAGATTGCTGGTATTTGCACAATAAATTGTCAGCATGACCTTGTTGCTACCCCCATTGTGCGCTACATAGGCGGAAACACGTTTTGGGCAGGATGTGAAAAATGACAGCTGTACTGCTCATAAGGAAGTGTGGTAAAATGGCAATGTTGAAAATCTGGAGTGGAAATATTGAAAATTCGCAAACCTACGAGTGTGCGTAGGAACTGTGCAATGCACGTCAGTAAAACAGTCATTTGTAGGATTTTTTCACCAAATTTTCAACATTGCCATTTTAAAACCTCTGCTAATGAACAGTGTCACTGTGATTTTCTTACTGTGTCCCATACATTGATTTCGCACACCGACTGCGCCATTGTGCACTACATGGGTGGAAAGACGTTTTGGGCAGGATGTGAAAAATGACAGCTGTACTGCTCATAAGGAGGTGTGGTAAAATGGCAATGTTGAAAATCTGGAGTGAAAATATTGAAAATTTGCAAACTTACGAGCGTGCGTAGGAACTGCGCAACGCAGAGTCATAAAACAGTCATTTTTAGGAATTTTTTCACCAAATTTTCAGCACAGCCATTTTAAGACCTCTGCTCATGATCAGTGTCACTGTGATTTTCTTAATGTGTCCCATACATTGAGTTTGCACACCGACTGCGCCATTGTGTGCTACATGGGCAGAAACACATTTTGGGTAGGATGTGAAAAATGACAGGTGTACTGCTCATGAGGAGGTGTGGTAAAATGGCAATGTTGAAAATCTGGAGTGCAAATATTGAAAATTGTAAAGCGTCTGAACACTGCGGGTTGTGGGGGCTGGGAGACACGCCAGGGGACCGTTTTGTTTTGCAGGTTTAAAAAAAGACGATGTGGGACGTTTGCCACGCTGGGGTGGGCCTTGTGCCGCAGAAGATGGCTGGGGGCGTAGGAGCCGACGAGGATTGGGCACCCTCGCTGGCAAAGTAATGGGAAGGTTTGCCACTCTGGGGTGGGCTCCCAGTGTGGCAGCAGGACGGCTTGAGGGGGCTGTGGAGCCTATGGGGGTTGGACAAACAACATTTTCCATGCTGGGGTGAGCTCCACCAGCAGCAAACTTTAAGAGGTGGCGGTCTTGTGGGGGTAACACATACGCGAGGGGAAGCTGCACATGCATGGCGGTGCTTTCTTTGAAGCAGAGGAACACTGCTGTCATACTGAGCTCCTGCACCCATTGGTGCAGGATGCCATGCCTGCTCAAGGAGCACTGCATTGGGTAGGAGAGGCACACTCTCACGCGTGCGGCTCCTTAAACTTCTCTCTTATGCATGCGCCGCGTTTAACGCAAAAAGTTGGGCAATTTCAGCAGTATAGACCTAGTCGTGAGAGGGCCTTAAACAGGCAATAAACAAGGGAAAGCAGGAAGTCTCATCGCATTCCTTTCTGTATTTTGAAGAGGGCCCTCTATGTGTATTCTCACTCTGGTTACAAATCCATTAGTCTAGTCAGTTCGGTGGTCTACATTACATCATAAAGAGGCCTTGAGACTGCAGCTCAAACACTGGTGCAGTAATTTCTCTAAGGAATCTCTCACCAGGTCAGTCCTGGTATCTTTATTCTTAACTGCCCCGGCACTCTGTAACTTGTTTAGCAGGTTCTGTATTGCTTGAAGGGATGCTATTGGTGACATTGTCTAATCGCATCCCCATTTCAATCCACCTGTGGCTGTCTTCCAATCAGAGCACCCCAAGTGCTAGTTTTGATGGGTGTTTGCTGCAAAATGGATTTTTGTGGCGAGGAGGTCATCAGAAGATGCCAGTCCTCATGATCTGTGGACCTTGCCCCTATCAGTCCTCCTCTATATCGTTTTTCACTCCCGGTCAGTTGCCCCATTCCTAATCCCAGTAAATGTCTAAGTCATGCCAGGGCTTCTTTGGGCCCCCCACCAATGCCCATTATACCATCTACCTCAAACAAGAATACCTTTCCCAAATATGTTAAGGACTCCACTTAACACAGGCAGTGCAAAACAGAATAGCCCCCCTCAACACAAGCTGTATCAAAGCTGCACTAAATAAGAATACCCCTCCCAAAAACATTAAGAACTCCACTTAATACAGGCAGTACCAAACAGAGTACCCCCCCCCAACACTAGCTGCACCAAAGCAGCAACCACACTCTGAGTCCAGGCCACCTCCTTCTCCCTGAGCCTAGGCCTGGTCCCTTAGCTGTCTCCACTTCTTATGCCTATTTAATAGAGGTCAGGGCTGGGTAGGGTGGGTGGGTCACAAATCCTCTCCCAGGTCACTGCAGCTCCTTTTGCCTTGGTGCTGCCAGTCTCAGTCTCCTGTTTTAAAACTCCTGCACCGTTGCCTGACTAGCCCATCTTCCTCCTTGCTCCTGTTACACGGGTCCCTGCACCCTAATTGATACCCTCAGGGGTAATCATAGACAGCTAATGTTTAGCTGGGTTATACTAATACATAGGCTAAGGGCATCTACGTTAAAGTGAGATGTCAGGATATGAAGCAATATTATTGTAACCCACTTTGCTTGCTAATGCACACATATTATACCATGTATTTTCTATCTATTTCTTACTTGTCAGATGCCAAGACACCTGTCCTTGAAGTAATTGTAATATGTAAGCAACATTGCCATCCTTTGGTGATGTGCACCACTTCACTGCTGTTATGTAAGACTCTGTATAAGAATGTCTTTGTTCTAAAACTGATGACTTTACAGAATTATATAATGTTATCTTGGACTGTGGAGCCACCTCTAATTTAGCCAGTAGGGCTCATCTCTGTAACTAGAAATGTTTCTATCTTTTAGTAACCATAGTAATTATCATAGGTATATAATGTTATGCACAGGCTCTACACCTCGGAGACCTGAGAGATCCCAAGAGACTACAAAGAAACCTCGAGGTGTAGGGGCAGCAGCACTGGCTCCCGGTCTGTTCGATAGCTAATCTGCTTAGGGCAACTGTGATTTATCCCTTTTGTAGTAATAAACTTGTTTATTACTCGAATGCAACCTGTTTGTGATTATTTGCATTCCCAATATTGCCAAGAATCTGAAAGCGAGGTTCAGACCTCTTACACTCGCCTGGATCCTCCGGTCACCGCTTCCTCAGACCCTGGCCTGCTTCCTAGCAGCTGGGAAGGACCCACTGCTTGCAGCTCCCTCTGGCTCCTCTGTATGCTACTCCTGCTGACCCTGGCCAGCTTCCTAGCAGCTATGATGGACCTGCTGCTTGCTGCTTCCTAGGCAGTCAGGATACTCGCCCTTATGGCCCTACAGCCATCGCTAATCTGACTCTGTCTCCCTGGGCTGCCTTTTTAAAGCCTTAGCGGCTTATTTGGACCACTTGTCCCTGGCCCAGATTGGTGCATCAGCCTCTCACGTCTGATTGGCACTGGCCCCCACTTGATTGGCGCCTAAACTCAAATCTTCCTCAAGTCACTGCAGCTCCTTTTGCCTTGATGCAACCGGTCTCAGCCTCCTGATTTAAAACTCCCATGCCATTGCCTGTCTGGCCTGCCTTCCTCCTTGCTCTCCGGATCCTTGGTCACCACTCCCTCTGACCCTGGCCCACTTCCCTAGCAGCCAGGAAGGATCCACTGCTTGCCACTCCCTCGGGTCCTCTGTACTCACTCCTGCTGACACTGGCCAGCTTCCTAGTTGCTGGGAAGGACACGCTGATCACTGATCGCTGCTCCCACTGGCTCCTCTGCATAGAAACATAGAAGTTGATGGCAGATAAGGACCAAAGGCCCATCCAGTCTGCCCATTTCTTTTCTAACTTATAAATGTGTCTTCAGCCTTTGCTCTGTCAATGGCCTATATATTCATTCTCATCTGTATTGCACCCTATGCTATGCCTGCCTGTTTGAGCCCTGCACTGTATTCATATCCACCACTTCCTGAGGTAGGCCGCTCCATGCATCCACCACCCTTTCTGTGAAAAAAGAACTTCCTCACATTACCCCTTAATCAGCCTTCCTCTATTCTCATGCTGTGTCCTCTTGTCCAGCTATTTTTCTTATATTGCAACATGTTAGACTCTTTCACCTTGTTAATGCCCTTAAGGTGATTGAATGTTTCGATCATATCACCTCTCTCCCTCCTTTGCTCTAGGGTATACATATTGAGCTCCATTAATCTGTCCTCATGTGTTTTCTGATGCAGTCCCTGCACCATTTGATTGCCCTTCTCGGAATGCTTCAATTTGGTTAATGTCCTTGTGAAGGTGTAGCTCAGTACTGCACTCAGTATTCCAGATAGGGGCCTAACCGGTGTCTTGTAAAGAGGAGTATTACCTCCATCTTCTGACTTGTGATATCCCTACTAATACACCCCAACATCCCCTAGCCTTACCTACTGCTTTAGTGGTCTGCTTGGATGATTGCAGGTCATCGGTGGTGATGATGATGCCCAAGTCTCTTTCTTCCCTTGTGACTGCCAGCTCCCTCCCAGCCTATGAGGTGGCATCAGGGTTTCTCTTCCCTATGTACATGATCTTGCACTTCTTTCGTTAAACCCCAGTTGCCACTCTTCTGACCATTTTTCCAGTTTATCCACATCTCTTCTCATTCTGCCCACTCCATCTGGATCATCTACTCTGTTGCAGATCTTGGTGTCATCTGCAGACTTTACTCTCCAGTTCATCTGCAATGTCACTGATGAAGATATTGAAGAGGACTGGCTCAAAGCCTGATCCTGAGGTACCCCACTTTTGACTTGCATCTCTTCTGAATATTTGCTTCGTTTACCACCACTCTGTTTTCTGCCACCCGTCAACCAGTTTGCCACCCAGTTGACCAATTTCTGACCCACCCCAAGCCTACCCAGCTTTTAATCAATCTTCTATGTGAACAGTATCAGCTTTGCTGAAGTCAAGGTAGGTGACATCAAATGCTCCCCTTGGTCCACCACTCTGGTTACTCAGTCAAAGAAATCTATGAGATTTGTTTGACAGGACCTTCCTTTGTAAACCCATGCTGTCTTGGATCCTGTGCTCCTATGGATTCCAGGTGTTGCACTATCCTTTCCTTAAGGAGTGCCTCCATAATCTTGCCCACTACTGAGGTAAGGCTGACAGGTCTGTAGTTCCCTGCCTCCTCCCTGCTACCACTTTTGTGGAGCGGGATCACATGAACCCTGCTCCAGTCTTCTGGGACCTCTCCTGTGCTCAGAGACTCACTAAACAGTTCTGATAATGGTTCTACTAGTTCTACCCTTAGCTCCTTTAGTACCTTAGGAAGTATGCCATCAGGTCCCATTGCCTTCTTCACCCTGAGCTTTTCAAGCTCGTGTAGGACACTTTCTTTTGTGAAGGGACTAGTGCGCACCTCCCTCCACCCTGTGTCCATGGTGCTGAGCTGTGGGCCCTGTCCTACCTTCTCTTCAGTAAATACTGAGCAGAAGTATCTATTTAGGATAGATGCTTTTACATGGTCCTCCTCCTCCTCACATGTCCCCTTATCTCCTTTGATCTTAGCAATACCCCCTCTGGACTTTCTCCTTTCACTAATGTATCTATAGAAAGTCTTGTCACCTTCTTTTACTGTTCATGCTAGTGTTTCCTCAGTTTGGGCCTTTGCCTGCCTTACTGCCTTCCCTGCTTCCCTTAGGGAAGTTTCCCACTGACACACCGCTCCCACTGACACTGGCTTGTTTCCTAGTGGCTGGGAAGGACCCACTGCTTGCTGCTCCCAAGAGGCCAGGAGACTCGCCCAAAAGGCCCTTACAGCCTTTACAGAATAAAAAAATATGAATCTGTTGCAGAGTAATTCAGATTTTGAGTTCCCATTGCTTTCAATAAGATCATTTTTTGGATAAAGGGAGAAAGTCTTACAAAGGATTTGGCCTCACAAGAAAAAGATTGTATTTCATGAGGGGCCATTCCTTTTTCACCAGAAAAATTCCTTTTTCATAAGCCACCATTTTGTTTTTTTTTCCACAAACTGTAATGTGTAGAAAATACAAACAACTTGTGTTGTTTTACAAAACAAACACCAGAACCAGCTAAACCAGCCCTGTTTATCTAGATTCTGGTTTTTTTTCACAATTAGGGCCAGAAATACTTTTTCTGGGCACCCAAAATCCTGGGTGCCCAGCTTAGTAAGAGGAATGCTCCCCTTGTATTTTCTGTATGAGAACAGTGGGTATTTCTTTACTTCTGCAGCTGCAGCTGAGCTTGTACTGCCAGCTGCAGTGTAAGCTGTGAGACACTTTGGCCTGGTGCCAAGTTGCGCCGCTCAGTCCCCGATCACTATCCTCCTAAATAAAAGATACATTCCTGGTGTCTAGTGGCACCCCCCCCACCCTCTGATCTCCATCCCCCTTATTTTATTTGTTCCTACCTGTTTTTTGTTATTTATTTTACCAGTGTTGGATGACCCCTCATTGTTTAATTAACTGTAGCTGACATTGGGAGACCCAATCCCCATGTCAGCATTAATAGCTCCCTCCAGCAGAGTGGGACACTGAGAGCCCTGCCCCAGAGTCCTGAGATGGTTTATTGATGCACCTGCAATAGGAAACCATTCCCCATGTCTTTTTAACTTGAAACAAAGAAAACGCTCCTCATCACCACCGCTGACCCTCTTCCTCCATCCCAACACTCCCACTGAGCACCCACCTCCCAACACCCACCCTTACACTATACTTACCAGCCAATGTCGAATTCTGTCATCTTTTGTGGACTGAGACACATCTGCCCTGCAGCCAAACCATGAACTGCAGAATAAAGGTAAGTGCCATATAATGTTTTTCAATGGCATTTTGAACTTATGTTAATAACTTTGCCATTTTTAGGATTTGTTTTTCAACCAATTTTCAACATGGCCACTTTTTGGAATAATTTCTTCAAATTTTCAACATGGCTTTTTTGGGACCCCACCTCATGTACACTGGCAGTGTCATTTCATTAGTCAGGCCCAGAATGGGATTTTGCAGTTGCTGTTTGAAATCACCTTTTAGGACTAAACAGTGAAATTTCACCACCAGTGTTCATGAGGTGGGTTCCCAAAAAGGCCATGTTGAAAATCTGGTGAAATAATTCCTAAAAATGTCCGAGTTATGAGTATTTGTTGAAAATTTTCTATGCATGTGCATAACTTTGGTAATTTTCAATATTTTGACTCCAAAATTTTAACATAGCCATTTTTTCACACCACCTCATGAACAGTATAGCAGTCATATTTTCACATCCTGTTCAAAATGTGGTTTTGCACCTGTGTTGCAGACTGGTGTTTTGGTACAGATTTGAACATTTTCACCTATGGGGTTTCTGAGGTGGGTCATAAGAAGACAATGTTGAAAAATTGTGTTCAAAATATGGAAAAATGCCAAAGTTATGACTATTCATTGCAATTTTGATATGCCCACTCATGACTGGAAATTTTAAATATTTTGACCCCAGATTTTCAACATAGCTTTTTTATATCCCCACCTCATGTATGTCACAGCTGTAATTTTTCAAATCCTGCCAAAATGTGTTTTTCACACCTGTGGCATGGAATGGTGTTGCAGTTGCACAGAAGTACATTTTGGCAGGGATTTAAAAATGTTCCGTACTGGGTACATGAGGTGGACTAATAAGATGGCTATGCTGACAATTTGGTCACTGTTGTCCTATAAATGGAAGCACAAGGCTCAGAGGCCCTTCACTTCCACAGCTACATACATTTATGCATCTATCAAGGGATGGGAGCAAAGGGCCCTGAGCTCCCCCAGTAAAATAAGTATACTATTATACTATCTCAGAAAGAAAGGAAATTAATTGCAAACAACTTTGTTAATGCTCCAGTTAGAGTCAAAATGACAAAAGCTGGAAAAGGAGGCGTTAGGTTTCCCTAACACCCCCACCATCCCAAACCAGGTGGGAGAACAGATGTGGGGTGTGCTTTGGGCTTTCAAGATAATGTTCACCCCATTCTCATAAAGCCTACATATCTTACCTTGTTACAGATGGAATGGGGTGAGTGTTGGGCTTGAAGCCAAGGGACACCGACACCTGCTATCACATGCCTGGTTTGGGAGGTGGGATGTTAGGAAATCTAACATGACATTTTCCAACTTTGCCACTTTTAACCTGACTGGAGCATTAACAAAGTTTTTTAGTAAATATATATATATATATATATATATATATATATATATATATATATTTATATATGCACAGTAGTGTGAATATAGTTAGGGTTACACAGCCACTTCTATGTTGAACCCCAAATTTTGCGCTTTAAAAACTTTCCACTAGAGAGAATAAAGCACCAGGTACCGTGGCTATGGTGCTATTAAATATCAAGCAAGCCACAAAAGAAAAAGTTTAAAGCACCCATAGCACAGAAAGCAGACATCTGACTCCTTTCCCCTGGTGTGCTGCCAGGCGAAATGTTAGTGATTTTCAGTGGCCAGTTGGCTACTGCATGTTTGTTTATTTCACTAAAAGTATTAAAATTTAGTACTCTCAAGTTATGCGAGTCAGATGCCTGCTTTCTGTGCCATGGGTACGTTAAGCTTTCTATTTTGTGACTTTAATAACATTGCAGCCATTTGTCTGATTTGCCTGCTATTTTGCATGCACCTTCTGGTACCATAGATCTCAGGATCAGGCAAGTTTTGTTCCAGTTGGATGTGAATTTGTGGAGCTGTGGAGTGCCACAAAATGTGAAAAATCCTCACTTTTTGGCAAATTCTTTGCTTGGGACTATGGCCCAAATGGTTTGGGGGTTTGGTATAAAATGTTCAGGGTATAGGAGGTCTGGTTAATTGATGTGCCTTTTGAAGGGTTGGTGAAAAAATATGAATCCATTCAAAAGTTATTCAAGTTTAAATTTTGCCATTATAGCTTATGGGGAAAATATATATCTGCCTCGAAAGCACTTTTTGCTTTCATGAAAGCACTTTTGAATGTCGCAAATGGGTTTTGCACTTTTGTGTTGTCGCATCTTGTTTTCAGTTAGTGACGGCTAAAAAACATTGGAATTCAAAATATTCTGCTCCTTGGTAAACGCCAACAGTTGTATTTACCTACCTGGGGCATGAGGAACATAATCCTGACATTACTTTTAATCAAATAATTGCCAGAAATGTTTTTCTGAGTTTCATCATTTATATAGTGCCTGGAATGTGGCACTTCTTTTTACAAAAACTGCCACAAATTGAGCAATTTTTTGCAACTACTGACACTGTTGTGCAAACCACTACAAATTGCAGCACTGTTTCACAAAAATTGCCTCAGTTTGTGGCAGTACTTGAATGTGAAAAACCCATTGGTCCCAGTAACAAAATAAAACCCTTTTCTGGCCGCTTTGTGGCCAAAATAACATTAAAATTGTGTTCTTTCCCCCCTTTAGGTAAACACCTGTTGGTGTTTACCTAATAAAAGGAGTTCTTCTCCTTTTAGTGCCTTTAAGAGGGCTGAGGCATGTTTTATTTATTAAAACTATTTCTGCCAACATTGGGGTGCCCAATCCCTATGTCAGTGGTAGCAATGCCCCTCCACACACTCTTGCCACTGTGGGACACTGGGTAGCCCACTCTCAGTGTTTCTGCTCCTTTGGGGTCCCCAATCCCCATGTTGGCAGTAGAAAGCCACCCACCACCACTTGTCCAGTGTGGTAACTGGGGATCCCACTCCCAGTGTGGTGAAAGATTTATTTAAATTGCCCTTTTTTTTGCTGAACTTTGGGGTGCCAAGCCCCATGTTAGCACTATCCCCACTAACACTGTGGGACACTGGGAGTTCACTCCAAGTGTCCCCAGTTAGCTTTGTACTCCCCAGTACTGTGGGACACTGGGAGCCCACCCCCATGTGATGATATATTGTCATTTTATCTGTCAAAATGAAAAACAGTCCCCAAACATCTTATTTTTAATAACCTAGAAAGAAGAAAATGGTCCCTCGTCATCTCCCCCAGTCCTCCTCCCCCATCCTGACCCTCCCACTGAGCAACCCACCTCACCACACCCCTTCTTGCCCTATATTTACCCCTGGAGGACATTAACTGCCATCTTCTATTGATCGAGGCATGTCTGTACTCTTCAAAGCTGAACCACAAATTGAAGAATCAAATTAAGTGCCGTATAATGGCTGTCTATTGCGTTTTGAACTTATGTTGATATCTCAGCCATTTTTTGCAATTTGTACACCAAATTTTCAACATGGGCTTTTTGGGACCCCACCTCATTTTGTTAGTCAGATCTGAAAGGTGATTTCACGGTTGCTGTGCGGAATCATCTTTTGGGACTGATTAATGAAATGACAGTGTCAGAGTTCCTGAGGTGGGGTACCAAAAAGCCCATGTTGATTGGTGCAAAATACAAAAAGTGCCTGAGTGGCGCGCGGTCATTGAAGTGTTTCTATGCACGCTCTTAACTTCATCAGTTTTTAATACTTTCACTCCAAATTTTTAACATTGCAATTTTTTAACACCACCTATTGAACAGTACAGCTGTTATTTTTCCTATCCTGACTGAAACATGTTTCATTATTGTTGTGCAGAATACATAGATACATACATAGATACATAGACAGTGTCGGCAGATAAGGGCCTATGGCCCACCTAGTCTGCCCATTTGAGCTTGTAAGTTCAGTTTGTTTTCCTAGAAGTCTATTTCCCCTTACCCCTGACCTCTAGAATTCCTTCATGTCTATCCCATGCATTCTTAAATCCCGTGATTGTTTCAGCCCCCACCACTTCCTCTGGCAGGGTGTTCCACTTGTCCACCACCCGCTCTGTGAAGAAATTCTTTCTCATGTTTCTCTGAATCGTCCTCCCTCCAACTTCATCCCATGCCTCTAGTCCTGAAACATCTTTTTCGCTTAAAAATAGTGTTTTCCTGCACCCTGTTCCTCCCTGTAAGATACTTGTATGTCTCTATCATATCCCTCTCCTCCCTCCTCCAGGGAGTACATGTTCAGTTCCTTCAACCTGTCTTCATAGGATTTGTGATGCAACCCATGCACCATCTTTGTTGCCCTCCTCTGAACCTTCTCTACCTGTCTATGTCCTTACGTGGGTATGGTCTCCAGAACTGTACACTGTACTCTCAGGTGGAGCCTCACTAGTGTCTTGTATAGCGGAATTATGACCTCCCTTTTCCTGCTGGTGATGCCCCTGCCTATACATCCCAGCATCCTATTTGCTTTACCTGATGCCTTGTCACACTGTTTCCCTACTCTTGAGGTCATCAGAGATGACAACCCCAAGATCCCTTCCTGCTTGGTGCATGCTATATCCTCACCCCCAACTGATATATTGTGCCAGGGTTTTTTGTGCCCCATATGCATTATCTTGCACTTCTTTGCATTGAATTTCAACTGCCAAACCCCTGACCATTCTTCAAGTTTCTGCAGGTCCCCTCTCATTCTGTCTACACCCTCTGGTGTGTCTACTCTGTTACAGAGCTTTGTGTCATCAGCGAACAGTGAAATTCTGCCTTCTATATCCTGTGCAATGTCACTGATGAAGATGTTGAATAGGACCGGTCCCAGCACTGATCCCTGTGGTACCCCACTGGTCACTCTTCCCTCTGTGGAGTGACAGCCATTTACCACCACCCTCTGTGTCCTGCCACCCAGCCAGTTACCTACCCACCACACTACTGTCCTGCCCACACCCATATTCCCAGTTTGTGTAATAGTCTTCTATGTGGCACAGTGTCAAAGGCCTTGCTGAAGTCCAGATAGGCCATGTCCACTGCCCTCCCCTGATCCACCTCCTAGTCACCCAGTCAAAAAATTCAATGAGGTTGGTCTGACATGACCTCCCCCTGGTGAAACCATGCTGCCTTGGGTTCTGTAGTCCATTGACAACCAGATGTTCCACCAATCTCTCCTTCAGTAGTGCTTCCATGATCTTTCCACTACTGAGGTGAGGCTGACTGGTCTGTAGTTCCCTGCTTCCTCTTTGTTCCCACTTTTGTATAAGGGGACTACATCTGCTGTCCTCCAGTCTTTGGGTACCTCCCTGTTTCCAGTGATTGGCTGAACAGGATAGCCAGAGGTTCAGCCACCACCTCTCTTAGTTCTTTAGGACCCTGGGGTGCACCCATCTGGCCCCATTGCTTTGTCAACTCTTATTACTTCCAGTTCCTTCAGGACCCTTTCTCGTGTAAAGGGACTTGTGTCCATTTCTGCACCATTCTCACCCCTTGTACTCCCTTCAGACCCATTACCCCCCTCTTCCTTAGTAAAGACTGAGCAGAAATACCTGTTCAATATGTCAGCTTTACTGTTGTCATCCTCCACGCTGCTCCCAAAATCACCTTTCAGGACAGACTAACGAAATAACGGTGGCAGTGTTCATGAGATGGGGTCCCCAAAAGGCCATGTTGTAAATTTGGTGACAAAATTCATAAAAATGCCCAAGATACATGCATCTGTTGAATTTGTTCTATGAACATGCAGAACTTTGCAACTTTTCAATCTTTTGATGCCAAATTTTCAACATAGCCATTTTTTCACACCACCTCATGAACAGTACAGCTGTAATTTTTCACATCCTGCCTGAAATGTGTTTTTGCACCTGTGGTGCAGAATGGCATTGCAGTTGTGCATAATTATGTTTTGCCGTGCATTTCATGATTTCTTTGCACCGGGGTACATGAGGTGGAATAATAATATGGCTATGCTATGCAGACAATTTGTCCGCTATTGTTTGACACATAGACGTGCAAAGACCAGAGACACCTCTGCTTCCACACCTACATACATATGCACATCTACGCACTCCCACAGTAAAATAAGGATACTATTATACTATCTCAGAAAGAAGGAAATTCATTAAAAAAAAAAACTCTGTTAATGTATCAGTTAGGGTTTCTATTACAGCACAAAAGTCTGGAAATTTAGTGTTAGGTTACCAAACCTACCACCCACCCCACCACCTAGCCTTCACACACCAACAGGCATTGGGTGTGCCTTGGGATCTAACTAGGATTGAGAAGGGTGTTTAATATTAAACCCCAATTGTTGAACTTTAATAACTTTGCAACTGTTGAATGAGTTTGGCTGACATTTTGCCTGCATGGTCTTGTACCATAGATCCCCAGATGTGCCAACTTCCTTTCCTGCCAAATGTATGGTTCAAGATCCAGATAGTGCAAAAAGTGATTTTTGGGGGGCTGTTTTTGAGGTGACGTCTGTAGTGCCTAGGCAGTTTAGAATTGTGGTCTGAAAAATTCAGGGTAGAAAGAGTCTGGAACACAGATGTACCTTTTGCTTGTTTAGTGAAACATATTAAACTGTTCCAAAGTTATTACATTTTGAAATTTCAGGTTCTGAGCATGTTCACTAAGCACTTCAAAATAGCTGTATGAAACAAAAGAATCATTTTTTGTATTGACGAGTTCTTTTTCATGAGTGCAAAATCCTTTTTCATTTGCCACCATTTGTTTTCCATTTTTGCTAAAATAAAAATGTCAAAACCCAAAAAATGACATCCTGCTGACAGACCAACATATCTGACTTTCTCATCAGGACTTCGTTAGGTGGATTCTGCACTTAACTGTTGGAGAAATGACCAAGAAATGTTTTTTTTTTTTTTATTACAATTTAAATCCTTTTTTGTGACTCACTTCCAGTACAAACATGTTCATATGAACAAAAATATCATACAAAAATGTTCATATTTGTTGCCATTCCTGTATTTATGTATATTTTGCTTGGTGTCTAGTGGCACCCCTCACCCTCCGATCACTGTCCTCATAATTTCTTTTGATTGTGCTGGTGTCTAGTGGCAACCCCACCCTCCGATTGCTGTCCCTATAATTAATGTTGCTTTTCCTACTGTCTAGTAGCACCCACCGCCCTCTGATTGCCATAAACATTATTCTTTTTCCTTTCCCTGCTGTCTAGTGGCACCTCCCACCCTCCAATTCCCATCCCTGTAATTAATATTTGAGCCCTGCTAGCACCACATTTCAGGCAGCTTCAGAGTCTAGCAGATGCCAATGGGAACCCCCTCTGCACAGCAGCCAGGGCCCTAGTAGCACCACATTTTATGCTGCTTCAGAGTCCATCAAATGCTGACAGGAACCCCCCTCCTCGCACAACAGTTGAAGCCCTGCTAGCACCACATTTCAGGCTGCTTCAGAGTCCACCAGTCTCACTGAAACCCCCTCTGCACAGCAGCCGGAGCCCTGCTACCACCACATTTCAGGTATATTTCTGTGAGGCACAGTGGTGTAAAATAAAAAAAATTATGTGGTTGTGATTAATCATTGTAGGTGCAGCACAGATTGATTTCACCAGCACAATTCCTCCAAGTCCGACTGTTGAATTGTGAGGAGTTCAGCAGGAACTTTAAGAGCTTATATTGCTAGTTAGAGCTTTCTGTACTGTGTAATTGCTGTTAAGAGTACTATTTCTGGTGCTGTTTCAGGGGTTTTCTGTACTGTGTACTTGTGGTGAGTGTTGGGGCATTCTGTACCATATAAGTGCTGTGTCCTCGAGGAGTATTGTATAACTGCTGTATGAGTGCCTGACTGCAGATCAGAAGCTGTAGCCTGAATGTAACCTGCAGTTGGCATACCCCCTCCTCCTCATCTAGACCATTTTCCCGCTCTGACTCTGATATTGTTTTACACTGACCTAACCTCTTAATCCACTTATCTCCACTGATGACTTTCACCATCTTCCTTTGCAGGCTGCTTCAGAGTCCACCAGACACCAGTGGAACCACCCACCTCTGCACAAAGCTGAAGCCTGCTAGCACCATATTTCATGTATATTACTGAGAGGCACAGTGGTGTTCCACCACAACTAGTGCGTGACTGCCCCACCCACCTCACCCTCCTGCCCTGGGCAGGCATTTGTATTATAGGCAGGTAGTGTCAGTTAACCTTATCATGTGATTACCCCAACTATTTCCTATCTCCCCAAACACCCCTTAGCAGCTTATACTGGCAAGCCACTAGGGGGCTCTGCACTCTCTCTCTTACCTGCCACTCAATTTTTAAATATATCTGTGGTGCTCTGAGCCTCAGCTGTCCCCTAGTACTATCATTTGTATTTCTCCAAATCAGCTGTGAATGAATCCACTTTAGAAGTCCACTCTCCATTCTTAATTCATGGGCTTTTTCTTTCTCCCCTTTATGGGAATTGAACACTGGCCTGAGAGCAGCCAATTCTGAAACACTCAACTCTTTCCATTAGTCCACTCAGCCTGTTAGTGTTTCCACCTGATTCAATTTACTAGTATCTCAGCCCCTCCCCCACTAACTTTGTACTTTCCACCTGTCCTGCCTCCACCTGGTGTGCTCCAGCATCCTTGTCCCCCAACTCCTTTGTTATGTTCCACCTGTCCTGTTTTTACCTGCTGTTTTCTAGTATCTCAGCCCCCCACATACACACACTTGGTACATTTTCTTCTTTTTATGTTGGCTCACACTTGTGCAGCCAGCATCTTGCAGTAGTAGGAGATTTGGAGGCACGGTCACTGTTGAGTGACTGCAGGGCATGCATCAGTAGGTGTGTCCCTCATTCCCCAATAAGCTAGCAGCAGGCACTGACATCATGCATCCCTAATGTGGCCAACAGATCTAAGAAAAGATCCACTGCAATGAGAGCGGAGATCTCACGCAGCAGGTCACAACACATCTCCCGACATGCAAGCAACATGATGGCAGTGACTGCTGCCACCTGTCACAATGCCAACAGGGGAGCCCACTCCCCATCAGCATAATGCCCCCCTCCCATTTCTACTGTGTGCCGAGGGGGTGCCCAATCCCCCTCGGCATCATGCCCCCCCAAAAGTCTTTCTTTGCTGAAGGGGGGCCCAATCTCCATCGGCTTCAGTCCCCCACTTTCCCAGTTCAATCTGCCAATGGGGGATCCCACTCCCCATCTGCTTAATGTCCCTCCCCCATTTGTTGTGTGCCGAGGGGGTGCCCAATCCCCCTTGTCTCTCCCTCCCCACTGGTATTTGCTGATGGGTGTGCCCAATCCCCCATTGGCAACAGTTCCTCCAAAAAAACAACTCAGGTGGCATGCTGGGCACCCACCCCAGTGTGCCACAGTACCTTGTAAAAAAAAAACTGTCCCACAATGTTTTCTTTTTTCTTTTTACCTGTAAAACAGAAAATGGTCCCACACGGTCTCCCTGCCCCTACCCCTACCTGCGCCCACCCTCTATGCACCCCACCTCTCCACACCCCCCCAACCCAATACTTACCTCCAGAGTCTGATGCGATGATCTTAGGTGGACCGGGAAAATGTCTGCACTCTTCAAAGCTGACCGCGAACTGAAGAAATGCCGGTAAGCTGTATAATGGCATAAATAAGGTTTTTTCAACTTTGGTGCATATCTCAGGCCTTTTTGGGAATTTTGACACCATATTTTCAACATGGGGTTATTGGGACCCCTCCTCATGACTTCAGGCACTGTCATGGCATTATTAGGTCCCAAAAGGTGATTTTGTGGTCACTGCATGGAATCACCTTTCAGGAATGATTAATGAAATGACAGACCTACTGTTCATGAGGGGGGCTCTCAAAAAGCCTATGTTGCAAATTTGGTGGAAAAAAATCCAAAAAATGGCTGTTTTTCAAGTGTGCATTGTGCAGTTTCCACTCACACTCGTAACTTCATGAATTTGTAATATTTTCACTCCAGATTTTCACAATTGCCATTTTTTCACACCTCCTTGTGAACAGTACCAGCTGTCATTTACATATCCTGGCTGAAATGTGGTTTTGCACATCTGGCGCAGAATAACGACGTTGCTATGCGAAATCAGTTTTCAGGACAGTTTGAGGAAATGACAGTGACACTGTTCATGAGCAGAGGTCCTAAAATGCCTATGTTGAAAATTTGGTGACAAAATTCCATAAAATGACTGTTACAAGTGTGTGGCTGAGTTTCACGCACACTTGTAACTTTGCAAATTTGTAATATTTTCATGCCAGATTTTCAACACTGGCATTTTTTCACACCTCCTTATGAATAGTACAGCTGTCATTTTCACATCCTGCCCTAAATATGTTTTTGCACCTGTGGTGCACAATGGCGTGGTCACTGTGGGAAATCAACATTTGGGACAAATGAACAAAATCACAGTGCCACTGTTCATGAGGGGAGGTCCCAAAATGCCTATGCTAAAAATGTGGTTAAAAAATTCCCAAAAATAATTGGGTTACGGACGTGTGTTGCACAGTTTCTATGCATGCTCATGACTTCACCAATGTTTCATATTTTTACTTGAGATTTTCAGCGTTGCCATTTTTTTACATCTCCTCATGAACAAAACAGTTGTCATTTTCCACATACTGTCCAAAATGTGTTTTCATCCCTGTGTTGCCAAATGGCATAGCTGCTGTGCAAAACCACCTTTTAGCTAACAGACTGATAGTGCCGCTTTTCATGAGGTGGGCTCACAAAAAGCTCCTGTTGAAAATTTGGGGTGAAAATACCAATACACGCCTATGGTGTTAGGATTTCCAACTGTAGCATCCCACCCTGTAGAGACTGACAGGCGTCAGGGTGTGACTTGGGATCATCGGCTGCAATGCCATGCTATTCCTCCCCCACTCTGCAGCCAGTGACAGGCATCGTGGTGTGCCTTGCAGTGTTCAGCTACAAAGTTCACCCTATTCTCCAATACTGCACCCACCTCTGAGTATTTTCTTATGACATGGGGTAAAGTATAATTCCCAGCGACCCCAAAGCACACCATGACACTTGTCAGTGTCTACAGGGTAGGGTGAGGTAAAATGGCATAAGCGTTATAGCTGATGACCCAAAGGTACACCCCAATGCCTGTCTGTCTCTGCAGGGTGGGGATGGGGTTGGCATCACTTCAATACTTCACTGCCATTCCTATTATGCATCTCTAACTCCTGCACTACCAATGCCAATACCAGCGAGACAACATTTGGCATTGACAAATGCTTGTTTCACCAGTACTGGTAGTGGAGTGCTCACTATTCTTTACTATCCCTGCACTGCAAATTAATACTAAAATAGTTACTCTGAAGGATCGTATCTTGGGGATTGTTCTCTAGCCCAAGTTTATAAAAGGGTGCTAGAAACACAAGGCACTGTTTCTCTTCCAGCAACACTTTATTTAAAAATCACATAAGGCTTAGCTAAGTTCCTTACAGTGGCCTCTTGGTGCTTTACCTCCAAAACCTGTTGCATACTCATTTAGGTACACCATGTTCATGGCCTCTCTAGTGGTCATTACACTACCATCACTACTTTTTTTATGCAACATGAGCAATAGTCTCCTAGTCATGGACTGCTCCCCAAATTTTAGCTACTCACTCACAATCAATTTTAGGTCCTTACTAGGGGTGAATCCTGCACTGCTAAAGCACCCAATCACCCGATTAACCTGCCTTGGCAGGAAGCAAGCTCACTTACTAGACATGCTCTTGATTACCCCAAGAGTCTCTAATATAAGTGTTCCAGGTAGCTGCAGTTCTTATCTATTCATCCTTTGCCTTCTGCCCAAAGGTGTGGGATGTGGAAGCTAATCCCGGTCCCCAGCATCCCACCACTACTCAAGTATTCTCACAATGGTCTTATGGTAAGGGAATAAGAATAGCTCACATCAATGCAGGGAGCATTCTACCTAAAATCCATGAGTTGGAGGCATGGGTGTCACTTCACAAGCCTGATGTATTAGACATAAGCGAAACATGGCTGAAACCCACTTCCCCAGTCTCACTCTGCCACATGTAGGGCTATACTATTTTTAGAAATGAGAGGCCAGGAGCTAAAAGGGGAGGAAGAGTTATGATTTACCTGAAGGATCACCTCACTAGGACCATCATTTCCTCCAGTTCAGCACAGGAAGCATCCCCAGAATGGCTGCTTATGGAAGTCACCATTGGATCCACAGTCAAAATACATTTAGGCTGTGTTTATAACCCTCCAGTGGGGGGACTGATGGTCTGCAGCAAATAATTACTGATGTTGCTGACCTTTCACCAGCAAGAGACACCATCATAATAGGTCATTTTAATCTAAACTGGTTGGATAACAAGCAACCAAGTTACACGGAACTTCTCAAGGAAACCAACCTTATCTAAATAATTTGATTACCCGCATGCCACAACACCATGTCAGATAATCATACATTACTTGACTGGATCTTAGCAAACAGGGAAGACAGGGCCAGAATCTCTGGAGTCCTGGCAGACTCCATTAGTGATCACTCCCCTACCTTCTCTATGTGATCTTGCCGGAGAATCCAACCCCCATCAGGGTTCATATTTTTTAGAAATTTTGTAAAGGTTGACATGGAGGCACTAAATTGTGATCTACTAGGCATAAACTGGTCCACACTATTCACATGGAATGATGTTACTACAGCTCTGGGTTTTCTCATTGCTGCCCTGGCCTCTGTTCAAAGTAAACATTTTTCCATCACTATTAGGCATGTCAGGAGAGGGAATAATAAATTGGTCAAAAAAGAGCTGGATGCTGTTATGAAAGCATGTTATGAGTGTCACATGATAGGCCTATATCCATTTATGTGGGTTCATATTGTATATGCTGTAATGCACTTTAGAATGAAGACACTGTCTCTTTAAAAGGTTTTAGGAAAAAAATACCAAATAACTTAAAAACGCATATTAATGAGTCCAATGTTAATGCAGAATTATGCACCACACCTGTCCAGTACTCTGAAGGGAAGCCAAAGAAACAACTGTGACTTAAGTTAGAGATCGACATTGGGCCCTAAAGAGATGCAATTGCACAGACAGATAAAGATTGTGCTGTGCACTGAAGAGATGCAGATGCAAAGGCACAACACCTAACCTGTGCTCACCATCAGAAATTCTAAACTCGAAAAGAATTCCTTTGCAGGTTGGGGTGGGCTGCCGGGGGGGCAGTGTACTGCACTGCTGCAGTAACAGTCACTAGTACAAGTACCAGTAAAGATACCACAAAGAAGTGCAGTGCAGTACAGCTGCAGTGGATAGCAGGTTCACATTGTTGAAATTATGTGGCACAATAAAAGGTGCCTGATTTGATGACACGTCACACACATACTCACACACACACGAAGTAATGTGTAGCAAATTGAAAACTTCAGTAATATAACCACATATTTTAAACTAAAATTATGCACTGCTGCACCACAACAATCAGCAAAAAAATGGCAAGAATTATTGAAAATATTACTTTGATGTACATTAACACAGTTATACAAGAAAAATATCACCAAAACAGAAAGCACTGTCTTTTTCTCCAAGTTAATCTACCTACACCACAGATACGCCCCTCCCCCAAAGCACACTTCCACTGTCTGTCAGTACACAGACTGAATATTGTACATTAACATTCAAAATCCACATACAAAGAATAAACGCTCAATGATATGAGCACAGGAGGGTTTCCTATAATCAATGAATTAAAGTTTCAGCTAAACAAATGACCCAAAATTGCTTTTTTTAACAGATTTTAGAAGGTTTGAATCACAGAGAGCTTTTAGAGCAGATTGGCTTCTACAGCTTCATACACACACTACCCCAAACTGAGGCTGTGTAGAACAATCTAGAGCCCATGTGACCTGAAATCCCATGAATCACTGCAAAATTCGCCTTTGGAGCTTAAAAACAAGGTGAAGTGAGACGGAGTACATTGTTTTCAATGTTCTTCACCTTAAGAATTGGTGGAGTAGTGGTTTGGAAAGGCGGAGTATCACGAAGGCATTGTTCTCAATGGACTTCGTGTTACATAATATAATGCAAGTACTCCACTGCTCAGGTGAGTATTCCCACGACCACCTTCACTCCATGAATCACATCGCAGAGTTTAATTGGGGCTACTTCACCCACCACTAATTGCTTGTGGTGCAGAGAAGGGGAAGTGTACTCAGATGAGGCCTTACAAGAGATGAGTACAAAGGTACAATCATTCTCGGTCCCTAGTTTTTGTATTTCTAAATGTGGAACTCAGAATTCTGTGGCATTTCTGTGCAGTGGCCTTTGAATGCATATCAAAGGACAAGTTATTTGTCATGATTATGCCCAAATCCTTTTCATTGGTTGTCTTCCGAAGTATTGTGTTGTTTAGTTTATACTCCCTTTGTGGGTTGTTTTATTCAAAGAGCATGACCCTACACTTTTCCTTGTTGAACTTCATATTATTTGTAACAGCCCATGCAACTATTTGGTTCAGATCATCTTGTAGCTGATAAACATCATTTAAGTTGTTAACAATTGCACCTATCTTGCTGTTGTCTGCATAGTTACACATTCATGATTTCTCTGAGGATTGTATTCTAGAGACAAAATATTGAAAAGTGTTGAGCCAAGCACTGAACCCTGGGGCACCCCACCCATGCCTATCACATTCAGAACAGTAACCTCTAATGCTCACTTTCTGCCTCCTGTCACTCAACCATGACTTGACCCAGGATACTAATTGTAGGTGTAACTGTATTTCAAATAGTTTATCTAATAACTCTATGTGAAACAAAGTCAAATGTTCTGAAAAAATCCAGGTTAATGATCTCCACCGAGAGACCTTTATCCAGTGTGGCACTGATTGGTTCTAAGAAGGTCAGAAGGTAAGACAGACGTTACCTCCCAGTACTGAAACCATGCTGAGTTATATCTGGAGGACCACATTGTTTGATGTGTTCTACCAATCTGTCTTGAGTAATACCTTCCATTAGTTTTCATAGCACTGATGTCAAGCTGATTGGCCTAAAATTTGCCTCCTTATGTCTGTCCCCTTTCTTAAAAATCATTGTTATTATAGCTTCCCTCCCATCCACAACTGTTTTCCCTTCCTTCAGTGAGGTGTTAAAAAGTAATATAATAACTGGCAAGGAATTTTTTCTACGGGCAGAAAAGGTTGACATTCACCATAACAACCAGCTGGTTGTTACGACAAACATGGGCTCGGTTAAACAGAGTGCAGCGCGAGCCCCACAGCTGTCTTCTCTCACCCGCTCGAACAACCACCACAACCGAGAAGAAAACATTTTCTCCAGGACCTTCTGACATTATTCTTGCTTACCTCAAACCACTCCTGTGAGCAGGCAACCCCATCACACTTTGTCTTGTCAAAAAAAAAATGTTCTGACCTAAAAAAAAAAGACACCTGAACACTGGTGGGAAAAAATTCCTTGCCAGTTTATTATACAAAATAAAAGATTGGTGAGTGTGTAAATGAGAATTTAATGTGCACCCTCAGGGTGGGATACTTTCATAAATCCCTTGGGCTTCACCCTCGGGGTTTACGTAGCATCCCATCCCTCGGGTGTACATTAAATTCTCATATCACTCACTCCCCCATCCATTATTCTCTATATAATAACTGGGTCTCCCCTTTTTTGACATAGGGAGACTGTGGCATAATTTACCATTATAAAGGAGTGTTTATAACGGTAAACACACACACAGTTTTCCTCCCTTTATGCACATGCTCACTGCAGTTTTTCTCACTTTCTGGCTCGCCGCTTCCTTCTCATCTGCAACCCAGCCGCCAAAGAAACATGGTGGTAAGTTAAATCAGAAAAAGTTTTATTTTTTTTTTAAAGTGTGAAACCTCTGAGAATGAAAATCTGCAGACCCACGGAAAAGTGAAGGAGTGCAGCTGCACCAGAACTGCTGCTATTTTATATAATTGCTGTGGCCAAAAAGGGGAGACCCAGCAATTATATAAAACAAAATATGGGGTAGTGTGATTAAACTTGAAGTTTACACACATCCTCGGGGTTAGATGCTTTGCACAAACCCCTCTAGCATCGATCTTGGGGTTTATGTAGCATCTATCTTCAGGTGTGTGTGTGTAAACTTCGCGTTACACACACCACCCCATACTTTATTTTATATGTAATAGGGCCACCAAAACATCTGATAGTAACATAGAAACATAGAAACATAGACTTTGACGGCAGATAAGGACCGCTTGGCCCATCTAGTCTGCCCATTTCCCTACCTACAGGATAGACCACAGATCCTAGTTAACCAACAGCCTATTTCTTCCTACCCCCCACAAGAATTACCTTATGTCTGTCCCATGTATTCTTGAATTCTTCCACAGTTTTAGACCCCACAACCTCCTCAGGAAGGCTGTTCCATGCATCCACTACCATCTCTGTGAAATAATACTTCCTCACATTGCCCCTGAACCGCCCTCCCTCTATCTTTAAATTGTGTCCCCTTGTTCTTGCACGTCTCTTTTTCTGAAAGATGCTACCCTCTTGGACTTTGTTGATTCCACTGAGGTACTTAAAAGTTTCTATCATGTCCCCCTCTCCCTTCTTTCCTCAAGGGTATACATATTAAGCTCCTTTAGTCTCTCCTCATACAGCTTCTCTTGCAGACCCTGCACCATTTTAGTTGCCCTCTTGTGGACTACCTCTATCCTGTCTATGTCCTTGCAGAGATGGGGTCTCCAGAACTGGACACAGTACTCCAGATGGGGTCTCACCAATTGTCTGTACAGAGGGATGACAACTTCCGTTTTCTGCTGCTGATGCCTCTCCCTGTACATCCCAGTATACCCCCAGCCCTCCCTACTGCCTTCTCACATTGCTTGCTAACCTTAAGGTCATCTGATATGATTACCCCCAGGTCCTTTCCTTTTTTGTTGTTGTTACTACCTCCCCACCCATTGTGTTTTCTTCCCTTGGGTTCTTATTTCCCAGGTGCATTATTTTGCACTTCTTTGCATTGAATCCTAGCTGCCATACTTCTGACCATTCATCTAACCTTGCCAAGTCCCTTTTCATCCTTTCCACGCCTCCTCATGTATCAACCCTGTTGCAGATCTTTGTGCCATCTGCAAAAAGGCATACTTTTCCTTCCAGTCCCTCTGCAATGTCACTGATGAAGACATTAACAAGCATTTGTCAATGCCGAACGTTCGCTTGCAGGTATTTGCAGTGGTATTTGGGACTTGGACATGGCTTAAAAAAATCAGTGACAAAGAAGTACACGAATTTGTCAATGCCAAATGTTGCTTGCTTCTATGTGCTGTTTAGGTATTTGGAAGTCATTGGAGTGCAAATATTGAAAATTCGCGAACTTACGAGCGTGCGTAGGAACTGCGCAATGCACGCTTGTAAAACAGTCATTTTTAGGAATTTTTTCACCAAATTTTCAACATAGCCATTTAAGACCTCTGCTAATGAACAGTGTCACTGTGATTTTCTTAATGTGTCCCAAACATTGATTTAACACAATCGACTGCACCATTGTGCTATATGGGCGAGAAACACATTTTGGGCAGGATTTGAAAATGACAGCTGTACTGCTCATAAGGAGGTGTGGTAAAATGGCAATGTTGAAAATCTGGAGTGAAAATATTGAAAATTCATGAACTTTACAAGCGTGCATAGGAACTGCGCAACGCACACTCGTAAAACAGTCATTTTTAGGAATTTTTACACCATAATTTCAACACAGCCATTTTAAGACCTCTGATCATGAACAGTGTCACTGTGATTTTCTTAATGTGTCCCATACATTGAGTTCGCAAGCCGACTGCGCCATTGTGTGCTACATGGGAAACACTTTTGGGAGGATGTGAAAAATGACAGCTGTACTGCTCATGAGGAGGTGTGGTAAAATGGCAATGTTGAAAATCTGGAGTGAAAATATTGGAATCGTGAACTTTACAGCGTGCATAGGAACTGCACTATGCACTCGTAAAACAGTCATTTTTAGGAATTTTTTCACCAAATTTTCAACATAGCCATTTTAAGACCTCTGCTCATGAACAGTGTCACTGTGATTTTCTTAATGTGTCCCATACATTGAGTTCGCACACCGACTGCGCCATTGTGCGCTACATGGGCGGAAACACGTTTTGGGCAGGATGTGAAAAATGACAGCTGTACTGCTCATGAGGAGGTGTGGTAAAATGGCAATGTTGAAAATCTGGAGTGAAAATATTGAAAATTCGCAAACGTACGAGCGTGCATAGGAACTGCGCAATGCACGCTCGTAAAACAGTCATTTTTAGGAATTTTTTCACCAAATTTTCAACATAGCCATTTTAAGACCTCTGCTCCCCATACGTCGAATGGGAAGAACACCCCTCCCCCCTCAGCTAGTGGTCAAACAGGAATTCAGCGTGTTTGCCGTTCATTTGCATCACCAGGTAAGAAAAAAGGTTTGTCTCCCCATACGATGCACAGGGGTAATGCTAAACTTCACCCAACAACTAACACACCAAAATCTGGCCAATGGAAAATCATGTACACAAATGCTCACAGCCTGAAATAAGATCCCAGACCGCGAGCAATAATGTCAGAGGCTAAACTGGACATAGTAGCAATTAGTGAGACGTGGTTTACCAGTACCCACACAGGGAGACTTCAGTACCTGGCTATGTATTGTTCAGAAGAGACCGAGGTGCAAAAAGGGGAGGGTGGCCCTGTATGTTAATGAAAATATCAAAGCTACAGAAATTCAGAATACACATAAGAACCAGAAGAACTATGGGTCACCCTGGAAACAGAAATGGGACAGCCATAAGAACTGGGGTTGTCTACAGGCCCCAGACAGAAGGGAGGACATAGACACATTACTGTTAGAAGATATACAAAACATTGACAGCTAAAGGGAGGTTCTGATAATGGGAGACCTTCAACATGCCAGATACAGATTGGTCAATACCAGCAGGAACATCTGCCAGAACTAGACTCATAGTGGATTCCTGCAGGGGAGGGCCTCAAACAACTGGACAGCAACCCACAAGAGACAGGGCTATCCTAGATCTAGTACTGACTAACAAAGAGGGATCACAGATCTCCAGGTAGAAGGTCACCTGGGGCCAGTGACCATCACATGGTATGGTTCAATTTGGCTACTACATCCTAAATCATCCCATTCCAAAGCAAAAAATATTAGACTTCAGAGGAGCTGACTTGATAAGATGGCCAACAGGGTTAAGCTAGCCCTGGCAAAAAGAAACACAGGTGAGGAGGTACAGGCAAAGTGGGCAAGCAATAAGGATACAATACTTGAAACAACATCCCATTGTGTTAGACAGAAAAGGAAGTGCAAAAGAAGAAGAAACCACTTTGGTTCTCAAATACAGTAGCAGAAAAGGTCAGAGCCAAAGGCTGGCCTTCAGAAAATATAAGGAACACAGCGGGATGAAGATAGGGAGGCATACCAAACTGCCCTAAGGGAAGCAGGTAAGGCAGTAAGGCAGGCAAAGTCCCAAACTGAGGAAACACTAGCACGGAACAGTAAAGAAGGTGACAAGACTTTCTAGATACATTAGTGAAGGAGAAAGTCCAGAGGGGCATTGCTAAGCTTAATGGAGAAAGGGAGCATGTGGAGGAGGAGGACCCTGTAAAGGCATCTATCCTAAATAGATACTTTTGCTCAGTATTTACTGAAGAGAAGGTAGGGCAGGGCCCACAGCTCAGCATCATGGACACAGGGGAGGGAGGTGAGCACTACTCCGTTCACAAAGAAAGGGTCCTACAAGAGCTTGCTAAGCTCAGGGTGGATAAGGCAATGGGACCTGATGGCATACATCCCAGGGCACTTAAGGAGCTAAAGGAGGAACTAGCAGAGCCATTAGCAGAATTGTTTAGTGAGTCTCTGAGCACAGGAGAGGTTCCAGAAGACTGGAGAAGGGCTCATGTGATCCCTCCCACAAGAGTGGTAGCAGGGAGGAGGCGGGGAACTACAGACTGGTCAGTCTTACCTCAGTAGTGGGCAAGATTATGGAGGCACTCCTTAAGGAAAGGATAGTGCAACACCTGGAATCCATAGGGCACAGGATCCAAGACAGCATGGGTTTACAAAGGAAGGTCCTGTAAAACTAATCTCATAGATTTCTTTGACTGGGTAACCAGAGTGGTGGACCAAGGGGAGCAGTTGATGTCGCCTACCTTGACTTCAGCAAAGCTTTGACACTGTTCCACATAGAAGATTGATAAATAAGCTAGGTAGGCTAGGGGTGGGTCAGAAGTTGGTCAACTGGGTGGCAAACTGGTTGACTGGCAGAAAACAGAGAGTGGTGGCAAATGGTGTACAGTCAGAGAGATAGCAAGTCAGAAGGGGGTACCTCAGGGATCAGTCCTGGGGCCAGTCCCTATTCAACATCTTCATTAGTGACCTCTAGATGGACTAGAGGGTAAGGCTTGTCTGTTTGCAGATGACACCAAGATCTGCAACAGAGTAGATGATCCAGATGGGGTGGGCAGAATGAGAAGAGATCTGGATAAACTAGCAGAATGGTCAGAAGAGTGGCAACTGGGATTTAATGCAAAGAGGTGCAAAATCATGCACATAGGGAGAGAAACCCTGAAGCCACTTATAGGCTGGGGAGGGGTTGCTAGCAGTCACAAGGAAGAAGAGACTTGGGCATCATCATCACTGATGACCTAAAATCATCAAACAGACCTCTAAAGCAGTAGGTAAGGCTAGGGGGTGTTAGGGTGTATTAGTAGGGGTATCCTAAGTCGTAAGAGGGAGTAATAATCCCTCTGTATAAGACATTAGTTAGAGCCCCATCTGAGTACTGTGCAGTATTGGAAGCCACACCTTCACAAGGACATTAACCAAATTGAGGCAGTCCAGAGAAAGGCAGCCAAAATGATGCAGGGACTGCACAGAACATATGAGGACAGATTAATGGAGCTCATATGTACTTGAGCAAAGGAGGAGAGAGGTGATATGATCGAGACATTTAAACACCTTAAGGCGTAAACAAGGTGAAAGAGTCTAACATGTTTAAATATAAGAAAAATAGCAGGACAAGAGGACACAGCATGAGATTAGAGGAGAGCCGATTAAGGGGATGTGAAATTCTTTTTCACAGAAAGGGTGGTAGATGCATGGAATGGATTACCACAAAGTGGTGAGCTATGAATACAGTGCAGGGCTTCAAACAGGCATGGGATAGGCATAAGGGAGCAATACAAATGACTATGAATAGATAGGTCACTGACAGAGCAAAGCCGATGCTTGCATTTATATAAGGTAGAAAAAAGTGAAGATAGACAGACTGGATGGGCCTTGATTCCTTATCTGCCGTCAACTTCTATGTTTCTATGTTTCTATGCTCATGAACAGTGTCACTGTGATTTTCTTAATATAAGTACCATACATTGATTTCACACCGACTGAGCCATTATACTTCATGAGGAAACGAAACACGTTTTTAGGTGAGATGTGAAAATGACAGCTGTACTACTCATAGAAGGTGTGGTAAAATGGCAATGTTGAAAATCTGGAGTGAAAATATTGAAAATTCGTGAACTTACGAGCCTGCATAGGAACTGCACTAGCACTTACACTTAAAACAGTCATTTTTGAATTTTGCACCAAATTTTCAACATGGGGTTTTAGGACCCCTTCACATGAATAATGTCACTGTCATGGGCGTTATTCAGGCCCAAAGGGTGATTTCACGCAGAGACTGCGCAGTGACTGTGAAATCACCGCCGAGCCCGAATGTCTGCATGACAGTAACATCGATCAGTAGAGGTCCCAAAAACCATGTTAATTGGTGCAAAATTCTCAAAATACCTGAGATATGCAATAAAGTTGAAAAACCCCTATCTAGCCCATTAAACAGCTTACCGGCATTTCCTCAGTTCGCGGTCAGCTTTGAAGAATGCAGGCGTGTTCCCGGTCCACGATGATGCGTCGCGCCGAGCTCCGGAGTAGTATGGGGTGGGGAGTGGGAAGGCAGGGTGCACAGTGGGTGGAGTGCAGGTTGTGGGAGGGGCTGGGAGAAGTGCCATGGGACCGTTTTTAATTTTACAGGTTTTTAAAAAGCGATGTGCGACGTTGCCACGCTGGGATGGAGCTCCCAGCATGGCAGAAGGATGGCTGGGGGCGTGGAGCCGGCGGGATTGAGGCACCCCCATCGGCAGATAGCGTGGGATGTTTGCCATGCTGGGGTGGGCTCCCAGGCGTGGCAGCAAAACATAGGGGGGCGTGGCGGTGCAACACACAGCAGTGGTTTTCTTTGAAGAGACCACGCTGTCATACACAACACCACATCCGATTGGTGCAGGACTGCCTGCCTGCTCAATGGAGCAGGGGATTGCAGAGGAGGGCACACCTCCAAAGTGTCCCATTCTCCCAAGACGTTCCTTGCGCATGCGCAAGTGAACGTAAAAGGACTGGGACCAATACTAAACCCTACGGTATACACCACTAGTAACCCTCTTTCTTCAGAGTGGACTCCATTTACAATTACCTTCTGTGTCCTGTTGTGCAGCCAATGTTTCCCAGGATACCACCCGGGCCCATCTCAGGCTGATTAATTTGACTATTAATCTTTTGTGTGGGACTGTGTCAAATGCCTTGCTAAAGTCTAGGTAGACCATGTCCACAGCCCTCCCTGGTCTACTACTTTTGGTCACCCAGTCAAGAAATCTATTAGATTCATCTGACATGACCTTCCAAAGTGAACCCATGCTGCCTTGGGTCCTGTGCTCCACTGGCCTCTAGGTACTCAACTATTCTTTCCTTCAGAGTGACTCCATCACTTTCCCTACCACAGAGGTCAGACTGACAGGTCTGTAGTTTCCTGCCTCTGTCTTGGTCCCACTTTGTGAAGGGAATCACATCCACATTCCTCCAGTCCTCGGGTACCACACCATCCTCCCATGATTTATTAAAAAGAGTAACCAGTGGTTTCACTAGTTCCTCCCTTAATTCTTTTAGAATTCTGGGGTGAATTCCATCAGGACCCATTGCTTTGTCCACCTTCAGTTTTAGGAGTTCTTGCAGAACCCTTTCTTCTGTGAAAGCACTGGGATTGACTCCCCTATCAAGAGTGCTTCTGTTAATTGGATTAGGTACTTCCCCCTCTTCTTTTGTGAATACTGAGCAGAAATATTCGTTCAGTATCCCTGCTTTTTCACTGTCCCCCTCTGCCCACCCACTGTTCATTCTATTCAGCCTCACTATCCCTCCCTTTGTCTTTCTACGTTCGCTGATGTACCTATAAAAGGTTTTATCCCCCTTCTTAACTGAGTTGGCTATCTTTTCCTCAGTTTGGGCCTTTGCTATTCTGACTTCCCTCCCTGCTTCCTTCTGCCTTAACTGGTACAGCTCTCTGTCCTGCTCCTTCTGTGTTTCCTTATACTTCCAAAATGCTAACTTTTTCTTCCTGACTTTCACAGCCACCTCTTTTGAGAACCATAGTGGCTTTTTCTTTCATTTTGATTTGTTTATTTGCTTCACACAAAGGCTTGTTGCCTCTGTGATGGCAGTTTTGATGATTCCCCATTGTTGCTCCACACCTTCTAGACTGTTTGCCAGTGCTTTTCTGAGGCACTCTCCCATCTTGCCAAAGTGAGCCCTCCTAAAGTCCAGTACCCTCACTTTTGTATGGTTTGACTCTGTAGCTGAGTTTAACTTGAACCACACTGTTTGATGGTCACTTGTCCCCAGATGGCAACCCACTTCTAGATCTGAGATCCTCTCTCTGCCCCACTTGAGAGTACGAAGTCTAAGATTGCTCCTCATGAGTGGGTTCCAAACCTAGCTGTCTGAGGCGGCTCGCCACCTGTAGGGCATCAAGAATGGCCCTGCTCTTGGATGCGGCTGCAGCAAATGTGCTCCAGTTAACATCTGGCATATTCAGGTCTCCCATCAACAGTATCTCCCCTTTCTCTGCCATTCTAAGAATGCCTTCTATCATATCCTAGTCCATTCCATCCCCCTGACATGGGGGGTCTGTACATAACCCATGTGCAGATTGTGGTGCCCTTTCCAGTCTCCAAGGTGACCCACAGAGCCTCCTCTCCTCCCTGTTTACTCTTTTGTTCAGTTGCTTTTATCCCTTCCTTTACATAGAGAGCTACTCCTCCCCCTCTTCTCCCCTGCCTTTCTCTCCTGTAGGATATGTACCCTGGTATGTTAACATCCCAGTCATGGTTCTCTGTGTACCATGTTTCTGTGACTGCTACGATATCCTGGCATCCCTCTTCCATCAAGGCCACCAGCTCAGGGAGCTTGTTGCCCAGACTATGGGCATTGGTACTCATTACCCTCCATTTCCTGATGGCCTTACTCCATTTTGCCCCATCCCTGTCCTTCTTGCCTTTGTCACTTTCTCCATTTATCCCAGACCTTCTCCCTATCGACACCTCTATGTTGGTGTTTGCCGTACTTACTACCATGATTATTTGGGGGGGCTAGGATTTCCCTGCTCCTTTCCAGTGCCTCCCCCCTTGGCTAGTTTAAATGCTTGCCAATGAAGCATTTAAACCTATCACCTAGGATTCTGGTTCCCCTCCTGGACAGATGCAGCCCATCATGCCAATATAGGCTTGTATCACTCCAGGTGGACCCCAGTCCCCAATGAAGCCAAATCCCTCAGCTCCACACCAGTTTTTCAACCACTGATTGAATCCCATGGTGAGGAACACCCTAGCCTCTCCTATGCCATAGATGGGCAGCACCTCCGAGAAGGTTACTGTGTGTGCTACTTGACTAAGGCCCCTCCCCAATTCCACAAACTCTTCCTGCACTTCTCTAATCCCTTTCTTAGCCAGGTCATTTGTTCCTAGGTGGACAATGACATCCAGCTCCCTCCCCTGTGCAGCTGCTCTGGCAATCCTGAGGATTCACTCCCTGTCCCTCCAAGCCATGGTGCCAGGCAGGCACCTCACCTCCCTCTCCTTCCTCCCCAGTTCTACCTTCCTAACAATGGAGTCCCCCACCAGGAGTTGTTTCCTTCCCTGCAGGGTCCCCTGCCACCCTCCTGTGGGTCTTCTTTGTGAGGTTCCCAGCATCCTCCTTGGTCTCCACTGCGGGTGCCTCCATGGAAGGAACCACACTTTGCCAGAATGGCATAGGAATTGTGGAGAGGTACAACTGGAGGGATGCGTCTCTGTTCCACCATCCTCACCCTCCCTGAGCCACTGTGGCCCAACCGCTCCTCTCTTCTTGGCAACCTCTGAGGCAACGGCAGTGGCACTGGTGGTCCCTGGATGGAAGAGGAGGTCCCACAAATCCTGGCCAACTCAGCCTGGAGATGAGCAACCTCCTCCCTCAGCCCAGAGAGGTGCCTGCAGATGGGACAACACTGTATCCTCCAGAACGTCTCCCGGAAGACTGCTGCTCCACAGCCACTGCACTGCACCACTCAATCATGTCTTATTTCTGGCCCCTTAACTGTTTGCAATCCTTACTCTTTCCTCTGTTTTTCTCTCTCCTTACTTTCTGCCTGTGTGCCTTTAAGCTCCTGATTGTCCTGTTCTGAGACAAGAATATCCTATATTTCTCAGTAGACCACTTACTTGCTCAGAGGCAGACCTCCAGCAGCTAGAGGGGGCGGAGAGCTACTCTTGCCCTTCTAGGATGGTGGGTCTTTGGTGGTTCTGTGATCACTCACTTCCTGCTCCCAAACAGGAAGTTTCTGTTGTCAGTCAAATCCTGTGCCTATAAAAATAGAACTAGCTTTGGGTGGGGAAGGAGGGCAATATAGTCCCAGCAGAGAAGTCCAGTCACACAGCAGTCCTTTCTCCTGGTGTCTTCTGCCACTTTAAGAAATTTGGGGTGTATCCCATCAAGACCTACAGACTTGTCCATTTTGATGATACTGATTTTCCTAAGTACCTCTTGTTCAGAAATATAAATTTCTGTGATGTTTGAGTCCATGTCTCTACAGATACTGGAGCTGCTCTCTTTTTGTTGAAATACACTAAGAAATTATTTATTAAGCTCTCTGGCCATATCCTGTTCCTCCTCTATTAATTTGTCTTCCACTTTTAAAGGACCCACAGCTTTCTGGTCACCTGAGTGCACCTACTGTAAGTACCTGTAGAATTGTTTTTTTTATTCTCCTTAACAGAAATGTCATGTTCTAACTCTAAACTGTCTTTGACTTTTTAATATATCTATTTGTATATTTCTTGTAGGCCTTCCAGTTTTCCTCTGACTGACTTGACACATACTTCTTCAAAGCCCCTTTTTCCTTTCTTATATTTCTTTTGATCTTTTTTTAATTTAAGTTTATTATTTTACAGTTACAGAGCAAGTTACAGAATCTGTAATGAAGTAACATGACACATACAGCTTACTCTCCTTCCCCCATACCCTCCCCTCTTGCATTCTCTCAATCCCATATGATACTTGCATTGAAAGGTAAGTTATTGGTGTCACAGACCAGTTCAGAGGTCATCATGAATACAGGTAGCTACTCATGTAGGTCCAGGCATACCATTCGCTAGTGTATTAGATACAGAGTGTGTTGGGTCTCCCATATCTTTCTTTACTTTGGAAGGCAATTTTTCATACTGGCTCCCATTTTCTCCATGTTCAAGTTAAATAGAAATTCTCAGTACCATTCAAGGTATGTTAGCGGTGAATTTCTTTTGATCTTATAATTGAACCAGAATGGTACCCTGCCAGTTTTGTTGTATTTTTTACTTCAGGGACAAAATTAGTAATGCAGTAAGTGATCTTTTTTATGTTGTCTTGCACCTGCGCAAGAAACATGTTGCCGTAACTTTAGAATAGCAGATTTTGGAGGCACGGTCATGCTGTGGCCAGTGGCGCCATGGCTTTTTCAGACTGGGCTCCATGGCACGAATTAGATTGCACGCTGTCTATGACAGCAGTGCAAAAGTGTGCCACCACCTTCAAATGTTTTAGCCGCTGAGAGGAGGGAGCTCCACCTCATTGCAGGGTGTGCCTTGTGCAGTGTAACATTTCAATAAAAATGGCGGGCTGCGACTCGTAGCCCGACCTCACAGTCCCTATGTAGCCAACTTCGGGGGATCCCAATCCCCCTGTCAGCATATGTGCCCCTTTGCTGCTGTCATGTGCCAAGGGGTTGCCCAGTTCCTTTTGGCATCATGCCCAAACGCAGACATCCTTGCTGATGGGGTGCCCAATCCCCTGCTCGACATGTTTCTTTCTTTATTTATTTATTTATTGAATATAATCGAATTACAAACCTTTGAGTCACAGACTCTTTGCAAAGGCTCCACGTCGGTTACAGGGGTGGAGGAGACAAATACAGATTAAGACAAACAAAAACAGACAGTATATACATTTTCAGTACTGTCAAACGCAGTACAGGTTTGCTCTTATTAAAACAGAGAGCAATTAATCAACATTCTAGGAACCTTTGACAGAAACTAGTAGGGTGCAGATACTTGGGGTCAGAGAGGCCCTGTGTCAGGTGATGTGTGGTGAGGAAGCAAATAGAGTGGGCTGCAAAATTAGCCACAGGTGCATTTAGCACTCTCAAGTAGTAGAGCTTTGAGACCTGTTTTGAAAAAGAGATGCTGGGGGTCTGTGAGAGGGGGTGGTAACGTATTGAGCCAGAGAGGGGCACAGTGGTGGAATGATCTCTGCCCTAGGGATGTTCTACAAAGGGGGACTTGAAAAGAAGGGATAGTTGTGAGTCTTGTGGTGCGCCTGGGGGGGCAGCACTGATAATGGGGAGTAGGCCTTTTAACCCCCCCACGCTATTTTCCTGGCACTGCCCCCAATTGTGTGACATGCACACACTGTGAGCCCACCCAGTGTGGGTGACATGACCCTCCCCAACCAATGTGCCACACTGGGAGCCCACCCCAGTGTGGCCATAACCTGTAAAAAAAACAGAAAATTGTCTCTGGTGATTTTTTATTTATTTTTTTACCTGAAACAAAGGAAATGGCCCCTTGCTGACTGTTGGAGGCCCCCCCCCAACCTGCAACCACCCTCTGTGCACTCCACCTCCCCACACCCCCCTCACCCCATACTTACCTCCGGTGCCAGTTGCGACAATCTTCGGTGGACCAGGAACACGTCTGCACTCTTCAAAGCCAACTGCAAACTGAAGAAATGCTGGTAAGCTGTATAATGGCATAAATAGTTTTTTCTCAACTTTGGTGCATATCTCGGGCATTTTGGGGAATTTTGGCACCAGATTTTCAACATGGGGTTATTGGGACCCCTCCTCATGAATGTATGCACTGTCATGGTGTTCTTCAGTCCCGAAAGGTGATTTCGAGGTCACTGCGTGAAATAACTTTTGGGACTGAGTAACAGAACTAACAGTACCACTCTTCATGAGTTGGGCTCCCCAAAAGTCTATGTTGCAAATTTGGTAAAGAAATTCCAAAAATGATTGTGTTATGAGCATGTGTTGTGCAGTTTCCAAGCACGCTTTTAACTCAGATTTTTAATATTTTTCTCCAGATTTTCAACATTGCCATTTTTTCACCTTCACCCTTATGAACAGTACAGCTTCATTTTTACATCCTGCCTGAAATGTGTTTTTGCACATCTGGCGCAGAGTGGCGAGTCACTGTAGGAAAACAATGTTCAGGACACAGTAGGAAGATCACAGTAACACTGTTCATGAGCAGAGGTCCAAAAATGCCTATGTTAAACAGCTGGTCAACACAAAATGACTATGTTACAAGCAGTGTATTGCACAGTGTCCACGCACCATCATAAGTTCGAAAATATTTAATAATTTCACTCCAGATGTTCAACATCGCCATTTTTCACACCTTCTTATGAACAGTACAGCTGTCATTTTTCATCCTGCCCAAAATATGGTTTTGCACATTTGGAGCACAATGGCATGGTCACTTGGGCAAAACAGCGTTCGGGACAAATTAAGAAAATCATACTGCCGCTGTTCATGAGCAGAGATCCCAGAATGCCTATGTTAAAAATTTGGTGAAAGAATTCCAGAAAAACAGACTGTTACGGCGTGTGTTGCCTAGTTTTCATGCACTCTCGCGTAAAGCATTTTCAATATTTCACTCCAGATTGTCAACATCTCTCTTCACACCTCCTTATGAATGATGCAGCTGTCATCTTATGTGTGCAGAATGATGCGGTCACTGTGAAAAATCAACATTTGGGCACATTAACAAAATCACAGGGACACTGTTCATAAGCAGAGGTCCCAAATGCTTTCATGAGGTGGGGTCACAAAAAGGCCATGTTGAAAATTTGGAGTGTGAATACCAACAAACGCCCAAGGTGTTAGGGTTTCTAACCACAACATCCCACCCTGTACAGACTAACAGGCATCAGGGTGTGCTTTGGATTGTTGGCTGTATTGCTCATGCCATTGCACCCCCACCCTGCAGCCACTGACAGGCATCCAGGTGTGCCTTGGACTCTTCGGCTCCAAAGTTCACCCCATTCTCCTATGCTGCACCCATCTCAACATACTTCCTTATGAAATGGGGTGAGCATAAGGTCTGATGACCCCAAGGCACAATGTGACACTTGTCAGGGTCTGCAGGGTAGGGTGAAGTGAAATGGCATTAGCATTATGGCCAGTGACCCAAAGGCACACCCCAATTCATATCACTCTCTGCAGGTGGGCTGGGTTTCACGTCCGTTCTATACTTCACTGACATTCCTATTATGTGTCTCTTTAACTCTTGCACTACCAATGCAAATGCCAGCAAGGCAATATTCGGCATTGACAAATGCTTGTTTTAATTTTCCCATAATGTTCCAGATCTTGATCCTTCAGGTCTTCTTCCCAATTTCCAGTTTGTTACAGTTACTACACCTGCCTTGTGTATTGAGCTGCCTGTGTCCCATAAAGTGCTGATTTGGGGGATTCATATCCAAAGTTAGAAAGAAGTAGTGCAGTACCTCCACCCAGAGAAAGGTTTAGTGGATATGGTGTAAGTATGTAACTACCCTCCCAATGCAGTGCTGACTGACCTCCTGACACGATCAACCCATCCATGAACCAATTGAATGTAGCAACAGACTCATAAAACATGTAGCATAATCACTATTATTATAATGCAGCAAATATTCTCTAATTCTGATTAGTTCTCAAAGTTCTAACAGGGTTACATTAATCCATATTACCCTACCATGCAGAGCCAACTCACAGCATATGTTTTTTTCTCATCTTTATGAATGAAGCCCCAGCTATCGTTATAGACTGTCAAACTGTAAAAGATGGTTGTCTCAGTCTCCAATACCCTCCTTCAGAGCACACAGCATAATGAATAGTCTGACAGCCACCAAGCTACCACTAGGTTCCTTTGTCTTATGGCCATAAACATATTAGCAGCACAGCACCACAGTTCCACTCAGAACACCATGACTGGCCAGCCAGCTGGCACGCAGCAAGTGGACATCTACAGCGCCGACATCCTGGGTTTGGGACAGACTCAGGAGTCAGATGGCCAGCCAGAAAGAAGGACTGAGCATCCCATGGACTGTTCTCCTTCTCCTTCTCCGGAGGAGGAAGAAAAGTGTCCAACACAATGTAGACCTCTGGAGGAGGCAAGGTACCACTGTGGCTGATGCCACAAGTAAGAGTGGATGCTGCCATCATTGCCGTCCCTGCTCCCAGGGAAGAAAAATTGCCCAAATCATCCCCAGACACTATTGACAGCCTCCGCCTCCACTCCCTGCCACAGACCAAAGTCCCGCTGGGGGTCTCTCCCGAGACCCCACCCTGGGGGTCAAGCCAGGACCTCAAGACCATGTTTCCTGAGGACGGGGCACCTGCCTGGTGACTCTACCCAGGGTGGGTAAACTTGGAGTTGGGGGAGGAGCAGTGAGTGGGAGCAAGGAGCCAGAGCCTCCTGAATTGGAAGAAAATTGCTGGTATAAAAAAAAATAAAGAACACCTGTGCCCAGTTGAACACAGGTAACTAAACACAGAAGTAACCAGCACAGGGCTACAAGGTACAGATACTAGTTCCACTTTTATTTAGTTAGAATAGTAAAAGACACTCATTTACAAGTGAATTATTCTAGGCAGTGCATTTCTATTGAGAGAAGCTTATAGCAAAACCAGCTGAGTCATCGGCAGCATTGTCATTGGCACCCTGTCACTGGAAACACGCTGTCTAGAATAAATCACTAGTTTGTGGTACTGACAACCTGAGTTCAGTCATGGACTTGGGAGTCGGAAGGCCGGCTGAGGGGAGAAGGATTGAGCATCCCAGAGACCTTTCTCCTTCTCCCGGGAGGAAGAGTGTCTGGTGCTTACGGATCCCTGGCAGAGGCTGGAGGTATAGCTGTGGCTGGTAGGGGGAACAGATGCTGGACATCATTGCATGTCCCTGCCCCCAGGGATGCACCATCAGGAAAAAGCTGACCCCTGGGCACGATGCCCTGCTCTGCCGTGGTCTCCACTGCCACCCATGTCCGCTAGGGAGGGTCCCCGTGGCCCCACCCTGAGGGGTAAATCTGGGCATGGGGATGGTAGGCAGGGCAGGACTAGGCCCTAGTGAGGATCAGAGGCCAGCCAAAAAAATAATAATTCACTTGTGTGTGTTTCTTCTACTTTTTAACTAAATGTAAGTGGTACTAGTATCTGTAGCCCTGTGTTGGTTTCTTCTGTGTTCAGTGGCCAGAAACTTTCTCTGTTTAATAAATTCTAAAAATGACTGCCCATTCCCTGATCCTATCAGTTAACATGAATAGTTCAAACAGTCTGACAGCTTACACTGATTGTTAGGTGGATAAAGTAAAACAAACAAAAACAAGCATTTGTCAATGCCGAATGTTGATTGCGTTGGTCTGTTGAGCTAGCTCAGTGGTCCTGTGTCACTGACTCAGTGTGTTTATCCTGGTGCTGCAGGCTGCTCTTTTGTACTGGGCTGCTGCCTGCATTGGCATCTTGTTCTGGTGAGGAAGAAATCCGCAGCTGTCCCGACAGAACTCCATTGAGGTGGCTCACTCCCCCTCTGTCAGTTGCTCATTCTTTTTCTCCTGGCACTGCAGGCTGCCCTTTTGTACTGGGCTCCTGCCTGTGTTGGTGGCTTTTTCTACCCACAAAGAAATCCACAGCTGTCCCGACAGAGCTCCATTGAGGTTGCTCACTCCCCCTGTCTCACTCAGTCATTCTGGCTCTCCTGGTGCTGCAGGCTGCCCTTTTGTACTGGGCTCCGGCCTCTGTTGGCACCTTTTTCTGCCACAAAGAAATCTGCAGCAGTCCCGACAAAGCTCCGTTGAGCTCGCTCACTCCCCTTCTCTCACTCGCTAATTCTGTTCTGCCGGCGCTGCAGGCTGCCCTTTCCTACTGGGCTCCTGCCTGCGTTGCTGCCTTCTTATGCCCACAAAGAAATTTGCAGCAGTTACAATACAGCTCTGTTGAGCTCACTCACTCGCTCATTCTGGTTTTCTTGCCACTGCAGGCTGCCCTTTTGTGCTGGGCCCCTGCATGAATTGCTGCCTTTTCCTGCCCACAAAGAAATCTGCAGCAGTCCCAACAGATCCCCATTGAGCTCACTGACTCTCCCTCCCTCACTTGCTCATTCTGTGTCTCCTGGTGCTGCAGGCTGCCCTTTTGTACTGGGCTCCTGCCTGCATTGGCGGCTTTTTCTGGCCAGAAAGAAATCTGAAGCAGTCCAGACACAGCTCCACCGAGCTCACTCACTCCCCCTCTGTCACTCTCACATTCCGTTTCTGGTGGCGCTGCAAGCTGGCCTTTTGTACTGGGCTCCTGCCTGCGTTGCCGCATTTTCTGCCCACAAAGAAATCTGCAGTAGTCACACAAGAGCTCCATTGAGCTCGCTTAGTAACTGTCTGTCACTCGCTCATTCTGTTTCTCTTGGCGCTGCAGACTGCGCTTTTCTATGGGGCTCCTGGCTGCATTGGCACCTTTGTTTGTCCACAAAGAAATCCGCAGCTGTCCCGACAGAGCTCCACTGAGGTCGCTTAGTCTCCCTCTCTCATCGCTCATTCTGTTTGTCCTGGTGCTACAAGCTACCCTTTTGTACTGGGCTCCTGCCTGCATTGGTGCCTTTTCTGCTCACAAAGAAATCCCAGCAGTCCTGATAGAGCTCTGTTGAGCTCACTAAGTCTCCTGTCTCCTTTCGCTCGCACTGTTTCTCCACCGCTGCAGGCTGGCCTTTTGTACTGGGCCCTGGCTGTATTGACTCCTTTTTCTGCCCACAAACAAATCCACAGCAGTCCTAACAGTGCTTCAGTGGAGTTAGCTCACTCCCACTCGCTCTCTCGTTCTGTTTCTCCGAGTGCTGCAGGCTGCCCTTTTGTACTGGGCTCTTGTGCTGGGGCCTTTGTCTGAACACAAACAAATACGCAGCAGTCCCGACAGAGCTCAGTTGAGCTCGGTCACTCCCCCCTCTCACTCGGTCGATCTTAATCTGTGCCAAACACTGATTTCCCAGAGTGACCGTGCTATTGTCTGGCAGAAGTGCAAAAACATATTTTAGCCAGGATATGAAAAATGACACCTGTAGTGTTCATAAGGAGTTGTGAAAAAATGCCACTGTTGAAAATGTGGTGTGACAGTATTACAAATTTGCGAAGTTACAAGTGTGCGTGGAAACAGTTCAATGCACGCTTGTAACACAGTCATGTTATGGACTTTCATCACAAAGTTTTCAACATAGGGATTTTAGGACCTCTGCTCATGAACAGTGCCATTATCATTTTCTTAATCTGCCCCGAACACTGATTTCCCACAGTGACCACGTTATTCTGCGCCGGAACTGTGAAAACACATTTCGGTCAGGATGTGAAAAATGACAGCTGTACTGCTTATAAGGAGGTGTGAAAAAATGGCACTGTTGAAAATCTGGTGTGACAATATTACAAATCCCATTGAGCTCACTGACTCCCCCACCCTCACTCGTTCGTTCTGTGTCTCCTGGTGCTGCAAGCTGCCCTTTTGTACTGGGCTCCTGACTGCATTGGTGGCTTTTTCTTCTGGTCAGAAAGAAATCTGAAGCAGTCCCGTCACAGCTCCACTGAGCTCGCTCGCTCCCCGTCTGTCACTCTCGCATTCTGTTTCTGGTGGCGCCGCAAGCTGGCCTTTTGTACTGGGCTCCTGCCTGCGTTGCCGCATTTTTTGCCCACAAAGAAATCTGCAGCAGTCACACTAGAGCTCTGTTGAGCTCGCTCACTACCGCTCTGTCACTCGCTGGTTCTGTTTCTCTTGGCACCACAGACTGCGCTTTTCTATGGGGCTCCTGGCTGCATTGGCACCTTTGTCTGTCCCCAAAGAAATCTGCAGCTGTCCCGACAGAGCTCCATTGACGTTGCTCAGTCTCTCTCCCTCATATCACTCATTCTGTTTGTCCTGGTGCTGCAAGCTGCCCATTTGTACGGGGCTCCTGCCTGCATTGGTGCCTTTTTCTGCCCACAAAGAAATCCCAGCAGTCCTGATAGAGCTCTGTGGAGCTCACTAAGTCCCCTTGTCTCACTCGCTCGCACTGTTTCTCCCACCGCTGCAGGCTGGCCTTTTTTACTGGGCCCCTGCCTGTAGTGACGCCTTTTTCTGCCCACAAAGAAATCCACAGCAGTCCTAACAGCGCTTCGGTGAGTTTCCTCACTCCCCCTCCCTCACTCGCTCTCTCGTTCTCTTTCTCCCAGTGCTGCAGGCTGCTCTTTTGTACTGGGCTCTTGTGTTGGGGCCTTTGTCTGAACACAAACAAATCAGCAGCAGTCCCAACAGAACTCAGTTGAGCTCGGTCACTCCCCCTTCTCACTCGGTCAATCTTAATCTGTCCCAAACACTGATGTCCCAGAGTGACCGTGCTATTGTCCGACAGAAGTGCAAAAACATATTTTAGCCAGGATATGAAAAATGACAGCTGTAGTGTTCATAAGGAGTTGTGAAAAAATGCCACTGTTGAAAATGTGGCTGACAGTATTACAAATTTGCGAAGTTACAAGTGTGCGTGGAAACAGTTCAACGCACGCTTGTAACACAGTCATGTTATGGACTTTCGTCACCAAATTTTCAACATAGGGATTTTAGGACCTCTGCTCATGAACAGTGCCACTGTCATTTTCTTCATCTGTCCCGAACACTGATTTCCCACAGTGACCACGTTATTCTGCGCCGGAACTGTGAAAACACATTTCGTTCAGGAAGTGAAAAATAGCAGCTGTACTGCTTATAAGGAGGTGTGAAAAAATGGCACTGTTGAAAATCTGGTGTGACAATATTACAAATCTGCAGAGTTACAAGGGTGCGTGGAAAGTGCGCAGTGAACACTTGTAACACAGTCAATTGATGGGCTATCATCACCAAAATTTCAACATAGGCATTTTAGAACCTCTGCTCATGAACAGTATCATTGTCACTTTATTAATCTGTCCCAAACAGTGATTTCCCACAGCGACCGCTCTATTCGGCGCCGGAAGTGCAAAAACACATTTTGGCCAGGATGGGAAAAATGACAGCTGCACTGTTCATAAGTAGATCTGGGAAAATGGCAATGTTGAAAATCTGAAGTGAAAATATTATAATTCACGAGTTACGAAGGTATGCAGCTAACCGCGCAACACATGTCAGAACAATCATTTTATGGAGTATCGTTACCAAATTTTCAACATAAGCATTTTAGGACCTCTACTCATGAACAGTGTCACTGTCATTTTCTTAATCTGTCCTGAACACTGATTTCTCACAGCGACATCTATTCTGCACCAAGTGCGAAAACAATTTCGCGCCAGGATGTGGACAATGATAGCTGTACTGCTCACAAGGAGGTGTGACAAAATGTCAATGTTGAAAATCTGGCATGAAAATATTGTAAATTCACGAAATTACGGCTACATAGCAACTGTGCAGCACCACGCTCGTAAAATAGTCATTTTGGATTTTTCCACCAAATTTGCAATATAGGCTTTTGAGAGCCCACCTCATGAACACTGGCACTGTCATTTTCATTAATCGGCCCGAAGGGTGATTCCACACAGTGACGGTGAAACCACCTTTTGGGGCAGAGTAACACTATGACAGTTCAAGAATTCATGAGGAGGGGTCCCAAAACACCCATGTTGAAAATTTGGTGAACAAATTCCCCAAAATGCCCAAGATGTGCATTAAAGTTGAAAACCCCCTATTTACTACATTATACAACTTACCAGCATTTCCTCAGTGCACAGTCAGCTTTGAAGAGTGCAGACGTGTTCCCGGTCCACCAAAAGATCGTGGCGCCCGAGCTCTGGAAGTAAGTATGGGGTGAGGGGTGGGGAGGCAGGGTGCACAGTGGGTGGGTGCGGGTTGCGGTGGGGGGCAGGGTGAGCCGAGGACAGTTTCTTTTTCAGGACAAAAAAAAAAACAAAAGATGTATGCAGGACCATTTTCCCTTCACAGAGGTATCTGGCACACTGGGGTGGGCTCCCAGCATGCCAGCAGAGCCTTCAGCAGGGGGCAAGCAGTAGCCAATGTGGGATTGGCACCCCGTTGGTAGGAACAAAGGGTGTTCATTATGCCGATAGGTACTGGGCACCTATCGGCAGGAACAAAACCGTGTGGGGTTCATTATGCCGACGGGATTGGGCACCCCTATCGGCAGGAACAAAATGGGGGTTACAGAATGCAGACGGGAGTGGGTCCCCACCAGCAACAAGTAAACACGGTGGAAGTATTGTTTAGAACTCGGCGGCAAGCCAACGCCATGTTCACAAACAATATCAGGGGTTCACATCCCACCCTGCAATGATGGGTCGCTCCCTCATCGCAGCGGATGGCTGATGCTGCAATGATGAGGTGGCCCCTGATTGCAGCGGCTATTTTTTTAGAAGGCTGTGGCACACTGGCTGAACTAGTGTCAGCAGCAGCATGCCACGGCATTGGGGGATGGGGACAAGCCTCTGCAGGCTGTGGGGGCATTGGGCACAACAGTGCCATGCCTCCACAACCTGCTTGTGGAGAAAGCTGACGCAATATGTTTCTTGTGCATGCGCGCAATCAACATAAAAAGCTGTACATTTCAAATGTGGTGCCTCCCACACCATCTGGTAACCATAGGAATGAACCCCTCCTCCTATCGTGCAAAAATGTTGTCTTTTGCATGAGGACTGAGTGTGCAAGTACGGTCTATAAACAAATACGTTCATTGGTTATGACATTAAACAGGCTCCATCTCAATCTCCACTATCTCTGTCACATTTACAATAAAACAGAGTGTCAAAATACAGTTTATGGTATTATCTCATTAAGTAAATTCACCAACTCCTGAAGACGAGTCAGCTTGGTAGGTTGCCATGGATTCCAGCATTCCAAGAATAGCTCAGCACTGTTGCCATCTTTTGATAAATGTGGAAAGACTATTTTCTTTTAACTTGTGGGTTTTCTGTTAATAAATCAAACATAGTTTAAAGTAAATATATTTTATAATTTCAGATTATAATAATAGCAATAATGTATGGCGGGGGTTAAATAAACAGTTAATCACACCCTCGTGGCAATATGGTACTCTTCTTTGTCACCTGCCATTTTACACCCAAAAGGTGAATCAGAGTAGCCAGAATCAGAGTAATCTCTTCTCCTGTGGATGAGGAGGGAGCTTTTTTACTACTAATACTCAAGTGAGAGCTGTGTTTTTGGCTCCACTTTGCTTCACTGCCTGTGAAACTGAGGGGACCATTTAGTAGAACACAAAGAGCTGCTGTGGATTTTCTGCAGTTTTGGTCAGCCCATTAGAGAACCAAGACAGGTTTACAGTGTCTTTCTAAAGGCACTGTACCCTATAACTGCACTAGTAGATTGCTAAACTACTTGCTAAAACATTTAAATATTGTCTGGGCATGAAGGGACCTTTTGTTACTGCTAATACTCTGGGAGGTGTGTTTTGGCTCCACTTTGCTTCATTGCCAGTGAAACTGAGGGGGACTATTTAGTAGAACACAGAGAGCTGCTGTGGATTGCCCAGATAGAACCATCCCAATCCCTCCAAGAAAAACACATGACACACAGTGTTTGACAGAAAGGCAGAAAGGCTGAACTTTACTTCGGCATTGATTGTCAATGTACCAATACATCATAACAGTTTTATATACAATAAGACATGTCATACAGATAACACATAAAAAGCATGGAACATATAATATTCACCTGGGGCAGCAGATGCATTTGGCTAAAACCCACAAACTCTTTTTAATCACGAGCCAGTCTCGGGCCAACAGAATCCCTGCAGAGCCCTCAGTGGGGCAGCAAGCTCCAATGACAAGGAAGCTCAATGGACTGGGAACCTGCTAGGCTACAATTGAGCAGTTATACTCTCACTGGGCCTCAACTGCCCAACCGTGGCCCCCGCTGTCCAGCTTTGCCAAAACAGTCCACAGTTTTCCTTCATGGTGTGCCCACGGTCACTCCTTAATAAAACTCCCATAATGCTGAAATGTCCACCCATACACATACATAGCCTTTCTGACAGACCAGAGTACAATCACCAACCCCAAAATAGGGCGGGAGGGAGGGACTAGTAGGTTCTCTGCAGGTCTGATCAGCAAGAGGAAATTTCTTTCCTGACCAGCTCCTAAGAATCCTGGTCTTTGCCCTCTATGCTGCAGGCTACTTCTAGCCCCACAGCTCAGGGCAATGGCCAGTTGGTCCTACCTTCTTGGTCCTTGACCTCAGAAGGAACTGCCCCAGGATTGGTCCCTGGTGACTGGGCAGGTGGCCTCCCAGGAATTCTGGGAGGGGCCATGCTCAGATAGAACCATCTCAATCCCTCCAAGAAAAACACATGACACCCAGTGTTTGGCAGAAAGGCCGAACTTTACTTCGACATTAATTGTCAGTACACAACATACATGATAACAGTTTGATATACAATACGACATGTGATACAGATAACAATTACAAAGCATGGAATATATAGTATTCACCTGTGCCAGCAGACACATTTGGCTAAACCCACAAACTCATTTTACTCTACAAGTCAGTCTTAGGGCCAAACGAATCCCAGCAGAGCCCCCACTGTCAGCCAGCTCCAATGACAAGGAAGCTCGATGATCCAGAACCTGCTAGGCCACAGCCGAACAGTTATACCCTCACTGGGCCTCAACTGCCCATCCTGCACCCCCGTTGTCCCGCTCCACCCCAGACTGTCACATTTTTTCTTGATGAGTATGCCTCACCAGGCCACTCCTTAATAAAATTCCCATAATGCCAAAATGTCCAGCACTAGATCCGTAAAACCTTTACGAATCGCCGTAACAGTGCCCCAAGGCGAATACCTATAACCATGCCTCTAAAATATTTTGCAAATTAAAATTAAACAAAGTCTGCCCTATTTCTGACAGATACACCCTGTCTGAAGAAAAAAAAAAACTACATCCTGATACAATATTTCTGTGTCTTATAATCTGAATCCCCCGAGGGAAGCAGAAATGGGGCACTTCCAGGTTCACATCTCTGTGAACCTTCCAAAGAGGCCTAGCTGACTCCCCTGTCCTCCACTTCCCCCAAGGAAGAATCCTGGACCATGCCAGCTGGGTGTCCAGCATGTGTTTCCTAATCCAGCTGAGATTGACCATGATAGCCTTTATTATATCTATAGATGACAAACAACCCATATCATTACTCCACAAATGTAAGATCAGTCTGTGAGGGGGTGAAGTTACTAAACCAAGGTTTCTCTGGGTTGGGATCAGATCCACCCACTTCATCCCACTGAGCACACCATCGAATTGTTGCTCTGCTCCCTGGAATGTCCAGCTGATCACCTTGCCCCTGGCAAGCCGCCCACTCATGGGCTCTTACGAAAAAGGAATGGCCGATCATGTAAAAGGTTTTGCCTTCTGAAAATGCACCTGTAAGACAAATCATAAATGATTAATTAACACCCACCGATGTGCCTATATCTGTGCTGTTTCCAGGCTTGGCAGGCCTAACATATCCCTAATAGGCCTTTGAATGCCACCTCCCGATAGCCTGAATTTCTCCCTCCCCACAACCAAGCCTGTTTGCTTCATGGCCCCCAATCCTGAAGGAGTGTTTGCTGAAACCCCTGGCAGTCCCTGCCGTTGCACCAATGCCCTTTAGCAGAACTGCTGCAAACTGGTACCTTGTAACTTGCCACCCATTAGCGTGTGTGAAAAATGTCCCTGTCTTGTAGTTCTCCACTCCATGTATGTTTTCTTAAGGGTCCAAGGACAGATCACCTGCCCCAGAGGCCGAAGGAACTCAATGAATTGGGGAAGGCCATACTGCGCTGTCTTGGAGTGTCACAATACAATAACCAAAGATTCTCCCTTAACCAAAACATCACCCCATTGTATGCTGTGACCCACCGGCAACAAAGGGTCCTCGACCAATTCAGAAATCCTAAAAGCCTTAAAAAAAAGCAGTGGTGAATAGAGTCTTAAACAGCACTGCCTCATCTTCAGATGTGCAGACCTCTGACAAGAGGGCTAAAATCTTCCTTTAAGAGGACCCCAGCCACTGGCTGCCTACTGTCCTGCCTATTGGCCCTCATTCTGTGCCACCCCTCAATCAATTTCCTTATAAGGAATGATCCAGTCACATCCTGCAACCCATGCATTTTCGCCATGTAGGCTATGCTGGATAGGCGACGGTGAATGTAAGCTGGGGCCATGCCCCGGCCAATCAGAAAATTTACAAACTGATGAACCATATCAGCATGCTGGATCAGCTTGTAGTTTCGCTGTCATCCCCACAAAATTCCCAGAAGGAGTTCACATGTGCCCTATACTTATGCCATGTCCCTGGGGCCAGGCGTGTTGTACCAGCTCAGCTGTTCTTAGATCTCCAGCTTGCCAAAGGCGGCTGGCACTTGAGCAGGTGTTCCTCTGCTGCTGGTGCCAACTGTTGAAAGTGGTCAAACTGCAATCAAGAGAGGGCATCCACAATTACATTTCATGCTGCAGGGATGCATACCACCTTAAAGGAGACATTGAGTTGTAGGCATTTCAGTACAAAAACCCTTAATACCCTCATCAATTCCTTGGAATTAGAGGACTGCGAGTTCATGATGGCCACCACCCTCATGTTGTCTGACAGGAAGAGGACCTTCCTGTTCCGAAGACGCTCCCCCCAGACAAAGGTCACTGCCACAATGGAAAGAATTACAACAGGCTGACATTTTTTATGAGCCGAAAGTTTGCCCTGGAACCTAGTCCCTCTGTGGTGTCAGTAACCATCTGGCAATCCTGCCTGAAATGAGCACGGATTTGCCACATGAATACACCATGGAAGTGCCTAAGGAAGCTTTCCCAGACAGCCAAGTCTGATCTCATGTCTGCAGTTACCCTAATGTGATGATGGGGTTGTAATGAGCCCTTAGTTGCCCATGCCAACCATTTTGAAAAATGCCTGCCAGGCGACACTGCTTTGCAAGTGAAATTCAAGTGTCCAATCAATGACTGTAGGGTCTTCAAAATAACCTTCTTAGCCGACCTGACCTCGGTCATCAGTTTCCCCAGTCGTTCCACTTTGTTGGCTGGTAGTCAAGACACCATGCCTACAGTGTCCAGCTAGATACTGTGGTAAGTTAGCCTGGTAACCAGCCCGTCGTTCTTTTGTGCCAGCTGCACACTAAACTAGTCCATCAAGTGCGGATGGAAGTAAGGCCATTCTGTATTCGTAGGTGTTCGCGTCCGATGAAAGAAATCATCCAAGTAATGAGTTGTCCTAGAGATGACACCATAATGTGTAGTGGCCCATTCCAGAAAATGACTGAAACCCTCGAAGGCTGCACACGAAGAAGCAACCCATAGGCATGTCCATGTCATAATAGAATTTCCCCTTGAAGCAAAAACCCAGTAAGTCAAAATCCTGCGGACTGATCAGCAGGAGGTGAAAAGCAGACTTTATATCACTATTCACCAGCTGTGCACCCTTGCCTGCCTCCTGAATGAGCTTGACTGCTGAGTCAAAAGACACATAACACAATGAGCAATCTTTGGGGCTAATGAAATAATTCACTGATGCCCTTTGGGACAGGACAGATGATGAACCAGCCTGTATTCTACAGGTGATTTCTTTGGAACCACACCCAGAGATGATATCCATAAGGGGCTAAGTGGCAGACTATCAAATGGTCCTGCAATCCTTCCAGAGTTCACTTCCTTGCATATCTTCTCTGCAACCATGTGTTGCAGAGCAGTAGCCGATTTCAAGTTACGTGCCGTGGTGGAAATGCATGGTCCCTGGTAAGGGATGCAAAATCCATTGATGAAGCCATCCAGTAATTATAATGTGTCTTTTCTGCAAGGGTAGCAGTCAAGCCAAGTGGCCACATGGTCAATTCATTTTGGGGACCTCGCCAGCTTTCTTGAAGTGCTTGTCTCCCTGCTTGTTATTGGCCTGCTGACAGACTCCTCTTCTTGGGCCTCCCCTTGCCTGGCAGGTGCTAGCCTTGTGTTTACCACCACAACTGCTGCACTCATGCTGGAATTTTCAGTAATCCCGAAAACACTTACCCCTGTTGTACTCCCTGCAAGTGCCTGCCCCCTTTGGCCAGACCAAGGGGTCTTGGTGACCATGAGCCCACTGGCAGTGTAGGCACCATTCGCCTACCTTGCCTGGGTAATGTGCCTAAACCATAGGTCATGATCGAGCTTGTCCCAGTGCATATCTGGTGATCTGATGAGATGCATCCAGAAAAGCTCATCATATTGCAGCCAGGCATTCCCTTCATATGCCAGGTGTGCAGTGTTGATATTATCTCTGTACTTCAGCAACTGCCCAATTTTCTGCAGTAATTTTCAGCAACATATTGAAAGAAAAATGTCAAAAGCAGCCACCCAATTTTCAAAAATGTGGGGCACTTTGGGCCTAAGCAGCTTCTTCTGTTTCAATTTATCCTTGTCTGCTGCATCAGGTAGCTCCTGATGCAGCAGTTCGAATGTTACAATGTGTTCCCCTTTCCAAATTCTGTCCCCGACCGCAGCTGTTAAGCGGGTATCCATGGGGTCATCCACCCCCACGAATGCCCAATGGCCCTGCTGGGTCAATGATGGGGGCAACACATGGGACACTGATGCCTGTGCCACAACAGGGCTGGATGCTGGCACCACCGGCTGCTGCTGAGCAGCATCATCTGCTGCTGAGTCAGCCCCCCCAGCTGCAGTCCCCAAATCTGCCTCATTGATTGATCCACCTGTAGCTGCTCCTGGGCACCACTCTGCTGTGTGGTGGTGCCATACCCTACTGAGGGGGCCACTGGCACTTTCACAGCCACAACCAAACCCTCATGTCATGACCAACGACCCTCCCCTATGCCTTGGGCCACTGCCCGTACCACCGGTGGGGAAAGGGTTTGAGACACTGTGACATTATTACCCATGTGACCACCTCCAACTAATTGTTGACCCTCCCCAAAGGGGCCAGGACCAGGGCTGGGAACCCAAAGGTAGGGGGCAAGGCCTCTGCCAGCCCACTGCTGATGTGGCCAGGGAAGCCCCAGAGGGAGCAGAACTGGGTATGATAGGGGGAACCAAGGGATAGGCATTGGCTACCAGCTCTGCTGTGTACCTAGTGGGGGTTGCTGTGCCCCATCCAGTGCAGGTTGTGCTGGGCCAGGTGGGCCCAAGACCAGTGCTGCTGCAGCCTTATTCTGCCCCTTGTCTGCACCGCGAGCTCTAGTGAGAGCTTTCGCAGTAAGTGTCTTCCAGTTCTGCATGACCTACCTCCAATTGCCTGACACCCTTATGGTTATACTAGCCATCCCCCCTCTTATGAAGCCCAGACCGATGCTCCCAAAGGGGAACATCAGCTGTGGGAGGCCTGTCACACAACTCACCCACTGATCTTCGAGATGGCAGCACCATGCTCTAAGGGGCGCTTCTCTTTGTCTGGAGGATTCTCCTGCTCTCCACAGGACATGTCATCTTCAACAATTGCTGTTGAATCCCTGGGTGCCTCTGGCTGTCTCCCTGGTGTCACTTTTCTCTGCACCTGTCTAGTCCCCATAACCTCCACCATTTTTGTGGATGTCCTCCCCGATCTCTTGGGTGGTCTGTCTTCACTGGGATGCATCCCTGTCGCTTCCTTCATCACCACCTGGAGCAGGTCAGGGCCTCCCAGCTGCATCAGCCACTGGAGGGTGTCCCTAAAATCTAGAGAGGGTTGAACCCTGGTGCCCAGGTCCGAGGAAGCCTGCGCCTCCATGGACCCTGCCCCGTTGGCTTTCCCCTGGTGTTCATGGCACTAAAGATTACTTGAAACCTGCAGAAATCAAAAAGAACAACAAACTGCCATATTGGCATAAGTGGTAGCATATAGCGAATAACCTGGGATGGGGGGTGCCCCCCTTCCCCGTCCTTGCATATTGTGTTGATGTCTAAACATATTAATTATGCACAGATTTCTTGTATTTGATATTTTCCTTTTTAATTTTTTATTTTTTGCTCTAAGCCCTGATGAAAGGAAATGTATTTTTTTTTGGGGGGGGATTGACATATACTATTGTGAGTTATTAGATATTGTATGTAATTAGTTATTGAAATAGATATGTCTTTATTAGTTTGTAAACCTGCCCTGCTAGACACCCTCGGGAGCATGGAAGAAAGATGGGAAGGGAGATGGAATGCCCACACTGGCCACCAACCATGCCCTGCCAAAGAGATAAAAAAAAGGCTCAATGCAAGCTTGTACAGCAAGGACCCACCTAAGATGGCCGCAGAAACCATGTGAAAAGTCCCACGGGAGTAGGAGGCTCATATGTGCAGAGAGGAACCTAAAGCGACCCAGGTCAGATGTCCACCACAACTCTCACGAGAGCTAATGAGAGTGCAGGCAGTATATCTCCTGCTCTTCATGTGTCTCCACTCTCACTGCCAATTCAGCAAAACCCACCCTCAGCCACTCTGAGGAAAACAGTGCAGTGGTGGCGCCCAGCAGCAGTGGCGAGGTTGGGCCGTTGGAGGTTTAAACCTAGGTCCCCACATCAGCCACAGTTACCGTCTAACCCCCACTGAAAGGTTCAATGGAATGCACAAAAGACTGATGAGGGACCTCATTACAAAAAAGCGTGGTGCTGTTCCATACCCCCGCCTGCATTGCGGGTGCAGGGGGGGAGCCTTTGGACCATCAGGAAACTGAGGACACCAACAACGGCGGAACTGGTGAGGAACAATCCCAGGGCAGACAGCGACCACAGCCAGAGACGGTAAGACTTCCAAAGTTAGGGAAGTAGTGTCGGCCAGTATTTGCAGGAAGAGGAAAAACCTAAGAGAAGCCACAGGCAGCCCTCTGGGGGTCAAAGACTCCTGCTGCTTCCCGCGGCCGAACAAGCTCTCTGTTCTCTGATTTTTTTTTTTTTTATGGATTACCAGAGACCAGACTCCAGGTCCAGGGAAAGGTGAAATCACCCTTCCAATGGCAAAAAGCTCACAATAATTAAAACAGACGCCAGAAATCACATCAAGAGGAAGATACCCTTAGGGCTTGCTCACCCAGCCCTGCCTACCGGCAACAGTCCTCCTATTTGTCAAAGAGCAGAAACCAGCCCCAGGGAAGGCTATTGTTTTCCACAGCAAAAGCAAACACCACTCTTAACTTCCTGCATTAAATAAATATATATAAATTATGCCCTTTTAAACCGCTTTAGTTTTTCATTTATCTATTTCTTTATGTATTCATTTTTTAGTGACTTTTATAATACTGCCATGGCCACATGCCCCAGATGAGAGCCAGGCAAAACCCTGCCTCTAAGGAATGCAGCCAAATAAAGCAAGGACCAAGAGGGAAATTCACCCACACCCCAAATTGTTTAACACTGTTTATTGTTATTATTATTTTTTTTAAAGATGGCCCAGGTAAAGCTGCCCTGGCCACCTATGATCAAAAAACTATCCCTCCCCCGGCCCAGTGACCTGCCAGCCAAAAACCCAGAGGCCTACCTGAAAGGGCTTGTGCAGGAAGAGAGACTGGACTTGTTGGTTCTGTGGAGGTCTGGTCAGAATGAGGAAATTCCTCTCCTGGCCAACTTCTAAGAGTCCTGGCCTTTGCCCCTCCCTGCTGCAGACTACTCCTAGCCCTACAGCTCAGGGCAAAGGCCAGTTGGTCACTACCTTCTTTGTTGTTTGACCTCAGAAGTTACTGCCCTGGGATTGGTCCCCTGGTCACTGGGCAAGTGACCTCTCAGGAATTCAGGGAGGGGCCATTTGTGCAGTTTTGGTCAGCCCATTAGAGCACAAAGACAGGTTTACAGTGTCTTTATAAAGGAACTGTACCGTGTAGCTGCACTAGTAAATTGCTAAACCACTTGATGAAACTTTTAAATATTGCCCCTGCGAGATAGAAAGTGGTTGTGATGTTACTTCCAGTCGGGCTACTTATAAAGCGCCATTTTAACTTAGCCCATCAGGTACAGCCTGAATCAGTGTAATCTCATCTCCCTTTGCTTGAGGAGGTAGCTTTTTTACTACTAAGACTCAAGTGAGAGCTGCGTTTTTGGCTCCACTTTGCTTCACTGCCTGTGAAATTGAGGGGGTCCTTTTATTAGAACACATAGAGCTGCTGTGGATTTTCTGCAGTTTTAATCAGCCCTTTAGAGCACCAAGACAGGTTTACAGTGTCTTTGTAAAGGTACAGTACCTTGTAGCTGTACTAGTAAATTGCTAAACCACTTGCTAAAATTTTTAAATATTGCCTCAGTGAGACAGGAAGTGGATGTGATGTCACTTCCGGGCCACCCCCCTATATATTACTTCCCCCAGCGAACCAAGGCAAGCGCAGGGCAAAGGTGATGCAGGCAGAGGCAAGCAGCATCTGCCAGCATCCGTCTAGGTAGCATAGGGAGCTAAGACTGAAACCTTATTACTTTAATACCAAAGGAGAATCTGACCCTAATTTTCCATTGTTACAAGCAGTCTGCAAGTAACCCCTCTTATTTTCTATTATGAAACAGAGCAAACAAACTCATTTGCATTTATTTTCATTTTTTTTTATTCTTGTAGGCCTGATAAGCTAAATTCCCATCTTCATAGGTGACAAGTAGCAAAATCAGTTTAACATCTTAGAGCTAGAAATGGAAGCAAGGTGCTAGTTTGTCAAACTTGTAATACAATTGATCGCAAGAACAGCACTGTTGCTGAACCCATAATTTCCTTTTCATGTACTAACTGTGAAGTTATCTTAAGCCTTTAAGGGGAAATTACTAAACTGTTCACTGAATTGGCTAACCTAAAAGAATTACACAATTTAGAATGCTTCATGGACAGCATGCTTGGAAATATAGCCCCTTCAACTGTAGAGCCAGCTGTTACCACAGATAATGGTGCATCTCATACCTCTAACAAAATGCAAGATATAACCCAGGGTGTTGATATTGAAGTACAAAGCAACAGCATATACAGAGATAAAAGATCACGAGAACCAGAGCCATTTAATACTGAAACAGGGGACTGGGAAACAATACAACATAGAAGGTCAAAAAGAGGGAGGAGAGAGGAGGTCTATAAACCTCCTGTTATAGATAATACTTTCCACACACCTTCTAATTCAGTACCAACTAACAATAGATTTGCATCTTCAGAAGAGACTATGGAAATCCCTGACACTGTCACTGAGAATAATTCTCATTCTAATGATATGATTCAACATAAAATCATTGGAGACTCTATTATTAAACACATTGATCCTCACCTCTCACCAACCAATAAACTAAGAAACAATGCCACATGTCTACAAGTGACAAAAATACAAGGCGTTGCATCAAGACTTGACAATTTGTTAAAAGAAGAAAATACTAAAATTATCATTCATGTAAGGTCTAATATTGTGGGACACATGCACAAAAAGGACATACAATATGTTATGAATTGCTAGACTTGGGAAAGAAAATGCAACAAAATACAATAAGTGTCATGTTGCCATCTCTGCTATTCTACCAATACCAAGAGCTTCACAGGAAAAAAATAATACTATAGCCAAACTTAACGCTAGACTTAGAAACTGGATGTATTCAAGAGAACATCTTGTTTATTGACCACTGGAGACCGTTTTCACAAAACAGATCTTTGTTTGCCAGAGATGGATTACATCTAAATAAGAGAGGCACAGGCCAACTAACTTCATTTTTATGTTGATTGCGCGCATGCGCAAGAAACATGTTATGTCAGCTTTCTCCACAAGCAGGTTGTGGAGGCGTGGCATTGTTGTGCCCAATGCCCCCACAGTCTGCAAAGGCTTGTCCCCCATCCCCAAATGCTGTGGCACACTGCTGCTGATACTAGTTTAGCCAGCGTGCCACAACTTTCTAAAAAATCAGCCGCTGCAGTCAGGGGCCACCTCGTCATTGCAGCGTCAGCCATCCTCTGCAATGAGGGAGTGACCTATCATTGCAGGGCGGGATGTGAAACCCCTGATATTGTTTGTGAACATGGCAGTGGGTTGCCGCTGAGTTCACAAACAATATAACCCCCTCCACCCAACCGTGTTTACTTGCCGATGGGGGAGCCCGCTCCCCGTCGGCATTCTATAACCCTCCGTATTGTTCCTGCCGACGGGGTGCCCAACCCCCATCAGCATAATGATACCCCCTGTGTTGCTCCTGCTGATGGGGTGCCCAATCCCCTGTCGGCATAATGATACCCCCCCGTGTTGTTCCTACTGACGGGGTGTCTAATCCCTGTTGGCATAATTATACCCCCCTTCCGTATCTATAGCCAAGGGGGTGCCCAATCCCCCGCGGCTCCTTGCAGCTCTCCTCCCCCTTTCCTTGTTTGCCGATGGGGGTGCCCAATCCCCCATCAGCTAATGCACCCACCCACCCACACATGTGGCACACTGGGAACCCACTCCAGTGTGCCAAAGCACCTGTTAAAGAGGAAAACGGTCCCCCGATGTCTTATTTTTTTTTTCACCCTGTGAAGAAAAAAATGGTCCCTCGGAGCTCTCCCAGGCCCCCCTCCCACAACCTGCACCCACCCACTGTGCACCCTGCCTCCCCCCCCCTCACCCCATACTACTCCAGAGTCTGGTAGCGATGATCTTGGTGGACGGGGAACGTTCTGCACTCGTCAAAGCTGACCACGAACTGAGGAAATGCTGGTAAGCTGTATAATGTAATAAATAGGTTTTTTCAACTTTAGTGCATATCTCGGTCATTTTTGGGACTTTTTTCACCAAATTTTCAACATGGGGTTTTTGGGACTCCTCCTCATGAATTCTTGAACTGTCATGACGTTAATGAGCCCCGAAAGGTGGTTTTGTGGTCATTGTATGGAATCACCCTTCGGGGCCAATTAATGAAATGACAGTGCCAGTGTTCATCAGGTGGGCTCTCAAAAAGCCTATATTGTAAATTTGGTGGAAAAAATCCAAAAAATGACTATTTTATGAGCGTGCATTGCGCAGTTGCTATGTACGCTCGTAACTTCATGAATTTACAATATTTTCATGCTAGATTTTCAAATTTGGTATTTTCTCACACCTCCTTGTGAGCAGTACAGCTGTCATTGTTCACATCCTGGCGAAATATGTTTTCACAGTTCCAGCGCAGAATAGCACGGTCACTATGGGAAATCAGTGTTCAGGACAGATTAAGAAAATGACAGTGAACTGTTCATGAGTAGAGGTCCTAAAATGCCTATGTTGAAAATTTGGTAATGATACTCCATAAAATGACTGTGTTATGGCGTGTGTTGCGGTTGGCATACGCTCGTAACTCCAAATTTATAATATTTTCACTCCAGATTTTCAACACTGCCATTTTCCTAGACCTATTTATGAACAGTGTAGCTGTCATTTTCCCATCCTGGCCGAAATGTGTTATCGCACTCCGTGCAGAATAGAACGGTCGCTGTGGGAAATCACTGTCCTGGACAGATTAAGAAAATTACAATGATACTGTTCATTAGCAGAGGTCCTAAAATGACTATGTTGAAAATTTTGTGGTGATAGCCCATCAATTGACTGTATTACAATTAGTGCGTTTTGTACTTTCCACGCACCTTGTAACTTCATGAATTGTAATATTGTCACACCAGATTTTCAACAGTGCCATTTTTTCACACCTCCTTATAAGCAGTACAGCTGTCATTTTTCACATCCTGACCAAAATGTGTTTCCACAGTTCCGCGCAGAATAACGTGGTCACTGTGGGAAGTCAGTGTTCAGGACAGATTAAGAAAATGACAGTGGCACTGTTCATGAGCAGAGGTCCTAAAATCCCTATGTTGAAAATTTGGTGACGAAACTCCATAACATGACTGTGTTACAAGCGTGCGTTGAACTGTTTCCACAGCGCCCTTGTAACCATAAATAAGTAATACTATCATGCCACATTTTCAACAGTGCCATTTTTCACAACTCTTATATGAACACTACAGCTGTCATTTTCGCATCCTGGCTAAAATATGTTTTGCACTCCTGCGGACAATAGCAGGTCACTCTGGAAATCAGTGTTTGGGACAGATTAAGATCAACTGAGCTCAACTGAGCTCTGTCGGGACTGCTGCATATTTGTTTGTGGGCAGACAAAGGCTACACAAGAGCCCACTACAAAGGGCAGCCTGCAGCACTGGGAGAAACAGAGCGAGAGAGCGAGTGAAGGTGGGGAGTAAGTGAACTCACCAGAGCGCTGTCAGGACTGCTCGCGGATTTCTTTGTGGGCATAAAAGGCATCAACACAGGCAGGGGCCCAGTACAAAAGGCCAGCCTGCAGCGGTGGGAGAAACAGTGCGAGCGAGTGAGACAAGGGGACTTAGTGAGCTCAATGGAGCTCTATCAGGACTGCTGGGATTTCTTTGTGGGCATAAAAAGGCGCCAATGCAGGCAGGAGCCCAGTACAAAAGGGCAGCTTGCAGCGCCTGGACAAACAGAATGAGCGATGAAAGAGGGAGACTGAGCATCCTCAATGGAGCTCTGTTGGGACAGCTGTGGATTTCTTTGTGGACAGACAAAGGTGCCAACACAGCCAGGAGCCCCATACAAAAGAGCAGTCTGCGAGGCCAAGAGAAACAGAATGAGCGAGTGACAGAGTGGTATTGAGCTAGCTCAGCAGAGCTCTAGTGTGACTGCTGCATATTTATTTGTGGGCAGAAAATGCGGCAACACAGGCAGGAGCCCAGTACAAAAGGCTAGCTTGCAGCACCGGCAGAAACGGAATGCGAGAGTGACAGAGGGAGTGAGAGCGAGCTCAGTGGAGCTGTGTCGGGACTGCTTCAGATTTATTTCTGGCCAGAAAAAGCCCAATGCAGGCAGGAGCCCAGTACAAAAGGGTAGCCTGCAGCACCAGGAGACACAGACCAAGCGAGTGAGGGAGGGGGAGTCAGTGAGCTCAACGGGGCTCTGTTGGGACTGCTGCAGATTTGTTTGTGGGCAGAAAAAGAAAAGGCAGCAATGCATGCAGAGGCCCAGTACAAAAGGGCAGCCTGCAGTGGCAGGAAAACCAGAATGAGCAAGTGACTGAGCTCAACAGAGCTGTATTGTAACTGCTGCAAATTTCTTTATGGACATAAGAAGGCAGCAACGCAGGCAGGAGCCCAGTCGAAAAGGGCAGTCTGCAGCATTGGCAGAACAGAATGAGCGAGTGAGAGAAGAGGAGTGAGCGAGCTCAACGGAGCTTTGCCAGGACTGCTGCAGGTTTCTCTGTGGGCAGCAAAAGGCACCAACACAGGCAGGAGCCCAGTACAAAAGGGGAGCCTGCAGTGCCAGGAGAAACAGAATGAGCGAGTGAGAAAGGGGGAGTGAGCCACCTCAGTGGAGCTCTGTCGGGACAGCTGCGGATTTCTTCTTCAGCAGAACAAGGTGCCAACGCAGGCAGCAGCCCGGTACTAAAGAGCAGCCTGCAGCACCAGGACAAACAGACTGATCCAGTGACACGGCCACTGGGTGAGCTCAACAGACCAACGTAATCAACATTCAGCATTGACAAATGCTTGTTTCTTTTGGCTCTTAACATTGTGGATTTAAACTAATAAAAGGGGGAAGGGTCAAAAGTACAATCTTGCCAGTATTGATTATATACTCATCATGAAAGTTGCCAACCCTATCAAAACTAAGTCTCTGGTATATTAATCATCCTTAAAAACATATTTAGTCAATGCCCAAAGTCTGAATAATAAAATGGATGAACTAAAAGCACTCTATATTCTGCATAACCCAGATATTGTTGCCATCATTGAATCCTGGTGGCCTAATAAAGAAATGTGGGGGACAGTAATCTCTGATTATGATTTGTTTTTAATAGTAGAGAAAACAGGAGAGGTGGAGGAATTGCATTATATATAAAATCTGAACTAACACCTACAGATATTACAAACAAATAGAGATGCAGCAAATTGTTAATCCGCTGGTGAAGTGAACGTGAAGTGGCCACTTCGCGTTGGCAGAGCTCAACGTGAAGTGGCCACCACAAAGTGCTCACTTAGCATTCTCATTATTACTTCGCGTTGTCATTATGCCTTAACGCGTCACATGGCTTACAGCACTGTAAGTCACATGCTTTAGCCAGGCAGGAAGGAAGTGAGTCAGAGAAGCAGTTTCACTTTCTCCTTTGCAGTCATAGAGGGAGAAGGCTTTGTGGAGAGGAGAGCAGTTTTGAGCTACTGGCAGAAAGTGCTTTATTGCCTTTGTGTCTGAAGAAAACAACAGCTTTTTTAAAAGCTATATCTTTATTTTATTTTTGTATTGTGTTTATGATTTTTTTTTGGTAGTGAATTTTTTTTTATAAGTTTTGTTTTGTTTTGTGTGTGTGTGTATGACTGTGTGTGTCAGTGGGTGTGTGTGTCTGGGAGTGTGAGGGTGAGTGCTGCTGCCGGGTGAAGGCTAGGCATTGACTGTGGTTGGCCTTTTTAATAGTCGTGGTCAGGGACTTGTGTGGGAAGGATGGACCCTGGAGAAGGAGAGTTGCTGGCCTGTGGGTGCAGTCAGAGGAGGGAGTGCAGACACGTGGGGCGGTAATGTGATGCTGGACTGCTCCTGACTCTTGGGTGTTCTTCCCCCCTGTGGAAGCAACAGCAGCAGCAACACTAGTGCCACTACCACCACCATCAGTAAAAGCTGTGGGGGCTCCAGCAGCACCCCTCCACCACCTCCTCAGCCACAGGAGGTGCCCCAGGAAAAACATAGGTGGTGCGAGGACTATATCTGGTCCCCCCTGCAGTTCCCCAGTGTGGGAGATTTTTAACTCTGTGGGGGGAGACAGCACAGTCATGGTGTGCCATCTGTGTGTTGTGCTGGTGCACCATGGCCCCCAGGGGACACATTTGGGGACCGGTGACCAGTTCTCCCACATGTTGAACCACCACAAGGTGGAGTGGCAGGCTGCCACAGAAGGGGCCAGGTGTCCACCTGCTGGTCCTTCTGTGGCAGTGTCCGAGGGTGCTGCTGGGGTTGAAGTTGTGCCTTGCCACTGCGACAGGAGGAGGGCCAGTACAGTAGCTGCACCACCACCACTACTGCCACCACAGCCACCAGCACCACCTTCTCCACCACCACCACTACCTGGGTTTCCACCTGCAGCGGACCCCGCCACAGTCCCTGCAATAGAGGCCGACATTACCCTGGTGTGGGCAGCCCTGGAGGAGAATAATCAGAGGGTAGGTGCTGTGCAGCAGCAGGTTGACACAATCCAACAACAGCAGCAGAAAATATTCACAATGCTGCACCTGCTGCTGGACCACCACAGCATCCTGTGGCAGCTCACATTAAGAGTTTGTTTTCTGGACCCCCCCACCCCACTACTGTGCTGTACTGTTTTTGTGTGTTTTTTTTGTTGTTGTTTTAATAATACACATTTTCCCTTCCAGGAGAATCTTTCTTGCTCCACATAGTGCAATACATTTCTGTGAAAACCACCCATAATTTCATTACAGTGTGTCACGTGACTGAGGAATTCCTGTTCAGAAAAGCCGTCAACATTCTGCCCCCCTTTCTCAGCAACATTAGGACATGATTCCAGGGAGAGCGTGGGTGCATGTTCCATTACAGTGAATGTCCAATTGTGTGGCAGCTTTTCAAATGTTTCTTTATGTTATAATGGTCAGTTTGTGGTGAAATGTGTTGGCACGTTTCCAGTAAGAAGAGCCTTGTTAGTGGAAATGTTCCCACATTTCACCATAAAGTGAACCTTATAACACAACGAAACATTGGGATAGCTGATGGACATTCACTACAGTGGAGCGTGCACCTTCACTCCCTGGCATCACATCCTAACTTTGCTGAGAAAGGGGGCAGAATGTGGGTGGTTTTTCTGAATGGGAATTCCTCCATCATGTAACACACTGTAATGAAATCATGGGCTGTTTTCTCAGAAATGTATTGCACTATGTGGAGCAAGAAATATTCCCATGGAAGTAAGGCACCCACATATTAGGTTATGTGCATTACCATAACTATGTAATGTGGTGAATCTCTGTAAAGCAGCAGTGCAACAATCTGTTGAGAACTCTGACCTATATTTTTTAATGCTATGTTACAACTTCCTTTACTTACATCCTGACTGGAATGATTTGAGAATTTCCAGTAGTTGAGTCTACTGTACTATTTTTTTTCATGTGTGAAATAATGAAAGGGGCATTCCTTTTAAATTGGTGCTGACCAGGTCTTTGTCATTGTTCTCCTCTGCTTTTCTGCATCACATTAGTTAGTTGTTATATATCACTTCTGTTGTAAATTAACAGTTATGCAGCAGGCAGTGTTTTATGACAACAGAGAACAATATTTATTGAAAAGTAGCTGCAAATAAATACAAACCTGGTCAGAACAATATTGAAAGGTGTGCTCATTTTTTTTAATACATTAAAAAAAGTAGTCAACTAAGTAAAGCAGACAGAAATTGTGAAAAGAAGCGTATCATTCAAGTCACGACTCGAAGGTAACTAGTGGCTGAGGAAATGTAAAGTAGCATAAAAAGTACAGTTCAAAATTGTCACGACATTCTTGCAATGCTGCTTTAATTGATAATGTAAGTATGACATCATGAGCTCACAACAATCACACAACACATAAAATACATTCCCAAAATTAATGGCACACTCAGTCATGCCTTGTGTGCAGAAAATTGACAAGTGGTAACACAGTGAAATGGGAGTGTTTCAGCACATACAAAGTCCCCCAGAACTAATGGCGCACTCAGTCATATGCGCAGTGGAGGCACAGAGTCCACAGATTTTTTCTGCATGCCCAAAATGCATCCTCTTGTGTGCAGAAAATTAACAAGTGGTAACACAGTGAAATGGGAGTATTTCAGCACATGCAACGTCTCCCAGAATTAATGGTGCACTCAGTCATGTGTGCAGTGGTGGCAAGAGTCACCAGATTTTCCTGCATGCCCAAAATGCATCCTCCTTGTGTGCAGAAAATTGACAAGTGGTAACACAATGAAATGAGTGTTTCAACACATACAAAGTCCCCCAGAATAAAATGATGACCGTGAGCATCCTGTTGCTGGTCCAATGTGTTCTGCGAGGCGATTTGAGCAAATACAATGTGATTATCTCAACTTTATAGAAGGGTGCCCTTTGTCTGTACACTAATAGTAGCCTTGGTGAGTGTATATAGATATACATATGTTTGTGTATTTTGTAGGTGAGGAGGGGGGTTGACATGGACATGTACTCATGGTATTGTTCTGTATCACAGGTCATATAAACTGCTGGTGTGCACATTCCAGTGCTCAATGAGAATTTTTTGCATTGAAATTGGAAATGGATAACTCTCAAGCACATGAAGGTAAGTATTTTTGGGGTGGGGTGGGGGGATCATATTTGCAGGTTTGTCTGTAATGGTTTCTTATTTTATTACTTCTTCACAGAGTTCAACTGCATCCTTCTGGAGTCTGGTTGTTAATGATGGTCATGGACATCTAATGAAATGACTTCTGCATGTTGCATGTGTGCCCAAGCCCGGGGAAGGGGGGTGTCTGATGTTGAAGAACTTTTTTGGATTAGGCCACATTGACAGAACAACAAAGCATCTGGAAATTTCCTAAAAAAAGAAATGAATGACTTATTGCAACTTAATTGTTATTTGTCCCTCCCTGGTTCTCAATCTCAAGCCAATTTACATTTCAAACCTACATCTTGTCAACTAACACAACCTGTGTGCAATATTTGTTGCAGTCTTTCAAAACAATGAAATGGATGAAATAAAATCTTCATACTTACTAGAATGGATTTCACATGGATATTACATAGGTTCCTCTCTGTACGGTACAGCTGCATTACCATTCACACGAGTTTTAGTGATGGAGACATTTTTGTTAACCTGTAAAAAAAAAAATAAGTGTACCATATGTGTTTTACCATTGCTACTCTGAAAAGCTACAGAAAACAAAATATATAACTAAAGGAAGTGAAACAGAATAACAAACATGAGTACAGTGACTCAATTTATGGTTTAAATATTAAGGAAGCTTTTTGTGGCTGATGGATGTGGTGGTCTGGACAGACTCATGTTCAGTGGTGGCAGTGGCTAACATCAGTCCGGTGGTGGTGGTGGTCCCGGGAAGACTGTTACACGAGGTCCCTACACCCTAATTGGTACCTCAGAGGTACACCCTAGACAGCTAGCACTTAGGTATATGTTATACTAACATTTAGGGCTAAGGGCTTCTACCCTCAAGAGTAGATGTCAGGATATGTGCATATTGTTGCAATACACTTTGCTTGTTAATATATATATTCTTCTACGTATTTTCTGTGTATTTCTTTCTTGTTTTTTTTGCTTGGGACCACCATCTGCCCTCAGCCCTGGTCACTGGCCCCGGAGACCTCCGCCACCGTTCCGTTCTTGCCAGGGTCCCACAGTCACCCCGGCTTACCCCCAGAGGCGGGGCCACGGCCACCACTTCTGGTAGCCACGGGCTAGTGTCTGGTTGGGGACCCACAATGACAGTGGTGAATTGAGGTCCTCCGGGGAGGGCTTCATCTCGACAGTGGTACTTGCCCGCCTCCTTTTTTCCACCATTTTCGTTGGGGGGCGGGGACGTGCAATGACGTCAGCATCCGCCCCGCCTCCCGGAACTGCATGCATCAGCCGCTTACGTTCCCCCGGCCTCCGCCAGGGGTCCGCAGTGTGCCAACTGCTACCCTTGCCCTCCCCACGGAGAAGGAGAGCAGTCCATAGGACGCTCTATCCTTCTCCCCCCGGCCGGCCCTCCGATGATCCTGGTGCGTTCCCGAACCCGGGTCGCCAGCATCGCAAGCGGAAATCCCACCGCTGCGCCAACGGGCCGGCTGTATTTCTTTCTTGTAAGATGCCAAGGCACCTGTCCTTGGAATAATTATGATATGTAAGTCGGCATTGCCACCTTTTGGTGATTTGTACTACTACACGGAGTTATGTAAGACTCTGTATAAGAACTTGTTTGTTCACAAACTGATGACTATTACAAAATTGTATAATGTTATCTTGGACCATGGCGCCACCTCTAATTTAGCCAATAGGGCTCATCTCTGTAACTAGTCTTGTACCTCGGAGATCCCAAGAGACACCATGAAACCTTGAGGTATAGGGAATGCTTAGCACTGTCTCCTGGTTCATATTGGTAAGAACTGCTTAGGCAACTGTGATTTTATCCTTTTGCTAGTAATAAACAAGTTTATTACTCTTATAGCAACGTATCTGTGATTACTTGCATTCCCAATATTTCAAGTACCTGAAAGTGAGGTTTAGACCTCCTGACAAATTGGTGACCATGTGCAGGCAATATTTGGTGTTTGTAAGTTTTCACTTGTTACTATAACTTTTCACAGTAGGTGTACATTCTCGTATCACATCTCCCATTTTAACACCAGTTTGTAGTCACTTACAAAGTCTGGCTGTCATCCTTTTCGGGTGTGGTCGATCCTGACTCGACTCACTCCATTACAGCTTTGATTTGTAAGCCTACAACTTATGTAGTAGCCTGGCTGTGTATAAAGTGCTCCTGCTGTGGATCGTTACATAGCACGGCGCCTTTTTCACAGTTTGATTTTTTTGCTCCCTCCCACACAATGGCCACCGGATCAAATATCTGCGCAGAACTGAAACTCGATGTCTTGAACTTCCTTACCTCCCATGGAGGATGGGCTGACTTCATGTGGGATGCAAGTCAATCCAAAAACCCTATACTGGGGATTTCAACCCAGTACATGGAGATGAGACAATCAGCCAATAAGCATCAGGCTAAAGGGTTGATGGTCGCGGCTCTCTATGCTGCTCTGGAAGCCTCCGAAGAGAGGTTTCAAACCCTTGATCTGCAAATTTCATCTCTTAAGCAACAGATAGGTTTGCAGGGAACGAAATGTGTTAGACTGCAGCCGAACTTGGAGTCTGAACTCCAAACTCTGCAGAATGAAAAGGATTCACTTTTGCATCATTCAGCTCAAGCTGGAGAAGAGGAACTTTGTATGTTGAAGCAGGAGTGTGAAAGTTTGAGACAGGATAAGAGACAGGCATTGCATATGAATGATTTGCTAAGTGCTGCAAATGCTTAGTTGAGTGAGGAGATGGGAAACATAGAAACATAGAATTTGACAGCAGATAAGGACCACTTGGCCCACCCAGTCTGCCCATTTCCCTACCTACTGGATAAGCTGCAGATCCTAGTTAACCAGCAGCCTACTTCTTCCTACCCCCACCCCCTAGAATTGCCTTATGACTGTCCCATGCATGCTTGAATTCCACCACTGATTTTGACTCCTCAACCTCCTCCGGAAGGCCGTTCCATGCATCCACAACCCTCTCTGTGAAAAAATACTTCCTTAAATTACCTCTGAGCTGCCCCTCTATCTTCAAATTGTGCCCTCTTGTTCTTGCACACCTCTTTTTTTGAAAGATGCTACCCTCTTGGACTTTGTTGATTCCCTTGAGGTACTTGAACATTTCTATCATGTCCCCCTCTCCCTCCTTTCCTCGAGGCTATACATATTAAGCTCCTTTCTTCTCTCTTCATATGTCTTCCGGTGCAGACCCTGTACCATTTTAGTTGCCTTCCTCTGGACAGCTTCCATCCTGTCTATGTCTTTGCGGAGATTGGGTCTCCAGAACTGCACACAGTACTACAGATGGGGTCTCACCAGCTGTCTGTACAGAGGGATAATAACTTCCTGTTTTCTACTGGTGATGCCTCTCCCTATGCATCCCAGCATCCCCCAGCCCTCCTTGCTACCCTCTCACATTGCTTGCCCACCTTTAGGTCATCTGATATGACTACCCCCAGGTCCCTTTCCATTTTGTTGTTGTTAGTATCTCACCCCATTGTGTACTCTTCCCCTGGGTTTTGTTTCCCAGGTGCATTACCTTGCACTTCTAGCATTGAATCTAAGCTGCCATACATTTGACCATTCCTCTAACCTTGCCAAGTCCCTTCTCATCCTTTCCACCCCACCCTGTGCATCAACTCTGTTGCAGATCTTTGTGTCATCTGCAAAGAGACATACTTTTCCTTCCAGTCCTTCTGCAATGTCGCTTATAAAGACATTGAAGAGGACCGGTCCTAATACTGAACCCTGCGGTACCCCACTAGTAACCCTCCTTTCTTCTGAGTGGACTCCATTTACTATTACTCTCTGTGTCCTATTCTCCAGCCAATTCTTTACCCAGGCTGTCATCTTGGGACCCACTCCCAGGCTGGCTAACTTGTATATTAATCTTTTGTGTGGGACTGTGTCAAATGCCTTGCTAAAGTCTAGGTAGGTCATGTCCACAGCCCCTACCTGATCTACTACTTTGGTCACCCAGTCAAAGAAATCTATCAGATTCATCTGGCATGACCTTCCTGCTGTGAATCCATGCTGCCTAGGGTCCTGTGCCAACTCTGGCCTCTAGATACTCGACAATTCTTTCCTTCAGAAGTGATTCCATCATTTTCCCTATCACTGAGGTTAAACTAACAGGTCTGTAGTTTCCTGCTTCTGCCTTGCTCCCACTTTTTTGTGAAGGGGAATCACATCTGCCCTCCTCCAGTCCTCGGGTACCACCCCATCCTCCCATGATTTGTTAAAAGGGTAGTCAGTGGTGTCACTAGTTCTACCCTTAGTTCTTTTAGAATTCTGGGATGAATCCCATCAGGCCCCATTGCTTTGTCCACCTTCAGTTTTAAGAGTTCTTTCAGAACCCTTTCTTCTGTAAATGGGCTGGTATCAACTTCTGTATCCAGAGTGTTTCTACTGTTTGTTTTATGTACCTCCCCCTCTTCATTTGTAAATACTGAGCAAAAATATTTGTTTAGTATCTCTGCCTTTTCACAGTCTCCCTCTGCCCACCCTCTCTCCCCTTTATTAAGCCTCACTATCCCTCCCTTGGTCTTCCTTCTCTCCCTGTTGTACCTATAAAAGGTTTTATCCCCCTTCTTAACTGAGTTGGCTATCTTTTCCTCGGTTTGGGCCTTTGCTGTTCTGACTGCCTTCCCAGCCTCCTTTTGCTTTAACTGATACAGTTCTCTGTCCTGCTCCTTCTGTGATTCCTTGTACTTCCTGAATGCTTTCTTTTTCTCTTGAACCTTCACTGCCACTTCCTTTGAGAACCATAGTGGTTTCTTACATCATTTTGTTTTGTTTATTTGCTTCACAAAGGCTCGTTACCTCTGTGATGGCAGTTTTATTATTCCCATTGTTCTTCCACCCTCCTTCCTGCCCATTTGCTAGTGCATTCCTTAGGCACTCACCCATTTTGGCAAAGTCAGCCCTCCTAAAGTCAGTACTTTTGTCTTTGTATGGTTTGACTCTATTGCTGTGTTTATTGTGAACCATACTGTTCGATGGTCACTAGTTCCCAGATGGCTACCCACTTCTACATCTGTGATCCTCTCTCCATCTCCATTTGAGAGAATCAAGTCTAATATTGCTCCCTCTCAAGTGGGCTCCAGTACTAGTTGTCTAAGGCAATAGTTCTCAGACTTTGTCACAGTGAGCCTCCCCAAATCCATGGAAAAGATTTTGAGCCTCCCCCAAAAATTGAAATAATCTTGGGCCTCCCCAAAGAAAAATAACACACTGTACTTTGCACAGTACACCATGAATAAATTGAAACCCCTTTGAGTACCTGGTTCACATTCAGTTCTTTGTCTTATACTGACTTGTAACTTTTGAAAAAGAGCTCCTGTGCTCAAAGGTGTTATCCGAATAACAAATAAATAAAATAAACAAATATTAATATTCAGCTTATTGTAGCCCCCCCACCAACCTACTTGCTCTGCTATTTTCATTCTTGAACCATTGTTATTCCTTGTTGCAGTACCTCCATGAGTCAGACTACTTTCTCTTTTTCCTCTCTATATGAAATAACCTTCCTACATACTTTGCCTCTCCCCCTTCTTCCCTGCTCCTAAGCAACTTCTCACGGATTACTTTGCTCCTTTCTGCTATTGCTCTTAGCACTTCCATGTTCATCCCTTGTATTTGGGCTGTTCTGCCATCAGTTTACAAATTGATCAATTACCACCACTCATTAATTTATTGTTCATATTTATTTGCACTATTGCTCACTATATATTTCTTGATTGTTTTGCAGTTACCTTTTGAAATATATTCACTCCCTACCCTTCCCCAGGTATACCTGAAATGAGCCTTGGCTCATTCACCTTCCCTTGTCGCCTATTAGTAAATAAATACATAAATTCATCTACTGTTATTATCCTCTTTCAGTTTGCTTCATTTCATCACACAAAATATATAAAACCAAAAATTTAAATACAGTACTTTTTCAGACTTGCTTGAGCCTCCCCTGGAACAAGTTGGGGCCTCCCAAGGGAGGCTGGCCTCACCATTTGAGAACCCTTGGTCTAAGGCATGCCCTGTAGGGCATCTAGAATAACTCCACTCTTCAGTGGCAGCTGCAACTGCACTCCAGTTAACATCTGGCATATTCAGATCACCCATCAGCAATATCTCCCTTTTTCTGCCATTCTAAGTATACTTTCTATCATTTTCTGTCCATTTCCTCCTGAGAAGGGTCTGTATACAACCCTGTGCGGATTGTGGTGCCATTGCCTGTCTCCAAATTTACCCACAGTGCTTCTTCTCCTCCCTGTTTACCCTTTTGTTCTGTTGCTTTTATTCCTTCCCTTATGTAAAGAGCTACTCCTCCTCCTTTTTACCCTCCTGTCCCTCCTGTAGATAGTGTATCCTGGTATGTTTACGTCCCAGTCATGGTTTTGTGTACCATGTTTCTGTGACTGCCACTGATATCCAGATGTTCCTCCTCCATCAAGGCCACTAATTCAGGAAGCTTGTTACCAGACTATGGGCATTGGTACTCATTGCTCTCCATTTTTTGATGGCTTTACCTTCTGTTGCAGCATCCCCCACTGACTGTTCTACCTCGGTCTTTTTCTCATTTAGTACCCTGTTTTGAAGGGAAAGGCTGGGATTTTCCTGCTGCTTGTCAGTGCCTCCCCCTTTGACTAGTTTAAAAGCTTGCCAATGAAGCATTTAAACTGATTGCTCAAAAGACTTGTTCCCTTCCTGGACAGATGCAGACCATCCTGCCAGTATAGGCTGGTGTCCCTTCAGGTGGAACCCCAGTCCCCAATGAAGCCAAACCCCTGTGCTCTGCACCATTTTTTCAACCATTCATTAAACTGCATGGTGCTAATTACCCTCACCTCCCCCATGCCTTTGACAGGCAGCACCTCTGAGAAGGATACTGTGTGTGCTACTTGTCTTAGGACCCTCCCCAACTCTGCAATGTCCTCCTGCACTGCTCTAATCTCATGATGAGCCAAGTCATTTGTCCCTAGGTGGACAATTACGTCCAGCTCAGACTCCCTTGCAGCTGTTCTCGTGATCCTGAGGATGCGCTTCCTGTCCCTCCAAGCCATGGCACCAGGCAGGCACCTTACTTCAGTTTTCCCAGCTCCCCCAGTTCTATACCCTAATAATTGAGTCCCCACCAGGACGCTTCCTTTCCTTTTGATGTCCTCTGCCTCCTTCCTGTGGGCCTCCCTTGTACAGTTGTCATCAGTCTTCTCTGTGGTGATCCATAGGGAGCTATGCTCCCCAGAATGGTGTATGGATTGTGGAGTGGAACAATTGACTGGGTGTGCCTCTGTTCCACCATCCTCACCCTCCTGAGCCCACTGTGGTCCAACTGCTGTGCTTTCTTCGCAACCTCTGAGGTAGTGGTGGTGGCGCTAGTGCTCCCTGGATGGGGGAGGTTCCCTTCCTACTGTCCAGTGTGGCCTGGGGGAAGGTTTCCTTACTACTGTCCTGTGCGGCCTGAAGATGGGCAACTTCCTCCCTCAGGGCAGATAGTTGTCTGCAAATAGGGCAGCATCTCAGCCTCCAGAAAGACTCCCGGAAGACTGCTGCCCCACAGCCATTACATTGCACTACTCCCCACATGTTTATCTACTTTTGTGTGTGTGTGTGTGTGTGTGTGTGTGTGCGCGCGCACGCATGTATGATTGGTTATATAGAAATATATGTATTATACAATGTGTATGCTTATATTGTCAGTGCAGTGTGCTAGAGAGGATATGACAGTGATATGCACCTTGCACTCTTTGAGGAAATGATGTCAGAACCTCAGGTATAAAGGAACTATTTCCAGGGGTGGGTGGGGTGAGGGGTGGAAGGGTTGGGCCTAAACTGTGCCCTCACAAAACAATCAGCTAAAAGCTCTCACCCACTGCAATGAGTGCCTTCCTGTCAGCAAGATGCCCTCAACAATTTGACAGAGAAAGTACCCTGCTAATCAAACAGAGAAAAATCCAGACATCCAAGTCAGACACAGGTAAACCTCTCCAGCCCCAAAACAGCCTGGTGGTTTGTTAGCCACAAAGGAAAATCAAATATGCAGTTATTTCAGCCCTTCTGAAGATGCTGACAAGATAAGCAGTTTTGAAAAACCCCTTCCTGAATTAAAAATTAAAATAATTAAACACAAAGCAATACCACTGTAAAAGTGAGGAAAACTTCTCTCAGATGTAAGCAAGAGAGAGAGATTAGTTACAGATATCTAGTCCAATATATAGTATATCCCACGCAGCTTCTCAGTTGTTTCAAAGCACACCCAGTACACAACTTGGAAGAAGATGGAGAGCTACAGGATGAGATAAACCAGGTACGTAATGACTTAGAAGTGGCTACTAGGGACAATCACGAATTGAGCACCACGTATAGAGTGTTGCAAAAGCAAAAGCAAGATGAGGTTGACATGGATGTTGCAACTGTGAGTCATGCTGAATGTAAAACCAAGATGGTGAAACTGCCATCAGCAGGAGGTTCTGGCTGGACATGTTAAGGTGATGGAGGCGTAGCCTGCCTTACACATGTCATCTGAAGGAGAGTATCAGATGATGACATCTCTCAATACAATCGCATGTCACACCCCTACTATGGCCCAGAGACCCCACCTAGCCATCCACAACATGGCGGCTCCCCACTACACCTTCACCATGTCATACATCATTGACGTTATGATGTCCATCATGGGAGACGCCAACAGGGCGGCCCCCATGAAGGGGGGGAGCAGGCCCAGGCCTGGTCCCAACAGCATCATCGATAGCTGTTATTAATGTGGAAGATAGGCAAGAGATAGAAACGATGATTGAAACTGCAATAGGCAATGTACCTCTTCCTGAGAGAAGTAAGTGGGCTATTAAAACCCAGATTAGGCAGCTTCTGCAGGAGGCTGGCACTCAGGGGGGTACTGTTCATACTGCGGCTGAAGCTGCAGCTCGGACCGCACTAGACGGCACCTGAGATAATCTACCTCTGCCTGATCGACCCAGTAATCCCCAACAAATGGCCTGCTCTGTTCAGCAAATAGCTGACAGTATCGGTCGGATGAATCCGTCCGACAACCTCAGCTGTCACTTAGAAAAGGTACATTCTAAATATGAGATGCTTAGCCTCACTGCAGAATACCAGGTCCAAATACTATGCCAAACCATCAATCCTAGTTTGTGGGCCAAACTCCCCGATGCCATCCGCCAGGATGGGAATGCCACCTTTGATGAGGTTGCAGCTGAGCTCATTTCTCTCACAGCCCAGGTGTAGTAGGAGTGATGCTTGCATACCCTGTAAAACAGAATGCAAAGGAAAGTCCAGCGACTTACCACCAGAGACTTTGGATGGCCTACTGAGCAGGAAAGCACTTGCCACAAGAAGCTGCAGATGTAGATCTTATTGAATATAAGACCCTGTTCCTTAGGAACATGATTCCAGCAGTACGAGAAAAGGTAGAGCCAACCACCTTCCCCAATATGGATAGGTTTGCTGACATCCTTCAGAAAACCGAGAGAGTTTACCAACTCTATATCCATGATCTGGGCTCCAGTTCCAAGAAAGTAGCCACCGTGGAGCCTGCTTCATTAGCCACGATGCCCTACGCTGTGGAAGGCAGCCCAACACCAACAGGCCCAACATCAGCAAGCCCCTCCAGCTGATAACCAACACCCCAACAGACCCATCAACAACAACCCACAACAGCAACAACAATGGGGTGGGAACCGGGATTGGCATAAGAATAAAAAGCATAAGGGTAAAGCTAAACCACAATAACAAAGAACTGGCCCTTCATATAGGGAGATAGCCGAAGAGAATCTGAAATTCTGAGAGCTCCTTGGACAAGTGCGCTCTCTAGTGGATGCTGTTCCCGCACAGGCCCTTGCGGTGGTACAACTGGCAACTCAGACCCCAATGGGTCATGGGGATACTGGAAGTGCAGACCCTCAGGCCCATACACGGCCTGAACCCAGAAGCTCCTCCCTATATAGCATCAGTGCAGCATGGTGAAGTGATTCACAGGAGTCAGGCCCAACCTTTCCATGCTCCCAGCAGTACAGATTGACAATTACAGGCCCCAGTCTGGATTGTAAACAAGCTAGTCTTGGATACAAATGGAAGGCCCTGCACTGAGGCTGAGGTCGGGGGCCGCCTACTATTAGTCTTGCTAGATACAGGTGCAGCTGTATCTGTATCTGTATTACATGATGAACATCCAGACACATCCCCTTGGTCCACCGGATGGAGGACCAACATGTCAGGAGTTGATGGTAATAGGCTACCTGCATACCGTTCTCTACCCCTACCGGTAGAGCTAGCCCGTCTAAAGGCCCCACACACTTTCCAACTAATGGTAATGCATGACCATCCTAGTATTATAGGAATTGACTTCCTTGTGCCACATGGCTGTGTGGTGGATCTAGCTATCATGCTACTGATACAGATTCAGGGTCAATATCATACCATTTTGATCCCTGATTCACACGTTGTGGCAACAATATCTGCCAATGACAAGGAGTATGACATCATAGACTTGTTCAAAGCTCATGAACTCTTCCCAAAGCTTCTCCCTGTTTTGCAATGACATTTGGAGGTGTTTGCAATTAACAAACATGACTGTGGCAGAATGCACACTGTCATCGAAGTGCCAGGCCCAGCACATGAGAGGCAAAGGCAATACCCTTTTCCAGCTGAGGCCTTGCCTTCTCTTAGAGAAACAATCAAGTCACTCCTCAAGCAAGAAGTAATCAGAACTTGAGTTTCCACTGCTAACTCTCCAGTGTGGCCTGTGAAAAAAACCCACTGGCACCTGGAGACTTACTATTGACTACAGGAAACTGAATCAGGTCACCCCCAGTTGTTCCCCAACTGTGGCATCAGCACCTGACGTGCTATGACTCTTGACCCCTGACCTGAAATGGTTCAGTGCCCTGGACATTTCCAATGGGTTTTGGTCATTACCATTGGCCCTTAAGAGTCAATACAAGTTTGCCTTCACCTTTGAAGGAAGACAGTAAACGTGGACTTGCTTGCCGCAAGGATTCTATAATAGCCCATCCCTGTTCCATCTGCATATGATGGATGCCCTCGAGAGTTTCTCTACTCCCCAATGTCTCTTGCAATATGTGGATGACCTGTTGCTGGCAACAGCCACACAGGAACAACATCTGGATCTCTTGGACGAACTACTGACTCTCATCCAGAGAGCAGGCCTGAAATGCAATCCAGCAAAAGCACAACTATGTCAGAAAGAAGTACTCTTTCTGGGTCTGAAAATAACTGACCAAGGTCAAAGCCCTACCTGGAAGAAGGTACAGGGATTGCAGGACTTGCCATTGCCTACCAGCATGGCAACTCTTCAAAGGTTTCTAGGTATGGTAAATTGTTCAAGAGATTTTATTTGTGATTTTGCTCAGAAAGCTGCTCCTCTGTATGAGCTACTCAAAAAGGACATTCCATGGACTTGAGACCCTATACACACCCTGGCTGTGATGTCACTGAAGCAGGCCTTGGCCTCCACCCCAGCTCTGGTCAACCCCAATCCAGCACTACCATTCAATCTGGAATGCACCACCTCTGACATTGCCATGTCAGCAGTGTTGGCCCAGAAGGTTCATGGCACCCTGAGACCCATTGAATATACGTCACAGCTCTTGACCTCAGTGGAACAGAAGTACAGCTTTTGGGAAAGGAACCTTCTGGCCACCTACTGGGCTGTCAAGCGCTTCCTGTATATCACTGGGTACTCTCCACTGATCATCAACACCAATCACACCCCAACCACCTTTCTGCTCTCAGACAGAGTGAAGGATGGGTCAGTCTCCAACACCAGACTGACACACTGGTCACTTCTTCTCCAGGATAGAGACTTACAGGTACACCCAGCAAAAATTCCATCTATGTTGGCTCATGGACTCCTTTTCCAAGGAGAACCCCATGACTGTACACTGCAGTCACTTGATCTTCCAGATCCAGGTCCTTTCCTCCCTGCCTCACCACAAATGCTTGATAACACCTCTTTGTGTCGTGTCTTTACTGATGGTTCAGCATCCTACTATCAGGGAGAACAAATCGCAGGGATGGGTATTCTAGTGATATACCCTTATGGGAATACTGTTAAAATATCTAAGCGCTGCAGTGTAGCATCATCACAGTATGCAGAGATGGCAGCAGTGGTCTGTGCCGTCGAGTTCATCCAACATGGGACTGAGGATACTATCAATTTTACAGACTCTAACTGGGTTTGTTGTTCTCTTATAGAATTTCTTCCTTTCTGGCAGAAGAACTCCTTCCTCTCCTCTGATGGCAGCCCAGTGAAGTACAAGGGACTGGTAATATACATACATTCACTGGCACAAACATTTTCACACAAACTCTATGTACATAAAGTCAAAGCCCATTCTCTCCATAACCCCTATCAAGCCTACAATGATACAGCAGACACCCTTGCCAAGGAAGGGGCCCGAGGGGGGGACATCTGGATGATGGACCATCCAGAGGCCAATGCAGCCATACAAATTGCAGCTATCAGGAAGAAACCTGAACCCTTTTCCCACTTGGACCTTTCAGCAGCCCAACATGTTGACACTGAACTCAAAGAAGTGTTCAGATTCTTTGACCAGAGTACCGAAGAGAGACTCCCCACACATAACCCCTACTGGAGGCATGAGGGTAAGTTACACTTGTCACCAGATGACAAGCTCACCTGGTACCAACCAGATGATTCCACCACCAAGTTGTGGATGGTCCCCAGACACCTGAGATATGAATTCTTGCACCAAGTGCATGATTCACCCACTGGTGGACACCAGGGAGTGGAAAATACCCTTCAATGGCTTAAGACCACCGCCTGGTGGCCTGGTGTCATCAAAGATGTTAAACAGTACATAGACAATTGTCTTGTTTGTGTGCAAAACAACCCCATCCCTACCAAACAAAATGCCAAACTCTTACCACAACGACACTCTGGTCCTTGGCATGCCATACAGATTGATTTTATTGGCCCTCTGACCAACACCAGCAGAACTAATGTTTGCTCTTGTGGTAACTGATCTCTTTTCTAAGTGGATTGAAGCTTTCCCGACTAAGACATGCACTGCCAAAATCCTGGTGGAACAGATTTTCTCCAGGTGAGGCCTACCTCTTAAGGTAGACTCTGATAAAGGAACCAGTTTTACAGGTGAGTTGATGAAAGAATCCCTTGAACTCCTTGGAGTTCAACAGAACTTCCACATACCTTACCACCCCAATCCTCAGGTCAAGTAGAAAGATCCAACAGATGGATTAAGCAAATGCTTTCCAAATTCATTGAGGACAATCCCAAAACCTGGGATTCCCTACTGCCGTTACTCCTTATGGCAATTAGGGGTACACCCTCAGCCACCACCCAGCTCATGCCCTTTGAGGTGATGAATGGAAGACAGATGAGATTACCTGAACACCTGTTGTTTGACCTGCACACCCCCACTGCAGACCATGTGTCTGCAGATCAATATGTGGAAAAACTCAGAAAAGACCTCATACACACACACTTGTATGCTTCCAACTGCATGGGCAAGGACCAGCAACAATCCAAAATACAGTTTGACAAACACGCACAAGAAGTGGATTGGCAGGTTGGAGATCAGGTAATGGTACTCTGATTTGTACATCCCACCCATTCCTTCTCCAATAAGTGGAAGGCGCATACCCCATTGTCAACAAGCTCAGTCTGGCAGTCTATTAGGTTAGACTCCTGCATAACAATCAGTTGACTGACAAATGGTTACATGCCAACCAGCTGAAACTGTATAAAGGAGCTTAATTACTTTTCCTCACCCCATTGGGCAGAATAGTACTAACTTACTAATCTTTGATCTTGCTTTTCAGATACACTGACAAGATGGCTATCTTGTTCCATTATCTCCTCATCTCAGGAGTTATCCCCTACGTCCAAGGCACGGTACCGGACCTCCTACCACACCTTGATCCTCCAGCATCTCCTTCAGAGGAAGTATCCATCAATATACCAGATACTGTAGTCTGATCACTGTAAAGGAAGGTTCCGATGCTTACCTCACTGCCTCGGTTGTTGCTCCTGATAAATCTACCCTTCAAATTGAGTGGCAAACCACATTTCAAGGACAAATCCTCCCTGTGGCCAAACTCTCCAAAGGAAGTTTCCAGGGTTGGCCCAATACTAAATTATCCCCAAATGGTTCTCTGTTCTTGTTACAAACTGCATTAAGACATTCTGGATTGTACAACATTACTGCCTTAATTGATCCTTCGTACTGTAATTCTTTGTCTAAGGATTCTGCTCAAAAATGTTGTGCTGTACACCACATGGCTTTGGCAGCCATGTATCTTTCTGTGTTACCACCCACTGATAAACAGCTTTTGTAATGCCCAAAACATACCCCTGGTCCCCGTAGTGGTCTAACAGCCACTGCCTCCCAGGTTCATTGATTAATAACTTACAGTTTATGCATATACCTGTTTTGTTTAATCTTACTTACTGGAATATAAAAGAATTTGGTATGTGTCACAATACTAATACATCAGCATTTTATAGTTCATTATTGCTTGATAGTTTAGCTGCATTTCAGATTCGTACATAAGACCCTATTGCAGGGGTCCATTCTACTGAACATAGAGGCAACTTTAGGAAAAGAGCCACTCCTGATGCTCAAACTCATAAATGTAAGACACGTGAAGTTGACAGTTCTGATGTCACAGGTGCAACAGGTACTGTCACAGGCCTTTTTGGTATGGCTATGTCTATTTGGAATAAAGCAGACATTGTTGCTATCAAAGCTCATTCTGCCAAATTCTCCACTGGTTTGGTTAACAATATACTACCCCCATTATTGCATGGTGTGGATGGCCTTAGTCAAGAAGAAAGATACACTGTATACAACATGTACGACATTGCTAAGGCATTTACTGATTCCAAATATAAGATTAACACACTCATACAACAAAACAATAAAGAAGCAGATAAACAATACATTGCTAGAGAAATCCTTTGCTCTGCTTATGGCTCATACATCATCACTACCATCAACAATCTCTTCCTTGATCTCGAATCTGGAAGGATCCCTGATATCATACATGACAGACGCATTTCCAAATGGTATTGTCCATGATGTAAAACCCCTGGCTGTATTGCTATGTGTATGCAACAAACTTTAACCATTCCTCTCTCCACAGTCAGGAATTTTGGGTTTGTAACCAGTCACCCTAATACTGATCCTTGTTTCACTACTAAGAAGTGTTCCATAAGAGATACTATGTTTGTTTCTTTTACTGTTTCTTTACCACATTTTGATCCTACTACAGCCTTGTTTGACAAGCTTGCACTGGTGCACTCTATTGGGCATTTTGACGAAGACATCTACAGAGAACACCTGGATCTACCACCTCTACTGGTTTTCCATCCATTCCTGGACGCCTGGGTGGCTCCACACATGGACTGCTGTGCGAAGAAGCAATACATTTACTTGTGCCGATGTGATGTATTTGATGTTATTCAACCTGTTTGTGGTTATTCTCCAGATAGCATTGATTGGACTTTTACCATGGATGATGACATCACCAAGAATGGCACGATTCCTTGGACTCGACTTTGGCTCTGGATACACTCTATCAATCATATCGTGAGGAGGTTCATCACCTGTCAACACGGATTTCGAAGACGGCCTACACCTGCCCTGTCCAGCTGCAAAAGTGGAGACTCCCTACTGTTCGCTCTCAGTATAATTTTGATGGGAAGTATTGTGTGGTAAATAACTTTAAAAGCTATACTTATGGATCTGTGACATGTGTTATTGATAACCCCAATTTTTGTTTTGTCCCCACCAAAAGACTGTCATTGGACATACCGTCATAACCCCCGTCCCCCTCCTAGATGCAGACATCATTGATGGTAACCTCAATTATCTGCTCACACTGTCTGAATACTTACCATATTTTAATGTACACATAGACACATTCACACTTACATTAAAATCACTTTTAGACAAGAAAGACTCACACCTCATCCACATTAGCAATAATATGACCAAGGCCAATAAAGCTATCATCTCATTGATTAATGATGGTAACATGTGTGACACATTGACTAACACCTAGTTGGAAATTACTTTTAAAGGTTTTGTTATTATACAAGCATTTTTAATCTTTATTTTGATTATTATGCTCTGCTGCCTACGGCGCACACTGTGCCAACACCGTGAGCAGCTCGAGTTCCTTTACAAAGCTCGTGCATCGGGTTTGTAAACGACCACTGCTCTCTGGCCTTTCCCTAGATTTGCCTGTGTTGCCCTTGAAGGCAACAAGGGGGATGTTACACAAGGTCCCTACACCCTAATTGGTACCCTCAGAGGTACACTGTAGACAGCTAGCACTTAAGTATAAGTTATACTAACATATAGGGCTAAGGGCATCTACCGTACAAGAGTAGATGTCAGGATATGTACGCGTATTGTTGTAATACACTTTGCTTGCTAATATATATATATATTCTTCTATGTATTTTCTGTGTATTTCTTTTGTGTAAGATGCCAAGGCACCTGTCCTTGGAATAATTATGATATGTAAGTCGGCATTGCCACATTTTGGTGATTTGTACTACTACACTGAGTTATGTAAGACTCTGTATAAGAACTCTTTTGTTCACAAACTGATGACTATTACAAAATTGAATAATGTTATCTTGGACCGTGGAGCCACCTCTAATTTAGCCAATAGGGCTCATCTCTGTAACTAGAAAAGTTTCTGTCTTACAGTAACCATAGTAATTATCATAGGTATATAATGTGATACACTAGTCTTGTACCTGGGAGATCCCAAGAGACACAAAGAAACCTCGAGGTATAGGGAATGCTTAGCACTGGCTCCCAGTTCATATTGGTAAGAACTGCTTAGGCAACTGTGATTTTATCCTTTTGGTAGTAATAAACAGTTTATTACTCTTGTGCAATGTGTCTGTGATTACTTGCATTCCCAATATTGCCAAGAACCTGAAAGTGAGGTTTAGACCTCCTGACAGGACAGACTCATGCTCAGTGGTGGCAGTGGCTAACATCAGTCCCAGTGGTGGTGGTCCGGGGTGGTACACCACCTTTTAACAACTTCAGTTAAAACCTGCTAACATTAACCACATCATCATCCTCCTTATAAAGAAAGTTGCTCTCATAGTCATCTATGTCTGATGTCTGATCACTGGAAAATTCTTTCTCCATTGTGTCATCATCTACGCCAGTGGTGGGCTGTTTCAGGCAGCCACTGCCAGTGCCACCGGGATGCTCCATTTCCACATCACCAAAACCACCATGAGTAGGCCCAGGTACAAATACTGAGGTTGCAGTCTGTGCTGGTATGTGCCTCTCATTCATTTTAATGAATGTTAGCAAACTAACATTTGCAGGAGACAGGTTTGTCCGATGATCCCTGACTACTGCACCTGCTGAGCTGAATACCCTCTTAACACTTACACTGGAGGGTGGGCATGTGAGGTACTTCATGCCACTGCACTCAGCTTTGGCCATTCACTGACCATTCCACTCCAGTACAAAAGAGGATCTTCAGTTATTGTCAGATGCCTGTTTTCAGACAAATATGACTCAACCATTCTCTGAGCTGCACTAAGTCCAGTTGTTGATGCATCATCCTGTTCTCCCAAATCATTTATTTCACAAATACCCACTTGGGACAAAGCCTCCTTAAGCAGGTTGACGCCAGTCACTTTGGATAACAGACCACCTTGAACTGCTGCCCCCTTCCCCTTGCAGGATATGCTTGATAGTCCTACAGGTACACCTTCAGCTGAATTATGCTGCTGAGGTTTGCTGACCTTGGCACATGACTTCTGTGCCTCATGAACCAAGCGCACCAGTTGACCATTGATATTTTTTACCTGTTCAGGCCCTCCCTCCAGTACTGATGCAATTCCACGTTTGTATCGTGGGTCCAGCATTGTTGCTATGGCAGTGTTGTCACTACGCTGAATGCTCACAATGTGATGATTCTGGTTGAATACTGTCAGCATGTGTTGCAGCAACATACTGCTACCACCGTCTCTGTCAACATCAAGGCTATGTTGTACATTCACCAATGTCTAGGAGATCACGTGATGGTCTGGGCTTGCTAGCTGCTACTTCCCTTAGCTCCCGCTTCCCCGGCTGATAATCTAACTTCATCAAGTGCTTTGTAGCTGGTAATTCGGGGTATCCTCTACATCACTATATTCCTGCTCATCTAACGGAGCTTGTTGGCTGTTTTTTCGGTAGCATCTATTGTTTTAACATGCACAGATGGAGGCTGAGATGAAAACGGCCTTACCCAGACACACGCCCCCAGTCTCACCTGACAAACAGGCAAAGAAGGTAAAACCTCTCCAGCAACTATCGGCTAAACAACCGACTACATTGGCGGCATCAACACCGCTTTCAGAAGACAGTTTTTTGCAAGAGTTGCAACCTTTTAAGGAAGCTCCTGGATATCGCTGCTGATCTAAAAAATATTCGTACTGAAATGGCTGAACTCAGAACTCGCACGGCAGACACAGAGGCTCGCACCTACTCTCTAGAGGCCTGGAGGGACAGGACGGATCCAAAATTACAAAGCTCAGACAACAAATCTCTAAACTACAGCTCAAAACTGAGGATCTAGAGGGGTGCAGCAGGAGGAACAATATTTTGATCTTTGGCTTACCAGAAGGAGCAGAAGGTCCCTCTGCAATTTTATTTACTCAGAAACTTTTCACCAAGATTGTGGGCCCTTCTCCACATAATCCTACCTACTTAATAGAAAGGCGCACAGGTCTCTCGTCCAAAACCAGAGAGAATGCCTCCTCGCCCGATGATCATTCGTTTTCAACTATCTTGAAAACAGCTCATTTTGACCAAAGTCAGAGATCTACAATCTATACAATGGGAGACCAAGCACCTAAGAATTACTCAGGATTTGCCACTAGAAACCCGACGGAAAAGAGCCTCCTTTCACTCCATAGTCAGCAAGCTGATAGCTGCCAGTATTAAGTTGAGCATGGCATACCCAGCACGTCTGCAGGTTTTGGTGGATGGAGCATGGCTATCATACGACTCGGCCGAACAGGCCCAAGCCAATCTCTGCAAGAAGTTGCCTGCATTATTTCAATCTTAGGATGGCACTCTCGCTTTCTTGCTATCAAAGAACTGTTTACTCTGACTGTACCTTTTGCTATTTGGCTGGCTTACCAATGAGGAGCTTGTTCTGAGAGGCGTCTTTGGGAGGGAGTTTTTCTTCAGTGTGGTGGAGGACGATGACCGAGGAGAGAGGCGGAGGATGGCCTGTGGACCCGGAGGACTCTGCATGGCAACGAGGCACCATTTTCCCTCGGATCCCCTTCTCTTGATGCCATTTGTTTCCAGTGGGGACTCTTTCTGACCGGACAGTTTGGCCCGTTTCCAATATGGTTCCCCAGGGGAACACTTGCATATTCGAGAAGCTGCCTGTTATTCATTTATCTTTTGACAATGATTCTGTCATTATGATATGTATATAATTCTGGAAAGACTCATGTTACCTATTCTCCTGTTCACTATCCAAACTATTCTCAGGGGCTGTCTCAGTTTCTTTCTTTATTTCTTGATTTCTGGTACTTAGGGAGATAATTATGTTCGATTAATATATTGGTGTTTGTCCCTCTCGAATTCTCTCTCTCTATAGGACTTCAGTCCTTTATTTTCCTTATTGTTCGGTCTCTCTCATTATCTCACCACTCCTCTTGATATACCTATCTCTGGAACTTTTCTCTGCACTCGATAATCTTGTCTACCATACGGTCATATTGCTTATTTACTAATTTTGTCAGAGAATGTGGAGTTGAATTTACTTCACTTCTGGTTTTCGCTAGGAATAAGAAGTATTATATGGAGCATGCATGTAGCTTACATATTGCTGGGGTATTCCAGTTTGATTTGTAGATTAAACCCAATACACCTTTTTTTTTCAGAGGGCGGGGGGTGGTAGGGGGAGGATTTGGGCTGGAAAGTAACCCACCACACGTCCTGAAGTATGGGGGGTAGTACTCTAATTACTCTTGCTCCTTGCTCTATTTGGTTTGGTATTCTGGGGATCCCTCTTGGCATGTTAGACTGGTTTGCATTAATACTCAAGTTGGGGTCAGAAGGGTACCCAGAGCAGGCTTTTATTACATTTATTATATTCTATCAGGTTAGTAGTATTGAGGATAGTTATAATGGGGTACTTGTGGGCTCTCTACCATTTAACAAAAAGGCAGCTTCCTTAATGGTGTCAAAGCTAGGTGGTGGGATATTTGTAAATAGTTATTTGGGGGATTGGGGGTTGGTAACTATGGTGTTCCATTGTTCTCTATTGTTGATGATGGGGTTTCCACGTATCTTGCAGTTGTCATCATGGTCAGTAGCATCCTCTGGGGTTCCTCTTGGGTCTTGTGGGAATACCAATTTAATAAAATGTATGTATGATTGGTGGGGGAGGGTTTAGCGGTGCACTCTCATAGTATATTGTTTTGGTTATGCATTGTTCGGTATAATACCCAATGGCTACAGGTTTGAAATAATTTATATCTTGGAATGTAAGAGGGGCTCATGATCTCAACAAGAGAATTCAGATCTTAAAACACTTATCATTGCTGAATGTCCATATCTCTTTCATTCAGGAAACTCATCTGCTCCCTGGGGAAATGGGGGGTTTGTGTAGACTCGGGATTGGGCAAGTTTTTGCTGATGGTAACTCATCTGTCAGTGGTGGTACTGCTATCTTAATTCACAAGGCGATAGCCTTTCAACCCAAAATAACAATCACTGATCCACGGGGAGATATTTTTTAGTCCAAGGATTATTGGACTGCACTGAATTGGTCCTGGGGAGTGTGTATGGGCCTGTGGGAGGAAATCCTATATTTTTTCAGGAATTATCGACCGAACTACAGAAGTTCTTGATGTTCCCCTTAATCCTGGGAGGGGACTGGAACCTGCCACCCACACAAGATTTGGATAGATCTAATTCCTTGCCTAAGCCCCTTACTCAAACCCAAAGGGCTCTTGCCAAATTTCTTGATACTAACAGATTGTGCATTCTCTGGCATCTCTTAAACCCTGAGACCCACGCTTTTTCATTTCACTCTATGGTGCATTCCACTTGGTCTCGGCTGGATTATATCTTACTTAGTCATTCTGTCATACACGGTCTTAATGATTCCGCCCTAGAACCAATTGTAATATCGGACCATGCTGTAGCATGGGTCACAGTTATGTTAAATCAAAACCTCCAAAGGGACTCAATATGGCGTTTAAATATGAAGCTTCTAAAGGAGGATTACATCAGTACCAGGATCTCAGACATGATCCAACTTTTCATTGCAAATAACCAGGGTTCAGTTGCTAGGATGGACCATGAATGCTGTGCCCTAAAATGCTTTTGCAAGGTGAGTTTATTAGGCTCTCCTCCACTCGTAAATGAAAGAGACAGGCAGCTACTATTTCCCTTCTGGGTCAGATTTGCACACTTGAGCATTCTCTTACCTCTTCCTCTTCTCCTGATGTGCTAAAATCTTTGTTGAATTTAAGGAATCAATATTCTCGTCTAATACAGGAAAAATCAGAATTTCTTATTTTCAGAACTAAGGCAAAATACATACAATAGGAGGAGAAGGCAAGTCATCTTTTGGTGCTGCATCTAAGGGAACTAGAGGCATCCAGATTTATTCCTTCGATCAATGATTTGGATGGAATCCCTAAAACACACCCAAGAGACGTAACTGCCATTTTTAGGCAGTTTTATCTTTCCCTTTATTGCCAGCATCTTGTATCCCCATCTCAGGCCGAATTATTTGAGTATTTATCTGCCTTACCATTACCTACTCTCTCTCCCTCACAACAAGCTTGTTTATCAGCTCCTATATCTCTTTAGAAAATCTTGTCTGCTATCCATAAGCTTGCCTCGGATAGGGCCCCTGGTCCAGATGGTTTCCCTTCGAACTTTTACAAAGTTTTTGCTAAAGATCTTGCTTCCTACTTATTATGTTTATATCAATATATGCTCTCAGGACAGGCTTTAGATCCATCTCTATTAGAAGCCTCTATTATCCTTCTTCTCAAACCAGACAAACCACCCCAATCTCCTGTAATTATCGTCCCATCTCTTTGTTAAACTGTGACATTAAAATCTTGGCTAAGACACTTGCTAGCAGAATTGAACAGGTTTGGACTCCACTTCTTAGCCCAGAGCAATTTGGATTAGTGTCAGGTAGTACACCTGCTGACCACCTTCATAAATTGGAAAGATGGGAGGAAATGGGGAGGGTGGTGATTTATGTAAAGAATGGCATTAGATGCACAAGGGATGAGGGGAGGAGGGAGGACAGAGGCATTGTGGATGTAGTTCCTGGATTCAAGGGTGGAAACTGAGACTAGAGGTGGTATATAGGCCATCAGCACAGTCCGAGGAGTTGGATAGGGAGTTGGCAAATCAGATTCAATGGGTATGTGGTAAGGGGAACATGGTGATCATGGGCAACCTCAATCTACCTGGGGTGGATTAGGGAACCCAAGCCACCTCTAGCGCCAGGTAACAGGTGCTTCTGGATGCTTTCCAGGAGAGCCATCTGGTGCAGATGGTTGGTGAAACAACCCAGCTTGGTAATAAATTGGACCGATATTATCAAATGGGGAGACAGTGAGGGAGCTATGGATGGAGGACTTACTAGTTGGGAGTAACCACTTTTCAGTGTGATTCACACTCAACATGAGCAGGGAGACTGTGGCGTCAGCAATAAGGGTAATGGACTTCAGATGGGTGGACTATGGGAGAATGAGGGAAATACTGAAAGGGCATCTTGAGGAGATTAGGTCGGAGATGGACACACAACTGAAGTGGGATATCATAAAGTCTGGGCTGAGGGAAGCTACTGAAGCGTGCATCAGGACTCTGAGCAAGAAGACCAGGGATAAGGTGCTATGCTGGATGACCAGGAATGTTTTGGAGGGGGTGAGGGCCAAAAGGGCAGCTTTTAGGAGACTGAAAAGAACCGGGAGGGAGGAGGACAGGGAGACATACACAAGGAGGTTTAAGGAAATAATGAAGTTGGTAAGAGGGGCCAAGGCCTCCAAGCAGCTGAGGCTGGCTCAGGGCATCAGGGAAGGGGAGAAGGAATTCTACAGATATGTAAGGGAGAAAAGCAACTGCAGGGTAGTCCGGATCAAGAAGGATGGGTGGTGGGTTGAGAAGGAGGAGGAACAGGCCGAAGCACTGAATGAATACTTCTGCTCTGTGTTCATGACAGAAGTAGGAGGCCTGCTACCTCTGTGGACTGGGAGGGTGGGGATGAGTGAGGAGGAGGTGACTGATGGGGTGATTCGGGAAAGCAATGTATTGGAAGGTCTGAAGGCACTTAGGGTGGATAAGGCACCAGGTCTGGATGGTAATCACCATAGGTTGTTGAGGGAGATAGTGGAAGTGTTAGCAGGGCCACTGGCTGACCTGTTCAACACCTTCCTGGAAACTGGGTGCACACCACAGGACTGGAGGTTGGCTCATGTGGTGCCTATTCACAAGAGCAGCCCATAGGATGAACATCTGGCATATTCAGGGCCCCCATCAACAATATCTCTCCTTTTTCTGCCATTTTAAGGATACCTTCTATCATTTCCTTGTCATTTCCTCCCCAGAGATGGAGGTCCGTATACAACCCCTGTGCAAATTGTGGTGCCATTGCATGTCTCCAAGTTGACCCACAGTGCTTCCTCTCCTCTTTGTTTATCCTTTTGTTCTGTTGCTTTGATTCCTTCCCTTATGTAGAGAGCTACTCCTCCTCCTTTATTACCCTCCATGTCCCTCCTGTAGATCGTGTACCCTGATATGTTTACATCCCAGTCATGGTTCTGTGTGTACCATGTTTCTGTGACTGACACAATATCGGGATGTTCCTCTTCCATCAAGGCCACTAGTTCAGGAAGCTTGCTACCAGGACTATGGGCATTGGTACTCATTACTCTTCACTTTGTGATGGCTTTACCTCTTGTAGCCCCATCCCTGCTCTTACTGACTTTGCCTTCTCTATTTAACCCTGTCCTGCTCCCTACTAGCCCTTCTACCTTGATCTCTACCTCACTAAGTACCTTGTTTTGTAGAGGGAGGATGGGAATTCCCTGCTTCTTATCAGTGCCTCCCCCTTGGCTAGTTTAAAAGCTTGCCAATGAAGCATTTAAACTGATCTCTCTCTCAGGAGACTGGTTCCCTTCCTGGACAGATGCAGACCATCATGCCAGTATAGGAGGGTGCCCCTCAAGGTGGAACCCCAGTCCCCAATGAAGCCAAAACCCTGTGCTCCACACCAGTTTTTCTGCCATTCACTGAATTGCATGGTGTGGAGTAACCTTGCCTCACCCATGCCATAGAAGGTAGCACCTCCAAGAAGGATACTGTATGAGCTACTTGTCTAAGGCCCCCTTCCCAATCCACCTACTTCAGTACGCACTGTTAACTCTTTCAAGATCATGGACAGAGAACTTATATAGAAACATAGCATCTGTTAGCAGAAAATGATTGCTTGACCACTCAGTCTGCCCAGGTTTTCCCTGCCTAATCTGCCTCCACAGACCTTAACTGGTTTCCAGCCGGTTTGTTGCTCTGATAAGTGTTTTGATCTGTGATAGTTTTGTATTTTTAAGTGTCATTTTCACATGATGGTGATTATTGTGGTAGCACTCTGAATCTGATTGGTTGATTTATTTTATTTTGAAAACATCACCTGCACCATGATTATCTAAGAATGCACTTTTTGTGTGACTCCACCCCTGATGAAGAGCTCTAGCCCTTGAAGTATCCATGCATGCGCATTGTGCGCGGGACTGCCATTATTAAAAATGAAATATTTATTTACATAATATGGTCTCTGAGCCCGATCTGCCCAAAAAGCAGACCAGGGACCATGCATCCCGCATTCTGCAGCATGGCAATCATCCCGGTGCTTAGCCCAGCCCAGAATGGGCCAAGCAGCAGGGAAAAACAGCCATAGCCACAAGTCACATGGGAAGCCATCAAGCTCGACTCCCACCAGAGCCACAGGACCCAGGCAGCACCAAGGGGAGAACATGGGGAGCACGGAACTCCACCTAAGGTAAGCCCACTTTGGGGGACTTACATATGTTTTGTGGATATTAAGGCAGCATTTGATTCGTGAAATAGAAATAAACTTTGTCCCCAAAAAAATAGTTTCTTTGCCTCTTCATAGCAAATAAACGGTTAGGACATTTGGACTGAAATTTACAGGATGGCAAGGCCTTGTCCCGCAGATGTGCCTTTTGCTGGTTTGCTGAAAACATTTACACAGGTTCCATAGTTATAGCACTCTGAAGTTTTGGAATTTCCCATAAGACAACATTGTGGCACCCATGCCACCTTTTGGCATCTATATCTTGAAAACAGTTCGAGATATGGATTTTCATTTAGTGCAGCTGCATGCATGGAGGTGGCCAGGTCATGAATACAACTGTGAAGGAATGTTTTCCAAAGTTGCTATGGTTACTAAGATATTGCCACATTTGCAGTACCAGGGTTACTTGGAATGTCTCTAGGCATGCACTATGTGTCGGTACTTATGGGTAGGTGGAAGCATGGGCCGCTAAACTGGAAGCACAGGGCCCTCCTGCACTATGCCTCTACAGTTATGGGTGGGTGGAGCGCAGGGCCCAGAGGGCCTATACTCCCACATATAGTATGCATATGAGTAAAATTACACTTTCTCAAAAAGAAGAGAAATTCATTTAAAAAAACTCCATTTTAATGCAGCAGTTAGGGTTGATGCCACACCAACAAAAGTCTGAAAATTTGATGTTAGGGTTACCAACCCTACCACCCCACCCCCCCGCACACCAACAGGCATCAGGACGTGTGCTGGGGTCATCAACTCTCACCCCATTTTCCTATACTGTACCATCTCAGCTTGTTTACACATGGAATGGGATGAGCGTTAGGCCTGATGACCTCAGTGCACACCCCGATGCCTGTTGGTGTGTGGAGGGGGGTGGGGGGTAGGGTTCGTAACTCCATCGAATTTCCAGACTTTTGTCGGTATGGAATCAATTTTAACTGCTGCATAAAAACAGAGTTTTTTGCAATGAATAAATAATATAGACAGGTTTGTGGATATGGCTGTAATAAGGTTACAGGATACAGCAATACAAGAAGATCTAGAAAGGATTCATGACATACACACATACAGATTATATTTGGATAGCACAATTTGTTGAGGGTACAGAGAAATACCTACAGTACTACAATGTGAAAGTATCTGCCACAGAAATATTTTATGCATATTGAAACTAGATATCATTGGAATCTTCCATTATAATGCAAACAGGTGTGGTAAGAAAAGGAATAATGACAAATTTAATTGCACTAGTAAACAACTATAAGGTTTTCTCCATGCTATCTTGGAATGTGAGTTGTGAATAGAGGAAAGAAAAAGGTTGATCACTCCACTGCTCCCAAAGAACTATGGGATTTTGGGTCTAGATCCCAGGATATATTTATTGAGGCTGGATCAAATAAAAATAATGTATGGAATAGTCAGATCCTTAGGATAAGACAGAGTTAGCTATCTACTTCAAACATATGTATTTATGGTATGGCATAATTGATTGTGCATTTTATGATTTGGTGGCTGTGTCAGACAATTTTATTGCATGTTCTTTTAATGTATGAAATGTAATAAATCGTGTGTCATTTTATATGTTTATAAAATAAATAAAACTTGAATTTGAAACTTAAAACAATTGACACATACAGTACTTCCTTGCTTTAACTGAGAGGTTCTAATATTCTTGTGCTACACTGCTCAGCTATTCACTTCCTAGTGAAACAATGCGTCTAACTACTGCAACAGGTAACCTCCTGCACTAGCTGTCTCCCAAACCCATATTTTTTTATTTGAATCTCCCAGACTTGTGTCCGTTGTCAAGACCAGTACCCCCTCATTGGTACAAGTGCAGCAGATCCTAAATATGTAGGCATTCCTTGTCCCCAGAATGTCTTCTAAGTTGCCAATTGCCAGGAAAAGAAGACCCTACCTCTTTTAACAGAATCTTAGAAAAAGTTAGTTTATCTATATAAAATAGATATAGATAGGGTGCAGTTGGTGCAAAGGAGGGCAACTAAGGTGCAGGACCTGCATCAGAAGCCCATGAATAAAGGTTTAAGGATTTAAATATGTACTCCTAGAAACAGGAGGGAATGGAGGGATATGATAGAGACATTCAAGTACCTTACAGGAATAATCAAGGTAGAGGAAGGAGCATTTTCCAAAAGAAAAGATGCTGAAGGACAAGGGGTCACAATATGAAGCTGAAGGGGGAAGGCTGAGAGGAAACGTATGGAAGTACTTCTTCATGGAGAGAAATTGAATGCTTGTAACAGCCTCCAGCAGAAGTGGTGGGGGCTAAAACAGTCACAGGATTTTAGAATGCATGGGATAGACACAAGGGAATCTTAGCAACAAGGGGGTGTAAACTGGAGTCCAAGCAGGGTCTCCAGAGGCACTATAGGTAGAGAATTTAGGGTACACTAGGTGGGCCAAATGGTCCTTATCTGCGGACAACTTCTATGTTTCTGTTTCCATAAACACAGGAACAGATTTTGTCAGCAGAAAAGGACCTTTGGGCCCATCCAGTCTGCCCCTTGTCCCTGCCTTTTCTGTCACCACTGACCTTAGTTGGTCATAAGTGTCGCTCCTTCCCCCATTGCTCTTCTTAATATACTCCTGTGCCTATTCCATGCATGTTTCAAGCTCCCCACAGTCTTTGCCCCCACTACCTCTTCTGGCAGGCTGTTCCAGCCTTCCACCACCCTTTTTGTGAAGAACTATTTCTGCCCATCTCTCCTAAGTTTCTCCCCTTTAGTTTTATTGCATGCTTCCTTGTTCTAGTGTCTTCCTTTCCCTGAAATAGGCTCTCCACTCGAAACTTGTTCATGCTTTAATAATTTGACTGTTACACTGATTACTTTGTCATGCAATGTTAATACTGCCGTTCTGCTAATACCCTGTACTGTGTGTATATTCTTTTGAGTATTATGTTAACCTTTGCTCTTTCTGTATATTCCCTGTAATCTCCTGGGTTGCACCTAAAAATAGGCATATGTTTGTTAGTGTGCATACCTGGTCAACAAAAGCTAAATAAATAAATGCCTGTGAGGTACTTGTAGGTTTCAATCATGTTCCTTTTTATTCTTCTCTCTTCCAGGGAGTACATGCTGAGTTTCTGCAGTCTCTATTCGTATGGCTTTTTGTGCAACCCATTCACTATTTTGGTTGCCCTTCCCTGTACCGCCTCTACACTTTCAATGTCCTTGTGGAGGTGTGGCCTCCAGAACTGGACACAGTACTCAGGTGGGATATCACCCATGAGTACAGAAGAAGCACCACCTCCTTCCTCCTGCTAGAAATTCCTCTCCCAATGCACCCTAGCATCCTGCTAGCCTTTTCCACTGCTTTGTTGCACTGCCTAGCTATCTTGAAGTCATCAGATATGATGACCTCTAGGTCTCTTTCTTGCTTGGTGACTGTAAGTTCCACTCTCCTCATATCATACACAGCCCCTGGGTTCCACATCCCTAAATGCATAAACTTGCACTTTTTGGCATTGAAGCCCAGCTGCCTTTCCCCAGACCATTTCTCTAGTTTCCTCAGATCCCTTTGCATTCCCTCTACCCCTTCTTTAGTGTCAAGCCTTTTGCAGATTTTTGTATCATCTGCAAAGAGACACACCTTCCCTTCCAGTTGCTTTGCAATGTCTCTTATGAAGACTTTGAAGAGGACCAGTCCCAGCACCAAACCCTGTGGCACCTCACTGGTCACTCTTCTGTCACACACCTGGCTACTATTTATCACCCCCATTTACCTCCTAGCCCTTAACTAGGTTGATATCCAGCTTGTCACTTTCTTCCCCACTCCCAGGCTGCTGAGTTTCTTAACTAGCCTCCTGAGTGGCACAGTGTTGAAAGCCTTACTGAAGTCCAGATAGGCCATGTCCACTGCTCTCCCTTGATCCATCTCCATTGTAACCCAGTCAAAGAAATCTATGAGATTAGTTTTACATGACCTCTCCCTTGTGAAACCATGTAGATGGTGGTCCTGCAGCCCTTTTACCACTAAGTGATCCACTAGCCTCTCCTTCAGCAGTGTTTCCATAACTTCACTACCACTGATGTGAGACTGACTAGCCTGTACTTGTTAGTGTCCTCCTTACTGCCACTACTGTGCAAAGGGACCACATTGGCCTTCTTCCAGTCCTCTGTAACTTGCCCCATTTCCACTGACATGCTAAAAGCACTGCCAGAGGAAGCCAGCTCCATGCTCAGTTTCTTGAGGACCCTTGTATGAATTCCATCCTGCTCCACCCTCAAATTCCTCCTTTAAGGCTTCAAATCCTTTCTGGACCCTCTCCACTATGAATGGACTTGTGACCACTCCCCTCTTCCTGGTGCTTACTGCATCATGCTAGCCCATCCCCGACTTTGAAGACCGAGCAGAAGTAATTGCTTAGTATTCCCACTTTCACTTGATCTTCCGCTGTGCAGTTCCCCTACCCTCATGTTTCACATTATCCCTCCATTTACCTTCCTCTTCCCCCCACATACCTGAAAGAGATATTGCCCCCTTTTGACCTCTTTAGCTACTTTCTCCTGTTTGTACTTTAGCTGCCCTCACTCTTCTTCCTGCCTCCCTTTGTTTTCCCATATATATATCCCTGTCTTCATCCTTCTAGGTCTCCTCATACTTTCTAATTGCTGTTTTCTTCTCATTCACTGTTTTGCCACCTATTTGGAGAACTATAGCTGCCTCTTCTTCCTCTTTCCCTTGCTCGCTTCCTTTAAACAGCATGCTATTGCCTGGGTTATACCCTCGTTAATCTGTCTCCATTGAGCCTCCACTCCCCCTCTGCCTCCCCCCTCCCCTTTAATGCAAATTCTGAGGCAGTTTCCCATTTCTTTAAAATCTGCCCTCCTGAAGTCCAGGACACTCATCTTAGTGTGTGTTTTCTCCTGTCCTATCCATATGTCAAACCACATAGTATGGTGATCACTTGTACCCAGGGACTACCCACTGTGACATCAGCAATACTGTCTCTGTTTATAAGTACCAGGTCCAGCACTGCCCAATCCCTAGTGGGTTTCAAAACCAGCTTCATGAGAAGTACCCCATGTATGGAATCAAGGATGTCCATGCCTCTTGATGTAGCTGTGGCCAGGATACACCAATTGGCATTAGAGATGCAGCAAATTTATAATCCACCAGTGAAGTTTTGTGTTAACTTACTGCTACGTGAAGTGGTAATTGGAAAATGCTCACTTCACCTTGCCATTATGACTTCACATTGTCATTCTGCCTTAACGCAAAGTAAGGTGAAGTGACAACAATATAGGCTGCCCCTCACACATCACATGGTTTACAGTACTGTAAGTCACATGCTTTACTGAGGCAGGAAGGAAATGAGTCATAAAAGCAGTTAGTTTCACTTTCTCCTTTCCAGTGGTAGAAGGAAGAAGCATTTTGTGTGTAGAGGAGAGTTTGGAGTGGCATATTTGTTCCCATCTTGTGAATTGACTAAAAATAAATGGCTTTTTTAAAAGCTAAATCCTTAGTTTTTTTGTATTTTTTTTTCAGTTCTTTTTTTGTGACTGATTTGTTTGTTTTATACGTTTTGCTTTTTGTGTGTGTGTGTGTCTCTGTGCGTGAGCATGTGTGTGAGACTGTGAGTGTGTGTGAAGCAGTCTTTCTTTGTGTGAGGCATTGGTCAGAGAGGGAATTAGTGGGCTGCTGCGATAGACCGGGAGGAGAGTTTGTGCCCCATGGGCAGAGGGAGTGCACATGACTGGGGGCAGTCGGGTGTTGTTGGACTTCTCCCAACTGTTTGGTCTTGCCTCCCCTCTGGAAGTAGCAGCACCACCAATGCTACAGGCAGCACATCCACCAACTCCGCCACCACCACCACCACCAGTAGCAGCTGCATGGGCTCCGGCAGTACCCCTCCACCATCTCCAGAGCCGCGGTGGTGCCCAGGTGCATGACAGTGCTGCCCGCAGTACATCTGCACCTCCTGTGCCTGGTCCCCCTGCAACTCCACAGTCTGGCAGTTTTAACTGTGTGAGGGGGACAGCACCATTGTGGTTTTTTATATGTGGTGTGCAGGTGTGTGGTCCCTGGGACACATTTGGGGACTGGTGGCCAGTGCTAGGAACAGCTGTATGTCTGAATAAATCTACTCACTTGATTATATGCTTGTCTTGGGATTTTTCTCCTGTATGTATCACTTCTTTTTTGTGTTTCTGTGCTTACTTTGCTACTAACAGTGCAGATCAATGGGAGTGGCTGTTTAGCACGTTAGTTCTTGTGTATCTAAATGGTTTGGCTTTGCATCCTACAAACGCGGCTGCAGTCAGCAGTCTCAACCATATGGTATTTTACTGGTTCCTGACAAGTGTTTGCACAACAAATTATAAAAATGAGTACAACTGGTAACTTTTTTGTGGCTTATCTCATTTTGGGGTTTCCATGGACATACATTCCGGTTCATTTGTCTGACACTCTGTTGGATATTTAGGCATTTAACACACTCAGAAAGACCTGTTAAAGCCTGAATATCTAAGTGAAAATAATGGAGCTGCTCATGTTCCTCACCAAATTGTGTTCAATGCATCCTTTATAAGATTAGCTCAGAGCTGGGGCCTGAAACTTGAAGCCTGAAGCTCAAAGTTTGAAAATTGATTGTAGTCATGATTGCAGTCCTTTGTTTCAGCTATAATTTATTGTACTTTCTCAGCTGGAATGGAATGAGTGAGGTGAGAGGTACACCCCACAGTGACAAAGTGGCAGTGACTGATACTACAGAGACAACAATGCCAGGTCACTGTAATGCTGGCACTGGACTCTGACACTGTATTCTGGGATCTTGCCTCCCTCTAATCAGTTCCAACTCAGAGCTGATTATTTTAGTATGTGGGGGGGTGCAGGGGCCCAGCCCCCACTTGGGGGTTTGGGGTGAAGCCCCCAAAGAAAACATGGAAGACAGTGACTACCTTTATGCTGACTGCAAATGCAGTCAACATAAAGGTTTCACTGTGACATCGTTGACAAAATTGTTGTCGCTGCATTTCATCAGATCCAGGTGAGAGATCCAGAAGAGCTTACAAGCTCAGAAGTGGATGCTGATGATACTGGAGGAATTGTCAATACATAACAAAGTGTCTTGTTTACAGTCACTGCAAGAAAGAATAAAAAGATGCCAGACATGGAGACTGCATCCCTCTATGGATGTCACAGTAGGTGAACAACCAGATAATATTGTTGAATTAAAATCAACTTTCACAAAACTTGAAAACTGTTAAAGACAGAACTGTCATTATATTATAACATCGATAGATTAGAGGGAGAGGATCTAACCAATAAGAGGGTTCCTTGTGGTATCCATTTGTAAATTAAACCTACCATGGGGATTGAAATTTTCCAACATAAAGTCAAATAGGAAAATGCTTTGGGGACTTGTTCAGATGAACTGATTACAATTTTAGTAAAAGAGGACAAACAGAATTATGATGATGTAAAAGAGCAGATTGAAACAACACCAAAAGATTTGGAACTTTTTAAAGCCCATCACCTGTTCAAAACTAAAGAAAAGGAATTGAACAACAGCATTGACTCACATGAAAAAGAAATTATCAAACATAAACAGACAAAACATGAGAGAGACTTAAAACATTACACTCTGGGACAGGTCTTTATCTGGGACAGGCCAACACACACTGCTAACAGAGGTCTCAATTCAAGCTGTAGCCACTCTAGAAATAGATGGAATAGGGGACATAGTAACTCAAGGAACTGGAGACAAAACAAAAAAATAAATAAAAATAAAAATACTAATACCAACACAGAAAGCACAGGTGGACAGACAGTGAAGATCCCCCAAGGAACAATTTCATCAACTTAACTGGATAGTGAACAACCTATAGTGAGTACATCTGCCAATAAAAGGACATATATTTTTTTAGAGAAGAAGGCCAAAGAACATACAGAAGGACAAGAAGAAGTAAATGAGGCAGCAAAACCCCCAACAGGAGACAAAACCAAAAGAACAACATGGTCTGTCTATCTGAAGAGCAAAAATAAGTTTTGACCTTAAGCTCATGTGTATTTAATGATGCTGAACTGAATGTTCTTCAGAAAGGGCTCTCTTTTGTACCTTCTTAAGTAAATAGGTTTATGTTACAGGTGGAGTTGTTTAAAATATTTAGAAAGATTAACCTCACTTTTTTCTTTGCACAAATAATATGGGGGATATTCTCTTCTGACTGGTGCAAATCAAGAATTGGACTGTGATGATCTGGGGGAGTTAATGAGCATACTACACAGTTCTGATGTCATGGGGGACATGGAACCTAGATCCCATTCTACCTCCATGATGTCTGAACATCTGGATATGTTAGAATTCATTTTTGTTGCTGTCCAAGGTGATGCTTTTGTGAATGATGTAACTAGCAATGTGACATGAGATGAGTTAGTCTAAACAGATGTTCTAAGTTTAGACCAAAGTAAATTTTTTGTCCGGGGCTTTTAACCCAGCAGTACAAATGCTTTAAAATGTGGTCATGAAAGAGACAGATAATTTATTATCTATCTCCAAGCCATCGGCCAAATCAGATAAGAGCAGAGACTTGTTGGAATCCTTGCAGGACACACTCCTGCACCAAATGGTGGATGAACCCACAAGGGGGTAGGCTATGCTGGATGTTGTCTTGACAAATGGGGACAGCATGGGAGGGGTAGAGGTGGGGGAAGGTTTGGGAGCCAGTGACCACCAGGTGGTCAAGTTGACCATCCGAGTGGCATCAGAATCAGACAGGTCAACCACTAGGGTACTGGACTTCAGGAGGGCAAATTTTGGGGGAATGAAGGACATCTTAAGGAGGGAACTAGAAGGGACTCAAATCTTAGGGGAGGTAGAGCAGCTGTGGGGTCAATAAAGGGAGGAGTCCTAAAAGCCACAGAACAATGCATCCACAAAATTAGCAAAAGGAAAGGGAAGAAACCCTGTGGTTCAAGGCAGGGTTAAGGAGGCCATCAGGAGAAAAGAAAAGCATTCAAAGCTTACAAATGGTTGCAAGGGTTAGAGGAACGTGTAGACTACAAGGAAAAGCCTGGTAGTAGGAAAGGCCATATGAAGGGCCACAGCAGGTATGGAGGACAGAATAGCTAGGGAGGTGAAAAGGAGGGACAGAAGATTTTTTAGATATGTAAGCAACAGAGGGAAAAGCAGGTAGGGGGTTCCAAGACTTCAGGGAGAGGGTGGGGTAATGGTAAAGGGAGATATGGAGAAGGCAACAAGGAACAATGCATCCACAAAATTAGCAAAAGAAAAAGGGGAAGAAACCCCTGTGGTTCAAGGCAGGAGTTAAGGAGGCCATCAGGGAGAAAAGAAAAGCATTCAAAGCTTACAAATGGTTGCAAGGGTTAGAGGAAAGTGTAGACTACAAGGAAAAGCCCGGGTAGTAGGAAAGGCCATATGAAGGGCCACAGCAAGTATGGAGGACAGAATAGCTAGGGAGGTGAAAAGGAGGGACAGACGATTTTTAGATATTAAGCAACAGGGGAAAAGCAGGTAGGGGTTCAAAGACTTCAGGAGAGGGTGGGGTAATGGTAAAGGGAGATGGAGAAAACCTGCTAAACAAATACTTGGTATCAGCCCTTATGGTTGAGAAGGAAGGAAGAGGGCCTGCATTAACCAGAAAGGGGAGGATGAGCAAGGAGGTGGACATAAGCACCTTCATGGAGGAGAGAGTGTTAGAGGAATTGGGAAAAATTAAAACCAACAAGGGCATGGTCCTGATCAGGTACATCCAAGGATACTTAGGGAATTAAGAGAGGAGCTGGCTGGACCTCTTGCCAGACTGTTTAACCTATCCATAGAATTGGGGAGGGTCCTGGGCAACTGGAAGCAGGTGGATGTAATATCACTATACAAGGGAGGGAGGGAGGAAGGATGAACCAAGCGACTACCACCCAGACAGTCTCACCTCTGTGGTAGGCAAACTAATGGAGGCTGTCAGAAAGAAGAGACTGGTTAGACACCTAGAGGAGGAAGAAGGGCTAATGGATGACAATCAACATGGATTCATGAGAGGTAGGTCATTTCAGACCAACCTGATTGAATTCTTTGAGGAGATAACAGAGGTGTATGACCAAGAGGAGTGGTGGATGTGGCTACCCGATTTCAGGAAGGCATTTGATTCCATCCCATAAGAGATTGGTAAACAAGTTGGGTAGCTTAGGGTGGGAGGTGCACTAAGGTGGATGATTGGCTGGGAGGAAGGATGCAGAGAGTGATGGTCAATGGGAGGCATTCCAGAGAGGTAATGGTGACAAGCAGGGTACCACAAGGATCGGTATTGGGTCCCATATTGTTTAATGTGTATGTAGGGGACCTGGCACAGGGTCTAAATGTATAGGCATGTGTCTGTTCACGGGCGATATGAAAGTCTACAACAGGGTGGACACTCCAGGGGGAGTGGAGAAGATGAAACAGGATCTAGCCAGGCCGGATGAGTGGGCAGAAAAACGGCAGCTGAGATTCAATGCATACAAGTGCAAAATAATGCACATAGGACAGCATAATCCTGGAGCTAATTATTGCACTTGTGGGGGGGGGGGGAATGCAGGCCATAGAGCAGGAAAAAGACCTGGGAATTAGGATCACTAGCAATTTTAAGGTTAGATACCAGTGTGAGCAAGCGGCTGGTAAAGCAACAAGAATGCTAGAATTCATTGGGAGGGGCTTTACAACAGGAAGAGAGAGGTGATCATGCCGCTATACAAAACACTGGTCCAACCACAGATGGAATACATGGTTCAGTTCTGGAGGCCTCACTTGCAAGGTGACAAGGACAGACTGGAAGGAGTCCAATGAAGTGTGACCAGAATGGTTCAGGGGATGCAAGGAAGGCCATATGGAGAAAGTCTGGATGAACTAGGTCTGTATTCACTGGAGATGAGAAGGGATAGGAGAGACATGGTTGAGACCTTCAAGTACTTGAAGGGAATAGGTAAAGTAAAGCAGGATAGTTCATTATACAGGGGGGCTGCAGCACTCACCACCTCAATGTGACAAAAGATGTGAATCTAGTTTTTTCAGAAGGTGTCCTTTTGTCACATCGAGGTGGTGAGTGCTGGAAACTTTCTTGGTATGGATTTCTGTTTTTTTTCTAATAGGCACCACCAAGTCCTAGTGCATATCCTGCAACTTTTAAAGCAGGGTCATATCTTGAAGCTAAGTAAGATCACAGCCACCAGGGGTCATTCACTCAAGCTGGAGGAGGACAAATTTTGGGGGGACATAAAGTAGAGTTATTTCTCACAAAAGGTGGTGGGTCCATGGAACAGGTTGCCACAAAGGTTTGTGGAAGTGGATACGGTGGGAAAATTCAAGAGATAATGGGATAACTATATGGAACTTGGTGAGAGAGGGTGGGGGTGGGAGTTAATGAAAAGGGCGGGGGGGGATATCTCTTTCAGGCAGACTGTATGGGACAAATGGTCTTTTTTTGCCAGCAAAATTCTATGATTCTATGATTATTTTCAAAAAGATGGCATAATGCTATTGGCAATCTTTCTGTCTCCGAAAATGAAGACCATTAACACCTTAAAGATCTTAAATGTGTTATATTTAAATAAGCAGACAAAGGCAGTGACATAGTTGTCCTTGATAAGGAGGACTAGAAGTTGAGACAAACAGACTCCTGTAGGACACACAGACTTATGTCATTCTAATTGAAGACCCTACACTACAGTTTCAGAATGCCCTTTTCTATCTAATAGATGATGCAGAGGGTTTTATTACAGGGATTGAGAGCACATTTCTGAAGGCTGAACACAGGTTACACTGACCATCTACTATCTACCAAAAACATAAAGTTTGAAAGACCCCATGGTGGCCTATCATCTCAGGCATAGGATTGATAACCAGAATCTTTTTCAGTTTTGTGTAATTTTTTTGAAACTCTTGATGTTAAAATTGCCCTCCAACACTAGAGTCTCTTTGCACATCCTGGAAAAATTAGACACAATAGCAAAGGGGTTTTCATTGGGTCATGGTGGATGTAAATTCACTTTATACTTGCATTCCCCACTGGTTTGGCATCAAGACATCGAAATTTTTAGACAGTACATTGTATCAAGATGCCCCCGTAAATTTTTCTTTGGATGCAGTAGAGTTTATTTCCACCATAATTATTTTCTATTTAATGTAAAATATTACTTGCAAAATAGGGGGACAGTGATGGGTGAGACTGTGCACTCACTTACACAAACTTATATCTGTGGTGGTGGGAGAGCAGGTATATTTTTAAGACAAGCAATCAGTATTCAGAAAAAAATCATATTTTGGAGTTGCTATATTGAAAGTCTGCTCATTAAGTGGCATGTAACAGAAGTGGAAGCACAACTCTATATAGATATCTTAAATGAAAATTGATAGTGTAAAAATAAACTTTTTGGATTTGACACTCACAGCATCCATAAATGGGTCACTTGAAACTGCATGTTTCAGGAAAGCTACTGCATGCAACTCTGCATTGCATACAGGAAGTGCAAACCAACCAACCCTTATCAGGTCAGTCCCTTATGGGCAGTTTCTAAAGTTCAAAAGAAACTGCTCAACAGAACAAATCTTTAAACATCAAGCTGAGGAAAATCTGAAATGGTTTTGTGAAAGGAGATATGAAATAGACTATTTGCATAGAGTTTTAGAGAGCAAGATCACAGGACAGGGCCACTTTGTTGATACTTAAAGCCAGGAAAATTTAAAAAATGCAGACAAAATGAATTTTGTATTGGAATTCAATTGTATTTCTCCAAAAGTAAAAACATTTTACTAAAACGTTGGTCACTTCATCAAAACACTGCAGTGTGCCTAATCTCTTTTCAGTCAGCTGAAAAGTTAACTTAGTAAGGCAAAGAACATAGGAGATCTAATTTTGAGTGCCACTACGTACCTGACAGCTCGTGTCCACATACATGGCTACTGAATGGCCAATCAGATGCTTTAAATGTGGTCATTTTATCATCTGCAAACATATGGGGCAGGAAAATCATTTACACAACCCACAAAATAATTTCTGTGAAAATCTTCGATGTTGTAAATTTTCCCCCACCTATATTCTCTATGCAGCACAATGCCCATGCAATCTGTTGTATGTTGGATGCACAATTAGACGTGCAAAGGAGAGATTTCTGTAACACCTGGGGACATCAGAGAAAAACAACCTGGGTAATCAGTAGTTCTGCACTAGGTGAAGCTGCATTATAGGAATCCGATGTCCTTCAGGTTCACAATATGAGAACATGTGAAGCCCTTTCCCAGAAAGGTGACAGACAGGTCCTTCTACAAAAAGAATCCAAATCAATATTTACTGTAGATACCCTTTCACCAAAGGGACTGAATAAGGACATAGACTTGAGTGTTTATCTGTAACTTTGTCTCTTATTTTTGTCCCCATTTATAGGTGGTGGTGTTGTTCCGATTAATTTATAAATGTCTGGCTTTTATATTTTCCTACATTTTTAACATACACAATGCCACAATTCATCTAAGTAAATGGAATAATTCTCAATACTGTAAAATAAATTATTCATCTGTGTACCAAACATTAATGCTGTTGATTGCCTCTTGGCAGATCGCATTAAAAGCTGGGATTGTGCAGAATAAAAATAATAATAAAATAAAATTACTCTGCTGTTTTATTTTTTAGTGCAACATCAAATTACCAGGCTTAACAAACTTAAATGTAGCTAAGTAAAAGATAGCTTCTGAAATATATAAAGGCTCTTTGTATTTTATAATGGTCTTTTTAAATAAATAATAAGCTGTAAGTTTGTTTAGGCAAAAGCTGATTTGTTGCACTAATAAGTGTTTTGAGCTGTGACAGTTTTTTGTACTTTTAAATGTAATTTTTACATGATGGTGGTTATTGTGGTAGCACTCTGAATCTGATTGGTTGATTTATTTTATTTTGAAACACATCACCAGCACCATGATTATTTAAGATTGCACTTTTTTGTGTGATCCAACCCCCTGATGAATAGTGTTGTACAAAACTGAAATATTTTGTGTAATCCCCATTGCAAAATATTTCACAGGTGAACAATGTGACCCTCCCCAGTGAAATGCAAAATTTCACCCAAGAAATGCTAATTTCACCACCCACGGGTGAAATTCCACATTTGAGAGCTAAGAGGGAACAGCTTGTTGAAAAAAATACATAAATAAATAAAAAGAAAGAAAAGTGTTTTCCCCCCTCCTGAAGACACCACATCATTGGTGTCTAGTGGTCTACCCCTGGCCCACAATAGGAAGAATCCCCAGATTCAGCCCATCCACATAATTTAAAGTAAAAATACATTTCCGTAGTATCTAGTGGCCCCACCCCTGGCCTATCTCTGCAAATAAAGAATGAACCTTCCCATAACCCAGTGATTCACACCATCCCCTCCCCATTATCCATAAGTGCCAACATCATGATGCACTCTGAGCTGAGTTAATTAAATTATAAAAAAAAAAAACTTTCCCTGGTGTCTAGTGTACCACCCACCTGTCCAGTAGTTGGTAATACCACTAGTAACCTTTTTGTGAGAGGGGGCAGTTTTTTTTAATAGTATTAATGAAATTCCACATTTCACACTGGCAAAATTCTGGCAAAATGTGCGAATTTTACCAGCAAATTGAAATTTCACTTTTCCTCTGCTGATGAAGATGGTTCTAGCTCTCAAAGTGCTGGGGAAACAATGTATGTCCAAATACATTTACTCATTTGGTTATATCCTTGTGTTGGGAATTTTTCTCCTGTGTGTATTACTGCTTTTTGTGTGTTTCAACGCAGAACCCCTCCACTGACCATGCAGTAGAGACTGTTGGAATAGTCAAGTCTGGAAGTTCCAAATGCATGCAGTAGTGTTCAACCTGTTGTCTTGTAGCCAACTGGATTCAAGATACTCTACCAGTATTTCCTCTAGCAGGGTTTCCATTAATTTCTCCACCACTAAAGTAAGACTGATTGGTCTATAGCTGCTAGCTTTCCTGCTGCCACTGTTATGTATAGGATCCACATCAGCTCTTATCCAGTCCTCTAGAACCTCATCTGTTTCCAAAGAGCTGTTGAATAAAGCTGTCAGTAAGGCAACTAACACCTCCCTGAGTTATTTAGAATCTCTGAGTTCTTTTACAACTGCTACATAGGACACATCAAAACAAAGTATCATTTACCCTTTCTTGCATTTAGTAATCACATAAAATTCATCTCACCATTGAAAGTAGAGATGCAGCGATTTAAAATCCACCAGTGAAGTGAACGCAAAGTGGCACATCACATTGGCACTTCGCCACATGCAGTGCCCCATAGGAAAGGCTCACTTTGCCTTGTTATTACTTTAACGTTGTCATTCCACCTTAAACGTGAAGTAAGGCAGAGTGACAACAATATTGGCAGCATCCCACCCACACAGTCACCAGAATGAATGTGCATCCCAAAAGTGCTACTGTCTTGTGTCCAGAAAACTCTTCAGTACTGATGAAGTGAAATGAGAGTGTAACAAGAAATGCAAAGTTTCCCAGAATTAATGGCACACTCAGTAATGCGTGCAGTGGTCAGGTCACACACAGAGTCACCAGAAGTAATGTGCATCCCCAAAATGCTACTGTTTTGTCTTCAGAAAATCCCACAGTGCTGATGAAGTGAAATGAGAGTGTAACAAGAAATGCAGTCTCCCAGAATTAGTGGTGCCATGCAAATGCACAGACAGATTAAGATTGCGCTGCACACTCAAGGGATGCATACAAAAAGGCACAACACCACCCTAACCAGTGCTCACAAGTCACAAATCCAAATCTGTAAAGGAATACATTTTGCCAGTTGGGGGATTAGTGCATGGCAGTAACAATCCACTACTAGTAAAGATACCACAAAGCAGTATGAAAAATTTCATGCAGGTGCGGTGGATAGCAGGTTCACACTGCTGCAATTACTCTGTAACACAATAAAAGATGTCTGATTTAATGGCATGCATTGCACACACACTCACACGCACACTCAAGTAATGTGCAGCAAATTGAAAACCTTTAGTAATATAACTAGATATTTTAAACAGACAAATTGTACACTGCTGCACCACAACAATCAGCAAAAAAGTAAAGAATTACTGAAAATATTACTGTGTGTACATTAACACAGTTATACAAGAAAAATATAACCAAAACAGAAAGACTGCCTTTTTCTCCCACCTACACCAAAAATACGTCCCTCCCCAAAGCACACTTCACAGTACACAAACTGACTGTACTAAATTAACATTCAAAATCCACACACAACAATAAACACTCGATGATATGAGCACAGAAGCATTTCCTACAATCGATGTACTAAATTTTGAGCCAAAAGTATTACTCAAAAAGGCATTTTAAACAGCTTTTAGAGGTTTTGAACTGAGGCTGTACCAAATAATCTAGAGCCCATGTGACCTGCAATCCCATGAATAACTGCAGAATTTCATTTGGATCTCAATTACAGGGTGAAGTGAGGTGAATTACATTGATTTCAATGTACTTCACCTTAAAATTGGTGGAGAAGTGGTTTTGGGAAGGTGGAATAACGCAAAGTCATTGGTTTCAATGGACTTCAAGTTCTTCATTATGAAGTGAAGTACTCCACTTCACATTGTAGAGTTTCCTATGGATTCCACATTACTCAGTGAATCACTTCATGGAGCAAATTGGAGCCACTTCCCCCACCACTACTTACAGTACTGTAACTCACATGCTGTACGGGAAGGAACAAGAACGCCTATGGCTGTACTTCCCCAAAAAGCTGTAGCACAAAACTCCCCAACTTAAAAATGCTTATTAATCGGTACAATGGTGGAGTGGTGAAGCCTGAGAGATAATACAAAACATGCATACAATACATCAAGTAACTAGTAAAAATGAATGCTGTGATTCGTGACATGATCGTGAATTGTGATTTGTGACTGCATTTGTGACTGTGATGATGAAGAATGTGATTCAGTGTTGATGGTGTGAGATAAACAATATGGAACTGTATTGGGAATGAAAATGCCTACGGCTGTACTTCCCCGATGAGCTGTAGCACAAACTCCCTGACTTAAAAACACTCATTAATGAGTAAAATGGTGGGGTGGTGAAGCCTGGAGAGATACTACAAAACAGGCTTACAATACATCCAAGTAACTAGTCAAAAAATTAGTGCTGTGATTCATGACGTGATCATGAATCGTGATTTGTGACTGCATTTGTGACCATGATGATGAAGAATGATTCAGTGTTGACAGTGTGAGATAAACAATATGGAACTGTATTGGGAATGCAAATTCCTATTGCTGTACTTCCCGATGAGCTGTAGCACAAACTCCCTGACTTAAAATGTTCATTAATGAGTACAATGGTTGGGTGATGAAGCTTGGAGAATACTACAAAACATGCGTACAATACATCAAGTAACTAGTCAAAAATTAGTGTTGTGATTAGTGACATGATGGTGAATCATGATTGTGACTGCATTTGTGATCGTGATGATGATGAAGAACGTGATTTGTATCACGAGTGACTCGTGATGATGGTCCTGACTTAAAAACACATATTAATGAATACAATGTTCATGCAGAATTATGCAACACACCTGTCCAGTAGTCCGAAAGGAAGCCAAAGAAACAACTGTGACGTAAGTTACAGATGGAGATTGGGCCCTAAAGAGATGAAAATGCACAGACAGATTAAGACTGCACTGCACACTGAAGAGATGTAGATGCAAAGGCACAACACCTAACCAGTGCTCACCATCAGAAATTCAAATCTGGAAAAGAATACCTTTACCGGTTGGGGCAAGTCGGGGGGGGCAGTGTACTGCACTGCTGCAGTAACAGTTACTAGTACTAGTACCAGTAAATATACCACAAAGAAGTACAAAAATCACACAGCTGTAGTGGATAGCAGGTTCACATTGCTGAAATTATTATGTGGCATAACAAAAGGTGTCTGATTTGATGACACACGTCACACACATATTCACACACACACACTAAGCAATGCGAAGCAAATTGAAAACTTCAGTAATATAACCACATATTTTAAACAAACTAAAATTGTGCACTGCTGCACCACAACAATCAGCAAAAATGGCAAGAATTATTAAAACTATTACTGTGTGTACATTTACACAGTTATAAAAGAAAAATATCACCAAAACAGAAAGCCCTGTCTTTTTCTCCATGTTAATTTACCTACACCACAGATATGCCCCTCCCCAAAGCACACTTCCACTGTCTCTCAGTACACAGACTGAATGTTGTACATTAACATTCAAAATCCACACACAAACAATAAACGCTCAATGACATGAGCACAGGAGAGTTTCCTCTAATTGATGAACTGAAGTTTCAGCAAAAAAAAATGACTCAAAAGGCTTTTTTAACAGCTTTTAGAAGGTTTGAATTGCAGAGAGTTCCCAGAGCAGATTGTGTCCTACAGCTTCCTATGTACACTACCCCCAAACTGAGGCTGTGCAGAACAATCTAGGGTCCATGTGACCTGAAATCCCATGAATCACTGTAAAATTCACCTTTGGAGCTTAAAAACAAGGTGAAGTGACTTCACCTTAAGAATTGGTGGAGTAGTGGTTTGGGAGGGCAGAGTAACGCAAAGTCATTGTTTTCTCTGCTACCCATAATAACGCAGTACCAGAATTTGTCTTCACTCCACAAATCACTTCACAAAGTGAATTGGGACCACTTCGACCATCTCTAATTGAAAGTAGGTCAGCACTGAACTGCCAGGGTATAACAATGAAAAAAAGAGATCTTACCAGACTAGGCTTCAAATGTTCAGATTCAGTGAACTCATTGGCAGCACTGTACAAAGATTTAGAACCACTTCCATATTATGTTGCAGTCACTGCAAGATAAATTAACTTTGGTTGGGGTGGGAGGGCTGTGAAAATAGGGGTTGTGGTTACAGTGCACAAGAAATGCCCAACAGCAATGTAGTGCAGCAGAAAGGCTCCAAAGATTTGCTCAAACTGCATAACAAAATGGGTGCCCTAAAAGGCAAACCTCATTGTTCCAACTGAACCAAAAAAGAGACTATGGTAGCTGCAAGGGTGGGGTGGGGTCAGAGAGAAGGGGAAGGGATAGGGTGGGAGCCTGGGAAGAAGAGGGAGGAGTAAGGAAGGGGAAGTGAGATCAGAAGGGGAAGGCCCCGCGTGAGTCATGGCAGCATCATGAAAAGGGGAGGGGGAATAAGGACCAATGAGAGAGTAGGAAAAGGGTAGGAGGGGCGGACCTAAGAGAGGATTAAAAAGGACAACACAGGAGGGCTCAGCCAGTTTCTGCTAGGTCTCTTAGGTAAGTAGGAAAATTCAAGAAAAGAACCTAGCACATCAGTCGGGAGTTTCTAAGGAAGGTAAGGATAAAAAAAATAATCCAGCAATTGTAGTTGATATGCTGATAAGTTGGAGTTTTTTGGTTATAATAAGGTGTTGGTTAGTAAATCCCTGCTAGAGGCAAAGTATGCAAAGTTTTTTATTTATGTGATATTGTTTTTAAGAAAGAGAGGACCGAGGAAATTGTGGTTTGATATGTTGAAAAAGTGGAGTTTTTGGTTATAGTAAGATTGCTAGTGGAATTCAGCTAGCAGAAAAAAGTATCCAAGGTTTTTATTTATGTGATAGGTATTGAAGAGATGCAAGGCAATTTGTTCCTGGAGGAAGTTGTATAAAAGAGGGTAGCTGGGTCCGTTTATTTAAGAGAGGCAATGTCAAAGAAGTGTCATGTCAAACCGCGTTGCTAAGCAGAAAACAGTAATGGCATCAGGTAAAAAAGGTAAAAGGTATTCCTGAGAGTGGGCTGTGTTTCACTGAAGAAAAGATATTGGAAACGAAGGGTTTTTTAGCAGGCGAATGAATGAGGAAAACGGGGCATGTAAGGCCAGTAAAATGCAGGGTCTCTGTGAGCGCAGAGCCAGCGGGTGCAAGCAGCAAAGTGGTGACAAAGCAAAAAGGATTTTTTGCAGGGGAGGTGTAAGGAAGAAAGACGCAGGCAGCCAGAGAAATTTTGCAGGGAGAAAGAGGGAGGCCGGTGTTTTCTCTTGAAGAAGGGGTAGCCCTCTCCCTCACCTAGAGACAGTTGCAAGAAGTGAGAAGCAGGGAGCACATGGTGGGTAACGATGAGTTAATAAAAAAAGGGGGGTTAGGTTTGGGGAGGAGGGAGAGAGTGCATTGCTATGCGATTGAAAAGGGGGGGGAACCCTGCAGACTAGAGGGGAAGAAGAAGGACCCGAAGAGGCATGGAGTGTTTTTTACCATCCAACCAGAGCAAAAAGAAGGTAGCGGACAGACAAGGGCCTAGAGGCCACGTGGGGGCATGGGGTGGTTTTTCCATTTGACTGGAGCAAAAGAAAGTAGTGGACAGACAAGGGCCTGGAGGCCTCATGGAGGCATGGGGCATTTGTGCCACCTGATGGGAGAGAAAGGAAGGTAGCGGGATGACAATGGGCCTAGAGGCCACATGGAGACATGGGCGTTTTCCACCCGACTGGAGTGAAAGGAAATGTGAAGCGGGCAGACAAGGGCCCAGAGGCCACGTGGCTGACAAACCCAGGCAGCAGTTTCTATAGGCTGCAGCATAGGGTGAGGGGGGGGGGGTCTGTGGGACAGAAAAGGGGGGACCAGAACCAATGGGGCACTTGGATATACAAACCAGCCAAGATACAAAAACGATCGTAGGGGAATTTTAGCCGGTGGCTGAACCTACTTGGGGGGAGAAAAACAGGATGCATTTGGAGGTTTTTTGGACAAAAAAAAAAGGAGGGTCAGAGGATAAAGGGAGATGTTTTGCATCGGGGGGACAGTGAGTGTGCCACAAAAGAAAAAAAGATTCAGGCAGTGAAAAAAAAAAAATGGAATCCAGAAGGCAGAGCACGGGGGTCAGAGGATTTCCTGGAGGCCACACCACAGCGAGGAGGTGCATGGTGGGGGGCAGTTTGGGGTTTTTTTTGTGTGAACGCAGAATAGCAGGGCAAAAAGTTTTTTTCCTAGTTAAGGTTTTTTAAAAAGGGGTTTAATAATGATGGAGGAACAAAAAAAATGTTTCTGGAAGTTAGCAGTAACCACTGATATTTGTGTGAGCAGGAAAAAGACAAAGAATGAACACCCGTGGAGTCCAATACAAAGAAGGCAGGCATGCAATGAAACTGATCATGGATCTCATGGACAGGGCACATAAAGTCCTGGATACAGTGGAAGACACAGTTTGGGAAGTACCAGGACAGAAAGAGAGGTGCAAGAAAAAGGGCAGAGTGGGGCAGGAGGAAAAGGAAGGAAGCTGGGGCACGGTGCCAAAGCACCCTAGGACAAGTTCTCCAGGGCAGCAACCGGCAACCCATGCCATCCCGACTCGATACCCATGCCCAGTCCGGAGGGGCTGATGCCTGAACCAGAACCCAGCCCAAGGGAGGAGGTTAGGCCTCACTCAGGACTGGGACCCAACATTCCCACTCCCGAAGATGGCTGGCTGGAGATGACGCAATGGGGCAGGGGGCAGTCCAACCTGCCGGTAGTAGTAACCAGCAGGGTTCTTCTACCTGACCGCAAGGGGGAGCGGAATCAAGAGATAAAGCAACAATTGGAACAGCAAAGGACCCCCATGGAGAATCAGGTACAGTGTTGACATTGGAAAGTACCATGAAGGAGTATGTGGAGCAATTGATATTAGGCATGGAGGGTGATGGGGTTAACAAACTGAAAAAGGTGCTGGGGAACTTAGAAGAAAAAGGGACAGAAGAAAAACAAGGAGATGGGGCGAAAAAAGAAATGAGGAAGCAAAATAAAGGGGGTGGGGGGTACGGATAGGGGATCATGTGCCAATAGCAACGAAAGAAAAAATCTGGAAAGGAGAATTTGTGGATATCTTTGCGTTGGTAGATGAGAAAACAGCTCAGCTATATGAAGAAAAAGAGAGTTTCAGCAAAAAAGAGCTAGCGGCAGCCATAGTTCTGGTCAGAAAGGGAGAGAAGCAGAAGGGGCCCACTTATAGAGAGAAGACTTGGGAGGCTTGGACCCTGGGTTTCATGTATTACAGTGCTATAGCACAAGAGAAGAAGCCAGATTTGGGCATCCCTTTGCTAGCATACCTCACTGATCATAAGAAATGCGATAAGATGATGTGGGAGGTACTAATTGGCTACAGTATGATGAAAAGTTCGGGACCCGTATGGCTAATTATGAGAGGATTGCGATGAGATTCTAGGCACAATGACCTATGGTGGAAACCACGATGGTAGCGGGGGTGGAAGGAGAAGGGCAGAGGGAGGCCTGCAATACCAAAAAAAAATGCTGTTGTATTACAACAGGGCTCACTGCGCCTTTCCACTCTGCAGGTTCAGACATGCCTGTTCAAATGTGGAGGAACCCACCCAGCTTCCCGATGCCGATCCTATGCTGATCCTATGTGGAAACCTTCTCCGGAGGAGGACAAGGAAACGGTTCCTTTCGGGGGCCACAGGGAATCCAGAGAGATATTACAGGAAGGGAGGGGTACATGGGGGAAGATGGTATCAACATGGGGAAAATGAGAAAGGTCAATATCAATTAGCAAAACACCAATCAGAGCCAAATTGATAGAAAAATGGATGAAGGAATATCTAAATAGAGAAGTGGGACAAGAGCTGATAGATGGTTTTCAAAAGGGTTTTAGTTTACATTACCAGAGAAAGAGGTTTAGGACATGGGCAAAGAATCTAGCTTCAATAAAAAGGAAAGGAAGCACTGCTGGAAAGAATGATTGGTAATGAAAAGAGGCAGGTAGGATAGAAGGCCCTTTAAGACCCAACCATTACAAAACCTGCTGGTATCACTGTTAGGCTTAGTCCCTAAGAAACAAGCAGGGGAATATCGGGTGATTCACCACCTATCCTACCCTGAAAAAGAATCAGTCAATGACCACATTTCAGAGGAGGAGAGTAGGGTGTTCTACGGGACTGTGGAAGATGTGGTGGAGATTATTAGGGCAAGACGCACCCCATGGTTGGCAAAGACAGACATCAAGTGTGCGCTCCGGTTACTGCTGGTCTGAAGGGAGGATTGGGAGTTGTTGGTTTTCCAGATCAAGGGAGAGTATTATTTTGACAAAGCCATGCTGATGGGGTGTTTGGTAGCATGTTCCACCTTTGAAAAATTCAGCACATGGCTACAATGGGTATTCAATGTCCGGTACAGGTATGACACGGTAGTCCATTACCTGGACGATTTCTTGTTATAGAGGCTAAGAAAGTGTACGGTTGATGCTGGAGGACCCATGAGTTGTGCAAGGAGTTGGGTATCCCATTGGCTACCGAAAAAATGGAAGTACCCAGTAGGTGCTTAGAATTGCTAGGTATAGAGGTGGATGTGGAGCAAGGGCTGTTCCGCCTGCCAGAACAAAAAGTAATTAAGCTGAGAAAAATGCTGATAGACATAGGAAAGAAAAATGGGTGCCCCTAATTTACAGCCAGCAGCTAATGGGGACTTAAATTTTGCTTGAGGGCAATCGGGCCAGGACGCGGGTTTACACGACGCCTGGCTAGGGCCACATGGGGTTCAAAGCCATATCACTGGGTCAGTATAGGAAAAGAGACTAGAGAAGACCTAAAGATTTGGGAGCAATTCATAAAAACACACAACGGGATAGCTTTCTGGCAAGAGGAATGGCTATACAACACGGATTTGGATCTTTACTTGGATGCTTCAGGGGGGTATGAGGTGGGGGCCTATTTCCAGGGGAAATGGATAGCGGAACCCTGACCAAAAAGGTGGATAGAAGAGGGATTGACAAAGGACTTCACTTTTTTGGAGATGTTCCCCATTTGGGTGATGACAAAATTGTGGGGAGCATGGTTGCGGAACTAGCGGGTTACATTTTGGTGTGACAACAGGGCAGTCGTGAATGTGCCGAACAACAGACGGTCAAGGTCAACGTTGGTACTCTGCATCTTACGTCAGCTGGTATTGCAGGGGCTGAGGCTCAGCATGAGTTTCAGGGCTAGGCACATTCCAGGGATAAACAACTCTATAGCTGACAGCCTCTCCCGATAACAGATGGAACGGTTTTGGTTACTAGCTCCCAATGCAGACCAAACGGGAGAGAGGATCCCAGAGGAGCTATGGGAGATTGGCTGGAGGGAGCAGCATATTTATTTTGAAGCACATGGGCAGACAACACCCTAAAAGCTTATGAAAGTTCATGGAGAATTTTCCAGGCTTTCAGAGCATGCCACAGCATGGAGGTAAGTGGGGCAGTCATGGAGGAACAGGTGGGGAGGTTTGTGGTGGCAAGCTGGAAGAAAGGAGCAGCTTGTGCTACTATGCAGGTCCACCTAGCATCGATAGGTTGGGTTTGCTGAATGAGGGGTTGGGGGAGCCTTGCAATGGTATTTTAGTAAGAAGAATGATGATGGGGTGGCAGAGGTGAAAGGAAAGAGAAGGATACCAGAGAACCCATATCGGAACATTTACTAGCAAAGATATTAGAAAAATTGATGGAAATCTGCTATACCCCATTGAAGTAATGCTATTCAAGGCATTATTTATGGTATTGCACAGGGGGCATTCTGAGTGTCTGAAATGGTAGGGACCTCTACACCCTCCTTGGGAAAAGGTCTCCAAGCAGGTGATATACTGTGGAAAAGGAAGGGATAACCCTAAAAATTTCAAGGTCAAAGACTGACCAGACAGGGGAGGGTTACAGGGTAAGGATTGAGCCCAAGGATGACCCTGGCAGGTGCCCATGCCAGCTTATGGAAAATTATTGCAGTATTAGGCCAGAACAAGGGGGGGTTGTTTTTCGTCATGAGAACAGAAAAGGGGTAAAAGGAAGTCAAGTGTCTGGGGTATTGAAGCGGAATGTAAAAGAGCTGGGAAAGAACCCAGACAGTTTCTCATCTCATTCCTTTCAGATTGGGGCAGCCTCAGAGGCAGCGGCACAAGGTAAAGGAGGAGAGGACATAAAAACCCTAGGGCAATGGTCATCAGACCGCTATAAAAAGTACATTAGAAATGCAAAAAATTAACCATATTGTGTTTGTCTTCCACACAGGAAAGAAAGCAAGAGGCAAAAAAAAACACACACAGAGAAGTTTTGTGTCCTCACTGTTTATAATTGTTGTTAAAGATGTACAGAAAAGGAAGGACATATGGATAGTGGGGCACTCGCACATTTACTGGACGGAAAGGGAGGCAGTGCAGAAGAATGATGGAAAACAACTGGGCTTTGACCGCAAAAAAAATCAGGATCCTGTGGAAAGGCATATGGGGAATGCGATGGGGGCAGCTCCTTCCTTTACCTATAGAAATAAGAAAGAACAACAAGGACCCAGGCCTCCTTATAATACACCTGGGGGGAAATGATTTGGGCCACGGCCCCTGGCTAGAAAATTTTTATAGCATACAGAGGGATATCAAGGTCAGAAAACATGCTGGCCAGAAACAACAATTATGTGGTCTGAAATGATTCCCCAAAGGTGTGGAGACAGGCCAGACTGCACAAGGCCATAGACAAAGTAAGAAGGAGTATGAATAGTAGGGTAGGGAGATTTATAAAAGAAAATGGAGGAGCTGCCATCAGGCATGATGAAATTGAGGAGAGGATATATGGCCTATACAGGACCGATGGGGTGCATTTAGCTCAGATGGGAAATCACATATTCATCACTGAACTAGGTAGAAGTATAGATCAGTGATTGAAATCGGATGCAAAAAGGGAGGAAGCTTGGGGGGAAGCTTGCCATCCAACGCAAGCTGGAGGCAAGCTAGTAGAATGTAGGAACTAAAGATTGGATAGAAAAAAGGGAAAAGGGTCACAGGGGCAAAAAGGGGGACAATCAAAGGGGGAATGAATAAACTGGAGGACAGTAAAAGGGTATGGACACCCTGGTTTAAGTGGACAGAAAAAAGGGGAGCAGGAATTGGACCTTCCCAAGAGATAAGGAAGTACAAGGACAGCTTGGGTTTACACCAGGGAAAAAGGAGTGGAACATGACCCCCAAGGGTTTCGATGCCCGAGGGAGAAAACAAAAGAAACAAAAATGGAAAAGAAAAAGGAGTGGAATAAAAGGATCAGAAGAAAGAAAGAAAAAGGAACTCAATGTTGTAAAAATGTATATATATATATATTTATGTATATAAAATAAAAGGTTTTGCCGACTGAGCAGCCAATCTACAATATTGAGTGTGGCGTCTCTTTTTTGTGAGGAAGGGAGCTGGAACAAAATGGGTTGCCCTAAAAGGCAAATCTCATTGTTCCAGGCCAACTGAACCAGAAAAAGAGACTATGGTAGCTGCAAGGGTGGAGGTGGGGTCAGAGAGAGAAGTGGGGGAAGGGGATAGGGTGGGAGCCTGGGAAGAAGAGGGAGGAGTAAGGAAGGGGAAGTGAGGTCAGAACGGGGAGGCCCCTTGTGAATCTTGGCAGCATCATGAAAAGGGGAGGGGAATAAGGACCAATGAGAGGGTAGAAAAAGGGTAGGAGGGGCGGACCTAAGAGAGGGTTAAAAAGGACAACACAGGAGGGCTCAGCCAGTTTCTGCTAGGTCTCTTAGGTAAGTAGGAAATTCAAGACCCACCCACCGCCCTTTAAGGAAGGAAGTTTAGAAGAAGATAGAAGGTAGGAACTAAAGATTGGATAGAAAAAGGGGAAAAGGGGTATGGGGCAAAAAGAGGGAAAAAAAAAGGGGAATTAATAAACTGGAGGACAGTAAAAGGGTATGGACAACCTGGTTTAAGTGGACAGAAAAAAGGGGAGCAGAAATTGGACCTGCCCAAGAGATAAGGAAGTACAAAGACAGCTCGGGGTTACACCCGAGAAAAAGGAGTGGAACATGACCCCCGAGGATTTCGACGCCCGAGGGAGAAAACAAAAGAAGCAAAAATGGAAAAGAAAAAGGAGTGGAATAAAAGGATCAGAAGAAAGAAAGAAAAGGAACTCAATATTGTAAAATGTATATATATTATGTATATAAAATAAAGGTTTTGCCGACTGAGCAGCCAATCTACATATTGAGTGTGGCGTCTCTTTTGTGGGGAAGGGATCTGGAACAACACAGCACTAACCTAAAATCTTTGTTACAGGAAAATAATAAAATGATTGCCCTTGTAAACTTTGGAAATGCCGGTCGGTGGTAGGTGGTCATAGTTAGCTTACATATCAACATCAAGTGATATCTTCAGAGCTTCCATGCACCATCTTATAACACCACTATGAAAGTGTTTTAACATTTTAGATAGTTGTGATTAAATAGTTACCAAATTATTTGACTCTGATGTGTGTAAATACATTATTAACTTCATGTTCTATACTTAAAGGTTATGTGACTTGTGCAGGTAATGTAAGCGTCCTTATAAACTATGAGTTGCTAGTGGGTGCCAAAGATTACTAAACTAAACATTTGATCTGCAGATCAAAGTCTCACATCACAATCAAGAAGGCTGTAAAAGTTATATAGGCTCCACTTGTCGACAGTCTATGCTATATGAACGCAGACTATAAAGAATAGCATCTTATATACAGAGCTCAAAACTTTTCTTCATTTGATTTCATTTTATTAGCATTAGCCAGCTTAAAGCTCTTGAGTACAATCGAGCAGACTTTAGAAACAAGCACAGAACATTCACATGGCACTCATGCCATTTGGCATGTAAGACTCCTTGATGGAGTGAAATTTTAAATTGGTGAGTGTTCAGTTGCTTTGGCATAATGGGCTTAAAATGTTTTACTAAAAGATTTTTAAAAGAGATCGTTTCCTAATAAATCTTTCACCATTCACCCATCAGAACAGAAATTGCTGAACGCAACATTTAAGTAAAGTTTATGCCAAACAGGCTAAGCTGAAAAAGGAGGGATGTAGCGCATGGATTGAAGTTACTTTTTTATATCTGTATATAAGATGCCATTCTTTATAGTTAATGGTCATATGGCTTAAGATATGTACCAGATGAACTTGCAAGGTTAACTTGTTTAAAAATAAGGAGCTGTTTAGTTAATATGTTAATTGGCTTTACAGTGATGCAGTTTATGCTTTAAATTTATTCAGCTTTTGATTTGATTATGAGTGTGAAACTTAAAAGAGGTTTACAAACAGAAATGTAAAGTGGCATATTATGAAATGTTCGAATATAGTAATGAGGACATTGTTTAAATAATAGGACTATTATAAGAACTCTTTTTTCTTAAAAATAATTTGAACATTAGTCATTCTCAGAAGGAGACAATTCAAGTTTAACAGTATTACAGGCACACTAATCATGTTTGGCTGATAGTTTTGTAATACTTGTGACCCACAACAATTTATAGTTTTTAAAGATGCTTACATCATCTCCACAGATCCTCTAACGTTTAAGTACAATATGGAACCTGAAATCGAGAAGGTACTTTTACACCGTCAGCGTCAGGTAATTTGGCAACTATTTAATCACCACAAATATCTGAAGGGTTAAAACATTTCTTTGGGGTCTCCTGATATTTTTTATTTATAATGAATAACTACAACGCTAGAGTAAAATGTTCTATTTTTTTCTGAAATTTTCAATGTAAGAAAGAGTAAATGGTACTTTTTGTGTTGATGTGCCCTAATCCGATGTTCTCTGCATTTAAATGCTGTTGAAAGAGTTAAAAGTGTATTTTGAAGTACATTATAGTTCACCTTTTAAAATCGCCAGTAACTGTGAGCCCTGGTAAGGAGCTTATGGCCTAGATATTCAAAAGCGCACCCAGAATGTGCGCAATTGAATGTGCAGCGAAATGCAGTTGCACCATAGGAAAACAATGCCATATTTAAAAGATGCACCATAGATATGTGCAGGTGCAAACCACACTGAATAGAGCAAAGATGCACCACTGCACAACCAGACATGCACCGGAACAACCATGATTGCACAGGTGCATGACAGTATGCAGCAACAAGCATGCTGAGCAAGCACAACAGGCAAAGGTGAACACAGGCATGGCAGCACAAGAGCAGAGTGCCAAGACAGGTGTGGCAGACCCAAACTGCAAGGGGACAGTGCCCAGGAGGCACAGCAGAGGCTCATGGCCAGAGGTCCACAAGAATGACAGGTGCACAACACAAGCACGTTCACCAAAACACCAAGCCACCTACCCAGATGGAATGGATGCTGGCAGGCCAACGGCACCACGCCACCAGCCACCTGACAGGCAACACCATATGGGACAATGCTGCAGCCATGGTGTGAGGGCACCATGCATGTACTGTGGTCTGATGTAAAAGAGACACATATGCACCATGGGACAAGGGACACAAGTCGCAAAGCAGGGACACAGCACAGCACACCAGCACTGGCAAGGGCAATACGGCAGGTGGTGAGCTGGGCAGCACAGGCAAACAGGGACACAAGCAGTGTACCATGCACAGGTAGGTGCACAGCTAAAACCCAAGGCCTGTGACACAGAGGAGATGGCACACAGGACCCAGAGCACACAACAGCACCAAACAAAGGGCACAGCACTGGGAAAGAAGGGACATGCCTCAAGAGCACCACAGAACAATGGCAGCACAGTGCAGCAGCCTGCATGTGAAGGAGACAGACATAGATATGCAAAAATATAAACATTTTAATACACAACAATGTTAAACAGAAACAAAGGGGTGCCAACAGAGCAAACAATGATAAACAGGGAAGGGGTAAGCACAGAGAGGGGCAATGTGGGCAAAAAGGGGAATGGGTCATGAAGAAAACTTGGAGGATAAGGAAAGCCAAAGTTAACTAAAGCAAAGGAGGGTAGGGGAAGTCCAAAGCAGTGTTGGGAGGGGGGACAGTGCCGGTGGTACAGACGTCCAAGTGCCACACGCAGCTGGTGCACCTCCCACACCAGGTCCCAAATTGCTGCTAGATGTCACTGGCCAATCCAAATATGTACATTGGTCTTTGTGATGTGGTGCTGGATGTGGCAATGCAGATGGAGGAGACCCCACCGATTAATTCAGGCAGTCTTCTGCAGGCCCAGGGACCAGCCTGACCTAAGAGAGGGGACACAGAACAGTCAATAAGTGAGTCATGTGTGAGTACAGGACAGCTGACATGCCCACTGGTGGACGGAACTGACAATGGCATGTGCACAGTGGACAGCAACAGCTGACCTAGCCATGCCCCACAGCCAGACTGCATTGACACCAATGAACAATATGCACCCACATCTGTGCAGTGTACCCCACAGTGCAGGTGCAATGTCCCCACAGGCAGGACAGTAGTCCCCCAGCAGCAGTGTGACACCATGGGACACACACACACACACACACACACACACACACACACACACACACACACCCTACCAGGGAGACTGATGGGATGCCACCACACAGAGACCATGTGCATGGACCTGCCACACACAGCGTAACATGACACAGGCAGTGGAAACATGAACCTCCACAAGCAGTGGCCATGCATGGTGGTAGGACCCTTGGCTGTATCACACCACCCATCCCAGTCCCAGCCATGCCCCGTAAACCATGCTGCACACACTCATCTGCCCTTCCTGGCACTGGTGCAGCAGCAGCAGCACCCCCATCAGTGCACCATCTGTCCCAGTCTGCGGCCTCCTGGGCCCTCCTGCAGTCTGCCAGTCCTGTGGATGGAACAGAGAGAGAAACAGACATGGATGGCATGCCATGCACAGCCCCTTTGCCTGGACTCAGTGCACAGCACTGACACAGCACAGGCAGGGACTCTGACCCACATGTCGGGTATGATGTCTGGGCCTATGTCACTGTGCACCACCGAGGTACGTGGTGCAGCAATGCAGGACATGCATCACCCACCAGTGCTGGCTGCCCTCTGGTGCAGCCACCACTGGCAGCACACATAACACCACAGGAAATGGATAATGAAAGCCTTCACAGTGCAAGGGACACCTACCTGGCTGCAGCACTGACCCCTTATGCGCTTGGTCCTGCAGCTTGCATAGCCATGCTGAATACTACCTCCGGAGGTCCCCATACCTGTGGCAGCACTGCTTCTCAGTCTGTAGCACTCCTGTCCTCCTCTCCAGTCCTACTGCTACCCTGTCCCAGACCTGGGAATGTGGTTCCTGCAGATCAGCCACACCAACAGCTAATCTGCCCATGGCTCCACCAGGGCCTCCAGGTTGGTCATCTTCACATCACTCCAATTGTGTGCCCATCACATGCGCCACACAGAATCGCCATTTTGTCTGCCGGCCAACTCCTATCAAACTGTGTGTACTGTGGTCTGCAAAGTGTGTGTGGAACTGCACAGTGCCTGATGTACAACTGGGAAACACAGACTGCAGCTGCACAGCATGGAGATGCATGATAGATAAGCGCAACAGAGGCCTATTGTGCAATACTGCCTGTTAAGTCCCTTTAGCACTTGATCTGCTATGAAGGGGCTTGTATCTATCCTTGATCTTTTTGAATTTATTTTATTTGATTAGGTTGATTTGCTCCTTTGGAGAAAACTTAGCAGAATTACTTTTTTAGCACCTCCACCTTTCACTGTCCTCCTCCACCAGTTCCCCCGTGAGTCTCAAGGTACTGCTCTTATTTTTCCTCTTTTCCTGATATACAGTATCAAAAGTTTAATCCCTCCTTTTTACTGTCTGTGCTATGCCAAGTTCCATTTTAGCTTTAGCCTTCCTAATTTCTTTAACTGCTACCCCTACTGTTTTGCTTTCTGTCTAAATGCAATTTGATTACATATTATATTTAAGCAATAATGTATGACCATGAGTTAGATTAACAATTTGTAAATTCACTTAGATGCACTAAGAAAGTTGGAAGGAGTATAAGGCCAAAGCCCATGAACACTCTTATCAGTCGCCCATAATACCCAAGGGAATGGTCATGTAATAAGTAGTTGTCTAGGTGTTTTTTTGAAGATATTCTTGGTTTTACTGATAACAGTATCAGTAGGGACTGAATTCCATGGATTTATAGTAGTCTGAGAGAAGAAGTATCCCTTTTTTTTGTATTAAAGCATGGTCTGTTAATTAGAAGTGGATGTCCTCTTGTGTTAATGTTTATCTACTTGAAATCAATGCCAATTTCAAACATTAAGTTTTAATTTATAATATCTCTAGTGAACATAAGGTCACCCGTGAGTCTTCTTTATTCAAGAGACATTAATCCAAATTTGTCCAGTCTTTGTTCATAATTTAAGGACTGTGCACTATCTATATATTTTGTAATTTTTCTTTGAATGTTTTCAGTTCTAATGATGTATTTCTTATTGTATGGACACCATAACTGAGAAGCATAATCAAATATGGGGCAAATATATGATCTATACAGCAGAAGAATAATTGATTTGTCTCTTGATTTAATATTCCATTATATATGCCACTAAATGTGGTTTGCTTTATTTATTATCTCAGTTATTTGAGTATTGAATGTTAATGTATTCTGTATTGTTATTCCCAAGTCTTTTTCAGATTTCACCACTTTTAAGGGTAAATTATTGAGTGAGTCGGTGTGATAGAATTTTAGTTCCAACATGCATGATACTGCATTTATTATTGTTAAACTTGAGACCCCATTTTGTGGACCACTCAGTCAATATATTTAAGTCATTCTGTACAGAAATTGATTCAGACAGTGTCTTGCAGGACCTACAATTTTGCAGTCATCTCGCATTTTACAATATAATGTTTTAGATTATCAGATAACCGGTTATAAACAGTTGAAATATTAAGGGCGCCAAGACTGATCCTTGGGTACCCACTAGTAACCTGTCTCCATTCTGAAGCATGACCATCTATTAGGACTCTTTGGGACCGACCAGTTCTTTTACCCATTTTATAATGCTAGTGTGTATGTTATAGAGATTCAGTTTTATTAGTAAGGCCCAAATGAGGGACAGAGTCAAATGCTTTTTTGAAGTCCAAAAATACCACATCACATGTTGTCCTACTATCAAGCTGCTTACTCACTGATTCAAAAAAGCATAACAAGTTTGTAATACAAGATCAACCTTTACAAAAATCATGCTGTTTTGAGTCAGTTTCTAAGTTGTTTATTATTTTGTCCTTAAGTATGCTTTACATAATTTTACAAAGAACTGGGGTAAGGCTAATAGGCCTATAGTTATCCGTATCCCCTCTAGCTCCCTTTTTATATAGTGGTATAACATGTGCTTTGTTCCAGTCTGCTGGTACTTCTCCTGTTTTAATGCTGTGATTGAATAAAATTTGTAATGGTTTGGTCAGATACACTTGGATAATGTTGATCATATCCATGTAGATGCTATCTGGGCCTGGGGAAGAACCAGGTTTTATCATTTTAATTTTAGATAGAATTTCTTCCTCAGAAGTAATAATATCAGTTTGAATTGTATCTTGTATGGTAGGGGTATTGGATGGAGGGGTATCAAGAGATTTACAGAAATGGTCATTTAGCAAATTGACCATCTTTGTTGGTTCTGATATCACATTATCTTCAAATGCTAATGGACCTACTTTACATGACTGTTTCCTTAAGGAGTTACATAACTGTCAAATGTGTTGCTGTTTCCTTTATTTGCTTCTGCCGCCAATTGTAAATCTGCTGCTGTTTTCACTTTTCTGATTTCCTGTTTGCATTTATTTTGGATCTGTTTAAATGTTGCCAATCTAGATGGAAGTTTGTTTTTTTTGATATTTATTATAAAGGTGATGTTTTTTCTTAATCATTTTTTAAGTTTACAGTTATCCATTTTGGGTTATTCTTAGCAGAGCAGTGTTTCCTGATTTTTGGTAAGTTTGTGTTAACTATTTGCAAAATTTTTGTCTTTATGATAATCCATATGTCTTCCACTGAAGCATTATTAAAGAATTCATCCCAGTCAATATTAGTGAGTGCTTTATTGATCATATCTCAATTAGCTTTTTTATAAAGAAAGATTTCAGAGACATTCCTCAACACAGAAACATCAGAAATTATGTCAATTGAAATCGTTTATTTATTTAATTATTAAATGTTTCACAAGGAAGGCACACTGAACAACAAGTTGCATGTCTCCCGGTGCAACCAGTGTGGGGGAAGTACAATTGGATGAAGAATTAGACATATAGTTTAACATAAATCATATTGTGGTCACCACATACAAGTGGTGCTTATAACCTACAGTTTTTTATTATAATATTTTCTGAATTTATCACAATGTCTAATATGTTTGAACCCCTTGTTGGAGTTGTAACTATCTGTGTTAAGGATAGTTCACCACACAAATTCAAAAAATGTTTGGAGAGGCATGATTGGGCAGTACCTTTGATCCAGTTAATGTCATCCATATTTAAATCTCCCAAAAAACACTGTCTCTGCTTGGTCTACAGCTTTTTCCAATTCATTCATAATTTATTTCGATATGAGAGGGGTGGTATCCGGTGGACGGTAGCTTAAGCCTATTAAAAGAGTTTCATTATTTTTATTCAATAGTTTTATTCATAAGATTTCACTGTGATTAGATGTTTTTCTTTTGTTTATAGTGATGGGCGAAGTGGGCTCAATCTGCTCCGAAAAGTGATTCATGGAGCAAAGGTGGATAATGAGTATTCGAAGTCCATTGAAAACAATGACTTTGTGTTACTCTGCCTTCCCTGACCACTACTGCACCAAATTTTAAGGCGAAGTACATTGAGAACAATGCACTTTGCCTCACTTCACCTTGTTTTTAAGCTCCAAAGGTGAATTTTGCAGTAATTCATGGGATTTCAGGTCATATGGGCTCTCTATTGATCTGCACAGCCTCAGTTTGGGGTAGTGTGTGTAGAAAGGAGTAGGAGACAGTGTGCTGTGAGTGCTGTCTTTGATTGAAATCTTGTAAAAGCTGTTAAAAAATAATTTTTGCAGGGTTTTTGGGGGGCTCAAACTTTAGTTCATTGATTGTAGGAAACCCTCCTGTGCTCATATCATCAAGCATTTTTGTTTTTGTGTGGATTTTGAATGTTAATGTACAACATTGAGTGTGTGTAGTGAAAGACAGTGAAAGTGTGCTTTGGGGGAAGGGAGTATCTGTGGTGTAGGTAGATTTAAGTTGGAGAAATAGTGATTTCTTTGTTTTTGGTTATATTTTTGTTATATAAGTGACTGTGTTAATGTACACACAGTAATATTGTCAGTAATTGTTGACATGTTCTTGCTGATTGTGTGTTGTGTGGATCTGGTGCAGCAGTTCATAATTTCAGGTTGTTTACATTACAATACGGGGCATATTACTGAACTTTTCAATTTTCTACGCATTACTCATTCACCATTGTAGACAAACTGTTCTGTGTGTGTGTGTGTGTGTGAGTGTGTGTGCAGTGTTGTGTGACATCAAATAATACACCTTTTATTGTGCCACAGACTAGTGTAATTGCAGGCACAGCAGTGTGAACCTGCTATCCACTGCAGCTGCCTGATTTTGTACTGTGATCATGGTATCTGTTCTTTGTTTTGCCCTCTTATACTGCTATAAAAATCTGCAGTCATGCTCCCCATCCCCACAGGCAAAAGGATTTTTATCAGATTGGATTTTTTTTGACCTCATCAGCACCACTGGTTACTGAAGTTGTTTTCATTGCATGACAGACTAGTCTCTTTATCTGTTGCTGAAGCTACAGTTGTTTTTTGGCTTCACATCCAGTGTCCCCCAATCAGAGAATGAACGATCTAAATCTAAATTTGGTTATAATATTGTGGTTGATCCCCAAAATGCTGGCAAAGAGACATGCAAGCAAAGCTGGTTCTTGCCATGGCAATGCTGGCAGTAAGATAGTCTGTGGGCATGGTAGTATGCAAACGCAAAGTGCATTGCTGATGTGAGAAAGGTATTTCTCCTGCAATGCAGCCCAATCAGTAACTTCACTCATAGTTGGAGGAGATGATGTTTTCCAGCTGGTGGTGTTAGTGTTACTGGTGTTAGTGGTGGTGGTAGTATTAGTATTGGTGCATCAAGTTCAAATTCCGACCAGTGTACCGTATCCAAAAATATTGAGTGTGAAGCAGTGCAAATGAGTGGCAGCGTAGATGATGTCATACTTCCCAGTAACATCCCAGTAACTGAACCTGAAGATTCTGATAATCATGTCAATGATGGCATACAATGTGATATTCCGTCCATTGTGGCAGTTAATGTCATGCATTTTCCATTCAGTGATTCACACTGTGGTGAAAAATATCAGGTGATGGTGGTGTAGATGCTGATGATGAATGTGATGATGACGATGATGTTGCTGTTGTTGCAACAGACAGTCCACATGCTAGCATCCAAGCAGAAGATGTGGATGTGTGACATTGATGAATATGATGATGATGTAATTGATCCCAGTTGGGAACCAGAGAAAAGAAATCAAAGTGGCTATGTCTGAGTCGGTTTGCGAAATCCCCCCATAAAAACTTGAAATTTACTGGTTTTAGTTGATGATGATGATGCAGTAATCAAAATGATAGGTAGTCATGGTGGTCAGTTGCAGTCCAGGTGTGCAGTGCCAGCAACATCACGTGCCCCCCCCACTTCAGTGCTTAAAATAATGGACTTGAATAAGCCACATCATGGACATGTTAAAAGCAGAGCATCACAATCCCTTGTTTGGGATTTTTTTGCTCAAGATGCAAATGATGAGTCAGCTGCAATCAGCCAGGTTTGCCATGTGCGTGTGAGTTGAGGTAAAAAGGGGAGCCATCTGGGCACAGTAGGACAACATACGCATCTTAAGAATAGGCAATTGGCACTGTAGACCCAGCACAAGCTGGCAGCTAATACCACAGTGAGGTGTTCACCCTCGTCACCAGCAACCATAGCGAGCATGTTATCCCTTCCATGACTGTTAAGTCAAGTAGTAAATTAAACGTGTGCAGTACTGAGGTAATAAGAGCAGAGGATTACTATAGGCATGATGAGGTGGAGGACCATAACGACTTTGAAATGTTGTCCAGTGCTGGTGAGAGTAGCAGTATTGGTGGCGGTGGTGAATGCAGTACGTCTAGTGCAAGTGGTACATCAACCCCGGTTGGCAAATCTGGCAAAATAACTGCATTTCTGGGTTTGTCTTCATCACCTGTGCAACCGTCTTAATCAAACGTCCACACTCCACCCCCTGCCAATGCCATTCATCACAGAGCATGACCATTTGTGATCGCACCCTGTGTAAAACATTTAAGTCAGCCCACGTTACAGAGTGTTTTTGCGTATAAGCTGAAGTAACCCCCTAATGATACAGTGTCACATGAACTTAATGCTGCTGTAGCGGAAATGCTGGCAATTGATCTTTTGACCTTATCTTTTGTAGAGAATTCTGTGATCCGGCAGTTTACTGCACACACTTGTCCAAAATGGAAAGTCCCATCCAGGACATACTTTTCTACCGGTACTGTCCCCGAGTTGTTCCACACTGTGTCCAGCTCACTAAGACCTGCCCTTCAACATCTCCTCTCCATTCATCCATTTAAGTATGGATATGTGGACAAGTGGCAAAACAGCAGGAGTTCATATTTGTGTATAACTGCACACTGGGCACAGGTGCCGGGGTTCTTTGTGATGTTTGGTAGTGTGAATAATCAGTGCAGTAAGGTGTACTGTCGTGGTAGCAATCTTCCAGGAATTGACAGCATGCAATGATTGCTATGCGCAATGTGACCTTTTCACACACTGGTGAGAACATGTTGGATGTGGTACTGACTGAAATTGACAAATGGCTAAACCTCAGTCTCTGAGAGCTGGGTTCATAGCAAGTGACAATGGGTCAAATGTGATGAAATGTATCATGCATGGTGTTTTCTTTTGTGTTCTGTGCATGGCCCACTGTTTAAATCTTGTGGTGCAGGAGTTTCTGCAGCACCCTGATGTAAAGAAATTGTTGACCACTGCACAACATATCCGCTCTCACTTTTCAAGATCTGGAAAGGTCCGTGACCAAGTGCGGCAGTTGCAGATACAAAACAGCCTGCCTCAGCACCACTTGAAGCTGGAAGTTGTCACCCAATGGAACGCCACTTTTATACATGGCAGAGAGGTTGTATGAACAATACAAACCCAACTCAGAATATCTTGTGATGCACACTAGCCTTGACAGTTCGGGGCCTCCATGTCTATGATGACTGAACAGTGGCGCCTCATGGACTCTGTAATAACAATTTGCAGCCTTTTGAACATGCCACACAGGCAGTGAGTGGTGAATCTGCCCATTAGCCAATCAATTCCACTGCTGTGGGTGCTGAGGTAGACATTGGTGATTTTTTAATTCAACATACTTTAGTAAGCATATCGCAGTGCAACAACATTTGAGAATTGAATGCAGTACTATCAATGTACACTGCCAGAAAGCCATACATAGAATAATGAAATAAAATGAAGTAAGAGTCGGAGAAATTAAAATCAAAGAAAAACCTCCCCTCACCCATTCCCCCTGTGGTGCACTCTCCTATCCTATTGTCCTAAAGTTAACAAAGGAACAGCAAGAGCAGTCATTGAATTATAGTTAGAGGGAGGAGAGGTTCGTGAAAACAACAGGAGAGATCATATCAAGATAAATACAGAGCAAATAACTTCCATTTTTGTTAAAAGATGAGATGGCGATGGCATACTTGCAATTAAGTGTTCAAGGTGGAGTGCAAATGATATTTCATGCAACCATTCCGATAGGAAATGGTAACTTGATCCATCCAGTGTCTAAGCACTAGCTTTTCGACTGCCATAGGATTAAAGCCATGTGAAACCGTCTCTCCTTCACCGAATTCCAGAATAATCTCCCAAGATACATATGACAGGGGAGAAAGGCCCTGTAGACCCAACAAAGGGTCCAGAGCAGATTCAATTTGCTTACACAATGGGGATATCCTTTCACAGGACCACAATATAGAAAGAGCGAGCCTTCCCTTTATTGCACCTAGAACATGTGCTGGGGTAAGCCTCTTCATTTGGGCCAATTTATCAGAGTATAGTACATATTATTTAGGATACAGTATTGTGTAAGTCTGTATTGGTCCTGGGTGAGATAAGTGTATAGGCCTGTCCATATTGTATGCCAGTTAATAGCGTCATCAGAGATGAAACCTGCCAGACCTGAGAACCAGCAATCGAATGAGACTGAGAGAAAGTGAGAATCAACTTGTAACCATGGAAATGCCATGGGATTTACAAGCCAAAATCTTTATTTGTTTGAGAAAAGCTTCAATGGAGGGGTTACACTCTTTCCTATTACCTTAATTAGTAGATGCTTAAGCTGTAAAATTTGAAAGACAGCCCGTGACTTAAGGCCCAGCTTAATGAGAATATCCTCGGTAGATAGTATAGCACCATTTGAATAGAAATCTGCCACTGTGAGCTCAGGGGAGGAGATAGCCAACACCTAGTTATGGAGGCACCCCCAATTTTGAGATTCAAATTGGCATGTAGGCTGAGAAGGATCCAGTTGAGTATACCTTATGGAATCTAAACATTTGAGAGAGAACTCTTAGCAAGGTACCAATCAGGAAGGGCTGCAGGGATTTGGGAATTTTTAAAGGGTAAAGAGCGACGAGGGGCTACATTATGGGTAGTGAGAATATCAGCCTCTATAAGTAAACCAAATAGGAATATAGCTGTGGTGAGCACGAGATCAGTTAACAAAAGCCATTTCCACAGTTATAGAGATGACAGGCCCAGTAGTAGAACAAAAGTTAGGAAGACGCAGCCCCCATCTCCTTGGATAAAGAGAGCTTATTGTAGGATCTTCTAATCGCCTTGTCCTGCCAAATAAAGGAACTAACGTCAGAGTGGATGCGTTGGAAGAAGGACAGGGGTAACCAGACATCCAACACATTTAATTGATTAAACAATCTGGGTAGAACGTTCATCTTGACGGTATTAATTCTACCCCAAAGTGAGAGAGGGAGCTTCTTCCATCTTGATAAGTCTTGTTGAATGTTGGACCATAGATCTTCTAAATTAAGTTTGTGGAGTAATCGTATAACCGAGGTAATGTAAATGCCCAAGTATTTAATGGACTTGGGAGTCCATTTCATGCCAAAATCACTGAAAGCTGAGCTATATGTTAAAGAATTAAGGGGAACAATTTCAGTTTTAGTAATATTGAGTTTATAATTTGAAAATTTCCCAAAAGTGTCAATAATATGCAATGCTTCTGTTAAGGAGGAGACCGGATTTGAAAGGTGAAGCAATATGTCATCCACATAAACCAGAAAGTGCGGAGTCCTATCACCTATTGGAATACCAGTGATTAAGGGAAGGAGTTTAATCTCCTAATCAGGGGTTTGAGATAAATATTAAGAAGTAAAGGAAGCGGGCAACCCTGTCTTGTGACCTAAAAAGAGGAAAGCCACAGACAAGACTCCATTACAGTTTATTTTTGCCTGAGGAGAGGACTATAGAGTCTGAATCCATTTGATAAAGGTATTAGGAAAGCCCATTGTCTGCAACGTAGCCCACAGGATGTTCCAATCCACTCTATCAAATGCTTTTTCAGCATTGAGGGATATGAGAGCCATTGGAAATGGGGAGGTCTTAGCCACCTGAACCAGGCACGCTAATTTATGAAGGTGGTCAGCAGGTGTACTACCTGACACTAATCCAAATTGCTCTGGGCTAAGAAGCGGAGTCCAAACCTGTTCAATTCTGCTAGCAAGTGTCTTAGCCAAGATTTTAATGTCACAGTTTAACAAAGAGATGGGGACGATAATTGCAGGAGATTGGGGTGGTTTGTCTGGTTTGAGAAGAAGGATAATAGAGGCTTCTAATTAGAGATGGATCTAAAGCTCGTCCTGAGAGCATATATTGATATAAACATAATAAGTAGGAAGCAAGATCTTTAGCAAAAACTTTGTAAAAGTTCGAAGGAAACCATCTGGACCAGGGGCCCTATCCGAGGCAAGCTTATGGATAGCAGACAAGATTTTCTAAAGAGATATAGGAGCTGATAACAAGCTTGTTGTGAGGAGAGAGAGTAGGTAATGGTAAGGCAGATAAATACTCAAATAATTCTGGCCTGAGATGGGGATACAAGATGCTGGCAATAAAGGAAGGATAAAACTGCCTAAAATGGCAGTTACGCCTCTTAGGTGTGTTTTAGGATTCCATCCAAATCATTGACAAGGAATAAATCTGGATGCCTCTAGTTCCCTTAGATGCAGCACCAAAGATGACTTGCCTTCTCCTCCTATTGTATGTATTTTGCCTTAGTTCTGAAAATAAGAAATTTGATTTTTCCTGTATTAGAGAGAATATTGATTCCTAAATTCAACAAAGATTTTAGCACATCAGGAGAAGAGGAAGAGGTAAGAGAATGCTCAAGTGCAAATCTGACCCAGAAGGGAAATAGTAGCTGCCTGTCTCTTTCATTTACAGTGGAGGAGAGCCTAATAAACTCACCTTGCAAAAGCATTTTAGGGCACAGCATCTATGGTCCATCCTAGTAACTGAACCCTGGTTATTTGCAATGAAAAGTTGGATCATGTCTGAGATCCTGGTACTGATGTAATCCTCCTTTAGAAGCTTCATATTTAAACGCCATATTGAGTCCCTTTGGAGGTTTAGTAATTATATTACATCAAAGACCACCTGTCCTTCAAGATAGCAGAAACACAGATCAGTACCATAATAGAACAAATAAAAACTGGATACAGCCACCATGACAGTAAAAGCAACTGCTAGTACACTAACATGCTATGCTCTAGTCTCATGCGTTGGAGTAACTGTATCAAACATCAAATTTGGTATGCCATGACATATCCATCGGTACCACAGTGAAATATTCGGATAACATAGTAATGTGCTCTTAAACACATCTGAACCACACATCACAGAACTGTGTTTTATTGAAGTTGCAAACATAAATTACTGGTACACAGGCCTTGAAATAACATACTCTCCACCCAGCTCGGACACCTGTTTTTTCATTCGGACAGCCATTTTACTTTATTGGCCTGTCCCTTGGACAGGCATTTCTGATTTACAACTTTTCCACATATATTAGGCTGCTAGGCCCCAAGCACAGCACTCTATATAGAAAAAAGGGATGTCAGGACCTCATGATATGAAGATGCACCACAGCACTCGAAATAAGTGTGCACTGACCACTAATATGCACTTCAGTTTTAGTAATTGCCACCTGCCACTTTAAAAAGGCAGCAACTTAAGGGCACCCTAGCAGCTCCTCATGTGGCTGTCCATAAGTAATAAATAAATTCCAAATGGTACACAAAATGTAATGTGGGTGAGTCAATCCATCAAGCAGGATTGTAAAGGGTATACAATATTTTAACATGGTTCTGGAAAGCTAAAACTCCTACACATGAAACTTCATGAGGCAGTTAGTAAACACAAATGTCACAGGTGTGATTCAAATATATCCTTTATGCTCTAGTGTTCAAGGATGTTTACCAGTGTTCATTTGTGCAATACCTTACCTGTACTCTGCCACATCATGTCAGAATGTAAAAGTACATAAATTCATATGCACTTTAACATTCTGTGAAAGGAATCACACTGTGACAGGTTACAGGTATTATCAAAACAGTTATCACTGGCAAAACATCCTTCAACAGTAAACCAGGTAAGAAATATTCTCACAACCTGACAAACTTCAAAACACTAAACCATTAGTACAGCAAAGCATTCAGATACATTATGAGACACTCAGTTCCCACCATGGCAGCTAGACTACTGCATATTATTAAATCTATTTTTGACCACATTAATATGGTTCTGAGAAGAACCTTTGTGTATACTATCATATTTCCTCAAACAGTCTCACAATCTTAAAGGACTTTCAGGATTCCATCTTGAAGGTCTCCCAGAAAATGACAATTTCCAGCATGCGAGAAGTGCACACCATCTGGTAGGAATAGCCAATCATTACAGAATTTAATTTCAGGGTGACGTATAGTATGCATTCCATGCAGGCGTAAAAAAGCAGTGATCTGTACATTTACTTTTCTGCGAGCTCTGTCAATCAGATACATATGATGCTCTGCTTGCCAGACTCTCCACTCTGTAATATCTGAAAATATGATAATACAGCCAGGCAACATAGACATAATAGAAGCAAGATCAATTTTGCTTCGATATAAATCTACCCAGCGCTTTTAAACCCAAATCGATGCCTCCAAGATGGATTAGCAGATGTCAGGAGGAGAGTGAGTTCTCAAAGTCTGTGCATGGTTGGCATAAGATGTTCCCATCTCATCCCACCACGACTAAACCATTTTACATAGCAATTTGGGAGCTGCAGGTCCCTTCCAAAATCACTTTGAAGTGCAAACTCAGCTGCTCGTCTTATGTAACTGCTCCAATTATCCACAAAATCTTTTCCTATTTTCTGCCATTCTAAGTTTTTACCCAGAACTGCACAGAAAGCTACTAAGAAAGGGACTGTTCACCCTGCAGTGACCAGACAGCACTGAAAATCAAACTGATATTTTCCCTCCTTATTTCAAGCTAGCTTCACTGCATTCAGTCAAAACACACACATAAAAAAAAAAATTCCCTCCTGCTCTGGCTTCATGAACCAATGTAGCTCATGCATTCAGTATTACTAGACTATGTTCCTGCAAAAATCAAAAACCACTGAGAACTAAACAAAATGCATGCTTTTCATAGGCAGTTTTAAACAATTACAACATCAGGAAGTCTGATTGGTTGCGTTTTGTCATACAACTCCACGTGCACCTTCCTATCTCCCTCCATTTGCAGCTGTATCTGTACAAGTGAGTACTGAACTTCTTTCTTACTTTAAACTATTTTCTCTGCAGAAAATAGCATGCCACATAATAACAATTAACATCATCAGATTAAACACCCAAAAACGTTTTGATTAATAATATGTACATGTTCTAATAAGTTTTTTAAATAATAGAAAATATCATGTGAACATAGACTGTACTTACAGTTTGAACTGCTTCTGTCTCTGCAATTTTCAAAATGGATCTTGTTTTCTTCTTCTTCAGTGTTATCCGTCACTGATTGGTTCTCACGAAGTGGCCTGACAAATCTTTAATTTCATTGGTAGAGCTATCTGTCACTCAAACAGACTATTTAATGATTCGATAATGAATGTTTCAGCCAGTCCCAAGTATTACATTAACTTTACTTTCGAATGCACGAAAGTATATTTGCAACACTTTCGATAGCACGAAAGTAAAATTTGCGAAAGTGTCGAACTTCGACAGTATTTTTGACCATAGTGTCGAATGCACGAAAGTACAATTTGCGACACTTTCAATTGCACAAAAGTATTTTTTTCGACACTTTCGTGCTTACGAAAGTACTTTTCAAGAATTTTCTATATATTGACACAGTTTCACATTTTATGGAAAAATGACTTAATTATCAATTGTAAACACATAATCTGCTACATAACTGCCTCAAACTCAGCACAGTGCAGATATTCAAGATTCACAATGCTTAATGCGTACCCACAAACTGTGCAGCGTACACTCGAAAAACACTTATTTGTTGTATTTTTTACACTCAAACGCCCTCATATATCCACTGCACGTCCTCTGCTCATAACATTACACTCTTATATGTTACATTTCTACAGAATAGTCATTTCTCACATCGACTCATGTAAAACGCAGCACATAAACTTTGACAGACCATGATACACGGCATTTTTCTTAGCTATTTGCTGGTAGATGTCAGTGTTTAGAAGTTTTTCTATGAGTACTGTGCTTCTGTTGGGTTTTCTGTCTGTGTGTGTGTGTGTGTGTGTGTGTGTGTGTGTGCATGGGGGACATCATGGTCTTGTTCATTCATTTGCTTACCAAGTGGTACAAAATGGCAGGTGAAAAGTTTGAAGACTCGGGTTGGCTACAAATACACAAGTAATGCAGCACCCCGAATAGTAACTTTTTTTTTTGCGGGTATCTATTCAGAAATACCGAGCCACTGAGATTGGTATCATAGCCAATCGGAAGCCTAGGATTTTCAGACCCATTTTCAAAAGCAAAATAGTAAAGTCTGAACTGAAAAGTATGACACATCACAAAGTTACTAGTGTGCCTGTGAACTGTAATGCACAGGCTTGTAAATCAGAAATTTTAGAATTTTCACACACATTTGTGAATATATTGAATTTAACTGTTCAGAAATGCATCCACAGTAATTTTCAGACTGTGTTCCACACAGTTATCTCTGCAAGGAACTTCATCATTGCACAGCACATGTAGAGAAAAACATTCTTTTGCCATGTTGTGAAAAATCACAGCTTGAATAACAATACACACCAGCACATAAAACACTATGTTACTACAATGCAGCATCAACATTGAAATCTCGCTAACATGCAACCATATCTACTGACTGTGCCACACACACACACTCACACAAACAGTAATAGAGGCATATCCTCCACATAATTGTAAATATACTAATTGTTATACATTTAATAATGCACACTGTCACTCTGAATTTCTTGGTCCACCATATACTTAATCATCAAACTGACTATCACATAACACGCTACACAGCATTAAACACATCTTAGTACACAGATAAAAAATAACAGCCATCATAATCGTAAGAACACATGTGAAGAAAAAAGCATGCAAATCTCCACAGAAATATTGAGAATGTAAAAATTTCTGATATAACATAGCAGCTGTGCAATGCACATTCATAACAACTATCATTTGCTTGTCTTTTCACCAAATTGTTAACATTGTTAACATGCTATTCTATTAATACACATTACTATAAGAAATTAACTGAAGCATATTCTAAAACTTTTTTCTTTCTCATGCAGGTGCCTGATACTTCTGTAAGATTGCTTACTGTGACTGTCAACTATAGTACCTGAAAATGCCAACTAAATACAGACGTAGGTGTATCTCAAAACGAGAGCAGTATAATAGTACTACACTGTTGTATAAGGGCAACAAACAAAAAAGTAAAGTTACCCCAAAGAATGAACATCGACAGAGCATTACTGCAACAGTGACCCCTACATCAAGTCACTGCACAGAGAAACAAAAACCCATGAAAAAAAAAATGTATAACATCACAAATGTTGTGTCGATCTGTAAGACGAAACACAACTATCTTGAGTGTAACCATCAAGAGACGCTCAAATCAACAACGTAAAACGAAAAATTGTGACTTACAACTTAGAAAAAGAAAGTATTTTCGATCACTAGCAAGTAAAGCTAAGATCAAAAGACTTATTACTGCTGTACTCACGGCACACCGCAAAACAGATCAAAAGTCACCTTTCTCCTGATGAGTTCGTCTGAAAGTACAAACATTTGTCAACAGAGCACTGTTTGTACTACAAAGATTGTGCGTAAGATGTCTCATGTCTCGAACAATTCAGGAAACTTGTATATAGCATCAAAAAAGGCTTCAACAGTATCCTTGTTTGACTGTTGACAACTTCTGCCATGTCGTCACAGGACAGTGGATGCACACACAGCACTCAAGCATATTTCTGGAAGAGACTTATCATGACTTTACAAAACAACAGACGTTCAATATCGAGTGAATCCGGCAACTTACAAATGTCCTCAGTATCTCTGATAACAATCAATTAGATACGACGATGACTGTGGTCCAAACCTAGTCTTGAATAACTGGCACTGCCTTACATGGTCATGTGATGTTACCTGCAACCGTAGGCAATCATCATTTCAAAAAGTAGAACAGTTTGTTAACCTATTCATAATAACAGATCGCAAAGAGAGACATAAGCTATTTACTGAAATCGATCATTGTGAAATACGTCCATATACTGGACTCATGGGTCACTCACTTGCATGTCTTGATAGTGGTGTTTGTGATAGTTTTTTTCACAACATGCGGATGCTCACAGTGCACCATGCAGGCATGCGAAACTTTGTCTACAGAGTATATGAAGTACAACGAGCTGTGCATCAGTACACTTGTTTAAATGACTTACTGCAGTCAGGCGACATGCACGGTGCCATCACTTTCATGAAAAAAGTGCAACACATTCCTTCTGAGCCAGAAACAGGAAATTTCCAGTGTCACACTTCAACAGAAAAATGTGTTTCAGTGTTAGAAAATGACATTCTGAAACAGTACGGAAAGGAAATTGCTAAGTTTGAGATTGCAAAGTATCAGAAGTTTGATTCTGTATGTGTGTCATGCGACCGTTTGTGCTATGCAAAACAAACTGTCACAGTCAACCTAGAAACCTGGTCATCATACAATGACATGTGGTTGAGCCTCACAGCATTCTTGCTTCTGAAATCTGACTTTCATCCACAAGACACCATTATACTATGCAAACACTGTTTTTCAAAACTGAAGTGCAACAGTTTGCCAGGAAAGTCAGTGCTAAACAACATGAAAACAGATGTTACACCAACTGAGATTTCAACATTGAATATGTTTGAACATATTCTAATTCAGACAATGAAACCATTCCAAACGATTCTACGTCTGAACACAAAGACACGGAAGATTCCACAGAAAGAACTAGTTAGATCTCTAAAGGGTTCTGTGATGTATCTACCACTTCCTCTACAGGAAAATGTTCAAGCTATCTCAACAGAAAATAGCTTGGTCATTCTAGTAAATGGTGTGCCTACAAAGGCCAAGGTCATCTGGCAAGATGTTGTCAACCTGCAAAATGTAAAGCTTGCTCTGGCTTACTTAAAGAGGAACAATTCCTTCTATATAGACCTTGACATAGATCAAATGGCCAGCCTCTCTGTGCAACATGATCTATTAGAAAAAAGTAAGCCAATCATTGAGAAAGTCACTACACAGACAAGTGACAATGTGTATGAACAGTACACAATTCACCCACTACATGGTAGAGATCCATTAGGAGACAACATTGATCTCTATCAAATGAAGCAGGTGGAAGGTGATCCTGTCAGCATTTGGGAGGCAACATTAGAAGCACGCTGCTTCCCAGACCTATTTCCAAAAGGGTCAGGTGGATGCCTAGATGAAAGGGAAGTACGGGTACAGGGTGCTGAGTACCGCACCAGCCGTATCCTGAGCAAAGATGGCAAATTCAGATGTAACATTCAGTACCTGTTCCATCTGCTCTGGGAAAGTGAGCTAGCATTCTGTCTGCTCTATAGCACATACCATTCGACTAACAACTCCACTAGATGGAATTACAGCTGCTCAATTTCTGGAGAAATTGAACAGAAAGATGAAAGTGTGCAAGTGAATCTGTCTTCCATACTTCAAACCTGCGGGGCACCAAAGAATATTGGTATCGCAGACACTAGAAGTGATGACAATGCTACGAGTATGGCGAGCCACAAGGTTTATCACACTTAGTTGTGCAGAATATGCCTGGGATGAACTCATTGAACTGTTGAAGTGGGCAAATTCCGATGTCAAGGCATCTCATCAATGACTATTGAAGAAATGTGTTCACTTGATCCTGTGTCTGTCACAAGACACTTTCTACAGCCTTCCATGACATTCTCAATTTCATCTTATCAAGGACAATCCTCCTCTAGGCATTGTGGAACACTACTTTTGGAGGACAGAATATCAAGCACGAGGTGCCCCTCATATCCATATGTTACTATGGATAAAGGATGCGCCACGAATCGGTGAACATGATGCAACAGAAGTGCTATCATTCATAAAAAAATATATCACTTGTCACATTCCAGACAAGTATGACAGTCCTACACTATGGAAGTTGGTTCAAAAGTTCCAGCGACATATTTGCGCAAAATATTGTCGGTGAGCAGTAAAGAACAAGTCTAATTGGTACACGCGATGTCGCTTTGGATTTTCTAGAAGAGTTTGTCAGAATGGTGGCATGAATGACCTTTTCTCAGCAATGCGACACCACTTGAAGGAAAAATCAACCAAGAGGGTATACGAGTTACCCAGAGATGAAAAAGAGGTGTATATCAATGACTACAACCCAACTCTTCTCCTAATGTGGCAAGCAAACATAGATGTTCAGTTTGTGGCTGACAACTCACTAGCCCTGGTTCGCTATGTCACTTTGTACATAACCAAACATGAACAGACTAGCTTGAAAGATCTTTGGGAAGATATTGCCAGTTCAAGCAAAAGCCTGACATCTCAGCTGTGGTCATTGGGTTTGAAGACTCTTTCACACAGAGAATGTGGAGCTTACGAAGCCAGTGACCGCTTAATGGGTACACATCTGTATGGAAGTCTGATGCTGTACGTTTCCTCAGTGTAAACTACAAAGAGAAATGGAAGTGTGTACTGATTCCTCATGCTGAAATTGAGCAGCTTGCTGTCAATACACCTTCTTCAAAACATATCTTGAAGAATAACCTGATAGACACATACTACCCAAGTAGGAACAACGACATGAATGATATGTGTCTGTTTGAGGTGGCTAAGTGGTATGACTACAAGACAGGTGCAGCACATGACTCAACATGGCACATTTACAATTTCAATGGACTAGATGGCTGTCTTGTGAAGAGGAACAAGCCATGGCTTATAGATCACTGCAAACTGCATCTAGGCACATCAGACAGCACAGAGCATTACTACTTGCTCTCCTATTCCTATTTAGACCCTGGAGGAGTGAGTCTGAATTAAAAGGTGACTCTGACACATTGAAGAACAGTTCAATCTCACTTATGAGAATTTCCAAACCGACTACTCACAAACATACATAGAAAGACTAAAAGCTGAGAAAGAACAGCTCGAGCAGGCAGAGAAGCAACTTCAGGAAGACATTCCAGTCAGTTCACAAGACAACCTTGATCCAGAAGGACAAGGTGTTCTAGGTGACTCTCTGCCATTAAATGCCCCAGAACTCTTAATCTCAGAAATTGAGACAGCCATGCAACATGGCACACACTCTATGGTCAACCCAGGTGATGTAAGAGAAAGACTAAATCAGCTGCAGTATACAGTACACTCCAAAGTGGTAGAAGCTGTCCAACATGGCATACTACATGAAACAAAAAAATGTGACTGCACTCAGCACAAACCACTACTAATGTTTGTCAGTGGTTCAGCTGGCACAGGAAAGAGTTTCTGATTGAAGCTATCACTTCAGAAATACGTCACGACAGGCTCTTCAATGTCTGTTGCAGTGACTGCTCCCACAGGACTAGCAGCATACAACATTGGTGGAGTAACATTACATCTCTTTTATGTTGCCAGATCGAACATGGGAGAACTGGAGAGTATCGTAAACTGTCATTCGAGGTTGCATCTCAGCTCCGTCCCATGTTCACAAAGATGCAGCTACTCATCGTTGACGAAATCAGCATGGTCTCCAATGTCATGCTAGCCTGTATTCATCACGTCTACAGCAGATCTGAGTACTGACGATGCTGTGCCATTTGGTGGTAAAAGTATACTTGTGTTGGGAGACCTTTTACTACTTGCACCAGTCAATGCAGAGCATGTATTCACAACTCTGACTGCCAAGCAAGCTAAGAATATCTTTGGTTGCATCGCAGGCTATAACATATGGGAATTATTCACCTATGTTGAGTTGTCTGAGAACATGCGGCAAAGTGGTGACCTAGCTTACAAATCACTTTTAGATGAAGCTCGCACATGTTCTCTATCACCAGAACATGTCTCGATGTTAAATGGTCGGAAAATCACAGCAGATAGTACATGCATAGAAACAGCATGTAATGTCTTCAGCGACATATACTTTACTGCCAGACACATAGTGTGTCTTATGCCACGACTAAAGAAATGCACTGAATTCAACAATCTAGTGCTACAAAGAGAGAACCAAGAGATTGTCACTCTCCATGCAATTGATACAATTGATGGCATTATTCTTAGTCGAAAGCTAGTAGCAAAGATGACTGAACGACTAAGTGAACTGAAGTCAGATGTTTCACGAACAGCTGGCCTAGAAGCTGTTCTCACACTTTGTAAGAATGCACGTATCATGCTACGACGTAATCTAGATGTCGAACAAGGCATGGTAAACGGTGCCATGGGAAACATCACTGACTTTATCCATAATGTACAGAAGACATTTATTCAGACACTTGTAGTGCAGTTTGACAACATGCAACACTCTGTACACATAGATAGAACCTGCATAAAATTCCAAGTTTTTAAGGATATCTACGTAAACAGGAAACAGTTCCCATTATGTGTTGCATACGCTGTCTCCATTCACAAATCTCAGGGATTAAGTTTGGATTCAGCAATGATAGACATAGGTACAGACATTTTCAAAGATGGCATGAGCTACGTTGCACTTTCACGTGTAACGAAGCCTTTCTGGATTGCACATTATTAGTATAGCACCTCAGAAAATACGTGCTGACAAGCAATGTATTCTTGAGTACAACAGATTACGTACTCTACATCAGCCACAAATGTCTTTAATACCACTGCCTACATATATGTCGGTCTCACACAATTCAGTCACAGCTAGACGAAGCAACAAACAGCACCAAGCTTCACTAAGTGATTCACACAAAAAAGAGTTCAGCAAAGGCCACAACCTCAAGTAAACATTCACAACCAACAATTCATCAGAAATCAGTTGGTGTAGCTGCTGTACCATTGTTTGACAACAGCAGTAGAGTAAACTGCTATGCTAACTCAGCTATGCAAGTTTTTCTACACATGCCATACTTTGTGCAAGCAATATCTGCTTCACAAGACAATCCCCTATCAAATGCTTTGAAGCAGATTATCAACATGACTTCTGACCACTCTAACAATGTACACTCACTAACACCACTACGACAGGTGTTATCTACATATGCTGGATGCAGTACATTTGCTGCAGACATACAGCAAGACAGTACTGAGTTTATGATGGCTGTGATAAACAACCTTGATGAAGACGGCACCCCAATCCACCAGTACTTCACAGTAACATACGTTACAAAATATGTATGTGTTTCATGTGGCAATTCACAGCGTGAAACGACACAAGACATGCTGTGGATAACTCTCTTTGTTCCTAAAGCCAAAAGTGTCAAATTTTGACAGCTGTTCACTAATGCTGAATGTAGTCATGCCTGTGGAAGGTGCGGAGGCAGATGCACTCAGTCCGTACACCTGAGGACTTCATCTCAATATCTGTTGCTTATGTTGCACAGATTTGACACCAATGGGCTCAGAGTTGATACTCCTATCACAGACTACACAGCTAGTAGAATAGTCTTCAACCAATCACTGTTTGACACTCACAGCATTATCTATCACCATGGTCAATCTATGCATTCTGGACATTACACCTCGTTACTAAGGTGCACAGCTGGATGGTTAGAGTGTGACGACTCTACAACTACTTTTAAACAGAGACTCCCACGTCACCTGAAAAAATGCATATCTTCTAATATTGAAGAATTATGACAACCTTCATATTTCAGAAGAATAGGACAAAACATGTACCATTTTACCATGAGTACTTTGTCCCCAAATATGTCATAACTCGTTACAATGTTGTACAATTTACAAGTGTAAATAAACAATACAATTTCAACAAAGTTGAATTCAAATACAGATATTACATAGACTGTGACATGTTACATCTTGTGTAGATCAGTGACTACAAGGAAATTGTTGTAGTGGCTTCAATCAGCGCCAACAATATTCACAGTCACTAGAGAAACCATGATTACATGTCTATACAAGATAATGCATCTAAAAACGTTACTAAGCTGGACAGCTGGATGGTTAGAGTGTGACAACTCTACAACTACTTTTAAATAGACTCCTCCCCACATCACCAGAAAAATGCATATCTTCTAATATTTAAGAATGATTACAACCTTCATATTTCAGAAGAATAGCACAAAACATGTACCATTTTAACATGAGTACTTTGTCCCCAAAAATGTAATAACTCATTACAATGTTGTACAATTCACAACTGTTAATAAACAATACAATTTTAACAAAAAATTGAATTCAAAACAGACATTACATAGACTGTGACATGTTACATCTTGTGTAGATCAGTGACTGCATTAAAATTGCTGTAGTGGCTTCAATCGGCGCCAACAATATTTACAGTCACTAGAGAAGCCATGATTACATGTCTGTGAAATATTCTACCCTTATAACATTAAACAAACATTCCACTGTCTCAGAAGTAGTCTTTTTACACTTCTAGTGACTCTTCACATATAGAGAACATCATTAGATCACCATGCAACAGTGTAGAACTATCACGCTGTAACACATAGTACTAGTATTGTACATATGTAAAAACAACTACCGTTATTGATAATCCAACAACCTGACTTACACAACTGTTAATAATAACCAATTACTCAATCTAATTGTGTGACTCTTACAACTGTTTAAAACTACTTGTACATAATTGAAACATTTGTTATCAAGTGTACATTGTTCATAACTTGTTTAATAATTGAACTAAAAATAGCAGTGTAGCACAACAGTACAAGTGAATATCCTACATATTACTCTGCAGTATACTAACAGCATGTAACTAAGCATAAGTTTGTGAAAAAATGCATTCCATTACAGTTTTAGTATTTACAAGTTAAGAATTTACATAGAAGCCAATGTAAGAATTGATGAAATTTTTGTGTTCATGTAAAACATTCATTTTATTTTGTACTTGTCACATAACTAACTGTACCGTTTGTACAAAATATTGACAATTGTAAATCAGGCACTGTTGCTGATCACAACAAACTGCATACCTGTTCCTGACAATATTTATGATCGCCTCAATTGAGGGGTCGGGTGGGAATTTTCCATTTGCACCTAGTCAGTGACATATTATTTAATAGTAAGAATCAAATGTCACGAAACTTACAATTGTGTAAACTGTACTACTTAAACAATCAGCATATGGTTTTTCGCCCACCCCAGGAACATACACATTAGCAGTCACACAATTACAACAAAACACTTGTCTATCTTGTGTCTAATCACACTTCACTACCAACTGACATTCCCTTATTAACATAGCAGACAAGTAATGACTACACATAGTTACAACATACAACCATTTTTAAAAAAGTAACATTTTTTACAAACCACATTCACATTCAATAGCAATAGCTTCAGCCTGACTATTACAATTACAATTCAAATGCCAGAAAATACTTCCACACATATAAACAGAAGTGAGTACTGAAGCACAACTAAAAACACACATCTGATTAGTTTCATATAATATCACACACTTAGTCCAATCCACATGACACACTTATAATTATTCTTACACATTAACAAATTTAACAATCAATGATTGCACACATACAAAGATTGTATTGTGAGACTGCTTCTGTTAACAAAATTTTACTTTTGATTAGACCTTTTCTCCATTTGACAAATTGGCAATAAATTTTTTAAAACCATAACCATCTGTGTCGACTCATTACTTTAAATACCATACTGAGATGAAAATAAGTGTCTATGACTTAAGCATACAAATCAATGTTTACTAATACTGCTACAACTATACCTCCATCTATTTGTTTGCTACCTATGACATACAGTCAGTAACACAGCAACACAAAGGGTAACACACATGGTGACATAGACAGGATCATCAGCCCTAAGTTTCACCCCATGACATGTGTAAAGCAGCAGAAGTATAGGAGAATGGGGTGAGAGTTAGGACCCACGATCCCAATGCACAGCCCAATACCGGTTGGGTGGGTGGGCAGGGCAGCACAGGCCATGCGCTACCACCACATGATGTGTTATGGCACAATAAAACTGTCAGCACCGCAAGCATTAATGCTAAAAGTGCAACTTGGGGAGTGGGCAGTGGGCTACAAGTGGGTGTTCACCTAACATCAATTTCCTCACTTTGTCACTGTGGAACAACCCTAACTAATGCATTAAACAGACTTTTGCCTCTAATTTTCCTTCTTCTTAAGAAAGATAAAAAAAATAGTAAATGTAATGCAACAGCAGAGAGTCTGGGCCGCTCCACAACCATGAGTGAGAACAGAAGCTAGTCCATACAGTGGCATACACAGGAATGCTGTGCCACATGATGCCTTGTCACAAAGTTACGTGGTGCCTGTAAATTGAAATATCAATGGGCATGGTGACACAAAGTGAAACAGAAAGCAAAACAGTACAGTGCACACAAATGACTAAAAAGCAACGAAATGCAAACAAAAAGAAAGCACGAAACAATGGCGATATGGTGGCATTGAGTCTGCAGTGGGATCATCAGCCCTAACTCTCACCCCATAACATGTGTAAAGCAGCAGAAGAATAGGATAATGTGGTGATTGAGTTAGGACCCAGAATCAATCGCACACCACTACCGGTTTGGTGGCGGGGGGGGTCAAGGGTTTTCAGCCCTAAGCGAATTTCCTCACTTTTGTCACTGTGGAACAACCCTAACTAATGCATTAAACACAGTTTTGCCTCTAATTTCCCTTACTTTTAAGAATGATAACAAGAAATAGTGACTGTAATGCAGCGGCGGAAGCAGGGCCCTTTGGGCCCTGCGCTCCCGATGCATAAAGGGCCCCGCGCTCCCACCACATGATGTGTTGTGGCATACTAACAGGGACAGCAATGCAAACAGAAATGCTAACAGTGGCGCACATGGCAACACAAGCATGAATGAGAACAGAAAGGGTAACACACATGGTGGCGTAGACGGGAATGGTCTGCCACGTGATGTGTTGTCACATAGTAACATGGTACCTGCAAACAGAAATGTCAATGGGCATGGTGATGTAAAGTGAAACAGTAAGATAAACAGTACTGTAGACAGAAATGGCTAAAAATAACAGAAACGCAAGCACAAATGAAAACACAAAGGATAACGCACATGGTGGCGCAGACGCCAATGGTAAGTGAAACGGGTACGGATCCGCAACCAGAAAGGGCAACAGTAACAGTAATGTAAGCGCACAGGCTGGTTTTCCCCAAAACCTGCATTGAGAAAGACAGTGAGTACAAATAATGTATGCAAAATAATGAGTATCGGTGCAGAAAATGAGATCTTGGAATACTAAATACATTATATCTCAAGAACCGTATGACGTAGGAAAAAAATTTAAAAGTCATATTATTTACAACTTTCCTGGCTAATTTGAATCTTAGCCTCATTAGGGAGCTAAGAAATTTTCCAACGAAAAGTCTGTATCTCGCACCGTTTCCGAGATACGGGCCCTGAGAGGCGCGGAGAATGCCGCAATGTTATCCTATGGGAAAAAAAGAAAAGTTCGGAGCGCCATAACTTTGCCTCCCTGCAATGTTTTTTCATCAAACTTCTGAAAGGCACATCTGTGGGCTGTTGGCTGTCTTCCCTCCAAATTTCTGGAAAAAAGACCAAACCGTTATTTTGCAGCAGGGCTCCAAATGATTTCTGTTAAGTGTCGGGCGCCGTAATGTTATCCTATAGGAAAAAACGTCAACTTCAGAGTGCTGTAACTTTGCCACCATGTTATTTTTTTTCACCAAACTACTGAAAGGCACATCTGTGTACTGTTGGCTGTCTTCCCTCCAAATTTCAGAAAAAAAGACCAAACCGTTATTTTGCAGCAGGGTGCCAAAGGATTCCTGTAATGCTTCGGGCGCCGTAATGTTATCCTATGGGAAAAACTATCAAATTTGGAGTGCCATAACTTTACCGCCGAGTAATATTTTTTCAATACAACACTGAAAGGCACATCTGTGAGATGTCAGCTGCGTTCCCTCCAAATTTCAGCCCAAAACTCCAAACGGTTATTTTGCAGTACAGTGCCAAAGAAGTGCTGTCATTTCCCCACAGACTAGAAAATTACTGTCTTAATTGGCGAAAGCTTTCGCAAAAAAGTTCGACACTTTCATGAGCATGAAAGTAATTTGTGAAAGTACTTTTTCCAGAAATTTGAAAAACATATTTCTGGGGTGTTTTACCACAAAATAAAGACATGGCAAGCATCCTCAGGGCCCGAATAGCTAAATACAAAAAAAATTACGTTGCTAGAGGGTCTCAAATTTAAATGCCAACCATTTTTATGATCACCAACTGAAAACAAAATGGTGGATTTGCGAAAGTAACAGGCCCATTTGCGAAAGTAAAAATGCATTTGCGACACTGTCGAACTTTTTGTTAACTTTTTCCCATTGACTTATAATGGGAAACTGTTTTTTGAATAACTTTTGAACCGTTTAATATGTTTCACCAAATCTTCAAAAGGCACATCGGGGACCCCGGCTGCATGTTCCCTGAAGATTTTGGGCCAGTCCCACAAACCATACGACCTGTAGGCGCGACCGTAGAATTCCAGAAAAGCGTAAACGCGTGCACAGATCGTGCTTAATAACTCTGCAACCGTATATCCGATCAGTACGAAACTTGGCAGATCCCAAGGCCTATGGGTCTTGATCATACATTCCAAATTTCAGGCAAATCCATCAAACAGTTGCAAAGTTATTAAGGTGCAAAATTTTGGGTTTAACATGGAAATGACTCCTCAACCCTAACTATGGTAGCACTACCGTGCTACCATAATATATATATATATATACACACACTATAGCAGGGGTTGAGTACCCCATTTAAGGTTAAATCTGAAATGTTACACCTCAATAATTTTTCCACTGTACAACGGATTTACCTGACATTTGGAATGCACAGTACGATATTACAGATCTCTGGACCAGTCAAGTTTCGTTATGGTCAGATATACAGTTGCAGAGCTACAGAGCACCAAAATATGCATATATTATGGGTTTTTGTGCATTCATTTGCTAGCACCTACAGCCCGCATGGTTTGCACAATTGGTCTGAGAACTTTAGGGAGCATGCAGCCAGGGTCCCCATTGTTCCTTTCGAAAAGTTTGTGAAAAAATATTAAACAGTTCAAAAGTTATTCAAAAAGCATTGAATCCCACTATAGTCTATGGGAAAAGTTAAACTATGTAAAAGTGTCACAAATGCAATTTTTACTGTCACAAAAGACCATTTTACTTTCATGATTCTGCCATTTTTGTTTCAGTTGGTGACCAGAAAAATGCTTGGCATTTAAAATTGGGACCCTCTAGGGACACAATTCATGTTGTGTTCACCTAGTCGAGCCCTGAGGATGCTAGCCATGTCTGTTTTGTGGGTTAAAACAACCCAGAAATATGTTTTGTAAAAAGTAGTGTCACAAAGTACTTTCACAAATGCAACACCTTCATGATTTTTTTTGCGAAGATGTTGTGATTTGTGAACGTAATTTGCGACACTATGCCCAAAACAATAGGAAATCTCTGCCGCTCTGCTGCAAAACAACAGTTTGGTCTTTTGGGCTGAAATTTGCAGGGGAGAAAGCCAACATCCCACAGATGTGCCTTTTTGTAGATTGGTGCCAAAATATTACTGGGCTGCAAAGTTAAGGCACTCCAAAGTTGATGATTTTTCCCATAGGATAACAATATGGCATCTGCCACGCCTTTCGGTTCCTGTATCTCAAAAACAGTTTGAGATACGGACTTTTCATCACAAAAATTCTTAGTTCACCACTGTGGGGCTAAGTACAAAACTAGCCTGGAAAGTCATAAATAATATGAGATGTTATTTTTATTTCTATGTCGTACGGTTCCTGAGATATAAGCAATTTAGTATTTCAAGTGCTCATTTTCTGGTCGAGGGCCATTATCCCCACATTCTTTGTATTCACTGTGCTTCTGAATGCACCTTTTTGGGACACAAAGTGCGTGTGTTTGTGTTACTGTTACAGTTAGCGTTTACTTTTAACGTTTCCTCTTGCTTTACCATTACTGTTTGCATTACCATTTCTGTTTGTTTCAACATGTGCATTACCATTTGCGGTTGCATTTGCATTTTTGTTTGCATTACTGTTTCTTTTTGCATCACCCTTGGCGTTACCATTACCATTTGTGTTTGAATTTGCATTTCTGTTACAGTTTCTGTTACCATTTGCATTTCCATTTTCATTTGTGTTACTGTTTCCTTCTGCATCACCATTGGCGTTACCATTACCTTTTGCGCTTGCATTTTCGTTATCGTTTGTGTTACCATTTGTGTTTTCATTTATGTTTGCACTTGCATTTACATTACCGTTTGCATTACTGTTTCCATTTGTATTTGTGCTTGCATTTGTGTTACCATTTGTATTATTGTTTCCTTTTGCGTCACCGTTGGTGTTACCATTATGATTTGAGTTTCCATTTGCATTACCATAACCCTTTGTGTTTATGTTACTGTTTGCATAACCACATTTGTTTGTGTTTATGTTTGAGCTTGTGTTTACGTAACCGGTTGCATAACCATTTTCGTTTGCATTTACATTTGTGTTTCCATTACCATTTGTGTTAGTGTTTCATTTTGTGTCACCATTGGTGTTACCATTTACGTTTCTGTTTCCGTTACCATTTGCCTTTCCGTTACCATTTGTGTTACCGTTACCATTACCGTTTGCGATTGCGTTTCTGTTAATGTTTCTTACTGTTTCTGCTTGTGTCACCATTTCCATTAATGTTTGCGTTTCCGCTTGCATTACCATTTGCATTTGCACTTCCATTTGTGTTATCATTTATGTTTGCTTTTTCGTTACCATTTGCATTTACGTTTGTGTTGCAATGTTACCTTTTGCATTATTGTTTCTGTTTGCGTCACCGGTTATATTACTGTTTGCATTTGCACTTAAACGTCACATTCTTTGTGTAATTATAACTTTATAACTGTTGAATGGATTTGTGTGACATTTATAATACTTGGTCTACTATGGTTCTTCTGTGCATTTACCACTTTTCATTTGATATCTGCATTATGTTTTTTGCACAATGAAGTTCCAAAAATGTATTTTTTGCCTCTTGTGTGCAGTTTTATGCTCATGCTGCTCTGAAACTGTTAAAGAGATTTGGATAAGATTTGTTCTACATGGAGTGGAATTGTACATCTATTTATTTATCAATTTCTATTTCACTGGTACATACGTTTTTGCCCAGTGAAGAGCAAAAAATGAGTTTTTGCTATTTGTTTGCAATTGTTTGTGTGATGCATAGCATTGCCATTGTGTGGTTTATTGGTCTGACACTTGGTACATAGAAATCCCTTTGTTCAAGAAAGATGCCAGTTTTTGTTTGGTGAAAAAAGTTTGTTCCATTCCAGAGTTATAAGTGTTTAAATTTGCCTCCCCTTTGCGGTCAGAGATTTTTCGGCCACGAGTTCTGCCATTTTGTTGCATTTTCAGCCATGAATTCCATCATTTTGTGGTGGAGAACTTCTTAAAAGTGTACAAACTTTAAAATTGAATATCTCTGGAACAGTTTTGTCTTTTAACATGAAGTTTGGGGGGGTGTTGAGTGGATGTCCTGGAGATGTGACTTATGTTGTTTACATGTTGGAAAAATAATTTGCTGTGGAGATACTGTGTGATGCAGTTAACATTTTACACATATTTTTATGCATGGTGCTAGTGGCTTGCAATTTATAGCATAGGTAGCCCTAGAGGTACGGAGCTGCCTTGCAGTGGTTTGGTGTGTAAAACCTCAACAGGTGCAGAATTATGCCACTCTGACAAATGAAAATTTGGTTCATTCTACTTCAATAACTTTTAAACTATGTATCCGATTCACCTGGCATTTGGAATAAAGAAAGTTTTGTAATAGTTCTTCATCTGTGACAATTTTTGAATCTCTGGCCTTTACGGTTGCTGAATTGTGGCTACACAGTTTTTGCCTGTGGTGCTGTGCAACCATTGGACCGATGTTCACACCATTTTTGACACATGGTGTGCTATGGTACATGTCGTCTTTTACCAATTTTTGGTTCCATTGGATATATGGTTCCTGTGTAGTGAAGTGGCAAAAATGCTCTTTTTGGCACTCCTGCGCAGATTTCCCTGCGTGATGCTGTGCAATTGTTGAACAGATTCAAATAACATTGTTATACATGTTTTGGTATGGTACATGTCTTCATTTACCAATTTTCATTTCAGTTGGACATACAGTTTTTGCGCAGCAAAGTGACAAAAATTAAGTTCTTGCTAATTTTGCACAATGTGTTGCCTGTGGTGCTACACAGCCATTGTGTGGTTGATTAGTTTGATACTTGGGACATAGAGAGCCCTTCCTTCAAGGAACATGCCTCTTTTTTGTTTGGTAAAAAAAATCTTGTTCTGTTCCAGAGTTATTGCCATTTGAAGTTGCCCTCCCTCGCAGTTAAAGACTTTTTTACAGCCAGGTCCACCATTTTAGTGCATTTTTGGCCACGAGTTCCACCATTTTGCGGTGGAAGACTTCTTAAAGGTGCACAAATTTTAAAATTTAATGTCTCTGGAACAGTTTGGTCTTTTAACATGAAATTTGGAATGTGCTGAGTGGATGTTCTGGACATGTGAATTATGCTGTTTACATGTTGGCAAAATAATTTGTTGTGGAGATACTGTGTGATGCAGTTAACGTTTTGTGCATAGCGTTATGCATGGTGCTAGTGGCTTGAAATTTATAGCATAGGTAGCTCTAGTGGCACAGAGATGCCTTTCAGTGGTTTGGATCACATTAGCCTTTATGCCATTATCTCAGAAATGAAGCGAGATACAGACTTTTCGCTACTGTTGGATCACACCAACTTTGTGCCGTTATCTCGGAAACAAAATGAGATACAGACTTTTTGCTACTGTTGGATCACATCGCCTTTCTGCTGTGATCTCAGAAACTAAGTGAGATACAAACTTTTATTTACTGTTGCCTTACATCAGGTAACTTTTCCCATTTCCATTTGCATTACCATTTGCGTTTCCTTCACTGTTTGCGTTACAGTTTGCGCTTGCGTTCCAGCTACCATTTGTGTTTCTATTTATGTTTGAGTCACTGTTACTGTTAGCATTTGCAGTTACGTTGCCGTTACCATTAACATTGCATTTTGTGTTTTCATTTGGGTCACTGTTACCGTATTGTTTGCATTTGCAATACCATTTGCATTAAAACTTGCGTTTGCATTTCTGTTTGCGTTACCGTAATAGTTACCACTTTTGTTAGCATTCACATCTATGCTGGTGTTACATTTACCATTAGCGTTTGAGTTTCACTCACTGTTATCGTTACTGTTAGCATTAGCATTACTGTTATGGTTCTTACGCAGACATAGGCAGCATGGTGTGAATGCAGGGCCCAAAGGGCCCCACACTCCCACCACCACATTCCATTCACTATTTCTATTGCACATTCTCAAAAAGAAGGGACATTCATGTTAAAAAAACTCCATTTAATCCATCAGTTGGGGTTGTTACACAGCAACAAAAGTGAGGAAATTCAGTGTTAGGGTTGTCACCCCTTGTACTCCACACCCAACCCACCCAACAAACAAGCATTTGGGTGTATGTGGGGGTCACCAGCCCTACCTCTCCATGTGTAAATAAGCTGAAGTGGTGCAGTATAGAAGAATGGGGTGAGAGTTAGGCCTGATTACCCCAATGCACTCCCCGATACTTGTTGGTGGGGACTGGGTGGGCAAGGGGTGCAAGAGGTGGCAACCCTAACACAGAATTTCCTCACTTATGTTGCTGTGGAATAACCCAAACTGATGCATTAAACAGAGTTTTTTTCCATGAATAGATAGATAGATAGATAGATAGATAGATAGATAGATTGCAAAAAAACTTTGTTAATGCATCAGTTAGGGTTTATCTGGCAATTGAAGGGAAATGTGCAAGGTCCTGTATAGATCAGTTCCTGGTTACTTGCCTGATCTCCTCACCTCTGCCACTACTGCCCATTCCCCTCTGCTCCTCCACCAGGGGCCTCCTACTGGTTTTGAGGGCCAGATTGAAAACCGCAGGTGATCATGCCTTTGACATGGCCAGCCTGACCCTCTGAAACTTGCTTCCTTGATCTTTAAGGGAGGTCCTTTCAGTGGAGGTATTTAAGAAGGGCTTAAAGACACATCTATTTAACATGTCCTTTCCCAACTACCCATATTATTTTAACTCTGATTTATGGTTTTTAGTATTTATAAATGATTTATAATTAATCTGTGTTTGTATTTTAAAGTTTTAAAAACCCTGTAGTGCTTTCTTTTATTGTTACTTTTACCCTGCCTATCTATGACTGTGTAAGGTACCCAGAGTCCCTGGGATTGGGCACCATATAAATTAACCTTACTTACTTACTTACTACCAGGCAGAGGACAGTGGGTGGACATTCTGGTGGTGTCAACCAAAAGGACACAGTGCAATACCCCCTCCTTGCATAGAGCTCATTTTAAAAGCTCTACTTGAGGAACACACACCAGATATTTCTTGTGTAAAGGGATGGTGGAGAACACTGTTGGGGCATTCTCTTATAGCTGAAGAATGGAAGTGAGTGCGGTCCAATGCAAATGGAGCCTCTAAGGAGACAGCAGGCCTGCTGATGCAACTTAAGACTTTGCATCTCTGCTATTGTACCATGACTCTGTTATATAAGATGCACATGATTCAGGCTTGGAATCACTGGCGGTGTGGTATTGTAAATTGTACCCTTCCTCATATACTATGGAGATGCTCCAACTTAGCTGACTAGTGGGAAGGGTTTCTCACAATAATGGAAGCAGTTTTAGCCCTCTCCATCCCATGAGATGCTTCATTAATAATTATGGAGAACACTCCTAGGCTCTCTGCCTTCAATAAAATATATCATGACTGGTTTATGGCTGTCATCATGGCAGCAAAAAGACTCCTGTTCTATGTTTATTTTGCACTCCACAGACACATCTTCTATAGGGGAATGGTTGGAAGACATGTTTTGGTTGGCCAATTATGAACGGCTGTCATATATGGCAGTTGGGAAGCAACACAGGGTTGGGAGCCTTTCCTTTCTTTGTGTATACTTAATAAGAATCAAGGGGATCAGGCATCCTCCCCAGCATATACATGATCACATAAGTTTTACTTAAGTGGGAATGGATGTATCATTCTCACTTGACAGGGGCACAATATTTGCCTCTCCAAGCCTAACCCCTTCCCTTCTCCCTGTCTTCTGAAGAGCAGCAAATAGTTACATGTTGTTATTAGTTAATTATTATTGTTGTTTCTTATATTCATGCCTGGTTATGTGTCAGCATTATGATTACTGATATTATTGTTACTGTTAACAGATGGCACTATGTTATTGATAGTTGAGGGCTTGTTATTAACAGCAACATCATTTTGTTGTATAAGCACAGTGTATGATAAAGATAGTTTAAGATGTGCCATGCTGACTTATTTGTAGGGTAACAAATTGGGCGTCACATGATTCTTTTGCATGTTTGCATTAATCTTAGCAAGCTCCCCTAGTCTGTAATCCAAGGAGCACATGTCTGCTCTGGCTTGGTTTTGAAATGGCATAAAGATATTATAATGTTGACTTTGCTATAATGCGAAACCTCAATAAACTATCTATTTAAAAAGAAAGTTTGTGGGAGAACAGTAACTTGCTCTATCCCTTTGAATACAATATAAGGTAACTTTACCCAGCACCCAAGGCTTGCTTCTCCCCACATCTCATTCTTCCTCTCCTTCACCTGCAACTCTCTTTGCCTGGAATGGCAGTCCTTCAGTGAGTTTCAATCTGAAACTTCTCCAGGAGGGTAAAACAAATCTCAGTACAATATAATTATTTAAAATTTGGTAACCATGATAGGCAGTCTAAGCCAGAGCTTATATTTGGGTGTGACCCAGAGGCAGGTTTGGGAGACCAAGAAAGGCTTCAGCAAAAGTATTACAGGCTTGTACAAGCCCCTAAACATTTTGAACCACTATAACTCATTGAGCCAATTGATCTATGTAAATTATGGTTTCAGATGTATTAAGCCAGTTCAGCACAATATTTGTTATCATGAATTGATACCAAGTCTGTTGTCTGTAACCACTGTGCTTTTTACTTCAGGTGTCTGGGCCTCCTACCTTTACTCACATACAGTATATGTTGTTGGTTGGTATTATTTCTAGTATGCATAACAGTTTACAGCTCCCACAATCCACTGCAACCTGACGTTTGTCATATTTCACAACTGCACATTTTATTAAATGTATTTGCAGGTCCCATTAACTATTTGCCTTATACTGTCTCCAGAACTTTTTTATGTTATCCTGTTGCTACATTAGAAAGTCACCACTAATTTTAAGGAACTGGTAGCTGAGTAAGCTGACTACAAGAACTCTGTGATTATATAAATTCTGTCATTTGGGGTATACCTTTTGCACTTCAAAGTGGCATTTGCTAACTCAACAAACCCTGACTAGTTGTTCACACATTTGGATTATATGCAACAAATGAGGCAAAACTACTTAGATGTTGGGCAGGACAAAAATTGTGCCATCACACCAAAACTCATATGCTAATATTCTTTTCACAGTGACATAGAAATTATAGTTCTGCAAATGATATTCAGCAATAGGATCTAGGTAAAAAAAAATTCTTAGCCAATCCAAGCTGTATCAGTGTCATGCATGATGTGCAAGAGTATTCTTGGCTTGTTAGAGCTGTTAATCTTAGTAAAGAACAAGATGATCCCAGAAGAAAATGTGTCATAGCTACCCTGGTGGACAGTGACAGTTATTATCTTTTGTTTTTAACCCATTTAGTTCTTCCAACTCTCATCAAAGCAACTCAGGCTTACTTTTTTCCAGTAGATATGAATCTCTTGGTGTAGTACAAAGTATCTCTAAGTTTAGCTGTGTCTTCTGCAGGTGATTTTTCAAACATGGATAAGTTGGGATAAACAAATTTTACCCTTATTATGTTCTGTTCTGGATTCAGTTGGGAGGGACTGCATTACATATGAATCAGTGCTAAACAGAAGTCTATTATAGTAAAAAACAAAATAAAAAGACCAAAATGCAGCTGTGTACATCAAATAAAAAATAGAAATTAAATTTCTTTCGAATATAGCCAAAAGCAAGACACTTGCCACCAGAAACTGTATAAAACCAGCAAAATCTTAGAGCACATCAAATTCATATACATTATATATAAATAAACAGTGCATAAAGCTGAAGAGCTCAAGAAGGATGTTGCTATATATTGTGTTAGACAGCAGTGGTCAGCCCATCAGTGCAGTGGCCACACAGCCACTTGTGATGCTGGCAACTAGAGACAGGAAATGAACCAAGAGGAGAAGAGATAAGCCTAAAAGATTGTGGGAGGCAGGCAACAGAAGCAGGATGAATGGGGAATGGGTCAGTTTAGCTGGGAAAACAAATAGTGATTAAAAATAAAATTTAGATGGGGCACATTTATTTTAGACTGCTGGTCAATGATTGCCCTGCAGTACAAATCTGCTACTGTCTAATGCAATGATATAATTAAAAAATCATTCTAGTATTCCATTCAGTTAGTAATCTTGAGTTGCTTATGATTTATAGGCCAAACTATGGAGGGCATTGTAAGTCACAATATAATCTTGTAGGTGGTGCACACCTAACAGTTAACCAGTGAAAAGGCTGCAGCACAGCCACGATATGTTTGGAATATGGATCCCCATAATCAATCTGCCTACAGCATTTTGCACTATATGTAGATGGTACACCAACACTCCAGATAGCCTTAGGTACAGAGCATTGCTGTATTTGAGTCTTGAGGTAAGAAAGGCATGAATCGGGTATGCACCAGATAGAGTTTTATCTGTGAGATATTTTGCAACTGGAAAAATCCATTCTGAACCATCCTACTCAACCCTAACTACAGTGGTGCTATCATGCTCACATTATATGATATTATAATATATAATATCTTGTATCATATTATATAGAGAGCCTGGGGGTGAGACAGAGAATAATTAGATGGATGGAAAGCTGGCTGAAGGATAGAAGTCAGGGGTGGTGGTAAATGGTGTACATTCTAGGATAATGAGGGTGACAAGTGGTGATCCTCAGGGGCCAGCACTGGGACCAGTCCTTTTTAAAATACATATCAGTGGGATGTGAAGGGAAAGCATGTCCTTTTGTGGATGATGTAAGGTTATTTGATAGAGATTGACATAGCAGGAGGAGTTGAGGACATGAGGAGAGATCTGAGCACCCAATAGAAGTGGTTGAACATTTGGCAGCTAAAGTTCAATGCTAAGAAGTGTGCAATGATGCATTTGGGGCATAAGAATCCACTGGCTGAGTACTCTCTTAGGGGGAACTGATAAAGCAAACAGAACAGGAAAGGGACCAGGGGATTATAATATCAAACAACCTTAGGGTAGGACACAAATATAGTAAGGCAGGAGGTAAAGCTAATAGAATGATGGCATGCATAGGAAGGGATATAACAAGTAGGAAGAGGGAGGTATTGATGCCTTTATATAAGACCATGGTCAGACTACACCTGGAGTATTGGGTACAGTCCTGGAGGCTTCATTTAAGAAAGGATATAGATGGGTTGGAGAGAGTTCAGAGGAGGGCAACAAAGATAGTGCAAGGTATGCAACAGAAGCCATTCAAGACTAGACTGAGAGAATTAGAGCTATATTTGCTGGAGGTTAGAAGAGATAGAGGTGACATGATAGAGACTTTTAAGTATATGAAGGGAATAAAGAAAGTGAATGACGGTAGATTACTCAAAAGGAAAGTAGGAGTTAAAACAAGGGGCCATCATTTAAGATTGGAAGGGGGGAGATTTAAGAGCAATGTAAGGAGATATTATTTCACTGAGAGGGTGGTGAAACCCTGGAACAGATTACCTAATGAGGTGGTGTGTGCAGAAACAGTGGAGGAATTCATGGGTGTGGGACAGACAGAAGGGGTTGGCTTGTAGGCAGGGGAAAATATCCCTTGGAAGTGACGACAAGTAGGGGCGGGTGGAAAATGGGCAGACTAGGAGGACCAGGATGGTCCTTTTCTGCTGATACATGATAGATTAGTATGATATTATAATGATACATATATCTATATATATTTCTTTTTTAATAATTTATTTTTTATTTACCAGTTGTGTGCACTAGACATTAACAGTTGCCCATTTGTAGACATGACCTGGGAGAATACCAAAGAGGAACAGTAAAATAGGGAAAGTGACAAATCATTCAATAAGAATACAATGTATGGTACCCCAATGAAAAGAAAAGGTAACAGCAGCAAGTTGGATTACAGAAGCAGGTAAACATGTAAAGGCAAAATCCCAAGGTAAAGGAGTATGACAAGGAGCCAATAGCATCAAGAAAGAGAAAAGGTGCCAAGCAGGGACAATTTAAATTCTTAGGACAAGGCTTTATTGTGCTTTCTTTCTGTTTGCAGTGTCAGCAGTGGAGCTAAAGCACAAACTAACCTTATAGTTTTGATTTCATATTTCTGGATATCAGGGAAAGAAGCAGGTTGGTGGACAGAAGATCACTGACTTATTTTAGTATTCTTTGCATATTACAATTGCTTAGCAGAGTGGAGCAGTTCAGGAATGGGTACCAAGGTAAAGAAGAGCTCAGTTTTTGGACCTCCATCTGAACCCACACCAGCCCAATTAATTATACAGAATAATGTCTGCCAACTCACTGACGGAATATGCAGTGGGCGGTAGGTAGCTCCAAGGGTGTGTGTGTATAAATAGCACATCAGGGAACCATTACCAGGTGGCTGGGGGATCTATGCATTACATCAGTGGTTGGGTAACTGAAGTGGAGAAACAAGACTAGAAAGTATCTACAGGTAGTGTGGATAAATATAAGTAATACCCAAACTAGTGCTTGTAAACAATAATATATTACTTGTGCTTATGTCTGTTCATTGAGGGTAATACCTGTATTGAGCTCCATGAACATGTAGGCACAATAGCTGCCATAAACTGCCTGACCCTGACAAAGTGTAAAAAGGATGATTCACCTTATTTTATTTATTTAGCTTTTGTTGACCGGGTAAGTGCACTAGACAAATCCTGCCTATTTTCAGGCACAACCCGAGGGAGGGGGATACAGATGAATGCCAACTGACCTTGAACCAGATTAAGCTGTTGGTGGTATTTTTTTTAGTGAATGAGGGAAATTTAGCCAGGACACCGAAGAAATTCCCCTACTCTTTTCGATAAGTGCCATGGGATCTTTAACATCCACCTAAACTACCACCAATCCAGGCAGATGGGACCTCGGTTTAACGTCTCATCCGAAAGGCGGCACCTCAGAAGTGCAGCACCCCTCTCATGCTGCACTACAGTGTTAGTACAGGGATATTAACCCAAGTGCCAGATGTGGGAACTGAACCCACAGCCCTCTGATCTCCCGGCCTCAGAGGCGAGTGTGCTACCTACTGAGCCACTGACACTAATTATCACTAATTATTATCAGCTGCCATTATTGTACCTTAAAAGAGCTGGTCATAAAAACATTTTCTTTTAAACCAAGCAGACCTGCAAAGGCTTAACCCTGGAATATGGAATTCACCTCAGCACCCAAAAATAATGGAACAATCTACATTAAACAATATGCTAGCTTGCTAACTTAAAGGACATTTAAAATGCTAACTGAACAAATTCATTAGACTCAGATATTGTACAAGGAGCTGACAGCTTCAAAAGTACTTTACAATCAAAACCCAGCACTTCTGAGGTCACTAAGTCATATCATAAGAAGTGGCTCACCTCTGAAACCATATAGCTGAATGAGGAAATGGATCCTCTTAATAAGGAACCACCTGCTGCCAACTACCCCAGCACCATAAACCACAATGAGATAATCTCCATCACCTCACTTTTGAACATGTGCAGTGTAAGGTCTTGTGGTTATAAGTCTATTGATTGTCACCTCATGGACAAAGTTCAAGAGGACAATAGGCAGGTCAATGACAGAGCCTCTGATGAGTAAGAACATTTCTGCACGTATGTTATAGACTTCTGAACCAAGATAAGCTTCTATCCATAATGGCTGTATCACCCCAAAACCACATGCTACTTCTGAGGAAAAATGAAACTTTATGATACTTCTGAGGAAGTATTCTGCCTATATAAGACATCTCTAAAGATCAATAATTTGTGATCACCTACTAGCCTTAATCTGAATCAATGTTTCATCACTGGAAAAGATCTCACATCTACACGACTGCTGCTGAATCTAAAAACTATTATTCTGCTGACCTCTAGAGACTTTTGGCCTCTGCCAGAAGTAAGAAACATTGAAATTGAACTGACTTTGTTATTTTACTTGCAAGCCCCGAGGAGAAAAGAATTCAGAGAACCAAGAAGAAAACTTCTTCATACAGCCATCCAAGATACTTCAAATCTCCAGATGAAAGGGAGACAAGAGACTCTTTGAAAGGTTGTCTGAGTATAAACTTTATTGACTTAAGGTGCTTGAATATGTGTCTTTAAAGAATCCTGGTTCCATGTATAACATATATATATACATACAGTATATATATATGAACTGCAGTGAAATATTGCTTAAATGCTAGCAAATATTATTAGTACCAAGGAATTGCATACTGGTGTTAGTTAAAGTTATTCTAAAGACAATACCACGTTAAATTACCTCCAGACAGGAATTACAAAGCCTCATACGTACGTAGTGAAAACTGTGTAATGATTTAAAGTGCACAAAGTAAGACAATGGTGTGAATAAGATTTTCTAACAATGTCTTATACTGCTTAAGTGTCAGAAATATGTTAAATGTTACTTGTGTATTGAAATAAACTGCTTTTAATTGTACTACATGTCCGAGTGAATTTGTCATCTCAGGAAATAACCAAAAAAAAACAAGTAAGCATGATTTACTGCACACCTTTCCTTAAGATAGCCACAGAATTAAATTAATTAATAGGAATTGTGCTTACAAACAGCTGGCAAAGAGTTAGCTCTGTCAAGTGAATGAGTAAAAAGGTACAGAAGAAATTAACAGGATCCAGAGGGTGGTCCGTAGATTGCGGTAGGAGGGTTTCCTTTGAACAGAACAAAGAAGGAATAAACACTGTATAAGGGGAAGATACTGGGAGTGGTACAATGCAGTGGCTGTGGGGTGGCAGCCTTCAGGAGGATCTTCAGGATACTGCGGTGGTGCTGCCCCAGCTTCAGGCACCCCTCTGGGCTGAGGGTGGAGGTTACCAGTCTCCGTTCTGAGTTGGCTAGGATTCAGGGGGTCCTCCCCCCCCCACACTGGAGCCAACTAGTCTGCATCCACTACCTCTAAGGTTGCCCAGCAGGAGAAGGAGATGGAGTACAGTGAGCTCATGAAGGGTGAGGGAGGTGGGTCAGAGGCACATCCCCCATCCGGTGCAACTGATGAACACTTACACTGTTTTGGAGGAAGGAGAAGGTCTCACAGTGACACCCTAAGTTGTGACCAGGGAAGATGAGTGAGACCTCCATAGTGGAACTCCAAGGGTGGGTGGGAGAGGACCCCAGAGGAGGAGGAGGAGGAGGAGGAAGAAGCAACTCCTAGTGGGGGGCTCCATAGTCTGTGGAGTGGATTTAGGGACAGTTAGTTGGGTGGAGAGGGAGGGTAAGTGCCTATCAGGAGGCATCACTTGGTGGGATGGGAGAGCTGATCCTGAGGATCCCTAGTGCAGCAGTAAGGAGGGGGAGCTGGATGTCATTGTCAATCTGGGGACAAACAACCTGGTTAGGAATGAGGCTAGGATTGGCAGCATGCAGTAGGAGTTCAGGTTGTTGTGGAGGGGTCTTAGGAAGATAGCAAGTTCCGTGACCTTCTTGGAGGTGTTGCCTGTCCATGGTAAGGGGGAAGCTAGGAATCTCCATACCAGGACCTTCAAGACATGGTGAGGAACTAGTGTGGAGAGGAGGGTTTTGGCTTCTTTGGGGACTGGGGACCCACCTGGAGGGATGTGGAACTGTACAAAGGTGATGACCTGCATCTATCCAGAGAGTGGACCATTGTCCTTAGTGAATGGCTTAGATGCTGCATTGGCAAGCATTTAATGTAGCCAAGTGGGGGTGGTGGAAGGAAACAGGGAGACTCAAACTGCCCAACCCCACAAGAAGATACAGTCAGCAGGGAGGACCCTGAAGCTGGGAGAGCAACAAAGATAACTAAACCTAGAAAAGGTAGAATGGTGGAGAAAAAGAGGAAGGGGATTATAGACAGGGGGTATAAAGGGAAGGCATGAGGATAAAAGAAGGGATGACAGGAATGCAAGTAACAATATATTGAAGGCCATTTGTATGACTGCTCACAGCCTGGGAAATAAAATTCCAGATCTGGTGGCCTTGATGGCAGAGGCTGATCTGGACATTGTCACTTATACCAAGACATTGTATAATGGAAATCATAACTGTGATGTAGCAATACCAGGTTATACTGTATTCAGAAATTATGCGGAGGGTAAAAAGGAGGGTAAAAAGTGAGGAGAGTTGGCTCGAGGTACCATGATGGCAGGGGGCAGAGGCCCTGTGGGTCACCCTAGAGATGGATGATGACACTGTTATTTGCATGAGCATGATCTACAGACCTCTAGCACAAGGGTTTGTTTTTACCCTAGGGATGGAGCAAAATAGCATTGCTTTAGTCTTGGCAGTGTTCATGAGGAGCTTATTCAAGTGGTGCCAGGAATGTATAGATTTAAGATCAGAGGAGACGAGATAGTTTAATTCAGGAATTATGTGAGAGCTAGGTCATTAGCATAAAGGGTGCAGTGACTGAGGCTGTTAGTAAAATAAATAACGTAGATGGAAAAATGACAGGGCCATATTAAGGAACCTTGGTGGACTCCCAACTTTAGGGGCAGCCAGGTTAGAGAGAGCATGGTCAAATTTTACTCTTTGAAACCTATTGTTCAGGTAGCTATTGAGCCAGGACAGGATGGGGGTGGGGACACCCAGAGTACCTAGTTTTCCTCTTAATAGAGTGTGGTCAACCAGGTCAAAGCCTTTGTAAGGTCGATGAAGACTGCACTTATGAATTCACCCTGTCCATTGCAGTGAAGAGATAGTGAAAGGGAGGGAGAAGAGGGTGGTGGTGGTGCTATGACCTTTATGTAAGCCATGCTTTGCAGGAGAAAAGAGATTGATGATTGGTAAGATACTCAGTTACTGTTTTTGGGAGGCAACTAACTTTTCAAGATATAGATATTATAAAAATATTGGCTGGAATTGAGGGCTATAATGTGAAAACCCTGACCCTGAGGGATGAACTGTTGCCTGTCAGTGGTTATATTGCTTGAAACCGAAAGCTGAGGGCATTATTATTATTGGATGGCAATAATTCATTCCAAGGGGTTTAAGATTTTCACACTATAGCCTGAAAGGGCTCCGGTCAATATTTGTTGTATAAAACCTTATTTATCTGCCTTCCCCCCCCACCCCCCACAGACACACACACAAAGGTAGTTGTAGAAAAACCAAATGAAAGTACCTAGGCAACATAACAAATAATGTTTTATCTGTGTCCAGAGTCTGTGGGATGGTCACATGCAGGGAAAACTTCACTTCTACGCTTTCATTTGGCTCTGTGGCAGTAATATTAAAAAACACAAATCATGCCAAGTGTTTTTTTTTTCACCATCCAACCAAAACAGGACTGGCGCAGTGGGAGAAGAATGACTGTAGGGTACATGTAACTCCACTTGGAGGAGTTTAGTGAAGGCATGCTTTCACTTTCACTTTCCCAGCTCCACCAATAGTGCAAGTGGGCAGTAATGGTTGAAAGTAGAGAAGAGATGTGTGGTACTCATGTCTCTGCTCCCACTGATTCAGCAGATCATGACAGGGTAGACTGTATTATGTACTTTTTCAGCCCTGATCCTCAGGGCTGATTCATGCATGGAGATGCCTTCTCCCACATTGACAATGTTCTCCCCCTTCTGCACTGCTGACAGAGCTAAGTCCTATGGTGACAGAAGAGTGAGGGGAGAGAATGTGCAGAAAAAACCCAGAGGAGTTCAAAAGATAAATTAATTTAAAAAGAAATAAAAAAGGTCAGATAAGCAACTCTGCATGGAAACAGTGGAACTTGTGTGTTGCTATGGAAACTTTAGCTTGCATTCTACTCCTTCAATACTGCTAAAATTATCAACTGTCTCATTGTATAATATGTAAGCAATAATACCCGACAGGGTGGGCGGTATTGGGAAATACCGGACTACCCAGGGGCATAATGAGGCCCAACGCCACAGGCAGAGGGCCTTCTAGCCCCTGGAAGGTCCTGTATTTCCCAATAACGCCCACCCTGGAGGGTATTATTGCACTTAGGAAATGGGCAACTGTAATAAATGTTTGTTGAAAAAGTTATTTTTATGTTTAAATGTTCATATTTTAGGTGGTTGCCTTACATTGCTTTTTTTTTTCCTTTTGGCAAAGGACTTTTGTTCTAGTAGAGGCTCTGTAGTAGTGACTTTTGCAAGTGGATGTCATGGTAACCCCCTACACAGAGCTTTAAACTGTGAAAATGTTTCCTTTTTTTGTTGTAGTTTTTTTTTTTAATTCAGTCATTCAAATTAATGGCTGTATATGTCTGCAAATATTGGAGGCAAAAACGAGGAAGCTAGTGAGCGCGAGTGTAGCTACAATAGCTTCTGTAACTGTAGTGTGAAACTGGAGCTGGGAGAAACATTAACGGTCTATCTGTCCCCCCACTCCGGCTAACAGCAGTGTTACTTTTTCAAAATGCGGTGAGGAAGGTAGTGGGCATGACTGCAGCTGGGACCACATCTGTGATTCAGGTAACCAATACTACCCTGATGCCAGCTGTGTGAATATGCAGCTATGGTTTGTTGTTTTTTAGTTTGTTTTTTTTCCGATCCTCTCTGCCTGCTCTGAGGATCGGGCTAAGTTATTCTTATTTTACAGCTCCCAACAGTCCTCGTTGCCTGACAGGGGGACTGGGAGAGTGAAGAGAGTGCCTTTTCTTCAGTGAGTTTCAGAAGTGAGAGAAGGCAGTGGCAGGGAGGGGGAACAGAGAGCCGATGGAGAAATGCTTTGTGTGGGAGAGGAGTCAGCGGGCAGCTGGAGGGGGCGGGAGCTGGTGTGCACTATGATGTTCATAAAAGTACTTTATTTATAACAATTTTTCTGTTCTTTTCTGCTGGTTTATTTGGTTTGTGGCTTTTGGGGAAAACAGTACAGGCCATGACCAAACGGGTTATCAGCAGGGCTATTTTTAGCAGTTACAGGTAGTGTTGCGCTCAGGTTTTGAAAAAAGCAGGCAGTTCTGTGAAGCCGACTGGTCTGAGGGCTTGTTTTCTATTTGTATTTATGGCTAACTATTCTATTCTGAACAAAAGTAAGGTGGGGGCGGGGGGGCAGCTACTGCTACCTTGCTCAGTCGTCTATTACAGTAACAAGCAGCATCATTTGTGGGGGCAGGCAGCAAGTTGGAGAAGGACAAAGAGCATGGTCAGTTCTCATAGAACACATAATGAAGAAAAAAATATATATACTTGAAAATGACCCAGCTGAGGTTGTGTATGTTCAGGCAGGCAGCTGGTATTGGGGGGCCAATATCTCTTGCTAAAGGAAAGAAAAAATGGCAGTGATTTAAAATTGAACTGAGTATTTTCAGCCAATGAGGAAGCAGGGTGGGCACAGGGATACTGGAGTGAGTGAAGGGGCACTGTACACTGGTACTTTTTATTTCCTGGGCATCTATTGAAAGTTAATGTACCCCCCTGGCTAGGGTACTAGCCAATCGGATGCCCGGAAATAAAAAGCCCATTTTCTAAATTAGATTCAGCATCATTTTTTTTTTTACAACAAATGAGAATTGGGGGACCACAGGAACCAGAGAATCTGTCTTTAGAAGATGGAGGGTGTCACCACTAGCACCAGGGAGAATTGGGGGAAATCAATGCCATTTTTATGTTTGCTTGCACGGAAGTGCAAGAAACATTATGCGACAGCTTAGGAGAGAAGTGGGTTGTGGAGGTGTGGCGCTGTTACAGCCAAGGGAGGCACTGCATTTGGGGGTTTGGCATTGGTGGACCAAAGGAGGCACAGTGTGCCGATGACACTAGTCTCCAAAAGTGCAACCAAGTACAAACATTTTCGCTGCAGCAATCATAGACCACCTCATCACTGCAGCGTCAGTCATTCCGCTGCAATGAGGGAGCAACCCATCATTGCAGGGTGGAACATTAGCTAGCATAATACTGTTTGCGAACATGGTGGGCAGCTTGCCACCGCATTGACAAACAATATTATGCAGCCCCCAGTGCTGAGGGGTACCCAATCCCCCTTGGCAGCATGTGCCTCCCCAAACAGTCTTTGTTTGCTGACTGGGGCCCCAATCCCCACCGGCTTCAGTCCCCATCTGAGTTTCATTTGCCGATGTGGGAGCCCACTCCCCATCGGCATAATGTTCCCCCCACACACACACAAAATGTAGGTTTGTACTGAGGGGGTCCCCAATCCCCCGTCAGCTACAGTCACCCTTCCAACCAAAACACTAGGTTGGCATGCTGGGAACCCACCCCAGCATGCCAAATGTCCATGTTAAATGTCCCTGTAAAAAAACTTCCCATGATGTTTATTTTTCTTTCCCTTTAAAACAAAAACAGTTCCTAAGTAGAGTCCAGCGGCCTCCCATCCTTCACCTACCCTCTGCACCCCACCTCCCCACACCTCCTTCACCCTATACTTACCTCTGGAGCCCAGCGCGATGATCTTCGGTGGACTGGGAACACGTCTGCTCTCTTCAAAGCGCACCGCGAACTGAGGAAATGCCGGTTAGCTGTATAATGGCTTAAATAGGGTTTTATCAACTTTGATGCATATCTCAGGCATTTTTGGAATTTTGGCACCGAATTTTCAACATGTGGTTTTTGGGACCCCACCTCATGAATTCAGCCACTGTCATGGTGTTATTCAGTCCCAAAAGGTGATTTTGAAGTCACTGCTCAGAATCACTTTTTGGGACCAATTAATGACACGACAGTGCCAGTGTTCATGAGGTGGGCTCTCAAAAAGTCTATGTTGCAAATTTGGTGGGAAAAATTCAAGAAATGACTGTGTTATGATCGTGTGTTGCGCAGTTGCTATGCACGCTCATAAATTCATAAACTGCAATATTTTCACTCCAGATTTTCAGCATTGCTATTTTTTGGCACCTCCTTATGAACAGTACAGCTGTCATTTTTTACATCGTCATTTTTTACATCCTGGCTGAAATGTGTTTTCGCACTTCCGGTGCAGAATAGCATGGTTGCTGTGGGAAATCTATGTTTGGGACACATTATGAATATCACAGTGATACTGTTCATTAGCAGAGGTCCTAAAATGCATATGTTGAAAATTTGGTGCTGAAAGTCCATAAAATGACTGTGTTACCAGCTTGTGTTGTGCAGTTTCCACGCACGCTCGTAACTTCACACATTTGTAATAATTTCACTCCAGATTTTCAACATTGCCATTTTTCTGGCCCTCCTTATGAACAGTACAGCTGTCATTTTTCACATCCTGACTGAAATGTGTTTTCGCACTGCCGGTGCAGAATAGTGCGGTCGCTGCGGGAAATCAGTGTTCGGGACACATTATGAAAATCACAGTGGCACTGTTCATTAGCAGAGGTCCAAAAATGCCTATGTTGAAAATTTGCTGATAAAAGTCCATAAAATGACTGTTTTATGAGCATGCATTGCGCAGTTTCCACGCATGTTCATAACTTTGCACATTTGTAATATTTTTACTCCAGATTTTCAACATTGCTATTTTTCTGCACCTCCTTATGAACAGTACAGCTATCATTTTTATGTTGGTTCATGCTGGCACAGCCAACATATTGGGGGTAGTAGCACTTTTGGAGGTGTGGTCACTGTTGGGCAAATGCAGGGCACGCCTCAGTAGGTGCGTCCCTAATTCCCCAATCAGCCTGCATGCCAGCCCCACACTATGCGGGCGAGCACATCTAAGAAAAGGCCAACTGCAATGTGAGCAAAGTTCGTCACATACAGTGGACCTCCCGACATGCTTACCCTGCTAAGACAGAAAAAAAACCATGGCATCATACTGCCAGCCATAATGCCAACTTCAGGGGTGCCCTTTCCCCATTTGGCATGCCCTGCCTCCAATGTATGTGCCGACAAGGGAGCCCACTCCCCGTCAACATAAAGCGCTCCCCCCATTTATTATATGCCGATGGGGGTGCCCAATCCCCCTCGGCTCTTGCCCCACTGCTTTCCTTGTGTGCTGACGGGGGTGCCCAATCCCCCATCAGCTAAAGCATCCCCCCCAGAAAAAGCACTTAGGTGACATGCTGGGAGCCCACCCCAGCATGCCAAATCCCCTGAAAAATAAAAACAGTCCCACAATGTTTTTTTTTTACCTGTGAAAAAAGAAAACAATCCCTCACCATCTCCCTGCCCCCCTCCCGCAATCTCCCTGCCCCCTCCCGAAACCTGTACCCTCCCTCTGAGCACCCTGCCTCCTCACACTCCCCCCTCACCCCATACTTACCTACAGAGTCTGACGAGATGATCTTCGGTGGACCAGGAACACGTCTGCACTCTCCAAAGCAGACCGCGAACTGAAGAAATGCCGGTAACCTGTATAATGGCATAAATAGGGTTTTTTCAACTTTGGTGACTATCTCGGGCATTCTTTGGAATTTTTGCACTACATTTTCAACATGGGGTTATTCGGACCCCTCCTCATGAATTCGGTCACTGTCATGGCATTATTCAGTCCTGAAAGCTGATTTGGTGGTCACTGCACGGAATCACCTTTTGGGACTGAGTAATGAAATGTCAGTGCCACAGTTTAGGAGGGGTGCTCTCAAAAAGCCTATGTTGCAAATTTGATGGAAAAAATCTACAAAATGGTTGTTTTACAAGCATGCATTGTGCTGTTTGCATGTACGCTCGTAACTTGGTGCATTTGTAATATTTTCACTCCAGATTTTCATAATTGGCATTTTTCCACACCTCCTGATGAACAGTATAGCTGTCATTTTACATATCCTGGCTGAAATGTGTTTTCGCACGTCTGGAGCAGAATAGCGTGGTCGCCATATAAAATCAGTTTTCAGGGCAGTTTGAGGAAATGACAGTGACACTGTACATGAGCAGAGTCCAAAAATGTCTATGTTGAAAATGTGGTGCCGAAAGTCCATAAAATGACTGTGTTACAAGCGTGCGTTGCTCATTTTCCACGCACCCTTGTAACTTCGCAAATTGGCAATATTTCCATGCCAGATTTTCAACCCTGGCATTTTTTCACACCACCTTATGAATAGTATAGATGTAATTTTTGACATCCTGCACAAAATATGTTTCCACACCTGTGGCGCACAATGGTGTGCTGTTGGAAATCCACTTTTGGGACAGATTAACAAAATCACAGTGCCACTGTTCATGAGGGGAAGTCCCAAAATGCCTGTGCTAAAAATGTGCCTAACAAACTCCCCAAAATAATTGGGTTACAGACGTGTGTTGCACAGTTTCTATGCATGCTCATGACTTCACCAATTTTTCATATTTTCACTCCAGATTTTCAACGTTGCCATTTTTTTACGTCTCCTCACCAACAATACAGTTGTCATTTTCCACATCCTGCCCAAAATGTGTTTTCATCCCTGTGTTGCCAAATGGCATAGCCACTGTGCAAAACCACCTTTCAGTTAACAAACTGATTGTGCTGCTTTTCATGAGGTGGGCTCACAAAAATCCCATGCTGGAAATTTGGAGTGAAAATACCAACACACGCCTATGATGCTAAGGTTCCCAACTGTAGCACCCCACCCTGTAGAGGCTGACAGGAGTCAGGGGTGTGACTTGGGATCTTCAGCTATAATGCTCATGCCATTCCAACCCCACCCCCACCCTGCAGCCAGTGACAGGCATCGTGGTGTGCCTTGCACTGTTCGGCCACACAGTTCACTCCATTCTCCTATACTGCACCCACCTCAGTGTATTTCCTTATGGAATGGGGTAAGTATAATGCCCAGAGACCCATAGCACACCACAACACTTGTCAGTGTCTACAGGGTAGGGCTAGGTACAATGGCATGAGAGTTATAGCTGATGACCCAAAGGCACACCCCAATGCCTGTTGGTCTCTACAGGGTGGGGGTGGGGTTGGCATCACTTTAATACTTCACTGCCATTCCTATTATGTATCTCTATCTCTGGCACTATCAATGCCAATGCCAGTGAGACAACATTCTGCATTGACAAATGCTTGTTTACATCCTGGCCATAATGTGTTTTTTGCACTTCCAGCGCAGAATAGTCAGATTGCTTTGGGAAATCCGTGTTCAGGAAAACATTAAGAAAATCACAGTGACACTTTTCATGAGCAGAGGTCCTAAAATGCCTATGCTGAAAATTTGGTGGCGAACGTCCATAAAATGACAGTGTTACAAGCATGTGTTGCACAGTTTCCATGTATGCTCAGAAGTGTGAGCATTTTTAATATTCCCACTACAGATTTTCAACATTGCCATCTCTTCACACCTCCCTATGGATGGTACAGCTGTCATTCTTCACATCCTGCCTGATCTGTGTTTTCATACATGTGGTACAGAATGGCACTGTCTCTGTTGGAACTCAATGTTCAGGACACATTGACAAAAATCACACTGCCACTCTTCATGAGAAGAGGTCCCAAATGCTTTCATGAGGTGGGGTCACAAAAAGGCCACATTGAAAATTTGTAGTGCAAATACCAACAAACACCCGTGGCATTAGGGTTTCTAACCATAACATCCTACCCTGTACAGACTGGCTGGCATCGGGGTGTGCCTTTGGATTGCCGACTGTACTGCTCATGCCAGCCCACCCCCAACCCCCAGCCACTGACAGGCATCGAGGTGTACCTTGGACTCTTCAGCCCCAGACTTCACCCCATTCTCCTATGCTGCACCCATTTCACCCTATGTCCTTATGGAATGGGGTGACTGTAAAGCCAAACAGCCTAAGACATACCTCAACACTTGTTGGTGTCTGTAGAATAGGGTGAGGTGACATGGCATGACCATCACGGGCAATGACCCAAAAACTTAGCCCAATGCCTGTCTGTCTCTACAGGATGGAGGTGGGGTTCACATGAAGTTCAATACTTCACTGCCATTCCTATTCTGCATCTATCTAACTCCAGCATTTCCAATGCTAATACCAGCAGGCAAACATTCAGCATTATCAAGTGCTTGTTTTTTTCAAAGTGGTGATGGTGGCACGGTTTCAACAATTGATGGGCACAGTGGGTAATAGTCAAAAATCTATAGACCTGTTCAAATGAACCATTGTCCAGTTCATTCTTTTGAGCAGAGCAATAGCTCAAAAACTGAGAATGCTACGTGACTGGTCATAGATCAGTCAGTGGCTCAGATATTTTCTACAGATTTATAAATATATATTATACAAATATTGAACAGAGTGGAGGGCTATAGTGGGAAAATATTAACCTTAAGGGATGAACTATTGCCTGACAATGGTTATGTTTACCACAGTTAAAGGGTGAGGGGTATTATGAAAATTGGAAGTCAATAGTTCATCCTGAGGGGTCCAGATTCTTTTACTGTAACCTAACACAACTTCATGTAATATCTGTTTTATTAAGCCTTGTGAGACTTATGCTGCCCTCCCATATGTAACCTCCCTGCTACTGCCCCATGATACCCTAATCATTGTCCTTTTACCTCACACAACACACAACAACACCTAGCCTACATAAAAAAGGGCAATTAGAGAGAGATGCAAGGTGCCTCCTACAGCCTGCTTGTGGCAAATCACCATGTGCCAGGGACCCTTTGCTACATTTTGGTAGAATGTTGGTCCCAGAGATAGAGTCCCCAAAGCTGTCACAAGTAGTCATTTACATTAAACAGATGGTACAATGAGGGGTCTTAGGGGAGGCTGCAGCACAGTTGACCATCAGTGCACCCAGTGAACTCATAGCCCACAGAGGAAACAATAGCTTCATGTAGGCTCTAAAGTGCTGTTCCTGTAGTTCACCCTGGGCCCAATTCTAAAACAGTTATGTCTGGTGTAACTGCACTTGTGCCAAAAAGAATGGCGCAAGTAGGAAGTTACGCCAGCAGTTGCGACGTGTGTGATTCTTCAATGTGGCCTTTGACATGCCACAGGCCACTTGCACCAAAGTGCAATTATGCCAGCAGTTACATCCTAAACCCCCTGTGACATGGCGCTAGAGGGTTTACAGCAGCAGTTGCGCCCTATTCTACAAGGGCAGCAACAAAGTCCTCAATATCGGGATTCTACAAGAATCAGCAATGTATGTTACACCAGCGTTTAGCTGGTGTAAAGGTACATACACTCTCTGGGGGTTCTGTAGACCTGCTGCACTCACTCCATGATGTGTCCCCCCATGGCCAGAACTCCCCCTTGTCACCCCACAGGGCATCCCACAACTCCCCCAGCCTCCAATCCCCCAGAGCAGAGGTGCCCAGCAGGTCATTTCACACTCCAGGCCTCCACAGAACCCCAAACCATAAATGCCCTGCAGGGCAGCCCATGCAAATCATGTCCCCGAACCTTGCACTGCTATCAGACCCCACAGGGCAGCTCTGTCACCCCCCAAGCACAGGTCCCTGCAGTGCTGCAAACCTTTAAAATAATTAGTGCCCTGTACTCCATGGTAGCCTAGTGGCTCCACCACCCACCCAACCAGCAGTGCCAATACACTCTGCACTCCCTACCTACCTATCCCAAACCAGTGACTGGCACAACCCTCCTCTCACCACCATGGCCAGCTGCTGGCTGAGTTCCTTCTGTGTGCGTACTGTATAGAATGGCTCAGAAATGAATGAACATGCATTAATTTTTGAGCATGTCTATGCAGTCAGTGTTCAGAAGGAGCTCAGTCAGCGGCTGGCCGTGGTGGTGAGAGGATAGTTATGCCAGTCACCGGCTGGGGATGGGTTGGGTGGCAAGAGGTGTATTGGCACTACTGGGGGGGTGGGGTGCCACAGGACGACTAGGTACATTATTGTGGTTCCAAAGAGTAAAACTTCACAGTGCACTTCACTCTAAACAGGAACTGGCAGCTGAGAACTCAGAAGGAGTGGATTCCCAAAATCAAGACTTTACAGCGTGTGAGATAGTTAAACAAGGGCAGTGCTGGAGAGAGGTAGGAAGCCAATTGGGAGACAGGAGCAGTGACAAACCCTGAGGCAAGACCATTTAATAGAGGTCAGGGCCGGCTGGGTGGGTGGGAAAAAAAAATTCAGGTGGAAAGAGAGCCACCGGAACAAATTAGACTGAAACACACACTAAGAACAAGTTAATCTGATCAGTCTGAGCCACGGTATACACCAAAAATTGAATGCACAGTGAGCGTCCATCATTGGCTATTATTTATTACTGAGGTCATCTGTATGAAAACAGGATTTATTCTCCTGCCAATGCCAAGAATGCAAAGTTATGCATATTGGAGCCAAGAATCCTAGGACAGAGTACAATCTGGGAGGAGTCAGAGTATCTGCATCATAGGAGGAGAAGGACCTGGGAGTGATGATCACTAGTGACCTTAAGTACTCCACTCAGTGCAAGAAAGCAGCAGCAAAGGCAAACAAGATGCTGGGATGCATATCTAGAGTGATCAGTAGTAGGAGACAGGAGGTTATACTACCCTTGTACAGGCCACTGGTAAGGCTGTATCTAAAGTATGGAGTTCAGTACTGGTCCCACACCTCAAAAAGGGCATTAACCTGCTGGAGAACATCCAGAGGAGGGCTACAAAGATGATAGCTGGCCAGCAGGGTAAGGCATATGAGGAGAGTTTGAGGGCACTGAACATGTACTGCCTGGATGACAGGAGAGAGAGAGATGTAACATGATTGGGACCTTCAAGTAATTGAAAGAGATAAATAAGGTTGATAAGGAGAGTCTATTTAAGCTGACTGGCAACCATAACATGAGGGGGCACAGTCTTAAGCTGGAGAGTGGGAGGTTTAGGTGGGAGGTCAGGAAATACTTCTTCACAGAGAGGGTGGTGGACACTTGGAATGCACTGCCAGAAGAGGTAATCCCATTAAAGACAGTGGGCAGCTTTAAGAGAGGTTGTGACAGGTATAGGGGAGGGTAAGGGTTATGGGTAGAGAGGATAAGAGGAGTTGGGAGAGGGGTCAGGGACAGTAGCTCAAGCTGTGGACCCTACAACATGAGCTTCTGTTGGCTTCTTCATATGTTCACATCTATTCAGGTTGCTTTCACCCTACTTGAAGTCATAGAGCACTGCTTGTGACTTCACAGTTACTCCCATGGAAACAGGTTGTGATGTCACATTAGAGGATAATGACTTGCAGTAGGGAGTAATTTTTGCATAAAATTGACTTCATCTTATTAGGCTATAAAGATTTTTTTGCTTTATAATAATTATTCAAGAATGCAATCTTAGGCAAAAAACTGTTGCTTTATAATGAATATTCATTAAGGGTATACTTTAGCATGTTTTTCTAATCCCCATGTATTCTTAGTGTTTTGTTTCTCACTGACTAACCTTTCTCTCGCATCTCATTCTTTCTAGATCTGTACTTTGCCTTTACTAGCCTGAGTTCCTACCTACTCGATTGCCAATTGTCACAAGGAGCACTGATTCATGAAGCAATGATGCTTATCAGACCCAGGACTGTGAATAACTATCTACTTTCTTTTACATTCCCTTTCTAGTAAGGTCTGATGGTATTTAGTTTAGAGTAGGATCTCCAATTTTCTTTTTATAATAATGTTTTGATATTTAAGTACTATCACAGAAAAAAACACTTAAAATGTAATGACACTTTACATTTTTTCACCAAGGTTAGGATGTGATGTCATGAATTTATATCAAACTTGGGAATTTAACAATTGATTTGTTTCTTCAGCTCCACCACCTTGAAGACTCATTGAGTCGAGGCACTAGGGAAATGCTGTTATCAGGAAATCGTGTTACATTGTACTATGCTGTAATTATTGGAGTACTAAGTAAACATCATTTGTTGTACTTGAAGTGTCTCTGTCCTTTCTTGAGTGCACCACATTTTTGTTTTCTGTGGTCGTGGTAGAGGTTTGCCACCTCTTGTATGATGCAGCTCGGCTGTTTAGCTGAATCACGGCTACATTCTTTTTTGGCCTACTGCTATATATGTACAAGCTGGCATCAGTGCGAGGTGACAGGCTTGGAACTCGCAGTGGAACACTTGTTAGCTGTTACTCTTGTGTTCGTGTTTATAGCAATCATGCCTTTTCTGTCTCTCATTGAGCAACCTATAAATGATATTAAATCTATTATAATTTACATGTATAATATATGTGGATGTCTACAGTGGTGGCAGGACAGAAAGTTTCCATAGAGAGGTTATGTTCCTACAAGGACCTCTCCTCTGAGTGGAGGCTGAATATTAGCCAGCCGCTGAGTGTGAGGCATGTGTGACTAAATGCCACAGTCAGCTCGCACATGTGCTACAGGAAACTAAACTGCTGAGTGTGGAATCACATGTAAGAAAATATTACAGGCTAGATTCACAAAAAGTAACAAAGCACAGCACAAAAGATTGTGTTGGGCTTTACAATTGTCCAGGTATCAAATGTTGCTATTTATAGATGGATAGTTCACCATATTATCCGACTATGAATTGGGCAAGTTCAAGATGCAGTAACCCAATACCATGAGTGCTAATCCCACTAACTCCACCAGGACATGCAGCCTGGAGTGTGGCCATGCAATGAATAGTGCAGGTGGGCTATTTGGAGTTCACAAAAGCAGGTATGTAAATGAGCCCATTGGGCAGGCAAGGGGCTATGTGGCAATTTGCATGTCCATTATAGGCCCATTTACATTACATAGGCTGGATCGGAACTTAGAAGGCCCCCCCCCCCATCTCTCCCCAGTAGGCAGCCCTCAGTTCCTGGCATCTAGTGATCTCACCCCCAACCTGATCACCCACCCAACAGAAAATAAACATTTATATGATGCTAGGATCACTCCAGCCAATCACCAACCCAACTGTATCCATATACATTTCCCTGAAGCTAGTGGTCCCCCAAGCCTGATCCCATACCCAATGTCAAATGACATTTCTCTGGTGTCTAGTGGTCCCTCCTCCCACCTACATGCATGCCTGATTGGCAGTGTGCTTAGTGCCCCCCACACTCATGCCCAATTGACGGTACTATTATCCCCACTGTCCAGTGGTACGTCCTCCACCCAATCACCTGCTTGATGTATAGACACTGTCACCTTGGTGTCCAGAGGTCCCTCCCCCCACCTGATCCCCTGTATATGTCAACATTTCCTTGGTGTCTTGCAGACCCCCCTCCCTATCCCCAATCCCCTGTATAGTGAATCCAAACCTTTCTATGGTGTCTAGCAGACCCCCCTGGCAGGTGTGGACATGTAGTCACGATTAAAAGGAACAGCAATCAAGGTATCTTCTTTACTGCCCACTATACGGCCCAGTAGAGACATAAAACACATAGACAGATTCTGTAGCTACCTATTCCCACAAACATTTTGAGTATCCCACATGCCTTGTGCTGATGTTAACATAGTTTGTGGTGTTGTCTCCTTATCATTTATAATGACAGTTGCACATGACTCTCTTATAAGATCATCAGGTATTGGGGACATGTGAGGAAGGATATCAATGCACAGTAGAGAGACGTAGCTTGGAATGTAAAGAGAGAGTAATAGAAGGGAAGGGGGGGAATTGTTGAACCAGAAAAGGCACACTAAGCAAGAGCTTGTTTCCAGGTGTGACCTGGGAGCACAAGTTACTTGGTCAGGGTCACACAGTATAAAAGTGGGAGTTGATGGGATTCAAACCCAGGTCTTCAGGTTTGTAGCTTAGTGCCCTTAACCACTACACTATGCTGCCTCCAAATAGTGAGATAGTGAAGTAATTATCCCTCAGTGGTATGCATCATCATCCGGGGGCAGGGTAACAGCTGAAATACCCCCTGCTAAGCAGTCCCCCACAAACACACACCCTACCAAGACACATCAGAGGCAATGAACTCACAGCTGGCTGAAGAAATTACTAAAGAGCAGATACCTTACCCTCCCTTGTATGTCTACTGCTGATGGTAAATGCTAAGTCCACCAGAACAACAGCATTGTCTAAGCTCACATAAATCCCAGCATGAGTATAATACTACCGTACCAAACACCTGTATGACACAGCTGCAGAGATCTATGTGTGATTAGACAGTTCATGATGTTCCATTCAGAACAATCACCTTGAAACAAAATGATTGTACATGACATAAGACATACAACTGCTCACAGCTGTAGAGTTAGTACTGATGGGGATGGTGTTCATTCTTAGTTTTTTTTTTTCCAGATGCTGCATGAGCACTTTGCTGTATAACCAGTATTTTGCTGTCTTGCAGAGTGATGGGGCATGTGATGTTAGTTTGGTATGCCACATTATAAGCCTGCAGTCATTTATCTTTCAAACTGATTTTGTCACCCGTTGCTTACGACAGCTCAGAGCTGAGCTCTGAGATAAAGTCCATACTGCAGGACCAACTACCTCTTCTATGTATTCAGTTTTGGGATGTAAATCCACAGAACTGTCTAACTACAGTTTTTTGTGTATCATTCAACAATTCAGCCAGAGAATTTCATGGAATGGTGCAAAAATTCAAGGACCGCATTCAAATAATTTTGATTTTTATAAAAGTTGGAATTCCAGAAAATGTTATGAACCTTTTGAAATTTCATAAAACTTCCACAAAATCAGAATTGGCAGTTTCTGCCTAACACTAATTGGAGCAGGCTATGTGGAAAAGAGGCTGACTGCACCTTCCAGTGGAGGACTGTGACACCAGCAAGGTGGGAGGGTATTGCAGCAAGTTGACAACTAACTTGTTGACTTTGCTTTGCTGCACCAGACTCCATGTCTACTGCCAGCTGCAGTCAGCAAGAAACAATGCACATCATAGTCTGTGTTTTTCTTCAGGGGTTTTGCCCCTGAACCCCCCTATGTGGGGGGCTCTGCCCCCTGCACGCCTCTGTCTCTATGGATACCAACTCCAAGTTGGAGTTGGTTTGGGGAAGGGGTGCTAGGTCCAGGGAACAACCCCTACAACAACATGGCATTGTTGTCAGTAGCGAAGCATGTCACTGTACGGGTTTTGCAGCAAGAGGTAAATACCACAGTGACATCAGCAGCTCCCACCACCAAACAATGAGAAAGTGGTGGCAGTGGAATCATCCTTCATAACATACAGTACAGGAGCCCCCCATGAGAACCAGCACAGAGATGTTAGCAGGAGAATATCTGAATGCCAACCATGCCATGGGGAAGGCAAACATACAAATCCTGCATTCTCTCCATCCTCCTGGATATAGGAAAGACTGCCCAAGCAGCTTTGCATTACTGAAATTAAAATTCAGGCTCATCAGGGCTGGTGCAGCCCATCAGAAAGTGGCTCAGGCAGTTTTGATGATGTAGGGCTTGGAAAATCAACCACCCAAGTATTTTTCAAGATGTAAAAGTGTCACTATGTACCAAGAGAGATCTATGTTTTGTGCTCCCTTTTAAATGAAACTATGGTCTATTGTCATAAAACATCTCATTACAGGTCAATGGATGGTATTGCCCAAGGTCTATCGATGGTGTCTCTACTGGGATAACTCAAACTGCCCAAGGTTAAAGTACAAATCATTTTATTGTCATTAACATGGTTGTTGGATTTGGGTTGAAGTATATGAATTTTGACATTTCTTGCTGTCATACTCTCTAATAACATCTTCTATGGAATTATAACTTCTACCCTTAAACCTCATACTCAAATCTACTGTTTGCTATTCAAATGTATTTTTCTCATAACAGTTTCTTCTAAGTCATACATTTTTGACAAAAGTGTTAAATCATATCTTGATAAAATTAAGTGTTAGAAAAGATTCAACTATATAATTATCATTTGGAATGGAATATTGCATGAACTGAACATTTTCCATGAACAGATAAATAAATGTGGTGACACTTCTGCAATTTGTTATGCAACACCATTTTAGTTACATCAATTATTTGAAGATTAGTTAGTGTAGTGATGACAACAGACCACATTTCTTTATCGACAGCCTGCAATTCTCACCCTAGGCATTTAATTAAAAATTATTCTGGCTATTACAATTTCTCAGACAGTCTCATCCATATACATTCTGATCTTGAATTATTGTTTGTTCTAGAAAGGCATCCTGAAGTATTGACATCCTAACATCTGATGAAATCAATGAAATATGCACCAGTCTAATTTAATTTATGTTTGCTCATCCATAATGTCCATTTCATGTTTAATGCCTCCTGTTGAATTTATAATTAATGCAGTATACTTTCATGGCTGTGATTACTAAAGCTGAATATGATTCCTTACTTTGAAGTATTTAAAACATTCTGTTAACTGTCACAGTTCCAGTCTTTTCTTTCTGAGCCATACAAATATGATGCTGATCTATGTCTATACTACTCATATGATGAATATGTATCCTTCTTCTACACTTACACAATAGCATGCTTTATGATTTGGAACAATTGGAGTCCTTCAAATTACAACTCAGTTTATATTTTGCCGACTCTTTCTAAATTACTTGAAATAGTTGTATTTATTCAACTTTCCAGATAGTTGGAAAATTATAATATATTATCACCTTATCAGTTCGGTTTCAGGAAAGGCCATAGCACAAAAATTGGTTTAAATGAACTTTATAATGACCTAACTGATGCCATAAACCAAGTGAGCCAAATAGGTGCATCATTTATTGACCTTATTAAAGGGACACCGCCAACCTTTTTTTTTGCATTATATTATTTCAAGTTGAATACACACATTTTATGATTGCTTACCTTCTCTAAAATTGATTGGAAGTTTTGCTAATGATGTAATTATACCCGGACTTGCTTTGTTTCAAATTCATGATCTACGCTTCTTGTATACTCTCTGAGCATTAGGAACACTCCCAAGCAGTGCAGCCAGTCACGATGCAATACCATCCTCTCCTTCAACTGCATCATGAGTGATTAGACTGTGTTGGGGTGTTAACATGTCCAGGAAAGATGCAATGGGAGTTAATCAAGGACTGTAAACAGACACATTTCTATTTAGTAACACAAGCCTGTTGGGCAGTCTGTTTTTCACTGTTGAAAAGAAAAAAGGTATCAGAATTAAACTCCCAGCTACATCAGCAATCTCTACAGAATGTGACCAAACATAACATATGTTTTAAAGTAGAGACACTTTGACATCTAAAGAGGTTGACTGTGCCACTTCAAATAATTTGATTTGGTTAAATATTTAGAAATGTTTCTAAAGCTAACAGTAGCTGGTATGGGCGATTATGCTTTTTTTTGGTTCAAAGATTATTTTTCATTTCAATTTGAGCAGGTTAATGTACAGTAGGAAGCTCCCTCACAAAGCTTCAACTGATTAAAGTAGGAGTTCATAAAGGACTGGTCCTAGGTCCCTTGCTCTTCTCAAATTTTGTTAATGAAATTTTAAGTCTTAGTATTAATTCCAAAGCAATGTATGCAGATGCCACCATACTTCATGCTTCTTATAACAATCATATTTACTTATAACAAACATCACAAGAAACTTACTATGGATTACACAAATACCTTAGTGTGATAATGAACTTCTCCTAAATGAGAAAAACAAAACTTATTCTACTTTGATTAGTGCACAGAACTTCTAAACAGTCTTAAAAACTTTCAGATATTGGTACAAAAATGTGTCCATCTTAAAAATGCTTCAATGTTTAAACAATCTGTCACAACCTTCAATCCAACTTCTGCTTTAGAAGCTCAAGTGCATTTTGTTTCTAACAAATATTGGACAGTACTAATAATGTTTGCTTGCTTGTTTGTTTTAAAAATGAAATTGCTATGCTTTATAAGTGCAATAGGGAAAGTTAATTACCTACTGTGATGGAGTAGGGGAATCCTGAGATATGGGCAATGCAGTAAGAATTTGAAAGCAACATATGAGGAGGTTGTGAAGACTGGAAGTGTTGGAGGTCCTAGAGGACTGACATAGAGAGTTAACAATAAATAACATGGACACTTACCTGACAGGTAAACAACTGGCCATAGCTGGGGAAATAAAAGAGAAATTGATTAGGATAGTGGGGAAGACTTATAGCAAGCTCAGAGACAGAGACAGAGAGAGGAGTAGTAGTAGTAGTACAGGAGTACAAAAGTTAAAGGATGACAGTAAAAGAAGCATCTAGAAAGAAAAAAAATGAGAATTAGTGATTTCATGGATAAGAAAAAAAAAGTTGTTCCTAGAAAGGTGGGTAAGTGTTAAGTAGTCAAAGTATATAAATCCCTTAGGAAAAAGACAACAGCCTCATGCAACACTTTGCTTCCAAAGTTGTCTGCGCACTCACTATTAAACGACCCTTACTACCCTCTTCATGAAGACTGCACACTATTAAATGACCCTTGCTACCCCCACCTTGGAGACTGTATGCTATCCAATATGATGCACATTTAGGCCCCATTTTTCCTGTGGTCCCAAATGGGGACTCCTCACTACATTGAACTCTCCCCTCTCATCCTCTCCCCTTCCCCCTTCTCCTGTACAATCACACTACTCCAACATCTAATTTATGGATCCACTCATTCTGACCCCTTGTTTGCCTAAGATGTACTGTGTAAATATTGTCTATAACTATGGAAATGCTTATATTTTTTGTCTTTTTGTTGTTTATGATGCTGTATGACTTCTTGCTTTTACTGTTAATCTTATTGTAAATTGTATTGTCTCCAGCTCAATTTGCTTTGGCTGGTACTGCTGTAACCTTTGTGTCCTATAATGTTTTTTGTTTAAAGTCCAGGTCCATCTTGAAAATAATCTTGCTCAATGATGTTCACCTGGTTAAATAAAGATTTTGATTGAATGATTCTTATCACTATAAAGAATAATCTCCAGACCACAGCTGTTTTACCTCATGTGGGTTTCACCTGGAGGAAGGTCTCCATTTCAAAAATTGAACTAAATTTATAAGCAAATAAAGTACAGCAGTTTTGGTGTTACTTTTACCATACTCCTCAGTACTTCACAGATCCACAGTTTTTTGTGCCATATCACATGCGCTCTTGTAGACTTCTATGTGTAAAATCTATCAGTCCACAAATCTTTAAAATTATAGCATCCATTTATCATTGACTCACACATTGTTCTTAAAAAAGGTACTTAGCCTTGAAAGTGCTATAAGTATCACTCTGTACATACAGTATTTATAATACTTTATAGATTCAATTCTTGCTTAAGCTGCCCAGTGCACCATGCATGCATTCCCACTGAGTCATATGAAATATAGTGAGGTGATTAGAAATCTGATATTTTTATTAATCTTAGCTCACAGACTTTTTAGAAAATATCACAAGTGCTTGGTGGTGTTGCAAACTAGTATCCCTGCACAGAAACACCACTAATGTCTGTGCTTTTGTTACTTTGGAATCAGGAAAGTATGGTACAAAAACAGTTGATTAGTGAAGTACTGAGACATATTGTAAATGAAACATTAAGATTGTTGTACTTTAGTTGCTTATTATAAATTTAATTTATTTTTTTAAATAGAGGCTCTCTCCCCTGAAGAAGCCCATATGAGGCAAACTAGTGGACTTAGTCTTGAAGGTGATCTTTATGGTGATATGGAGAAAGAGAACACAGCTATGGAAGTAAATTGTTGTGTAAGGGCAGGTTTTGTCCTAAGGGACTTGTACTTTGACTCTTTGGTTGCCCACCAACTCCAGAAATTAACCTGTAACATAAAAACACAAAGCTACCAATCTGGACACATGAACTGTATGTGTTAAGTAGACAACAGAAAGAACAGAGGGGAGGATCAGGTAGATCGATGAGGGATTATTGGGTGTGGAGCTGTGATGTATATGGCTATGCTCTGGTGATTGGAGTTTTGCCTAATTTGTAGAAGATTCAACTAGAGGCAGAAATTAGCAGTCTGAGGAGGGAGTTGGAGGAGCGCAACAGGGGAAGATGATTGGGAGAGAGAAGTGATTTACGGGCTACCAATAGGTGGAGAGTGGTTGAGCTGATTACTGGGGGATATGCAGGAGTCACTTCCAGGGCAGAAAACAGTCCAGGATGTTTGAGGAAAGGGGGTTGGTGGGTGGTGGGTAGGAAAAGGAGTGGCGAGAAGGAGGAGACAAGGCAGAAGGAAACAAGGAATGGGTGTGGTTGATTAGGTTGGAGGAATGGGGGAAAGCAGGTGGAGGGTAGGAGAAGGAGTGTGAAGAAGAAGAGGACTATGCAGGAGGGCACAAGAACTAGGAATGGTTAGGACACTATGGGTAGCATGCAGAATAGGTATGCTCCCTTAAGAAATATGAAGGGACACTGACAATCAAGAGGGGGCTGGTGTCATGGCAGATAGGAACAGTGAGGGAGGAGGGGAGGAGAAATTGGAAGGAGGGGAAAGGATGAATATGCAGGGGGAGAAATGAGCAGGGGAGGCAAAGAGGGGGCTAAGGCCAAACATTTGGAGATATCAAGAGGGGACAAGGATGGGCATAGACTGGGAGAGGAGGGCATGCAGGAGACCTGCTAAAAGAACAGTAAGAGGAGAGAAGGGGGGCTGGGAGTATTGAAAAAAGTGTAGGGAACAAGGATTCAGTAAGGGAGGGGGAATTTACTGGCAAGGTATGCATCAATGTAAACAGAAAGGGGATACATGGGGCAACTAGGAGTATCAAAACAGCCAATGGGTGAAAGGATAAAGGGGAAGGACACAAGGAGTAAACAAAAACTCTAGAAGAAGATTCTATAGTGGGGATTTTGGAGAGGGAGGTGGGGACTACAGTAGCTGTGGGTCATGGTGAAAATAAGAATTACAGAGAAAAGGCGGGACATGTAGGGGGTTTGGGGGAAGCCAATGATGGGATACATCTGGGGGAGCAAAGAGGCCAAAGCAGGGACACAGAGAGGGAATTAAGCTTCTGCCAGTAAAGAGGGGATGTAAGAGTCATTATATTTGGTGACTCCAACATTAAGTGCATCAGGTGGGGTGGGAATCGGAGCAAGAAGAACTCAGTTTGGGTGGAATGATTGCCGAGGATGATGGCACACAAAGTGAGGCACATCGACCCTGCAGGTGACAGAAGGCAGGAGGAGAAGCCCCACTCGGTATTGTATCTTGGCACTAATGACTTAGCAAAGAACAGTCTTAAGCAGGTCAAGGCAGGCCCAGTGGCACTGAGGATTGAGGCACTGAATGCCACACCTCATGCCACACCAGCGACCAGGGTTCATGAACAAGCCTGGGCTGCGTGGGGTTAGCAGAGGAGAGAGAGGATTGAGCATCTGGAGGACTGCCTCCTCTCTCAGGGAGGGAGGAATTGCCATCCCACTCATTGATCTCCCTCTGGCAGTGGCTGGAGGGAGATGTGGACTGGGAGGCACTAAGCCAATGTACGTCATCGGTGGGAAGGGGTGGAGGAGGCAAAAAATGGATGAAAATGGAGCTGGCAAGCTCCATGATGACCCCGCAGTGCCTGTCCATCTCCCTGAATGTGTGGATTCTGTGTGGGGATGGAGGAAAGCCGGTGCCCCTTCACATCAGCCCTGTCACTGGGGGAGGTGGCCCATGGAGGATTGCAAGGGATGACAGGAATGGGGGGTTGGAGACTGAGTCTGTCCAAGGCAGAGACTGGAGCTGCCTGCCAGACTCCCGGAGTGATAAATAAATACTGTAGAAAGAAAAAAAAACTAGATCAAGGCAGGTTTTAGGGAATTGGCAAGGGTGTATGATAACATACCATGGTTAATTACCTTCTCAGAGGTAATGCCTGTACCTAAAGCTAATACATACGGTAAGCAAAGAATTAATGAATTTAATGAATGGTTGAGAGGGTGGTGTGACTCTATGGGATTCAGGGTGGTAGGTAACTGGGGGGAGACATGGGCAAACAATAAATTGTGTGCCCAAGACAGGCTGCACATCAGCAAGGAGGGTATAGCAGTCTTGAAAAAGAAACTTGAGGAGATTGTGGTGTCTAATTTCAATTTAAACTAACGTGTGGGGGGCAATACATATCAAACAGTCAAAGGGTCAGGTCAATGGTGGACCTTTGCATCACCCTCTAGATGATAATATAGGACAACAGGAAGCTTTCACAGGTAGAAGGTATGAGGAAAAGGTTAGAGATGATGGGGATCATGGGAAATGTTTTTATTTTTATTTTATTTTATTTAGATTTTGGTGACCAGGTAAGCCCTCTGAGATCAGAGATCCCTTTTTCAAGGGCGACCCGGGTTTGAGTACACCAACCACTTTACATTAGGCGAGGATTCTAGTGGAATACAGTACCACAGTTTCAGAGTACATACATAGTCAGTGGGGTACATTTAGACAAAGTTGGTAGATACAGTTTCATTACTTCAGGTCAACAGTGTTATTGGCATTAACTACAGGCAATCCAAGGAGAGAAGAGTATTAGTCAGTTGTCATAGAAAGAGGTTAGGTTTAGGACATGATCTAGCAGTTACAGCCGCAGAGGCTCAGCTCAAGGAGGTACACTTTGAGTCCCAATTTGAACCCGGAGAGTGAGGGCTTGTCTAGTAAGCTTGCTGGGAGCAAGTTCCACAAGTGGGAGGACGCAAACTGAAGAGAACGCTTTCCTTGGTTGGTCCGAATACGGGAGATGTCAAGAAGTCGACTTGTTGTAGACCGGAGGGTTCAGTGGGGGGACTTTGGAAGTGAGCAGGCCACTCAGGTGAGGTGGGTGGCCTAGGGAGGTGAATTTATAGGTAAGGCAGGTAGGGGCATAGGATAATTTAAGCCTTAGGGTCGGCCAGTGAAGGTCATTAAGGGCCTCACAGTGATGTCTCCTTGGGGAAGAGTTGGTTCCAAAGCGGGCTATTCGGTGATAGAGAGTGGTAAGCTTGATTAACTCTGACTCCCGGAGAGACTGGAGTAAGGGGGAGCGGTATAGCAATGAGGTAAGGAGGTTACAGTTCGCTATGACTCGTCGTGCTTCTCCAGAGAGGGAGTTTCCCAGACGTTATAAGAGGCCAAGCCTCTGATGTATGGATCTAGTTAAGGCATCGATATATAGTTTGTAGGTTAACTCCTGGTCAAGGAGAACCCCAAGATACCTGAACTGGTCTGAGACATATACTTGCCTTTCTAGGGCTGATGAGAGTTGGAGTAACCCACTACGGTCACTGCCCAGGCATCGAGTCCCAAAGAGAACTGCTTTTGTTTTTTCTTCATTTAGTTTTAGGGAGTTTGCAGTGAACCAAACTTCAAGAGTTGAGAGGCTGGCCTGAAGTTTGGAGGAGATAACAGAGGGTTGGGGTGTCACTGAAGTAGATTACAGTGTCATCCACGTACAGGATAAGGTTGCAGGGAGCACAATCCTCGTCAATGTCATTAAGGAATAGTGAGAATAGTAGGGGGCCCAGGATGGAGCTCTGGGGTACCCCAGAGATCATAGGCCTGGGGTTAGATTGTGCTCCTCACCAGCAGACTTTTTGGTATCTGTTTGTCAGGTAACTCATGATCTAGGAGAGTGAGAGCTGATCCAGGACAAGACGATGAAGTTTGGTAAGGAGAAGCTCATGGTTGACCAAGTCAAAAGCCTTGGATAGGTCAATGAATAGGGCGCTAGTTGGGATGCCTTGGTCCATGGCCTTAAGTATGTCCGATGTTAGCTGGATGAGGGCGGCGTCGGTGCCATGGCCTTTCCTAAAGCCGTGCTGTACTTTGGAGAGGAGTAGGTGTTGTTCTAGGTAGTCTTGGAGTTGATCATAGACTTTGACTTTGATGGCAGATAAGGACCACTAGGCCCATCTAGTCTGCCCATTTTCCTACCTACAGGATAGGCCGCAGTTCCTAGTTAACCAACAGCCTATTTCTTCCTACCCCCCCCCAAGAATTGCCTTATGTCTGTCCCATGCATTCTTGAATTCTTCCACAGTTTTAGACCCCACAACCTCCTCAGGAAGGCTGTTCCATGCATCCACTACCATCTCTGTGAAATAATACTTCCTCACATTGCCCTGATCCGCCTCTCTTTCTATCTTTTAAATTGTGTCCCTTGTTCTTGCAAGTCTCTTTTCTGAAAGATGCTACCCTCTTGGACTTTGTTGATTCCACTGAGGTACTTAAAAGTTTCTATCATGTCCCCCTCTCCCTTCTTTCCTCAAGGGTATACATATTAAGCTCCTTTAATCTCTCCTCATCTGCTTCTCTTGCAGACCCTGCACCATTTAGTTGCCCTCCTCTGGACTGCCTCTATCCTGTCTATGTCCTTGCAGAGATGGGGTCTCCAGAACTGGACACAGTACTCAGATGGGGTCTCACCAACTGTCTGTACAGAGGATAACAACTTCCTGTTTTCTGCTGATGATGCCTCCCTATACATCCCAGTATACCTCCAGCCCTCCCTACTGCCTTCTCACATTGCTTGCTAACCTTAAGGTCATCTGATATGATTACTCCCAGGTCCCCTTCCTTTTTGTTCTTGTTACTACCTCCCACCCATTGTGTATTCTTCCCTGGGTTCTTATTTCCCAGGTGCATTATTTTACTTCTTTGCATTGAATCCTAGCTGCCATACTTCTGACCATTCCTCCAACCTTGCCAAGTCCCTTTTCATCCTTTCCATGCCTCTCTTGTGTATCAACTCTGTTGCAGATCTTGTGTCATCTGCAAAAGGCATACTTTTCTTCCAGTCCCTCTGCAATGTCACTGATGAAGACATTAAAAAGGACTGGACCAATACTGAACCCTGTGGTACCCCACTAGTAACCCCTTTCTTCAGAGTGGACTCCATTTACAATCACCTTCTGTGTCCTGTTGTCCAGCCAATGTTTTACCCAGGCTATCACCTGGGTCCCACTCCCAGGCTGGTTAATTTGACTATTAATCTTTGTGTGGGACTGTGTCAAATGCCTTGCTAAAGTCTAGGTAGGCCATGTCCACAGCCCTCCCTGGTCTACTACGTTGGTCACCCAGTCAAAGAAATCTATTAGAGTCATCTGACATGACCTTCCCGCTGTGAATCCATGCTGCCTTGGGTCCTGTGCTCCACTGGCCTCTAGGTACTCAACTATTCTTTCCTTCAGAAGTGACTCCATCACTTTCCCTACCACAGAGGTCAGACTGACAGGTCTGTAGTTTCCTGCCTCTGTCTTGGACCCACTTTTGTGAAGAGGAATCACATCCGCCTTCCTCCAATCCGTGGGTAGACATCATAGACAAGTCTTTCCTGAATTTTCCCCAGGGGGTAGAGAAGAGAGATGGGCCTGTAGTTCTCCACTCTGTCCCGAGTTCCTTTTTTGTGGGTAGTAGTCTCCATGAATGCAAGAAGCCAATGCAACAAGATGCCAAAGCTTCTAGCACTGTTTGCTGATGGGGGGGGGGGCAGATATTGCCGTCATCACTGAAATGTAAGCAAATCACAACAGATGACGGGATTTAATAATACCTGGGTTTAGGCTGTATAGGTGGGACAGGGAAACTGGCAAGGGAGGAGAGGTTGCTGTTTACATAAGGGAGGGGATAGAGTGTAGTAGAGAAGAGGGTGGCAAGGGGAATATGGAAGCCATGTGGGTCAGTTTAAGTAAGGCAAAAAACAAGAAGGTCAGGCTCGGGGTGGTGTATAGACCACCATCCCAGACAGAGGAGAAGGACAGGGAGCTGGTTGAGGTTATACAGAAAAAATTGTAGAAGGGGCAGTGCAGTGGTGGTTGGAAATTTTAACCTACCAGGGGTTGACTGGGCCACCATGATATCAGTTTGCAGCAGGGAACAAGTCATGCAGTTCTACCATGCCGAAACAATGTCAGTGTTGTCAAAGTCTGGCATGGCAAGCTCCCCAATGTCAATAGGTGAAATTTTGCCTGTCAGACATTGTGTGTTTTCTATTGGAGGCAGCGCCTCCTGAATTCCCCTTCTTTAGATATTTAACTCAGAGTCAGAGTTGATTCGAAGGGGGGGCCAAAGATGGAAAAAGGGCAAAATTTCATGCTCGGGTTCCTAACAGAAACAATCTTGAAACCTGTAAAGATTGTCACAGTGAGGGATTTCACTGTCCTGGAATCATCTTGCCAGCATACAAAGTCATCCTGGATGCACTCCAGGATGCATTTCTGATGCAGCTGGCAAGAGAGCCAACAAGAGAAGGCAACAGCTTGGACCTTGGCTTGTCAGATGGTGATCAGGTAAGGGAGGTGAGAATGGAGTATCCCATAGCGGGAAGTGACCATAGTTCTGTATGGTTCTCCTCAAGCTGGGCAGAGAGGAGACGTCTACCACCACCAAGGTCAGCGACTTTAATAGGGCCAACTTCAGTGAGATGGCTGCAGTACTGGGGAGGCAAGTGGCTGCCATAAGCCCAGACATGGACACCACCCAGAAATGGGAAATCATAAAACTGGGGTTGGTAGAGGTCACAAACTCCTGCACTGAGTAAAGGAGTAAAAAGGCTAGGTCCAATAAGCTGACCTGGTGGACCAAGGAAGTACAGACCAAAGTGAGGAGGAAAAAGGGCAGCCTTTAAAACCTATAAGAAGTCCAGCACAGTAACAGATAAGGAGGATTACATCAGGATCTTCAGGGAGGTGACCAGGGTGGTAAGGGTAGCCAAGGCTATGAAGGAGCTGAGGCTTGCTCAAGAGGTTAAAAAGGGTGAAGAAGAGTTCTTTAAATATATCAGAGAGAGAAGGAACTGCAGGGAGCAGAACTCTAGAATTAAGATGGGAGAAGGATGGCTAGATAAGGGGGCTGAACAGCAAAGGTATTAAATGAATACTTCTGTTCAGTTTTTACAAGGGACAGGGAGGTACCTAGCCAACAGAGGCAGGACAGGGTAGGGAAGGAATGGGGGAGCTAGGATGGTAGATGAGGAGATCCCACTGAAGAGGGTGCTAGAGTGCCTAAGGTCTCGGTAGGCAGATAAAGCACCATGACCAGATGAGATACACCCAAGGATCCTGAAGGAACTAGCAGAGGTCCTAGCAGCACCTCTGACTGACATATTCAACACATCCCTTCTACCAGGATGTGTGCCCCTGTTTTGGAGGATGGCACATGTGGTGTCCATCCACAAAAGTGGCTCTTGGGATAAATTAGGGAACTACAGGTCAGTCAGCCTCACATCAATTGTAAGGAAACTAATGGAGACTATCATAAAGGAATGAATAGTAGCATTCCTGGAGGATAATAGTCTCCTTGATAATTGGCAGCACAGATTCACCCAGGGAAGGTCTTGTCAGACCAGCCTTGTAGGCTTTTACGACTGGTTGACTAGGGCTCTGGATGAAGGCAAGGTGGTCGATGTCCTGTACTTGGATTACAACAAAGCCTTCTACTCTGTGCCACACAGGAGGCTGATAGACAAGTTGAAGGACCTGGGGTGGGGGATAAGGTGGTCAGTTGGATTAGCAGCTGGCAGAAAGACAGACAGCAGAGGTTAGTGGTAAGGGGGGAACTATCATCACCATGGGTAGTCATCAGTGGGGTTCCACAGGGCTCAGTGCTGGGACCAGTGCTATTCAACATCTACTGTATGTAGCAGATATGGCAGTCGGGATTCAGAGTTGCATAAGCCTATTTGCTGATGACACCAAACTGGAAGCAGTGGTGAATGGGGTGGAGATGAGGCTACTGCAGAAATACCTTGAAGCATTGGAGGGATGGTCATGCACCTGGCTGTTGGGTTTCAATGCAAAGAAGTACAGGATTATGCACTTCATAAACAAGAATCCTGGATGCAGTTATCAGCCAGGGTGTGTGCAGTTATTGGTATCCCTTGAAGAAAAAGATCTGGGTGTGCTGGTCACAGGACATATGAGCCACATTAAACAATATAGGAAAGTGGTGGTGAAGCCCATTAAGTTGCTGGAGTGCATAGCAAGGGAAATCACCTCAAGGTGTGAGTAAGTGATCCTGCCACTATACAGGGCAGTGCAGAGGCCTCACTTCAAGTACTGCATGCAGTTTTGGCACCACTTTTTAAAAAGGACATCAGATTGTTGAAGAGGGTACAGAGAAGGGTGACCAAGATGCTAAGTGGGATGAGGGGAAAGCCCTATGAATATAGGGAAGGGGGAAGGAAGGGAAAGAAAACATTGTTTAATCAGGAGTAGCACACTAAGCCAAAGCTTGTTTACAGATGCAGCCTGAGAGCACAAGGAAGTTAAATGAGTTGCTCAGGATCACACAGTATGCACCTAGGTAGCTGAGGGATTCAAACCCAAGTCTCCAGATCTGTAGCTCTGAGCCTTTAACCCACTGTGCAATACTGCCTCCTATAGGTTGCAGACACTCAATATGTACTTCCTGGAGGACAGAAGGGACAGAGACAATACTACTGAGACATTCATATACTTGAAGGGCATAAATAGGGTTAGCCATGAGGGCCTGTTCAAATTTAGAAGGTAAGGGATTACAAGACGGCATAATTTGAGACTGGATGGGGGGTTCCGAAGAGAGAGATGAGGAGGCACGTTCTCACAGAGAGGGTGATGACAACATGGAATGCTCTACCTGAGGAATTGGTTTTACAAACAACAGTAGGGGGGTTTAAGAGGGGGTGGAACATGGTTAAGGGCAGAATCAGAATTGGGAAGGGGGAGGATGGGGGTAACTTAGACAGTGCAAACAGTAATAAAGGAGTAGGGGGGCAGCATTAGTACTCAACACTGAGAGCTGCACACTTGAGCAGACTTGCTAGACCATAAGGCCTGTATCTGCTGGCTTCATCATATGTTCATAACAGAGACTAGAGAAATGGGCGAGAAAGAAAAGAAAGGAAACTAAATAGTGTTAGGGGGTAGTATAGATTTATTTTATTTTATTAAAGTCTAGGAATTACAACCCTTTGAGTCAGGGACTCATTTACAAAGGCTCCACGTCACAACTGAAGAGAAAACAAAATACAATGAAGAGGTTCATGAACTAGAGCAAAGAGATACAGTAAAACAAGTAGAAAGTGTACACAGTGATCAACAAGTAAACAATACCCTTGTGTACATTTAAACGATCAGTACTTGGCCCTTAGTGCTCTATGTCTAATTAAGGAACTCTGGTGGATTAGTGTGTAGCCTGCAAAAAAAAAAAAAATTAAAAAAACAAAGGAAAACTGTGGCTGTTATCACAGACAGCCCTCCAAGAGGATACAGAAGGTTTGTAACCATCAGGGGCTTGTTTATTCAGGGGGAATCCAATGCCAAGTGTAGGGGCAGAGGTATTTCATCAGTGGTCTCTACCTCATATACTCTGTGCCCACCTGCTCGTCTACATAGTTTGCGCATGGGTTTCCTGGTTATGTGAAGTTCATCTCATCTTTTGCCAGCCACTCCACCACATTACCCACATACATCCCCTGGTGGAATGTAAGTGGGGCCGGGGCATTTGTGCATTTAGGTGTTGGAGAGTTGTGGCTGCTGAGGAGTGCTCAACTTTTGCAACTTCAAGCATCTAGAGTGCTATATTTACTGTATATTGAGTCCAGACTCCAGGAAGGGCCAAGAATGGAGTGCAGTGTTACTTCTAAGCACCAGGGAATAGCTTGAATGAGCTGAGAAGAGGGAGTGAGTATCACTAAATACCTCGGACTACGAAGAAAGATCCAGGAGAAGGAAGGCTCATAACGATCAGGGCTACATGAAATGAGCCAAATTCTGGGGAGATGAGGCATACCTTAATACCTCCACCCAACAAAAGCATTCAACATGAGATAGTCACCAGCAGGGGAAAAGCCCTCCCCTACATGATTTCATTACATATCCATACAACTTGATCAGATCACAGGCACAGGGACACACACACACACACACACACACACACACACACACACACACACACACACACATCGTGTGCAAACACACACACACATGTGTACACACGGGCCAAACACACACACAAACACACACTGTTTTTTTTTTCTTTTTTATAACTTTTTTTTTGCATACCCAGGTTTGCTTTGTCTTTTAGCTCTGTACACCAAAACAGTAACCTGAGCTTGGATAGAACCCAAAATGTAGCAACAAGAAATAAGCACGCAAGCTAAAGGAGTCAAGGCTTAAATATTTCATAAAGCACCCGTAGTGAAAAGAAATATACTTATGGCTGTCCATGAACACTGTGGGAGTAAAAGGCAAATGGACTAGGTACATATCTTAAGTTTCACATGCATGGCTAACGAGCTTCATCAGAGACAAAGTGCATAGTGACCAAGTGCTGTTTAATCATCACATTCTGCCAATCAAAGTAAAATGAATTTAAAACATGTGGTAGTGCAATCTGCAGGTGTTTTGAAAACATTTTAAAAGCAGCATGATTAAAGTAACCAGCTGCACAACTTAAGTTAGTATTGCAGCAATTGTAGAAAACTGTTTAAAATACATATTGGAGCCTACGGTGCACTATCTATGTGGCATTTACTAAGATGGTTACCATACAAAAATATTAATGCACTTACAAAATCTTGTTAAATTCATTAGAAAACAAGAAATGCTAGCTTTGTGGCACTGGGTGATAAGGGATTGCCTGGTACGCTGGTGATCTGGGTTCACACAAGAGCCCAGGGAAAAACAGGAGTGGAGGCCAGTGGGGAGGGCATAGATCATCTCATAGATGCTCTCCTCCCTGGGCGGGGTGGATGTGCACCTGCATTGCACTTGTGCAGCTCCTGGTGGCTGGTTGCAATGATGCATTTTGCAGCATGGGTGATCACACGCCGCGGTGCATTTAGTCAGGATGTCATGTGTGTGTAGCCATCTTGGGAGGATGGTGTGTTATGGGAGAAAATGTAAAATAACCACTTGGTGGGCTGCATGACTGTGGACAGTTCCCCTGCCAGCCATGCAGCCTGGAGGTGTCTATGCCAATCCCCTCAAGGACAGTATGATCCCTGGCAAATTTGAAACACCTATGAGCAAAATTTCCCCCTCTCTGAGAGGAAGGCCCCCATGAAGGGATATGACAGGTAAACTGGAGCCACAACTCAAGGGATGGCAGGATGGTGACGGGAGATTGGTATGCTAGGGCAGTCCTAGGCAGAATGAAGGAGAAGCTGACCGAGGAGCCTGGGAACATAAACAAAAAAAAAGAGAACAAGAAAAAAGGGCATATCAATGCCATGCCCATATTACAAAATACAAAGTGGAATTGCATGGAAAATTGATCTTCAGAAATTGTTTTTGTATGTGCCTCATTCATATCTACTATACATCAAAGAATCAAAAAATGATAAATACCACAAATGAATAAGTAGTAAAACAGCAAGTGCATCTAATCATTCTTAAACCTTCCTAAAAATGATGCCAGATCTATGCAGTCATTAAGGCCTTTATTTTCTCTCACCTGTTTGTTTGTTTGTTTTATTTTGTTAACTGGGTAAAGACATAGGAAAAGCCCTTTTTCATGTCTGACCTGAGACAAGACAATTTACAACAATGATACAAATAAAATTATTTTTTAAATTATACAAACAAATCCGTCATTTTAGATACAATCACATACATTCGAAACAAACAACCATATTTTCAATTCACTTTTAAAATATTCAATATATCATTCTTTCCTTAGATTCTCTGTCAAATCATTCCAAAGTGAGGGGGCCAAGATAGAAAAAGCTCTGGCACCTGCCTTAGTTAAACAAGGTTTATCTACAAGTAAAGTCCCCTTAAAAGATTTCAAATTCAGGGAGGTAGTTCTAACCCTAAGTAAATCATGCAAGGGAAACTCATTACAACCAGAAATAGATTTTAAAATTAAATAATAACAAGCATACTGAAAATGAGCATTAGGAGATAACCAATCAAGGGCTGAATAAAGGAAACACTGATGTGTACAAGGGGGAGAGCTCAACACAGAACGACAAATATTAAAAGCAACAGATAAAGCATGAGTTTCCTGACCTAATAACTTACAATATAAACTTCCCACATAATCCATGTTAAGGAGGAGCAAAGCAACAGCAATAGCTTTCCTGGTTTCAGAAGTAAAAAATTGCTTAAACTTATATAGAACCCCAATCTTTTCATTGATTCGATGACAAACCCGTTTAACTGATCCCTGGAAAGATAAACTAGGATCAAGAATGACCCCTAAATATTTAAATTCAGACACTTGTTCCAGAAGGGTGCCCTTATCATCATGATTAAGCTAGGTTTTTTACTCAATTCATATTGAGTTCCAATCAGCATGGACTTAGTTTTTGAAGTATTAAGAAGCAGAGCATTCTCATTAAACCAGTGACATACTGAAATAAAATCCTGTTCAAGATGTAAAGTGAGAGATTATAACAAAGGAGATTGAGTAAATAAAATCATATCATCAGCATACAGTAACCAATCACAAGATGAAGGAACAGATGACAAAGGATTAATAAATAAAGAAAACAAAAGAGGACCCACAATTGTTCCCTGAGGTACACCAGATTGAACCAGATAAATAGAAGAGAAAGTAGTACCCAAAGAAGTTTAAAGAGAATGGTGAGGATAAATAATCATTTAACCAAGACACCACATTAACAGAAAATCCAAGTTCCCTCAGTCTAATGCATAACAAGAATGATTAATTAAATTGAATGCCTTGGTCAGGTCCACAAACACTGCCCCCAACATACACCCATTTTCTTTTTTTGTTTGTTCTTAGTTTTACCTTGGCTTCTGATCGGCCATCCACGTCCAGGCATTCTATTAATCTGGCCACTGTACAGAGCACCCCAGCTCCAAGTTGGACCCTAGCTGCTTTTTACCCCGTGGCTTGCTCCCGAGATGGGATGGTAGAGAGCCCTCCCCTGTGCTCTTCCACCAGGACTGGATCCAGTATTCTGCAGCAATTCCCTCAAAGCCAGGCATCTCATGGAAAGGCCATCAACCCGCCATGATTGGTTGGCATTTTCCCTGTTCTAGGCCCCCTTAGTGAGTGAGGTACACAGTGATGCCAATGGAAGAAGTGCATGCTTCCATGCGTGCTGTCCCTGGCACCATGCCCCAACACACCCTTGCATTGCCTGTGCCAGTGTACCACCCCCAGCCACCACTAGGGGCCACCAGTGCACTGACAGCTACAAACCCCCCACCATAGAGAAAGAGAGCAATCCATTGGACACTCAATCCCTCTCCTCCCTGCTGACCCCCAACAACCCAGGCTCATTCCCAAACCCAGGTCACCAGTGTGGCGTGAGGTGTGGCATCCAGTGCCTCAACCCTCAGAGCCACTGGGCTGGCCATACACCCATTTTCAAACCCACTGAGGATGGAATCCGTGAACTTTCAATTCATAAATTGAATAACTTTATTTTTGGCCTATCCTCTGCTCCCAATTATTACATCTAGGTCTGCAAATGATCCTCTCCAGCCACATGAACATTACTTTGTGTTCAGTATTGGTATTCCGTTGTACTTGTTGTATAATCTTATATGTTCTGTCATCACACTCCATTGCTTTAAGGAGTTCCCTCATGCACATTCTGAATTCCCTGATTGTCCAACCATAACAGAATGCTCTACAGGAATATTCTAACATGTATATAACCCTCATGGAGTAACAGCAAATAAAATCTGTAATCTAATATGTTATCCCTGTACAGAAGTCATGTTGCTAGAAACTGGCACCAGGAGAAAGGCTAAGGACTGTAATAATATGAGACTTGCTTGAGATTGCAGCTGCTTCCCAACAATAAACTGTTACCTTCAATAGATTTTGTGAACAGTATTGTACACATACATTTCCATCGCCCGTCTTTTCAAATCCTGAAAAGTAATCTCCTATTTATGCACAGTGGCCTTAAAGTGGAGATGGGGATTTGTACTCTCCAGCCAGGATAAAAAGGTATAAAAATGTTCCTGTGTGCCATGGCAGACCACCAGTATGTCATCACAAATCCACATATTGAAGAAAATAGATTTGTTGCATTCCTATATAAGCAAGCAATAATACACAACAAGGTGTGGGTTATGTCCTTATAAGAGCATGAGACAAAGTTCCAGTACAACCAACCTCGGTAAAAATAAAATAGAAATGAATAACGGAGTAGCTCTCTACCAATAAAGTCAAAAAAATGAATAAACAATTGGTAGACAGTGAGCCACTCACTAAAATGTGTATTAGCATAACATTTTTATTTTTATTTTTGTTTTATTCTTGCATTCAAATCAAGTTCATAAAGTGCAGGGATACAGCATCAATATATCTTACACGTTTCATACAGTGTCCTTCCTCAGTAAGTTTGAACTGTATCACATGCACCACCTTAGGTTCAATTCTTTTTTCAAATCATATTAGATCCAAACAGTTAAGTTCCCTGAGCATAATATGCATTGTTCCTTATGTGCTGACTGCTTTTTGTTTGGGTTAGTCCCTTAATGGTTTTGTACATGCACTCGGAATATTTACGCAGACGCACTGCCTCTCGCTGCTCTCACTTGTAATGAAGGTTCCGGGAGGCAGATAATATGCTCAGGGAACTTAACTGTAACTACTGTATCTAATATGATTTGAAAAAAGAATTGAGCCTAAGGTGGTGCATATGATACATTTTGGAGAGTGGCTCACTTTTCTACCGATTGTTTATTCTGATGAGAGCATGCCCAGGTGCATTATAAGGCACGAGGCACTTGCGGCAAGTGCCTTATGCACCTTGGCATGCTCTTATATGGACATAATCCACACCTCGGACTGTGTTATTGTGCTTCTAAAGTGGCCCCCAAAAAAAATTATTTAAAATTTTCAGATAAGAAGTTTTTAAAAAGTTTTAAAACCATGTTAATATAAATAAAAAATAGAAAAGTAGTCCCTATCCTTGTACTGTATTGTATTTATATATTTCTTTATTGAAGTCTTGGAATTACAAAACCTTTGAGCCAGAGGCTCATTTACAAATGCTCCACATCAATAATCTGAAATAACAGTTGAACAAACAAAATGGCATCAATTGTACAAGAATGAGAAAAAAAGAGGACATAGAATACAACAGTACAATGTAGGTGCTAAAAAAGTATCATGGTTTACAGGTATGGGCATTTTACAATTTGAGTAGTAGAAGTCAGAATAAGAGACCTTGTCAATTAGTCATAGGCTGAAGTGTTAAGTTGTAATGACAGTATATGTAAAAAAAAAGCCACTAGAGGGCACTGGTGTCTGTATCACCCCTCCCGTCTGACCCCCCTCCCCCCACATACACATGTATTATTTTATTTTCACTTATTTTTTCATTGTTTGTTTTGTTTATTTCAGTAGCAGGCTCTTCAGGAGCATGAAATGGCCAGATTTCAGTGGGAGCAGGTGGGAATGGAGCTTGTTAGTTGGAGCTGCTGTTCACGCTTGAGCCACTTACGGTTTTGCAGTCTGCTGGTATTTAATTTCTTAATCATTTGTTTTTATATTGTCTCTTTCTTATACTTGTTGAAACTATTTTGGGGGGATGTGTAGGGAGAGCAAGGACTATGCCATTACAACGGTGCCAAACAAGGTGATTTGATGTCTGTCTGTCCCCCCCCACCCCAATATTTGTTTAGTTTAATTTTTTGGCAGGGATCAACCCATGGGATCAACAGTCAGTTTCATAATTTCCCAACAGGCAGCCCACCCCCAACACACACAAAACACAGGCAGACAGCATTTTTTTTTAGTTAATGAATGCTGTAGTGCAAATTTTATTTCCATTACTAGACCATCCTGTCTGTCTGCCTTACAGTTACCTGCCGCTTTCCAACTGGAGCAAGCGTGGCCCTCTGCAGCTGCTGTAATGAACGGTTTCTGTGTTGCTCTTCTTGACGGAGTGGCTTATCATTCACTACGATTAGATTGTGCCACTCAGTCTCTGACACATGCCTTCATCGCAACAAACTAAATGACTTATCTGTAGGTGGTCTGGAGTAAGGGCAGAGGTATACTGGGCAGTGCATCATTGGCTCAATTTGACCAGGAGCTGTGGTCCTCACACAGGAGAAATGGCAACAGGTACAACTGGAACTCATAAAATGAGCACAAAATTTAGCAAATTTCCAGTCGGTGTGGTAGAAAGAAGGGGGAAGTTGGGCATACTATTTTACTTAAGTCATTCTGGCAATGCTCCCACTGTACTGTTGTCATTTATTCTACCTCAGGAGCTGCAGTGCTCGCTAGGCTGCGCTGACAGGATTTCTCGTCAGACTGGCACAGTGATATTTTGTTGCTGAGGGTCAGGCTGGCAGTGTTAGTGTTGGTTGGCAGGTTATGCGCTGATAAGGACACAGCTGAGAAGCAGTGTTTGGGAAATGTTTTGCCCATTTTGTAATATTTCTTGTAAAATAGGCAAAACAGTTCTTGAATCCTGATTAGCTGGAAGCCCTTTCCAGCTGTGCCTTATCCAGACATAACCTTACAAGGGGCACTACTTATGCCAACAAAGACGCAGCACACGGGGAATCAATCCATGTCACTGCTCTCCTGCTGCACCTCTTCAGCTAGCATCTGATGGAACAGCGGCAACGGGAGAGCGGTTGCAGCAACAGAGAAACAAGAAAAATAAAGTCAGTTTATCCAAGGTTCCCCATTACTGCACAAACCCCAAACGTTCAATCCTGTGAACATCTTATTTTCTTTTAGTGACTACCGATTTGTTCATCGCAGAGCCTGCTGTTGCATACTCTGCCAAGTACATACAGATGAGACAGTCTGTTCAATCTCTGGACTCCACAGCAATAAAACCAAACTGTATGTACAAGCATACCAAACGGGCTGCAAGGAAGAGACTTTCCCCCTATGATATCAAAATTTTTTTTTCTTCTTAGCTACACTTTTTATGTGCATTTTCTAAATAAATTTTTAAATTGAGAGGCCCATTTTATAAGCTCAATAAGACACTCCGAGGTGTGGGTTATGGCAGGGGCATCTGTATACTGTTGAAACACCAGGGCACTGGCCCTGAGAATAATGTTCTCATGCCTGGGGTTTGGGGGCATGCTAATGTGGGGGGCAGGGGGCAATGCCCCCCTGAAGCCATTGAGGTTTTACTTACTGTAAAGGTGAGCATTTGGGTTATCCTGAGCCCTCAAACATTACAAATAGCTTCAGTTTAATGACAGGCAGGCACTGGCAGAGTGGCTGTCTGGCCTTCTGTATATTTATATTTTTGATTAGGTGTTCTGCCCACTAGCTCTTAAAAGGTTTTTGTTTTACAGTAAGCAAGAAAGAACCAGATGAAGTATCCCTACTGAGCAAAACGAGGCCTTCCCTCAGTGACAGGCAGGCAGGCACTGGCGGACTGGCCACCTGTATATTTTTTTATTTTTAAATAATTGTTTGCTCACTACAGCCCTTAAAAGGGCTTTTTAACAGGCAGATACAGCACACTAACTAACATCATGGATGGACTGTCCACACAACTTTCATAACTCTACAGACTCTAACTCATAGGCTGACGGACACTTCTTCTTGCTCTGATGACTCTCCCTCTCTCACTCTCTCTCTTTCTCTGTGATGACTAACTCTAAGTGCATGTACAGTGAAGCAAGTCAGTCAAATGATGAGCAGAACTTTATTTAGTTTGCATTTCATTTATATTTATATATGGTGCTTGTGAGACTTTATTTTTACTTCACGGATGAACCCATTTACATCTTCAGAGTTCGGACATTTTCACTGCATGGTGCTTGTCAGGTAATAGGTTCTAATCCGATTCGGAGTCCAAGGGCATCTGTTTAGCTTTCTAGTGAGGAAGGCTTTCTTTTGGGTGACCTGTAAAAATAAACATATTTGTTAAGATATGTATTAATTTAGCTGTTATTGTTGTATGAAAATATTCATTTACTACTTTACTGTGCTACAAAGTATTAACAGCTTACTGTGATATACATTAAATGTAATGTTTTTAGCAGAAATTGTTGGATTGCTGAAACAAGTCGAGATTGATTTGTAGATGTCAAATTCTTTTGTATTTTTCTCTCCGCTTTGCTTTTTTGTGGAGCTGGTGGAATGTGTCACAGAAGCCGGCATTTCATTTAGCAGCAAAGTTTTCTGGTGGTATTCCAGTGCAGTTTTACATTTGGCAGAAGAAGATGGCTCTGAATTACTGTGGCCACTATGTAGACTAGAGATACTTTTCTGTTTTTGGACATTTATTTTCGAAAAATCATTAAGCAACTGCAATTTTTTATGCCCCGAGATCTGGATTACCTCCATCAGAGGTACATTACTGTCAACCAGTTTCTGTACCAGGTGTTTTCTTATGGAATGGTTGATAAGCCTGCAGTGTGTTTCAATACCTGCAGTTTGTATCATTGTTTTCAATATGGTAGTGATGGTATTTACACCTAGTGCTTGCTGTTTGAAACATGAATTCTTACTTGCAAGTTTGTATTTGGTGATTTACCACTAAAAAAAAGGGGCCAAATCAAAATAGAATTTGGAAGGTCTTTTTCCCACATAAAACATAAAGTTCATCACTGGACACTTCTTTCTATTAGCAATGGGATATGCTTGTGGTTTTAGGATTCGAGTGTCTTTTGGGTCACTGCCACTCCTTGTTTTAGTTTGTCTGTCTCAGGAATATTCAATGTATTTATCTCCTTTGTCATCTGAACATAATTTTACATCTTCCCACTTCAAATTCCTACATTCCGAGTTTCCCTGGATATCAAAGAACATTGTTGTGTTCAGCCACATAGTGTTTAAAGGTGACTGCAGAGTTTTTGGTCCTAGTAAATCTTTTTCATAAAGGTTATGAATTAAGCTGTCAGTTAGTTTGTCAGCCGCGAACGTTCTATTGCCTTTACCGTCCTCCTTTAATTTTTTTTGTTTAGACAGCAAAACATCTCTACACTTCATAAATGAAGGAGAAGTAGAGAGAGATTCAGGATACTGGTGTTTTTTCAAGTGTCTCTCAAAACTTTGTAATTTTGCTCGGGAGGCTCAATGGCTCATATTGAGAGCCGTCTATTTTTTGGCACTGAATAAAGTAATGACACAAACACTTGTTTAAATAATCTGCAGACATACAATATGTGTTGTAATATTTACATTGTCTTTGAGAAACTTCTGCAGATTACTAACAGCACATTCAGTCTTTCAGCATGTGTTGTCATTTTTTGGTGAATCAATATATTCATCAATATAATTTGTATCTATGCTGAACTTTGAAGTACTCCTAGCATTTCCTTTTTGCACATTTGGCTCCAGGGGGCCAAAAATCAGCAGAAAATGGTGGGGCAGTCATTGTGGCTGATGCCCGTGTGCTGCACCCCCAGACCCAGAGAGGTGCACTCCCCCAGTTGTTGGCCAGCCTGCATGGAGAAGAGTGTATCACAGACCAGACTAGGGTGTTGGGTGTGGGTGCCAGCAGCTGGATGACCAACATGCCCACTACACAGAGGAGGAGAAAAGATTATCATGATAAAAAAAAACAAAATATTCCATTCAAAATAGTTAACAAACACAAAATATGAAGATGAGACCCCCAGCTATTAATGCTTGCTGGGAGGGGGTGTGGGCTCATGGCAGTGGACCTCAATGAGTCCAAAAGCAACTGTGAACAGCTGGATGGTGGCATTATAGCAGACCACTGGGTCAGTAATGTTGACTGCCCCCTGCAGGCCCTGACCATGTGTAAATAGAACTGTAGATGGCACATATACTTGTCTCCACTTTTGTTCTCACCTCCAAACTGCCTGTGTATGTAGTTGTGCCAAAAGAACATGGTTGGAGCATGTATTCAAAGCTGTGGATGTGCACAGGCATCATCATGTATGGAGAGAAGTGGGCACAGAAGCAGGAACAAGCATATGTGCCACAGCACTAGCCACACACTGGTTGGACACCCAAGGGAGCCAGTAGTATTGCAGACATAGTGGGCCACCATTATGATTACCAGCCAGTGAAGTAAAGCTTTGCAACATCTCTACTATGGAGCCAACTGAAGAATACAATTAGATATCGACCTCCAGAATACTGATGTCACCTCAGAAAGCTCTGCACTCACAGGGAGATGCAGACATATGTTGTGGATGCTGTTGAGTGTGGTTAAGAATCCAGGTGCAGAAATCTGTGGCAGGGATGAGCACAAATCAGCACGTAAGACCTTTCTGTGGCTCAAGCCCTTACAGTCCAAGAATGGAATACAGTATAGGTGTTAAGGGTGGAATGCAAGGCAAAAAAAGATCTAACCTAACAATGCAATGGAATGAAGCAACAGGTAAACCAATAATAAGTTTAATTATGAACTGAGGATCATAAATAGAGGAATCTGATTGGCCAAGAGCTCTTTGAAGCTGTGATGATATCAGGCTACATCATCACGGCTTCAAAAAAGCTCCGGCGCCATCAGCCTCCTTGCTCTCTACTGTCTGAGAACTATTTTTTCAAAATATTCTCCTACACCACCCAAAAACTAATTCATAAAATGTTTTAAAACCTGTTTCTTTTATTTTTTTTTATTTATAAAACTTGAAACTCAGTTCACAATAGTAATAAGTCACTCCAGGGTGTGGTATATCATGGGATATCATCACTTCTCAGGTGGTTGGATGCACTCGGCCTGCAGCCTCATGCCCAACCACCCTAGGTGTTATGCTATCCCATGATATACCACACCCTGTCATGCCTTATTGCTTAATTGTACAATGGCAAGAAACTTTTCTGGACTCTAATTGGTCAATGTGTTCTTATTACAATGAAATTATCTGAGCACAACCTCATAGTATCCAGTCCAAACACATGGATGACTGCATGCCAAACTGAATGACAAGCCACTGCTTCTCTTACCAAGAAAGCTGGAAGCTTTGCAATTGCAGTACAGAAGCAAAAGCTTAACTTCATATGAAAAAAACCTTATTTACTTATATTGTGGGGGGCAAAAATTTTTGTCATGGCTAAAACATTTCATAGTTAGACAAAGACCAAGTATCAGAATATCTCCTTTATAGAGTGGGAAAATCTATTTTATAGTATCAGATTTACAGTTTTATTTTTTATGAGGAAACACACCACATATGACTGCACTGCATCATGGGTATGCAAATACATACATTTAAATAAATTAATATAAAGGTACCCACAGTCAAAAATTGTTGGCCTTTGTATATCATGTACACAAATATACAGTATTGCATGTTTCAGATCTTCTCTGCCCCCAAGACAACAATTGCAGTTTTCCTCATTAGTACATTTTTACTTTTTATATCATATGGATCCCCTTGCTACCCCTGAATTATTTGTGTGCCTGTTCACTCCATTGCCTCTAGCTTGTACACATCTTACCTCAGATAGGGATTCCTGAACAAGATGCAGTACTTCAGGCGTGGCCACAGCAAGGTTCTATACAGTGACAGAGGACCCCCTGCTCAAGCCTCTGTGGTACCGTGGCCTCCCGTCACACAGCCAAACCACCACCAGAAGGACCTCTGCCCCAGACCTATATGCTTCCCCCCACATTTGCTCTGTCCCTGTAGTCATGCCTGCAAACCCCTTCTGAACACACTGGTGCCCCATCCATGTAACAGCAGATGTACCACACACATCTCTGCTCTCGCCCGGTTCCAGCATCAATAGCCCCCACCAGCAGAACCCCAACCCCCAGTCTGCAATCCAGGAATGCCCTCCCCTCCTCAAATATAGCCCTGTCCCAGTTCCCACTTAACAGCACTGTCCTGCAGTGCACACACACCCCAACCCCCAACTCCTGATCTCTTGAAGCGGCATTGATGGTTAGTGGCCCACCCACCCCAGTGGCACCAACACTGTCTTCTCAAAGTCTTAGTCTTCTTCCTCTGCACCTCCCTTAAAATAAAAAACAAAAAAAAGTACAAATATATATGTATTTTCTGTCCTCTTTTTCTTCTGTATCCTCCTTATTCTTTTTCTTATCTTGTCCAGTGGTTTTCTATCTGATTTATGTTTTATGTAATATTTATGCTTCCTCTGTTCCTCCCCATCTCATATGAATACCCTTACCCTGACTGAGTCTGACCCTGCATGTCTCCCCAGTCCCAACTTGTAGTGCTGTGCCCGTAAACTGTTTACTTTTCTGTTTCTTTTATGTTACTCCTTATTTATATTTCCTTCTATCCCCAAATGTCAAGCATAGTAATTTGTTCACATGAACAAACATTTTTCCCAATGCTATGTGATGCTGTTGTCTCTGTCTGTTGTGTGTGGTAAGGGTTGGTGGCAGTTGCTTTGGCTCTGTACAGCTGATAGTGCCAGCATCAGTCCAAATACATACACAACAGTCATACAAACAGTTACATGGACTGAAAGTAGGGTTCACATGATGCAAGTGCTCTGAGAGGCAGCAGTGGTGCTGAGCTCCTGCGTTTACTTTCAATTTTAAGCCCAATTTTGGTGTTTTTGGTAAGCACAGCATTTACTATTTGTGACAGAGTATAAACGCTGTGCCAGGGTGCGATATATAAGAGGTGATTGATTTCGGAGTGGCGAGATGGAGTCCGAAATGAGAGCTACAGCGATTCACCATACTCCTCCTGCATCGCCAGAAAAGAACCCGAAGAAATCTAAGGCAACTGGTGGAGCCTCGGACAAAAAGGTGACTCAATCTACCCCATCGATCCCGTTAACGGAAGATAGATTTCTTCAAGAATGACAACCCTTTAAAGAGATGCTAAGTGAAATTACTAAAGAGCTAAAATCTTTGAGGGGAGACATGACAGATTTATCTCGAAGGTCACAGACTCAGAGGCCGGACAATCTCTATAGAGAGGTGGAGAGAGAAATTAGACCCAGAGGTGGTGGCCCTGAAGGAACAGGTTCAGAAGTTGCAGTTAAAGACTGAGGATCTCGAGGGAAGCAGCCACAGGAACAATATCTTGATAATTGGCTTGCCAGAAGCAGAGGAAGGGCAAAATATTCAGGCCTTCATCCAGAAATTTCTTTACAAGATAGCAGGCGCTTCCCCAATGGGAGCTTCTTATCAAATACAAAGAGTGCATCGAGCCTTGCAGTCCCGTCCTCCGCAGGGAGCCCCCCCCAGGCCTATGATCCTAAGATTTCTCAGCTTTGTGGAAAAGCGGCATGTTTTAAACAAGGCAAGAGAAGCACAGGAGATCTTATGGGAAGGGGTGAAGATACGGATTTCGCAGGATCTGCCTTATAAGATAAGGCGAAAATGTGCTACATATCATCCCGTGGTTAAAAAGCTAATAGCTGCTGATATCTGTTTTAAAATGCAGTATCCTTCATGTTTACTAGTCAAAATTAAGGATAACTGGACTGCTTATGAGAATCCAGAAGTTACGATCGAGGATCTGACCAGCAAGCTTCCTGAACTATTCAAGAAGGGATGAGAAGGATGGAATTCCGTGGACTTAAAAGGAGGAATCCTGTTGGACATCATTTTGTTAAATACTAGTTATATAGAGAGTTGGGAAATCAAGATATGAGACTGTACTGACCTGATATTTCGTATCTCAATGGTGACTGTTTGGTTGGGGGGAGCAAAGCTGGATGGTGTGCTGCTTCAGGACGTGGAGGTGGACGGAATTCTCGGGGCCTCAATATCTTGGGCCTGCAGGCCACTGCGTTGTTGCGCGAGGGAAGGCAGGGTCGAGCTAGGAACAAATTAAGTTGGGAGAGTTCCCGGGAGGGCATTTGAGAGCAACACAGTACGCGGTTAATGCTTCCCATGGGGAACAAACTCCCCAGCGAGCAATAAAATGATGCCTATACTGGTTTAGGGTATGTGGCTCCTACTTACATAATAGGATAACTTGAAGGTCATACTGGAAAGCATAATATGTTTCCTTACAGCTTTATATACAAGGATTTGAGATAACAGGGCCTCAAGTCAGTATAATCAAAATTATAATGAGACTCTAGCCCTTTTCGTTTGGGCTCAATGCTTGATTTCAGAAGGGGCAGGGGGATGGCACCAAGGGGCTGTGGAGCACGCTGGATCACAACCCAGAAATAAGGGAGGGTTACCTCTTTGGCTTTTCAAAGTCAAGTAAGATATGTTTAATCAACGGGGCTGCTAACAAAAGAATGTTCAGTATTTGGATCCCAGATACAATCTTAATGTCCAAAGAGGGTAGGAGGGTGGTTCCTCCCCCTTGGGGGAGAAGAGTTATTCCAGTTAGTGTGTTGATCTGGGTGTGGTGAGGAATTTTAATAAGGGGAGGGTATTGGATTGTTTGGGGATATAAGGTAAAAGGGGGAGGGGGTGGGGTTGGAGCGATCAAAACAAAAGGCAATAATTATGTGGCTGGATTGTTTACAGCGTAGAGTCACATGGCGGATACTTTATTTAAGATAGTATCATGGAATGTAAGGGGAGCATGAGAGCATGCTAAGAGGGTTGTTATACTTAAGCATATAACTCTACTACGAGACAACATTGTTTTTTTACAGGAGACACACCTTCTGGCGAATGAAGGAAACAAGCTTAAGGGGATGGATGTGCAGCAGGTTTTTGCTGCTGGAGATTCCTCCTCCAGAGGTGGAGTAGCGATATTTATTATGAGATCTATTCTATTTCAATCTGAGAATATCATACAGGACCCAAATGGTAGGTTCATTTTTGTCAGTCGCTTGCTGGCAAGGAAACCAATAATCCTGGGTAGTATCTATGGGTCGGTGAGGCGAACCAGATTTTCTCATTGGTTTAGCAAGCAAGCTTGCCTCTTTTCTCCCAATCCCTATTATCCTGGGAGGGGATTGGAATATAGTTCAATCCCACTTGCTGGATAAATCCAATTCTCCTCCCAGGGCTGCAACTTTGGCCCAAAAGGCCCTAAATGAGTTAACTGATCTGCTGGGGTTGTGTGATCCTTGAAGGATACTAAATCTGTTAGTCAAAGCTTTCTCATTTCATTCACAAGTGCATCAAATGGTCTCTAGACTTGATTTCTTCCTGATAAGCTCCTTGTTACTAGCAGGAGTTGCCAGGGTGGGGATCGAACCAATTGTAATATCTGACCATGCGGTAGTATGGCTGCATATTTGTCTCAATACAGAACTGCAGAAGGACTCTTGATGGAAGTTAAATACACAATTATTGAAGGATAAATTTATTGTTGAAAAAATCCGTACTCTGATTGAACACTTCATGGCAGTCAATGTGGAGTCCATCCCAAGGATGGACCAGGTCTGGTGTGCACTGAAGTGTTTTATAAAAGGCGAATTTATTCGATTGGCAACAAAAGGGAAGAAGGTCAGGGAGGAACAAGCTAGGAAGTTGTTAGAACAGATCAGAAAGCTAGAACAGAACCCAGATTCCACATCTCCACATAGGGCCATGATGGACCCCCTGGCCTTGAGGAATGCATATTCAGACCTTCTCAGGGAGGGGACTGAGTTTGCTATCCTCAGAATGAAAGTGACATATGTTGATCGGGGAAAAAGCCAGAAAGATCCTAGCAATGCGCCTGAAGCAATTGGAAAACTCTAGAATTATTCAAGCAGTGAGGGGCGCAGATGGAGTCTTGAAGACCCTTCCAAAAGAGATAGTGGCGGTGTTTAAATGTTTTTATGCCAATCTATATAGTCGCCAGCCTGATCCTCCGATGAAAGAGGAAACAGTTATATCTGACAGGATCCGGGCTTGCTCAGTTGCGGGAGGATGATCAGGAAGTGTTAATTACCCCTACTACCCTGACAGAGATAACACAGGCCATCAAAGATCTAACTCCAGAGAAATCCCCTGGGCCAGATGGCTTCCCTTCTAATTTTTTCAAAGTTTTTGAGAAAGAGTTAGCCCCTTTACTGCTCGAGTTACATCAATGCATTCTGGCGATTGAGGTTTTGGACCCATCTATTTTAGAAGCAACTATTGTTTTACTGTTGAAACCTGGTAAACCTCCAGAATGTCCCTCTAGCTACCGGCCGATCTCCTCATTAAATACTGATTTAAAATTTTTTACTAAAATTCTGGCTAATTGGGTGCAGAAAGTGTGGTATCATCTACTTAGCCCTGAACAAGTAGGGTTTGTGATGGGAAGATCTGCGTCTGACCACTTTTGTAAGTTAAGTCATATATTTCAGGTGGCTCAATCCACCTTGAACTCCACTGCATTAATATCCCTAGATGCTGAAAAAGCTTTTGATAGGGTGGATTGGGTTTTTTTGTGGTCTACACTGAAATATATGAATATTCCCAGAGAATTTATTATGTGGGTTCAAAAGATTTATTCAAACCCCACTGCCAAAGTTTTTTGTAATAAGGTATTCTCAGACAGCTTCCTTTTGCACTCAGGTACTAGGCAGGGATGTCCCCTCTCTCCATTACTTTTTAATCTATATCTGGAACCTCTGATAAGGAGAATTAAGGCCTCAAGCAAGGTACAAGGGGTATATGTGGGCACAAATAATCTTAAAATCTCAGTATATGCTGACAACGTCCTCCTGCATCTGACCAACCTGGTAGCTTCTGTAGAGGCGGTGTTAGAGATTTTTAAGGAGTTTAGTAAATTTTTCAATTATAGTCTGAATTGTAGTAAAACTGAAATCCTTCCTCTTAATTCTCATACATTTCGACAAGATTTCCATAAATTCGGTATGAAATGGTCTCCGATATCACTGAAATATTTGGGGATCCATCTGACACCAGACCCGGGCCGGTACCACAAGTTAAACATGGAGAATTTGATCGAGAACATTCAACATGATTTTCTTAGGTGGAAATCCTTACCCATCTCTCTATGGGGGAGGATAAATATTATTAAAATGAATGTGCTCCCCGGGTATTTTTTCCTTTAAATATGAGTAACATTTGGTTACCTGTTTCCTTCTTCCAAAAGGTACATGCTATTATATCAGAGTTTTTATGGTTAAATAAGAGTCCTAGAAGGGCGTATAATAAACTTGTTTTACCTAAAGGGAAGGGGGGACACAAGTTACTTAATTTGCTATATTATTATTGGGCCAGCCACCTATATGAAATAGGAAGATGGACATCCCTAACTTCTAATAATATAGGAAACATATACTCTCCCATTTGGACACAAATTGAGAGGGAAATATTTGCTGGCGTCAGGATATCCCCAATGGTGGCATTATTTGTGCCTCATAAAGCATTGCCAGAAGTGATCAAGCTGTCAATAATTGGAGTGTCTATCAAAGTCTTTGCCCAGGTGTGTGCCTGCTTAAACATCTCCCCAAATAAAGATGTAGCACAGGTAATTATAGACAATCCCAACCTCAGGTTGGGGGACTCTATGAAAACGAGGAATTGGATGCCCCAACTGCAGGGCCTACAAGTAGTGGATTTTTATCAAGATGGTGGCCTAATGCCACATGTAGCGATTGCAGATAAGCTTCAGGCTCAGGTTAAGTGTAACTTTAAAGTTTTTCAATTGCGTCATCTGCTTCAACAGAGATTTGGGGAGGTGTGTCTCCCTACTAGATTAACTGATTTGACGGAGCAGTGTGTAGTGTTAGCTAACTGACCACATGGCATCTCACTGATATATAACTGCCTCCTAGATACTATCCATCCAGATGTGCTACCAGCATCTACGGTTTGGAATGAGCTCATTCCTAACCATGGAGCCATTTGGTCGGAGATATGGAGGGATATGCATAAGTACATTACGCAGGACAGGCTTAAGGTCACGCAATTTCAAGTATTAAACAATATGTATTTTACTCCATGCAAGTTAGCTAAAATGGGATGGGGGCAATCCTCCACATGTGTTAGGTGTGGCCAAAGTGAAGGGACAATGTTGCATATCTTTTGGGCTTGTGAGAAAGTTGCACCACTATGGACAACAATTCAATCCCAAATAGATCCCTTGCTAGGACTAGGGCAATATTTTACTCCAAAGATACGTATATTGGGGGATTTATCCTCTATCGTTGTCAGGGAAAGGAAGTTTCATATCTCCCTCATATCAATGTGGGCCAAAAAGTTAGTTCTCAAGCATTGGTGGGACCAAACCACTATTTCATATAAAGAGTGGTTATATGAGATGTCCTTTTGTCTCAGGACAGAGAAGATGATTGCTAGTCTGTGTAACAATCCGGGGGGTTTGACAAGAAGTGGGGTACGTTAAATGCACTTTATCTGCATTAGTTGTAGCTATGGCTCATGCTCTCCAATTTAATTAACTGGTTACCTCTTTGATGGGATATATTTAGAACAGTGGGTCTGGCTTTAGAAATGATGGGATCGCTCAAGGGGAGGTAGGAGGGAGGGAGGGGGTAGTGGGGTGAATATGTATGTGTCAATGTTCTGGTCACTCTGTAACAAGTATTGGTGTGAAAACTGTGTAAAATAAAAGAAACAGTTACATAAGCACATAAATTATAAGTACATAACTTACATAAGTACAGGAAAAATGGTACATAAAGTGGAGACTGAAATCTGGGCTGAGTGATGATGTGAATAGTGCTTCCACCACCACCCAGACATTATATTGCTGTTTTGGGTCCTGTTTATCAATGATTTCAGCCTAAAACTCTGTGCTGCTGGTGACAAACAGGGCCTACAAGTCCAGAAATGTTTCCAAAAAAATGTTACATCAAATTGAGACTCAAATCGGCTGTCAGTCCTGATGTTACATACTGTACCACCACCTCAGGTACCCGAAAATGCAGCTTCTGCCTCTGTTTACCAATGATTTCAGCCTGAAACCACTATGGGACAAAAAGTGCTTAAAATCTCATTAATTGTACATTAATTGACCCTTGAATTTAGAATCTGCCCCTTAATTTAAAATTAAGGGTGCCTTAAAAATAAGTTTGTAAAACCCAAACCCCTTAATTTTCCTTAATTACTTGAATGGAATATACTGAATTAAAATTAAGGTACTAATTAATTAAGTCTTTTGTGCTTAATTCAAAATAATCAGAAGATAAAGAATAAAAAATCTGCTGAATTAAAGTGCCCTAGGAAATCCTTTTTCTCCTTAATTTTAATTAATGGTTGCATTAACAAAAAAATTATGCTGAATTCAAATTATGAGAAAACAATGAAAGTATGTACACAAAGAATATCAATGTACATTAATAACAAAGGTGCCAATGCACCAATGGGCAGAAAGTATATGCCAGAGGCATGTACCCTGCCTGTGCACCTCCACAGCTGAGGTGTGCACAGGCTGGTATTCACCAATGTCCGCCATCTGTCCTTGGACCTGATCTCTGGTGCACAGATATGTGCAGGGTGGATGGGGTGGAGTAGCAGATCCAGGCAGACAGCCAATTGGATGCTCATCCTGCATCCTGGACTGGATCCCTCATTCATGCTGGCATGGGACCTGGTAACTGCATCCCACACAGGCAACCCCGGAGAGGATAGTCCCCATCGGTGGTACAACACCCCCTTCCTGAAACCTACTCCTGTGGCATCATCCATGCCCAGTGCACAGCTGCCCCCATACATGGCAAAGCACCAGCCTAGGTCCCTGATGCCTGCCCATTGCTCCAGCACACAGAAGATTCCCAACCCCAGCAATACAGCCCCCCCAAACACATATAGGGGCACCGACCCCATGAATGCAGACACCCACCAACACATAAAGAGGCACAAACCCCGTGAATGCAGTAACCCCTCCCCATATACACATACAGGTGCCTCGGACCACACTATCCATATGCTCAGCCCCAGTATCCCACTCCCTCATTAGTGTTCAATGGCCTCATCCCACCCCACCCCCGCAGCACTGATAATCCTCGACCCCTGTGCCTGCCATCAGTGCTGCAGCAAGGACCACCAGTGGTACAGCCCTCCTCACACCCTATTCAGTCAACAGCCATCCAAGTGATGGGAGGTGCTACTATATAAGGTACACTCCCAGCATCACTTGGATGGCTGAGGGTGTGAGGAGGGCTGTGCCACTGGCCTTCCTATGCTGTGGCACTGACTGGCAGGTACATGATTCGGGGTGGTTGTCGGTGCCATGAGGAGGTGAGGGGAGACCACTGAACATCAATAAGGGGGTAGGAGTGCCAGAATCTGGGGGTGTATGGGATGCTCTGCACTGCACCAGACAAATCACATGACGGCCCTTGTTGAGAAGGGGTTCAGGTACCTGGAAATGGGGCACTGTTGTAACTTTGGGAAGGAGGGGTGGGTACCACCATTGCAGGACAGGGCACTGGTGTGTGGAAGGGGGTTTCTTGAGGATGGGATCAGGGCAGAGCTGTGTGATGGGGAGGGGGTGGATACATATGATAGGGAATAGGACAGAGATGTGTGGCAGGAGGGGGTTGCAGCACACGAATGGGAACAGTGTGCCAATGTGTGTGTGTGTGTGTGTGGGGGGGGCTGCCAATCTGGAACGGGGTGGGAAGATTGGCATGTGAGGGGCCTGTACTACGTATATGGCCAGGACTGGGCCAGTATCCTGTGTACCACAGGCAGGGCACATTGATTCATTATGGTGTGTTCCCCCCTAGCGTAACTGGCACTCGGCTATGACCTCAGTGCATAGCACTACACTGCCTAATGAATGGCGTGTAGTGTTGGCCCACCCCCAGGACATCACTGTCCACATAGCCAGGGATAGGTTGTGTATGGGATGCATGCTCATTTTCGTGCATCTCAAGCACGGGGGCTCAATGGGTGCAGGGAGCCTATGCACTGCTGATCCATGGTGTGTAGTCACTCCACACATACTGGCATAGTGCCCAAAGTGTATATTTAGAAATTTGAAAAATTGTATAGGAATTATTTATATAAATATTAAAATTGATAAAAAGTACAGTTATCAACAGTTAAATCAAGAAACTTGAATGTGCCCAAGTTACTAAACATTTCAAATATTTATTATATGCATCACATACAGTATTTACATTATCACATATTTTATTGTAATACAGTGAGACACACATTACCAAAAGTTAAAAATAAAACCTTGTGTATCAAACATAATACAATAGTTGATTCTGTTTAAATGGTTGTTCGATATTTGAATTGATCATTCTAGTCACTCAGTACTTGAGAATGAAAAGCTGACAAGAAGAATTCATGCACAACGATCAATCTCATGACAGTGTCAATGTCAGTGTCATGACATTTTTAAGGAGGCAGCATAGTGCATTGGTTTAAGGTTCTGAGCTGCAAACCTGGAGATCTGGGTTTGAATCCCACAGTCCTCATTTGCATACTGTGTGACTATGAGCAAGTCACTTAACTTCCTTGTGCTTCCACGTTGCACCTGTAAATAAACTTTAAGCCTGGTATGTCTCTCCTGGTTAAAAAAATAATAGAGAATAATGTAGGCTAATGAAATGCAAACAGCTAATCAGAATGTAGCATTTCCAATACCATTTTTTAAACTTTTTTTCATATAGTTTTTGCTCCCTTCTGGTTTCTTTTTGCCATTTCTCTTGGGGATCCCAATGTACTTACTGACTCACCTCATGATCCCTGCTCTTGCATGCCCCTCTGTGGAGAAATGGTTTGTCCCCTACCCCCACTGCAGAGTCGAGGGTAAGAAATGTATCCCTGAATTCTCACAGGTTTATCAGATGGGCAGCGTGATGAATGCTGCGAGGACCTGGATTACCAGGGTCCTGTCACCTGTGGCTTCCAGGGCTGTTCTTTTAACTCGCTTTCACCTCACTGGAGAATGGCATGCAAGGGATCAGGTGTACACACTCATAGCAGCATGTGGTGCACAAACCAGCCATCATCCAGACCCTAACCTGCTTATCTCCATTGCTCTGCCACCCATGGTCACCTAGGTGGCAGCACTGCAGTGGGGAGCAACGACCCACCCTCCCCGGAGGAGAAGAGCATCCTCTGGGATGCTCAGTCCTCCTCCCCCAGCTGACCCCTGGTGCTCGGGGCTTGCTTATGAACCCGGGTCACTGGCATTATGAATAGTAGCACTACTACTGCAACGCTGGGCTAGATCCAAGACCATTTTTATCATTTCTTTGTTGCAGTATATTCATCTATCTGACAACAATATTTCTCTGTCCTGTCACCACGCAGAAGTTCTCAGGTCAATCGGCCCAGTAGTGTAGAGGGCTGAAGTGCCGCTGGCCTTAACTCTTACTACACTGGTGACCAGGGGTCAGGAGCAAGCTAGTGTTGCTGGAGGTTGGTTGGGGAGGGAAAGAAGTGAGCATCCAATGACAGCTATCCTCTCCATGTTGGGGTGGTTTGTAACTCTCTGCCACCTGCAGTTCCCAGAGGAGACGGGGGGTGCAAAGGCCAGGGTCACATTGGATCAGTAGGGAGACTGCAGGGGACATCCATGGGTTGGGGCTAGAGTGTGCTGTTCCACACTGGACATCACTGCATGTCCTTACCTTGAGGGGGAGGGGCCACATTCATGTTCATGCAAGGAGGAAAAACCCTGATTCCTGATGAGACATTGCACTAGCCCCAGACCCACTATCTGACTTGCCCTTCCTGGTCCCAGTATCTTCTGGCCTGCATCATGCCCCCAAAGACTGGATTCAGGGAGTTCCCAAAGAAAAAGAAGGGTGGCCTTGCCCTTGGGGCACAAACCAGGGGGGGTTCTGGTGGGATGAGGTGTCAGGATGGGGTTCCAGGGGTGTCTATGTGATAACGGTGAATGCCTAAAGGTGATTGCCATTATTGCTCCGTCAGAGTGTCAAACACATTTTCAGTACTCTGACAGCCCCGGCGCACCAGCATAATGGTGCCAGGACATATTTTTACTACTTTCTGTGGCGGGGGCTGTGCCCCCCAACCCCCCACTGGGGACTTCACCCCCCACACCCCCTACTTAAGGATTCTTAACTCCAGGGGTGCTGTTTGGGGAAGAAAGTAGTAAAATAAAAGTTTCAGGCTGGATGCAATAAAAATCGCACCAGCGCCTGGACCTGAACCCGGTACCTCAGCCACCCCAGCCATTAGCCAATGCCATGATGCAGCTCAGCCAACAACTGCAGCACCACTCCCTACAGCCTCTCCACCCCCTCCCAGCCTACAGTCGCCGTGCTCACTCCCCCCCCGGGCGTACGTATAGCGACATCCTATCACCTAGTTCGCCACCCCCTCATCCAATCACCTTACCTGTCAGTCGCCATGAGTGGATTGCACAGGGAAGGTGTTGCCATAATGGACAGCACCCTTCCTCATATGTCCACTTCATGGGTTACTGGCTCCAAGGGAACCTAGGGTTTGGGGGATCTCAGGCCGGGTGGGACAACCAGGTAACGTCTGAGGGATGCCTCAGGACTGGTGACTGGAGAAAGAAAGAAGTAAAAAAAAGGAGGTCCTTAGTGGTTGCAGAGAGTGAAAAAGGGTAGCTAGCATTATCATCTTGGCTGTGCAACATGGAAGGGAAGCATTCACACTTTTGGGGAATTTCAAAAGTGAAAGGTACACATACTGTAGTACATCTCTGTGTATTGTTTGCATGTGCAGTGGAAACACTGTGCTGCCACCTCAGTGTATGAAGGACAATCAGAATATAAAAATCTGGGTCTGTGCAGGATCATACTTGCTGACCTCAGACCCTGCTCTACTGAATTTGATCTTCAAAGAGGGCCTGCAACAAACTGACAGCCCTTGTGGAGGGTGTCAGAGATGGAGGTAAGACCCAGAGAAGGTGGGAATGGTACTAGGGTAGTAGCTGAAGGGGGTTTGGAGATGTATAGGGAAAAAAGTAAATATAAAAGAATGTGTGGGACACAGCACTACCACCATAGTGTCCACCCCACCCACATGACCCTCAAAACTGTAGCTTCATATTTATAGCTACAATAATAAACCATGGAATCTACTTCTGCATTGCTGTAGTTCTCCAGCATTTTAGTAGTACTTATATAATAATATAATAATAATAATAAAATTTATTTGATTAAGCGCCTTTCAAATATTTCAAGGTGCTATACACATCATCATGACATTCCATATAACAGTACATACACAACAACAAAACCAGTAAAATATTAAAGCATTTTAAAATACTGCGAGGAATACCTGATTCCATAAAAATGACTTTAAGGCCTTCTTAAAACTATCCACCGTTGTACTATCTCGGAGCTGACGGGGCAGAGAATTCCAAAGGGTGGGCGCCACGAAGCTAAAAGCACGGGCTTCAGACGACTTCAGATTCACCCTCAGAATCTCTAGCAACCCCTCGTCAGCTGAGTGAAGCTGTTTCAGAGGGATGTAAGGTACCAGAAGCTCTTTCAAGTAGTCGGGACCCAACCCATGTAGGGCTTTGTAGGTCAAAAGATCCACTTTGAAGGTGATCCACCACTGTATAGGCAGCCAGTGCAGAGTGCGCAGCACAGGGGTAATATGGGATCTCCTAGACACCCCAGTCAACAAACATGCTGCAGCATTCTGCACAAGCTGCAAGCAGCGAATATCAACCCCAGCAAGCCCTAGGTAAAGGGAGTTGCAATAATCAAGACGAGATGTCACAAAGGCGTGGACCAAAACCGTCAAATCGCCTGGTGGAACCAGGTGCTTAATCCTGGAGATGTTTCTAAGATGAAAAAATGAAGTCTTGACTACTGCAGACACCTGGTGGCGAAGGGTAAAACCGGTGTCAAGCTCCACACCAAGATTACGCACCCGATCAGAGGTAGGGATCTGATCTACCCCAAGAACTAATCCAGAGGGGGACCCTATCCCTAAACCCTCAACCCTGTGGCCAGGGTCCACCACCATAACCTCAGTCTTTCCTGGGTTCAACTTTAAACCACTGATATTCATCCAGTCTTGGATATCAGCGAGGCAGTTATTCAGCACCGAGATAGCACTAGCCTGGTCAGGTGCGAAAGACAGGTAGAGCTGGGTATCATCAGCATAGCAATGAAACCTCAGCTCATACCATCTTACAATGTCTCCGAGGGGTAGCATATATACTGAGAATAACATGGGGGAAAGCACCGAACCCTGAGGTACCCCACAGGGGAGAGAGAAAGCCCCGGATGAATGTAAACTGGAGACCACTCTCTGTGTTCTTCCCAGGAAGTAAGATGAAAACCATCTGAGGACAACACCAGAAAGCCCGCAGATGGACCTCAGACGTTCGAGCAAAACCCATGATCCACAGTATCAAAAGCTGATGACAGATCAAGGAGAACCAGAATAGAGTGGTGTCTCCGATCTCTCACCATCAGGAGATCATTGAGCACCCGAACCAGAGCAGTCTCAGTGCTATGCCTCTTATGAAAACCTGACTGGAGAGGCTTGTATAGACTATGGATGGTCAAATGGCTATCAAGTTGAGCCGCCACAACCTTTTCAATAACCTTCCCCACAAAAGGGAGGTTAGAGATCGGACGGTAGTTAGCAAGGTCATTAGGGTCTAAGGAAGCTTTCTTCAAAAGGGGAGTCACCACCCCTTCTTTCAGAGAGCTAGGGAAAACTCCCATCTCCAAAGAACACCGAACAATCCGAGCAAGGATCGGGTCAATAAGTTCGCTACATCCTATAATCAAGGAAATGGGACCTGGATCCAAACTACAACAGGTTGGACACATCTCAGAGACAATCCTCATAGTCTCCATGAGGTCAGGAAGATCTAAGGAACTCCAGGAAACTCCGGGATCAGGGACAGCACACTGATCAACTGCAACAACCATGGAGTGAGGTTGGGGACACTGCCTCCGAATGTCTTCCACCTTATTCGCAAAGAAACGAGCGATCTCCTCGCAGTCAATCTGCGTAAAAGTTCGACGGAGCTGCCGGCAGGCTGGGTTGCACAGTCTGTCAACAGTTCTGAAGAGCTGAGCCAGTCGATTCCAAGTGACAGAGATTTCCCTGGACAGGAATTCTGCCTTCTTACGGAAATTTCTGATTGATAGAGCTTGTAATGCTCTAGCAAAATGAGATAGTGACATCCAGGCTGTCTTCCTCCAGCGACGCTCCAACCTACGCCCCAACCTCTGTAACCCTCTCAACACCCCATCAAACCAAGGGGCGGTGGGATGGCTCGGAAGGGGGCGAACACAGGATGGAGCAATCTGGTCGAGAGCAGCTGAGATGGCCCCATTATAGGCCACCACCAGCCGCTCAGGATCAGAGCATAATTTGTCACACAACAAGAGGTCAATAACCGGTCATATAGATGAAAAGACTGCATTTCTTTATTTTCGTGTCATCCTATACTGACATGTTTGTTACAGTGTTTACAAACACATGATGTGCTCCCAATTGGTATACTTATGCTGAGTCTCACTATCCTGACACTGACCTGCCTGTGCAGTATTGCCTGACAGGTGCAGTATCCGTATAGTAAGAATCCTGGCAATAGTAAACCCAACGTACATTTACAGGGGTAAGGTAGCGGATGTGATGAGTGGTTTTCTGACACCTGCTGATGGTCTACAGATACTGGTTGGATCCAGAGACTGGCCGAGCTGTCCTGGTAGTGTTGAGGACTAAACCACTGGTAGCTCGGCTAGCGTACCCTGGGAGGCCCAGGTTCTGGTCCGAGCTGCGTATGTTTGTTTTTTTACCCCCAGTAACTAATTTTTTTTTTCCTCCGAGGTCCGCTTCCCCTAGTAGTTTCTAATTTTAGTTATGGAGGGTATGGGGCGGAGCCCCCCACATGGGTGAATCGGGGGTGCAGCCCCCCAATTGCATTTTGTATTTTTCAATCAGACGTCAGATGCCTGAAATTGTGTTGTTGGGCATCTGATTGATTCAGGAGTGTGTATTTCGGGCCACTAGACTCAGGATCTCGAGTTTAGGGATAACATAGTATATCCTTTCAGCTACTATGTGCTATGTGTCATACATTTACAAACACAGTAGAAAGAAACCAACACAGTGACCCTCAAATAATAAAATGTACAAAGTTATTTTAGCATTAATGAACTCATTTTGAACTGAATATATGTTGTTTATTTATGGCAGTAGAATCATCACACAGCATATTCATAGGTCCTGGTTAGGGGCCACTAAATGGGGGCTATGCAAGAATGGGGCGGAAGGTACATGCCAAAGGTGTGTACTCCACCTGCATAGCTCTGCAGCCCCGGACAGGTTCAGGGTGCACAGTATTCACTACTGTATGCACCTGGGGGCACCTTTCCACGGCCCCGCCCCCTCTTGTGTGCAGAACTGCACAGGGCAGCCAGGGGTTGAGTGGCGAACCCAGGCATGAATCCAATTGGATGCCTGTCCTGGGCCCCATAGTGAATCACATGCATGTGAAAGTGCTGGTCCAGGTGTGTGAATAGTCAACAAAGGCACTCGGACAAATGGGGCCATACCCCATTGGCTGGAGGAACCCTTGCCTGAGCCCCTGGAGCACCTCAGCCACCTGTTGCACTGCCAAACCATTCACTAACACACATCTGCCCTGTCCCCCTTGTAGCAAAGCATACCCCAACACATGACTGCCCTGTCCCTCTTTTAGCAAAGCATACCCCCAATACATGAATGCCTGTGTAGTTTCAATGAACCCCCAACACATGACTCCACCATCCCTGTAGTTTCAGTGAACACCAAACACGACTGCCTTATCCCAATAGTTTCAATGAACCCCCAACACATGACTGCCCCGTCCTTGTAGTGTCAATGCATCCCCCAACACATGTCTGCCCAGTCCCCAATGTAGAAATGCACCCCCCACAACACATGTCTGCCCCATCCCCGGTGAAGAACATGACACCCCTCCGCACACAGTGAGATGCCCCAGTCCACACAACTCTGACCCCTGAAACCAGTGCCCAACAGCATCATTTGTGGTCAGTGGACCCCTCACAGAACTGACAACTCCATCCTGCCAAGCCTATACCTGAAAGATGGTGCCACAGGCAAAGATGGCCAACAGCACATCCCTTCGCATACCTCATAGATTACCAGCCACCCAACTGATGCTGGAAGCATGCTGCATATATAGGCTTTTGTCTATGAATGCCTGCAAGCTAAACTGGAACATAAACTGACTGAGGACTGATGATAAGATGGTGGAAGGACTATCTAAATCAAAAACAGGTATAAATAATAAAACAAATAAACAGCTACTATGAATATTTCTTATTCACATTGCTATAAAAGCAATAAGGTTCTCCCACGGGTAGCATTATCTGTATGTTAATCACACCCAAAGGGCATGTAGCACGTGACTTTGCCTTATGACACTTTACACCCAAAGGGTGTGATTTACAGGTTATTATTGCTTAAATAGAAGTTTCTATGGCCGCAGCACCTCCAGCCGATGGCTGCCCTCATCTGTAGCCAACTTGCTCAGCTGCTGTATTGGATACAGCAAGGAGCTAGCCTTCTATCAGGCTCAGAAATGCCAGTGGCCGCGGCACCTCTGGACTCCAGCCGCCTTCATCTGTAACCGACATGCTCAGCTGCTGTATCAGGTCCAGCAAGGATCCAGCCTTCTACCAGGCTCAGAAGTGCCCATGGCCATGGCGCCTCCAGCCGATGGCCACCCTCATCTGTAGCAGACTTGCTCAACTGCCATGTATCAGATCTAGCCAGGATCCAGCTTTCTACTGGGCTCAGAAGTGCCTGTAGCCATGGCGCCTCTGGCCGATGGATGCCCTCATCTGTAGCCGACTTGCTCAACTGCCTTATCAGATCCAGCAAGGATCCAGCCTTCTACAGGGCTCAGAAGCACCCATGGCTGTGGTGTCTCCAACTGACGACTGCCCTCATCTTTAGCCGACATGCTCAGCTGCCATAACGGATCCAGCAAGGTACATTGCCTCGGTGACTCCCCAGCTCTTCCAACAGCCAGCTGATTGGTCCACACTGTCTGAGATGAACAGTGATTGGACGCTGCTGATTCCCTGGCCTGGTGATTGGCTGACTCTCTAGCCCCTGCTATCTGATGCTAGACTTGGACTGCAGCTTTCCCTCAACCTGCTCAGCTCTCTCTGTCTGTCTCTATATTATACTTTTTTTCCCCATCCACCCACTCCTACCCTGGCCATTATTTTTTTTCTCTAAGGTTCCTTGGGATTTTGAGATTTTATAATCTAGCGATTGTAAGTCTTTTAGGTATACCGTGTTGTTTGTATATTGTGGTGTTTGTATTTATATGTTTTTAACATGGAACTTATTTGTATGTAACTAGTTAGGAATTTACACAGGTCTGTCTTGTAAACTGGATTATGTCCAAATGTATTACCTGTATAAAAATAAATTTTACCTACCTATCTATTAAATATGGACAAGCCTCTCTCTTACCACTCCGCCCCTCCTACCGACTGCATGCCTCCTGCTATCTAACCCTAGACATCTTTACTGCTTGCCCTCTGAGGGTCTTTTTGCTATGCATTCCTCGCCCAGCCACTAGCCAAGGAGATAGGGCTGTACTTATTCACTGATTGCAGGTTAAAACTTCCTAGACTAAGAATGCACGAGCTTGCCCCATGTGCTTTACCTCTCCTGCTAATCCTCCTTAGCCTTCATGGTCACTTTATAAGCCCTCGCACCCCAAGTGCTGAAAACCTCAATTATGACCTTGGTTCCTACCTACACTACTACAAAGGCTGCACCACTGGAAACTTCTTTGTCATCTGTAAGGGTCCATGGTCCCCTTTTATTACCCATCCGCAGAAACTTGGCTGGACAATGATTCATGTGCTTTCTCGTATCACTGCATCATCAAATCCCTTACTAATTCTCACTATGACTGACAAAAGAGTTAGAAAAAGGAGCCATAGCACTAAAAGGACTACTAAATGCTATTCTAAACTGCTCATAGAATAACTCCTCAGACTCACCTTCCTGTTGCTTCTACTTGTGGGTAACATTCACCCTAACCCTGGGCCTATGGCCAGACCCCAAGGGGCATTCCTCTTAAACAGGGTACAATAACACAGGCCTCAATCAGCATTCATAGTCTTCTGAGAAAAATTGACACCCTTAAAGTCTGGGTAGCACTGCATGATCCTGACATCCTTTCCATTGTTGAAATCTGGCTGTCCCCCAAAATACCCGACTCTGCAGTAGCACTTCCTGGATGTACTTTGTTTAGGCAGGACAGGTCCTCCAAGCATGGTGGTGGCTGTGTCATCTATATAAAAAAAACTACCTTTAGGGGCTGGCATTGCCTGATGTAGACCTTGGGTGCACCTCAGAGATCCTAGCACTTAAAGTGCTCCAGGGGGCGTGTTGTAAAACCCTCATGGTCTACTTAGTCTACATACCCCATAAAGACTGCTCCTCAGGCTTAAATAGTGTCCTGGATGATCTCTGTGCTCTAAAATCGCATCACTGAAACAATTCAACATACTTGCACTCTCCGAGACCTGGCTCACTGACAAAATACCCAGTGAAGCGGTCTCCCTCCCTAATTATGCTCTCTTCCGGGCAGATAGGCCCAGCAAGAGAGGCGGGGGCTGTGCAATTTTTGTCAAATCCTCTCAATGCCACTGAAGTCCATACACCAGCATCTCACACAGGTGCCCAGGTACTCACAATAAAACTCTGCCTGGGTTCCAAAACACTCCACATCGTCTCGGCCTACATCCCCCATAAATCAAAACTAGCGTTTGACTCCATTCTCCAAATCATCTCCCATCTACCCAACACTAGCGAAGTCATCGCTATGGGGACTTCAATGTAAACTGGTTATCCTGGCCTCTTCCAGCTACAAAGATGCCGCCTGGCCTTTGATCTCACCCAACTAGTCACCTCCCCACCAGAAGGGACTTCAGATCCGGGACCTCCACCCTCCTGGGCCTCATCTTCACCAACCGGCCGGGAAATCTCTCCGAAACTACAGTACTCCCTGATGCTATCAGTGACCACTCACCAGTTACCTGCTGGTGGTCGTGCAAGTTGCCCCCAGCACCCCCTAAAATCTCCTGGCAACGTAGACTCAAACAGGGCAGTTTAAAGAACCTTAAAGCCCACCTAACCACCAGCAACTGGCTCCCCATTTACACTGCCCAGTCAGTTGACTCCGCTCTGGATCACTTTATAACCACCTTCAACAAAGCCTGTGATTTATACGCCCCCTTTTCTAAGCTAGTTGTGAAATCCAGATCCACCCCTTGGATCACACCCTCCCTACTAAGCCTGCTCCAGCAAAGAGATAACCTCTGGCACAAAGCCATAGACTCCCAAAGCACCCAGGATAGACAACTCTACAGGGGCCCATAACAAATGCACATGGGCTGCGGCAGGCAAAAGCCTACTACCAACACACCCTAACCTCTACCTGGGTGATGGGAAAAAATTTGGGATAACATAAAGGAACTTAGTGGCAAACCCCGCTCCCCCATCCCCACGCAACTCACTATTAATGGTGAGGTCACCCAAGATCATACCACTATCGCTGAAGCCCTTAACTCGGCCTTCTCGGATCTATCCCACATCCCCCCTCCTAACTCCCCCAACTTGAGTCTCTACCATCACCCCCCTTCCGCCCGAGTCACCTACCACGAGGCAAAACGCTATATTTGCGGGGCCATCTCATACACGCCACAGCAATGACTCCCTTGATCTTAAACTCCTGAGGCTCTCCCTTGATGCCACTCTACCACACCTCACTAAAATTCTAACCTCTCGCCCGGCCTAGGCCAGTTCCCTCTACCTGGAAGAGAGCTATAATCACGCCCATCCTGAAGGGGAGACCCCACCAACACCAGCAACTACAGACCCATCTCAATACTTCCACCTCTCTCCAAAGCCCTTGAAAGAATAGTCTCTGACCAGTTAACCGAACACCTATCTAAGCATAAGCTCCTCAGCCAGGAGCAGCATGGTTTCCGCCCAGGTCATAGTACTATCACCGCCTCACAGAGCTCACCTTAGCTCCTACACAGCCCCCACCATGGCCCAACTGCCGGGCCATATATGTGGACCTAACCAAGGCCTTCGACACGGCCAGTCACGAGCTTCTGCTTCAAGTCCTCCCTAAACTAAATGTGGTCCCGGAGACCTTGACCTGGTTCAAGGATTACCTCACAGGCCGCTCGCAACAAGTCAGGATATGCTCCACCCTCTCCACCCCTAAAACAGTTTCCTCAGGGGTCCCTCAGGGGTCAATCCTAGGCCCACTGCTGTTCACCCTCTTCCTAAACTCCTCCCAAGGCTTGCAGTGGTCAGTTGCTCCTCTATGCCAATGATGCGGTTCTGTTCTGGAAACACCCCCACCCTACCGCCTCCAGCAGGCCCTTCAAAGGCACTTCTAGGAACTTTGAGACCTGGTTCTCTGAACACACCGCCTAATCATCAACTATAATAAAACTAAATCCATGATTTTTGCCCACCGCAAAGTCCTCATAGTCAGTCTGCTCTCCTCATCAAAGGAACGCTCAAAGGTGCCCTCTGGAACAAGTATCCAATTTCAAATACCTAGGTGTCACTCTAGACACCTCCCTCTCGTCACAGGCACACCCAAATCTCTCTCCTCCTCATCAGCTCTAGGGTAGGCATCCTGTATCGCTCAAGCACTGCCTACCCCCGTGAGGCCATGCCTCGAGTCACCTCCATCCTCTCCTGGTGGACTACGGATCACTATATATGGCTCTGCTGAACCACCTCCTGAACAGGATAAACATTGTCCTGAACAAAGCCTGCCGCCTAGTCACTGGTTGTGATCAGCTAACCCACACCTGTGATCTCTATGCGTTATCTGGTTGGTTAAACTTCCAACATCCATTACAGTTCCACACCTGCATCCTTGCAAAAAAAAATACACCTTCACCTAGCTCCCGCCGACTTTCCCTTAATCAGTTCTGCACCTCACACGGCAATACAAGACTTGCGCAAGCCCCCTTCCTTGTACCTCAATGTAGAACTTCCCTAGGGCAAAGATCCTTCAGATACCGGCCCTCTCTGGCTCAATGCATTACCACACTCACTCTCACAGACCCACAGCATCTCTCAATTTAAAACAGGCCTCAAAGCTCACCTCCTTGAGAGAGCCATATGTAGCTGCGGCCAACTCTGGTCACCCGTTAACTCCCTCCCTCCCCCACTTCACTCAGGCCACACAAGGCCCCACTGATCTCACCAAGAATCCCGCCTGGGTATCCCAAGATTGCTGCCTAACTTCCTCAACAGTCATTAAGTTTGACTGGACTGCTCCTTTGATTTTTTTATGTATATTCTGCCTGTTACATGTATGTTCTCTACTGTATTTGTCTACCCTCCACCCTTGTAACCGACGTGGAGCCTTTGCAAAAGAGTCTGTGACTCAAAGGGTTGTAATTCTGATTGTTTCCAATAAATAAAATAAAAAAATAAAAAATTCTCTTATGAGACTTCAATGCAAACCGGCTGTCTCCAAACATTGGTCCTATAAAGGATGCCTTATCTGCCCTTCACCTCTTTTAGCTTGTCAGTTCCTCAACCAGAATAAACTGCAAGACTAGAACAAGCACCACACTGGACTGGATAATCTCCAGTCATCTGTATCACATAAATAATATAGTCATCCACTCTGATTCCCTCAGTGACCACTCCCCTATCTCCTGCAGCTGGATCAACAAATTTCATACTCCGACACCCAGGATTACCTACAAAAGAGTGCTTAAAAATGGCCACCTTGGTCTCTTAAAAATCAGCTTTGTGACCAAGACTGGTCTCTACTGGAATCCACTGATGACATAAATGTGGCCCTTGAACACCTTATTAAGGTTTTCAATGCTGCTTGTGACTCACATACACCTTTTAAAAAGATGAAAATCCATGGCATAGCCCATCCCTGGATTACTCCTGACATCATTGCTGGTATAAAACAGAGGGACCACTTATGGCACCAAGTCAAAGCCTCTGGTAACCTACAGGACCTGCAAGCATATAAAGTTGTAAGGAATGCCTGCACAAGGACAATCCGGCAGGCCAAAAATAAACACCATAGAGTGCTGCTTACCAGCTCATGAATGGATAGTAGAAAATTATGGTCAAACATCAATGCTATCATTGGCAAAAACCCAAAAGTGTCCCCTTCAATGCTAAACCTGGATGGTACACCAACTTTGGAATCACTTAAAATTGCAAATTCCTTCAATGATGTCTTCTCTAACTTCAACAGTGTACTCCCACATGACTTCCTTGATGATACCTCGGCGAACACAGCATTTCAAAATGCAGACAAGGCTGCTGAACATCCCCCTTTCTACTTTAACAGAGTCTCTACTACCCAGGTTTGAAAACTCTGACTAAAGTTCTGGGAAAGTCTAGGAATGGTGTTGACTCTTTGGACCTCAAGCTTATTGATCTTACCTTACAGGAAGTACTGCTACCCCTCACAAAGATCCTTAACCTCTCCCTAACCCTGTCACAATTCCCACAGGTAGGAAAAACAGCCCTTGTGACCCCAATACATAAATCTGGTGATCGGGCCTTGCTAAACAACTACAGGTCCATATCGATCCTCCCTCCCATATCAAAAGTGTTGGAATGTATTGTTGCTAATCAACTGGTGGAATATCTCAAAAAATACTCCATCCAATGCCCACAGCAGCACGGTTTTTGAAAAGGGCACAGCACCTCTACTGTGATCCTTGAATTCACCAGCTACATTCATCAATCTTTTGACCAAGGTAAGCTTGTAGGAACAGCCTTCATAGACTTAACGAAGGCATTTGACATAGTTAACCACCCGCTCCTCCTTGGTCAGTTAAATAAGATTGATCTTTCTTGCAAAACACTGAATTGGTTCAGAAGCTATCTTGGTGATAGAACCCAATGGGTGAAAATAGCTAATGTCACTTCCAATTAACTGGTCTTCAGGTCTGGAGTACCACAAGACTCAATACTGGGTCTACTCCTTTTCAGTATCTTTCTGAACAACTTGCCATCAGCATGTCACCAACGGTTCCTCCTTTATACTGATGATGAGGTCATCTATACATCACACTCTGACCCCAACCTACTTGAATGTGAGCTCCAGCTAGGCTTCAAACAAGCTGAGCAATGATTTAGTACACACAAACTAGTACGAAACCATATGAAAACTAAAGTGTTGCTGTTCTCGTCCTTTCACAACAAGTACAAGTCTCATCCTCTTATTACCAGAAATAGCCTAGGAGCCCCCCTTGAACAGATCCAGCACTTCAAGTACCTAGGTGTTACTACTGACAGTCATCTCACCTATGTACACCACATTGAGAATGTTGTCAGGATGGTCAATGTTAGGATAGGGCTCCTCTATAGACATAGACGGTGTCTGACTCCAGAAGCCCTCAAGCTTGCAACCCACAGCTCAGTCCTATCAGTTATTGATTATGGCTTGGTCATTTACGGATCTGCTTCCATCACATCACTCAGAAGCTTAACGGTTGCCCTGAACAAGATATGCAGACTTTAAATGGGTGCCCCTTGATTTACCCACACATGTGAGCTTTACTCACAATTGTGGAGGCTCCAGCTTGCTGGCAGGATTCAATTCCAAACATACTCGCTTACTAAAAAAAGCTCTGCTTGGGCTCCTCCCACCGGAAGTAGTTAGCCTTCTGAACAAATCCCCCAAGACCCAACACACCTGCTTGTCAACAGCTGAACACCTTCTAGTTCCTAGATGCTGGACTTCCCAGTGTCAATGGACCTTTCTGTACTGGGCACCGTTCTGGTACAACAGACTACGCACTGAATTAACTAACCTTCCGAACCTAGGGTGCCACAAGCATCTTCTTCAGCAGCATCTTGCAACTGAAAGCCACTGTGATTGTGCCCCTAATATCTAGGGTACTACCCGCCTTTCCTTCCCTCTACCAGCCGAACCATACTTCTCCTCAAATCCAATTTAAAACATCAGGTCTAAAGCCTGCTCTGACAAAGTCATTGGCAGATAAAGCTGTTGACAGCTACCCTACTACCCAGGGCCTTAAACCATGCTTCCACTCCTAGTCCCTAGGGCACTAAAGTAACTTAACTTAGGGTAAAGTAACTTACTCTATCTCCCTCTCCCCCACTATCTCTCTCCCTCTCTTTCTCTCTCTCTCTCTCTCTCTCTCTCTCTCTCCTTTCTCTCTTTCTCTCGCCCCCTCTCTCACTCACAACTATTTTTGTACTGACCTGATGTTTAAAGTAGCCCCAAGGTTTACAATATACTCAGTTGTTAGGTCCTTTCATTATACCGCCTTTTCTGTATTGTTTGCTGTATTGCCAGTGTTTGTTAGAATCCCAATATTTCGCTCCTTTCTACTTTGCTGCTTACTATGATGTTTTGATATTGCCAATGTTTGCTTGTATATCACTTATTTAGCTTCCCATCATCTATTTTGTTACCCCCATCCCACTGACACGGAACCTTAATTAATGAGCTATGTTTAGCTCAAAGGTACTTATCATCCAAGATGAAATAAATAAATCAATACTGTTCATCAGGCCTGCCACAGCAGCTTCTTGTTCAGATGTGACCATATTTGATCTCCCTAGGCTCTATTCAACTTCTGAAAACTGAGCAAAAAAAAAAAAACAGGACTTCACTGAAAATTAGGTCCTTCATCATCTTTTTCTGCTGAACCACCCACCAACACACATCTAAAAGGCTGAATTTTCTACCTTTGCAAACCTAGTCTTAACTGGCCACAAAGACCTGGTGGCAAGATGGCATTTCTGCAGTCATCTACCCTGAACCTCTGCAGCAACATCCTAGCAAAATAAAAGATACCCTGATGTCTAGTGGCACCCCCCACCCTCTGAGCCCCCATCCTTGGTAATGCATATGATGCCCTGGTGTCCATTGCACCCCTTCCCTGACAGCTTGTCCCAGGAAATGCAGTGTAGAACCTAGTGTCTAGCACCACCCATTCTCTCAATCACCTGTTCAGATGAGCATCACCCTAGCCCTATTGTCTGGTGGCTCCTCCCTCCTCCAGATCACATGTTAGGGTGAACATCACCATAACCCTTGCTGAAGTAGCACCCCAAATCCTCCAGTCCCCTGTTCTGGTACTGTGACTGTCTGCCCTGGTGTCTATTGGCACCCTCACCCTCCAATCCCCTTTCATGATACTGTGACTGTCTGCCCTAGTGTTTAGTGGCACCCCAACCCACTGATCTACCATCCCAGTACTGTAACTGTCTGCCATGGTGTTCATTGAGACCCAAAACTGTCTGATTCCCCAACCCATAAATGACACCCATCATTAATATTTAGCAGCACCCCCACTCCTCAAACAACTGTCCCATTGCTAAGAAGATAGTCACTGCTGACAAGTGGCCCCCTCCCCCCCACACACACAGTATGAGTGTTCACTGTGACTCATATGGCAATTGGAGGTAAAAGTGAGAGAATGGTTATGCAGGTTATCATAGAGGGATTCAAATCACTGCACATTCCCAGCCTGCCAAGTAAAGAGAAGGGGTTTGAGTGGGTGCTGAGCCGAGTGTGGCTAGACAGTTGGGGGACCTAGGGTGACTACTGTGCATCAGGGCATTTGTTGCCTGGCATTTGGAAGTGGGGCAGGGGTACCACTGGATGCCAAGGATAGTATAGGGAACATGGGCAGGGAGCTCAGATGGGTGGGTTGAGACATTGGATTCTAGGGCTATGGGGCTACTCAGATAGGCAAGCAAGGGCAGGGGTTGCAATGAGACACCAGGAACCATATAGCAATCTATGGAACAGGTGTTTGGAGGAGTGTCTGTAATCACTGGGGTACATCTCCACCATCATTGGTAGAGGTGTGCAGGGGGTGGCTACTTGTCAACAGTGATTATCTTCTCAGCAACAGAATGGTCATTTGGGAGTATGCTGATAGCCACCAGTGATGTGTATTGTCTACAGGACAGGTGCTCAGTGGGTGAGGGGAGTGCCACTAGACACCAGGGAATCCAACACACTACCCTGGGTAGGGATCAGAGGGTGGGGAGCGCCATTAGCCACCAGAAATGACAGAATGTCAGGCCAAGCACAAACATGCTGCCACTTCCAATGCAGATGGGCCCATAATGGGCATGCTCATGGCCCCTCAGTGCCGTGCATGGCCGATGGGCTAATTTGCATGGTGCTGCTGAATATTGTGCTGCATATCCTGGTACTCTCTGGTCTGGAGGAACAATTCCCTATGCACTGGCTGCAGCCCAGATCATGTCAGAGCAGCACAACTTGACTCAGCACTGTGCTGACACGGGCTGATATTCAGTTGGATAATGGTAATTTGCTGTCAGACTGAATATAGAGACATCTGGGTTTGGCTCAAGTACAGTGGAAACCTTTGCCACTCTGCTTTTGCACTTTTTTCAATTTTTTTCCCTGAAGAATATCTGTTTTTGCAGTCTTTTTTGATTCCTTTGAGTAGGCAAAAAAACACTGAGATCATGTCCATGCTCATTTTTGTTAAGTAAAGCAATACATCACTAACTTTGCTCTATTCCCTGATGTCCAGTAATCCTCCCTACACCCTTTTATTAAATATTTATTTGTTCCAAAAATGAAATTGAGCCATGCAGTTTGCCAATGGCACAGCACTCCTCTCTTCTCCTCAGTCAGCTGTCTTGTTACATTTTTCACACTGTCTTTTTGTTGTGTAAAACATATTAATCATTTTGGTTTATTTCCTGGTATCCAGTGGCTCTCCTATACCCTTTAGTTGTATACTTCATTGTCCAAAAAGTGATATCGAGTCACACAGTTCAGTGACTGGCACAGCCCTCCTCTTTCCTCCTTGGCCTACCACCAACTAACAAATGCAAACCGCAAAGCATATATTTGGAGCTTGCATTTGTTAGTCTGTCGTCAGCTGAGGAGAACAGAGGAAGGTTGTGCCAGTCTTTGTGGGGTTGACATGTATATCGAGGACTGTTGAGGGCCATACTGCATCACAAGAAGTGGGTTGGCATGAAAAATTGGGAAAGGAACATCTGGCAGGATGAAGGCCTGGTCGCTGCAGGCCATGCACCACCAACTGGCCCCCTACTGATTCTAGCCACCTCACACACTTTTTCCCAGATTATAATTAATAGTTATTACTAACATAATGGAAACTCCTTGTAAATGTTCAAATTGTGGTTGCTATTCTGGTTTCACTAACAGAGCTTAAGAGTTAATTTCCCTCATGCATATATCTTTGGATTATTTAAATTTAAACAAATTTTTTGTTCATTTTTTTATCCTTCACCATCTCACAGTTAATGATACTGTCATCTTAACTTCTTACAAATAACATGTTAATGGTAAATCTACTCCAGGTATGTACTGGCATCAATACCAGTATTTGGCACACACAAACCACACAGCTGCCATGGTGGCATGCTCTATTTTTCACCCTTTCCTAGCCCTAGCAGGAGGTTCTCGAGCCTCAAATCTAGCTTCAGGCATCTCTGCCCACATAGCCATGTTGACAGGCTCCTGAGTTCTCCAGTCCCTTACAGAAATACAAGTGTGCAGCATGCGTACAGAATGTATGCCACACACAAAATTGTTCAGTGACTGCAGGTGGTTCGCATAAACTGAGTGAACCTAAATGAACCTGATAAAGCTTATCAGGTTTGCATGTAGCATGCATGACATGCATGCAGCAGCTAAGGAGTCTTCAACTCCATTTAGATGAACTAAGGGTGTGGTTGGAGCAGAGTAATTATGTTGTAGTTGGAGTAAGTGAGATATGGCTGAAACCACATATTCCTACTAATCAGATCATGATTAATGGTTATTCGATTTATAGACAAGATAGGGATGGGAAAAAAACATGGGGGGTGTAATGTTGTATATTAGGGATGATATTATTGCTGAGGATGTTGCCAGAGGTCTTTTGGATAATCATATTGATTATCCTACTATAAGGACCAAATTGGGTGTATCGGGATGCAAACATTTATATTTCACCTGTTTCTACTGTCCTCCTAAATTTAAATTAGTCAATTACCCGATTTTTGATGTCTGGACCGGGTTACATCAGAATAGAAGGGAACACATTATTATGGGTAATGTTAATTCTGATTGGGGACAAGAGTGTGAGGTTGCAAAGTTAAAAACTAAAATGAATGTTTTTTGCTTTGTCCAGTTAGTTGAGACTCCTACTCGATTTAATTATAAAACCAATAATCATTCTATTATTGATTGGATAATGACAAATCATCTGGGTAAGTTATGCAATTTGAATGTTTTATCTGACTCAATTTCTGACCATTGCTCTATATTTTGTGTGTGTAAAATCGTCAAACAGGTTGTTCCTCCAAATTTCATTTATAAAAGATGTATCAACAGACTTAATGTGAAGACTTATAATAAGGAGTTGGAACTGACTTGACTGGGCTAAAGTAATAGATTCACCTGTTCTTGATCATAAAGTAGCTCAGTTTACAAATTATATAGTCAGCTTATTTAACAAACATAATCCTATTACAAAATGGAGGGTGAAGGGGAATTTTCCCTATGATTAAATGAAGAACTATGTGGGTTAATAAAAATTTGGAAACAAAAAGAAAATATTATTTAAAAGTTAAGGATGCTAATTCTTTGAGGCAGTATAGGATTTATAGAAATTAGGTTAAAAAGAAAATTGTTGAGCTAAATCTTGGTACTTTAAACAAAGTCAGTTCAAGAACCTGAAAGATCCAAGAATATTCTGGCATTCCTTTAAGCATATATATAATCACCAAGAGGATAGACATATAAAAAGTATAAAATGAGATGGTATTTTGATTTCTGATTGGTCAATTATGACAAATTGTTTTAATTATTTTTTTGTTTCAAAAACATTTAGTAGTGTGGAAACAGGAAAGGTTGGGGGGAATGAAGATTACAGCGATAATGATTGGGATAATGACCAGCCTCATTTTAAGTTTTCCAAGATAGGTGAACCAGAGGTTCTGAAATTGTTATTGAATTTAAGGCATGGTAAGGAAGGAGGGATAGATAAGATCTCATCCACTTTATTTAAATGTTCTGCTCCCTGTGTGAAGAGTCCCTTAATGGTTTTGTTCAATCTCTCATTAGAACAAGGTATAGTACCTGCTCTGTGGAAGGAATCTATTGTGATTCCTCTCTACAAAGGTGGTGATAGACGTAATGTGTCTAATTATAAGCCTATTTCCTTGTTATCGGAAATTAGTAAGTTATTGGAAAAATGTGTTCATCAGCAACTATTAGCATATTTCAAACAGCAGAATATGCTCATTGATCAGCAGCATGGATTTAGAGATGGTTGATTCACCATGAGGGTGCTGGTCAGGTCCACAGATGCTGTACTGGTGGCAGCGGAGGATGGTAAGGCCACCGGTGCAGTCTTCATGGACCTGGCCAGTGCCTTCGATACAATGAATCATAATATCCTGTTACATAAATTAAGGAAATTAGGAATTACAGGTCTTCAGTTTAATTGGTTTTTGAGTTATTTGTCAGACTGTATCCAAAGAACAAAAACTAACTGCCATATGTCTCAAACTAGAGAGATAAAGGCAGGAGTTCCCCAAGTGTCAGTGTTAGACCATCTTGTTTTTGATTTTCATTAATGATTTACCCCCTTTCTTCACCAATATTTAATAGTTTATTGTATGCACATGATACTGTGATGTGGGTATCAGGTATTGTATGCAGATGATACTGTGATTTGGGTATCAGGACTAAATGGTAATGAAATTCAGGATTCCCTTAAAAAAAATACAATAATTTTGCAAATTGGATTACGGTAAACACATAGGTTGTAAACAAAGTTAAAACAAATGTTATGTCATGTGGCTCCTCACAGAGACTTCAGAAGCTTGACCCAATTTAAATAGTGGGTCTTGAAGGAAATCCTCTCCCTTTGGTAACCATTGTTAAATATCTAGGTTTGTACCTAGATTTGAACTTTAGTATGGCTCCTCATTTAGAGAGGCTGAGTGTTAAGATACATCATAAACTTGGCTTTCTGTATACAAATATTACATTTCTGACAGAAGAAGCTCACCATGTCATAGCTAAGCATGTACTTTTTCCCACATTAGAATATGGAAGCATTACTTTTGCAAATTGTAATCAGCTATTTGAGTCAAAATGTAAAGTTTTGTACAATGATATTTGCAGATTCGTCCTTCCTGCCCCATTCAGAACTCACCATTGTCAGCTTTATTTAGATGTGGGAGTACTTTCCCGGTCAACTGTTTAAAATGTATGTTAGTAAATTTTGTTTCTCAGATAAAAAGTTCAGGAGATCCCTGGTCCCCATCAAAATTAATTGTTGCTAAAGATCACAGTTGGTGTACAAGACAAAATTGTTTAAATCAATATACCATTGCTGGGAGCCCACCCCAGCATGCCAAATCCCACCTGAAAAATGGAAATTGTCCTGCAACTTCTTTTTTAAAAAAAAAAAACCTGTAAACCCAAAATGGTCCCTCTGCAGTCTCCCTGCCCCCCCCGCAACCCGCACCCACCCACTGCACACACTGCCTCCCCACATACCCCCTCACCCCATACTAACCTCCGGAGCATGGCGCGATGATCTTCGGTGGACCGGAAACATGTCTGCACTCTTCAAAGCTGACTGTGAACTGAGGAAATGCTGGTAAGCTGTATATTAGAATGAATAGGGTTTTTTCAACTTTGATTCATATCTCTGGTATTTTTTGGAATTTTGACACCAAATTTTCAACATGGGGTTTTTGGAACCCCTCCTCATGAATTCTGTCACTGTCATGGTGTTATTTGGCCCTGAAAGGTGATTTCGTGGTCACTGCTCAGAATCACCTTTTGGGACCGATTAAGGAAATGATAGTGCCAGTGTTCATGAGGTGGACTCTCAAAAAGCCTATGTTGCAAATTTGGTGGAAAAAATCCATAAAATGACTGTTTTATGAGCATGCCTTGCACAGTTGCTACGCACGCTCATAACTTCATGAATTTGCAATAAGTTCATGCCAGACTTTTAACATTGCCTTTTTTACATACCTCCTTGTGAACAGTACAGCTGTCATTTTTCACATCCTGGCTGAAATATGTTTTCGCACTTCTGGTGCAGAATAGCACAGTCGCTGTGAGAAAAACAGTGTTTGGGACAGATTATGAAAATGACAGTGACACTGTTCATGAACAGATGTCCTAAAATGCCTATGTTGAAAATTTGATGACGATACTCCATAAAATGACTGTGTTATAAGCATGTGTTGCACAGTTTGCACACACGCTTGTAAGTGTGCCAATTTATAACATTTTCACTCCAGATTTTCAGCACTGCCATTGTTCTGCACCTCCTTATGAACAGTACAGCTGTCATTTTCCACATCCTGGCTGAATGTATGTTTGTAGTTCCAGCACAGCATAGCATGGTCACTGTGGGAAATCCATGTTTGAGATACATTATGAAAATGACTGTGACACTGTTCATTAGCAGAGGTCCTAAAATGGCTACGTTGTAAACTTGGTGATGAAAGTCCATAAAATGAGTGTTTTTTGAGTGTGCATTGCGCAGTTTGCATGCACTCTCATAAACACCCCAATGCCTGTCGCTCTCTACAGGGTAAGAGTGGGGTTGGCATCACTTCAACACTTCACTGCCTTTCCTTTTATGCATCTCTACCTCTGCCACTACCAAAGCTAATGCCAGCGAGACAACATTCGGCATTGACAAAGGCTTGTTTTGTACTGAAATACAACAGAACTTGTGTGCATTTACAAGTAAAAAAATAATTGAATTGTAGTAGTTCTTCTGTCGAAATCTCTGTAAGAAATATTTGTGGTGTAATCTGAGGTTGGGCTGGGGTTTCATGAAAGTCAGTAGCCGTCTGCAGTCTTGGAGGGCAGTCGGCTGACTGCACACCCACCCCACATGGTTTAGGGCTAGGTAGCGATGCTTGCTGTGTGTCCAATCTCTCACCTGCCCTGTGTGCATGCTACTTGCAGTAGTTTTTCTGTACTAAAATAAAGCAGTACTGCAACAGGTGCTGCTTGCAATAGGTTTTCTGTGTTAAAACAAAGCAGTACTGCAGCAGGTGCTACTTGCAATAATTGTTTGGTGCTACAATAAAGCAGAACTTTTGTACATTTATGAAGTATTAAGTACTTGAGAGTGTTTACAACTTGTTGGCATAGATAAAGACAATGACAGGTAGTTGTGGGAAAAAATTTACTTGGTCCAGCCCAAGCAAATCTACAATGGAGGAATAGGTTGGTAATGCTCAACCTGAAGGTGAGCAATGGTCTGCCTGACTTTGATGACCAAAATTAATCTTTACCTTCCAAGCTTATGTCTTCCAGCAACAGTAGTACTGTGGCTAGCACAGGACAAAGAGATACAAGAAGCACAAGCAGAAGGACATTGTTCTTGACTCCCACCACAACTGCCAATGTGTCCCCATCTCTCACCAGTACCATCATGACTCCCACCACAACCACCAATGTGTCCCCATCTCTCACCAGTACCATCATGACTCCCACCACAGCCACTAATGTGTCCCCATCTCTCATCAGTACCATCACATCTGTCATTACCACCTCCACAACCACCACTATAGAGATCCTGTCTTCCTCTTCCACAACAGGCTGCATGACTACCACAGCCAGTTTTGCAACTGTGACTGTCACTCCAGCCACTACTGACACTATGAACCCTGCCACTACTGCCACTACTGTAACACTATGACCACAGTCTGGTATCCCTGCCATGGTATGTATTACCAGTGTAACCACTACAGTTGATACAGTTACGCCTCCTACTTTTTAGCTTCTCAGTACTCCTGAAAACATTGCAGAGGATGACCAGTCATCTGGTTCTGAGTATTTACCTCTATGTGATGAATTGCCTAGTGACACGTCATATTCTTCAATAGAAGCACATGTGTGTGACATTGAAGATGAGGCAGAGTATCCTATGTACCGTGAGGGGAGAAAAAAAAGGTGACTGGCTAAACAGCCTCTAGGTGTAGCACTACTAGCAAGGTAGTAGAAGTAGCAGTAAGGGTGAGGGTCCCCCTCCCTCTAAGAAGACCAAACAAGCAACACTAATGATTCTTCAGCTGGCTCAGTCACACCCTGAAAGACAGCCAAATGATGGCAGCACTGGCATGGCACCATGACGGGAAGTGGTCACAGGTCAAGAACATCAGGACAAGACATGCAAATCTGTTGAAAAAACAACTGGGGATGTGGTGTTAGCAGAATGACTGGTAATCGCAGTGTTAAAAGTGCTGTGTAACTGTATTTTACTGTGTTAAAGGAGGGCACAAGAAAGGCAGTCTGTTATTTTTGCAACACCACTATAAGCACTTAATCAAAACATCATTACAGAACCTCTTAAAGCTTAAGGACTCACAAGTGTCTCGATGCTCATCTGGGTCTGGATCAAGACCCTTGTTTTCACCAAGATTAAACCCCTCCAGTGGACGGGAATGCACAGTTGGCAGCGGTGGTGGTACTGATGACAGATCTGATTTAAAGCTACTCAGTGGTCATGGCACTCCTTCCTCCTCACCAACACAGAGTCCAGCCTCTACTCTGGTGGTCACTTCTGACTCCACTGATACTACAAGGCTGAGACAGTCATCAGCACTTTGCATGCCGCCGTTGTTGAAGTGGTCCACATCGATGTGTCCTGTAGCACTTCCAATAATGGATGTTCTGCATGCATGAACAAATGCCTCACATTGACCAGTACAGCAAATCATGCAACTGATTGCTGAGATAATGGCATTGAATCTCCAGTAGAGATGTACAAAATTAGAAAATTTTGTTCTGCAAAATATTTTGCAAAATTATCGCATTTCACGAAATATTTTGCAGGTGCAAAATGTGAAATTCCATGGGCAAAATTCTAAATTTTACTCACAAAATGTGAAACTTCATCCACAAAATGGAGAAATTTGGTGAAATCCGGGTGAAATTTGCCAAAATTATGCCTTTCGCAGTGAAATTACGCAGCCAGTGAAAATTACACAGAATGGCAGAATTTCATGAAATGTTTCACGCAGTGAAATTTATGGTTTCACGGCAACTTCATCAGCAAAATTTTATTTTGGAACACCTCTAATCTCTAGCCTATGTCAGCTGTGGAAAATATGGCTTCCAACAGCTTAACTATTTGCACCCAAGTTATCAGATCCCATCTTGTACTACATTTTCTTGAACTATATTGCCATGACTGTATGATGGCATGTGATCAGCTGTTGCTGCTCTGCTTGCAGAGACTGTTGGTGGTGTTTTTTCACTGCACATCAGATATCTGGACTAGCAATAACTCCCTGCATTCCCATATCTCCTTGACTGCACACTAATGTGTGCAACACCCTGCTGCTGCTGTTTCCAATGCATCACCTTGTGGCTCACCCTTGCCCCCACCCCCACAATCTAGTTGCCTCATTAGGTCAGCTTTGCTGAAAGTCAGACTCAAAGAGGAAGATCACAGAGCACATAATATTATCACATTCCTGCAAGACATGTTGCAGTCTTGGATTAGTGTTAACACTAATTTAAAAGTTGGCTTCTTTGTTACTGACAATGCACAAACATGGTGAAAGCCATTAATGATGGCCATTTTATGAGTATTCATTGCTTTGCGCGCGCACACACACACACACACACACACACACACACACACTTAATTTAGTGGTGACTCATGCACTGCATAGTAGTAGTAGTAGGACCAACAACATATTATCCACAGGCCTTTCCACCTGCAGCCATTTCCCTCACTCTGTAAAAACCAATAACAAATCATGAGAAGTTCAGGAATGCCTTGGAATGCCCTAACAACATTGTAATACAAGACGTTATTGCTCGGTGGAATTCTTCATACCTGATGTTTTCATGACTCTTGGAGCAAAAGTGGGCAGTACATGAAATGTCTATGGAGGCAGACATCAGAGGGGTACTAGGGCATCATAACTGGTTGGTTCTTGAGGGCATAGTGAAGGTTCTTGTGCCATTTGAAAGGAGTACACGTGATCTAGGTGCTTCCTCAGCCTTAATTATTGAGTTTATCCCAGCTGTACATCTTCTCATAAGATCATATACAGTGGTTTTTAGCTGACAACACACTCAGCACACAAGAGGTCACTGACCTTGTCAATCATCTTAGTGCAAAACTTGATGCAAGGTTCACCACAGTCATGGATACCTGCCATTATGTGTTTTCTACCATGTTGGACCATAGGTTAAAATACAAGATCCTCCATAAAGACATGGGCCCTCACAGGGTGACTCATTTTAGGCAACAGCTCACTGAAGAGTTAAATAGTGCCATGCAGGCAGTTAGAAGGTGAGGGACATGCTCCAGTTCAGGTTCCTGAGGGAGATAGACAGGCATGTGGTGGTTTGGAATCGGATGATACATGTGGAGATGCAGAAAGATGGCATAGTGGCAGTGTAGAGGAGAGTGACTGGGCATTACTCAGCAAATCATTACATCAACAACATAAATGTTTACAGTCTCAATCTCTCTCTGCAGAAAATTTACTTAATGCCTACTTTGCAGAATTAAATGAACTATTTGATGTTGATCCACTGGGCTACTGGGTTCAGAAAATCAACTCTTTTCCTCACCTGGCACAACTTGCTTTAAAATACCTAAGCTGTTCTCCTACAAGTGTGCCATCTGAGAGGATGTTTAGCACTGCTGGTGATGTTGTTAAGCCACACTGTTCCAAACTGGACACTCAACACATTGAACAGCTAGTGTTCCTTTAGTTAAACTTACCAGTAATTGGCTACAAATATGATCTGCCCACATAAAACTGGTGCTACAGTATAGCTCCCAATCAGCTTAATGTTATGAAAGTTTCTTTTTTCTATCACATAAAACACTTAGTTAAAAGGGTAACTGAGTCTCTAATTCCTGACATTAACTGCAAGGCCACCATGAGGCTCTTGTTAGAAACATATAAAAAATGTATCTTGTTTTACTGACCTTACTATTGTGTACTTTAGGTTACTAATTATCTGTTGGAAAAGTACCACTTGGCCCACAAAGTCAGCCCAGATTGTCCATCCCTGCCTTATCGGTCTCATCTGCGACCCCAAAGCAACTCTGTTGCCTCCCTGTCTGTTTTCAAATACACTGTAGCCCTATGCCTATCTCATGCATGCGTGAAGCCCCACAGTATTTTTGGTGCTATCACTCATGCCTGCAGTCCCCGTCAGTCATCTACCATGCCTTCCATGAATATTTCTTTACATCTATCTTGATGAACTCCCCCTTCAGCTTCATCACATGCACCCATTGCCCCAGGTACTTGTGCTCTCTCTCATTTGAAAGAGACTCCCCTTTTGTGCCCTGTCTTCACTCCGTGAAGTACTTATATAGGTTTCTATCATGGCACATCTTGCTCTCCTGTCTTCCAGGATGGACATACAGTGCAGTTATGCCAGTACCATTTTAGTTCCCCAAGCAAGACACAAGATGTCACCTCATCTGCGGCCTTTGCTCAATCTATGTTGACCATGTGTCACCTGACCACTGACCAGTGCAGTAGTTTGTTGCCTTTTTGGGTCCCTAAAAGGCTGCTAGGGAGTGTTCATGGCAGAATTGCCCGGTGTATATCAAAAGGGAAGGACATGCTAGAGTTTAACAGTGTTACAATGTCTTTAAAAAAAAACAGTTATCTGGGGGTCCAAATAACAAATATCTGGCACCACAAATATGAATATTCATCTTAATATTTGAATTAAGATATTCATACACCCCTAATGCTCTCTGTTGTTTGCTTTTTCTCCCTAATGCAAGGTAAGAAGGCCTTATCCCTTTTCTTTACGCCCTCCAATATTCCTAACTTCACACTGTCTTTTGCCAACTTAACCACCTTGCTGGCTGCTTTCATCTTTTCAAGGTAGTCCTCCCTTTCCCCTCCCTTCTGACTCCTTTTGTACTTCCTAAAGGCAGCCATCTTCACTTTCACTTTCTTCCTATTGAACCATCTTAGTCTTTTATGCCTTTTCTACATTCCTATCAGGCTTAGACAGGAGCCAGTGACATCTTGAAGGCTGACCCTAATAATGGCCACTTCTTCTCCTTCTCCTCCCACATTTTGTCAAGCTCAGCCACGTGTTCTCTGAGCTTTTCTTTCATAGCACTATAGTTTGCTTTTCTGAAGTCTAGAACATGCATTTTGGTGATCAGACATTTCTTTTCTAGCTTTACCCTAAACTATACCAATAGGTTTTCATTGTTACTTAGGAGCTCAGCTATGCTGATGTCTCTAACTGAATCACAGCTGGATAGCATGATGACTAGGATTGCCTGTTGGTTCTCTGATCCACTGGATAAAGAAGTAATCCTGGAACGATTCCAAGAAATACAGATTTTTGTCAGCTGCCCTCTTGTTGGACACTCCAATCTACCATATATCTGGTAGATTGAAGTGTCCCAAGACCACTACCTCTGCCTGCATTGTTGCTTTCCTGCTGTCATTTCCCAGGACTCTATCTAGTTAAACATTCTGGTTGGGTGCCTATAGACCAATCCTAATTGTACCTACCTCCCCATTTCTGGCTTGATCTGTACCTATAGTGACTCTGTCCCTGTGCTTCCCACTTCACACATGGCCATTATACCTTCCCTGATATACAGAGTGCCCCACCTCCTCTTACCCCTTCCAAATCATTTAGACTTAGTGAGAACCCAGGGATAGTGAGGTCCAGTCATGGCTTGGAGAAATCAACTTCTCCAAGACTGCCGACAAATCCAAGTGGTTGTCTGCTACCAGGGATTGGAAAAGCCCATCTTATTTCTCTGGCATTAATGCAGATAACTCATCATGTATTTATTTACTTATGTAGCTATTTATTTTATATTTCAGAAAAGTTTCACAGGGAAAGAAATACTAAGCTGAAAAAACAGCTTGTTTCCAGATGCCTTTGGGGGGGAGGGGGGAGGGGGAGGAGGAGTACAAGTATAGAAACAGAACAATAAAATTTTCCTGACCAACAATACAAATATATGAAGAGACAAATACACAAAAAATTACAGTACATCCATACTAAGTATTAATAAGGGCAAAATGTATGCAAGATACAGGGTGGGAACCTACCCTGGGGGATTAAAGGAAATGTATTAAGAAGTATGGAGGTTAGTTAGGGTTAGATTGCAGAAAGGTGAAGAAGTAAACTAAGATAGGGATAATAAAAGCAGTTCAGGGGAAAGAAGGAGAAAAAGAGAAGGAGAAGGTCATTGAGAAGAGAGCAGGGATATACATCATGTGCAACTGCAGGAGTGAGAGGTTAAGCCATGGAGAAGAGAGACAAAAGAGTGTTGGGAAAAGGAGGGGTGAATGGTTAGAGGAAGAGAGTTCCAAAGTTTGGGGAAGCAGTAGGAGAAATCAGCTTGGCGAGCAAAGGATTTCCTAGAAAGAAGTGTAAAGGAACGAAAGCAAGAGTTACAGAAAAGGAGTAAGAGGAAGGTGGCTGAGGGGAGAAGAGACTGTAAGGTAAGAAGGGAGGGATGCAAGCTAGTATTTAGAAATTATGGAGGCACAATGAACGAAGCATCTAGATTAAGGGGAGGTTAGGGAGAGAGAGGAACAAAAGGAGCCCTTTATAATTATTACCTAATATTATTAAGTTAGCATTCAGGAAATATAAGGAGGCACAGAGGGAGGAGGATAAGGAGGTGTATCAGGAGAAGCAAAGGAAGGCAGGAAAGCAGTCAGGTGCGCAAAAGTGCAAACAGGAGAAAATAACCAAAGCAGTAAAGAAAGGGGACAAGATATTTTATGTATGTAAGCAAAAGGAGAAAAACCAGGGGAGAGATGGTAAGATTAAGGATGGAAGGTGGGAGTGTGTGGAAGGGGCCAAGAAAAAATGAACAACCTGAACAAATTCTATTGTTTAATGTTCACAGTGGAAGGGGAATAAGAAGGACCACAGATAAGGGATAGGAGCATCAAAGGATGGGAGGTTAACACAAGTCCAGTTATAGTGGAGAGAGTCACAAAGGAACTTTCAAATGTGAAAGTGGACAAGTCAGGGGGGCCAAATGGGATACACCCAAGGATACTGAGAAAGCTCAGGGAGGTGCTTGCTACACCTCAGACTGTCTTGTTCAGTCACTCACTGGAGATGGGAGTGGTTCTGGAGGACTGGAGGAAGGCAGATGTAGTCCCACATCATAGAAGTGGTAGCAGGGAGGAGGCTGGCAATTACAGGCCAGTCAGCCTGACTTTGGTGGTGGTGAAATTAATGGAATCACTACTGAAGGAAAGGATTGTGGAATATCTTGAAACCAGGGGTTAACAGGATCCGAGGCAACATGGATTCAAAACAGGGAGGTGTTGTCAAAGAAATATGATAAATTTCTTTGACTGGCTGGATCAGGGTGGAGCCGTGGATGTGGCCTACCTAGATTTCAGTAAGGCCTTTGACACCGTTCAACATAGGTGACTCATAAACAAGCTGGGAAGCCTGGGAGTGGGTCCAAAGGTGGTAAACTTGGTACAAAATTGATTAAGAGATAGAAGACAGAGGGTGGTGGTAAATGGAATTCACTCTGAGGAAGGGAGGGTGACCAGCAGGGTGCCATAGTGATCAGTACTGGGAATGGTCCTCTTTAATGTCTTTATTAGCAACATTGCAGAGGAACTAAAAGGGAAAATATGCCTTTTTGTAGATGACACAAATATCTCAAACAGGATAGATACTCTGGGGGGTGAATAGAGATCTAAGATAATTTGAGAAGTGGTCAAAAATGTCATAACTAAGATTTATTGTGAAGAAGTGTAAAATCAGGCATTTATGGCACAGAATCCCAGGGGCAGAGAACAAGATGGGGGGAGTGGTACAGATGACAACCAAGCAGGAAAGAGACTTGGGGGTAATCATTTCTGATGATTTAATGGTGGCCACACAGTGTGACAAGGCAGTGGGGAGAGCTAGTGGGATGCTAGACTGCATAGGGAGGGGTATCACTAGCTGAAAGAGGGAGGTAGTTATACCTCTGTATAAAACATTGGTGAGACCTCACCTAGAGCATTGTGTTCAGGTCTGGAGACCATGGGCCGATTGTCAAAGGGCCTTAGACTGATGAAAGCTGCAAGAAAGGGCAGCATGTGTGAAAGCCTGGTGCACCAGGGACCATGTGACTGATTCTTTATTGGGTAGAGACCTGGTGGCAAAGTCCAGCAGTTTGTGGCAACCATGGCCCTACACCTAACCGACTGTGCATCTGCATGGTGTGCTGCAAGCTGCTGGGTGGCTGTGTGCCAGTCCCTGTGGCCTAGCGACCACCTAGCCCCAATGAGCCCCCCCATCTGTCTGTATAATGATATAATAATATAACAATCCCTGCTGATCTTGCAAAACCAGCCTGATCTGCCTGTATATTGAAATAATAAAGTATCAATCCCTGGTGGTCTAGTGGTCCAAGCCCTGATCTTTCCATATATTGAAATAAATAATGCATGATTCCCAGTGGTCTAGTGGCCCCTCAGCCCCGCTCCCCCATCCTGACATTTTAAAACTTCAATGGTGGTCTAGCAGATATCCCCCCCAGCCCTGATCCCCTGTTATGAAATATTACATCTTCCCTGGAGGTCTAGCAGACTCCACCAATCCTTGATCCTCTGTTGTGAAATTTTAAAACTTCAAAATGGGCCCAAGCCCTGATCACTCATCCTGACATTTTAAAACTTTCCTGGTGGTCTAATGGATCTCCTCCCCAGTAGGCAGTGCACTACCACCCCACTCTCCCCATCCCAAACTTGAGCCAGCAACTGCCACAGCCCATTGCTCACCACCATGGCCTGCTGCCGACTAAGCACGTACCGTTTACAGTATGTTTTCAGTGATTGACAGCCCACTAAGCTATCAATTAATGAATGCATACTGAATAAAGTATGCGCTCAGTGAGAGCTCAGTTGGTGTCTGGTTGTGGTGGTGAGTAGTGGGCTGTACCAGTCGATTGTTCGGGTTCACGATGGGGGAGCGAGGTGGTGGGGCACTGACTGACAGGGTGGGCGGTGGCGGGTCCACTAGACCACCAGAGAAGTTTTCAACTATCAGAACAGGGAATCAGAGCTTTGGGGGTCCATTCTGAAGTTAAAAAATTTCACAACAGAGCATTGGGGCTTGGTGGGGTGGTCTGCTAGACCTCCAGGGAGAATTTAATTCATAACTGGAGATTGGAGTTTGGGAGGCCACTTAATTATCAGGGGTGTTTTACTTTTGCATAATGAGGGCTCAGAGCTTGGGGGGGGGGTCTGATAGACTACCAGGGATGATTTAATTAATTGGATGGATTAGGGCTTGAGAGGTCCCATAGACCACAAGGGAGGATTTAATTCATAATGGGGGATTGAGGCTTGGGGGGTTCATGAGTAGAGATGTTGCTAAATTTTATTTCGCTATCTAAACTGCCACAAAATCAGCAATTTTGCCTGCTGAAATATTTCACGAAATTGTGAAATGTTGCCCACAATTTTGCCTGCATATGCCGATCATTTATATTTTATTTTTCCCCCTCTCTGGTGTGTAGTGGTCCCCCCCGGCCAGTCATTGACCAAATTCAACAACTCCTCCAGTCACCCAAAGTTATCTCTGGGCACCTGGCCTTCAATCTTTGAAGAAAAACAATCCCCTTCCCTGTCCCTGGTGTCTAGTGGACTGCACTGCCTGATCACTGGCCTAATTGAAGTAAAGAACCCTCTGCACAAGTCAACCCCAGTTATTTTCCCCTTCCCCATCCTTGACCATGGCCCCCAATCTTCAAAATAAAACAAAATCCTTCCCTGTCCCTGGTGTCTAGTGGGACCTTCATTCTCCACCTCCAGAGCCCAGACAGAGCCTACTGTTCCCCCAGTACTAAATTGAGCCACTGGCATAGCCCTCCACTCACTTCCATGACTGGCAGCCCATCTGAGTGCTCAATTAATGAGCACGTGCTTGTACAAGCATGCACTTATTCAATGAGTGCTCAGATGGGCTGCCAGCCATGGAGGTGAGTAGCGGGCTGTGTCGGAGGCTTGATTGGGATACTGAGGGGGGAGTGGGGTAGGCTCTGACTTAAGACAGGGTGGAGGGTCCACTAGACACCAGGGACAGGGAGGGGATTTTTTATTTTTTTTATTTTGAAGATTGGGAGTTGGGGTCATGGTTGGGAGAGGGGAAAATAACTGGGGTTGATTTGGGGGGAGAGTTCTTTACTTTAATTCAGCTGATGATCATTTGGGGGAGTCCACTAGACATCAGAGACAGGGTAGTGGAATGTTTGCTTTTTTTCCCAAAGATTGGGAGCGGGGACCCGGGGCGACTGCGGGAGGGTTCTTGAATTCGGAAGTGATCACCTGGTGGGGACCACTAGACACCAGGGACGGTTGGAGAGGGGATAGTTTTTTTGTTAAAGATTGGTGGCCCGGTGGCAAAATTGATAAATTTCACCCACCGGTGGCAAAATTTTGGCTGCGAGTGGCAAATTTCCCTGGCTCGAGGGTGAAATTTTGCCCAACGTGCAGGTGAAATTTCATGTATCACAAAGCTAAATATTTTGCGAAATGCTTAAATTCCATGAACTATTTCACCAGGTGAAATTTTCCAATTTCACACAACACTATACATGAGACCATCAGGGAGGATTTAATTCATAACATGGAATTAGGGCTTGAGGGTTCCGCTAAACCACCAGAGAGGATTTAAATCATGATGGGAGATCGGGGCTTGGGGGAGCCGCTAGATCACAAGGGGTATTCTACTTTTGCATAATGGGGGACCAAGGCTTGGTGTTTCCAGATCACCAGGGGCTTATTTTACTAAAAGGGGGATCAGGGCAGGGGAAGGGGGACCACACACATTGCCACAAATTGGTACTTTCTCCCAGAGGGCATATTTCTAAGTACCCTAAGATGAGCCCTGGCTGGTCTAACAGTACTTCCAAATGTGCCCTCTAGGAGAGTTTGAGAATCATGATTTAGGGCCATTGGCAGCCTGCATCTGCCACAAGCCGCTAGTGCCATGCTGCAGCCCATATTGTGATCCATGGGAAGCGCAAGCCCTATTTGGTGCATGCAGCCTGTGGTTGAAAATTGCTTCCAGTGCATCTTTTGGTGCAAGGGGCACATTGCACCATTCTTTGTGGCACAAGCCCCTTGCACCATGCTGTGAGCATTGATAATCAGGCCCCATATCTCCGAAAGGACATAGACAGAACTGAGGCAGTCCAGAAGAGGGCAACTAAAATGGTGCTCTGCCTGCATCAAAAGCTATATGAAGAGAGGCTAAAGGACTTTGATATGTATACCATGTAAGAAAGGAGGGAAAGGGGGGATATGATCGAGGCTTTCAAATATCTCACGGGTAGAAATAGGGTACAAGAGGGAACCATTTTTCAGAAAAAATGATGCTGTAGAACAAGGGGTCATGCTATGAAGCTGGAGGGGGGTAGACTCATGGGAAATGGGAGAACGTACTTCTTCACAGAAAGAATGGTAGATGCCTGAAACAGCCTCCTGGTGGAGGTAGTCAAAGCTAAAACTGTAATGGATTTCAAGAATGCATGAGATAGGCATTAGGGAATACCACTGGTTTGAAATGGGAGGATAAAGCTAGAGACCAAGTAGGGTCTGCAGTATTACAGCAGGTAGGGAAAATGGGCAAACTTGGTGGGCCAGGCAGCCCTTATCTGTCAGCAGTTTCAATGTAATCTATGTAAGTCAGCCTGTATCGAACTGATTCTCTCTCTCACATCTTTCAACAGCTCTCCCTGCTTCATGCAGGCCTCCCAGCTGACTTCCCAGCTCTGCCTGTCTCTGAGTTACAGAGTTAAAATCTCCCTATACCTTCAGCCACAATGACTTTCAGAGCTTCCACTCAGATCAATGTTCTACAAGATTTCCCCCCCTTCAGATTCCAACACACACACAAAAATCACCCTGTGGCACGCTAATTTAATTCAGCTGCCTCAGCCTTCAGCTGCTCCAAAGTATCCAATTACTGTAAGGTCTGACAGAAAGTTTGCTGGTCTACCCATACAACTGCCTTAGAGGTCAAGGCTCAGTTAGCATATCTTGGCAAATGCTAGTTTGGCTCCCACCAGTACCCTGTTAACCCCCGCCCGGGTCCTAAGCCTCAAATAACATATCTTGGCAAATCCTGGTTTGGCTCTGAACAAAACCCCTGACAAAATCTCCTTGGTCCTGAAAAATAATGGAGGAGGTTAAAGGGAAAACCTACCCTGTCACTGAGACTTAATAATTATTCATGCAGTGCCTTCTGCCAGTTCTCAAAGAATTTAGGATGATTACTTCCAAATAAGGCAATTTTAAATTCATAGGCCCCTTGGTAATAGTCCAACTTTAGCATATTTTTATTTATTATTTTTATTCTTTGGTAACTAGTTAAGGCCTGCAAAGCACAATTGCCTATTTTCAAAAGTGTCCTGGGAGCACTTGGGAGGTTAAGTGACTTAATCAGAGCCACACAGTATGAAAGTGATCTTAGCACCTTGGGTAAAGGGGCATACATTAGTGACCCTAAAGTTGCCCATATTTCAAGGCACTGTAATTGTAGTCACTAAAATAGCGTCACCCAAATTGGCATTGCTATTTTTGAATCATTCAATTGATGTGCTACTTATTTGTTGTAATGACATTTTTTATTTATTCATCTATCTTAATTATCCATCTGTCTGTCTGTCTGTCTGTCTGTCTATCTATCTATCTATCTATCTATCTATCTATCTATCTACTGCATGTACTTGTCTATCATTCTATCAATTTATCTGTGCCCACATGTATACATTTAAATCCACAAAAGTAGATGTTTTAATCCCCATTCTCATCCACCCACTTGTTGACAGTGAACAGCATAAATTATTCTATTGGGAGGGAAAACTGAGTTACTGTCTCAGCAGTGAATATCATGACTGCTCCATTGCTTAGTGTATCACTAGTTGATTGAGGACCTGTCTGCAGGGGCTGGCAGCATTGTTTTCCTAATAACAGAGCATGTCATCTGTATGAACCCTTTCACTTTCAGTGACTGGTCTAGGATTTTCTTATTATATTACATAAATGAAGAAAATAATTGAGCTTTTGAATAAATAAGGGAACTATGGGTTATATTTATCACTTACAGACTGTTAATCTAATAAGATACAGCTTTTTATATTCAAAAAATGCATTGTTCAAATACAATGGAGAAGACAACAATTAATAAGTATGACAGCTGAAATGATTAAGCTTGTTCTCATTTGCACTAGAACCTACTTGCTAATTATAAGGAATGAACCCCAAGGGAGAAGCAGGATATCACTTCAAGAAGAAACCAGAACACACTTTATCAACAGGTCAATCATTTAAAGTGAGTATTGTGATTAAGAAACTTATTTTCCATTTGATGAGGTAAAACAACAAGATCAAACTGTGCTATATTTAGAATATGCATTTTTGGACATGCATGCAGTTTTCCATGCTTCGTGTCCTGAATGCTGAAGGTTTTAAAACCTTTTTACTAAAATATAATATAAATTCAGCAGAGATGAGTTATCTTTTTTACTACTGTACCACTAAATCCCTAAACACAGCATATCCATAAAACATCTGCTTTTTTTTATTGAACAGCACTTAAAGATTTTATTCAAACTTTCCATGTCTTGTGGTAACATGAACATGATTCAAGAATAAATAATTATTTAGAAGTCTAGGACAAGCTAGGAGAAGCAGTGGCATCTTCCAATTATAGCACACAGACAAATATTGATGACACCATCTGCACCAATAATACACAACATCTAATAAGCCAAGCATTTATGTCAGAGAATGTTTCTTAAATTGTAGACTAACACATATTATAAACTATGGCTAGTTGTTTTTCTTCTTAATATTCTAGATAGCTTGAATAGCAAGGTACTGCAACCTTTGATTTTTCTGCAGCTAAGAACGCCACATTAATTTTAGTTAATATAAGTCACAGTTATTTTCATAAGACATGTCACAAAGAAAGAGGCAGATTATTAAATGGCATATCTTTGCCACTGCTGTAACATACTATTGCATGCAGAAGCATCGGTGGTTCAGAAGGTAGCATGTTCACCTTGGGCACTAAGATAAGAAGGTTGTAGGTTCTAGCACCACACCAGATACATGGTACAAGATGGGTATTGCACTGTTGAGGTAGCCGCCTTCAGGTGACATGTTAAACCCAGGTAATTTCCAATCATCTAACATACTGACATATTAATTGCCAGCAGATTAGGCCTTACAGTCTATCGAGTCTCCTCGAACCTCAGATCCCTAGTTGGGTACCGAGGCCCTCCCCCCCTTGAATTCCAGAAACCCCTATCATCCATCCCCACCCCCCCTGGGCCAGGCCATCATCTGATGCATCTGCTTTCTGTGTCTGTCCCACCCTCTCTTGAAGTTCTCCATTGTAGATCTCTGAACCAGCTCCCCAGGCAACACAGTCCAAGGATCCACCACCCTCTCAGTGAAAAACCTTCTCCTCTTTTCCCCCCTCACCCTTCCAGCTTCCAATTTCAAACCATGCCCTCTGGTGATACCTCCATGCTTTAGTCTAAAGATCCCCTCCATGTTTACCCTATTTATTCCCTTGAGGTACTTGAAGACCTCAATCATGTCCCCCCTGTCTCTCCTCTCCTCCAATGAAAACAGGCAGAGCTCCTCAAGTCTGTCCTCATACGTCAAATCCCCTAGTCTTCGTATCATCTTCGTTGCCCTCCTCTGTACCCTCTCCAGGAAGTGTGTGTCCCTCTTCACGTGTGATCTCCAGTACTGTACACAGTACTCAAGGTGTGGTCTAACCAGTCCATTGTACAGCGGCAGAATCACTTCTCTGCTCCAAGAGGTGATCCCCCTTACGATGTATCCCAACATCCTGTTTGTCTTGCTAGCCACTCTCCTGCACTGCTCAGAGTTATTCATACATGCATCCACCATGACCCCTAGGTCTTTTTCCCCTGTTGAGGCCTCCAGTGCCTGCCTCCCTCCCAGGGTGTGCCTGTGTTTTGGGTTTTCCTGCACAAGATGTAACACTTGGTGATATTGAAATTTAATTTCCATGTGTGAGCCCAGCTTTCCAGGGTGTCCAGGTCCCCTTGCAGGGCCAACCTCCCCTCTTCCCCCTCAACTACTGCTCCCATCTTGGAGTCATCAGTGAAGAGACTCATTTCACATCCTATACCCTCCCTGATGTCTGATATGTATGCATTGAATAGGATCTGACCCAGGACCGAGCCCTGCGGTACCCCACTACCGACCTCTCTAGGGTTCGAGAGATCTCCACCAACCACTACTCTCTGGGTGCGTCCAGCTAGCCAGTTTTCAATCCATATGACCATCAAAGGGCCTACTCCCAAGCCTGTCAGTTTCTCCACCAGACCATTGTGGGGACAGAGTCCAAATGCCTTGCTGAAGTTCAAGAATAATATATCCACAGGCTTCCCTGTCCAGTTCTGATGTTACCCATTCGTAGAACTCCACAAGATTGGTTTGACATGATCTACCTGGCAGCAAACCATGTTGCCAATATCCAGACCTCCCACCTCCTCCAAGTACACCCCAAATTGTTCTTTTTAGTATACTCTCCATTAATTTTCCCACCACCGAGGTCAAACTGATGGGTCTATAGTTACCTGGTACTTCCTACTCCACTTTTTATGGATTGGCACCATATATGCCTTCTCACCAACTTTAGGTACCCTCCCCTGTCTCAGCTGACCTGTTGAAGTGCTCCACCAGGTGTGCAGCCGTATGTCCGCCAATTCCCATAGTACTTCAGATGAATGCCATCCAGCCCAGGGATTTATCTTTCTTTAGGGCATTGAGGGCTAACCACCCTTTCAGGGAGAGAGCATCATCCGCCTCCACCATGCTGACCTTTTTATCCTTATCCTGATGTGACACTCCTGGGGTACCTCTCCTTCCCTCTTGCTCCATTTCTGTTGCTCCCCTGATCCCACTCACTACTGCTTCTATCCCCATCGTGCCTTGCTTTGTAGATATCCCATCCCACTCCCTAGTGAACACAGAGTCGAAGTATTCATTCAATACCTCTGCCTGATCCCTCGCCTCTTCTACCCACCCTCCTTCTGATCTCAATCTGCCGAGATGGCCCTTAGTTTTTCTCCATTCCCCAATGTTCCAGAAGAACCCCTTTTCCCCTCCATGTATCCCCTGTGCCAGCTGCTGCTCTTTACTGGACTTTGCCCCCCTCATCATCTGGGTAACTTTTCTATGGATGCAAGATGGTACATTTCCTTTTCCCTATCCCCTCTTGTTGTTTTATATTTTTTGTAGGCTGCCTTCTTTTCTGTGACCGCTACCTGAACCTCGCTGGACCACCAGCATGGTTTATGTGACCTTGCTCCCTTACGTTTCACCTTAGCGCAGGCCCTGACTGCCTCATGAAGTCCCCGTTTTATGGCCTCCCATCTCTTTTCCACATTTGTCATTGATGTAATCCCTTCAAGTGATCCTTGAGAATATTTCCCATGCCCACAAAATCTGCCCTGAAGTCCACTGCCAGTGTCCTAGATCTCTCCCCTCCCCATGCATATGAAAGCAGACAGTATTGTGGTCACTCCCAGTCAGGGGATCCTCTACAACCAGGTCCTTACCAGATCCCCATCTGCCAGAATCACGTCCAGGACATGCCCTTCCTTGTGGGCTCCATCACATGCTATGTTAGAACACATCCTGAAGCCATCCAGCAGCCTCTGCTCCTTGGCCACCTTAGAGGACATGGTTCCCCAGTTTGTATCTGGTATATTAAGGTCCCCATCAACACTACTCCTTCCCCTTTTGGTCTGCACTGGGCAATGATGTTGTCCAGCAAACCATCCTCCAGAACATCACCCATCCCAGGGGGCCTATATACTACACTCAGCTTGACCTTACCTCCTGCTGGGGTTCGTAAGGTGACCCATAAGGCCTCCATGTTTCCCTCTGCCTCTTTTACCCTAGCAATTTCTATTTCATCTCTAATAAACATAGCCACTCCACCCTCTCTGCCCTCCTTTCTATCCTTCCTAAGCATAGTGTACCCCCACATGTTTAGGTCCCAGTTATGGTTTTTGTTGGCCCACATTTCCATGACCACCACCACATCCACCCCCCCCCCAAACAGCATGGCCTGGAACTCTGGCAACTTATTTCCCAAGCTCCTGGCATTTACAAACACCACCTCCCACCCCTTATCCCTGATCTCCTTTATCGAACCCCACCCAGGTTCCTTATACTTCCATCCTCCCTCTGCTCCTCCTGAAACCTCCTCCCCCAGTCTGTTTCCACCCCCCCTTGGGTTTGAAGGCTACTCCCCTCATCTGGAGGAGAGGGCTTCTGGTCAGCCCCTCCCTTATCTCTGATCACTACGGTCAATATGCAGGTAGAAGTTAAAGATCCCATTGTAATTATTAAAGATGAGTAAGGAAGTTTTTCCCTTTCCCATGGCCAACATTCCCCCCATCAATAAAACAGGTCCATGTACAGGAACCCACCATCCAGGATGCACCCAGAAACAAGCTATTACAGCTAAGTAAGTCTTTTTTCTCAAAACTAAATTATAAAACGTATTGTAGAGTATCATTTTACAAACATCTATTGATATAGCTTGGTACTGTGTGTCTTTTCAATTCGAGATTACAGCATACAGAACACACAGATAACTGTAGAGATTGCAGCTTGCAATCTTCATTAAGGGGCTGTTATACTGTAACTCCTTTTTATTAACACTGCTTGGGCAAGCTGGGGTTCCAGGTATCAGAAGACATGCGTCACAGTATTTCTTAGAAGATTGCACTAGGGAAAACTTTGCAAACTCCTTTGAATCTGTTTACTGACGTGTTACATTTATTGAAATATGAGCACACCAGTAAACACACTTATAACATCGAGCAAGAAATACAAAAATCCAATTTGTGCAAAATGACCCCATGACTGTTCGTTAATCACTGTTAATGAACAGTGATGGTGAAAAGTCTTGGCAGCGTAATTTGCCTGGGGTCATGGAACTTGTTCAGTGACCAGCACTGAATGAATTTTTTTGTCCGCCATTTAAATAGCAGTAAGCAACAGCCACATATTGTAGAGAACCTGCACTGTTTTTACCCATCCACCTGCCCTGCGGAACTCCCTGCAGTCTCACATGGTGTGAGTCCACTCGTGTTAATTAGACTGAGTGAAAGAGGTCAGAGGAATGGATTTGTACACAGCCAGGCAGCATCATATTAGTGGCGAGTCCCCCCCATCCCCCACAGTGTATACAGTGGCAGAGTTGATCACTCTTGTCATTTTTGGTAGGGAAAATATGCACTCAGCACTGGTGCAGAAACACAGAGTAATACTTACTACTAGAGATTTGTTGTCCTATGTCCATTTTCTCTCCTGTAATGGTTTGAACCCACCCACCCGGTGGAACTCATATTTATCTTATAAGGGTATCTTTCTTAAGAGGAGACAGTACAGGAAAACTGTGCTGTGCAAATTAACAAATAAATATGTTATTGTTAGTTTGTACTGCTTAGCAACAGATTCAATAATACCCATGCAATGTATAGTTTAAAAACAGTACTGAGTAGAAGTAGCAAGTCATGAAATACAGACTACAATAGGTCATCTGCATGTGCTGTGAAGTTCTTCTTAATGAGAGGCATGGCATTGTGAGCTGAGTTAGCGAGCGACACCTGTTATCTGCTGCGTCCAGAAAGCTATGCTGATGGGCAGTGGTGCTGTAAATGTTGGCCCCTGTTCCCGGCTGAGTAACTTTGGTGTTCCAGACATTTAAGCCCTGTACACATTAGAGCTGAAAAGTTGCACCATTTTAAAAAATGTTTTAAAAACGTTTTTAAACTCACCACAGCAGCCCATCCAGATCAGTCTTCAACCGAGTTTTAACTCGGTTATACCACAGCCGACTCCCATCTGCATCTGCCTCCAGTAACGTTTTTTAAAATGGGTTTTCCATGACCCTTAACAAGTTTTCTGGAGGAGCAATATGCAGACGCCCATCCACACTACAGGGTAACATGCTTTATCTCATAAAACCATTTTTAAAAACGGACTTGAGACTAGCAAACAGTAGTAACACGCTGGATACAGAAGTTGATACCGGCCCATTTACAGAAGAAAGGGTTCTGAAAGAACTCCTAAAACTGAAGGTGGACAAAGCAATGGGACCTGATGGGATTCATCCCAGAATTCTAAAAGAACTAAGGGTAGAACTAGTGACACCACTGACTGCCCTTTTTAACAAATCATGGGAGGATGGGGTGGTACCCGAGGACTGGAGGAGGGCAGATGTGATTCCCTGCACAAAAGTGGGAGCAAGGCAGAAGCAGGAAACTATAGACCTGTTAGTTTAACCTCAGTGATAGGGAAAATGATGGAATCACTTCTAAAGGAAAGAATTGTCGAGTATCTAGAGGCCAGAGGGCACAGGACCCTAGGCAGCATGGATTCACAGCGGAAGGTCATGTCAGATGAATCTGATAGATTTTGACTGGGTGACCAAAGTAGTAGATCAGGGAGGGCTGTGGACATGGCCTACCTAGACTTTAGCAAGGCATTTGACACAGTCCCACACAAAAGATTAATATACAGGTTAGCCAGCCTGGGGTGGGTCCCAAGACGACAGCCTGTAAAGAATTGGCTGGAGAATAGGACACAGAGAGTAATAGTAAATGGAGTCCACTCAGAAGAAAGGAGGGTTACTAGTGGGGTAGGTTCAGGTTAGGACTAGTCTCTTCAATGTCTTTATGTTTACATTGCAGAAGGACTGGAAGGAAAAGTATGTCTCTTTACAGATGACACTAAGATCTGCAACAGAGTTGATGCACAGGGTGGGGTGAAAGGATGAGAAGGGACTTGGCAAGGTTAGAGGAATGGCAGCTTAGATTCAATGCTAAGAAGTGCAAGGTAATTCACCTGGGAAACAAAAACCCAAGGGAAGACTACACAATGGGGGGTGAGATACTAACAACAACAAAAATGGAGAGGGACCTGGGGGTAGTCATATCAGATGACCTAAAGATGGGCAAGCAATGTGAGAGGGCAGCAAGGAGGGCTGGGGGGATACTGGGATGCATAGGGAGAGGCATCACCAGTAGAAAACAGAAAGTTATTATACCTCTGTACAGACAGCTGGTGAGACCCCATCTGGAGTACTGTGTGCAGTTCTGGAGACCCAGTCTCTGCAAAGACATAGACAGGATGGAAGCTGTCCAGAGGAGGGCAACTAAAATGGTGCAGGGTCTGCACCGGAAGACATATGAAGAGAGACTTAAGGAGCTTAGTATGTATAGCCTCGAGGAAAGGAGGGAGAGGGGGGACATGATAGAAACTTTCAAGTACCTCAAGGGAATCAACAAAGTCCAAGAGGGTAGCATCTTTCAAAAAAAGAGGTGTGCAAGAACAAGAGGGCACAATTTGAAGATAGAGGGGCGGCTCAGAGGTAATTTAAGGAAGTATTTTTTCACAGAGAGGGTTGTGGATACATGGAACGGCCTTCCGGAGGAGGTTGTGGAGTCAAAATCAGTGGTGGAATTCAAGCATGCATGGGATAGTCATAAGGCAGTTCTGGGGGGTGGGGGTAGGAAGAAGTAGGCTACTGGTTAACTAGGATCTGCAGCTTATCCAGTAGGTAGGGAAATGGGCAGACTGGGTGGGCCAAGCGGTCCTTATCTGCCGTCAAATTCTATGTTATGTTTCTATGTTAGCTCGCAGCAGGGTTTAAGCATGGTTTCCTAACACATTTTGAAACTGTGCTTAAATGCAGATGGGCGCTGTGTTCGCACTGTTTAAAATGTTTTAAGCACCTTAAAACATTTTAACTAGCCTGATGTGTATAGGGCCTTACTGCAATGGCATGCCAGGACCAACCTAAGCAATCTGGAACTCCTCTCCAGTACTGTCATACTAGACCTGATCATCATCCCTCTTACTGCTGTTGTGCAGCTTTGAACCTCTAACCAGAGACAAAGGCATTGAGGAATGAAAAAGATGCACAGCTGTGTCCAGAAAGCAATGCTGGTGTGCAGTGGTGCTGTAAATGTTGGCCCCTGTTCCAGACATTTACTACAACAGCACAGCAGGACCAACATAAGCAATCTGAAACTCCCCTGCAGTACTGTCATACTGGAACTGAGCATTGTTCCTGTAACTGCTGTTGTTCAGCTTTGAACCTCTAATCAGAAACATAGGCAATGAGGAATGAGTGATACACACAGCATCATGAGTCTGTCATAGATTATACTGGTCCTGCACTATGTAAAACAACAAAAGAGAAGACCGCGGTCCAACAGACAGATTGTCAGAACAGCACATGAAATCTGTTCATATATGTTTAGTTTGAAAACAACTCAGCAGCCCCAAACTACTTTGAACTTCTGTCATAGTCCTGGCCGATAATGCAGCAAAAGCAAAAATAATTCCACATAGTGAGCACGGGAAACATGTCTGTGTTTCAGTGTACTGGTTCTATTAGTAAGTGTTATAAACTAAATCCATGCCTCTAGCTATTCTGCTGTTCATTTCAGATAGATTGTAACACATCATATAATACTTCTTTCTGTCTGCATATGTAACAATGAAAATCAGGATTGTTTTGCATGTTTTGTTGTCCTACTACTTGTTCCTGAGATCTCCTAGTGGCAGGATACATAATAAAGTTCCAGTTTGGGATAGACTTCTAATCTATTTTTTATTTTCTTTTTGTTCAAAGTGTGTAATTCTCTGCATTTGCCCCATGTTATAAGCGCAATAACCCACTGCAGAGTGTGGGGTTATTGGGGATTAGTGAACACCCCAGGTGTGTTGTGAGGCACAAGGCCGCAATCCTTAATAACCGCACACCCTGTCCTGGGTTATTGCTTACATAGCAGTATTGTTTCCACATAATTATTCTGATAAACTATGGGGATGGCCAGAGTTTATCTGGGCAGAATTATCTTCGTCATAGTTACCAGTTAGGATAGATACACATATTAGATAGTGAGCATCTTCTACTGATAATTTCTTTGCATCAGATCTGGTATGGAGCTTCCATAATCCACATTAGCTACTTTTGCCCAGAATTGTGAGATGCATTGCTATCCAGAATGCCCCTCGGATAATGGCAGCATGCCTAGCTGTCTGCCTTTATTGTGCAGAAAGGAAACATTACTTTGCCAATACTCAGAGTCTCTTAGAAAACAGGAGAGAAAGCTATCTTGAAAAGCAAAGATGTAATAATTTTTTTTTTATGAAACCCAAATTATGTTTTAGACTTGTGGATTTCAAGTAGTGTTGTAGTCACCCTTCTGAAAACAGCAAAATAAAGGATGTTATCTTGATTCAGGTCATGTAATCTCATTTATTAGGTATTGGTATTTTAATTACCCAATGTTGGCTTAATGAGATGTTAGGTATATCCAATCTTCATTATGTGTGTTTTATTAAAAACTGCTATTGATATAGCTTCTAAAGTGTGCTTTTGTAATGGAGATACATCTGACATCATTGATTTGTTTAAATTATTTCTACGGTGTATGCCCACTGAGATGAAATATCTTGTTGATAGGGGTGTACTGATAATGGCAGCAGGGATGCAAAAACCAAAACATGGTAAACATTTTGCTACACATGTGGCCTTATAGAGTTCTTTCAGGTTTTTCTCATAAAGATATGAAAATAACTGCTATTTCACAATTTCAGACAAAGAGTATTCTAGGAATTGGCTGATGACAGGGTAAAGTACACAACTGTACAAAGCACAGACTTCAGTTCTTCATAATTGAAAAAAGCCTGTTGTGCACATTCAATAGATTGCATACATTACCGTCAATTTTCTACCAATTTATGTCCTTTCACTGCAGTCACCTTCCACTGATCCCAGAATATAATAATTATGTAGGATTTCGGTGAAGAGCTAGAACCTCAGATTTGCTCTGCATTGCACTGTGATTCTCTTACTTCCTGGCAGTTCAGCATTTGAAGCCCCCTAATATTAAGAATCTAAACATCCCTTTACCTTTGTCCTATCCCCTGTCTCACTCACTCCTCCTTGCTGGTAATTCAAAATTGGGTCCTGCAGCCCTGAAACTTCATAGTGACTGACCCTCTTAATTGCATGAAATGATCCCCCACACGTGCACAACTAATCAGCTTGCCATGCCTTCATCAACTCCATGAGGTCTGGCATTTTTCTGTTGGTGGGAGAGATTGGGAGAGATCTGCTGCTAAGAGGCTCACAGACCCTGGTGAAAGCAAGGCTGCCCGTTAGTTCTGGCATTCATTTTCTAGGATAGCATATAGAACAACTATTTGTTGTGGCACATGAAGGCTTTACAGTTATGGGGTCAAGAAGTGAAAATGAAAGTGAGTGAGTGACTATATGTGTGATATTGAATTTGTAACTGTGCCTGAGTTTTAGACTTACCCCCAACCCCCACTGCTGAGCTTGGTGCTCTCATTCCATCCCTCAAGACTTCACTGTCTCCCCCCAATCTTGCTGACTCTTCTTTAATCCCAAATCCCTTAGGCCCTGCTACTGTTCTTCTTCTCCAGCTTTAACCTCAGAGATATACTTAGGCATTTGCCCAGCTTCTTAAGTAGAGGGAGACAGCAACAACAGATGTCAAAGGTGCTGCCACTCAGTGGGAACTCTGAGACAAAAACAGAAAACAAATGATGCACTCACCAGAGACATTTGCAAAACTTTAATTACTAGCAATCAAGATGTTGTGCAGTCTCCCTAGACAGCTTCTGTTTTCATTATATACCTGCCATGTGCTACAATCCTGCTTGTCCAGCAGTTCATTTGTTAATGGGCATGGAGGGAGAAGTGCTGCACTGGGACAAGTAGACTCTGAGACAATGGGATCCTTACCTCTCCTTGCAATTGTTTTCCTTCCAGCAGAGTTACAGGCAGGAATCTGGGTGCTGGCATGGGACTGGTAGCCCAATGGGATATTTGAGTTGTTTTGTAGTATGGGCTAAATTGGGTTGCTATGTTTTTATACAGTTGTGTCATGAATAACTTTGTATCCATACTGGAATGAATATGTACCCTGTATTAGGCATGTGCATGTTGTCAGGTGTTGCAAAGTGGTGCATAAACAGATAAGAAGCCTTGACCTTCTTACTTGCTAGATGCACTATTGTGTTTATGTATCGTCTGTATAACCGCCATTGCATTGGTAATGTCCTTCATGACTTCCAGGACCATCTTGTAAATGAGCCTGCTCAAAGGTGTATGGCCTGGTTAAATAAAGTTTGATTGATTGATTGATTGAAATTGGGGCTGTACTTTTTTTTCATAAACAGGTATGGTGGCTTGTTCAGGGGTTTGTGTCTGGGCAGTCATGGGAAGGTGAAAGAGTGTGTTGAAGTTGAGGGAGTGCAGTGGAAAGCAGAGCAAGTGACAGCTTGTGGTGATTCCGTTTGCAGCTTTGATGTTTTAATTTACCATTTGTTTTCTTTTCTAGCATTTGCCATTGTGCTGCATTGCCTCTTTTTTCCCACAAGTATGGCTGCATCATTGCTGGGGGTTGTGTAATGCTGGTAAAGAGGAGGGCAGGAGTTGGAAAGGAACTTAGGTAAGGGGTGGAGTGCATGTCCGAGAAAAGTAGTGAGGACTGGGCCACATGAGTGCTAGCCAGTCATGGACCAGAAGTCCCTATTTAACTCCCATGGGTCCCACAACCTTGGAGTATGATGGACCCTGGCGGTTAAGGGTCATGGAGCAGAAGAGCATCATTTTCAGGGGTGTTCACAGGTTGGATGGGAACTCTACCTATAAGGCCAGGGAACACAAAAAGTTAAGTCAGAGTGGGAATAGCAGGCATGAGGCAGGAGGTACTACAGTATGGAACATACACATGAAGAGAGTGCTGGAACATGGGTTTCTGGCAGGGTATGTAGAACATATGAGATATAACACAAGCAGCCACATTATCCTATCTAGGGTAAGCAGTACTGGTAGGTTGAGGGGAAGAGAGGAATAGCAATCAGACACATCCCCATACTGTAACTAGGGCAGGCTATACTCCCAAGTCAGAAGGAGGAGAAACTGCAAGTCACCACAACACCCTTTCTAGGGTATCAGCGTCATGTGGCTTGGTAGGTAGGATGCTCACCTCTGGCACCAGAGGATTGGAAGGACACAGAGACAGCGCTAGATAGGGCAAAAAGGGAAAAAGTTGCAGCTTGCCCAGAAATGACCCACTTTCCACAGGACAGTGGGTCCAAAGTGGTGCACCTGTCTCTAACAATAGCTGAAAGATGGAAAGCTAAACAATAGAAAAGTATTTTCATTCAACAAATTTAAGCTTCTGTACTAATAAAATTTCTACTTAAGATTAGGTTTGGACCCAGTTGTTTCTCATTTTGACTCACATTTTTTACACCTATGGGTCTAATTTGACCCATGTTTTAAAACCCCTAGCGCTGTCACTGGAAGGACATGAGTTCTAGCTCAAAACCAGGCCCTTGTGATAATACCCATAACTGATACTGTAGTGTAGAATGAGGGGGGTGCTACATCGTTGAGGTGCCATCCTTCAGAGAATGTTTTAAACTGAGGTCCCTTTTGCCCATCTCTGGTCACTGCAGAGGTGGAAGTTAAAGATTCCATGGGACTTATCAAAGAAGTGTAGGGGAATTTTAATTAAAACAAATCATACAAAATAAAAAAAAACAAAGGGAAAACATAATTACATAATCAAAAAGAAAAGCAATAGATGCTACATAACCAAAAACACGACCAAGGGGCAAACAAATCCATAAAGAAATATGTTTGAATTCCATCCAACATAGGAAATTTATCCAGGCACAATACAATACAAAACAAAGCATCATCCCAGTTCATATTACAAACAAAAACAAGTGCCCACAAAAAAAAAAAAAACAGAGTTGATATTATATACAAGCAGTCTATAACAAGCTACTCCCCACTTGTGGTCACCATGTTGTATTATCAGCTGCTTGAGTGAACAAATGACAACTTTCTCTCATGGATATGAATAGCTTATTTTGCAATTTGGTATATTCAGATGGAAAATGTGCAAATGAGCTTCAGTAACTCTATTTACAACCTTTAGTTCAGTGTTATGCTTTTGCTGAATAGTGAAGGTGTACCTGAACTGCCACAGAACATATTTAGCAATACGAAAAGAGCAGTGGAGCTTCCCTGTGATATAACCATCATTCCCCAATGAATAAAACATTCATGAAACCTAACCTCCAGGACACAGCTGGAAGCAAGCTGTCACAGAATAGAGTGCCCTTTCCAGTCCAAATTTACAAATATAATAATAAATAGGGTAGGCCATGCTGGTGGGTCTAGGGGAATTAAGGAACAGCAAATGGCTGCATCACCTTATCTAGAGGAGGCCACACTCCCAAGTCAGGAGAGGAGAGACACTGTGACCAACCACACTACCCTTTCTAGGGTATGTTAAATGGCCAAAAGAGGAAGCAGGAGTATTAACAAGGCTCAAAGAGGGTCAAATCCCAAGGCCCCAGGATGTTAGAGCAAATCAGGTAAAGGCCCCTTGGAAGGATGCATCCAAAACATTGAAACCACAAAGGGGACAGGCCCAGAATCCAATGGAGCAGCCAACTGAGGGAAGAACGAAAGGGAAAACAGGTTGTACATAAGGAGACAACTGACAGTGGGGATAGAAAAAAAAAACAGTCTACTCAGGGGATGGCTGAAGGGGAAAGATTGGAGGGGGGATACGGGGGTACAGGAGTAACAAATGTAACAGATGGAAAGGGAAGGAAACCAGTTTGACAAAGGAGGGAAAGGGAAGAAAAGGGACCAGGCTGAACTAGGTGTGCCAAATAGAAGTAAGACAGGAGAAGGTAGCAGAAACAGTCAGAGCAAGGCAGTGGGGGAAGGGTAGAGGAGGTAAACCTAGCCACAAAAGGGGATGTGGTTGTTGGCAGGGGAGTGGTGGTGATCCATGTCACATGGAGGGAAACTTCAGTGGCAGGGGATAAGATAGCAGATCAGCTAGCCGGTAGGGGAACAGACAGAGGGCATTATAGCAGAGAGATGTAGAGGGTTCTGGTGCAGGGCGATGCAATATGCAGAGAACAGAAAGAGTAGTAAAGAGAAAATAGCCACTAAGGAGGAGAGAGGTGGGCCTTTTGGGTATAACAGAGGAAAGTATAATCCCCAGGCTGTGAGTCCTGATTAGGAAAAGGGGGGTCACATATTCTCGTTCAGTTAGGAACAAATGACCTATCAGGGGGCAGATTGAAACAGAAATATAGAATATGACTACAGATAAGGACTGCTTGGCTCACACAGTCTGCCCATTTTCCCTACCTACTGTTACACCACAGGTCCCTATTTGATCTCCCACTTTACCTTCTCTCCTTAACACTAAGGTTCCCTCATACCTATCCAATGCATTCCTGAATCATATTACCATTTTTACCCCCACCACCTCCACTGGGGGACTGTTTCAGGCATCCACCACTATTTTTGTGAAGAAGTACTTCCTCACATCTCCCCGACTCTACCTCCCTCCAGCTTCATAGCATGTCCTCTTGATCGTGAGCATCTTTTTTTGTTCCTGAAAAATGCTCCCCTCTTGAACCTTATTTATATTTGTCAGGAGATTGGAGTTGCACAGTGCAAGTTTAGGGTGCTAGGATTCAAATTCAGGGAGTTGGTGGACATGGTGGACTTTTCAGAAGTGCTACTGTACCTGTGCCACTGGCCAGTAAGACTAAGAAACTAAAGATTGAGGACTTTACCAAGTGGCTTAAAGGTGGTGATGCAGGGAGCAAGAATTTGGACAAATATGTGATCAGGGATCAGTTTGGGAGGACAAGACTCTTCTTAACACATCATTTACACCATAGCAGGGGAGGAAACAAGGACCCTGGGAGGACCTAGGAGAATTCATTGGCCAGAATTTAAACTAATGAGAAGAGGACTCCAAAAGAGCATTATACTCTAAGCATTCTTAGGGAGCATAACATAGGGCTCCCACAAAAAGACATGATAGTATTTGATGGAGTTTTCCAGGAAGGAAGAAAAGGCTGCAGGAAGGGAAGTATAAACTATGGACAAAATGGGTTATATAGGGTGGGAAAGAGGTAACAGGATGGGTGGAATAAAGGATAGTTGGTTGAGCAGGGGCATAAAAACCTGACAAAGAGCATCTCTAGCCTGCAGCTAATTACTCAAGACCTCAACAGGTGTTAGGTAAGGAGATGAGGGGACAACAGCTATCACGATAATTAGTAACTAATTGGGACTCTAGAGTTAGTGGCCAGAGAAATATCAGGGATAGGCAGTTAATTCCTTCTGTACAATGAAGTGGACTTACTGATGAGAGATTTTCTGTTTTTAACTGGAAAAGAAGCCATTTAATTTTGAAATGTTCAAACAAGTTTAAAATAAAAAGTTCAGCTGTCAGAACTTTAATACTTGCCGGCTTATCAATCAATCAATTAATCAATCAAAATCTTTATTTTGCAGGTGGAACATCAGTGAGACAAGTTAATTTACAAGATGGACCTGGGGAAAAAACAATTGCCAACAGGGTTAAGACATAACAGGTTGAATAAACGTACATATCAATTACGTAGTAATAATAACAACATAATAACAATAATCAAAATTAACTCCACCCTCTACTCTAAGTGACCAGTCCTAATGAGTGTCCCTCAAGAGTCAATTCAAGAGCCACTACTTTTCACTCTCTTCCTAAACTCCCTCCTACAGTCCTGCTCTTGCTCTATGCGGACGCTGCCGTAGTTTTCTGGAAACACCCCAATCCTAACTCCCTCCAAAATGCCCTACAAGGCTTTTTTAGAGAATTAGAATCCTGGTTCACTGACCATCGTTTAATACTAAACTACAACAAGATGAAATCTGTGATCTTTGCCCACCACCAAAGCCCATTCAGTAATGCCCCACTATCCATCTCAAACTCACAGAGCCTCTACATTGAACAGGTCTCAAACTTCAAATATCTATGTGTCACACTGGACACATCCCTCACCTACCACACACACACACACATTAAACACCTTTCCTCCTCTGTTAACACCTGGCTAGGGATTCTATACAGACATAAACGCTGCCTACCCCCAGGCCTTACATCTAGCTGTAACCTGCTCAGTCCTTTCATTGGTCGACTATGGTATTGTAATTTATGGCAACACAGACCAAATAGCCCTACATTGCATTAGCCTAGCACTCAACAAAGCTTGCCGACTAGTCACAGTCTGTGATAGATTAACCCATATGTGTGTGCTCTACAAGCTTACAGACTAGCTGACCTTCAAAGGGAGACTCAAGTACCACACTTGCCTCCAAGCCAAAAAAATACTTATGAATCTTACACCCAAGGGCCTCCACCCCCTCATCCAGCCATCCCCTCACAGGAGTGCCCCTAGGTGCCCTGTATACACCTCCCTCCTAGTCCCCCACTGTAGGACCTCATTAGGGCAAAGGTCTTTCTGTTACTGTGCTCCCTTCTGGTTTACCAACCTACCACCCTCCATCTCCCTGGCCCCTAGTCTTGGCCAATTTAAAACTGGTATCAATAACCTTCTTCTTGACTCAGAGGCCTGTGGCTGTAACCAACATTCCTCCCCCTTGTCCGAATATGACAAATGACTAGCTTATCCCCTGACTACACCCCCAGGCCTACGGCCTAGCTGTATACAGTATAAACCTCAACTCAGGGCTCTGTAAGTGACCCTCCAAATCTGTAACCTGACGTGTTTCACTACAATGACCCAGGGTCCTATATGATCCTAGAGATAGTAACCAACCAATATAAATATGCTGTAATTTGACCTATGTTTAAATGTAATTTTTGTACTTTTGTACTGACATGGAGCCTTTGCAAAAGAGTCTATGACCCAAAGGATTGTAATTCTGATTTTTCAACAAATAAATAAATGTAACTATCACATGTGACAAGATACTTGCACCAGAACATAGCAATAGGTTCAACAGGAAGTAGTGACATTTAAATGCAATTGCATGGATACATATATATGGACATAAGGTAATGAGCTAAAGTTTGTACAGTAAACATCATTGGAGGAGTCATAGTGAGCAGGATTGGCAGTTCCTCTAGCAACAAAGTGTGGAGAAGATTGAGATGTAAGAGTCCTTTGATAAATACTGTAGGCATGTCCTGGCAAGTGGGGTGGGAAGGGTATGGTGGTATAGAGAGTGGGGAGGAAAGGTCAGACAAGATAGGAGAGGGTTGGACATGATGGCCTAGGGAGGAAGGACTGTTTGAAGGAAGAACATGACAGATGCAACATGCAATGGTTGGGGTTTAAGTCCAATATTTGAAGCAAAGACAAATCGTGATGTTGGGACCTTGACTTGGACAATGACAGAAGGGAGGACTCAAATGACACCTCAGGCAATAGTTGAGGTTTAAGTCCAGAATTTAAAGCAGTAGCAAACTGTGATGCTAAGACCTTGACTTGAAGCAATGACAGGCCTCGGAGAAGGTCCTCGGGAACAAGGATTTGAAGAGGGAGAACGTGATAGGGGAAGCGAGCCTTAAGGTTTTCTGGATCTTATTCCAGAGCATAGGAAGAGTAAAGCTTATTGAGGATCTACCAAAACATGATTTAACTTTAGGGATAGCCAGAGATAAGATGGTAAGACTTCTGAGAGAATAGGCACTAGGGATGCAGGGAGTTAGGCAGCTTGTGAGGTACTGAGGTAAATAATGAGTGATTGCCTCATATGTCCATAGAATAGCATTCTTTTGTCTCTTGAAGATAAGGGAGCTCCAGCCTATGGAAGAATAAAAGATGCAGTGATGCGTGTCATAAGGGGCATCCAAAATGAACCTAAGGGCTCTGTGGTATACGGTATCAAGCTTGGAGAGAGCTGTGCTAGTACCATGGCCAAACCGGAAGTCTGCATAGTCTAGGAGGGACCAGAAGGTAGCTTGGACTAGGAGTTTTTCTAGCCTCCTGGGTTAGTCAGTGCTTGATTCTGAAGAAAATACCGAGCCTTTGATGCAGTGTCTTAGTGAGTTCTTCAATGTGATCAGTAAAGGACAATTTGTTGTTAATCCAGACCCACAGGTATTTGAATTGTTCCATGAACTCCAGGGCTTCTCCCAAAAGGGTGCTAATGAGAGGAACCTTATCTGGGTATATTTTTTTTGAGATGGGGGCCAGCGTAGAGAAAATCATGGCCTTAGTTTTTTTGGCATTGAGTAGGAGCTTCAAGTTAAGTAGATTTTTTTGGAGGATGTCAAAATCATTCAGGAGGTTCAAAATGCTCCTGAATAGTCTAGGCCACATGATTATATGGTAGCTGTCACAAGCTCATTAAATGTACTGTATATTGATTGATTCTGCTCAGGTTGTGGAATATATAGATTGATTCAGCTTGAAGTCTGAAATATTTGGCTGGGGAGTTAAAAGCCCTTGAAGAATAGTTATTTTAATTCTTCAGCTCAGCTGAATTTGAGAATTTAAAAATCAATCTCAATCAAACCGTACAAAAGTTCAATAGCAAATGAAAAGCCTATAAAGAAAAGAACTTTCTCTGCAAAAGAGAGAATTATGAAAATAATGTAACTGTTTTGACTAGAGGAGAAACAACAGAATAATGGGACTCCTAAGTCATTTCTTAAGAAAACAAGTAGTGGTACAGTTACATCTGATTCCGATTCAGAGTCTACAGTTTTTTAGAGGACACAACATCACCACATCAGAGCACTCCCCATGTTGCAGCCGTGGAATAATGCAGTTTGCTCTACCAATAGACAATCAAGGAGGGACCAAAAAGATAGTAAGTGAAGGGTACAGCCAGCATAGGTCACACAGCAGGGGCAAACATTACTATTATCAGAAGATTACAGATGCAGAGACCACGTGATGCAGAGTGCTGAGTAGAAGCTCATCCACGTAGCTTCAGCCTCCCGATTTTATAATCGTTTTTTTTCTAACATCGATACTGCCAAAAACCCTCTGTTCTCTACTGATCCTGCCTAGTAAACATCCAGAGCTTCGGACGAGCAAGATTTGGGCACCAATGGAGGCTTACATGAAGAAAGCCCTGCAAAAACCCACTCCTCCAGTCACCCCCGAGAAGGCCCCAAAGAAATCCCGGGCTTCAAATGGGCCTGATAGACCCAATCACCTCAGCCAAGTATCGGAGCAGGAACCTCTAACTTTAAATAGGTTCCTGGAAGAATTTAAACCCTTCCGAGACGAGGTGAAAGAGATGGCGACCGACCTTAAAGCTCTATCTAAAACATTGGATGAGGTCTCGATGACTGCCTTGGATAATACTGCTCGTATTGTTTCCCTGGAGCATCACTTAGACAAGGTGGACCCTGGGCTAGTGGCGATAAGGCAGAAACTCTCTCAAGTGGAGGCAAAGCTAGAAGACCTCGAGGGCTGTAGCCGCAGAAACAATGTGGTCATTTTATGGCTACTAGAAGGGGAAGAGGGCCAGAACACTGTAGTTTTTATACAGAAGTTGGTGGAACGGGTTGCTGGTCCCTCTCCCTTCGGCCCTGCATACACCATCGAGCAAGCGCATAGATCGTTGTGGCCGAAACCTCCACCAGGGGCTGCCCCCCCATCCCATTGTATGCTGATTCCTAAATTTCTTAGAGAGGCAACATTTCCTGGTGAAAGTGAGAGCTCTACAGGAGGTCCGCTGGGAGAACTCCAAGCTGAGAATTGCACAAGATTTGCCAGGATCGGTCAGGCTGAAATGTACAGCATTCCATCTCATTGTGTCTAAGATTATTGCTGCGGGGCTCAAGTTTAGGATGGGGTACCTGGCCAGGCTGCAAGTGCTCATGAACGGATCCTGGCTAACCTATAAAGACCCAGAATCTGCTCTCTCTGGTCTTAAGCGCGCCTTGCCTGATTTGTTTCGGGATCCATGAGAAGCTCTACCCCTTGGATGAGGGGAGTCTCGTGCTGTCAAGTGGAGACTGTTACCTAGTCAAATGTTCAAGAAGTTTGCAATGATGGTTTGCTTCTGGAAATTCCGGCTACCTGAATGGACCTAGTTATTATTTAACTGAGTCAATTGTCATGGGACACTTACACTCTAGTGTTAAAAATGAGCCTGCTACCTAGACTAATGTCTTGTTGGAATGTTTGGTTTGTTCATTAGGGGGAAGGGTTTTTTCTTATTCCAGTTTAGCTGGATGAGCAGGCCCTTATTAATGAAGGGAGGAATGTCTTAAGTTGTTAAGGAGCAACATTTCACTTCAAAAGTGGCTTAATTTAGGTGCTGTGCTGGGCCAGTCCCTAATTTTCATGCGAATAGACAGGTATGGTTGTTCAGTATCCACAAGGGGGGAGCTCAACACACGGGAATGCCAGCTTAACGATGTTGGTAATAAGGGGATGACTCCCTTTCTGTTATGCTCTCCGTTTCTTGTTTGGGACATTAAAAGCCCCTATCTTGTGCTCCTGGGTGTTTGGGCTGGCAAGAAGCCGACGTAAATATGCCCTATTTTAAAAGTTATAGACGAGGGTTCAAGGCGTTTGAGTCCCCTATTGTTAAGCAGGCCACAGAATTCAGCTTAGAAGGGGCAATCTCCCTTCTGTATGACTCCCCGTTTGTTTTTTGATTGATGTGGATCTCTCCTATAGGGTTACAGGAAACCTATCTCCTACTTCATTTCCTGCGGTCTCTGGGTGCCTGTTCACGTTTTTCAAGATGCTTTATCCTAATTTTTTATTCCTTCGCAATTAAGGTGTGCTTATGTTCGCAGTCCAGCACCTGTTTTAAGCTACTAGGGGTTGCTAAAGTACTATAATTTCTTTTTTTTCCTTTCCTGGATCTAAGGGCATTTATTTACACCAGTGGACTGTTACACTCATTTGAGGCGGGGGGGGTTAGGGAAGCTGGGGGTGAGGAAGGGATACAGTACTGTGCTAAACATTGCTTGTGACAGCTGGAAGGGTTGGGAGGTATGCTCGGTTATAGGACTGGTTTGTTTTATGTTAAATGAAAGGGGGACTTTGTGGGGAAGGGTTAGAGGTAATTTTGGGTGGGACAGGGGGTGGCATACAGCAGTAATATTTGGAACCTGGCTGATTATTTCTCGATGTTTATTTACAGGGCTGTTGGAACTAAGCTCTTTAACCTTATTTTAGATGGCTAATAATGTGGTTCTTGCAACCTAGAATGGAAAGGCGATCAGGAAAAAATCCAAACAATATCAGGTGCTTAAGCATTTAAGTTTAGTGCGTTCCCAGATAACGTTTTTGCAGGAATCCCATTTACTAGAATCTGAAGCTTTACAATTAAGGAGGCAACAAGTGGGTCAGGCCTTTAATGCCTCGGGATAGAAACATATAAACATAGAAACATAGAAGTTGACGGCAGATAAGGACCGCAAGGCCCATCCAGTCTGCCCATTTCTTTTTCTACCTTATAAATGTGCCATTGGCCTTTGCTCTGTCAGTGACCTATCTATTCATAGTCATTTGTAGTGCTCCCTTATGCCTATCCCATGCCTGTTTGAAGCCCTGCACTGTATTCATAGCCACCACTTCTTGTGGTAAGCCATTCCATGCATCTACCACCCTTTCTGTGAAAAAGAATTTCCTCACATTCCCCCTTAATCGGCCTCCCTCTAATCTCATGCTGTGTCCTCTTGTCCTGCTATTTTTCTTATATTTAAACATGTTAGACTCTTTCATCTTGTTTATGCCCTTAAGGTGTTTGAATGCCTCGATCATATCACCTCTCTCCCTCCTTTGCTCAAGGGTATACATATTGAGCTCCGTTAATCTGTCCTCATATGTCTTCTGATGCAGTCCCTGCACCATTTTGGTTGCCCTTCTCTGGACTGCCTCAATTTGGTTAATGTCCTTTTGAAGGTGTGGCCTCCAATACTATGCAGTACTCCAGATGGGGCCTAACCAGTGTCTTGTACAGAGGGATTATTACCTCCCTCTTACGACTTGTGATACCCCTACTAATACACCCCAACACCCCCCTAGCCTTACCTACTGCTTTAGAGGTCTGCTTGGATGATTTCAGGTCATCAGTGATGATGATGCCCAAGTCTCTTTCTTCCTTTGTGACTGCTAGCAACTCCCCTCCCAGCCTATAAGTGGCTTCAGGGTTTCTCTTCCCTATGTGCATGATTTTGCACTTCTTTGCATTAAATCCCAGTTGCCACTGTTCTGACCATTCTGCTAGTTTATCCAGATCTCTTCTCATTCTGCCCACCCCATCTGGATCATCTACTCTGTTGCAGATCTTGGTGTCATCTGCAAACAGACAAGCCTTACCCTCTAGTCCATCTGTGAGGTCACTAATGAAGATGTTGAATAGGACTGGCCCCAGGACTGATCCCTGAGGTACCCCACTTGTGACTGCATCTCTTCTGACTGTATACCATTTACCACCACTCTCTGTTTTCTGCCAGTCAACCAATTTGCCACCCAGTTGACCAACTTCAGCCCACCCGAGCCTACCTAGCTTATTTATCAATCTTCTATGTGGAACAGTGTCAAAAGCTTTGCTGAAGTCAAGGTAGGCGACATCAACTGCTCCCCTTGGTCCACCACTCTGGTTGCAGTCAAAGAAATCTGTGAGATTAGTTTGACAGGACCTTCCCTTTGTAAACCCATGCTGTCTTGGATCCTGTGCCCCTATGGATTCCAGGTGTTGCACTATCCTTTCCTTAAGGAGTGCCTCCATAATCTTGCCCACTACTGAGGTAAGACTGACCAGTCTGTAGTTCTCCGCCTCCTCCCTGCTACCACTCTTGTGGGCGGGATCACATGAAGCCCTTCTCCAGTCTTCTGGGACCTCTCCTGTGCTCAGAGACTCACTAAACAATTCTGCTAATGGCTCTGCTAGTTCCTCCTTTAGCTCCTTAAGTACCCTGGGATGTATGCCATCAGGTCCCATTGCCTTAGCCACCCTGAGCTTAGCAAGCTCTTGTAGGACCCTTTCTTTTTGTGAGAAGGGAGTAGTGCTCACCTCCCTCCCCCCTGTGTCCATGATGCTGAGCTGTGGGCCCTGCCCTACCTTCTCTTCAGTAAATACTGAGCAAAAGTATCTATTTAGGATAGATGCCTTTACAGGGTCCTCCTCCTCACTTGCTCCCTTTTCTCCATTATGCTTAGCAATACCCCCTCTGGACTTTCTCCTTTCACTAATGTATCTATAGAAAGTCGTGTCACCTTTTTTTACTGTTCGTGCTAGTGTTTCCTCAGTTTGGGACTTTGCGTGCCTTACTGCCTTACCTGCTTCCCTTAGGGCAGTTTGGTATGCCTCCCTATCTTCATCCCGCTGTGTTCCCTTATATTTCCTGAAGGCCAGCCTTTTGGCTCTGACCTTTTCTGCTACTGTATTTGAGAACCAAAGTGGTTTCCTTCTTCTTTTGCACTTCCTTTTCTGTCTAACACAATGGGATGTTGCTTCAAGTATTGCATCCTTAATGCTTGCCCACTTTGCCTGTACCCCCTCACCCTGTGTTTCTTTTTGCCAGGGCTAGCTTAACTCTGTTGGCCATCTTATCAAAGTCAGCTCCTCTGAAGTCCCATATTTTGCCTTGGAATGGGATGATTTAGATGTAGTAGCCAAATTGAACCATACCATGTGATGGTCACTGCCCCAGGTGACCTTCTACCTGGAGATCTGTGATCCCTTCTTTGTTAGTCAGTACTAGATCTAGGATAGCCCTGTCTCTTGTGGGTTGCTGTACCAGTTGTTTGGGGCCCTCCCCTGCAGGGAATACACCATGTGTCTAGTTCTGACAGATGTTCCTGCTGGTATTGACCAATCTGTATCTGGCATGTTGAAGTCTCCAATTATCAGAACCTCACCTTTAGCTGTCATGTGTTGTATATCTTCTAACAGTAATATGTCTATGTCCTCCCCCTGGTCTGGAGGCCTGTAGACAACCCCAGTTCTTATGGCTGTCCCATTTCCTGTTTCAGGGTGACCCACAGTTCTTCTGGCTCCTTATGTGTATTCTGAATTTCTGTAGCTTTGATATTTTCATTAACATCAGGGCTACTCCTCCCCCTTTTTGCACCTCGGTCTCTTCTGAACAATACATAGCCAGGTACTGAAGTCTCCCAAGTGTGGTTACTGGTAAACCACGTCTCACTAATTGCTACTATGTCCAGTTTAGCCTCTGACATTTTGCCTGCAGGTCTGGGATCTTATTTCCCAGGCTGTGAGCATTTGTACATGATTTTCCATTGGCCAGATTTTGGTGTGTTAGTTGTTGGGTGAAGTTTGGCATTACCCCTGTGCATCATATGGGGAGACAAACCTTTTTCTTACCTGGTGATCACGAATGAGCAGCAAACACGCTGAATTCTGTTTGACCACTAGCTGAGGGGAGGGTGTTCTTCCCATTTGGCGTATGGGGTGCTGCACCCTCTCCCCATTGCTAGTTTAAATATTCTGCAAAGGCGTCAAACTTCTGCCCCAATGCACTGACTCCCTCTTTAGTCAGATGCAGTCCATCAAATTTAAAGAACTTCGCTCCCAGAACTGTTGCTGAGTTCCTACAAATCTGTGTCCTTTTTCCTGGCACCAGTCCTTGAGCCACGTGTTTAGCTCCCCTATCTCTCCTTCTGACCTTCCGTCCATCTGCTCCCTTCTCCCAGACTGGCAGGATCTCAGAGAAGGAGATGCCAGACGAAATAGATGATAGTTTGTCATCCAGCCTAGTCAGGTGTTCCTTGGTCTCCACAACTGACCGGCTGGCAAGATCATTAGTCCCTATGTGTACTAGGACATCAATGTTTTCTCCTGCTTTGTGAAAAATTTTAGCAATGCGGTCAGTGTCTCTCCTTGCTGATGTACCTGGGAGACATCTGACCATCACCCCTGGCTGGAGATGGGTATCAACTCCCCGAATCATGGAGTCTCCTATGATGAGAAGTTTTTTGGTTTTCCTTTGTGCTTGTTTAGGGATCCACCAATAGTTGTGGGGTCATGTTAATTATTAACAGAAGCATTCCCTTCATCTCCACGCAGGTCATTAAAGATCCGGGGGGCAGATTTGTCCTAGTTCAGGGCACTCTCTGGTCAGTACCACTTCTACTTTGCAGTATCTATGGGCCGAATATAGACGACCCGAGTTTCTTCATGAGGCTGATAACCATTATTCTCCCAATGCTTCCCATTATGATTATTATGGGTGGTGATTTTAATCAGATTATAGACTCCAATTTGGATAGGTCAGGTGGTGGACTGAGGGGGCTGTCCCCAGGCTAAGGGCACTTAAGGACTTGGTAGATCAATGCGGGCTTTGTGATATTTGGCATGTGTTGCATCCTAATTCCAAGGAGTTTACCTTTAACTCGATGGTGCATGGTTCGCAGTCTCGCATTGACTACGTATTTATCTCTCAGGGTCTCTTGCCAGGGGTTATGTCTGCCTCGATCCAGCCTGGCCCTATATCCGACCACTCTCTTGTGGTATGCAGTTTGGCTTTTCTCAACACACCCAGAAGGGAGACCCGGTGGAAGCTTAACAAACAGCTGCTAAAGGATGCCAAGTATTGCAAGCTTATAAGAGAACAAATTGAGTTCTTCTTCTCATCTAATCCTATTGATAGTGCAAAGCCGGACATCTTATGGGGTGCCTTTAAAGCATATATGAGGGGAGTCCTTATCAGTTTAGCGTTGAATAGGAATAGGGCACAGCAGGAAGAGTTACTATCATTATTGTCCCAAATTCGGTCTCTTGAGGCTAACCTCTCTGTCAGCACTTCTAGTGAGGACAGAAAGAAGCTTCTGGTGGCCAAAGACAGATACCTAGATCTGTTAAGGGAAAAGGCAGAGTTAGCTACTATCTGAACCAGAGCCAGTTATACGGATCAGGGAGAGAAAGTGGGGCATTTGCTCGCATTGTATTTAAAACAACAGGAATCTGCAAGATTCATCCCCCCAGTTCGGGCACTGGCAGATGGGTCCCTGAGAGTAACCCCTTCTGAGATAGTGCAAGAGTTTGCACTATATTACGAACAATTATATAGGGACATGGAGAGCCCTCCTTGTCCAGAGATTCTGGAGGAGTATTTAAAGAACTCCCATCTGCCCTCCCTAACAGAACAACACAAGAGTTTTCTGGCTTCTCCTATATCTCAGGAGGAGATCTCAGAGGTCATAGGAGCCTTGCCGTTGGACAAGGTCCCGGGCCTGGATGGGTTCTCCTCATTATTTTACAAAGTTTTTCGAGAACTTTTACTACCAGAGCTTTATCGGCTATTTCAGCACATTTTATCCGGGGTGGAGGTGGATGCCAACCTGTTTGAAGCCCTTAGATTCAATGCTAAGAAGTGCAAGGTAATGCACCTGGGAAACAAAAACCCAGAGGAAGAGTACACAATGGGGAGTTAGATACTAACAACAACAAAAATGGAAAGGGACCTGCGGGTAGTCATATCAGATGACCTAAAGGTGGGCAAGCAATGTGAGAGGGCAGCAAGGAGGGCTGGGGGGATACTGGGATGCAGAGGGAGAGGCATCACCAATAGAAAACAAGAAGTTATTATCCCTCTGTACAGACAGCTGGTGAGACACCATCTGGAGTACTGCGTGCAGTTCTGGAGACCCAATCTCCGCAAAGACATAGACAGGATGGAAGCTGTCCAGAGGAGGGCAACTAAAATGGTGCAGGGTCTGCACGGGAAGACATATGAAGAGACTTAAGGAGCTTAATATGTATAGCCTCGAGGAAAGGAGGGAGAGGGGACATGATAGAAACTTTCAAGTACCTCAAGGGAATCATTAAAGTCAAGAGGATAGCATCTTTCAAAAAAGAGTGTGCAAGAACAAGGGGCACAATTTGAAGAAGATAGAAGGGGCGGCTCAGAGATAATTTAAGGAAGTATTTTTCACAGAGAGGGTTGTGGATGTATGGAACGGCCTTCCAGAGGAGGTTGTGGAGTCAAAAACAGTGGTGGAATTGAAGCATGCATGGGACAGTCATAAGGCAATTCTAGGGGGTGGGGGTAGGAAGAAGTAGGCTGCTGGTTAACTAGGATCTGCAGCTTATCCATCAGGTAGGAAAATGGGCAGACTGGGTGGGCCAAGCGGTCCTTATCTGCCGTCAAATTCTATGTTTCTATGATTGTTCTTCTCCCTAAACCAGACAAAGACCCCAAGCTAGTTCAAAGCTACAGGCCCATATCTCTTTTAAATCAAGACATCAAAATCCTTTCGAAGATATTGGCCGATAGGTTAACTGTGGTCCTTTCTGACCTAATAGGTATGGCCCAGGTTGGATTCATGAAGGGACGTTCGTCCTCAGATCATCTGAGCACCCTTTCACATGTCTTCTCGGTCTCCAGGGATGCTGCTTTTCCAGCTGGGCTGGTCTTCCTGGATGATGAGAAGGCATTTGATCGTGTGAACTGGAACTTTTTGTTCCAGGTCCTCAAGGCCTTCAAGTTTCCTGCTGTTTTTATAACCTGGATTTGTGCTTTATACAGAACCCCCTCAGCAAAGATCTCAGGAAATGGTGCATTCTCTAAGTCTTTCTCATTACATTCAGGTACTAGACAGGGTTGTCCCCTTTCTTCCCTTCTATTTACCTGTATCTGGAACCTCTCATTCAAAATATTCTCAACAATGCGGGGATACAGGGCATCTGGGTGGGGTGTCATGAGGTTAAGATTACTGCATACGCGGATGATCTCCTTCTGTACTTATCCCACCCGGTGTCCTCCGTTCCGGCTTTGCTGGGTGAAATTGCTAAATTCAGTGCCCTCTCAAACTATAAACTAAATGCTAATAAATCCTCCTTTTTTTCCCCTGAACCACAAGATCTTCAAGACTGATATTACCTCCTTCGGTTTATGTTGAGCTCCTAGGACACTGAAATACCTGAGCATCAAACTAACTCGCAATCCCTCAGCATGGTTCAAGGAAAATCTGGAGCCCCTCTCCCAGCTTATAATTCAGGATCTCGATAGATGGTCTAAACTCCCAATTTCAGTCCAGATTAACATAATCAATATGAATATCTTCCCAAGAATTTCTACCCTTTATCTCTCCTTAATACATTTATTACTTTATCCTGGTTTAAGAAATTGCACGGTATCTTTATCAAGTTTATCTGGTCTGACAAATACCCCAGACTGGCTTATTATAAGTTGGCCGCCTCAAAATCTGAAGTGGGATTGCGGATTCCTCATTTGGCTATATATTATTGGGCTAGCAACCTGGCGAAATGCCTGAAATGGGTATGTCCGGGTCCCAAAAATCTACGACCAACATGGCTCAAAATAGAGTTGGATTTAATCCGGTCTGTGAATATGGATCCCCTAACTTTGTTTTATGTAAAAGTGTCCCAGGTGCATGGTGCCAAGAAGTGTCCCACTTTTATGACTTCCTTAAAACTATATGTGCAGCTTTTCTCCTTTTTGCACTATACCCCCCAGTTAGACCTGGCCCAATCCATCTGGAACTCTCCATCCTTCACTATGAATAAGCAGCAGATTCCCCGCACTTGGTTACCCCAACTGGGTGATGGGATAGTATCTTCCTTCCTGGATGATGAGGGAAAATGGCTGTCAGCAGATGATCTTATTCGGAAATTTAGTATTCCAGCGTACTCACACTTCAAAGCAGTGCAGTTAAAGCACTTACTTATAACAGTGTTGGGCAATACCCCCCCGCCAAACGGTTGCGGCCCTGATCCCGGAATTCTCCTCTCTACTTGGGTCCTCGGGTATCGTCTCTAAAGTATATCAAGACTTGTTTCACAGAAGATACTGGGACTCCTTCGGACTGAATAGGTTCTGTAGTTCTATATTTCCCCAATATTCCCCCAACTGGCAGGCCTTGTGGAGGTCCTGTCATAAATTTGTGTCCCAGGATAGATTGCACCTTATGCAATACCACATCCTGCACAACATGTATTATACACTGGTTAAGTTAAAGAAATGGGGTCTCCTTGACCCAAGCATATGTGTTAGATGTTCTCAGGGAGAGGGAACACTCCTCCATATATTTTGGTCTTGTCCTAAAATATCCTCTTTGTGGGACTCTATCAAAGCTTTTCTGGACCCATTACTGGGTCTGCAGGAGTGTTTCACACCTGACATTTGTCTCCTATGGGACCTGTCCTCCATCAGGGTCAAAGTAAGAAGGTTTCATATTTCTATGATTGCTCTAGCTGTCAAAAAGCTTATTTTACGCCATTGGAAAGATAAGACCACTCCGACATTACAGGAATGGGTGAACGAAATCCTTGCTAACCTGCATACAGAGAAAGCTATTGCCAGCCGACACAATAGATTACCTGTCTACACTCAAATATGGGATCCCCTTCACTCCTTAATAATAGTTACCCGGATATAAGTATTGTTTCATACTAGGTAGCCCTGTATACATATGTATAATGTTCTTGAACCCATGTTGTAAAGTGGCACAATACTGCTGTATGGGGGAGGGGCAGTTTTAGCAGAATATGTTGTTGTATTCTTGTCTTATTTCCCATGTTAACTGCCTCTTTTGTTGTGGAAAATTTTGTTAATAAAATTTGAATTGGAAAAAAAAAGATTACAGATGCAATCAGACTCAATAATATCTTATGTCATTAACTTACCTAATATGTCTCAACTGATGCAGAGCTTCATATGCTCAGATGTAGCAAAGTTTTAATTTGCCCATAAAGTTGGTACAAATTCATGGAAATTCGCACTTCACAAATTTTGTGAATTTTTTACTGACCGCACCAACTTTGCCACACAAATTAGATTTTTGAAAGAATTTCACCAAATGTAATAAAAAAAAACTACTCCATCAGTTGTGCTGTAACACGCCCCTCACAAAACCGTTGTAGTGATACAATTATATGTATATCCTCGAAGAGTTACATACAAAACCAATATATTATAACAGGGGATTTCCAGACAGCATACAGCACAGAAAACAGTTGGGTACATAATAAACACATGGTCCCTCTCCCATCCCCCTCTGGCATACTCCTCCCCCTCTGCCCTGGAGAATTTCACCTAAAAGTAATATATGCATCTGACATATGCTTAATATATGAAGTTGACTAAAATCCTATCTTGTGGGCTAGAAAGCTTTTCTAGGATGGAACAGTGACTGGAAGCAGCTGAAAGTTGCACTAAAACTTTCATTGAGCCAGTACTAGCAGAGGATACTGATAAACATACCGAGACAAAAGAAGAAAGACAGTCCCCAAAGCAAGAACTTTGCAAATCCCAGGACAACCCTTTATTTAAGGACTTGAACAGACAACTTAGAGCCAAATTAGGAAATCAAGAATCAGAACTGGTTATTTGAAACTGAAAAAAGCTAGAAAGAGAGACAACGTGGACTTTCTTTTGGGCACTATTCCTACCTGGCAAAAAAGGTCAAGATCACACTGTAGTGGGCAATCCTGCTCCATGATCAGGCCAAAAAGATGACCATTAAAGAAGGCAACCATGGTGATTTGCACAACACCGGCTCAGACCCAGGGGAAGGTTTTTCCAAGTGGGAAGTTTTTTAGACCAAGAGCCACTGGAAAGTGTCAAGAACAAAAGGAAGCAGAGATTATGAAAGAGAGAGAGAGAGAAAATGAGGAAAGCATGCAGAGGCAGAGAAGGAAGGAGAGAAAATAAATCTCAGGAGCACAAGGAAACACAAGAAATCATAAATCTTTCTGAGGTAATTTTAACCATAGACCACATTTTCATCCTTAGTAAAGGACTGAACTTTATTCCACAGACTGAACCAGACAAATTCTCAATCCAGGTGGATTTCTTTAAGTTTTGCAGAATGATCTGTCTCTTCATATTCTCTTCCAAGAAAAGGCAAATTGATACCAATATGGGGCTGTTAGACATACCTCTGGAGGGTGTGGGAGGTTTGGCAATTGATAATGCTGTGGAAAGTCAGACTGATAGTGATGTGATAGCGTTACTCACAGGTTTACATGAATCCCTCCACCAAAAACTAGTGACGGTTTCAACAGTGATGCCTCAAAACTGTTTGCTGATGTATCAGAACAGGATATGATTAATTTAATAGCTTTAGAGGCACATTTAGCAGGGAAGCCTCCAGAAATCTCTAATTCAACAGCTGCCCCTAGTGTGGTGTTTGATACCTCTGACAGTAACCTTATGAATAGCAGGAGGGCAATTTTTAAACCAAAATCTATGTTTTGCCCTACAACCAACTACCCCAAGATCAAAATGTTTAAAATCTTGTCTTAAAGGAAACTAATGATTTGCTTAACAATTCACCACCTTCTGTCTGCCACAATATAACACAGACTGAAGCAACAGCCCTTAAGGAATTCATTGATATGAAGAATATGTTTGTAAAACCAACAGACAGGGGTGTTAACATTGTTATTTTGAATGAAAAGGACTACCATAAATGTGCTTATGATTTGCTGGACAATCAGCAAAGCAACAGGAAGCAGACTAGTAACCTAAACGATGCATTTAAAAAAGGAGTTTCTAAACCTTTTAGAGTGAGCTAGTGTTTACAATCTATTGGCCCTATTCATGAATGGAGCGGAGTGGCTACACGCATGTATCTGGGGCACATAGCCATTCCGCACTCATTGCATCCCCCCCGAATTGCATGCTCAAAAGGGGGGCACGCAGACCCACTGCACCTGATCCCCCATGTTTTCAGACAACACCATGCTGGGAGCATTCCAGGGGTGTGCCAGCACTACACAGTAGTCACTAAAACCATGTAACGCTGGCCACATGACTGTGGAGGGTGGCACAGGTATACCAGGTTAGACCCTGCCATAACCCACTGCGCACCTCCACAGTCCCCATCTGCCTGATCCCAAGGGACCAAGACAGTGCTCCCTGTGCTTCTCCTGCCCACATGGCAGCTGGAGAGGCAGGGGTGGAGGAATAGGTGAATGCCCAGATGGACAAATGCAGCAGCACAGGGATGTTGGGGGGAGGGTGGTCCAGTCTGTGGGCCATTTGCACATGCCCTTGTATGTGGGCTCAGGGTCTGGGGGGTCCAACCACTGTGTGGGGCTCTTCCACCATTGCAGGCATGTGGGCCAGAGGTGGGTCCCGATGCCAGGGTCCAGCAGTGCACCAGGAGGACACTGTGTACCAAGGGCAGGATTGGTGTACGGACTGGCAATGGGGCCATGCTGTGTGGGTCCTGGTGCCTAGGTGGCATGCACAACCCCAGACCCATGCATCACAATGTGAGGCATCCACTTTTGTGCCTGGGTAGGGTATCCCATTGGATGCCCACCTGGGTCCACGACTCCACCCCTAGCCACCCTGTGGAATCTTGTTTGCCAGGGGAAGAAGCTGTAGACAGGTGGCTGGCATTGGTGAATGCTGATATGGGTGCACCTGTCCTTGGGATGCAGGGGCATGGGTGGGGTGCGCAACTTTTCTGTGTACCTCTGCCCAGTTACTGCATAGCGCCCTATTTTATCTTACAATAAATTAAAATTTCTTTGAGCAGATTCACTTGTCATCCTGACATTTTTATGCCCTGCCCAAGATACATATTGGTTTGGGCATGCCCCCAGAACAGACAAACGTGTCAGGGGTGGGATCCCTGACAGACCACTTATGTTAATTTTTGGACTTCTTCCTGAAAGTCTGGTCTGGGCTTCCTTACTAGGGGGATGATGGACGTCCTTGATAAATCTGAAGATTTTAACTGAAATCCATGGTACTTGTGGCTCATCATAGATGCTGAAACACTTTATACAGTACCAGTATTGAGCTTGAACAGGGCATACAGGACTGTGACCATTTTTTCAGGTATTCACCCACAGGGGGACCTGGTACTCACTGAATTTAGCACTGAGGCCTCAGGCTTGCCTGTCTACATACTACTTTCAGTTAACAACACATTTTTCCTTCAGCTGTGTGGTACAATCATTGCGGCAGCTTAGATGCCCTCCTTCACCAATATCTTCCTTGGACTCTGGGAAGGATCTCTCATCTATTTTAATTTTGAAAATCCATTTCTGTACCATATTAGAAAATGGTACAGATATATAGATGACATAATATGCATATGGGAAGGGTTCCAGGATGATGCTGGTGAGTTTCTGCAATGGCTAAACAATCCTTTCAACTTAAGATTTACAGACACAATGGGCAAGAAGTGTGTCAATTTTCTAGATGTTACTAGTCAACCAATGGGTGTGTAGCTTGTACTGTACACTGTCAGAGACAGTGCAATAGGTGGGCAGCCGTGGAGGTGTGAGGAGGGCTGTGCTGCTCGCCAGCAACAGGAACATGCTGGGACATGGGGAGTGGGGTGGGCTGTGGGTACATGAGTGGGCGTGGGCTGGAGGGGCCACTACACTACGGAAATGGTGCCGGATTTGGGTTCCAAAGCGACTGGGGATATGGTGAGGGTTGATTGTGTTTTGCGGCATGGGACGGCAGATATTCATGTGTGATCAGGATCAGGGATGGGGGTTGACACTCTTGAATAGGTTGGTATTCCACACAGTCTTGTGCAATCAGGGAAAGGGGATGGGGAGGGGGGGCCACTGCCCATGTCCTGAATGGAGATACTCACCAATTCTGCTGCATTTGGGGATTGGGGCTGGGGCAGGGGGGTATCACTGGACTGCTGGGGATGGCAGGCTGCAGTGCACCTGTGTGCTCTTCCATTGCCCACCTGTGGGTGGCTGACTGACTTAGGTCAGCTTTTCATGGCCTATCTGTGGACTGCACATTTCTTTCCAGTGAGGGGTGCGTTCCCTCTGAATATGCCAGTGTGCGGCATATTCAAGGGAATGCCCCCTTCACTAGCACGGTATACATTATCTTGTACACCGGCCCATTCCCATGTGGGCGACACATCTTGCCACTTTGAATATCACTCTGCAGTGCATTGTTGGACTTGCGCCACACATCTCCCTTTTCTGCCGAGAAGTGCCATGCATCTCCTTTGAATATGGTGGCCTGGGACGTAAAACCTTTCCTTTAGAGTACTTGTGTCATGTAAATATGGTGCATAGTAACAGCTGTCCAAAGAATGTGAGTTAATTAACTGTTACTGTTTGCATTGTTCTTTATTTTGGCATATATTAATTATCTCTTTCTTTTTCTTTTCTTCCATGATCTTTAAGGCAGTCTATGATTTAGGTCAGGCTGATCCCCCTTTTCAAATGGAATTATTCCCACTAGCTTGCAGGGGTGATCAAAGCTCCGCTGTGATGTTAGTTTCTATCTTTCTTCTAAGCAAGTTCAATATGGTGGCTATTAGTCAGCATCCTCTGTTAGTCAGTACTTTGTATTGTGGAAATGTTTGATTTGTTAAAAATTGCTGATTTTTGTACTTCTCCAACTTTGATCTTTGACCTGCATTATTTCATCTGCACTAATTTTATATTCAATGAGTTTGCCTTATTTTGCACTGTTTGTTTGTACTAGTATTTATTTATTTTATTTATTTATTTGAAAAGGTTTCACCAGAAAAGATAACATGAACTGTAAACAACTCATTTCCAGAAGCGTCCTGGGGGGAAGGGGTACATAAATGGGAGGATCGAGCAACGTCAACAATCAAGTACATACAGTGCAAAACAATATCTACAGTGTTGTACTAGTACCATGGAGCTACAAATAACAAATAATCAACTACATAAGTGCAATTCAGATACATACAGTGTTGTGCCAATATAATGCAGTACTAATCAGTACGAGACAACAGAAGTAAATGTAACCAGAAAGTGGTATGTAACAGAGTGAGGCTAAGACATAGGGGGAGAGAAGAAAACGTAGTCATCGGGGGGAGGGGTGGTAAAGGACAATGAGAAGATAGCACAGGTAGCATTTTGCAGTTGTAGTTGTATCGTAGATAGCACAGGTAGCATTATGCAGTCATAGTTGTAGCACTGATATGGATTAGGTAAGGGGCCGAGGAGGGTGTTGGAGTATGGTGGGCATGGATTGAAGGAGGATTGTTAGGGGGGAGAGAGAGGTGTCAAGTGCAGATACAGGGCAGCAGAAAGGGTGGTGGCACTGTGGTGGCGAGTGAGGGCAGGTCCAGAACTGAAAAGCCAGAATTTAAGAGTAGCTAAGTGCTCAACAAAGTGTAGGGAGGAAGTAATCACACAAAAGGAGGGGTAGAGGATGGATGAGAGAGAGAGGGTTACTGCATGAGCTGCAGGTAGGGAGGGTGGGTGGGAGGAAGCCAGAACAACTTCCTCCAGGATGCTGGAGATACTGCAAGGGGTGTGCATGGTGAGAAGAGGTGGGGGGAAGTAGGCTAGGAGGAGGGGGGAGGCCAGGGAATGATCCTCAGGAACTGAATCCACTTCAGGATGCTGTGAACACTACAAGGACAGGGCCTTAAGGTGAGGGAGAAGGGGAGGGAAGCTCGGAGATGTGAAATGGGGTAGAAGGAGGGGTAGATAGGGTCAGGGAGGTGACAGAGTTAGAAGGGAGGCAGTGGGGGTGGATGGGGGGAGGAGAGTATGATCTGCAGGAACTGAATCCCCTCAGGATGCTGAGATCCTGCAAGAGGACAAGGCGGAGGTGAAGAAGATGGGTGGAGGGAAGGGGGTAGTGAGGAGATGTGAGATGGGATCAGAAAGAAGGAGTAGAGGTAGGGATGCACCAATTAGAGGTAGTCAGGAGGCAGTGGGGAGGGGGGAGGGGGAGGGGAAGAGGAGACTATGAGCCCCAGGAGCTGAATCCCTTCAGGATGTTGGAACCCTGCAAGGGACAGGGCCTGGAGAAGAGGTGGGGGAAGTGGGGGAGATATGAGGTGGAGAAGAAGGAGGGGTGGATATAGTCAGGCAGGCACTAGCTAGAGGTAGCAGGGGAGACAGTGGGGAAGAGAGGGAAGGAGGAGAGTATATGTGCATGGCAAAGAGGGTTATTTGGGAGAGAGAGGTGTTAAGTGCAGATACAGAAATAAATAGAGTGCTTACAAAGGAGATAGGAGGGAGAGTGTTGGGACTGGGCAGAGTGGATTTCTAGAGGGAGGGAGTTCCAGATTACAGGGAAATTGTAAGAGAAGGTGGCACGACCAGACGACATGCGCTAAGGTGGTAGTGCGAGAGTCCTATGGATGGAGGCGCGAAGGGAATAGCAGGATGGAAGTATTGTTAGCACATTGCTTCCTTTGACTGCCAGGCACTCCTAAGTACCATTTCTGGTAGAGCTTTTTATTTTATTTAAAAATGAATTTGTGAACAGCATACACATTTTGTGGCATTGTGCTCCCATTGAATTGGTACTTAAGGACAACCTCAGTCTGTAAGAACCCATCCCCCCCCGATGAAAACTGCAGTCAAAGCACCAAAAGGGGATGTCTTAATGCTGCAGTTGGCCATGCCTACCTTTGCATGATAGATTATATATGCCAGTACAATAAACAGTTTGGTATTGTATCCAGCTTCCAGTGGATTTTTCTTTGTTGTACAGAACCTTCACCTCCACCTTTAGTGCATGGCTCCTTCAGAACATAAGTTCAATATACCCTTCCCCCACCCTTATGCCATACACACTCCCCACACCTCCCCACACCCTAGTCCCATCACCAGGTCTGTTGATTATAACACACCCAACCTACCCCCCTTTGACCCCCACCACTGCCCTCCCTCACCAGCACACCAAAACTATGTGACCTGTAATAACTAAAATGGTCCTTCTGTGCAAAGTATCTGCTCTGTTCAGTGTCCATCTGGGTAATGACACTGGTACACGAATGAATGATAACATCTTTATCTCCTAGTAATACCTCAGAGCAAGCTACTCACCATTCATTTATGTGGGGCCCATTACTGAGATAGGCTTTGAACAGGGCAGGTGTTCTCCACTGGGGACCATTTTCTTTAATATAGCTCACATTTTTTTCTAGGTGCTTGTGAGTGGAGGAGGGTAGTCGAGGCAAGAAGGGGGCTGGGTGGGGGTGTTATGACTAATGGACTTGGTGGTGGGACTCAGGTGGGGAGGAGCAGGAGGGAGTGTTTTTGGCACGTAGGTGGGGGGAAAGTATGTTGAACTTATGTGCTTGTATTTCATTTCACTGAAATTTACTAGGGCGGGGGGAGGAATGAAGAAGGTGTCAGTGGAGGATGGGAGGGGGTATTTATGATTACAACATTTTTGGGAGGTGTTAGGAGGTAGTATTACAGAGCAGTGGGTGGGGGAGGTTTTTTTTTTTATTACAGTTAGAGATGCAATTAGTGTAGTTTCTTTACTGGTGAATTGTACAAATTCTCATGGCGAACAACACAAATTGCCTAATTCACCCATGAATTGCTTAATTCACCTACAAATTGGCAAGTCACATACTGTAGTTTCACAGCAGAAATTTGCTCAGTTCAGCAGGTGAATAACTACATGAATTGTGATTGTCATAAAAGCCAATTTGTCAAAATTCATAAATTATTTTGCAGAGTAGAATTTGGCAACTTTGCACACCTCTATTCATGTACTGAACAGAGGCCTCAATTGTGGGCCACCATACAGTAGTGTCTAAACCACTTTAATAACTTGGTGGACCATCATAAATTTTCAAGGATGCAAAGTTTGGATGGGGGCGCTGTGGAGCAGCATCATGGTTGCTGGAAAATAAATCAGCTCCACTACATAGTTATTTCAATTGGGAAATAAACTGTTCCAAAGCTATTAAAATTGAGCGGTAAACCCACCAGACTACATCGGAAACCTCACTGGTCAAAACGAGACCAAAAGAAGATATGAGGCATGCTACACAAAACCTGTATGTCTACCTTTCTGCTACAAGCTCATCAAAGGGCCCTGGACCTGGGACATCGAATAACACTGCCTCACAAGAACTCCCGATGGCCCAAATTCTATCTATGCTGACCAAAATGCAAGCAACAGGTGATGGAGACAAACAAAAGGTTGTCTGCGGTAGAAGCTAAGCTTACTGAGTCTGACACAAAAATAGCAGAGAACTCTGCTGTGATTACTGAACTCCAGGCAGCGACTACAAGACAAGCCGACTGTAATGCGACTTACATCAGGGACCTGTCCTTCCTGAAAAGTAAAATTGATGGTCTGGAAAATACTGAACGCCAGGCTAATGTCCGCATTGTCTGGTTCCCACTCCGATTTGGCTTACAGACGAAATTGCTACCAGTGGTTAACAGGCTTCTCTTCAAAGACCTCAAACTACTGCCAGCCAGCAAGAACATTAAAATCATGAAAGCCTTTGCCATGCCTGAATGTGCAAGACCTCGAGGAGACCTGCTAAAGAGTCCACTGACTGCTATCATTACTCTCTACATCGGAGGGGAGGATACCCCTTCTGCAGGTGGCCCCTTCTAGAGGGGAAATTTATTTATTTATTTAGTTAGTTAGTTAGTTTTTGTTGACCGGGTAAGTGCACTAGACAAATTCTGCCTATTTTTAGGCACGACCCGGGGGAGGGGGATACAGATGAATGTCAACTGACCTTGAACCAGATTAAGCTGTTGGTGGTATTTTTAGTGAATGAGGGAAATTTGGCCAGGACACCAGGGAAAATCCACTACTCTTGCTGCACATCACGCAGTCGCACTGCAGGAGAGTCACATGGAGGTTAGTGTGCTTCTGACTATGGATGGAGTAGGTCGTATTGAGGAGCGGCCCCATTTGGAGCAGGACTGTCTGATTGATTCGGTTGAGCTACCGATTTCTGCACCTATGATCCCCTTAGCTACGTTAACTTCTACTGCTACGGACTCGTGTTTGGAATTGTTAGACCTGGAAGAAGAGACCCTGAAACAAGACCTGGAAAACCGTAAACAACAATTGCTAGATTTAATTTCGGCAGCTGAACAGGACTTTTTGGCAAGTAAATTGTCTTTGGAAGAACGGAAGCGTAAAAGGTCTGGGCAAAGCCCTTTACCTGGGGGTAGTAAACGACTGCCCTTGGAGGCTGCTGATGATTCTTTTTGTTCAGAATTGAATTCCATGGTGGACCAAGACCCGATTGATGACATCATCACCGCAGCACCAGGTCCGTCCTGTTACTGACTGGACCCAGCGGCTGGCTTTGCAGAACGCCGGCTGGATTCGTGAGGAGGATAGATGGATACCTGACCCAGTTATTCCATTACTGGGTTCTCCAGTGTTGCTGACTGATTCTGCTATGGCTGATTTTCCTGAGCACCTGGCGCCACAGCAAGGGATTCCAATGCCTGCTGCACAGATTGCGCCCGAGGCAGTTTCTTCAGTTCCTCTGAGTGAGGAACGCGCCCACCATTTGGAAAGCCCATAGAGATCTAGTGAACCCTTTGCTGCTGTTTCCCTGGATATACCTCCTGCTGTGGAAGGTAAGACGTCTTCTTCTTCTTTGGGACAAGACTTTGCGGCTGCTGTGTTACAAGCTGCACCTCAGAACCCGCCTAAAACATTTGCAGGACTGTTCCACAAGCCTGCAGAAGCAGCAAAAAGACTTTTCTTGGTACGCCTGAAGTATACAGGGACTGCTCCTGTTATTCCTGATAGGATCTGGGTTGGTAAAACATTGATTAAAGACTCTTTGGGCTTTGCACCCTCTGAGGTGTATGCCTTTATACATGCACCGGGAGACTGGATTTATGATCTCAGTTTCTGTTCAATGCAATTACTGGACAAATTTTGGAAGTTATATTATTCTGTTAAAGATTTTGGGGCTTGGCATGATTTTATAGCCATTCCAGTAACGAAACCGACCATTAAAACTGTTACTATTTTGTTTCGGAATGAAGGGGTTTGTATAAATGATATTATGTTTTGGTTAGAAAAAAAATGCAATGTTATGGAACAGCCTAAACCTATTATTGATGAAAATGGGTTTTGGAATGGGGGCTGGTTGTTTCGGGTTCAGTTGAACCAATCCGAAGTTGGGATTTCCCATTTGCCTAGCTCCTTTTTTTTGGGTAGAGATCAGGGGGTCCTGTTTTATGCTGGTCAAGCCCAAGAGCTGTTATAAATGTGGGTCCCTCGATCACCTTAATGTGGATTGTGACCAGATCTGTTGTTTTCACTGCGGGATGCTTGGGCATACAGCCCCTCAGTGTACTGCCCGTCCCTTTTGTAATTTGTGTGGGGAAGAAGAACATTCATTTCATGAGTGCCCTTGGGCTGCACATAATTTGGAAGGGGACTCAGACCATGATTATTTACTTGATAAAGCCAAACAACATTTTTCTGCACCTATGCAGCCTTTTGACGGTCCTGTTTCTGGTCGAGGTAGAGGCTGGGGTCATGCTTCATGGCCTGGGTCTCGGGGTGGTGGTTCAGTCCCCCCCTTTTCACATGCGGATATGGTAGTTCTAGGGATTTCTCCTTCCACTTCCAGTACTCAACAAGGTCCATCCCACTCCAAATCAGTGGATTCTGTAACTCCATTTGTTACTCCACATGGCTCCCCTGTCCATACAGTGTCCTTAGCTGATTTTCAGGTGCACCAACATCCAGTCCGTTCAGTTTTGCCTTCCCAGATTCCTTCTGGGGCGACTGCGGTTGCTGTTGAGGTTTCCCCTAGCTTGATTACTGAACCTGGACCTGGTATTTCAGCTACTGAAGATGGGTTTGTACTCCCTTCACAGTTCCAAACTCAGCCTCTGACTGAGGAGGTGGCTCCCCTTTCTCCTTTGCCCCTGTCAAATCGGTTTTCAGTTTTTTCCTGGAGTGAGCAAGTAGATTCGGATTTACCAATGCCAGGCATCGATTCTGACCCGTTTCCACCTCTTGCTGCCAGTACTGTCACATCTAAGAAACATCAGTCTAAAGCCCAACCAAAACGAGTTACCCGCTCTAGTGGTAAACTAGCAGTTGTCCCTCCCTGATGGGTTAGGTTTAAGAATTGCTAGTTTAAATGTCAATAGTGTACTATCTGGTAAAAAACGTCTTATTACATTTGGGATCCTTTCTCAGCTACCCTTTGATGTTTTTGTTCTCCAGAATACTAGGATACACTCGTCACTGGACATTGACCAGATTACGAAAGATTGGAAGGGAGGTTTGTCCTTTTGGTCGGCGGGTTTAGATCCTTGTAGTGGGGTTGGGTTTTGTTTTAAGACTGATGTTACTTGTTTTTGGTTAGTGGATATAGAACCTGGTCGTGCTTTTTTGTTGGATGTTGTAATTAATACAGTGTCGTGTAGACTGATCAATATTTATGGTCCTCAATCTAAAGCCCAGAGGATTTCTTTATTGAAAAAAATCTGCCCCTTTTTCTATACTAGCAGGCTTGTTTTTTTTGCTGGGGATTTTAATATTAACGTCCTAAAGGACGGTCCTCTCAATAAAGTATATTGTGATAGGGCATTCCTAAGGGACTTAATATCTCACACAGGGTTGAAGAAAGTATCTGTCAAGTCTTCTCAGTCGGCTAACGCTACTTATTATAGGGGTAGGTTGGCCTCCTGTATTGACATGATTTTTCTTACCAAATCTCTATCATATGAAAATTTGGTTTCTATCCCCATTGAATCCTCAGACCACATTTTGATTGGAGTCTGTATGAAGTCTCCTTCCCGGGACATTGGAAATTGAATTCTACTCTTTTACAGAACCCCATAGTTTTGTCTTCCTTATCTGAGATTCTCCATGACAAATTATCTACAAAGTTTTTTTATGATAATGTGGGGTTATGGTGGGAAGACCTAAAGGCCTACATACGTGCTTTTTTTAAGGCGGTGGGAAAGGATCAACAATTGTCTAAATATTCTAGTTATCTCCGATTAAGACAATATTTGGGGGTTTTACTTACTAAACATCATTTAGGAAGGGAGGATGTACCATTAGATATTCAAGAAGTTCGTTTTCAGATGGAGTTATATCAATATAATAGGATGTTGTCTTTACAACAGGAACAGAGATTTGGTACCCAAGGGAAATTGGATCAAGGTAACCCCTTTCTGAACTGTCATAAAAGAACAGAGAAGAAATTGTTCCAGGGTTTAATTTCGTCACAAGGTGTTTTGGTTTTGGATAATAAGGGTATTATGTCTACCCTGGAAGATTATATTGGCCTAGTGTTTGGGGCTCCAGTTCCAGATGAAGGTTATAGTGACCAAATTCTGAAATCCGCTGCTTTACCTTGTTTAATCTCCTTCTCACAGGACGAATTGCTCCTACCATTTACTTCCTTAGAGATGGAGACAGTTATTCATTCCTTGAAAGGAGATACGGCTCCTGGATAGGGTGGTTTAACTGCTGAACTTTATAAAGTACTCTGGCGTGTTATTCCGACTGAATTTTTTGGAGGTGTTTAATTTCATGTGGTCTGACTTTTATTTACCTTCCTCCATGTATGAAGGATTAATGATTTTTTTGTATAAATCAGGTGATCAGGCTGAACTTACGAATTGGCATCCTATTACTTTGCTTAATGTGGATTTTAAAATTTTTGCTAAATTGCTTGGTAATAGAATGACATTGGTGATGACTCAACTTATTTTTCCCACACAGTTTTGTTCTGTGCCTGGATGCAGTATTACTGAGGCCTTACTGTTACTATGAGAAATATTAGACAGTAGGACTTCATTGACGGTACCGGTTGGCGATGGCTATATCGTCAGCTTGGATCAGGCTAAGGCCTTTGACGGGGTTTCACATGCTTTTCCTTGGAATTGTTTGGCATCATACGGTTTTCTGGATTTATTTATTCAAAGGATCAAATTATGTTATGCTGTAGCTTTTGTTAAACCATATGAGAATGGATGGATGGGGAAGACAATTTTGATACAAAAGGGAGTTAGACAAGGTTGTCCTTTGAGCCCCATTCTTTATGTGTTTACGTTGGACCCTTTATTTTGTATTCTCCAGAATTCCCCGAACATTCATCCCTTGGGTATGGGTATTATGTTACGAACTAAAGTACTTGCCTATGCAGACGATATTTGTTTATTGGTTTATGATGCAAATTCGATTCGTTTAGCCTGTGCTTTACTTCAAGAATTGGGCAGAATTTCTGGAGCCTGGCTAAATGTGGCTAAATAGTGTTGTTTGAATGTTAAAGGATTTAATCATCACGAGGATTTTGTGGGTGATATTCCCATCTCACAGGTGCCTTGTCGCATTCTCAGTATTTAATTTGGTGGGAAGATATGGCACGTACCAACTGGACCCGGGTGTTAGATGCGGGGCATTCTAAGGTTAAATTATGGAACCGGTGGAAACTATCTAAGAAACGTCAAATTTTTCTTTTAAAATCCTTCTTGATCCCTGAATTTTTGTTTGTTAGTTCGATATTTTTTTTACCGTCATGTTTGGTTACTTCATTGATGGATTGTTTTTTTTTCTTGTGTCTGGGGTAGTAGGTTAAATCCTATAAAAAGGGAGATTTTATATACTTCTATTAAATCTGGGGGCTTAAACATGGTTCATCCGGTGGTATTTTTTTTCACGATTTTTCTTTGTGTTAACATTGTCCCTTTAGTCACTGGTTCTGTACAATTGTGGTGCAGGTGGGGTACTGAAGCCTTACAGGGCGTGATTTTGAAATGGTCTAACAATGCTTTTTTGCATAAAAATAAAAGATTTCCTCGTCTCTTTAGTAGATGGGATGGCGTCATTGATGCTATTAAGAAATGGGGTGTACGGCTTGATGATGTAGTTCATCTGTCCAGGAAAGCAGTTTATGGGCAAATTATTTCCCAATATTTTACCATACCTGTCTTTACCAATTTTACTTTACTGGAACAAAAACAGATTTCTGACTATATTTCAGATTCTAGACTTCCGGTTCATTTATGGGATACTGTCTGGTTGGGGTTGCATGGTAGGATAAATGTCAAAGGAAATCATAAACATAAGGCCTTATCTGAACAGTACTGTCCTCGTGTTTCTTGTTCCATGAAAATTGAAATTATGGATCATTTATATTTTCATTGTCCATATATTATAGAATTTTGGGATATAGTTAAAAATCGGTGGAAAGGGATTGGCTCTATTCCACCAGCACCAGATCTACTATTTTTTGGGATAACTCCATCTTTACCAGGTGGTGTGCATTATGGTACTTCTCATATTATTTTTGCTCATATGCTATGCTGGATGTGGATAGGTCGTTGCAGGTTTATTTTGCAACAACAGGTTATTACCCCTTGGGAACTTTTTCATAATATTAACACTGACTTATGTAAATGGAAATTGGAGGATAAAGCACAGTTTTCTTTTCTTCAGTGGTCCAGGCTTTGGAAACACCTTGCTTTTGTAGGCCATTAGATGAGGATTAATTACTCAAACATGATTTTTTTTCTTTGTTTATCCTTTTTCATTTTTATATGCCTATTATGTCAGTATGTTGTTTTTTTTTTCTCTCCCCTATTTAGGATTCAAGTATGGCATTGATGTTTATTTTTGGTTCTCATTTCCTTGGTTTTTTCCTTCCCCCTTTCCTTTTTCTTTATTATGTTACTAAATTATAATATTGAACTGTATACGATATGTTATGGTTTTATTTAAAAATTTCCCCTACCCGTTTAGGGGGGTGAGTGGGAGGGGTTTGTTTCTCATTGGTTCTTTTCTTGCATTTGAGGTTATTGTATGAAATAATTCTTCTTTATGTTCTTGTTTTTGCCCCTCTTATGACTTTGTATGATGGAATACTGCCTTGATTTGTTTTTGTTTTGTTATGATCTCAATAAAAAATTCCCCAACTCTTTTCAATAAGTGCCATGGAATCTTTAACATCCACCTGAACTACCACCAATCCAGGCAGATGGGACCTCGGTTTAACGTCTCATCTGAAAGACGGCACCTCAGAAGTGCAGCACCCCTCTCATGCTGCACTACAGGGTCAGTACTGGGATATTAACCCAAGTGCCAGATGTGGGAACTGAACCCACGGCCCTCTGATCTCCTGGCCTCAGAGGGGAGGGACACAGAATAGCCCTCTTTCTGGACCTATCAGCCCAAAAACAAGCTCAGAAAAAAACAGCTGCAAAAAATCAAGAAGGAGCTGCTACAAAATGGGATTGAAGCACAGCTCAAATATACCTGCAGGTGTGTCATGCCAAGGCCCACATTTTGGTGGATCCTTTTATTGAACTGCTTATGATTTGAAGGTGGATTCTGATATTTAGGACTACCCATTAATATAAATTACACTGATAGAGCTGTTATATGCAAGTATTTTGTATACTCTACCAATCAAATTATTCTGTGGGTGATCTCTTTTAGAGGTCTGACATAAAGCAGTTCATTCATTACTGTTTCAGATCAGTTAAAGTGTTTTACCAGCAGCTTTGTTGGCTGCTTGCCTGAAAATTAATTTGCTTATATGTACTGGTATGTTAGTAGTGTAGCTTTTCAAAATATTGGTGTTCACCTACACCTTCTCAGTTGGTGAACGTATGCTATCTTCTGTTTACCCACAGGGTGGGTGCCTTGTCTGGCCTGTACATGTGGGTAGGTTACATAACTTTACTGAGTCCAGGCCTTCATTAACATAACCCGCTATTGGTACTGTACTAAAAGTTAAGCTCCCCCCAGGTGCTAGTTCTGCAGGAGATCTGACATGTTGGCATTCTAGATTAGTGTTGTGCGAAACTAGAAAATTTCACTCTGTGAAATATTTCACGAGATTTGTGCATTTTGCAAAATAATTTGAAGGGCGAAATGTGAAATTTCACCCCCCTAGAGTGAATGAAATTTCACCTGGAAACTGAAGAAATTTGCCGCTTGCAGGTGAAATTTTGCCACCCGCAGCGTGATTTTGCCACCTGCGGGTGTAATTTTGCCTCCCACAGTGAAATTTAAAGTGGCCACTGGCCAAAGTTCTCCATGGTGTCTAGTGGCCCCCCACTCCCTGGCCACTCACTGGCCCAAATATTTGTCCCTGGTGTCTAGTGGTCCCCCCCAGCTGATCACCTGCCATAATTGACTTAAGTAACCCCCAGTTACCATGGCCTCATTTCCTTTTTTTTATTCAACCCCCACTCTCTGGTGTCTAGTGGTCCCCCCTGGCTGATCACAGGAATTAAGTGCACCCCACCAAGTTACCTTGGCTCCCTCATTTCCTTTTATTAAAAAAAAATGTCAACTCCCACTACCTGGTGTCTAGTGGACCCCACCCCCCACCCTGTCATCATAAATAGCAGCACCCTCCGCTCACCCCCAGTACCCCAATTGGGCCACTGCCACAGCCCTCCACTCAACTTCATGGCCAGCAGCTCGACTGAGCATGACTGAGCACTTGAATAAATGAGCGAGTGCTTGCAAAGCCCCTCATGGGGGGGCATGAGGGCACAGCTCCCCCACAAAAACACTTTTTTTTTTTAACATTTGGAAATCAGGTTGCGTTAAAGTATATATTACTGATTTGCTTTTCGGTGATATAGACTCGCCATAATCGCATTCACTGTTTTGCGATCACTTTTATGACATGGAATCATATTTTTTATTCTTTTAAGTTCCCTTCAGTTTGTCAGTTGTTGCTCCACCATAACTGCTACCTGCCCCACCCCCGAGTCCAACCCTTACTCTTCTGGCATAGCTTGAGATCTGCACCTTGATCCAGTACAACATTAATACCAGTGGCAAGCATCCAAACTGATATCAAAATCATCACAAAATTCAGAAAATGGTGTGAATACAGATCTGTTCATAAAACCAACAGATAGGAATATCATGTTTTTTACCCAGTTCCTGTCACCTGCACCACACCATTGGGAATAAGCTGCTTAGTTTATTTGGAACCATGTCATTTGTAACACCACTCAGTTTTGTTCAGAAATGCTAAGGTTACAGTATGTCTCATTGGTCTGCCTCAGGAGGTGGTGGAGGCAAGCACAGTGGGGGGACTGAAACATGCATGGGACAGACAACAGGGAACCCTAGAGGGGGTGAAGGAGAGGCAGCAGCCAGTGACCTAGTAGGGTCAGTGGCAGTTAATTAAAAATAGGTAGGGTATAAGGGCAGACTGGATGGGCCTGGCGGTCCTTATCTGCCATTAATTTCTATGTTTTTATGTGAAGCATACACTAAGTACCTCTGATAATGCTCAATCTGGAATTGATAGGCTGAGTCTTCTCCAGCGTAAGGTACTGTAGATAGAAGTACTGAAAACCAGATTTTACACTTCATGATCACATTCAGCACATTGACCAGAGAAGTAAAAGAAAATTCTCATGAAAAAACTGGATTTTCCTCCAAACTGAGAAAACGCTTGACAACTTTGTCTTTCAAATACCTTGGGTGGTGTATAGAAGAGCCCCAAGTCTGAGTGGCAAGCTTACCTGCAGTCTCCAACCAAGAAGGAATCAATATACTTTGTTACGGACACCAAGTGGTTGCTTCTGCTGCAGTCAGTGTATGTATTGTGATAGCATCACGTCAGCTAATAATTTTAAGAACCTAAGCAATAGCAAAATAGTTTATATCAAAAGGTTCATTGACTATAACGCCACATATACTATCTATTTGGCATCCTGCAGTTGTCATTGTTTTTATGTTGGCCAAACCAAGAGGAAGTCTAAAGAGAGAGTAGGTGATCATATCAGAGCTATTCATTAAGGCAACCAGAAGTATACTTTTTGTGGTTCATGTCATGACATCTGTTTTATTTATTTATTTATTTTTTATTTATTTATTGAATTCTCGGATTACTACCTTTGAGCTACAAGCTCATTTACAAAGGTTCCATATCAGGAAAATAAGGATTACATACAATAGTAATCACAGAGATGCAAAGAATTATACATTTAACAATGGCAAAAAGACAGTAAACCTCTTGGGTTGGGGTAGAGCCTTAGTAGACAGTCAAAGATAGAACAGCAGGAGTAGTAGCCAGGGAGAGTGGGGGGAGGAGGAGGGTGGGAAGGATTTAAAGCAGAGGGGGTGGAAGAGGGGGAAAGTCATCTTGCAGTAACCCCAGGTTAGGGGATCACCATGTCTGAGAGAGACAGTCTGGGGTAGAGGGAGGACAGGGTTGAGAGCATGGAGCGGACTGGAGCCCGGTGGACAGGAGGTAAGATTCGTGATGAGCAGGGGTCTGTGGGCCAGGGGTTGGGAGGAGGAGGGAGGGAGAGGGTAGTAGCAAATTAGGCCAGATTATCATAAAATAAGTTTTTGGGAATTAAAAGTGTGTTAGTGGTACCTTGTGGGGAAGATGCCAATTTGATTTTGGCAAAGAGAGATTCTTTTTGGATTTTTATATAAATGCCTTGGTACTCCATGGATTAAATTATAAAATGAAGGTAGCATTGTTTTTGTCAATGTTAATCAATAATCTTTGCTGTTGTATCTTGTTTTTACCATATGGACTTATGTTAACAGTACAGTCCAGTAGATTCTTTTGAAAAGGTTCCTGTTTTTTTTTTAAGTATTTCTTCTTATGATTTTGGATAATTTTACATAGAAACAGAAACATAGGCAATGACAGCAGAGAAGAGACCACTGGTCATTCCAGTCTGCCCATAAACCCTAACAAACCCAGGTCCTATTGTCCATACAGGGTTTAACTCACACTATCAACCCCCATGCCCCCCGTCATACTGCTATCACTCTGAACAATCACTAAGCCCTTTACTCTGTCCCAGCTATGTTTGAAACAATTGTTCGATGTGCTTACACAACTGGATGAGATAATATGAGATGATGCTTGTGTAACTTAATTTTCTTTGTGGCTTTCCACCTCTCTATCCATGGAATATACCAATCTGTAGGGGTACGATGCAAGGAACCCTAGGGGAGGGTTACCCCCTACAGGTGCCAGGAAGGAATATGTCAGCTAAAGGTAGGTGAGGAAGAAGCTCACGAGTAAGAGAGATGAGCTGCTAGAAGAGGAGGGGTGGATGGTGGGCAACAAAAAAGAATCCTGGTGAGGCCCAGGATGTTGTGACCTTTTAAGCTTGATGGGACAGTGACATTGTTTTTCCATCCATCGAACCTCGGCTTAAAGCCCTCCCATTTGATGTGCTTACGCAACTGGATGAGATAATATGAGATGATGCTTGTGTAACTTGATTTGCTTTGTGGCTTTTTGCCTCTCTATTCATGGGTTATAATACCCAGTAGGGGTACAACGCAAGGAACCCTAGAGGAGGGTTCCCCCTCTACAGGTGCCGGGAATGGGTTGGCTAAAGGTAGGTTAGAAAGAAGCCCAAAAGTAATACCCAAAGATGTCGAGCTTCAAAGAGGTGAGGATGATGAATGAATTCTGAGAAAAGAAGGGCTGACTTCCTAATGAGAGAGGAGAAAGCCGGGGCCACATCCACCTCCATCTAACAGCAGAACCTAACTAACTAACTGACCAAAGAAAACAGCAACTCTAACTAATATTATGACCATTGGCATGGAGGAGAGGAAAGTTCCCTTTGAGGAGGAAACTTCTGGGAATCCAAGGCCTAGGTCGCCTGCCCTCTAGGCTGACAGGCTGACGACGTTTGATTTGAGGATGTATGCTGTTAAAGAGAAGGGTTTGGTAATGAAAGGGACATGAGTAGAGAGGATGATGATGGAATGGGAAGCTCCCAAAAAGAAAGCAAGGATTGAATATGGAACATGAGGCTGGTATGCCTGATAGAGCAATGTGACTTAGTATATGATTAATTAGGCTCCTCCTGAATGATGGTGGAGAGCCTCCAGCCTTCTCTTAGCAAGGAAGATAGATGAGAAGGCGTGGCTTTTGAGTGGAAGTCGAGTCAAATTGAGGTAGCAAGGAGTGATGCCATGAGTGGAGTGAATCTGTGATGGCTGACACTAATGAAGACTGGCTTGACTGAGTGATGCAAGTGAGCTGAGGAATGTGACTGAGCATACATATCAGAGGAAAGACTGAGGAAGAGGAGACAATAATGAACATGAAAGTGAACTTCAATAATGGTGGAGAGCAGCCAGCAGTACAACGAGGCGCCAGCCCGTAGCAAAGGGTGATGGACAGGAAGGCATGTCCATGAGTGGAGACAGAGTTGAATCGAGGTGACTGACATTGTAGGCCAGAGGGAGGCAGTCGAGGCATTCTGATGGAGCGATCAACATAGAAGAGCAGGTTAAGGTGAGGCATCATGGGTTGCGGGCAAACTGGATGATGGACGATGAGGAGTGATGTCATGACTGCAGTGAATCCTTGATGGCTGATGATGGAATGAAGCCATGATAGAAGGCTCGATGAGATAAGAAATAGTTAATGAGGACCGGAGTCAAGAACCTGATACATGTGGTAGGAGGGCCATGGATCGATAAGGTAGTATGTGAGTCATGATCAGTATACCCAAAAGAAATATCCACTGCAGGTCAGACAGAGTCGGAAGGGATGAGAAAAGGAGCTTGGACAAGGAAGGTAAAAATAGGAAATGGAAGAAGTAAAATGATGGAGTGAAGCCATGGAGACTGGTAACGGAGCGTGAGGAATGAAAGGATGAAGGACGGTAGGGAGGTCAATCAGTAACATAGGACCCAGCCGGTACATGGATATCGAGGTGATTCGAGGTAGCAGAGACAGGAGTAGATCAAATGAGAGGCATGCGAAAAGGAACAATGTGAGGAGGTAGACACTGAGGTCAATAAGACATGCCTGGAACCAGAAGGAGTCAGGAACTGGAAGACATGTCATAGGAGTCTTGAGAGTTATGCAGTTTGAGGGAATAGCATAGGATTCAAGGACAGAATGTTCGAGTAAGTGATGGAAATAGATGAACCACGAGGAAAGGCATAGGAGCCATGATAGGTATGCCGAAAAAGAAGTATCGAATGCAGGCCATGATTAGAGGGAAACCTGGAGGGCCAGCACAGGAGTAAAACTGCAGGAGGGTGAGTTGGCAGAGGCATCACTTTGAAAGAGCAGTGCTGGCAGCAGCATCCAACAGGCACACAGCACATATCCAGCACATGGAATTGAATGTAGGACAACATATCAAGAGCCAGAGAGGCTGCAGCATGGTGGGAGAATGCAAGTGTAGGAGGGAAGTGAAGCTAGAATGAGGAACTCTGCAGCCTGGGTGGAGTAGACCCGATAAGAGTGCAGGATACATAGGGCTCCCCAAAAATATAGATAGATTGCAGGCCTCGATAGGAGTGAATCCATGAAGAACGGAATGAAATGGGAATAAGAGGAGGCAGGAATGAACTGGAAAATGAGCTGGTACAAAGGTAGGTGGATAGCTGATGGCACGGGGAACAGTGAGGCTACATCACGGAGGAACTGGAAGTCAGGAACATCAGAGGAGAAGGATGGAGGACAGGCACAGAGGAGCCCAGGTGGTGAGGAAAGACCCCGAAGATAGCAATCGGCAGATCGAAGATGCCCCCAAGAAGCACAGAGATGCTGCCAAATAGTGTCACACATCCACTGGCAGAGAACAGCAACTCCACGGCACACATGGCCATGCAGAAGGAATGCAAAAAGGCCAGGTGTCCGGGCGGGAGGCGGGCATGGTAGGATGCAATACAACAACCACAGACTACAGAGCAAATGAAGGAGAACAGTGGAGGCATGAAATAAGAATGCTGCCACAGCTGCAAAACAATCCAGGCCTCGGAATGAAATTATAGGGCAGCAGGCAGTAGAGAGCATACCTCTCAACTGCTATGAATCCCGCACAGCACTAGGATTATCACACTCAGATTCACTGTTTGTCCCTCACAAGTGTACCGATGTTCCACATAATGGTAGAGCTATAGCTGGGCACACAAATTATTAAATCAGTAAACCAAGCTGAAAGAAAACAGTCCTTAGCAGATACTAAATGGGGTCTACCATGTGGAGACAGAAAATTGTTTAAAATAAGAAAGTGATCCACATACTGACCATTTGCTATGAAGTAAGAAGCCCAGTGCTATGATTTTGCAGTGCTGATAGGTTGAGAGATATGGTGGAGAGGGTCCCAGCAGAGAAAGGGGACAAAAAGTCCCCAAATGAATGAACAGGGGAGAGGTGCAGTACATGAAGTGAGAAATATACTGTATGAAAAGAAAACTCGTGGACCTGACTCCCAGAACAATGGATCATCGAAAAGCTCTGTCCATATGCCATTGTGATGGTGCATAACAGGAGAGAGGATAGCTACAGGTTGTTTCCCTGAGTCCAAGAACAGGGAAGGATGGGAAGACCAGAGCAAGGAACATGCCAGGGCAATGCAGGAGCAAGGAGGAACAGGGGGCACAGCAGGAAGAACGAAGCAGGAAGCGAGGTGTGTGACAGGTCATGTAGCATGCCAATGGAGGAGGAAGCAAAGCGGGCACCAACTCAAAGAGCAGGTATGGGGGGGATGAGAGGACAGAGGCGGGAGACAGAGCACCCGGACTATGCGGTGATGCAAGCGGACGAAGGGGGCAATAACTGGGAAAGAGGAGCAAGTTGCTGGTAGAGGCGACCGCAAATGCAGGGGTGAAAGCCAGAAGGAGAATACCAGGGAGAGGAACATGACCAGGCGACGCCTCCAGCCGCAATAAAAAAGAATCCTTGTGAGGCCCAGGATGCTGTGACCTTTTAAGCTTGATGGGGGAGTGACGTTGTTGCTCCACCCATTGAACCTAGGGCATAAAGCCATCCCAATAGTTTTGATGCCCACCACATCATCTGGCAGATAGTTCCATGACTCCACTACCCTTTCTGTAAAATAAAACTTTCTCACTTTCCTCTTGAATCTCCTCATGTCAGTTTCCACACATGGCCCATGTTCTTGATCCATTGCTTTTGCTAAATAGTTCCTCATAGTTTACTTTGTTCATTCCTTTCAGGAACTTGAAAGTCTATATAATATCTCCCCTCTCTCATCTGGTCTTCATTGAGTACATGTTCAGTATCTTGAGTCGATCCTCATAAGAGCTGTCCTGCTTGCCCTGAACCATTTTGGTCACCTTATGTTGCACCGCCTTCAGCCTTTGTCATCTTTCCTTAGGTAAGGACTCCAGAACTGTCACAGTACTCCAAGTGGGGCCTCACCAGTGATCTATAGAGACGTACTGTAGTAATACATCCTTCCTTCTGCTGTCAATGCCCTTTCCTATACATCCCAGCATCCTATTTGCCTTATGGTAGGCCTTGTTTCACTGGTTTGATTGTTTTAGGAAGTCACTGATGATAATCCCTTGGTCTCTTTCCTCAGAGGTCATGTACAGCTTTAACCCCCCCCCCCCAACCAGGACTCTGTCCTTGGGTTCTTGTTCCCTATGTGCATCACCTTGCACTTTTTGGCACTGAATTTCAACTGCCAAATCTTTGACTAGATTTCTAGCTTTTGCAAGTCTTTCTGCATCTCCCTAACTTCCTCCTCGCCATCTACCCCACAACAGAGCTTGATGTCATTTGCAAAGAGACATATCCTGCGTTGAATTGCTTCTCCCATGTCACTAATGAATGTATTGAAAAGGACTGAACCAAGGACCAGTCCTTGTGGCACCCCACTAGTGACCTCCCTCTCTTTTCTGATATGGCTCTGTTAGCCACAACTCTGCAGTTTCCCTTCCAACCAGTTTCTCATCCATCTATGTCTTTCACTGTACCTAGATCCTGTAGCTTTTTCAGCAACCTTCTGAGTCTGAAGCCTTGCTGAAATCAAAGTAGAGTAAATCCACAGCATGGCCCTTATCCACTACCTTCATTACCTAGTCAAAGAATACTATTAGGTTGGTCTAACAAGACCTTCCTGCCACAAACCCATGCTGTTTACTATCCTGGAGTTCATTGCTCTCCAGGAAGTTTACAGGGTCATCTTTGACCAGTGCTTCTATCAATTTATCCATAACAGAGGTAAGACTGACTGGTCTATAGCTACTCCTTTGCTCCTTGCTGTCCTCCCCCCTTATTTATTTATTTATTTATTTATAAAGCAATCAGTTTACAACCTTTGAGCCAAGGGCTCATTTCCAAAGGTACCTCGTCAACAATGGTAGAAAATACAGAATAATACAAATAAAACAGATAACACAGGTAATACAGAAAGAAGGGTACATACAGAGCAGCGCATGAGTATAAACAGACACGCATTAATGGCACATGGTAACAGCAACATTGGTAGTGTGATACAGAGCAAAATATGGTATAATTGACAACAGTAGAATAAAAGGGTTTAGCAGCATAACGGTATGTCATGTGGGTGTGATTACAGCCAAACAGGTCTACTGTGCCAGATTACAAGAGAGCGTCACGGCATGAGGCAGTGCTTGAGTACAGGTAACTTCGATAGAGCAGTACACCGGTGACATGATATCAGATTACACTAAGTGGGGCCTGGGACAGGAGTAGTACAGAAGCAGGGGTAACCGATATAGGGCTGGGTAGCAAATAAGATAAGTATAAGCAGCATAGGAGTGCAACGTGATTCATTCAAGTCAGTTGTGATACAGTCAGTAGAGGGAATCATGGGAGTAGAGAAGTTGATAGGAATAAGGAAGCGAGGGGATGGAGCTGCCCAGAGGGCATTGTCAGAGAAGAGGGGGATTTGAGCATCCGTTAGGCACAGGAGCAGCAGCCCTTGCTGAATAGCTCACTTTTGAGGGCATTTTTGAAAGTGGAGATGGTGGGGGTATCAGTGATGGCCCGAGGAAGAGTGTACCAAGCGGGGGCTCTATGGCAGAAAGATCTCTGTCCAAGTGAAGTCCTAGCACGAGGAACCAGGAAGGTGGCTTTGCTGGAGGTCCGGGTGCTGACAAGGGGCTGTGCTGGGAGGAGGGCGGAAGTCAGCCCGGGGGGAGAAAGTCCTAGTAAGGTTTTTTTTGAAATGAGGCACATTTGGTATAACAGGCATTCGTCGAGGTCAAGCATTACTGCAAGGTCATAGAGTTGGCAGGTATGAGTGAGCTTAGGGGCCCCAGTGATTAGCCTGCAAGCCTTATTTAGGAGGAGGTGGATTTTGTTGAGGGCCGTCATGTTGGCAGCCCCATAGATAGGTAGCCCATAGTCCACCAGGGAGAGTATGGAGGATGTAACCGCCAGCCGGAGTGTGTCGGGGGGGAGACAGTTTTTGTGGCGGTACAGGATACCAAGTCGGATATTGGTAACAGAAGCGAGTGCATCGATGTGGGTATGGTAGGAGAGGGCTGAGTCAAATAGGATCCCTAAGTACTTATAGGATTGGACTTGTTCCAGTTGTAGTTTAGAGCCGGAAAGGATACGGAGAGGGTGTGATGATTTATTTTGAGGATGGGTGAAGAGCATGGTTTTAGATTTTTTAAGATTTATGACCATCTATGCTCTTTAAGCCAAGCTTCAAGCGCCGTCATAGGCCCTTTGTGCAGGAAACCTGGAGGGAGGCGGGGTTACGGTCAGTGGCAAAGAGGATGGTATCGCTCTGCGACAGCAGAATATTCCCAGGGCACACTGGGCGGGTGTTAAGGTAAAGCGAGAAGAGAAGGGGCCCCATGGATGGAGCCCTGTGGAACCCCTGAGTGGATTGAGCGTGGTCAGAAAGAGTCCCAGAATTTTGACTCATTGGGGCGGGTGGACAGGTAGCTGGAGCACCAAGCCAGTGGTCAGAGGCAAACCCAGCGTGACAGAGGGCTCCCAGAAGTAGGGGTGGAGACCGTGTCAAAAGGCCTTTGATAGGTCAAGGAACACAGCCCCGCCAGGACCAGTATCAATGAGGAGTGAAGGAAAGAAGCAATTCAATAAGAGCAGTGCTAGTACTGTGTCTCTGCGCGGAAGCCGTGCTGTTCGGGCAAGGATGTTGTATTTGGTCAGGTATTCAGATATTTGTGCGGCAACTAGTTTTTCCAGTGCCTTGGAAAGGGGAGGGAGAATGGAGATCGGTCGATAGTTCCCAGCTAAGGATCTGTCACCCCTTTTATGGATTGGAGTGACCGTTGCAGTTTTCCACGAGGAGGGGAATTGTCCCAGGCAGAGTGATTTGTTAAGAAGGCAGGTGAGTGGGGTGAGGACTTGATCCAGGACTAACCGGAGAATTTTGTGATCCAGGGAGATGTCACTGGAACTGTTGCCTTTAGTGCATGGGTCAGGGTGCAGTCTGGCTTCCTGGGTAGTAACCCTATGAAGGTGGAAGCAAGGGCGATGGAGGGCAGGGGTAGGATGGGGGGTGGCTGATCAAAGAAGTTACTGGGGAGGATGGGGCTAAGGTCTGTAAAGGCGGTGTTGAGGAGGTTTGCAATGTCGGCGGGGTCTGTGATGGTGGTGTTGTTGGTGGTAATCTGGGAAGGGGGCGGGCGTTCCCATTCAGTTGTTTGACCTTATCCCAGAAGGTACAGGCGCTCCCCCAGGAGGCAGTGAGGGAGGCCTGATAGTGGTTGGCTTTGACTTTCCTGATTGCCCATGTACACTTATTCCGCGCAGCATTGTAGGCCAGTCTGTCAGCTGGGCGCCTAGTTTCAATGGCACGGTACCAAAGGTTGTCCCTGTGCCTGAGCAACATAGAGAGTGCAGGGGTAATCCAGGGCAGGTTAGGTCTTTTGGAGCGGACGGCAGAGAGGGGAGCAAAGAGATCGCAGGCTTTATTAAAGGTGGAGGTAAAAGACAAGAGCGTATCTATATCGGGTGCATGGAGAATCAGGGACCAGTCTTGCAGTTCAAGGTATTGTTTTAGGTTTTTTAGGCCATAAGGTCTGAAACGCCGACGGGGAAAGCCCTGAGCAGTAGGTCGGGGTAGGGTGGCCAACCAGCGGAAGAGCATAGTGGAGTGGTCACTGAGTGAGTCTGGGAGGACTTGGATGTCCAGGATTTTAGGGGGGAATTTTGTGATGATGACATCAAGGAGGGTGCTAGTACCTCTCTTGGGGTTCACACGTGTGGGTTGGGAGACCAGTTGGGTTAGATCCAGAGGTGTGAAGGAGTCCTGAGTGGGGGAGGATGAGGGACAAAGCCAGTTCACATTGAGGTCCCCAACTATGATTTTGTCAGCATTGTGGGGAAGGGTGGCAAGGTAGTCAGTGAGGGATAATAGCGCTGGGTTTTTGAGCTTGGGCGGTATGTAGGCAGTGGTGAGGTAAAAGGGGGATCTGGTGGGGTCCGGGGTAAGCTTAATGGTGAGGGCTTGGGCCCCATTTACAAGGACCGGTGCAGTTTAGTTATTTAGTTTTTGATTACAGGGTAAGTGCTCTAGACAAAGAAACTGTCTATTTGCAGTCACGACCTGGGAGAGTTACAGACATAGGTAAAAGCACATCACATCACAATGGTTACTACTACACAATGCAAACTTGGGTCAAACATATTACAATATAGATAGGCACGGTGATACCTACTGTACAGGAGAAATTAGTCATTATGCTAAGCTATCCATAGATACAGGGAAATACACGATACAGTTTCAAGGAGATAGACTATATGGTATAAATGGAGAAACTATTCCAGACAGTCTTGCGGTGGGAGACCTCACAGCCTGTTCTTGCCTGCTACTTAAAAGTGGGTAAGAGTGAAAGTGCCTGAATATGTGCTGAAGGGACATGCAAAGGAAGCCTAACTAGGTGTTCTCCCCAGGAGTTAGGTCACAAGTGTATCTGCCAGAGGCCAGGAGGTAGGCACAGAGCTCAAAGATCAGGTGCATAGTGGAGTGCCTCACAGTTGAAGGCAGGGAGTTCCACAACTTTGGGGCGGACACTGCAAATGTCTGCTCACCCATCTTAGTGGTGCATTTGGGTGTATTAAGGAGTGACTTTTTGGTACATCTCAGCAGTTAAGGCTGATGGCCACGGTTCATGAAACATGCAAGGGACATTGGTGTTCCAGTTCTGATGATACTGTCAATTGTGCATCCTAAGATATAGACTTGGTAAGAGGCAGAAGAGAGCCAGCCCAGACAGGAGTAAAGTACACAATGGTGGGTGTGCCTAGGTACTGATAGTGCAAAGTGACAGATACTTTTATAACAGGTGTCCCACTTCTGCAATAGCCCTTGTTCGCATCTTTATAGGAAGTGATTCCATAAGTTAAGCTGGGTCACAGTACCCCCTGCACGAGCACTCATTTTGCCTTAGAGTTTAAGGATGCTCTGACTTTGTAGGCCAGCCTAGTTAGTGATATGGAGGCTGAAATCCAATGAAGGGTCAAGGGTTATACCCAGGTATCTGAATGAGTCCATCGAGTACGGGAGCAAGCCATCTAAGCCATGTATGGCCAGTGTTGCAGAGCTGGCTTTGACCCTTGGTACTGATCCTAACAGCATGGAGCAGGACTACGTCTGCTACTCTCCAGTCTTTTGGAACTATCCTGTCTAAACTGAGCTATTCAAAAGCCCCACCAGGAGTTCAGTTAGCTCCATTGCCAGTTCCTTGAGCACCCTCAGATGCAGCACATCTGGCCCCAGGGCCTTATCTATCTTTAGGGCTGCTAGCTCTTTCCAAACCCTTTCATTGGTAAAAATTTGCTACTTCATCTCAGGGATCCCCTTACAACTGCCTTAATGTTTCTCTCTGGCAGAAGCCCTCTGTCACCCCAAGTGATACAAAGCAAAAGTAGTCTCTAAGAATGCCTGCTTTCTGCCTGTCCCCCTCAATTACCCTACCTACCTTTGTTAGCCTCCCCTTCTTCCTTTGTTCCCCTAATATATCTAAAGAACTGTTTTCCCCACCCTTGAACCCCTCAGTAATACATAGTTCTGTGTCTGCGTTTGCTTCTCTGACCGCCATTTTGATTTCCCTTGTTCTCATATGGTACTCTCCCCATTCCTCCTTCCCTTGTTTTTCCTTGTACCTGGTGAAGACCTTTTTAGTGTCTCTCACTGCTTCCCTGACCTTTCCAGAGAACCATATTGGTCTCCTGTATGTTTTTCTTTTGATCACCGTTCTTATGCAAGACTTTGTTGCCTCAAGAATGGTCTCCTGCTTGCCCTCCATCTTTCTTCCACGTACCTGATGTTGTCCAGTCTGACTAACTGGTCCCAGACCAGCCCCCTCTTCCAGTTGAAGTCTGCCCTTCTGAAATCTAGGACTTAGAAACATACAAACTTAGACATTAATGGCAGACAAGGACCGTTTGGTCCATCCAGTCAACACATTCCTCCCTACCTAAACTATTCTGTTTGGTCCATCCATTCAGCCCTTTCCTCCCTGCCTAAACTATTATTATCACAGATGATACTCGATCTACAGCTTTTTCTCCCTACCTCTTCCTTCCTTCCCACTATGATTCCCTTGTGTTTATCCAATGCATTCTTGAACACCACCAGTGTTTTCACTCCCACCACTGCTACCCGAAGGCTGTTCCTTCAACTTTGATGAGGGATTACTTTTCCCAAGGGCCATGTCAAATGGTATAGTTATTGTCACTAGACCCTAATTGCCCCTCTACCCTCACTTCTTCTACCACTTTTTTTATTTTATTTTAAACCAGCTCCACAGAATTTACTTGAATTGTATATTAAAGCAGTTGAATACAAGACCTTTGTCGTTAACTTTGTTATTAGCACTTCATTTTAATTATAAGAAGTTGCACTATTTGCACTGACACATTTGAGTTTGTGAGTGTTTGTCTCTTTAATTGTATGAAATTAATTCAGGAGCACAGGAGGGGGCTCTGGACATGCTGGCCACGAAGGCCCTCAGAGCAGATGTCTCATGTCTCACAATGCACTCGATTAGGTGTGTATCTGATGACAATCACCTCCCTCTCATGTCTTATTGCTTACGTAATAAACATGAAAAGCTTCTAATAAGTTGTTAGAAATATAAAACTGCACAAAGCCCACCACAAAAAATCTCCAGTTTGCCCAAAATATGGGCACATTTCTACATATGGTACTTAACTGCTGAAGGCTACTTCCTTTTTGGGCTAATGTCCACAAACTCTTATCCAGATTGCTGGGTAGTATACCCACTAAGTCACCTTAGAGTTGCTGCTGGGGGCTGATCCACCTAGACAATTGCTTCGGAGGTAGCTGCACCTTTGGTTTATTGCATTTACAACTACTAGAAAGCCAATTTCCCAGTGCTGACTGGCACCTGATCCACCCACAGTGAAAGACTAGGTTTGCTGGCAAAGGCACCTAGCTTCACCTGAGCTCTTTCCTTCTAGGTTGCTTGGAAGGACAGAGCAAAGAACCTTACCAGTGCATGGGAAAGGATTAAGGCTTCTTTTGGCTAGATGGATTTACTGTGTGTTATTATTTTCTTTTGTACTCACAGGGAGTGTTACTGTTTGTTGCTAACATTTTATTGCTTTGTTTTTCTCTGATTCAAATTGTTGCTGCTGGGTATACCTCATGTTATATTATTACAGGGTATGCCTACAGGTGTGTGCTTACAGATTACTGCTGTAATCTTCTGATTCAAATTGTCTTTTGCAAGTTATATCTTCTGTTACGGCTTTATTTTTCTCTGTAACAAAGTATTTCTTACAGGGTATATCTTCGTGAAATTATTACAGGTGGTGCTTTACAGGTTTTACAGTTTTATCTATCATTAGGATAAGCTTTCAGGGCTACTGCATTTGTTGATGGCTGATTGTTTCTGCTCTTACCTCCTTGTTTCCTTCATCTTTGGTTCTTCTTTTTCGGCAGGGGAAGGCCCCAGCCACCCACCCCCATCCCCAACCACCCCACACTACACTCATTTTATAGGGTAGCATAGTCGTGACATTTCCTGTAGCAAATCAGGAAGGGGAAGATCAGAGGGGTATCCACACAGTGACTTCATTTACAGGGGCACAAGTAATTTAACTTTTTATAACAAGTTATACTAAAACAAACAAACAAAACACAAAATCAAACTTTTGCTTTCATTTTCCTCCTTCTAATTATTCTAGCCAGGTTATAAATCCAGCAACTTATCTGGAATAGATATTATTAACTGCAGGTACTGCGGGACACTTTTCAAAAGGGCAGTTATATCGGATTTAGGACACTGTCCTTCATGCTGGGCTAGTGGAAATCTAAGAGCTCAGCTCCAGGCAGCATGGGTAGAGATTGCGCGCCTCAAATCGCTTATTCAGGAGGAAATATAAGAACTGCCCGCCATTTCCCCAACATCCAACAGAAGCACCTCGACTGCTGAGGGTAGTTGGTCCAGGAGGTTGGCAGGTGGTTAGGAGGGGCAAATCAGATGCCCCATCACTCAGTGCTCTCCAACATATCACCTCCACTAACTGTATAAAAAACACAAACAGGTATCTGCCTCTATCTCCAAAATTAAACAAAGGGGCATAGGACACTGCAGAGCAGGACACTGCAGCACAGGAGCTAGCACAACAAAACTCACCCAAAACAGGAACCAAAACAAAAAAGTCAAAAAGAAATCCAAAACACTTCTGATCATAGGATACTCCATGATTCGAGGAGTTGATACTTATCTCCAGCCAGGGGTAATAGTCAGATGTCTCCCAGGTACATCAGCGTGGAGAGACACTGACTGCATTGCTGAAACTGTACAGGAAGTAGGAGAAAACATAGATGTCCTGGTACACATAGGAACTAACGATCTCGCCAGCTGGTCAGTTGTGGAGACCAAGGAACACCTGGCCAGGCTGGGTGACAAACTCTCATCCATTTTGTCTGGCATCTCCTTCTCTGACATCCTGCCAGTCTGGGAGAGGGGGGAAGATGGACAGAAGTTCAGAGAGGGGGAGAAGGGGGCGAGAAACATGTGGCTCAAGGGCTGGTGCCAGGAAAAAGGATACAAATTTGTAGGTAACTGGAAACAGTTTTGGTAGCGAAAGTTCTTTATATTTGATGTACTGTATCTGACTAAGGAGTAAGTCAGTGCATTGGGGCAGAAGTTTGACATCTTTGCAGAATATTTAAACTAGCAAATGGGGAGAGGAGTACAGCACCCGATACGTCAAATGGGAAGAACACCCCTCCCCCCACAGCTAGTGATCAAACAGGAGTTCAGCATGTTTGCAGTTCATTTGCATCACCAGGTAAGAAAAAAGTCCAGCTCCCCATACGAGGCACAGGGGAAATGCCAGACCTCGCCCAACAAATAACACACCGAAATCTGGCCAATGGAAAATCACGTATACAAATGCTCACAGTCTGGGAATCAAGTTCCCAGACCTGCAGACAATAATGACAGAGGCTAAACTGGACATAGTAGCCATTAATGAGACATGGTTCACTAGTAACTGCACTTGGGAGACTTCAGTACCCGGCTATGAACTGCTCAGAAGAGACCAAGGTACAAAGGGGGGAGGCCTTTATGTCAATGAAAATATCAAAGTCACAGGAATTCAGAATACACATAAGGAGCCAGAAGTACTGTGGGTCATCTGGAAACAGGAAATGGGACAGCCATACAAACTGGGTTGTCTACAGGCCTCCAGACCAGGGGGAGGACATAGACACATTACTGTTAGAAGATATACAAAACATGACAGCTAATGGGGAGGTTCTGATAATGGAAGGATTCAACATGCCAGACACAGATTGGTCAATACCAGCAGGAACATTTTTCATTTTTTCATTTTTTTATTTTTATTTTTTTATACTTGTAAGCAAGATGAGCAAATTACCCGTTTTCACAAGCAACAAGTTTAACATAAGAAACACACATTATTTAAGTAAAAAACACTACAGAATACATATAAATAACATATATTTACAATCACATATAACATTCAGACCAAATACATAATTAGTGAAAACAATTGCACTCTGATTTGATATCAAGCCACAACTGGCAGAACTAGACACATAATGGATTTTCTGCGGGGGGCTCAAACAACTGGTAAAACAACCCACAAGAGACAGGGCTATCCTAGATCTAGTACTGACTAACAGGGAAAGGATCACAGATCTCCGGGTAGGTCTCCTGGGGGCCAGTGAACATCACATGGTATGGTTCAATTTGGCCACTAGAACTAAATCATCCCATTCCGAGGCAAAAATATGGGACTTCAGAGGAGCTGACTTTGATAAGATGGCCAACAGAGTTAAGCTAGCCCTGGCAAGAAGAAATACAGGTGAGGGGGTACAGGCAAAGTGGACAAGCATTAAGGATGCAATACTTGAAGCAACATCCCATTGTGTTAGAGGAAAAAAAGAAGTGCAAAAGAAGAATGAAACCACTTTGGTTCTCAAAAACAGTAACAGAAAAGGTCAGAGCCAAAAGGCTGGCCTTCAGGAAATATAAGGGAATGCAGCGGGATAAAGATAGGGAGGCATACCAAACTTCCCTAAGAGAAAGGAGAAAAGGAAGTAAGGCAAGCAAAGGACCAAACCGAGGAAACACTAGTACAAACAGTAAAAGAAGGTGACAAGGCTTTCAATAGATACATTAGTGAAAGGAGAAAGTCCAGAAGGGGTATTGCTAAGATCAAAGGGGATAAGGGTGTGTGTGAGGAGGATGAGGACCATGTAAAAGCATCTATCCTAAATAGATACTTCTGCTCAGTATTTACTGAAGAGAAGGTAGGGCAGGGCCCACAGCTCAGCACCATGGACATGAGGTGGGGGGGGAGATGTGCACTAGTCCCTTCACAAAAGAAAGGGTACTGCAAGAGCTCGATAAGCTCCGGGTGGACAAGGCAATGGGACCTGATGGCATACATCCCAGGGTACTAAAGGAGCTAAGGGTGGAACTAGCAGACCCATTTTCAGAACTGTTTAGTGAATCTCTGAGCACTGGAGAGGTCCCAGAAGACTGGAGAAGGGCTCATGTGATCCTGCTCCACAACAGTGGTAGTAGAGAGGAGGCAGGGGACTACAGATCAATCAGTCTCACCCCAGTAGTGGGCAAGATTATGGAGGCATTCCTTAAGGAAAGGATAGTGCAACACCTGGAATCCATAGGAGCACAGGATCCAAGACAACATGGGTTTACAACAGGAAGGTCCTGTCAAACAAATCTAGTAGATTTCTTTGACTGGATAATCAGAATGGTGGACCAAGGGGGAGCAGTTGATGTCACCTACCTTGACTTCAGCAAAGCTTTCGATACTGTTCCACATAGAAGATTGATTAATAAGCTGGGTTGGGTCGGTGGGTCAGAAGTTGGTCAACTGGGAGGCAAACTGGTTAACGGACAGAAAACAGAGAGTGGTGGTAAATGGCATACAGTTAGAAGAGATGCAAGTCACAAAGTGGGGTACCTCAGGGATCAGTCCTGGGGCCAGTCCTCTTCAATATCTTCATCAATGACATTGCAGATGGACTGGAGGGTAAGGTTTGTCTGTTTGCAGATAACACCAAGATCTGCAACAGAGTAGATGATCCAGATGGAGTGGGCCAAATGAGAAGAGATCTGGATAAACTGGCAAAATGGTCAGAAGAGTGGCAACTGGGGTTTAACGCAAAGAAGCGCAAGATCATGCACTAGGGAAGAGAAACCCTGAAGCCACCGATAGGTTGGGAGGGGAGTTGCTGGCATTCAAAAGGGAAGAAAGAGACTTGGGCATCATCATCACGGATGACCTGAAAGCATCCAAGCAGACCACCAAAGCAGTAGGTAAGGCTAGGGGGATGTTGGGGTGTATCAGCACGGGTATCACAAGTCGGAGACAGAGGTAATAATCCCTCTGTACAAGACACTGGTTAGGCCCCATCTGGAGTACTACATGCAGTACTGGAGGCCACACCTTCACAAGGACATTATGGACATTAACCAAATTGAGGCAGTCTAGAGAAGGGCAACCAAAATGGTGTAGGGACTGCATCAGAAAACATATGAGGACAGACTAATGGAGCTCAACATGTATACCCTAGAGCAAAGGAGGGAGAGAGGTGATATGATTGAAACATTCAAACACCTTAAGGGCATTAAAAATATGAAAGAGTCTAACATGTTTCAATATAAGAAAAATAGCAGGACAAGAGGAGACAGAATGAGGTTAGAGGGAGGCCGATTAAGGGGTAATGTGAGGAAGTTCTTTTTCACAGAAAGGGTGGTGGATGCATGGAACAGCCTACCTCAGGAAGTGGTGGATATGAATAGAGTACAGGGCTTCAAACAGGAATGGGATAGTCATAAGGGAGCAATACAGATGAGTATGAATAGATAGGCCATTGACAGAGCAAAGGCCGATGGCACATTCATAAGGTAGAAAAAGAAATGGGCAGACTGCATGGGCCTTGTGGTCCTTATCTGCCATCAACTTTTATGTTTCTATGATTCTATGTAACTTTGAGCCTACAATTTTTATACATATTTTTTTATTTTATTTATTTAGAGATTTGGAAGCAACCTTTGAGCATATGCTCTTTTACAAAGGTTCCACGTCATAAAACATAACAGTCTAATACAAGCACAAATCAGTTACATAGCAATGCTGGAATACCTTAGAAGACACAAGAGCTAAACAGCTGATTATCTTCAAGTGACAGACAGAGCAGAAGACTGGGCAGGTTCAAGGAGACTCCACCTATCTGCTGGGCTCAAGAGGGTGTCAGAGGAGGCAAGAGCAGAGTAGAATTCAGGAATAGCCCCTCATGGTATGGTAGTGTGAGGTTAGGGGAAGGTGAGGAGCCACCTCGAGCTAAGAGGCCTTGTCTGGCACTGGGTTAGGCAGGGGTAGGAGCTAGGGGGACAGGACGTGCTGTAGGAGGAGCTAGTGGGCCACAAGTACTGGCAGGAATAATGGAGAAGAGGGAGATAGCAGAGGGGAAGGGGAGAAGGGGGAGGAGGGGGGGACATAGGGATGGGAGGCTGGTCAGGGGGGTATGACACAGACCTGATCTGGTAGAGGGAAGACCCGGATGGCAATTTCAGTGGCCAGGTGGAGAAGCAGCATTAGGCATTTATGGAACAATCACAGGCAGTGCTGGAGGCAAGGTAGTTGCTTTAGTTTGTATTTGAAGTTAGAGACACTAGGGGAGCTGAGAGCAGTTTTAGGAATCTCACTGAGCCAGAGAGGGGCTCTATATGAGAAGGCACATTGGCCAGGTGCAGTTCTCCAAAAAGGAACTGAAAGTGCACCCGGCTTTCTGCCTCTGGTGCCATATACCGAGCCGACACCAGGGAGGATATCGAATATGCATGGTAGTGCCTTTCCCAGAAGAGCCTTTCTGCCAAGGAGGCAGGTTTAGAACTTAATTCTGCATCCCAGTGATAGCCAGTTGGTCTGCTCATAGAGTGAGCAGGTGTGAATCAGGCGGTCTTCGGAGAAGATGAGTCTACACACCTTGTTTAGGGCTATTTTTACCCTTATTAGTGCTGTGTCAGTGGCTGCTTCATAGACTAACAGACCGTACTTGATGGTTGATAGTATGGAGCTAGAAACTGCAAGGTGGAGGGCATCAGGTGTGAAGTAATTCCTGTGTCTGTAGAGTACTCCCAACTTGGAGTTGACTGCCTTAACCACCTGATCTTTGTGTTGAATGAAAGAGAAGTTGTCATCAAGGGTGATCCTCAGGTACCTGAATGAGTGCACTTGCTCCAGTGGTGCATGAAAATTGTTTGAGATGGAGAGGGTGAGGAACTGTTTTTGAGCTGTGGTCTGAAGAGGAGCATTGTCTTGTTTTTTTTTTTTATAACTATGCAAAAGCTTGTGTTTGCTGAACCAACCCGTGAGCAGATGGAAGGATGTCTGCAGTTCAGATTGAAGAGCTTCAATTCACTGGTTGTTGTTGAGAATGACTGCAACCTCAATGTAAAGGATAATTTTGGCATCACAGGGCTTTGGAAGATCATTTGGAAAAATGCTGAAAAGCAAGGGTCTCAGGATCAACCCTTGGGGGACTCTCAATGTGATGCCTTTGGATCCCTGCACAGTTTGACCAACTTTAACTTGCTGAGACCGGCAAGTCAGGTAATCCTGGAACCATTGTGCAGCATCGGCAGCCACCCCCAGATTCTGCAGCTGTGCCAGGCGGAGGGTGTGGTTAACAGTGTCAAAGACCTTTGTTAAATCAATAAACACAGACACGACCAATTTACCTTCATCCATAGCTTTGTATATGTATTCTGTTTATTCCAACAGAGCAGTGGTAGTACTATGGTTCTGCCTGAAACCATGTTGATTGGTGCACAGCAGTTGATATTTATTGAGGCATTCAATGAGTTGATCCACTACAATATTTTCCAGTGCCTTTGATAGAGGGGAGAGGATAGCAATACAGGACCTGTCCCTCCCTCTTGTGGATGGGGGTCACCAGTGATTGTTTCCAGACTTCAGAGAATTTCGCTAGGGTGAGATACTTGTTGAATAGCTTGGTTATGGGAACAATGAGTACATCTAGTGTGAGGAAAAACACTTTCATGTCCACTACATGACTCTCCATTCTGTTTTTTTCAAGGACTTTTTATGGACACCATAGCCTCCTTGACTGTCATCCTCCTGAAGTAGAAATTCAGGAGGGTGCTAGTGGATGTGTTGGAGCACCAGTGTGCATCTATAGGGTGTAGGTAGGCAGTAGGCAGGACTGTACTGAGATCTGTGAAGGTAGAATTCAAGGACTCCACTATTATGAGTGGGTCCGATGAGGGAGAGCCATTGATAAGGAGTCATTGAGGGTGTATCTTTTCATCCTTTCTGGGTAGATTTTTGATACTCTCCCAGAACCTCTTGCCATCTCCCCAGCTTCTATTCAGCTGTTCCTTGTGATAGTTTGCTTTGAGCTGCCTGATGAGCTTTGTGCAATGGTTTCTGGAAGCTCTGTAGGACTGGTAGTCATGCTTGTTTCTAGTGGAGCTGGCCTTTGACCGAAGGTTGTCCCTTTCACGCAACAGGGCAACGAGCTCCCCAGTGATCCAGCCATTGTTGATTCCATGGACTTTCCTCCTTTTTACTACAAAGGTATCGCCGACCTGGTTGAACCCATCGATGAAGAACTTCAGTGCAATGTCCAAGTCTGGCATCGCATCGATGAGTGACCAGTCAAAGAGAGAGAGAGAGGGCAGCTTTGAGAGACCCCAGCTGACCTTTTCTTAGGACCCTGCTCTCGGTTGTGAAGGGGGGTTGTTTTTTGAATTTGTTGGACCACTTGAGGGTGATAGGGGAGTGGTCACTCAGGGTGTCAGGCAGCACAGTGACCTCAGATATCCGGAAGGTGGAGTTGGAGAGGATCCAGTCTATGAGGGTGTTATTGCCTGTTTTGTAGTTCATCCTTGTAGGTTCATTGTCTACCTGTGAAAGGTATGAGTTGCCCACGGCATCCTTCTGGGGATCCATTCTTTGCTGTCCCAGTTTATGTCAAAGTCACAAGTGGTGATGAGTTCACAATCCTTGTTTAGAGAGGCCACTGCCTCCAGGATCTTTGGGAGGCCGACACAGGCTTTCTTTGGGGGTAGGTAGACCGAGGCAATGTCTAGGGTCTTGCCATGCTGACCAACCTGAACTTTCATGGCTAGGAGTTCATGGTCATTGGCCACCTCGGTTATGGGGAGGACAGCACAGTGGAGAGAGTCCCTGATACAGATAAGACAGTCACCTCCTTTCTTGCCTCTCCTATCAAGCTGGAAGGTTTGGTAGCCCAGCAGTGTGATCTCATTACTTTCTGTCTTGTTTGTTAACCAAGTCTCAGCTAGGAAGGCAATGTCGGGGTTGTGAAGGGCCATCCAGGCCTGGAATTGCTCAAAGTTGGAAAGAAGGCTGCATATATTCATGGCAGCTATTTGAAGGCAATTACTTTTACACCCTCTGGGCCCGGTGGGCATTGGAGGGCCATGATTCAGATGCACAGTCCCTGACAAGAGGAGTAGCATTAAGATCACTTTCTGAGTTAAAAAGGTTGGGGTAAATGTGGTCTGAACCTTGTGGAATCTGACTTTGCCAGACAAGGGCAACTTGATCTTCAGAGAGGTATTTGTGGGGCTAGCTGTGCAATTGTGCCCCAGCTGGGGGCAGTAGCATGGGCCAAAAGGTTTGTCGGTGGTGTGCAGTTCATCAGGTAGGTCCCCAGGGGAGAGGTAACACCAGATACCTTCAACAAGGCTCCAGAGCCAGGGCAGAGGCTGAGATGCGAGAATGGAGTGGGAGGTCTTTGGGGACCTCTGGGTCCTGTTGCTATAAGGATATGTGCAAGTACGTGGAGTAAGGGATGGCACATTTTTTATTTTCTTTTACCACAGTCAGTGTGTGTAATGCAGGTGGTGGAGACCCAACCAATTGGTAGGTTTGGGGAAGGGTTGGCCCCTTTGGGCAGCCCCCAAGCAGCAGGAGTAGGTCATTATGTTGGGTGTGGTAGGGTGCACAAGTTATTGTTGGTAGTTGCTGGCTAGGATTAATGGTAGTTTGTGGTACCTTTAAGGATAGTGGCAACAGGGAGGATTCAATGGGAGACTGCTGTTAGAGATAGAGGAGAAGTTAATGAGGATTTAATAGAGGTTGGGGCCGGGGGGGCGGTCGGGGCAGAGGTGGGCAGGCTGGACAAATTACCCAGTCTATGAGTGGTAGCCATGCCAGGGACTCAGCAAACAGAGCAGAGCTTCAGTCCAGAGAAGGTTTGCAGCAGTAGTCAATGGGGAGCTCTGGCTAAACAGTCCTGGCTAATCAGAGTCCCTGGCAGCTGATTCGAAGGGGATGGGGCAAGTGCGAGTGGAGAGCCATACCTGTTGGTTTTCTTGCTGTTCTGGTGGTAGGGAGAGCGGCTGTAGGAATGCGCCACTTCTTGGTGACACCAGAGGCTCCAGGAGCACTCAATCAGGGTCTGCCTCCTAAGGGGAGAGGGGAGAAGAAAATAAGTTAAATAAGGGCAAAGCGGTGGGCAGGGAAGAGAGACGAGTAGCCAGAAGCAGTTAAGTTAGGCAATAGAGGTGTGAGAAATTAATTGTCGAGAGGTGCTGTGAGGGGCACAGAGAAATACATGGGGGGGGGTGGAGGTATGAGCAGAAAGGAGACAGGAGGGCAGAGGAAGGGAAAGAACAGAGTAAGCTGCTATTAACTGGGAATTTTTCTGAAAAGGGCTATTTGCACTACTCAGGCTGGTCAGAGTTAGCTGACAGTTTCAGCATGGTAAAAAAAAACAACAGTTCAGGCAGTGAGTGAAGGAATAACTTAAAATGTAACAGTCTTGTGCTGAGTTCAGTATCTTGTCTGACAGAAATTAGCTAGCTAAAACAGTAATCGGCCTTGTCTAAACTGATACAAAAATGAGATGCAGTCAACAGGCATGACAGGAAAAGAAAAAACAAAACATTTCACAAATAAGGGCAAATTACTCAGTCTATGAGTAGTAGTCATGCTGGGGACTCAGCGAGGAGAGCAGAACTTTAGTCCAGAGAGGGCGTGCAGTAGTAGCCAATGGGGAGCTCCAGCTAAACAGTCCTGGCCAATCAGAGGCCCTGGAGGCTGATTCAAAGAGAACTGGGCAAGAGTGGGTGGAAAGCCATATATGTTGGTTTTCTTGTGGTCCTGGTGGTGGGGAGAGTGGCTGTAGGAAGGCACTGCTTCTCGGTGATGGCAGAGTCTCCTGTGTTAACAGATTGAGAGGACCCAGCAGAGGGCCAATGAAAAGATGATATGTTTAGGAATTTAGGAGTCTTTGGGCCCCCTGATAAATGCAGTAGAACATGATATCTCTCACTTATAGAGAAAGTGCTCAGGCCTGACTCTGATACCCTTTTAGGGTGGCTCTCTAGCCCCAGGGAACCTCTGGCACCCCATGCTCTCCCATTGCCCCTTCAGTACAAGTGGAAGCTCATGTTTCAGAGCCTGAGTGCAGGTTCTGCTCTGATATCTTTCCTTAAAGAATTCTATGCCATTGGTTACGTATGCCAACTGGACAATGGCTCTGGGATGGCGAAATCCCTCACAGCAACAATCTTGATAGGTTTCAAGATTGTCACTGTGAGCCACCCAAGGGTAAAATTTTGCCCTTTCACTGTCTTCCATCCCCCTTTGAAACAAATCCGACTTAAAGTTAGTTATCAAAAGAATGGGGGTGCAGGGGGCACAGACCCCCCTGGATGAGGGGGTTCAGGGGTCACAGCCCCCTGACAGAAAACACACAATGTCTGACAGGCAAAATTTCACCTGTCAACATTGGGGATCTCGACATGCCAAACTTCGACAGCACTGTTGTCATTTAGGCATGGTAGAACCCCATTGGTTAATGTTCTTCGGCACAGTATCCCGTGATTGGGCAACTCAAAAACAGCAAGCCCAAAATAGGCAAACACAAAACAGCACGACTACAAATGGTGAAGGGTACAAGCAAGCGATCGTCAAAATGGTGACCTACAGCTTTTCCCCCTCCCTGAGCTGCTTCCCCCTTGGAGCTGGTTCCTTTAGTAGGGGAGATGCGGAAGGAAAACACCTCCCCAAAGGGGGGTGCTGGGGTGAAGCCCCCCCCCCCACAGAAAAGCCCCTTTACATTTTTGTTACCATTTTGGTGATCGCTGAATTGTACTCATCACAATTTGTGGCTGCACTGTTTTGTGTTTGCCTATTTTGGTCTTTCTCTTTTTGAGTTGCCCAAATCACTTAAAACTCTTGAGCATGTTATATGCGATGCCTACAAGGATGTGAAAAATCTGATTAACTAAGTAATCTAATCAACTTGATTTGTATGTATGATTATATTGTAAACAAGAACAGCAAAACAGATCTACCATGAAATGAGTGTGCTGGACACAAAAGTCAATTCAAGAAAGCAGCAAATGACCACACCCCTCAAAGTGTACAAGAATTACCACTTTATTCAGTTTAAAAATAACATCTCCTGCATCAGGCAAGAAGAACCTCTACTGGTTTCACACAGTCAGGTGCATCATCAGGAGGCTGAGCCAGATAAAAAGTACAGATCTTAAATACAAAAATTCTTAAAGTGACAGTGCATTTAAATTGAAGCAGCACATACAATGTAAGTGCAACAACATGCTAAAGTGTCATAAATGAATATAAATAAAGACCCATTGATTATATCATACCCAGATATTGTTGTTTGCTTTGTTGTTTAAAGTTCAATAAACAAGTTTTACAAAAAGAAATATGGTTTCCAACCTACAATCCTTTTAAATTTTAAACGTTTTAAATATACGAACATATGAATTTGCCAGAAGAAAAAGGCCTTATGATCTATCAAGTCTGCTCGAGTGTGCAGCTAGCAGCCCTTATAATGCAGCTACCCCTCCCTCCCCAACCCTCTCTCTTACCCTATCTCATCCCCTTTTGAAACAGTCCACTGTTCTACAGGATACCACTTCCGCAGGTAAAATCTTCCACCCAGACACCACTCTCTCCATAAATAAGTGTGTTCTCATTTCCCTCCTGAACCTTCCCCCTCCAATCTGAGATCATGACCTCAAATGTCCCTACCCCCTTGACTTGAATAGTCCATCCGTGTCTGTCTTTTTTATTCCCTTCATGTAAGTGAAGGTTTCAACCATATCCCCCGTCTCTCGACTCCTCCAGTGAGTACATGTTCAGCTCCCTCAGCCTGCTCACATAGGGTGTGTCCCCTACTCCCTGGATCATCTTTGTTGCCCTGTGCTGCACCCCGTCCAGTAACTTAATGTCCTTCTTCAGGTGTGGGCACCAGTACTGCATGCAGTACTCCAGGTGTGGCCTAACCAGTGACCTATACAATGGCAGGATCATCTCCTCTCTCTTTGAAGATAAACCCCTGGCAATACAATCCAACATTTTGTTGGCCTTTGCAGCTGCCTTCCTGTATTGTACTGAGTTGTTCATTGAGCTGTTATAATCATCCCCAGATCCTTCTCCTCCTCTGTCACAGCTAGCTGAACCCCCCACCCAAGCTGGTAGCTCCTTCTTGTTTTCTTTGCCCCAAAATGTAGCACCTTGCACTTTTTGGCATTGTACCCAACTGCCAGGTGTCCGACCAGATCTCCAATTTTGGCAGGTCATGCTGCAACCCATGGTACCTTCCTAGGTCATCCACTACTGCTCCCATCTTGGTGTCATCTACAAACAAACTGAACTTGCTCTTGATGTCCATTGAGATGTCTGATATGAACAACCCAAACAACACAGCTCCCAGCACTGAGCCCTGCAGTACTCCACTTGTCACTGCCCTCGGAGATGAGAGCTCCCCCACCACTACCACCCTTTGCTGCCTTCCCTGTAACCAGTTTACTACACATCCCACCATTTTTGCCCCTGCACCTGTACCTGCCAGTTTACTACCTAGCCTCCCATGTGACACCAAGTCAAATGCCTTACTGAAGTCCAGAAGCATGACATCCACTGCATGGCCCTTGTCCAACTGTCTAGTTACTCGGTCATAGTAATCCACCAGGTTGGTCTGACAGGATCTGCCCATTACAAACCAATGCTGCCTAACATCCTGCAGCCCATTGGTCTCCAGAAGTGACACCAGTCTCTCCTTCATGACTATCTCCATCAGTTTTCCCACGATGGATGTGAGGTTTACTGACCTGTAGTTTCCTGGTTCATCTTTGGGACTGTTGTTATGGTGGGGTACCATGTGAGCCATCCTCCAGTCCTAAGGTACACTTCCTGAGACCAGGGAGGCATTAAACAGATCTGCCAAGGGCCACACCAGGATTTCTGCCAGGTCTCTCAGTACCATGGGGTAAATGCCATCCGGTCCTGGTGCCTTGTCCACCCTCAGTGCCCTCAGGCTGTCCAGTAACCTGCCCTCTGTGATTCCCCCATCTGTCACCTTCTCCTCCTGAGAGCCTGACTGCTCACCCCCCCCCCCGTAGTGCCTCTCTGGTCTCCTTAGTAAACACCAAGCACAAGCATTCATTAAGCGCTTCTGCCTGCTCTGCCCCTGTTTCCACCCACCCTCATCCCTCTTAATCCTTACTATTTTGTCCCTACAACTCCTTTTCTCCCTGATGTACCTGAAGAATTTCTTCTCCCCTTTCTTGATGATAATCATAATAATAATAATATGCGCTTTATTTATTAAGCGCAATTCTAGAAGTCAAAGCACTGTACATAATTAAAAGGATCATAGAGCAACACAACTTAAAAATTATTTACAATATAGTTTAAATAAGTCGGTTAAAATTATCACAAAATATTATAAACTAAATGCAGAATGCTTGCTTAAACAAATATGTTTTTAGGCCTGCTTTAAAGCTCTCCATGGTCCCGTGCTCTCTAATCTGATGCAGTAGAGAGTTCCACAAGGATGGGGCGCCAAGCATAAAAGCCCGGGCACCAGATGTTTTCAGCCACACCCTGGGAACCTCTAGCAACTCCTCGTCAGTTGAGCGGAGAGGACAGCCAGGGCTGTAGGGAGTCAGAAGCTCTTGCAGATAGCTCATACCCAGTCCGTGCAGGGCTTTGCAGGTGAGAAGTCCGACCTTGAAGGTGATCCACCACTGTACAAGCATTCAGTGCAGTTCGCGCAGCATGGGAATAATATGCCTTGAAGGAGAAGTCCCAGTCAACAACCATGCTGCAGTGTTCTGCACCAGCTGCAAGCAATGGATATCAACCTCTGTAAGCCCCAGGTAGAGGGAGTTGCAGTAGTCCAGGCGCAAAGTCAGAAAGGCATGGATCAGCGTAGGCAGGTCACCAGATGGAACAAGGTGCCTAATTCTGGTGATATTCCTAAGATGATAAAAGGAAGACTTGATGACTGCTGACGCCTGCAAATGCAGTGTCAGCCCATCATCAAGAACTACCCACAGATCATGCACCCATTCAGAGGAAGACAGCTGTGCACCCTCAAGCCAAAGACCAGAGGGTAAACCAGCTACTGACCTCTCTATCCAGCAACCTGGATCCACCACCAACACCTCAGTCTTCCTGGAATTCAATGTCAGCCAGCTGGATTTCATCCAGTCATGGATTTCCACTAGACAGCTTTTAAACAACGAGACCGCACTATCCTGGTCAGGCGCAAAAGACAGACAGAGCTGTATATCATCAGCATAGCAGTGAAACCTCAGCCCATATTGTCTTACAATGTCTCTGAGGGGCAGCATGTACACTGCGAACAACATGGGGGATAGCACCGAGCCCTGAGGGACCCCACATGGTACAGGGAATGGATCAGAGGAAAAAAATGAGATTACCCTCTGAGATCTACCTGCGAGGAAGGACTGAAACCATCTGAGAACTGGACCAGCCAGGCCACAGATAACCCTCAGGCACTCAAGCATCACCCCATGGTCACCAGTGTCAAACACCCAGGAGAGAGATCAAGAAGCACCAAGATGGAATGGTGTTTCTGATCTCTAGCCATCAGGAAATCATTGAGTACCCAAACCAGAGCAGTCTTGGTATTAGGTCATTTCCAGAAACCAGACTAGACAGGATTGTAGGCCTGGTGGATGGTAAGACCATTGTCTGTCATATGGGACCCACATCAATAATGTTGCCAGAGTTGTAAACGCACGCATTGGAATTCTCTACCACAACAAGCAACACCTCACCCAAGGAGCATTAGAGATGGCCATTCAGAGCTAGGTGGTCTCCGTCACAGACAATGACCTCATAGTCTATGGCTCTGCCACTACTACCGCCCTCAGGCGTATAATGACCTCCCTAAATAAGGCCTGCGGACTACTCACTGGAGTCCACTGACTCACACATACATGTGAACTCTACCGCCCAATCAGGATGGCTTCAACTCGCTAACCGAATTAAGTACCTAACCTGTCTGTGTCCAAGCCCTCCTGCACCCAATCTCTAATCCACGTCATTACAGAGGGTCTGAACAACAGCTCCTACAAATTCCTCGGTGCTGCACATCTGAGTCAAAGATCCTTTGCACACTGTGCTCCCACCTGGATGAATGCCCTCTGCACTCATATCACCTCCACCTATTCACTGGGCATTTTTAAATCAAGACTACATCTTCATCTCACTACCTCCAGTTCCTGTGACTGCCTCTCCTAACTTCCATTCTTCCCCTTGTGGCCCACCACCCCTCTCCTTTGTTCTATGACAATGTTGTGAACCTATTCTAGTTTCTTTTCGGCAGCTGCCCTCCCCCGCTTCATCCAACCCTCCTCTCAACTCCTTATAGATCTCCGAACCTATCCCAACCTATGTGATTCACTACTTTATTACTGCAATGTATCACTTGAACCAGTGGATGTTGTTTCTAAACTCTTTATTAATGTTGCTGGGTTTTTTTTGCCTATGTTGAGGCCAATGTAGCTTAGCCTAATATGTTTGTACTCTCTTGACGTGGAACCTTTGTAAAAGAGCCTTGGCTCAAAGGTATTTGTAATCCTAGACTACAATAAATAAATAAACAAGCATTTGTCAATGCCGAATGTTTGCTTGCTGGCATTGGCAGTGGTAATGTAGAAGTTACAGAGCTGCGTAATAGGAATGGCAGTGAAGTACTGAACTGAAGCCAACCCCACCACCACCCTGCAGAGAGTGACAGGCATTGGGGTGTGCATTTGGGTCATCAGGCATAACGGCCTCGCCATTTCACCACACCCCACCCTGCAGACATTGACAAGTGTCACGGTGTTCCTTGGGGTCTTTGGCCCTTATGCGCACCCCATTTCATTAGGAAATGCGGTGAGATGGGTGCGATATAGGAGAATGGGGTGAACTTTGGGGCTGAAGAGTCCAAGGCATACCTCGATGCCTCTCACTGGCTGCAGGGTGTGGAATGGTATGAGCATTACAGGCAAGAATCCAAGTCACACCCCTGATGCCTGTCTATTCTCACAGGGTTGACCGTTATGGTTGGAAACCCTAATACCTCAGGCATTCATTGGTATTTTCACTCCAAATTTTCAACATGTTTTTTTTGTGACCCACCTCATGAACAGGGGAATATCAGTTTTTAGCCGAAAGCTGCTTATGCACAGTGAGCACGAATTTAGCAATCACAGGTGCAAAAACTTTCCTAACAGGATGTAAAAATGACAGCTGTACTGTTCATGGGAGGTGTAAAATGGCAATGTTGCAAATCTGCAGTAAAAATATTTAAAAAATGGTAAAGTCATGAGTGTACATAGAAACTGTGCAACGACACCAGTAATATAATTAGGTTGGGGATATTTTACAGCAGATTGTCAACTCAGGCATTTTGGTGCCTCCGATCATGAACAGTGTCACTGTGATTTTCTTTATCTATGCGAACAATGATTTCCCACAGCGACTATGCATCTCAGCGCTGAAAGTGTGAAACACACTTTAGCCATGTTGTGAAAAATGGCAGCTGTACTGTTCATAAGGAAGTGTGAAAAATGCCACTGGTGAAAATCTGACTGAAAATATTACAAAGTCATGAACTTACGAGGGTGCGTGGAAACTCATGCATTGCTCACTCGTAACACAGTCATTTTATGGACTTTTGTCACCAAATTTTCAACATAGCCATTTTAAGACCTCTGCTCATGAACAGTGTAACTGTGATTTTCTTAATCTGTCCTAAACGTTGCTTTCGCGACACCAACAGCACCATTGTGCGCTACATGTACTAAAAACACATTTTGGGGCTTATTATAGAAAATGGCAGCTGTACTGTTCATAATGAAGTGTAATAAAATGGCAATGTTGAAAATCTGGAGTGAAAATATTAAATTGCAAACTTACGAGCATGCATAGGAACTGTGCAACGACGTCAGAAACAGTCATTTTTAGGATTTTTCACAAATTTTCAACATAGCCATTTTAAGACCTCTGCTCATGAACAGTGTCACTGTGATTTTCCTAATGTGTCCCATACATTGATTTTGCACATACTGCGCCATTGTGCACTACATGGGTGGAAACACATTTTGGGCAAGACGTGAAAAATGACAGCTATACTGCTCATAAGGAGGTGTGGTAAAATGGCAATGTTGAAAATCTGGAGTGAAAATATTGAAAATTCGCGAACTTACGAGTGTGCGTAGGAACTGCGCAATGCACCCTCGTAAAATAGTCATTTTTAGGAATTTTTTCACCAAATTTTCAACATAGCCATTTTAAGACCTTTGCTCACGAACAGTGTCACTGCGACTTTCTTAATTTGTCCCGTACATTGATTTCGCACACCGACTGTGCCATTGTGCGCTACATGAGCGGAAACACGTTTTGGGTGAGATGTGAAAAATGACAGCTACACTACTCATAAGAAGGTGTGGTAAAATGGCAATGTTGGAAATCTGGAGTGAAAATATTGAAAATTCGTGACCTTACGAGCGTGCATAGGAGCTGTGCAACGCACCCTCATAAAACAGTCATTTATTGGAATTTTGGCACCAAATTTTCAACATGGGGTTTTTGGGACCCCTTTTCATGAAAGATGTCACTGTCATGGCGGTATTCAGGCCCAAAGGGTGATTTCACAGTCACTGCACAGTCACTGCATGAAATCACCCTTCGGCCGGGCTGAACGCACATGACAGTGACATAATTCGCGAGAAGGGTCCCAAAACCTCATGTTGAAAATTTGGTGAAAAATTCCCAAAATGCCTGAGATATGCAATAAAGTTGAAACCCCTATGTAACCCATTATACAGCTTACCGCATTTCCTCAGTTCCGGTCGGCTTTGAAGAGTGTAGCGTGTTCCCGGTCCACGAAGATCATCGCTGCCGGAGTCCGAGGGTAAGTATGGGGTGGGGTGTGTGGGGAGGCTGGGTGCGCAGTGGGTGGGTGCGGGTTGTGGGAGGGGTTGGGAGACGCGCCACGGACAGTTTTTATTTTACAGGGTTAAAAACAAAAAGACGTCGGATGTGTTTGCCACGCTGGGTGGGCTCAGCGTGGCACAAGGACTTGGGGCGTTCAGCCGACGGGGATTGGGCACCCCATCGGCAAAATAAAAAATCGCGGCACCGTTTGCCACGCTGGGGTGGGCTCCCAGCGTGGCACAAGAGAACTGGGGCGTTCAGCCGGCGAGATTGGGCACCCCGTTGGCAAAATAAAAAAATCGTGACACCGTTTGCCACGCTGGGGTGCGCTCCCAGCGTGGCACATGGACTGGGGGCGTTCAGCTGATTTGGATTGGGCACCCCCGCCGCCAAAAGATTATGGTGCTTGCTACGCTGGGGTGGGCCTCAGCATGGCACCTACTGCAACTGGGGGTGGGGACGCAGCTCAGCCCGGCGGGATTGGGCACCCGTTGGCTATACAGTATCGAAGCGCCACGTCTGCATGTCTGTGCATGGGGGCTGCGGCGTGAGCAGCTCGATATCTTATCGGTGCTCACTCAAGCATAGCTCCCCCTTTCAACTGTATGCCACTGCATTTTGGAGCATGTCATAGACAGCTCCAAAATGCATTGGCTTACAGGGGCCGCGCCTGCCAGCCCACTGACTGAATTGGAGGAGGAGGAGGTGACACACCTCCGAAATCTCCGATGAAGGCACTATGTTTCTTGCACATGCGTGCAAGAAAACATAAAAATAAAAGATAGTTTTCCAGTTGCAGCGCAACTACTTTCTCAATCACCTTCCCAACAAAGGGAAGGTTAGAGATAGGTCTGTAGTTAGCAAAGCAGTTTAGGTCTAAAGCAGCTTTCTTAAGAAGCGGTGTCACTGCTGCCTCCTTCAGGGAGCTGGGAAACTCACTCAACTCTAAGAAGCACTTCACAGTCTTTGCAAGGACTGGGCTGATGGACTCAATACACCCCAATAATAGGCGTGTTGGGCCGGATCCAAACTACAACACGTTGGCTGTAAATTCTGGACAATCCGTATGATGTCTGCAATCTCTGGCTGGTTGGAAGATATCCAAGAAAACCAAGGAAGAGTTACAGTGCACTGACCACTGTTAACCCCCATAGAGAGCACTGGACCGATCTCAGCCCTGATGTTGGCCACCTTATCCGAAAAGTATTGAGCAAACTCATCACACTTAACTAGTGAAAAAGCACCTCAAACCTGTAGACAGATTGGGTTGCACAACCTGTCCATGGTCTGAAAGAGCTGAGCCGGTTAATTCTGAGCAGCAGCAATCTCACCAGACAGGAACTTTGCCTTCTTACATGTGATTACTGATTGATAGCATTGGTAATGATCCATCAATCTAAGGTGGTCAGCTTCATGAACCAATTTCCGCCAACAAAGCTCTAGCCTTCATCCAACTAATCTCAACTCCCTCAAGGTCCCATCAAACAAAGGGAACCAAGGGCAGAGAGAGAGAGAGAGAGAGAGAGAGAGAGAGAGAGAGAGAGAGAGAGAGAGCAGGACTGGGGCAATAGAATCCAGAGCTTCAGTAACAGCCTTATTATAGGCTTCAACTAAACTCTCTGAATCCTCACCTACCCCTAAGAATCCTGATAGGTCTAATACTGCCAGTAGGCCTTCCGGCATCACATCCCTCAATGGGCAGTATCGGACCATCTCCACAGGGGCAGACCTATAAAGGGGGCCTGGAGATTGAATTCACTGTTTGGTGATCAGACCATATGACTGGTTCCACCACCAAGTCAGAGGTCTCCACCCTCAGGAGGAAAACCAGAGCAAGTGAGTGACCATGACTGTGAGTAGCAGAGACAACTACCTGTGTGAACCCCAATGAATTCATATGTTGGAGGAACTCTTGTCCAAACTGTGAGAGTTCATTATCGACCCAGGCACTAAAGTCGTCCAGGACCATCAATCTGGGTGACTCAAATGCCATATCGACGATGAAGTCGGCTACTTCCTGCAGGAACAATTTCTCACCTCCGGGTAGACAGTAGATGAGAATGATCCTGCAGCCCACACCTGCTATTACAGTACAAATGATCTCACTTCTTCAGCTGGCACACCAGTAAGGCCCAACTCCGATCTAAAACAAATGGCTACACCCCCTCCCCTGCAGTCTGATCTCGAGCAGTGTGTATCACCCAGAACCCAGCCGGGACAACCACCTCTAAAATGGGGCAGGCATTGTCATCAAGCCACGTCTCAGTGACGCAAGCCAGGCTGCTGTCCCAACAAGATCAGCGATAACCGCCATCTTGTTCCTAATAAACCTGGCATTGCATAACACCACTCAATGCCTTGTGCCAGCCTGAGCTACTTAGAAGCCTTGGCTGCCCTTACTGCCTTCGTCATCTCCTTCAATTCCTTCAGGTAATCCTCTCTGTCCTCCTCTCTCCCAGTGTTTTTGAACCTCCTAAAGGCGGCTTTTTTTATTTCTTATATTCTCCATGACCCCCCTGCTCAACCAGCTGGGTTTCTTAGCCCTAGATCTGTTACTCTGGACCCTGATGCAGGTTTTGGTTGCCTCCTCAATCACCAGTTTTATGACCTCCCACCTCTGGTTAGTGTACATATTAGTTTGGAGTCTGGCTAGATACCCTTTAACTACCTCCCCTGTCCTCCCAAAGTTGGCCTTCCTGGAGTCCAACACTCTTGTACCTGTTTCTACTCCCTTCTTACCCATTTTCAATGTGAACCACATTGAGAGGTGGTCGCTCCCTGCCAGCGGTTCTTCCACCCCCAGCTCCCTCACAAACTCCCCATTTGCCAGCATGAGGTCTAGGGTGTTCCCTAACCTGGGTGGCTCATTGATCATTTGCATTAGGAAGCTATCCTGGAACGTGTCCAGAAGTAGCTGCTCCCTTCAATTGGTGGTGGCTGGGGTACTCCAATCCACTCCCGGCAAGTTGAAGTTTCCCACAATCACTGTGCTACCCTTTCCGCAGGCCCTTCTGAACAGTCCTGCTAATTTAGTGTCTAACTCCTCTGTCTGAGATGGTGGCCTGTACACTGCTCCCATCCTGAGAGTCCTATTCTTGGAATCATGGATTTTCATCCGTAACAATTCTGTACTGCCCTCCTCCCCCTCCTCATGAACACACTTCAGTTCTTCTGTCACATACAGTTCAGTCCCTATCTTATCTTATCATGTCTTAGATAGCTATATAACATAGATAGACAGATAGATAGATAGATAGATAGATAGATAGATAGATAGATAGATAGATAGATAGATAGATAGATAGACAGACAGATGGACGAACGAATGGATGGATGGGTGGACAGATAGATGGAAGGATGGACTGATGGATGGATGGCTGGATAGATGGATAGAGAGAGAAAGAAAGATAGCTAGACAAATGGACAGAATTAATTAATGAATATAAGATAACCTTGCACGACATACTGATTTGTTGGCAATGAGTGAAGTTCTAGTACCATAACTCATGACTACTTATGACTTATGTTTCATCATCACATTGGATACTATTGAAGAAATAGCACAAGAGGTTCTATGTCATATCAGTGATCATGGAAGGCGATTGCCATTACGGTGACTATACATCAGCGAAAATACATTTTGGCGATGTATAGTCCAGGCGCTGGGAACTTAATTTGTTTATCTTTATGCTGGGGCTGTGTCCCCGCACCACCACCCCATGAGGGGCTTCACCCCTACACCCTCCTTCTAAAGATTTTCAACTCCAAGGGGATGCATGTCAGGGTTGAAGTTAAAAAAATATTATCAGCATGCGCAAAAATCCCGATGCACCCAGTACCGAACCCAGCACTCTCACAACCATAGCCTGACACAAACCTGTTATGCCACATGGCCAGATCAGCAACACACCATGGCGCTACCCCTCACAAACCCTCCCTCCCCTTCTGCCCATCACACGGCATTCTGTCTCCCCCCATGTGCCCATATAAGGCAATTCTAGTTGGGGGGGAGGAGGAAGTAGGCTGTTGGTTAACTAGGATCTGCAGCTTATCCATTAGGTAGAGAAATGGGTGGACCAGGTGGGCCAAGCAATCCTTATCTGCCATCAAATTCTATGTTTCTATATTTCTATACACATAGCAATATCATGTCTCTATACCCGCATTCACCCCTTCCCATCCCCTTGCCATGAGAAAAGGTGTCGCTATTGAGTCACCCTTTCGGTAAGAGCTCAATAGCGAGCACTATTTGCATGTTATAACAGCACCAGAGAGCACATGTACTATGATTCTGTTATGACTACACACTCTGGGTGGGTTGTGAGGCATGAGGTGCAAACAAGTACATTCAACCACAATGCAGAAATTGCCTGCTTTAAATGACAACAATCAAAAAATTATACGTTATTTTTAAAACAAGCCATATAGTCTTCAAATTGGGCAGGAAAATTTCTTAAGATTTTTAAAATAAGAAATAATTGTCATTATCAAACTTCATAATTTCAGAATTTGACTATCTTATAAAACAATTTGAGTATCCTGGGTATCTTATAAAACAAAGTACAGTATAGAAATGATTCAAAGAATGTGAATATTTTAAGATCATGGCAAGATATTACATCTTATGTAAAGATATATAGCATAATTTTAAAGGTGATACAAAACAGTTTTTGACACCTCTTGATGTCTCCCTGTTGTCCTTTTAGTGAATATTAAATATTACGATATTTTGTTGACCTTTTATGTTAAATTATTAATTTAATTTTCTTGCCTTTATACCTACCCAGAATCCCTCTCTCCTCAGCATTTGCCAGTCTCTCTATTTATGCTGTCTGGACATCCTATGATATGAATAGCACCATTCAAGGCCATTCATATGAATAGCATAGAATGGTGTCATTGATATGACAGAATGTCTTAGAAATATAAAAAGAAAGAGCAATAACTGGTGAAAGTCTATGTAGTTCTGAGGACACCTCAAACCTAGCATTTTTATTTATCAAACATTTGCCAAAGCATATCAGAATGCATAGCTGGCACATAAAGGAGTATAACAGGGTAGTTAATTATGTAAAAATTATTTATATCACCTTTAAGATATTAAAAAATATATGTCTTATCATATGATCTTATTTTAAGTTCTACTTTACAAAAAATAAAATAAAAGTTTGTGACATTGCCTTGTAGTGCAAGGGGAGCCCTGTAGTTTTTATTGACACATTTCATCCACAATTGCTTTCATGCTTAGAGCCATCTTTTTTTTTTTTTTAAGTTGTTTAACCAGGTATAGCACACTTACCTGAAAGCTTTTTTATAGGAGTGACCTGGGAGCACATGAAGATTAAGTGACTTGCTTAGGATCACACGGTATGCAAGTGGAAACTGTGGGATTCAGACCCAGGTCTGGTCTATTGGATGTCACCAGATTTGCAACTCAGAGCCTTAGACCACTGTGCTATACTGCCTCCAGACAGTATCTTAATATTACCTACTTATTTCAGGATGTGATGCTTATCATAACCAGAGAATACAGTATATTCCTCTTCTCTTTATATCAAGTGCAAAGAAATGCCAAATTACTATTTATGTCTCCTCAAAGTTAAACCCTTACACCTGAGGGTAAGTTCACATGTTAGATTTATTTTGTGTTCAGTTACTTTCCTTTGGTAAATTATTTGTTTAAATAATTAATTACGTAGTCTCATTATTTTGATTTATTATAAGTTAAAGTACTACATTTTTATTTCAGTATGCAAATTATATCACATTCTGGGAATGTCCAACATACTCAAGTTTTTTGTTGTTTTTCTTGTATTCTCAGTTGAGGTATCCTGTTTATTCTTTTAGCAATTAGTGTCTACTGATGCCAGGAAATCAAATCTAACAGTAGGACTGTAATACATTGCTTACTCAAATAAACATTTCACTCATGAGAAACTTTAAAATGAACAAAAAATATTGCATCCTTCATTACAGTGTGAGCTTTTCCATGATATGGAATTGAGCCATCTTCATTACTGGATCATAAAAGTACAATAGGCAAACTCATCTCTCTCTTTGCCCACAGTGACCAATCAAAAATGGAAGGGGAACTTGTCAAAATGAGACATAGAAATTGAAGGGTGGTGTAAAATTTGTAAAGCACACACAAAGTCTTTTTATCTCATGTGCAGACACAATTTTTTGTTTTCCTATTATGATACAGGTTATAAAAACAGTGAAACAGTGCTAAATGTCCATGATTATGAATGGGAGAAAATTAATAAGAGTGTCAAACCCAACGTGAAATTTTATGTACCTGAATAATTACTTGAAAAACAGCCACAAAAGAGCTACAGTACATTACAAACAATTTGAAAAACAGTATCCTCCATTTCTGTATTAGAGATCTATTCAGTTTAAATAACAGCCATGGTGCCCAATTCTAGAAAGCATACACCAATGTGCAACACAGATGCTCAAACGGGAATGGTGCAAGTCTCAAATACGTCCAGCAAATGTGCCAAATACAATTCTACATTGTGAGATGTGCATTGACACAACGCAGTATGCCAATGGCGACTTACGCCGCAGTTGCAACAAACCAGCAGGTACACAAATGTGCAACTGAACATATGCCAAGAAAATGGAAAAGAAACACCAGGGCGGGATTCTAGAAGCAGCAGTGCCACAACTTACACCAAGACCAGCCAGCGCAACATAAATCAGGTGGGAGCAGGTGTAACATACACAGCATAGAAAGAAGCAGGGCCAGACAGGCCATACACACAGCAACACACCATGTGAGTTAAGACAGAGAGTGTCCGAGGAAGGCAGGCACACGGGGCAGTGTGGCACAGGGTACAAAGGGTGCACAGAGGCCACAGGCACAATTCAGGGATGATGGTGCCACCAGGCAGAATGCTCCTGCCATGGCCACTGATACATGTAAACAGTGTAACCATGACAGGGACACAGCAACAGGTGGCACAGACCAGTGGACAGCTGGTGACACACACCAATGTCCATGCCAGTGGTGCCACTTGCAGGGAACAATGGCACCCAGAGGCGGAAAGGCACAGCACAGGCACCGTGCCACCACATAGCTGGTGGGTACATTGTGAGGTGACATGGACACCATAGCATGCATAGTGACCCGCAGCACACAGGACACCAGGCAGCTGTGGCCTGGGGACAGTGGCCTGTGCTGTGAGCAGCACAAATGGCACACCAACCTGATGCACAGGGAGGGAGCACTGGGGACAGCAGGCACTAACACCAGTGTGCACCTCTACGCATTGCAACAGACAGACACACATACACACACACACACACACACACACACACACACACACACACACACACACACACACACACACACATATATATATCCAAGCACACCAGGAACTGACACAGAGACAGTGTGTATAGCAAAAGGTTTAATGTACAAAATGGGACAGGAGTACAGGGTAACAATGGAAGGGGATGGGGATGAAAAACAGGCAACAGCAACAAACAGTAGCATAACAGTAAATCCAAACATCCACCCACAACAACCCCAAACACCAACTCATACCCACACACAACCCAACACAGGCCCAACAACCAAATCACAATCCCACCCACAAAACAAACAGCAGAATGCAGACCCACCCACCCAATGACCACCCACAACACCCATATGTACAGACCCACCAATACCAACCACCCCTATATACAAGCCCACAGACACAGAAAGTTCTACCCACGTCTGGCAGTAGCGGACACATGGGACCTAGGTCTACCAGAGTTCATTGAGGAGGGTGCCCACCAACCCATGGAGGCACCCAATGTCCTGCAGGATGGCCATCACGAGTACCACAAGGTGCTCCTGATCCAGGCCTCCACCCTGCACAGGTTCAGCGGCGGTCCCTCAGACACAACAGGTAATGCCTCCCCTGCTGCAACAGTTGCATGGCCACCTCTAGCTGTGGTCCAGTGTCCCCTGCTGCAGGGACAGCAGTACATGGTGCAGTGTCTGGTGGTGGGGCATCCTCACCTGCCCTTGCTGCAATGCCCACAACAGTGGGTCTGGGAGGTGATGCAGCCATGGATCCATCCCCATTGGCTGGAACTGTGCACTCTGTGTCCAGCCTGTGCGGTTCTGGCCCCTGTTGCCCACCTTCAGTGGGGTCCCCCTGGTCTGGCTGTGTGTCCAACATGGCCTTGTCCCCTTCAGATGCCACCACTGTGGAGAATGTGGAGGATTAGGAGTTTGGTGGCAGCACCCTGGCCCTCCGCTGCCTACTCTGGATGCGTAGCTGGTACTTCTCTGCTTTACGGGCCTTGACGTCTACCATAGCCCACAACAGGGCCCTCTGCCACTGTGGTAGCCTGCTATGGACACCTGTAGGGATGTAAAGGATGCAGTCAGTGCCGGGGGCCAGACAGGGGGACACACACACATAAGCTAGCTATGTGAGGGTGCAGCACAAGCCACATTGTGCCTGCCAGCCATGGTCATGGCACAAGGGGACCAAGGTATGTACTTACCTAATCTCCAGTGAAGTGCCTCCTGCCTGATGCTGGTGATGCAACCCTGCTGCATGCCGTGGATCATGCCAGTGGAACCTGTGGGGTGAAGGGACAGGTGTGTGTGTTGCAGGAACCATGCACCATGGCCACCACTCCAGCACTGCTGCAAGAGACAAACAGCTGTAGGTATACATACCAACACTGGGGTCCTGCCCAGACTGCATGTCTGCGTCCCTGCAGTGGGCCATGCTCAGCATCCATTGCAGGATCCCAGCCTCCCTCTGCGACAGGTCCTGTCAGCAGTGGGTCAGCTGGTGGATGGTCCAGCATGTCCCCATCGTTTCCGCCATGTGGGTGCAGATGGCTGTCCACACCCCACTCCTGCTCTGCGGCACTGCTCCTCTGGCTCCCAGGTGGCAGCAGCATCCTACCCCACTGCTGAACGTAGTTCACCAGCAGCGCAGTCTCATGTGGTGTAAAGTTTGGGGCACACCCGCTCAGGCTTAGGGATGACCTGAATGACATAATGGCAGGCCATCTGCGTGGCACCTGTAACAGGGGGAGGGAATGGCACATGCATCACTACAGAATGTCACTGTGGCTGTGCAGATCACCCCCACCCACCATGTGCAACACCAGACACCGGCCATGGAACATGAGTCAGTGCCGGGCCACAGGTATGCAACTGTGGCCTATCACCCCAGGTGGTTCCCCTGTGCCAATGCCATGCACAGCATGAGGTGTGTAAATGCCGAGCTGTGCCATGCAGGGACCAGGCACACAGTGCTGCACACAGTGACCACAGTGCACCAACACAGCACCTGTCCCATGCAGAGGCATGTCGCAGGCTAACCCTCCACGGTGTGGGCATGGAGCACCACATGCAGCCCTGCCACACATCCACACCCCCACCCCCAAGCAAAGCTGCATATGGCCACAACCAGCAGGTGCCCAAGGGGCAGACACAATGCCAACCATGGGTGCTGGCATGGGGAATGACAGTTCCTTACATATATTGTGCACCGTGGTGTCTGGAGTGGGTGGCGCTGATGGTTCTGGAGCACACCTGGATGGAGAAAGAGCAGGGCAACATAAGTCTGTGGCACAGTCAGTGACCCCCAGTGCAGCTGAGTTGTGGCAGTGTGTACCTACCTGGACCTGTGCTGTGGTGCTGATTCCTACACAGGGGACAGAGAGCAACAATGTCAGGTACACAGTGCTGTACATGCATTGGGAATGTGTGCATTGAGCAATGTGATATACTCACCGAAGACTCATATGTGTTCGCTGTAGAGCTAGAAAGGGAATGGACATGGGTTAGTACACAGCCATAAGTGCCCCTGTGGCCAGCTGCCAGTGGGTTCTGCAACCCCCCCACTGGCTCCATCCCACAGGCATGTACCTGCACATGGCCAAGGACAGCCCCCAGGACACCCTGCTGTGACTGACCCAGCACAGGGTGGCTGTGGTTAGGTGCTTACCTGATGGGCATAACATGTAGGGCGTGGTGCAGGGATAGTGGTACACAGCCAGCTGGGCAAGTGGCTGTGCACCTGTGTGTTTGGCACAGGCAATGACCTGTGTAGGTCCCCCCTCACACAGTCCAAGGTGACGTCTGGTGGCACCCAACCCATTCCACGTGGGACAGCCGGGACATGGGCCTCCACATGCCGCACACAGGCATGTATGGTGCTACAAGATTGGAAATATCAGCATGACTGGATACGGCACACAAGCCAGCATGTGGGCCAGCCCACCACTGCAGTGACACACTCCCACCAAACAGACATCCATCCCTGTCACAGCAGCACTTTGACAGTGTGGCAGGGCCATGGCACCGCCTGTGCGGTCCGGTATGGGCACCGTATTGGCAACCCAGCATGGCATCCCATGACCGGTCCCAGCCACACTGTGCACCCATGGTGTGCCTGCTGGCACACTGTCCATGCATCTATGCCTACAACACAGGACCGCTGTACCACACATACCATACAGTCCGTGACATGCCTATGTGACCCTGTAGTACAGCATGCAACCATGGTGTGGCAGCAATGACCACCAGGGTGTGTGTGTGGTGCTGTGCACTGCCATGCCTCCGGTGGATGACGCACCCTGCCTGCATCTCATGCCCACACACCAGAGGTGTGACGGTACACCTGCATGCCACTCTCCAAGACAGTCAATAGTACCCACCACCAACACAATACCGACCTGTGCAGGTACAACCCTCCCAGAGCACAGTGAGGGGCGCATCCATGGTGGATATTGTGCCACGCACAGTGGGGTCATGCCACACAGACAGGCACAGACCCCTCATGCTCCCATGGCACATCCCAGGTCCTAGGCAGCCAACACTGGGGTCCCAGCTGCCAGACCAGTGTCAACTGTGCCAAGGCCTGCATACACCATGCCACTGGGTGTGCACTGCAGTAACCTGTTGTGGCCTACACGGCCACACCCAATGCTTGCATGGTGGTGTGGGTCCCAACCCCACCCAGCCATGGCAGCTGTATGTACTACATGTGGGCCACCTGGGCAGCCGTGACCGCAGCAGGCACAGCCCTGTATGGCAGGGACCATTGAGGGGTGTGGCCTGGGCCTGTGCCATGCAGGTATGCTGGCCTGTGCTATGGGCAATACTGCTGATAGCCTCAGCAGTAGGGGGGAATGCCCCTTAGGTGCCCCTTAGCACAGGGGCCTTCCCACCACATGCCCTGCCCCAGAGCCCTGGTCCACGGCTGCCCCACATGGGCAGTGTGCCACTCACACAGCCACTGTGCAGTGCCTGCAGGCCACTGGCTGGATGCCATGTACACAACACACCCAACACTGCAGTACACGGCTTATGTCTCACCACAATGGGGGACACAGCAGTCTGAGCATGTGCCTCACTGAGTGGGGCAGCGACCCCCATCCTGAAGGTCACTGTCCCACATAGTCCCCACAAGTGGGGAGGAGCTGTCAGTGGCATCTGGGTGAGGACACATCCATAGGGATTCCACCCCCACCGCAGGCATGGGGGTGGTCTGGCCTGGCCTAGCTGCATGGTTGAGAGATGGACCACACAGTTAACATGTTACCACACATGTGTGGCATGTCCAGTACACTGTCTGCCACACAGTGGTGTGTGGCCATACCATGCCCCCCATATCTCTGGACACCGTCCCACAGTACAGCCTCTGGTACTGACCATAGACATTGCACATATCATATCAGATCCCCTGACTGTCCACCTTTGGGAGGGTCATCCCTGCATACCTTTCACCCATACCACAGTACGAGGAACATTCCTCATTTTGCCTCACAGAGGCCCCCTGTGCCACATTGTGAGGACCTGTTCCTCATTCATAGTCAACATTCGTGAGCAACATTTCATTGTACATGATGCATGTCACTATATCAGTCACTTATTAACAGACATTCTGAACAAACATGCAACAGTTCAACAGTGTTCTGAGCTTCTAGATATTGTTTGTTTAAGTGTTCCACATGCTGCCCATGTGTTCCACATTGTGACTGGCACTGTACCACAAATGGGGGTCAAAAAGCTGAGAGGTATGCATGCCTGTTCCTGTCCCTCAGGGCAGTAACAGATGGAGTAGGGGTATGTAAGGGGGGGGCCTGCTGCCCAGTACTCACCAGTCTGCTGAATGTCTGTCCCTGTCCTGGTCTGCATGGCACTGTTCTGGTCCAGCTCTCTCCTACACCCAGGTCTGCAGCCCTTGTACCTCTGTACCACTACACTGTGCCTGGGCCTAGTGACTTGCAACCACAAGTGCCGCACGTGCATCATATGTCGCACAACGCATATGTGCATATGCGGCATGTGTGGCAGCAATTGCAATTTGCAATAGTGATGTGCGGCATGGCATCTGTGGTGTGGGGATGTGGCCTGCCTATTTCACGCATTTGTGTGTGCTCCCTGAGAACGCAACACAGTTGCAGAATGAGGGTGGGTGCCCCTGCATGTGTAGCACCTGTGCCTGCAGGGCTGTGTGTGTGTGTGTGTGTGTGTCTGTGTGTCTGTGCATGTGTGTGCATGTGTGCGCGTGTACATGCTCCCTGGGGAGGTCAGTGGCAGGCAGATGCCCACTGGCACTGGCCCATGCAGGGCATTGTTGCAACAGGGGTATACGCCCTATCCAACATGTTTCCAGTATGGCCCTACCAATGCAATGATGACAAAAGGACAACACACCATAGGGATGAGGTGCAAAAAGGTTTATTGATACGGTGCTCTATACACACATGTGCACAGTGCTCCCCGGTTCAACCAATCACACGTGACCCCACACTCACCCATGCACACAGTCTTGCATATATACACACTCACACACACACCCACCTGAACGCATGATGCCCCCCCATAGACATGTGCCCCTGCCATACATATGACCCCACCCCCCATTGCAGCCCCACCCAACATTTCCCCTACTGCACAGGTCACCTGGGCATCTCACAGCACTCTGCCATGCGCACGCTGTCCCTGCACCGACCCCTCCGGTGCCAGGTGTTGGGCTGTGGGGGACCTTGCTGGTCTGGCGGGATGTGCGGTGCCCTGGTGGACTACCCCAGGCATTGCAACCTGTGGGCCTGTGTGTCCCCCCACAGATGGGCTGCTATGCCTCCGCCCATGCTAGCCTACTTGCCTCTGTGCCATGTGTGGCAGTGGTCATGCAGGGGCAGCATGGTGTGTTCCCCTGTCATGTGCTGAGTGCCTTGGGCCCTGTGCAGCCTGCAGAGAACCCTCCTCAGTGTGACTGCCCCCCTGTGTGTGCCCTGTGCCTGACCTTGTTCCTGTGGTACTGTGTGAGGGCATGCCTGTGTGCACCACCGTAGTTGCATCTTGGAGCTATCCTGTGTCTGGGTCAGTGTGGGTGGTGTCTGGCTTGGCGTGTGTCTCTGGTAGCATGACTGGCGGGTGGGTAGATACTGATGCCTGGGCTGGGGGTGGGGAAGGGGTTCCACTGGCTCCAGTGGCTGTGTCTGAGTGCTGGAATTAGCAGTGGATGGGGGTGCCATCTGCTGGGCCATGCCTTGTAGGTGGTGCAGAAGCTGTAGTGCACGTGCTATGGCCTGCATGGCCCAGGCCATGGCTGTATCCTGGCACTGCTGGTGTGCCAGCATGTTCTCTAGGCCTGTGCTGAGGTGGTCCATGATGACCATCTGGCATTCAGCACAGTGCTGGATGCCCTGTATGGCAGCCCCCAGGCCAGCCATGCATGCTGGTGTGTCCCTAGTGAATGTCTGCAGACTGCCGGCAATGCTGGATAGCTGCAGCTCCATGCAAGTGTGGTGCTCCTGCATGCCCTGCCATATGTTCCTCAGCTCCTGCCTGCAATCCTCCTGGCCAGCCAGCACCGACTGGCAGTAGTCCCCAATGTAGGTCAGTGGAGACAGCTGATCCTGGAGCACCCAGACAGCCTCATCCAACTCATCTTGCAGTCCACAGGCACTCAGTGGGCTGAGCAACCCTATGGTAGTGTCCTCAGCCACCGGTTGGTCTTGGTCCACCACCTCCCGCGCAACCACAGGTATCTGCACCGCCTACACAGATGTGGCGGCACTGCTGGTGGTGTCCTTTTGGTCCCCTACTGCTCCCATGGTGGTCCAACTGCATCCTCCTCACTGCTGTCCACCGCCTCCTCTACCATGGGGCTGTCACCATCCCCACTCCCCTCAGGCTCTGACATTGGATCCGGTGTTCCTGCCACAGGTGTACTGGTGGCAGGGCTGCCTCCAGCGTCTGCTGGGCTGCTGCCATCGTCCGAAACCATGCCGGTAGCCTGGGCCATGCCAGCACCATCCTGGCCGTGCTGCTGCTGCTGCTCCCACCTTCTGACTCTGCTGGAGCCACCTGCACCAGCTGCCACTGCACCTGTGTGATGGGAAACGTGTTAGTGTGTCCTTGCATCACAGTGTGCCCTCACCTGCCTGATCAGTGTTGCCCTCACAGGTCTACTTCAGCATTGTGCTCTGGCATTAAACCCACCACACTTCTGTGCTGTCCCACCTCATGTATATCACCACTGTACATGTGTTCTGCACCGATAGTGTGGACCCCTGCCATTGCTGCCCTTGCTGTGCTGTACATCCTGGTATGGCAACTCCAGCTGTCACACAGCCACCCCCTATGGCTCCCCACTGCACAGTGGCATTGTGCATGGCCACGGCCATAGGGCAACACTGCGCTGCAGGGGCCTGCACCTCTGGGTTACTACATTGTCCTGGCCAGCCATTCACGACCCCAGCGGCCCTTGCCCACACTCTGTCGGCACTGGGAGAGTGACCCATGCCCCCTCCCTAGTGCCCAGCCCATGCCTGTGCATGGCCCTCCCCTCAGCACACAGTGCATGTCACAGCTTCCCTCAGTGCAGCCCAGACCTTACCTCAGCATGCTCCCCCAAACAGTACACAGTGCAGGACACAGCACCACCCAGTGCAGCCCAGTCCATTCCTGTGCACAGCCCCCCCTCCAGTTTCTTGTGCCTCTGCCAGCCCCTCCACAGTTGGCCATGGGTCATTTCTTTGCACTGCTGCACATGTCAGCAGCACACATGCCTGTCCCTGGCCTGCCCTTCACCTTTGTTTGGTTCCCTTGGCCCACTCTGTGGCCAGCTGTGGTCATGTGACATTCCTGTGGCATGCCTCCCCACCATTACATCTGCCTATACATTGTCACCCCACCCAACCCATGTTTGCCATTGGCTTCGGTGCTATTGCCATGTCTGGTCTGTCACATACATTGCTGGTTGTTTGTCCCTATCTGTGGCTGTCCACTGTCTGAACATGTCCAGCTGTATTACTCCAGCGATGCTCTGCTGGCTGAGATGTGCCGTTATCCTCCTCTCGCTATTGCTGAGTGGCTCTTGCTGGGTGGGTCCACCCCCTGTGCCCTGTGCACTGTGCCTGTTGTGTGCCACCTTGCACTTCACGAGGTGCTTGAGGTCATTCCACTTTTTTGCACATCTCGGACTGTCCTGCGCTGTGCAGCAATGGCTCTGACTCTGCATGCCACCCTGTCCCATGCCCGCTTGCATTTCTCCCTCCTCTTGGCATCCCCTCCATGACTCATGAGGAGTGTATGGTGGCGGTCTATTTGCTCCACCAGGGTGTTAACCTCCTCATGGCCAAAATTCCACTTCCTCCTCTGTTGTTCGGCTGCAGCTTCTGCCATTGCTGTGGTGTATCTGCTGGTGTATGTTGGGCTGCAACTGCATGTTGCGCACTTTTATATGGTGTATCTTGCATGTCGCAACTTATGCAGTTGCATTTGTTGTATTCTCGCAGGTTCTAGAATAGCCCATAACTCGCATGTTGCAGTTGCAGTTGCTGTTGTGTAAGGTCTGCAACTGTGTTACTTGTGTCTGGTGTAATTTCTTTCTAGAATCAGACCCATGTTCTGAAGATGGAACACAACATTTTGAAATATTAGCCTGTATTGAGATTTTAATTAAGTGCCATTGAATTAATTTATGTTAAAAGGGTCATTTTCTTATCATATGGACTCCTAAATAACTATGATATTTAAATGGGAAAACAAAAATGCATATCAGCAGTTGAGAGAAATAGACTGGGACTGTGCTTTCCTATGACTTTTTTTCTAGATTCTGTTTTCTTCCTTCCTATATTAACATTTTGAGATAAAACGGAACCAGGACACTCTGGTATTTGATTTTTAGTGTACAATGTAGGCAATAAATAGGGAACAAAGTGCCACAAGTTAGAGAAACAGCATAATAGTCCATAAAATAGAAAACATAAAATGTTTGATGTCTGGGATTCTTGGGCATATAGACGGAAAAAAAGATTGCCAGTGAAGGAGTGAGGATCCATACAAGGTCAACATTTTGTGCACAAAATGGTCAGGAACCACTTTGTAGCACAATGCTATACTGTACCTTTTTGTGCCATACATAAAGGGGTTGCAAGACTTTCTCTGTTCTGTACTAGTGCACAGGGCAGTTATACTACATAGGGAAAGGGGTATGGGAGGCATAGTTAAAGAGGACACTGGTAAGCATGCAGTATTATGCAAAGTACCTCCCTGGCATCCTCAACCTTGGCTGCAAAGCACAGCAACCCAAGGACCAAAAGAACTGCAAAGTTATTCAAGGGGTCACTGTCTTGCATGTCATAATATCTGTTCTACCAGTGGGATGGGTTTGGTATTATACAACACTGCAGAACATTAAACAGTGCAGGAACAGGGCTAAGGATGTGGATCTTAGAAAAACTTCAGCACATGGGTATGTTTTGCAAAGTGATGCTGGGATGACGGTCCTCCAGGGTTTGGCTACAATCTCAAAATTGCAAAACAGTATAACCTCACTCAAATGAATGACAGAGGTGAGCACTAAGAGTAGACTTTCAAAACACATGCATATGTGTAATATACAAACATGGTAGCAGCTGCATATTAGAGTTGAGTAAGCATTTTAATGTCAACTTAAATTTTTGCACATTAACTTTGCCCTGTTCAACTGAGATACTTGATATTTAGAAGGCACAGACAAGATCATAGAATCAATAGATCCTGAAAAATTCATAACAATTATCTCATGGAGGGCGAACTCACAGAGGTGCAAAAAGTGAATACAACTATGATTAGGATCTGTTTTTGCTCACCAATAAGTAAAAAAGGAGGTTTTAAAACCTGAAACTCACAGGTTTGATATAATTTGGCACACGGTGTGTGCTTTTGTGTTTTTTAATAAGTAGTTTTTAAAATATTTGAGAAAAACAGTTCTGTTACTAATAATGTGCAATTTAAAAAAATCAGTATTCTAAAGATAACACAATTTTTGTGACCACATGAAGTCTTGTGGTCATATTATGAGAATGTGTGTGTTTACCAGGTAGCAGAGCTATTTCCGTATGTGCATGTGAAGTACTGCTGTGGTTGTTCAGCAGGAACAGGACTGTGTGTCAGTGTGTGGCCCCACCCTGCTGAACTTGCTGTGCATCAGTTTCTTTTCTCCCCTGACTGTCACCATTAGCTTGTCACATCAAATAGCACCCTGCTTGTTTTAAACAGAGGTACCAAATCCCCAGTGCCACTTAAATGTATTTCTATTGAAAAAATACTGACACTGGGGTGCCCACCCCTGGTGCCAGTTCATCTCACCCCATTGTTTTTTTAATACCCCACCCCCACCACAACAATCTGCCGATACCAGAAATGCACAATTCACAGTGTCTCCAAGTATGAAGCTGACACTGGGGCACCCAATCCCCAGGGTTGTAGGTACTATACTACAAAATAAACCTGCAATGTCTTTTTCTTTTACTTAAACCTGAACTAATAAAATTGGTCTCTCTATGTCCTCCTTGTCTGCCACATCCCAAACCAGCACTCCCATTCAGCACCCACCACCTCACACACTTACTTACCCCAAACTTACATAATGGAGGTCCAATGCCATAGTTCTCTCTGGACCAGATACATGTCTCCACTCTTCAACACCAGACCAGTAATTGAGGAAAGCAGGTAAGTGCCATATAGTGTATTTCAATGTGTTTTGAACTTTTATTCATAACACAGTTTTTTTTTATTCTTTCACCAAATTTTCAATATGGCATTTTTAGGACCCAACCTCAGGACTGGATCCATGACACCAGCATGACAACCCTGACTGTGACATCTGCTACAGCGCCAGAAACCCATCAACACCCCCTACCGTGACACGACCTGAACTGACCACCAACACTGCAACAGACAATGCAGGGGCGCTGCACCCCCATACCCCCCACTATAGATATTTAACTCCACATCACACAGACAGTGGAGTTAGATATTTTCCTCCCATCACCCTACAGTGTCTCAATGCAAAATTCCTGTCGCTGACAATTTAGGTGCGGTGGTGGTTTTGCTATGGGGGGTCCCTGTGCAGGTGTCACTGTAGTGGCTGCATACCCTCAGGAACAAGGGTGGTGGAATTTTTCAAATCTGGCCAAAAAGGGGTTTTGTAATCACTCAGTGAAATCACCCTTCTGGGGAGAGTTGTAAAATGTTCACCTGTCAGGTTAATGAGGTGGGATCATAAGAACATAAGAATGTAAGAAGCGGATGGAAGATGGGGACTCTGTGATCCATCTAGTCTGTGCAAGACTTGAGAAGCTATGTTGAAAATGTGCAAATTACAAACAACAAAGTTATGAGCATGTGTTGAAATAACATTGATCATTCTGAGTATTTTGACACATCACATGAATGTGACAACTGTCATTTTTTGAATGCTGGCCAAATGTATCTTCACGCTTGTGATATAAAATGTATTTTAGCCAGAATTTGGCAATATTCACCTACCTGGGTCTTGAGGTGGGTTTATAAAAAGACTATGTTGAACATTTGGGGTCAAATAATTAAAAAACATCTAAGCTATGAATATATGTTGAAATTTTTCTACACATGCTCTTAACTTTGGTAATTTTCATTATTTTGAATCAAAATTTTCAGCATAGCCATTTTTTCACACCACCTCATGAACCTGATAACTGTCATTTTTCAAATCCTGGCCAAAATGTGATTTCACACTTGTGGCACTAAATTATGCTTCATCCAGTGTTTTATAAATGACACCTTTCATGTTCAGAAGGGGTCATAAAAGGATTCTGCTGATATTTTGGGATCGATATGTCAAAAAATATGATGACGTAACACTATTTGAAGAGATGTCCATTGATCCAGTGGGAAACAATTGCTCTCCCATGCCAGTGAACTGAGATTGGTTCTGAGCTTACTGAGCTGGCTGAATGGGCTGCAGCTGGGGAAAGCCGCAGTGGTGTGAGGAACCAGACCCTGCTTGGGAAGGGACAAAGCAGTGTTCTGGTGTACACATGACACCCTGTGGAAGACTGGAATACCTTCCCTCACAACATGTTGACATGCATGTTGAGGCCTGATGGATCCATACACTGAATCAGGACTAGCTCCAGTGTTTGCTTTATTCTATTTCTTGCAGGTCCTGATAGAACCCTCATGAATGAGGTTATGATACTAGTATAAGAAAAACATGGGAAATGAATTGCAGAAAATGACATTAATGCAGCCATAAGGGTTGAAGAACTTAAAGCACCACCAACCTTTCCTTGTTCCTAGATGCCGGACTGCTCAGGGACAAAGATCTTTTACATACCATGCCCCTACCTGGTACAATGCCCTTACCTGCCCTCCCTATCCTCCACGACATTGGGAACTTTCAAATCCATACTTTACGCTCACCTCACAGCCTCCAGCTCCTGTGACTGCTTTGACTAAATTCTCATCCCACTGAGTGCACTTACATTTGTTTCACTCAACCACCATGGTCTCCTCTTTGACAAAGACAACCTGAGTACCACTAACCTGGTTCTGTCTGCTCTTACACTTCTTATTTCCCCCTCTCTTCCCCCTCAAGCTCTCCAATTCTTATTCCTTGCCCTTGACACTGCCTCTGAGTTCCTTTTTCTTTTCTGTACATAAATGTTACTGTTTAAGTTGTGGCCTTGTTAAACAGCTTACTGATTGTTTGTAACACTGTCTACTATGTTTTTGTACTTAATGACATGGAACCTTTGTGAAAGAGCCTTGGCTCAAAGGTATTAATTCCTAGAACAATAAACTTCAAACTTAAAGCACACATAGTAGGGAGTGAAAAACATTTTGGTTTTGGCCCCCAGTATTGGCAAATCAGTGAATACCCACCCCTTCTTCCTCCCCATAACAAACAAGGTGAGATATGAACATATGAACATACAAACTTGCTAGTAGATAAAGGCCTTTGGGTCTATCAAGTGTGCTTGATTGTTCAGCTAGCAGCCCTTATACTGCTGCTGCCAGTCTCTCTCCTCCCCCTCTTCCAGTGACCCTCCCCCTTACCCTGTCCCATCCCCTTTTGAAGCAGACCACTATATTACAGGATACCATTTCCTCTGGTAATGCATTCCACCCTGACACCACCCTCTCCGTAAAAAAAAAGTCTCTTCATTTCCCTCCTGAACCTTCCTCCCTTCAATCTCAGCTTGTGCCCTTGGGTGTCCCACCCTCTCCTTAACCAGAACATCCCTTCCATGTCCATCTTATTTATTCCCTGCATGTACTTGAATGTTTCAATCATGTCCCCCCCTTTCCCTCCTCTCCTCCTGGAAGTACATGTTCGACTCCCTCAGGCTACCTCATAGGCAAGTCCCCTATCCCCTAGATCATGTTTGTTGCTCTGCGCTGCACCACTTCCAGTAACCTAATGTCCTTCTTCAGGGACAGCCACCAGAACTGCATGCAGTACTCCAGGTGTGGTCTAACTAGTGACCTATTCAGCAGTAGAATCATCTCCCCCTCTCCTGGAGGATATGTCTCTGGCAATACAGCATCCTGTTAGCCTTTGCAGCTGCCTTTCTACACTGTGTGGAGTTGTTCATTGCTCCCATTATGATCACCCCCAGATCCTTCTCCTCCTCCATCTTGGTTAAATGAACCCCCCCTCCCCAAGCTGGTAGCTCCTACTAGGGTTTTTTGCTCTGAAATGTAACATCTTGCATTTCTTGCCATTGAACCTCAGCTGCCAAGTGTCTGACGAGCCCTCCAACTTTGCCAGATCATCCTGCAACCCCTGCCACCCCTCTAAGGTGTCAGCTTGGCTCAGTTGGTAGCACATCCGCCTTTGGGCCAGAAGATTGTGGGTTCTCGTCCCACACTGGGATTGAACTTGCACCTAAAAATGCTGGCATCTGAGTGCAGTATTAGGGGAGTGCTGTACTGCCAAGGTGTGCCGTCCTTCGGATGAGACGTTAAACCGAGGTCCCTTCTACCTATCCTGGTGTTGTCCAGGATGAAGTAAAAGAACCCAGAGCACTCTTCGCAAAGAGTTGGGGACATTTCTGGTATCCTGGCCAACATTCCCCTTCCCATAAACTGGTTCATGCAATTATCCAGGCTGTGTGTGGGTGCTGATGTGCGATATGGCTGCCACTATACATTCAATCACTTCAGTACCAGTCTAGCATTGCTTGTAAAAGCACTTTGGGATACACTGTGTATGAAAAGCGCTATATAAATGCAGATTCTTCTTCTTCTTCTATGTCATCTGCAAACAGACTGCCTATTGTGATGTCTGCTATGAAGATCCCAAACAACACCAGCCCTAGTTCAGAGCTCTGAAGCACCCCACTTGTCACTGCCCTGGGCAATGAGAGCTCCCCTCCCACTACCACCCTCTGCTGTCTCCCTTGCAGCCAGTTCACTACCCTCCCACCATCTTTGCCCCGACCCAGTGCCTTCCAGCTTACTACCTAGCCTCCTATGCAGCACTGAATCAAATGCCTTACTGAAATCCAGGTACAGGACATCCACTGCATGGCCCTTGTCTAATTGCTTGGTTACCCAATCATGGTACTCCACCAGGTTGATCTGGCAGGATCTGCCTGAGACAAATCCATTTTGCCTGCTATCCTGCAGCCCATTAACTTCTAGGAGGGAAACCAGACTCTCATTCAGGATTATCTCCATCAGCTTTCCTACAATGGATATGAGGCTTAATGGTATGTAGTTCCCTGGCTCATCCTGGGGCCTCCTCTTGTGGAGGTGCACCACATGCGCCATCCTCCAGTCCTGTGGTACACTTCCTGAGTCCTGGGAGGCATTGAACAGATCTGCCAAGGGTTCTGTCAGGACTTCTGCTAGCTCCCTTAGCACCCTGGGGTGTATGCCATCTGGCCAAGGCACCTTGTCCACCCTCAGTGCCTTCAGTCCCTCCAATACCCTGCCCACTGGGATTTACCTGTCTGTCACCTCTTCCCCACCCATGCCTACCCCCCCAGCCCCCTGGATACTGCTCCCCCTATCTCGTCAGCAAATACTGAGCAGGAGTACTTTAATGCTTCTGCCTGTTCTGCCTTAGTATTGACCCCGATCCCTTTTAATCCTCACTGTTTGATCTTTGCAGCTACTTTTTTCCCCTGGTGCACCTGAAGAAGTCCTTCTCCCCTTCTTTAATGCCCTGTGTCAGCCTGAGTTCCTGGGATGCCTTGGATGCCCTGACTGCCCTTGTCACCTCCCTTGACTTCTTCAGGTATTCCTCTCTGCCCCCCCGTTCTTTTGTACCTTCTAAAGGCAGCTCTTTTTTTATTACTTTCTCCATGACCTCCCTGCTCACCCAGCTAGGCTTCTTGGTCCTAGCCCTCTATACCTCATTTAATGAACTCCCACCTTTGATTAGTGTTCATATCTGGAGTGATCTTGGCCAGATACCCCTGTAGTATTTCCCTCATCCTCCCAAAGTCAGCCCTTCTGAAGTCTATCATCCTTGTGCCCAAACCTACTCCCTCTTTCCCCATGTCTATCTTGAACCACACTGAGTGATGGTCACTCCCCGCCATTGGTTTCTCCACCCTCAGCTCCCTCACAAAATCACAATTCACCAGCATGAGGTCAAGGGTATTCCCTAAACTGTTAGGCTCATTGATCATCTGCAATAGGAAGCTGTCATGGAAGGCATCCAGAAGCACCTGCTCCCTCCTATTTGAGGTGGCTGGGGTACCCCAATCTGCTCCTGGCAGACTGAAGTCCCCCACAACCACCGTACTGCCCTTCCTGCAAGTCCTTCTGATCTGTCCTGCTAGAACCTTATCTAACTCCTCAGTCTGAGGGTGGTCTGTACACCACTCTCATCCTGAGGGTCCTATTTTTGAAGTTCTGGAGCTGCACTCACAGTGACTCTGTGCTGCCTTCTTCCCCTTCCTTACTGACACACTTCAGACCTTCCCTCATATACAGCGCAATCCCCTCCTTTCCCTTTTACTCTGTCCTTCTGAAATATCCTATATCCTAGTACTGCCAGGTCCCAGTCATTGTAACGGGTGGTCCACATCTTGGTTATGGCCACCATATCTACCTCCCCAACTGCCATGAGAGCCTGCAATTCTGCTGTTTTGTTCCCTAGACTCCTAGCGTTCAGGGCTACCACACTCCACCCAGCTTTCTTTGCACCTCTCCCTACTGCTCTCCCTTTTTAGCAACTTCTCCTGACTTCTCCCTAAGTCCCCTGCTGCCAGCATGGGGGGTAAGCTCATTGGGCTTCCCTGCCTGAGGATTCTGCCAAACTCCTGCCCACTTGCCATCCCCCACTACTAGTTTAAATTCTCATTGTTTGCTAACTCCTTTAAATACTTGGGCATCACCTTGAAACTCTGCATGCTCCCTTAACATATCTCTAACATTGTTAAATCTCTGAACCAGAAACTTGGACTTCTCTGTTGTATCCATCAATTCCTCACCTCTGCTTCCTGCCTTAAGATCGCTTCCTCATCCCTTCTTCCTCCCCTGACATATGGTGCTCCTTTTCTGCTTTCTACCAGTTCCTCCTCTCTGTCTCTCCTATCTCAGGCTTACCATGGGGGGAAGATTTGTCCTGGGGGCTAATGCCCGATCTCACAACTGTGATGTTTTCTCCTCATTAGGCTCATTACCTTATGAAGCTAAACTGAGGTACTCCGCCCTGAGTCTCATGCCTTGCAACAAGAGAAGAGTCCATCTGCACTGAACCGTGAGTGAAGAATTCCATTTTTGGAGTGCAAAACATTTCAATGTTTTAAATTTTAGTGTTGTGTTTAAATGTGCAACATGAATCTGATCCTACGTTATGAACATGGACACCTGGTATTAAACCCTACCCAAAAGGTGGTTTCACCGAGTGACTTCAGAATCACCTTTTGACATGTACATGAAAATTTCCACCATCCTTCTTCATGAGGTAGGGTCACGTTAACAATATATTCAACATTTGGGAGTACAATATTGTAAAACAACCAAGTTATGAGTTAAAGTATATGAGACACAAAAATTTAATTTTAGTGTTGCACATTTAAGAGTAATACTAAAATGGATCTGCTGAGCAGGCAATGACTCAGGGACAGCGAAATCCCTTACAGCAACAATCTCGAAAGGCTTCAAGATTGTCACTGGGAGGGATCTTAGGGTGAAATTTCACCCTTTCACTGTCTTTCGACCCCCCTTGAAACAACTCTGGCTCAGAGTTAGTTATCTTATAAAAGGGACGCAGCCTCACATGGGATATCCGGGAGTAGCAGCCCCGATAGAAAACACTCCCCATTCTGAACTTTGACAACACTGTTGTCATTTCAGCATGGTAGAACCACTAAAATGTGCAGCACAAAATGTTAGTGTTGCAAAGTTCAGTTTCACATGGGCCAGCCCACCAGCACAGCAGTTGGATCTCCACTTGCAATGCCGACAACCCAGGATCAGGAATGGTCCCAGGAAGTCAGAGGCTGGTCGGGGGAAGGAGAAGGGTCAAGCATCCTTCAGACTGCTCTCCTTCTCCAGGGAAGCATTGTGGCCAGCGACCCAAAGACACACCCTGATGTCTGTTGCTGTCTGCAGGGTGGGTGTGGGGTATTAGCTTTGGAAACCCTAATGACATATTTTCCAACTTTTATGGTTTAATCCCTAACTGGAATATTGACACATTTTTTGGGGCTCTGAGCTGCAAACCTGGAGACCTGGATTTGAATCCCACAGCCCTCACTTGCATACTGTGTGACCCTAAGCAAGCCACTTAACTTCCTTGTGCTCCCAGGTCACACCTGGAAACAAGCTTTGGCTTAGTGTGCCTCGCTTGCTTAAACAATTTCCCCTTTCCCCTTTTGCAACTTATTTCCTTACTTTTGAGATAGTATAATCATATCCTTATTTGCCTGTGAGAGCGCAGGTTCTCTGGCCCCCATACTCTTATCCCTCCATAGATGTGTACATGTACGTAGCTGTGGAGGACCCTGCATTTCCATTTATAAGGTAACAGTGACCAAATTGTCTGTATAGCCATCTTATTAGCCCACCTCATGTACCCAGTGCCGAAATTTTTAAAATCCTTAACAATATGTAATTCTGAACAACTGTTAACTCCATTCTACACTAAAGGTGCGAAAACACATTTTGGCTGGGATTTTAAAAATAACAGCTGTGACATACATGAGTGGGGTAACAAGATGGCTATGTTGAAAATCTGGGGTGAAAATAAAAATATTTCCAAAATTATGAACATGCATAGTAAAATTGCAACGAATAGTCATAACTTTGGAATGCTGACCTGTTTTGACTCCAGATTGTCAGCATAGCTATTGTAACACAAGGGGGTTGTGTTACCCTGGGATCTTGTAGGTGGGGATATAAACACTTTTTATCACAGCCCAGGATGTGCAGCTTAACACAGCAAACTGACTGTGCATTTATTGGTAAGATTACTGTGAAAGGTGCATTCAAATATAACACAGGATGAAAATAAAACAACAGAAAATAATACCTAGCTCTTTGTTGAGCGCTAACTACACAGTGAACTTTTGTTCCCTCTCTATAACCCAGGTAGCTAAGCTGTTTCCTGGGACATACAAACAAAATTAGCACAGAGTCTCTTGTTCTAAGTTTCAAAGGAAAATTATGTACCAGTCTTAGGTTTTCAGCCAGTCCAAAGTCAGAATTCAATTCATTCTTGCAGGCTAAACAAAAGGTTCCAAACCAGGCAGTTAGTTGATTCAGAGTTCTCTCTTTCCAAAGTAAAAATCTAATTTGTTGTTGAAGGCCAAACAAAAGTTCCAAACCAGGCAGTCAGTTGATTCCGAGTTCTCTCTTTCCAAAGTAAAATCCTTCTGCAAATGTTCTCCAACCAGGCTCCAGGTCTGTTTCTAATCAGGTACTGAGACACAAGCAATTGTTTGAGCCCTCTTTTATGCAGGCAATCACTCTCCTGCACCTGCTCTTAATCGAGTACTTAGCTCTGTGAAGTTGTGGTGCAATGCCTTCTGGGACTTGTAGTGTATGCACCACACTTTGTAGTCCTGGCAGAGAGAAAATGGAACATACGTGCTCGGAGGTAATGCCCTTCCACAACTTTACCCAGTGCTGTGTTACACTATCTTATTATCCCACCTTATGTACCCAGTACAGACAATCTTCAAGTCCTTGCCAAAACATAATTCTGTACAACTGCAATGCCATTCTGCACCACAGGTGTGAAAACACATTTTGGGCAGGATTTGAAAAATGACACCTGTGACATAAATGAGGTGGGGTAAAAAGAAGGCTATGTTGAAAATACAGGCTTAAAACTTTTACAGTTTGCAAAGTTACATGCTGGGGTATTGAAATTGCAATGAATAATCATAACTTTGACATTTTTTCATATTTTGACCCCGCATTTTCAATATAGTCTACTTATGACCTCGCCTCATAACTCTAAAACTGAAAATTTTGAAATCCATGCCAAAATGCCAATCAGCACCACAGGTGTGAAAACACATTTCCAACTGGATGTGAAATATTACAACTGTACCATTAATGAGGTGGTGTAAAAATTGGATATGTTAAAAATTTGGAATTAAAATGTTGAAAACTATGAAAGTTATGCACGTGTGTTGGAAATTTTCAATGAGAGTGCCTAACTCAGCTATTTGTGAGTTTTCATCAGTTCGTTGGTTTTGAAACCCCAGCTCATGAACACTAGCAGTGAAACTTTGTTATTCAGTACCAAAAGGAGATTTTGTGCAGCAACCATAAAATCACCTTCCAGGCCTAATTAACCAAATGACAGTTGCAGTATTCATGAGGTGGTGTCCCAAAAAGGCCATGTTGAAAACTTGGTGCAAAAACTCAAAAAAAAAGGCAAAGATATCAACGTAAGTTCAAAACATAATTGAAATACATTATATGGCACTTATCTTGATTCCTCAGTTCGCAATTCAGCTTTAAAGAGGGTAGATGTGTCCCACTCCACAGAAGATGACAGCATTTGACCTTCGAAGGTACATAGGGTAAGGGGTGGGGTGGGGTGGTGGGTGCTCAGTTGGAGGGTCAGGATGGGGTAGGGAGTGGCAGGGATGACCAGGGACCATTTTCTTTTCTTCAGGTTAGAAAAAAAGTCATTGGGGGACTGTTTTCCTTTTTCTAGGTGACATAATATTACGACAATATTTAGGGACATTGGGAGTGGGCCTCTCAGTGTCCCACAATGCTGGGGGGGTTACCAAATAGTAAAACTATTTGGGCATACTGAGAGTGGGCTCCCCAGTGCCCCACACTGCTGGGGGGACTTATGAATGCAAAGACGGGGATTGGGCTCCCTTCAATGTCAGCAGTTATTATTGGAACAGTGGGAGGCATCTGACACTGGGGTGGGCATCCAAGTGTTGGATTATTATAAATATAAAAAAGATAAAGAAGGAGGATGGTGATTGGCTGTTGGGGTTGACAACAGGGAAAAGTCTGGTTTATAGGTGAATCTGCAGCCGGCAACACAAATTCCAGCTGTGGCTGCAGAAGCCAAGAAAATCCCACTGTTCTTATACAGAGAATGCGGGAAAGCACTCCTCTTGATAAGCTGGGCACCCAGGATTTTGGGTGCCCAGTAAAACATATAGAGTAGTAAAGCCAAATTTGTCAAGCAATTTTGTGAGATTCCCTATTTATCCTTCACAAAATGTGGGGAAAAAATCCTTTAAAATTATTTTTGTTATAGCCACAGAAAGGGACCTGTTCTATTATAGTACTCAAGTGCCATCTGGTAGATTTTCAACTAGACTGTCAAATGGAAGCACCCTCTCTGGGTAGAAGGAAACACACCAACAAACAAAACAAAATCCCTAACAAAGGTTTCACAATTCTCAATAGGGATTTTTAAAAATCCCTTGACTAATTAAGTGCTACTACTGTTTGGGGGCACACAATTTAAAAAATGAGAACAGAATCTAGCTAAATGTGTCCCACTTAGCCAGGTTTTACTTGGTTTACTTGGTTAATTTGAGAAAAAAGAAGGCCGAGGCCCATCTAGATTTTCTCCCCACATACAGTGGGAACATTTTGAATTATAATTTCATGGTTAACCATTTATCTACTCCCTTTTTAAATGATTCAATATTAACTGAATCCACTAGTTCCTGTGGGAGTCTGTTCCATAATTTTGGTGCCCTTAATGAAAAGAAATTTAATCTTAGATTCGTTTTTGCCTTAGGTACCGTGGGTTGTTTAGTGTGGCATCTTGAGACAATACATCGAGTATCATGAGATAATCCGCATTTCTTCATCAAATCAGGGTTTTTTAAGAAGCTTATATATTAACAAAAGATCCCCCCTAGTCCTTCTTTTCTGAAGAGAATGTAAACCAGTACAAGATAATCTGGATTTATAAGGTAATTTAGCTAATCTAGGAATCATTCTTGTTGCACGTCTCTGAACTCTTTCTAAACGATCAATATCTGTCTTTTGATGTGGGTTCCAGAAGGGGGACCCATAATCAATAAGAGGTTGAACACATGATCTAGAAAGGGCTACCATACACTGTTCAAATTTATTTACAAAAGATCGTTGGATTTGTCTTAATAGACCATTAGCAGAATTGGCCACTTTTGTACAGTGCTTATTCGATGATAGTTTGGTATTGACTAGAACACCCAAGTCCCTTTCCACACAAGATGATTTCAATAATGAGTTATAAATGAAATATTCATTTTTGGGGTTTTGGAGTCCAAAATGCAGGACAACACACTTGTCCACATTAAACTCCATCAAGTTGTCAATAGCCCATTTTTCAATCGACTTTAGATCAGAGTTCAATGAATTAAATTCTGACGAGTTATTTACTAGACCCCCAAGCTTTGAGTCATCAGCAAATTTAGACAACCAGCTGTTATTTACTACCTGCATATCACTTATATAAATAAGAAACAGAACTGGACCCAACACCGAGCCCTGTGGCACACCACTAGTGACTGCCCCTAGTTGAGATTGTTGGTTATTTAGTACTACTCTCTGGGTTCTATTTGTCAGCCAAGCAGAAACCCAGTTGATTAATTGATCAGAGAAACCGAATAGATGCATTTTATTTATCAAAATGCTATGAGGAACTTTGTCAAAAGCCTTACTATAGTCTAATAGGATAACATCCATTTGGTTTTTGTCATCCAGGCCCTTGCTAATATTATTATAGAATGAGATCAGATTAGTTGTACAGGAATGATTCATTCTAAATCCATGTTGGGTATGATCAGTAATTTTTAATTCAATCATTTCTTTTTCGAGAAATTATTTGATCAATTTTTCCATTAGTTTACAAATTATAGAGATAAGGCTTATTGGGTGATAGTTCTGAACTATAGATCTGCTGCCCTTTTTATGAATTGGGGTAACAAAAGCCATTAACCAATCTAAAGGAATTTCTGCTTTGTGAAGTGATTTGTTGAATATTAATTTTAAAGGAACTGGTAAAGCCTTAGCAGTTTGGGTTAAGAATCTAGCAATAATTTGATCCGGACCTGGGCTAGTGGTTTTCTTTAGATTTGTTGTCTGATGTCTGATGTTTTTTTATTAAAATCACAACTCGGTTGTATTTTTCCAAGTTTGTCAGTTTCTTGGAAAAAATCTACAAGATTGGCATAACACCAAAAATGTTTGGTGCCCTGCCAGTTCAGTGGTGCAAAACCAAAAACCAGGATTTGCTGCATCAAATATTTACTCTTGCTCCAGAACGTTATCTCAAAACCCCTACTGCTCATAAGCAAGTCAGAAAACATTATAATTAAAAGCCTTATAACTCTGGAACCCTTTCAATTTTTTTTCACCAGACTTGTCAAAGGCAATACCTTTGGACATGATACATGACCCCTGCAAGTCTGGGGCAAAAATTCCATTCTACGTAGACTGTAGGCGAGAGAGAAAAACAATGTTAAGTATAGAAAAAATGTTTTTACTAGAAATGACACGTGTGTCTCAGAAACTACACAGGCTGCCCTCACAAAAATTTCCACACATCAAGCCCTTGCCTCCTAGACAACACATGCAAAATTTCAGCTCATTTTTTCAAAGGGAGCCAGACATTAATGTGTAAAATATGAGGTTTAACATTAAACAGGCCACTCAACCCTAACAATAGGGATGCTATCGTGCCACTATAATATATCTATATATAGTTTGCAAAAGAACTCCGTTAATGAACCATTTAGGAAAACTACAGTGATAAAAGTAGGAAAATGTGGTTTTAGGATTTTCAACCATACCCCTCCTCCCACATACCTAAAACAAATCAGTGGTGGAATCTTCCTTGGGGATGTCAGCCCTAAAGCACACCCCATTCTATACACTCCTGTAACATATGCACCTGTGTTCATCACATCTGAGCTTTCTTGCTACTGCAGTGGGGTGAGCTTTAGGGTTGACAACCCCAAGGAAGTCTCCACCACTGATTTGATTCAGGTGTGTGTGTGTATGTGGTGGGGAAGGGATAGGGTTGAAAACTCTAAAACCACATTTCCCTACTTTTTGTCGCTGTAGTCTTAACCCTAAATGGTGCATTAGCTGAGGGTTTTTTTTGCAAAGAATTTCCTTACTTTTTGTGATTGAATAATTGTATCATCATTTGCATGTGGGATGGCACTGGGTCCAAACAGAGCTGACAACTATAGCATCGGCAAGGAGCGTGCTGTAAAAATAGCACTGTGCCACCCTTTCCCCCATCTATAGGATTCTCACTTTGAGGGCAATCAGATGCTAGGGAAAGTTAAAATTTGTGGGGCTGTGCAATTCTGTTTCCACTGCCCCGTGCTAAAAAAAAAAACAAAGTCCCAATATGTTAAAATTTTGGAAATCAGGATTAGAACCCTGGTCTCCACTGCTGCTGGCCAAGCTGCTCTGTGCCCAAGCCCTCCACACCACTGGAACAGCTCAGCCAGGCACCTGGATTCTGCTGCCCTTGTTCATATAGCGGTACCATGGATGGCAACCAGTGGAGCGCATATGGCTAGCACTGTAAATCTCTTCTTGTTATCCCTGGTAATGCTATATGGACTAGTGTTCCCTTGACAGGTGCTATTAATGTAGTGCTCATCTGTTCGTGTACTTGTGGGAGTGCAGGGCCTGAGTTAGTATAATCGTATCCTAATTTGCATGTGGGAGCACAAGGCCCTCTAGGCCCTGCACGCCAATAACTCCATACATGAGGACAGATACCTTACTGTGTAAGTGCTGGGCCCTCTAGGTCTCTCACTTGTATTTATAGCAAAATAGCAATCAAATCATCAGCATAGCCTTCTTCTTACCCCACCTCATGAACCTATATGGAGAATTTTCAAATCCCCGTCAAAACATCATTTTTGCACCACTGAACTGTCATTCCATGTCACAGGTGTGAAAACACAGTTTGACTAGGATTTGAAAAATGTCACCTGTCACATTCATGTGGTGGTGTAAAAAAAGCTATGTTGAAAATATGCAGTCAAAATATTTAAAATGACCAAAGTCATGAGTGAGCAAAGCAAAATTTAAATGGATATGCATAATGTTGCCATTTTTGTATATCCTGACCACAAATTTTCAGCATATCCTTTTTATTACCCCACCTCATGAATAAGGGCAGAGAAAATATTTAAATCCTGCTCAAAAGGTGATTTCGCCCAGCAACTGCAAAATCACCTTTCAGGCTGGATTTGTGATATTTCACTACCATTGGTCATGAGGTAGGGTACTAAAAAGGTCATGTTTAAAATTTAGGGTCAAAATATGCCAAAATGACAAAGTCATGTATCAAATTCAAAACTTAATTAAAATACATGGAACCGCACTTACCTTAGTTTCTCATGTTGCAGTTGCCTGCTGCAGCAGAATGATGAGTCTTCAATCGGAGATTGGATCATTTACCTGGGGCCTGTTCAGAATGTGAGGGGGGTGTAGGATGGTGTTTGGTGGTGGTACTAGTGTGTGATCAGTGGGAGGTCAGACTGGGGTGGTCAGATCGGCAAGGGGCCGTTTTCATTTTTACAGGTTCAATAGGTTGCACACTCTCCTCTGGGGCTGGAAGATCAGGAGGTAATGGGTTCTAGCCCCATACCCAGTACTTGGGATAATGCCCATAAATGACACTGTAATGTAGTATGAAAGCAGGTGCTGCAATGTTGAGGTGTAATGGTTTTGTAATGTTGTCTCTCATTCAGATGAGATGTTAAACAAAGGTTCCTGCTGCTCATCTCTGGCCACTCGAGGTGGAAGTAAAAGGTCCCATGGCACTTATCAATGAAAAGAAGGGGAAGTTTGTTAAAAGAAAATCATAACTAATACAAAGATAGTATCAAAACACATACACAAAGCTGGCCTGGTTGTGCAGAGAGTTGAGGTGCTGGGCTCCACAACTCGAACCATGCCGGCACCCTGGGTTTGGGAATGGACTCGGGATACCAGAGGCTGGCAGGGGAAGGAGAAGATTGAGCATTCAGAGGACTTATCTCCTCTCCTGGGGTGGGTTAGGTGGGAAGCCTCACTCAAGTAGTGGTCCCCAGTGGAGACCGGTGGCACTACAGGTGGCAGTGCAGGAGGGACAAACCAGAAAAATGAGAAAAAATGGTCTGGATTGGCCAGATGATGGCACCCAGTCCAAGGCTTGTCCGAAGACTTCCTGTGGGGTCAGCACCCATCTCAGCACTGGCCAAGAAGAAAGAATAGTGTGCTGGGCTGCCCCCAGAGTTGCCTTCCCCCTCAGAGGAGAGGGACCACTCGGCAAAGGGTAAGCAGTGCTACCTCGAGGTAGGCTGTAGATGTGAGGCAGAAGGGTGCCCAGTGAAGTTGAAGGGGTGCGGGGGACCTAGGATGCCTGAAGGAGTGGCAGATCTGGATCCTGGAGGAGAGAAAATAGATAACCCTCCCAAAAAAAGGAACACATATACAGCAACATATGCCACAAAATAAATCCTGTAAATTATTGAAGAAACACCCACACCCGGCTTCCCCTCATACATACAATCTATTGAAAAGAAATACAAAAAGGAACCATTGAGAAAAAAAGAAACAAAGCTACAAACAAATCTTGTCCTGAAAAGTATCTTTTGAGGCTAGATTCTTAATTCATTTAAAACAACCTGAAAAATTCTCCATTGTTTATGATGTTTCTCATACCTGAGTAATACCTTCTGTCCTATATTTTGTTTTGCAAAATGTTACATTTTTCCTTCACAATGTAACAGTTTTTACATAATAAAATTTACAATCAGACATATAAACTTCCAATAAAGCTGTCTCACATATTTTTGCAATTCACATATAAAGAGAATAATGGATAGTTTAGAGTGTATTACAGGTCAGTAATATCATCAAGAGGTTCAGGACATGTAAGAACCTCGAGAGCGAAGCTCGAAAGGTTCCTACATGTCCTGAACCACGAGATGGTGTTCTGACCAGTAACACACTCTAAACTATCCAATATTTTTTTGAATACATGGATCCAAGTTGTTTTAGTCTGCAGTCGGCTGCTGACATGAAGGATTGTGTCAGTTGTAGCCGGCTGCAGCACTGCCTCGCTCAGAGTGTTTCTCTCTCACCCGCTTGCCCAAATAGAACACTGCCTCGCTCCATTTCTTTGTGCTCTGCTGGCTTACACAGACACACAGGGCGGTAAAAAAACCTATCTTTTTTTCTTTTTGTGGGGGGGTGCAGGATCAGTCGGATAAATCCTTTTAAAAAGAAGAATGGGAATTGCCATGGACACCGCGCTCTCACTAAGCGAGACATGACTGCCATGTTTTAAAAACTGTTTTGGCCGCCCACAGACACAGAGTGGCCAATCATTAGCTGCTTTATTGAGCGTCAATGGTTGAGTGACATTTTAAACGTTTACTGATTTGTGGAGTTGTGGGCTTGCGCTGTTTAACTTGGCTGGTAATACTATTGTTCACATCCGAAACAATACTATTATTGGACGTGAACGATAGTATTATCACTCTCGAAGTGTGGTATTATCACTTTGGGAGTGATAGTATTACAGGAAAAAAACTGTATGCTTTAGTAGCATATTAAATCTGCTATCCATATATTAAAATACATTATTAACTGTTGTAGCACCAGATGCCATCTCACCTACCACAAAACTTTAGGCATGCAAACAATGCAATAAAGGGGCTGTTATTATACTTACTACCTTGTGAAGGAACATGACCTAGAACTGTATACAATTAATACATAAAACACATTCCTGGTGTCTAGTGGTCCCTCTCCACACCCAGTCACTCACCCGATATGGAATAAAGTTTTCCCTGGTGTCTAGTGGTCCCTCCCTCCACCTGATCATGTGATTTTTATGGCCCACAGGTAAGTCACTTTTGAATTACTGAAGAAAAAGTGTTCCATCCTTGGGCATGTGCATTTAAAAAAATCAATGTTCTATGGATAGCTGAAATTTGGTGCGATGACAGGTTGCACTATACAAAACAGGTGCCGTGTAATGGTAGTAATTTAAATCAAGTAAAACATACAGTACACCTTAAAAACCTGTCAGTTACTTACAGTAAATCAGCTGTATGTTAATTACCAATCAGCTGTGTATGGCTGACAGCCTGACAGGCAGTGTTTAAAATTACTATCATTTACCCACAGTCAGCAATGATAGACATAATGTCAGTGCCGTCAGCATCATCAGGATCACCTGGACCATCAACACAGACCCCACAGTATATGTCTTTACAACAGTGGCTGCAGTGTCCTGCTGCCATCCCCCCAAAAAAAGATCTGCATCTCTTGCTTTTCTTGATGAACTCAATGCTGTTGGACCAGGATGCATCTGGAATCGAGCAGCAGCCTGCTCAGTATGCCTTTCCTGGTAAAACTTTTAAATAAATGATCCTCATGGCCCCGACAGTGCTGACATTATGGCAAGCATTACTGAGTGTGGGTCAAAGACAGTAAATTTAAACACTGACTGTCTGGTTGTCAGCCATACTCTGCCAATCAGTAATTAGCGGACAGCTGATTTATTGTAAGCAATTGATAGGTTTTTAAGGTGCACTGTGTGTTTCACTTGATTGAAGTTAACTATCAGGGTACGGCACCTATTTCATATAGTGCAACCTGCTATTGTCGCCAGATTTCAGCTATCCATAGAACTGTATTTATGCTGTATTTTAGATTGTCCTGTTGGTACGACCCCCCCCCAGCCTGTTGTTTTATATATAGTTGCTGACATTGGGGGGCCCAATCCCTGTGTCAGCATTTACAAGCCTCCCCCCCAAGCAGTGTGGGACTCTTTGGAGCCCATCCACAGTGTCCCAAAGTAACTTTTAGTTTTTGTTCCTTCAAGAAATAAAACTGTTCCAGATTTTCAACATAGCCTTTTTTTGGACCCCACCTCATGATAGAGATGTTGAGAAATTATATTTTGTTGGTGAAATTCTGGCAAAATCTGCAATTTCGCCATGTGAAATATTTTGTGAAATTTGCCTATTACACTAAATATTTTGTCAGGTGCGAAATTCTGAATTTCACCTGCATAATGCAAAATTTCTCCTAAAGAAGGCAAACCTTGCCTGTGAAAGGTGAAATTTCACCTTCTGCAGGCCAAATTTCACCTTCCACGGGCAACATTTCACATTCCACAGGTGAAATTTCACCTTCTGCAGGTGACGTTTTGCATTACGCAGGCGAAATTCTGAATTTCGTGAAACGGGCCAATTTCACGAAATGTTCACCTAATGAAATTTGTTAATTTTGCACATCTCTACTTCATCAACACTGGCAGTAAAATTTCATTAATCATGTAGGGAAGGTGATTGGTAACTGTGCAAAATCACCTTTTGGGCCTGATTAATATAATTTTACCACCAGTGTTCATGAGGTGGGGTCCCCAAAAGGCCACATTGAAAATTTGGTGAAAAAATTCCTAAACTTGATGAAGTTATGAGTGTATGTTGAAATGTTTCTATGCACATGCATAACTTTGGTAATTTTCAGTATTTTGACTTAAACATTTCAGCATATCCATTTTTTCACACCATCTCATGAACATTACAGCTGTCATTCTTCACATCCTGGTTGAAATGTGTTTTCACATCTGAGGTCCATAATGGCACTTCCGTGGGGATTTGAAAATGTTCACCAATGGGATTCAAGAGATGGAGTTATAAGAAGACTATATTGAAAGTTTGGGGGTGAAATATTAAAAAACAGAGATTTTTTTGAAGTAAAGTTGTTTGCAGGGATGTTCGTTGCACCACTGGGGACCAGGTTGCCTTACCATACCAGTTACCTGAGTTCAGTTGTAAACTCAGTGAGATAGTTTGATGAATGGGACAAGGCTGATGGGGAAGGTGGTGTATCATGCAACACAAGCCACAGCCTGGGTAGAGACAGAGCTGTGTACTGGCACAGACACAGCACCCTGTGGTGGGTCAGGGAGCCTTCTCCACAAAGTATTAATATGCATGCCGAGGACTGCTGATCCCATGCACTGGGTCAGGACAGTCTTCAGTATTTTACCTGTTTCATTTTGTGCAGGTCCGAATGAGGATACAATTCCACTATTAGAAATAGAAGGGACATTAATTGCAAACATCTGTTTTAATGCGGATATTAGGGTTGAAGAATGGAATGAGCACAAAGTAGGGGAATTAAAAAAAAATTAGGGTTTTGGGTCTCTGGAGTATTGGTGAATCAGTGTAGAGGTCTTTCTTGTGGTTGTCAACCCTACTGTAATACTAACCCCCTCCTCTAATCAATGAGTTCATATGTGATGTCTTCATGCAGGGCCCACAGGGCCCTATATGAAGAAAGATACAACAGGTTATGTTGGCCATACTGTATCACTATCAGGCACTAGCTTGAAGCTGTACCTTGTGCTTTGGACAAGAGGCTATGGGTTGGTGGAGGAGGTGGGAATTAGAGTTGACAACCCCAAGGAAGACCCCACCACTGATTCAGCAATACTCCAGAGATGCAAAACCCTGTTTTTTCATTTCTCTACTTTATGCACTTTGCTTTCTTCAACCCTAAGGTCTGCATAAACACAGTTTTTTTGCAGTTAATATACAGTGGTAGTTATCTAAAAGTTGATCGAGGTACCACTGAGGCACTCAAGTTAAAATTTGCATTGACTGTTATGTGATCCTGTCTCAGTATACCCAGGTATACCTCAGTGCTGATCAACTTTTGTACAATTACCACAGTCTGTCTGTCTGTCTATCTATCTATCTATCTATCTATCTATCTATCTATCTATCTATCTATGCATATATTGCAAAAAACTGTGTTAATTCTCTAGTTAGGGATGAAGTCACAAAAGTAGGGAAATCTGGCATTAGGGTTTTCAAAGCTAACACACGACACCCACCCTGCACACACCAACAGATGTTGGGGTGTGCCTTGGGGTTATTGGCCATAACACTCACCCCATTCCATAAGTAAATAAGATGAAATGGGTACAGTAGAGGAGAATGGGATGAGCATTATGACCACTGACCATAAGGCACACCCCGATGTCTGTTGCTGTCTGCAGGGTGGGTGTGGGGTGTTAGCTTTAAAAACCCTAATGCCACATTTCCCTACTTTTGTGGCTTTATCCCTAACTAGAGTATTAACACATTTTTTGGGTCTCTGAGCTGCAAACCTGGAGACCTGGGTTTGAATCCCACAGCCCCCACCTGCATACTGTTTGACACTGTGCAAGTCACTTAACTTCCTTGTGGTCCCAGGTCACAACTGGAAACATGCTTTGGCTTAGTGTGCCTCTTCTGGTTAAACAGTTTCCCCTTTCCCCTTTTGCAATTTATGTCACAAGTCCATCTTGCAAATGAGCTTCTGCTCAACGATGAACACCTGGTTAAATAAAGACTTGATTGATTGATTGATTGATGTCCTTACTTTTGAGATATTATAGTTGTATCATTATTTGCCTGTGAGAACACAGGGCTCTCTGGTCCCTGCACTCCCACCCCTCCATAGATGCATATATGTACTGTATGTAGCTGTGGAGGGCCCTGCATTTCCAGCTACAAGGTAACAGTGACCAACTTGTCAGCATAGCCATCTTATCAGCCCACATCATGTACCCAGTACAGAAAATGTTTAAATCCCTGCCAAAATGTAATTCTGCACAACTGCAACATCATTCCGCACTAAAGGTGCAAAAATAATATATATTTTGGATGGGATTTGAAAAATAACAGCTGTGACATACATGAGTGGAGTAACAATATGGCTATATTGAAAATCTAGGGTGAAAATAATGAAAACATTTCCAAAGTTACGAACATGCATAGTAAAATTGCAATGAATGGTCATAAATTTGTAATGTTGACATATTGTGACCCAAACTGTCAGTATAGCTATCTTATTACCCCACCTTATGTACCCAGTACAGAAAATATTTGATTCCCTGCCAAAACATAATTCTGCACAACTGCAACACCATTCTGCACCACAGGTGCAAAAACACATTTTGGGCAGGATTTGAAAAATGACACCTATGACACACAGGAGGTGGGGTAAAAAGAAGGCTACATGTATATTGAAAATACAGGGTTAAAACTTTTACAATTTGCAAAGTTACATGCAGGGGTATCAAAACTGCAATGAATAAGCATAACTTTGACATTTTTTTCACATTTTGACCCCATATTTTCAATATACTGTTCTGATGACCTCACCTCATAAACCCCATAGCTGAAAAGTTTGAAATTCATGCCAAAAGCCACTCAGCACCACAGGTGTAAAAACACATTTCCAACAGGATTTCAACATTTTCAGCTGTACTGTTAATGAGGTGGTGTGCAAAATTGGTTATGCTGAAAGCTTTGAGTCAAAATATTGAAAATCACCGAAGTTATGCATGAGTGTAGGACATTTTCAATGAGAGTGCCTAACTCAGCTGTTTTTAAGAATTTGCTCACCAAATTTTCAACATTGTCTTTTTTGAACCCCAGCTCATAAACACTGGCAGTGCAACTTTGCTATTCAGTACCAAACATTGATTTTTTGCAGCACCCATAAAATCACCTTCCAAACCTGATTAACGAAATGACAGTTGTAGTATTCATGAGGTGGTGTCCCAAAAAGGCCATGTTGAAACTCCAAAAAATGGCAAAGATATCAACATAAGTTCAAAACAAAACCAAAATACATTATATGGCACTTAACTTGATTCCTCAGTTCATGGTTCAGATTTGAAGAGTGCAGATATGTCCCAGTCCACAGAAGGTGACAGCATTTGACCACCAATGGTAAGTATATGGTAAGGGGGTAGGGTGGGGTAGTGGGTACTCAGTGGGAGGGTCAGGATGGGGGAAGGGTGGCAGGGATGACCAGGGACTGTTTTCTTTTCTTCAGGTTAGAAAAAAGTCATTGGGGGACTGTTTTCTGTTTTCTAGGTGACATAATATTATGATGATAAGTAGGGACACTGAAAGTGGGCCCCCCAGTGTCCCACACTGCTGGGGGAGACTTGTGAATGCTGACACAGGGATTGGGCTCCCCTTGATATCAGCAGTTATTATTAAAACAACAAGTGGAGGGGCATCGGACACTGGGGTGAGCAACCCAGTGTTAGATTATTATGCATATAAAAAAGATAAAAAGGTGGGATGGTGACCTGCTGTTGGGGGGTGGTGACACTAATGAAAATGTGGCTTATAGGTGAATCTACAGTCTACAGCACGAGTTCCAGCTGAGGCTGCAGAAGCCAAGAAAATCCTGCTGTTCTTATACAGAGAATGCAGGAAAGCACTCCTCTCAGTAAGCTGGGCACCCAGGATTTTGGGTGCCTAGTAAAACATACAGTTTGTGGGCACAAAATTGAAAAAATGTCAACAGAATCTAGCTAAATGTGTCCCGCTTAGCTAGGTCCCGCTTGTTTATTAAAAATTACAACTTTGTTCTCTTTTAACACATTTGTCAGTTCATGGAAAAAATCAACAAGATGGTGGTTGGCATGGCACCAAAAATGTTTGGTGCCCTGCCAATTCAGTGGTGCAAAACCAAAAAGAAGCATTTGCTGCATCAAATATTTACTTTCACCGCAGAACGTTACCTAAAACCCCTACTGCGCATGAGCAAGTCAGAAAACACTCAAATTAAAAGCCTTATAACTCTGGAACCACTTCAAATTGTTTTCACCAGACCTGTAAAAGGCATTACCTTTGGACATGACACATGTCTCCTGCAAATCTGGGGCAACAGTTCCTTTCCATGTAGGCTGTAGGTGAGAGAAAAAAACAATGTTAAGTATAGAAAAAAATTTAGGTTTTTGTTTTCTAGAAATGACACGTGTATCTCAGAGGCTGCTCTCACAAAAATTTCCACACATCAAGACCTTGACTCCAAGACAATACATTCAAAATTTCAGCTCATTTAGTCAAAGGAGCAAAAGACATTAATTTGCAAAATATGAGGTTTAACATTAAACAAGCCACTCAATCCTAACTATAGGGACACTATCATGCCACTATTATATATCTATATATAGTTTGGAAAATAACTCCATTAATGAACTATTTAGGAAGAATATAGTGACAAAAGTAGAAAAACATGATTTTAGGATTTTCAACCCCCTTCCCCCACACACACACACACATACTTAAAGCAAATCAGTGGTGGAGTCTTCTTGGGGATGTCAGCCATAAATCACACCCCATTCTATACACTCCTGCAACAGATGCATTTGTGTCCATCACATCTGAGCTTTCTTGCTACTGCAGTGGGGTGAGCTTTAGGGTTGACAACCCCAAGGAAGACTCCACTACTGATTTGTTTCAGGTGTGTGTGTGATTGGGGGGGGTGGTTGTAGGATTGAAAACCCTAAAATCTCTTTCCCTACTTTTTGTTGCAGTAGTCTTAACCATAAATGGTGCATTAACTGAGTTCTTTTTGCAAAGACATTCCTTACTTTTTGAGATAGTATAATTGTATCTTAATTTGCAAATGCAGGGCCTGAGTTAGTATAATCATATCCTAATTTGCATGTGGGAGCACAGGACCCTCTGAGCCCTGTGCTCCCATCCCTCCATATATGAGGGCAGGTATATTACTGTGGAAGTGCAGGGCCCTCTTGGCCCTTCACTTGGATTTATAGCAAAATAGCAGTTAAATCATCAGCATAGCCTTCTTATTACCCCACCTCATAAACCTGTATGAAGAATTTTCAAATCCCCATCGAAAAGTCATTCCATGCCACAGGTGTGAAAAAACAGTTTGGCCAGGATTTAAAAAATGACACGTCACAATCATGAGGTGGTGTAAAAAATAGCTATTTGGAAAATGTGGGGTCAAAATATTTAAAATAACCAAAGCTATGAGCAAGCAAATCAAAATTTAAAAGGATGTGCATAATTTTGCCATTTTGACATATACTGACCCCTGTGACAAGGCGCAACCTCACCATGGGATTCAGGATCACCTTTGTGGTGGCTAAGGAGTCTCAGGAAGACCAGCTTGCTAACATCAAACCAACCAGGTATATTTTTATTTTCTTAATATAGTTGGTGACACAGAACTTTGGGCTTCTGCCCTTTTCCTTTTTAAGCCCCAAAATGAAACAAAAACAGAAATAAAGAGGCCTAGCTCCGGGTGGGAGCACTGACTAAACAATCCCCGACCATAACTAGAAACCCCCCTTTTCCAGAAGGCTAGATCTTCTGGAAGAACACAAAGAGTAAAATGGAAAACTCACAATGGAAATACATTTTTTTTCTTTTTGGCCTAATTCAAGAGACCAATCTCCTGAGGGTTGCTTAAGGGACTCCTGTTCTGGAACACATCCAAGCAGCTTGTCAGCCCTCTAACCCTGCAGCAACTGCCTGCTGGCTTTTTCTTCCTGTTTTTAAAGCTCTCCTGTCTGTGCAGCTGCAGCTAATCAGCCAAATCAGCTGCAGCTGTACCCTGACTCTCTTACTCAGGGAAACACCCTCTCCTCCAGTACCTGAGTTCACCACACATCCCCGTCCCCAGCTCAACACTATAGGGTGGGGTGGCCTGTGCTAAGAGGTAGGGTCTTCTGGAAAGTCCATCTGCATTTCCATTCAGTGCTCCCGCTCTGTGGTGGACTATGAAGCGGTACAGTTGTAGTGCAAGGAACCATCTCATCACTCTGGCATTTTTTCCCCTGTTTGTTTGCATCCACTTGAGTTGAGCATGGTCTGTCACTAGAGTGAACTTGTGAACTAGTAAGTAATATCTGAGGGTTTCTGTCACCCATTTCACTGCAAGTAGCTCCTTTTCAACTACAGCGTACTGCTGTTCCTGAGGTAACAACTTCCTACTTAGATACAGGATGGCGTGCTCTCACCTGCTACCACCTGGGAGAGTACTGCCCTCAATCCAACATCCGAGGCATCTGTTTGCAGAATTAATTCTTTATCAAAATCTGGGGAAACCAGTACTGGATCAGAACAGAGGGCCATCTTGAGGTTGGTGAATGCCTCATCCACTGCTTCCAACCACCTCACGATGTCCGGTGCTCTCGCGCTGGTTAATTCCGTTAATGGAGTGGCCCGAGTGGCAAAGTGAGGGATGAACCTCCGGTAGTAACCAACTAACCCTAGGAAAGCTCTCACTTTCTTCTTCTTCTTCTTCTTGTTTGGTTGGGGCCAGTTTTTAATTGCTTCTACCTTCTTCACCTGGGTTTCACTAGTCCCCATCCATCCACATAGCCCAAGTATTTTGCCACTGACAAGCCGATCTTACATTTAGCGGGGTTCACTGTCAACCTGGCTTCTCGTAATGTATCAAGTAAGGCCTCGACCTTCCGAAGGTGAGTTCCCCAGTCTGTACTATGGATGACCACATCATTGATATCGGATCCATTCATATATCTGGACTGTATAGTACGGTACGGGCTGAACACCCATTAGCTCATGCTGTGGACCAATGGGTGTACAATCTGATATCAGAGTCAGTCAGCGGGCGGTGGGGCAGCAAGCGGGTGGGAAGGAGCTGCTGACCGGGGAGCGGGCGATGGGGCTCAGTGGGTGGGAGGAGGGGGTACTACTTGACCACCTGGTTGGATTGGCGGTCATCAATTATTGCTGATGTCCATAATTGGGCTGCAAGTGGTCCACTGGACCACCAGGGAAATGGGAGGGTGTATGTTAATGTACTTCTTCCTGTGATTGGGCTGGAAGCGGTCTACTGGACCACCAGTTATATAGGACTATCATATTTCAACATATGCCCATGATCAGGCTGCGAGCAGTCCACTGGACCACCAAGGGATATGGGACATTTACATGTTATTCATATGCCCACGATTAGGCACCGGAGCATGTTGCCAATTGTGCAGGGGGTGTCGGTCCCCAACAGCTGCAGCCTGGCAGGGCACCAGGCGTAAGTCACTGGGGATCAGTGCACCTGCATGCAAATGGGGCCATGATGACATGCAAATGGCCCCATTTATGCCTTGCATACATTATGGCCCAATTTGCATGTGCACTTTTGAATATTGCGGTAGTTACGCCTATCGCAACGGCACTTGCGCTAGTGCATTGCCCTGCTCCACTCTGGCCACTTGCGTTGGTACAGTGCCACTGTGCAATGCACACTGTGGGTGGCCAAGGAGCGATATTCAATGACATTGTGCCATGGCGCAGCTCCGTTGAATATCACCCTGTCCACGCCCCTGCACATCCAAGTTGCACTGCGCTCAGGCTTGTGCCACAGCCTGGCACAGTCTGAATATCTCGCCCGATATGTACACAGACCCTAGCATTTAGTGGGAGGACACCGTCTGGGATTTAACAGTTTTTTTTTAATCATATGGAAAGGTAGTCCGGGATAAGGAATATGGGACTTATCTTAAACACAGGTCACAACTTCAAAAACTGTTATCTTTAGGATCTACGGTGAAACATGATTTTACAGTGCAAATTCAAAATATTAAACAGCAAATGGTAGAATACTATTTACCACAAGAACAACATTTTCAATATCAGCAGTCATATTGTACTCAGAGTAAAAAGGGTTACATCTGCCATTATGAAGGACACGTGGCTAGGAATTTCAACAGAACAATGGATAGTTTATTTGATAAGGATGGAAGGTTATGTACTGATCCTGGACAAATTCTTAATATCATAACACAATATACATCTCATTCCTTTACCCCCTCCAAGTTCACACTGAAACATTGGAGACATATCTTGACTCACTTTCTACAGTTAAGCCCACTGAACAATTATTAACACCTTTAATTGCTGATATTATGCTACAAGAGGTAGAGAGCAAAATTATGGCATTAGGGAATAATAAAGCACCAGGTGGAGATGGACTAACTGGAGAATTGTATAAGTTTATAGGACCATATATTTTGACAGAACTAGCTACGGCCTTTACGGCAATCCTTTCATCTGGATCCCCTTCTCTGCGTATGACAAGGTGTATTCTGATACACATTTTTAAACATAAAGGAGATAAGCTATATATAGATCACTGGAGGCCCATTTCTCTGCTAAATACAGACTTTAAAATTTTAGCTAAAATTCTAAACAACCGCTTGTTATTGGTAGCAACACATATTCTATCCCCAGCACAGGCATGTGCCATACCAAGTAGAAATATCACGGAACATCTAATTTTGTTAAGGGAAATTTTTGAGCATAATTTCAGGCATCGAGCAGATGGCTTAGTACTGTTACTAGATCAAAGACGAGCCTTTGACTCAGTTAGCCACACCTTCCTATGGGAAGTTTTAAAAAAATATGGTTTGCCACCACAATTTATTAGTTGGGTTCAATGCTTATATAAAACAGCTACAGTCACTCCTTTGATTAAAGGTTGGAAAGGACCTATGCTGACAGTAAGGAGAGGGGTGTGTCAGGGGTGTCCACCTAGCCCATTGTTATATGCTTTTTGCATTGATCCTTTACTACAGCTCCTCAACAGTTCATTACTTTTAAGGCCTATTATAGTTGCTTCAGCCCCCCCTACATTATAAAGCTTTAGCTTATGCAGATGACCTCTACATTTTAGTGGCTGACAAGGTTTCTATTCAGGAAGCTTTAGGTATATGTACAACCTATAATTCAAACTCTGGTACCAGTCTGAATTTAGACAAATGTAAAGGCACACAGCTTGGCTCAGTTGTTCCTCCTGTTCCGGAAGTGACTAGTATTAATTTCTCAGCTACTCCATTGAAAATTCTAGGGATTATTTATGGCCAGGGGGATATGTGCTTTTTAAATTAGGAACCTTGCTTGCTTCATGGTAAAGCTCTAGTGGCTAAATGGAATAAGTGGAAATTATGTAAGTGGAAAAGGGTACATCTAATTAACACATTCCTTATCCCAGTATTTCTTAATATAAGTTATATCTTTCCTCCACCGTGTCAACTAGTAACTGTAATTTGTAGTCTCTTTTTCCAAGCTGTATGGGGCAGTAGGTTAAATCTGTTAAAAAGGAATAATGTGTACCTATCAATAAAACAAGGAGGGTTGGGGATGATAAATCCAATTTTATTTTTTTATAGCATTTTTGTATATGCAAACTTTAGACCTTTATTAATTTATTTTTGGATAAAACTTGGGTGCCTGTGTTTGAACAGAATTGTGGTCTATGGTTTACACAATGGGATAGAGGGGAATTGAGTGTTTTGCATAGATCTTTAAATATAGCACCTTCTATTAGGGAAATGTTTGCTTATTTCAAATGTTGGAAACTTACCAGCCATCTTGTGATCTCAAAACAAAGGAAAGAGTTATATAACTGGGTGATGCTGATTCAATTTATGGAACTAGAAACTTTTTCAAGATGTCCCCTTCCATACAGAGAGGCAGAATTAGGTTTGTTAAATACTCCTCGGATGCCAGATAAATTTAAAGATTTTCATTGGCTGAGCTGTCATGATAGGATTAACATTAAAGCTAATCAAAAACACATGTAACCCCCACCCAGGTATGCCGTTTCTATCTGACAGCTCTACCAGGTGGGCTGGGTTTGGGGAGGAATATATCACTTGGCACATTGGCTAGGTTTGGCTGCTCTGCAACAGGGGCAACCAAGTAACTCCGGACAAAGGAAGCAATAACTGTGATGTCCAATACCAGAAGTGGGATTCTAAAGTGTGGCTTGTATTCACATCAAACAGAATAAACAAAGTATAGATGGACCCCCAAGTGGCTACAATCCTGGTAATGCAGATTTAAGGAGACCAGAACACATCCTCATCACTTTAGCCCTCAGGCTCTGAAACACACTGGGCATACAGTCCGAACTTGTACCCTACTCTGGGTTTTCCCTGGCTTGGCTCCCTTGCCAGCCACTTGGACACTTTCCATATAGCATGGAAACATTTACTAGTGGCTCCCTAAACCACCTATGAGCACTCTCCATAAGGGAATCTTACTCATCAATCCCATGTCTGGGTGCTTTCCTCAGGCACTGGCCAAGTACCTGAGAGAAAGCAACAAGTGTTCCAAAGCAAATCCATAGAGATGAATATGGTTACTACTGATGGGGAGTCTGCTGCCTCTCACTCCCATAATTCATATCCGGCCATTCCTCTGGACTGTAACACCTCATCCTTTAAAACACTTTGCTGTGTAGATTTTTTTTTTAAATGTATTCACATTCAATCTACTGTCTTTACATCCCATTTGTGTTGAACTTGGACATACTTAATAAGAGGCTGTGTCCATTACTCTAGACCCCCCACAGAGTTAAGCAGTCCAATCCCCACATCTTCCAAACTGTACTTGGCTGTCTTTTCCTGACCTCACAGTAACAGTCCCTTTAGTTTCACCTTGATTCAGGTGAAAACACATGGCCCTTTAGCAGAGCGAACTCACCCCTTAGTTGCAGGTGTCCCACAGGTGTTTTCTCCTCATAGAACTCTCGTCCAGAGTTTCTGGTGCCTCAGCATGAACTAAAATCAGGCAGCTTCTGGACCAAGGGGGTTGCCCCTGGAAGCTGGCTGATTCCTTCTCCCCATCCCCGAAGGGATGGGGCCCTGAACCACTGAAAGTGGTCTCCACCACTTCAATGTGCTCTTCTTGTGTTCCTCTTCAGGTGAGAACACACACACCTATACAACAAAAAATAGCTCTTTGACAGAGCTTAAAGCTCTGAGGGCCTGCTTACAGCAGAGCACCTCTTCTACAGCCTGCACAGACTCGACTCAACTCACTGACTGACTTCAAATTCCCCAACGTTCTACTCTAACCTCCAACTGCAACATTCCAGTGTGGCTTATACAGCTGCGACCGTTCTAAATGAAGTCATCCCTCAGTCTCAGCTGAGACTGAGAACAGAGTGAGACAGTGTGAAATCCATTTAACTGGAGTTTCACAAGCTGCCTTCCCTGCCTACCACTGGGTCTTACTGGGATTCTAGTAACCCCGGGTAACAGGGGGGTTACACACAAACAACTGAGTGAGCAATTATGTGTCAGACCCAGATGTATTCAACAAGTAGAAACAACTGAACACCATTTTTTGACCTGTGTCTATATTAAATCCTTTTAGCCTCTATTGGCAACTGTCTGGAATTCTCCATGGTTTCAGTTCATTACTATGGATGCTCTAATGTGGGCTAAATATATAGGGGTGGAACATTATTGTTTTACTGAAACTTTACACAAGATATTATTATTAGTTAAATGGTATATTTAGAATAGTAAATGTGTATTCTCATTACAGTAGAAACTTTTATCTTATGAAGAGCTTCTTGGTAAAATTACAAGGGAATTAAAAATTCAATATAATGAGGACTCTAGGCTCCTACATTCCAGAATTTTGTGTGCAGTTTGGAAAAATATGCGGTGGATAACAGATTCTGATGTACCTGTAACTTAAAAATGGTGGGTATTAGATATCATGATTTATATTAAAATTGCAGTAGGGTTTGGATGAAAATGCTTTCATAATAATGGTTTATATGTTTTCTAGGAATGCTTCTACCTAGTTGTTCCATTCATATTATGTGTTTGAGTGATGATTATTTCCCCTTTTTGTTTATAAGTACTTATATTTTGCTGTAATGCTGTTCTTTTTGTGCTCCTCTTAATTTTTGTATTGTGTTTTTGTATGATTTCTTTTTCAGTAAACTCCCCTACTCTCCTGTAGGTGGATAACTGTCGGACTGTATGATGGCCACTCTGGGAGAGAAGCTGGAGGAGGAGGGGAGGAGGAGGAGGATGTGTATCTGGTGGGAGGACAGGCCTCTCCTTCCACTGCACTGCTAACAGAGTCTGGTCAGGTGGATAACCTGGAAATGGAAACCGAATTGGAGGATATTTTTCATGAAACCTTTGTTTCTTCTGAGGAGTTGAGACTTTACAGTGAGTGTGCACGTGGGGGTGTCCAATAAAGTCCAGAAAGCAGTCAGGATCCAATACTTCGAAATTTATTAGAAGCAGAAAAAAATAAAATGAACTTAAAGCGGAACTTGAACATAACTTTCAAAGAATAAGGCACAGGAAATCATATCTTTAACAAAAAATAAAAATTCCTGCCATAAAGGCATCTAGAATCTGGCTAGGCATCTGGTAGGTTTGCCTTCCTACCACACACTGACTAAATACTTCACATTCACTCTGCTTTTATACAAGTGGAGGAGCACAAGACCTAGTTAACTCCTCCCCTCAACTTGCATTATAAAAGTGGGTCAACAAGGGCCGCCCAGTCCTATAAGGAGTTGGACTGAGAGAGGACTGGAAGCACTTTACAAGTAAGATATTAGTCTTATGGCTTTTCTTGACCACATAGGAGTTTTTGGTCCTTTTAAGTTAAACATTTTTCTATCTCCTTTTAAAAGTGGCATGTATTGCCTTCTCCCTTTTAAAAGTACTATTTTAACCTTTTGATTAAGGAACAAACAAACACTACTTTTCAAATGATTCTCATTTAACATTCCGAGGTATACTATAACTCTGAGCTTCTCATACTAAAAACTAAGCAAAAAGGCTGTTAACTTATTCATAAATTCACCAGACAATGAAAAACGCCATAACAAACGCTTTTTTTGGCGTCTTCGCACATTCGCACGATCGCATGATCGCACGGTTGCACGATCACACGATCGCACAGTCGCACATTCGTGAAGGAAAATTAATCTATACGGCTTGTACTGCAAGCACAGAATGTTTTAAACACTGGGGCTTTAATATTTAATGAAAACAAGCTGGAATCAAGGAAAGGGACAGTAAGAATGCTCAAATGTGGCCAAGCTTGAGTAGGGGAATGACAGAGAAGGAGCAATAGTAAAAGGAAGAAATCAGAATACCAGAAGACTGTTGCAACATATTTTTCAAGGTGTTTTTCTTAAAAGGAACAATATTTTAGCCCACAATGTTCTCAGATCACCTCCAATACACAGGCAGGTGATTACATATGCTCTGTATCCATAAGAACATATCAAAGTTTGGGGGGAGGGGTCACTGACCCTACCACAGTGAGCATCAGCTTTCGGATCCAAAATTAGTCAACAAGCCATCAGATGTTAAAATCACTGTGTCTCGAATGGAAATACAACATCAACAGTCCAATGGAAAACTGAAGGATTCGATCCCTCTGCCCGGCGTATTTGCAGATGTTGCATCTGACAGGCCAGTAGAGAAGCCTGACAGCAAGGAGGATGATGCAGTACAGCAAGCTGGAGAACAAGTTGAGGATGAGTCAGACTTAAAATCAATTTTGGCCAGCAGGAAAATCGCAAGTGACAGCATGTGCCCAGAGGCATTCATTTCGGACAAAAAATTTGTTGAGAAAACTACTGCAGACTTGTTTTGTGTAGTGCACACAGTAGTAACAAAAAATCCTACCTTTGATTCTAATCTTTGGTTAGATAAAGACGCAAGATTTGTGTTCAAGATGCCCATTTACCGCAGAAAACCGGCTGAGCAATTGAACTTGGTTATGTTTCAAAAAAGATGGCATGCAGCAGTCGGGAGTTATGGAATTTAGTTTTACTGATGAAGCAGCTACTCTCCCGGAGGGAGATCGCTTGAAGCTGCAGTACTACGAAATCAGGAAGTGACCTATCAAAATTCTGTTTTTTGTCTGTAAGCATGCAGCCAAAGTTCCAGTTTCCATACCTGTAAATGTTTTTTTCCAGTTGTCTTTAGTTTTTTAGATATTCACAATTTATTTGAAGTGTTGTAGCACTACAACGAATATGGCAGCTGACTAATTTTCAGCTGCGCTTTTTCTACAGGTCATATCATATCTTTTGACAACAGCAGAGGGACTGTCTGCTGACCCTCCCCAATGTCCCTGCAAGTCATTCACAGTGTTAGGCCTCTATTTTAAAGCTTGGAACGGCTTAGCCCCTAAACTAAACCCACATATTCATGTCCCTGAGTATTTCAGGCCTGCAGTTCAGAAGTTATTTAAATGGCAGATATCAAAACACCTTATTGTTTCTAATTCAGTCAAAACCTTATATAAAGTTATTATGAACCATAGTCACCCTTCATTTCCTAGTTTTAAGAGTTGCCCGGAGGCTCAGAATATCTATATATTAGAGCAATCAAATAACACTAGAATTCTGTCTTACATGTGGGAAACACAGTGGCTGATTATGTTTGGTAAATTGAATGTGAGGGGCAATGCCAAATACAAAGCTATTAAAGAAAGAAACTGTCCTTATCCTGATTGTGTTAACCAGGAGGAAACAATGGAACATTTTTTCCTACATTGTTCATTTGTAAAGCAATTGTGGGGATATGCAGTGAATGCATGGGTATTTCTTTGGTTAAACAATCTAAATTATGATACCTTGGTTCTCTGTAATTTTCCTCCTAGGTTAGCTGTATTTCACAAAAGTACTTTAGCAGTTTTTTTTGGATGTTTACGTTTTTATTTATGTCAGGTTAGATGTCAATGGGTCATTTATCAGAAAAAAGTGTCAAATGAGGGGTATTGTATGCTCATAGTAAATGATTTGGCAGAAAGTGTATTTTACAGATACCCAATTATATAATTCCTCTAAAGTAATGAAGTGGTGGAAAGGATTTTCACACATTATTAAATGCAAATAGGAATGTTATTTATTCCATGTACTCCGAAGATTCATGAAGAGTTTTCTAGGAATGATATGTATTGATTTTTTGTATGGAGTTGTTTCTTTATATTTGAGTTGTGATCTATGTTTATTTTTCAATAAAAACTCCCCTACTCTTTTCGATAAGTGCCACGGGATCTTTAACATCCACCTGAACTACCACCAATCCAGGCAGATGGGACCTCGGATTAATGTCTCATCCAAAAAATGGAAATTTATACACTTGCTATAATCTGTTTTTGCACCTGCTAAAATCCAGGAATCTCATACAGCAAATCATATACTGTATAGGGCTCAGTATGTTGGTATCTTTTAAATATTCAGTGTATCATGGCTTTATTCATACTACTTAAAATAATATAGAGAATAATGTATAGGCAGGTGGTTATTATGAGAATTTTACACACACCCGAGGTGTGGGATGCCTCATAAACCCCGAGGGCGAGGCCCAGGGTTTATAGGCATCCCACACCGAGGGTTTGTGTAAAATTTTACAACAACCACCTGCCTACATTTTATTTTTTATAATTGCTGGTCAGCAATTTTTTAGCAATAATCTGTTCAATTTGCAAATAAATGAGCAAGGCAGTTGTGGTATAATGAAGAATTCATTTGTGGTGGTTGTATAACATTGCAGTTTTTATTATTTTAAACGTGTTGGAAGAGAAGATGAAAGCGTTAGGTCACCGTGGGTTAGGGAGTGTGAAAGTGGGGTGCTTTTCTTTTTTTAGGTGGCGAGTATACAAAACAAATGTACAAATACTTCCACCACATTTATTCCTCGATACTGTCAACAGACTCGCATTATTCCGAGACTCGGGTAAAATGTAGCCATAAAAGCATATTTGAACCTTGAATTTAAAGGATGGCTCCTCAGAAAGCAGTTGGATAGCTAAAAGTTAAATAAGAGAATATGAGGGAGCTTGTGATGGCAAAGAGTTGGTTTCTAGTGACTGAGCCACCCAAGACATCACTATTGAGATGTCATCACTCCTCTTCGGAGCATGATTTCAAGAGGCTCAGCCCCCTCCTTCTCTATCGCTCATCAAGGAGAGAGCATTTTAATGTTCTGGTGTCCAGAGTAATGATGACCGCACTTAAATGAAGTGTAACTTTAGATAATTTGTAGTGTAAAAAATAAAGGTAATAGCGACGTCCGCCTTGTGCATTGTGGTAACCAGCCGAAACCGAGGACTGCATTAAAAAAACACTTTTGGTGCTGCAGTGATTGAAAACAAAGTACAGGGAAATACCCTTAGAAAAAATTACTTGGGTCAGTGCAGCCTACCTATTCTAAGTGCAGCCTTTTGAAGTAACAGAGTTTAAAAAAAAAATAATTTAATGCTGCTTGGTTTTGTGTTGTGTCTGACAGAAAAACTCTGGATCTGACAGGACAACCCTAGCTGCGAGACTATGAGTCAGTTAGTTGTTTTGTTTGCTCTGCGGTTCGTTGTGTCTCGCGCTGTGCTCTAGAGCACAGTGGTACGTGTTTGCCGTTATAACTGGCTGAGGTAGTTATAACGGCAAATTATACCTCGATTTTTGTATGAAAAAAAATTGTGCCCAGTAATTATATAACAATAATAAAAGCCATACTTCGCTCCAGAAGTTCAAACTGTGAGTCCAACCAGAATAAGGTATACCTGCATACTGACATTTTTAACAATATCAAACACATTTGTATACACTCAGAAAGCCTTCTAGGGCCACTGCTGGGTCCCATTACAGCAAGGCTGGTCTGAAGTTAAAATCATCGAAAATCCTCTACAGTCATTCATCTCCTCACTCTGGGTGTCCTTTTCATTCCTTCACTGGCTCCACTCAAACTCAGGGTATCACCTCCATCCAACTCCCCTCTCCTACTCCAGGAGTAGCAACACCTGCATTACAACAGAGAAAAAGAAGCACTGCTCTGAGGACAGTAACTTTGGATTTACTGGAGAAACAAAAATAACCCAGCCCCATAGGCAGTGTTAGCATGCCTTTAACTGGGTAAAGCAAGCCTGTTAGCACTAAGCATGCTATCAAATTCCTGGCCCTCCTCCTTTCCTCTCACAGAACCTAAAATTCAACACTTCAAGTATGATGTCCAGATACCAGTTATCAGTTATTGGCAACAAACCTTCTAAAGTAAATGCCAAAATGAAATGAATGCCCGTTACCAGTGATGGTTTTCCAAGTTATAGTACCATAGAACAAAAAAAGATATTGCCTCAACCAGAAGGGTCAAAACAATCATAAGTTTCATTCATCAGCTTAGAAATGAAATAAAATAAATAGAATAAAACCTAAGAAACACAGCTTCAGGTGGAGAACTGTAGTAAACGGAGCAGTATTGCAGCCATCTTGTCACTCTTCCCCACCCCTTAAAGTCCTGAATTAGATGTAACATAATACCTTCAGTAGTACTGCAGTGTTGCAGTATACTGCAAAGAACAGTTCAATTCAATGGTAATTACGCCCTTGTGTCATACAGTATTTTGTGACATGTCATTTTATGCAAGGTACTGTGTTGCATCCTATAGAGGTATAGAATTTGTCAGTAAAAAGATCACCTGCTCTACCCAGTCTGTCCAAATGTTCTCTGGCTAATATCTCCACAGATCCTAATTGTTCTCCTGCTACTCTCCTTTCTCCCTGCCTATCTACTAATATACCTCAACGTCTAGCCCATGCATGCATGAAGCCAACCCCCACTGTTTTTGCCTCCATCACTTACACTGGCAGTCTGTTCCATGCATCTACCACCCTTTCTGTGAAATTGTATTTCCTCACCCCCCACTTCATCTCTTGCCTCCTGATCCTGGTGCTCTTTCTCATTTAAAGGAAACTCATCCTACATCTTGTTCACGCCTGTGAAGTGCTTGTATGTCTCTATCATGTCCCTTCTCATTCTTCTCACTTCAAGGGTGTACATGTTGAAATACCTCAGTCTCTTCTCATAGGGCTTCTTATGCAATCTCTGCACCATTTCAGTTGCCCTCCCTAGAGTGCCTCTACCCTGACTATGTCTTTTACTGAGGTGTGGCTTACAAAACTGAATACAGTACTACAGGTGTGTCTCATTAGTGAGTGATACAGCAGCAACACCACTTCCCTCTTTATGCTGAGGATATCCTTCCATATGCATACCGCCTCCCACTAGCCCTACCCACTGCTTTGTCACATTGCTCTGCCACTTAGAGTTTGTAAATTATGAAAACAACAGTGCCCTTTCCCTGCTTAGAGACTTCAGTACCTTCCTCTCATTCTGTACTCAGCCCCTGGTTTCCTATGCTCTAGTTGCATTTCTGGTCATGAAACTCCAACCGTCATGTTCATGTCCTTTCCTCGAGTTTCCCAAGATCACTACACATTTTATCCCCCCCTTCCCTCCTGAGTGTCCACCTGTTGCAGATTTTGGCAAAAAGGTATATCTTTCCTTCCGGTTCTTCTAGTGTCACTTATGAAGCCATTAAAGAAGACTAATCCAGTACTGAGCCCTGTGGCTCCCCACAGGTCATGCTTCCACCATTAGAGTGAGTACTGTTAACCACCACCCTCTGTTTCCTATCTGGTAACCAGTTTCTAAACCAATTCACCTCTTCTGATCCCCTCCTAGGCTGTTTAGATAATCAGTCACCTGTGTGGCAGTGTCTAAGGCCTTCCTAAAGTCCTTATAGGCACATCCACTGCCCTCGCCATATTTATTTCCTTGGTCATCCATTTACAGAAATTAATCAGATTTGTCTGGCATGATCTTCCCACTGTGAATCCATGCTGCTTGTGGTCTTCCAGTCCACTCAATTCAAAATACTCTACTAGTCTTTCCTTTAGTAGAGTTTCCTGAAATTTTCACACAACTGAAATAAAACTGACTAGGTTATAATTGCTAGCCTCCTCCCTGCTGCCTCTGTTATGTAGTGGGACCACGTTAGTTCTTCTCCAATCCTTCAGAACCATACCTATTTCTAGTGAACTGTTGAACAAGACTGCCACTGGGCAGCTGGTATCTCGTTGAGTACCATAGCCTTATCCACCTTCACAGCTGCAAATCCCTTCAGGACTCTTTCCTCTGAAAATGGACTTAAGTCTTCCTCCCCTAGTCTCTGTTTCTGCTTCTCCCTGCTGATCTGTCCCCCCTCCATAGTGATCTCTAAGCAGAAGTAGCTATAGAGGATGGTAGCCTTTTACTGGACTACTCTGTGAATTCTCCCACTTCTGCTCTCCCTGTCTTCACTATCCCACTCCTTGCTTTTTTCTTCTTACCTATGAATCTGAAGAAACTTATCTCCTTTGCATCCCTTGTGGCTATCATTTCCTCTGTCTGTGCCTTTGCTCTCCTCATTGCTTCTTCTGCTACCCTCTCTTCTACTTAGAATACCTCCCTGACATCCTCCCTCTGGGTTCCATATGCCTCCTAAATGCCACCCTTTTCTCCTTCACCATTCTTTTTTCTGCTTTTACTCATTTACTTCACTCAGAAGCTGGTTACAATATTTATAAATTCCTTTTATTTTTCCCCACTGTACATCTACCTTTCACTGTCAATATCCCCCTTCAAGGCAGTTTCTAAGGTAGTCACCCATTTCTTTAAAAGTCTCCTTAATAAGGTCCAGGATCCTTGTCCTCATGTGGTTTGGTCCTGCTCCTGTCTTTATATTAAATTACACTGTCTATTTATCACTGGTACCTAGGTGACTCCCACTGTGACATCTACAATGCTTTCTCTATTTGTAAGCACCAGATCTAGCACTGTCCAATCCTTAATGGGCTCTTTGACTAGCTGCCTGATAAAAGACCCCTGCAGAGAGTCAAGGATGACCCTGCTTCTTGCCCCAGCCACTGTTGGAAGGCTTCACTCCACATCTAGCAGACTGAAGTCACCAACTAGCGACACCTCCCCCTTACTTGCTACTCTAATGATGGCATCCCCAAGTGCCTTATTTACTTCCTCTCCCTGAGCTATAGGTCTGTACATGACCTAAACACAAGTGACATCCCCAGAGCCTGTCTCTGAGATGGCCCACAGCAGCACCAGCCCTTCCTATTACTGCAGGTGCCCCTGTATCTCCATGGCCTTGATTCCCCCACCTCACATATAATACACCTCTAATCCCTCCCTGGTCCTGCCTCTCCTGAACAGAGATTAGCCTAGTATGGCAATGTCTCAGTTGTGGTGCTCAGTGCACCATGTTTCCATTATAGCCACCAAATCCAGGATAGCTTCCGCCGTGATGGCTTCCTGGTCTGGAATTTTGTTTCCAAGACTCCGTGCATTAATGCACATTGTTATTACCTTACTACCTCCCTACTTGCTTCCATGATTTCCTTCTTCCTTTCTGTACTGTTCCCTGAACCTCCCCTGGCCAACCTCTTCCCTTTTTGCTTTCTCTGTTCCCTGTCTCCTAAGTCATATCAGGACAGAATGAAGAATCTCAATATGTATTCCTGGAGGAGAGGGGGAGAATGGGGATATGATAGAGACTTTTAAATACCTCAAAGGGACCAGTATAAATAGGGTACAAGAGGGTTGCATCTTTTAGAAAAGAAGATGTTCAAGAACAAGTGGCCATGATATGAGAATGGGGGAGGTAGACTCAGGGGTAATGTGAGGAAGTATTTTCTTCATAGAAAGGGTGGTGGATGCTTGGAATGGCCTCCCCACAGAGGTTGTTGGGGCAAAAACAGTAGGAGAATTCAAGAATGCATGGGATGGACATAATGGAAATCTAGAGATAGGAAAAGAGAGGGTAAGTCACAGATCAGTAGGATCTGCGTTATATGAAATTGGCAGGGAAAATGGGAAGACTAGGTGGGTCAAGCGGCCCTTATCTACCATCAAATTCTATGTTTCTGTCTCTTTTAATTCTTTACTCCTGCTTACCTGATTTTTATCCCTCTTTTCCTCTCCTTCCTCCCTTCCCCTGTCTTCTTGCACCCCTTGCCCTAGGAGAGTTTACTTCCCTTGGGCTTTCCCTTCCTGATACTCCATCATTAAAGAGTGGGAAATTTTGCCTCCCTTGGCTTTTAAAGCTTCACCCCCCACACACCTAGTTTAAATACTCATCCATGCAGCATTTAAACCTCCCTCCAAGGACTGCAGTCCTCTTCCTGGAATGATTCAGGAAGTCTCCCCTATAGAGGCAGAAATCCTCCAAGGCTGACCTCTAGTTTCCAAGATGACACCCTCCTCCATGCATCATGCCTTAAACCACTTGGTAAATGCCATGGTACACAGTACCTTTTCTTGTCCCTGGCCTTGGCAAAAGCCACCATTCATACCACCTTCACTGATTCATTGACACCTTCAGGACTGGATGAATTTCAGCTGGCTGAAGTTGAACTCAGAAAAGACTGAGGTGATGGTCGTGGACCCAGGTCACCCGATAGAGGGGTCAGGAGTGGGTCTGCCTATGGGACTGTTCCTGGGGAGCTCCCAGCTTCTTGCCTCTGAATGAGTGTGGGACCTGGGGGTGATTCTTGATGGGTTGACACTGCGATCTCAGGTGTTAGCAGTCATCAAGTTCTCTTTTTATCATTGAAGGAACATCTTCAGGGTCAAGCACCTTGTTCTGTCCGGTGATCTTCCTACACTGGCCCATGCCTTTGTTACCTCACACCTTGACTATTGCAATGCCCTCTATCTAGGGCTATCTGGGGTTGATATCTGCCACTTGCAGCTGGTGCAGAACTCTGCAGCATAGCTGTTGATGGGAACTCCCTAGATTTGTCGTACCTCCCCGGTGCTGCGCAAACTGCACTGGCTGCCGATTCAGTGGCAGATCACCTTTAAAGTCAGACTTTTGACTTATAAAGCCCTACATGGACTGGGCCCGGACTACCTGAAAGAGCTTCAGGTTCCTTACTGCCCTGGGTGATTGCTCCGCTTGGCTGATGAGGGGTTGCTAGAGATTCCAAAGGTATCCGTAAAATCATCGGGGGCCCATGCATTTATGTGTGCGGCACCAGCCCTTTGGAATTCTCTACCCCATCAGCTTCAGGAGTACACGACCATGTGGGGATTCAAACAGGCCTTAAAATCCTACTTGTGGCATGAGGTCTATTCTGTCTGATTTTACTGAAGCTATGAATTTTATTATTATTATTTGTATTTAATTGTGTTTTCTTGTATTCTGTTTTATCTTTTTACTGTTAAAGCACCTTGACATCTTGAAAGGGGCTATACAAATAAAGTTATTATTATTATTATTATTATTATTATTCATAAGATCCCTTCCCAGCTCCCTGAAGTTACACTAAACAACCTCTACCCTGTCTCTTGTAAATTCATTTGTCCCCAGACGGACACTGATGTCTTGGTCTCTCCTAAATTCCAGCTGATTTAATGATCCTCTTGATACTGTACACTTTCCATCCCTCCTAGCCGAAGCACCACTCAGACACTTTACCTCCCTCTCCCTTTCTCCTCATGCTTCCAAGTTATTCCCCTTAAGAACAGAGTCCCCCACCAGCATCTGCTTCCTCCTTGGCTGGTAGCCTCTTCCTCTCTCCTTGTGACATTCCCTTCCCACTCTCACAGGTACCCACTCTTGGCTGCCTTGTCACACTAGTACAGTAATGAATTCTACAGTTGTACAGGCTGAGGAGCCTGCACCCTTCCTACCACCTCCATGCTCCTGGAACCTACCAAGGTCCAGCTACGCTGCCTCTGCCAATGCATCATCTGGGTAAGTGGTGGCAGACTTGGTGGCCCCTTGGTGGGACAGCAAGTCCTCTGCCCCCTTTTCAGTTTAGACTAGAGTACAGCAACCTCTGCCAGCAATCCAGAGAGCTGAGTACAAATGGGACAGCACCTTAGCCTCCAGAATTGTCCCATAGACTCCACCTCCGGGGTCTGTGTGGTGGCTGCTTGTGTTTGTCTGTGTCTGTAGCATAGTTTTTGTGGATTTACATGGTTTTCTGGTTGGAGTAACTACACCATTACATAAAAACATAGAAACATAGAATTTGACGGCAGATAAGGACCGCTTGGCCCACCCAGTCTGCCCATTTTCCTACCTAATGGATAAGCTGCAGATCCTAGTTAACCAGCAGCCTACTTCTTCCTACCCCCAACCCCTAGAATTGCCTTATGACTGTCCCATGCATGCTTGAATTCCACCACCGTTTTTGACTCCACAACCTCCTCAGAAAGGCCGTTCCATGCATCCACAACCCTCTCTGTGAAAAATACTTCCTTAAATTACACCTCTGAGCCGCCCCTCTATCTTCAAATTGTGCCCCTTGTTCTTGCACACCTCTTTTTGAAAGATGCTACCTCTTGGACTTTGTTGATTCCTTGAGGTACTTGAAGTTTCTATCATGTCCCCCTCTCCCTCTTTTCCTCGAGGCTATACATATTAAGCTCCTTAAGTCTCTCTTCATATGTCTTCTGGTGCAGACCCTGCACCATTTTAGTTGCCCTCCTCTGGACAGCTTCCATCCTGTCTATGTCTTTGTGAGATTGGGTCTCAGAACTGCATGCAGTACTCCAGATGAGGTCTCACCAGCTGTCTGTACAGAGGGATAATAATGTCCTGTTTTCTACTGGTGATGCCTCTCCTATGCATCCCAGTATCCCCCAGCCCTCCTTGCTGCCCTCTCACATTGCTTGCCCACCTTTAGGTCATCTGATATGACTACCCCAGGTCCCTTTCCATTTTGTTGTTGTTAGTATCTCACCCTCATTGTGTACTCTTCCCTGGTTTTGTTTCCAGGTGCATTATCTTGCACTTCTAGCATTGAATCTAAGCTGCCATACATTTGACCATTCCTCTAACCTTGCCAAGTCCCTTCTCATCCTTTCCACCCCACCTTGTGCATCAATTTTGTTTCAGATCTTTGTGTCATCTGCAAAGAGACATACTTTTCCTTCCAGTCCCTCTGCAATGTTGCTTATAAAGACATTGAAGAGGACCGGTCCTAATACTGAACCCTGTGGTACCCCACTAGTAACCCCCCTTTCTTCAGAGTGGACTCCATTTACTATTACTCTTTGTGTCCTATTCTCCAGCCAATTCTTTACCCAGGCTGTCATCTTGGGACCCACTCCCAGGCTGGCTAACTTGTATATCAATCTTTTGTGTGGGACTGTGTCAAATGCCTTGATAAAGTCTAGGTAGGCCATGTCCTTGCTCACTACATCCGTGAAAGTCTCCTGGACTGGATTTCTACAAAGCATCATCACCAGGTATCTGCATTTTTCATTTTAAAATCATTTTAAAATCAACTTATTGGAAGGTGTCCCAAGCAAAACATAAGTGAAGCAAGGAAGTCTGACAAATTCAGTGACTCTGGGCCCTGCTTGAATCCACATTTTCGTCTGACCTGACCCATGATCTGTATTTGGGCTTTTCAAGACCTCTTTGAATGACAAAGTCGCATACAGACAAAAGGATTTCACATCCTGCATATGCACAGGCAGAGTTCATCCTTTCAGGAATTCTAACACATTCTATGACTGTGGACCTCAGCTGTTGATCATTTCTTTTAGCTTTTGACTTAACCACCAGGTATCAAACATTTTCAATTGAAATCAACTCTTAATGTACTTGTCTCTAAGGGCTATCTATCCAACAACCATTTTGAAGAATCAAATGAAACTTTTGGCCTGTTCTCAAAACCACTGCAACTGTGCCCTTATAGCTCCTTGCTATTACTAACTGGTCACTACCTCATGCATCATGCTTATGGAAAGGAACCTGTTAAAAAAGGGCCCTGCTGCCCCACAGAAGCAACTTTAAACTCCTTTTAAAACATCTAATACTGCTACTGTTGCTCCTCTCAGGCAACATTCACCCTAACCCTGGCCCACCACAACTTGGCCACAAGGTTAACAGCAGTGCAGGGTCACTCTCCTTGGCAAGCATTAACATCTACAGCCTCCTCTCCAAACTTGATACCCTCTCTGCCTGGGTTTCCCAGCACAATCCAGACATCCTATCAGTGCTGGAAACATGGTGTCTCCGAAGATACATGACTCTGCAATAACAATTCCCGGATATGTAGTTTTCAGACAGGACAGACTTACCAAGAAAGGAGGAGGCTGTACCCCTCTACCTTAAAGAGTCCCTCATGGGTCATGTTATGCCTGTGCCCATCCCCGGAAATGACATCCAAATCCTTGCTGCCAAAGTACTTCTCAGAACTCATAACAAGATCCTGACTGTTGTCTCTGTCTATATACCACCCAAGTTGAGCAATCTGGGCTTTCACTCCCTCCTTGACTGTATCAACTCTCTGGATCAGAATACAGAAGTTATCCTACTTGGTGATTTCAACATCAACTGGCTGGCCTCCAGCTCGAATAGTTATAAGGATGCCCTAGCTGCTGCTAACTTCTCACAAATGGTCAAATCACCTACTAGAGTAAACTACAGAACAGGGACCTGTACACTTCTAGACTGGGTGCTAACTAATCGTCCAGAGCACATCTCTGAAGCAACAGTCCTCCCAGACTCCTTAAGTGATCATTCCCCTACCTTGTGTATCTGGACCAACAAATACGCCAAACTCCCCCCCAAAGCTATTAACATGAGAATGCTGACCCCTGGTCATCTTGAGTCACTTAAAACACTCCTTCAAGAACATGACTGGTCACCAATTGATACAGCTCCCGATGCAAACACAGCACTTGAATACTTTATCACCTGTTTCAACTCAGCCTGTGATGTTCATGCTCCATTCAAGAAGCATAAGATCAAGGGTGTCAATAACCCATGGATGACACTAGGCCTCCTTACATAAATGAAATCTCGAGACCAGCAGTGGTATCGTGCTAAGGCTACTGGCACCCAGACTGATATCCAGGCCTACAAAACAGCAAGGAAAGCATGTACCAGAGCAATCTGCCATAAGAAGGCTAACTATTACAGGAACGCCTTAGCCAGCACCTGGAATGACGGGAGTAAATTCTGGCGTGACCTTGCTGAAGTGACTGGAAAGGATCCCAAAATAACACCCACAATGTTGAACATAGATGGTACCATCACTATTGACCATGTAATCATTGCCAACGCATTTAACACCACTTTTGCTGACCATAGTCATGTGCTACCCCCTAACTTTTTTGATCCCACCACAGTCAACCCAGCTCCTGTTAGTTCAGGTTTGCCACCAGGGCACCCTCCTTTCCATTTCAAAGCAATCCTGGAAAGCCTAGCTAAAAAACACATTCTTAAAGTACTTGGAAAGTCTAGGGTCAGTGGCGATTCACTGGATATGAAACTTCTCGCCCTCACCATTGACGAAGTCCTGCTCCCACTAACAAAAATCATCAACTGTTCTCTCATGCTCTCCCAGTTCCCCCAAATGTGGAAACTGGCAGTGGTGACTCCAGTCCATAAAAGTGGTGACAAGACTCTCATGAACAACTACAGGCCTATATCCATCCTCCCTCCTCTATCCAAAGCCTTGGAACGGATAGTGGCTGATCAGTTCACGGAGTACCTTGTAAAATACAGCCTGCAATGTTCTCAGCAGCATGGGTTCTGCAAAGGGCACAGCACTACCACGTCACTCCTCGAATTCACCACACATCCATCATGCACTTGATCAGGGCCAGTTGGTAGGCGCCTCTTTTATTGACTTGTCTAAGGCATTCGACACTGTCAATCACTCCATTCTCCTCAAACAATTATCCGTCCTTGGTCTTTCAAGTGAAATTACCCTCTGGTTTCAAAGCTACCTCAGTAACCAGACCCAACAGGTCAGGATTGGTGAATTCCTCTCGTCATCTCTACCAAGCCACTCTGGAGTACTCCAAGGTTCTATCCTGGGTCCTTTGTTATTCAGCATATTCCTGAACAATCTCCCTGAATCCTGCCATGACAGAATGTTACTGTATGCAGATGATGCAGTAATCTTCACTTGCCACACCGACCCCACCTCCCTTCAGTCTCAACTACAGAAAAGTTTCACAGAAGTGGAAGACTGGTTTTGCTCACATAAACTCATCCTTAACCACAAAAAAACTAAAACAATGTTGTTCCATAGAACCCACAACAAGTACAAGGACCATCAGCTCATAATTAACAACCACGAAGGCGTCACTCTTGAGCAGGTGGATATGTTTAAATATCTGGGCCTGACCCTTGACTGCTCCATCTCGTATACCAAACACATTGACAATATCGCTAAAACTGTGAACTCCCATATAGGGCTATGATACAAGCATAAACATTGCCTAATGGCTGAAGCCTTGAATCTCGCTATCCAGAGCTCTGTTATCTCAACTATTGACTATGGGCTCATTATCTATGGATCCGCTACTGATACTGCACTCTGGCGCATAGCTGTAGCCCTTAATAAGGCATGCAGACTCCTTATTTCAGCTGCCTGCCTTTCTCACACATGTGACATTTACGAGAAGGCTAACTGTCTCCAGCTATCTGGCAGGCTAAAGTACCAGACCTGCATCCTAGCTAAGAAGACATCACTGGGCCTCAGCGTGTCCGCCGCCTAACTAGAAGATCGGACAGTCTAACCTTTACAATACCTCACTGTCGGGCCTCTCAAGCTCAGCGTTCTTACCTTGTCAGAGCCTCCACCTGGTTCAACTTGCTACCTACAGAAATCTCCAACATTGCCACGACTGGTGCTTTTAAGTGTAAACTGCGTCAACACCTTGTGGCTAGAGCCTTCTGTGATTGCTTCTTATAATCCCCTCCAAGCAGACTACCCTCAAGCATCCCTCTTCACTGTCTCAGCTCCTCCTCCTCCTCTCCTACCCCCCATTATTGGGTATAGGATGAATCTGTCCCCTTTTCATCCCCCCCTTTCCTCCTACCTTGCTGTTTCTCATCTACCACATACCCAACGCAATGCCCTCCCCATTTCTCCCCTCCTCCCTCTCTCTCTCTCCCATACCACCCCCTCACCACCACTCTTCTTTCTTTTTTCCCACTAACCCACTCCTAACAAAGCTTCACTAAGCTGTCTATGACTTGTACTGTATAATTAACTCACAACACAATTCCTTGACAATGCCTTTGGCTGCTATTATTGTAACCTTATTTGTCTTTTTTTTTGGTAAGTTCCATTGTAATGATCATGTTATGTTTTGTACCTTATTGTCCTTATTGCCTTGACGTGGAACCTTTGTAAAAGAGCCCTCGGCTCAAAGGTGTCATCCGAAATACAACTAAATAAAAATAAATAAAATAAAAGACTGTGGCCCCACACACATTGCATTGCACCACTTCCATGATCTTTCCTTCCTATACTTTGCATCTAATGGTTGGTTTAGCTATATGTCTACATGTCCACACACTGTAGGGCCACTAACCAGAAAACAAGCCAACCCCCATTCTGTATTATTATTAAACATTCCCTCCTCCCTGTAAGCAAACTCTGTAAAACCCTGCAGAAGCCCTCTCCATCCCATTACCTTTTCCAATTCCTTCATGTGGTTATGCCTGTAGAGTTGTACTGTGAAGTAGAGATACAGTGAAGTTAAACTTCACCTGAAGAGGGCAGTACCTGAAACTCCCAGCTGCAAATCCTCCTCCCCCTCATCCAGTTACATCCACATGAGCTAATGAGGCAGAACTCCATGTCAAGCTGAGGGATTTCAGACACAGCTGTATCCATGGAGGCTATGCTCCAGATGTTACTTGCTAACCAGTGTCTTCAACTTGAAGAATTAGGAAATCTCCATGAAAATAGGGCACTTTGGTCTCTGCCAGGCCACAGCCATATAAAGCAACTCTGTTCTGTGTCCTCATCATCCTCATACCTGTATTTTCCTGTTGACATTAAAAAGATTATAACTAATTACACAATGTAAAAAAATATGTTTAAAATATGTGCTAACCCTGCTCTGACTCTGTCCTTTCCTGAAATCTTGATATCTGTGATTGCTGCTATCTTTCTTCTATCTTCTCCACTTACTGGTGTACTTCACACAGACTGTTCTCTATCCTTTAAATTCTGCTGTCAGTTCTTCACTTAGGAAAAAATTAAAATGTTAGAAAAATATCTGATTTCCTCTCTGATGTTCCCTTTTTTTAACAGTGAAGTCATTGCACTTTTCTTCTCTCACTACTCTGCTGTAAAGAATTGTGGTATACAATGCATTTTGAAAGCACAATAAATCAAAAACATTTACTTGTCCCTCAATTTTCATCACTCGTACAGTTGATATATGCTGCTAGGCTGTAACTGTCTCCCAGCACACTATCTGTTTTAATTTTTGTAAAGAACTTTATTGTACAGAGATGTACAATATATTAAATTCTGATTTCCAGAATATTTACATTTATGCTGTTACATGCTTCTGCAGTGCTATATCAGTCTCCCTCTTATGCTGATTCCCTTCACAGCACCACTTCTAAAGCATCAAAGTGCACAGAAAATCGCAGTATATAAAATGCTCAGTTCCATCTGTCAGTTCTGTTGGTGAAACATTTCTGGCTGAAACACAAAGCACAGAGTCCTTTCAGCCTACTTTCTTATCCTCACAAAGGGCAATCTTGAGGCATGGGACCAACACCCACAGCCTATCCATCCCTCCCCAGCTTAGGGGCACATCACCACATCCTCTTCACAATCTTCTTATTATGCAGCAAAAGGAGCCCAAAATAAGGTTGTGGGCCCATAGGTGTGGAGGCATGCAACAGTTAGAACTGAGTGTCAGCTCCCAGGTCCAAGCAGCACCAACAGAGCTAGCACAAACAGACAGTGCCAACACCATATGCCTTCCTCCTACATTGTTTACAGATTAATTTCTGTGCTGGGCACATCCTAGATAAACTATCAGTAGCCCTGTTGCTAAAACTGCTGTCAGACTTGCATCATCGCCAGTGTCCCACATGCTGTGCATGTGCTAGATGTAACTGCCAAGTGCAAATTCTTGTATGACACCATCACAACAGTAAATGTGGTTAAGCACATTTCAATATTCCAATTGTCAGATGCAAATTTGAGAGTTATTATCATGAAGAAGCCACCTTGCCTCCAAAATACACCAAAGTTTCATGTCCCTGGGATCACTTCCTCAGGACCTGTGTTGGTCCTGTAACAATATTGTTGGTATTGATCATACTATTTTATGTAAAGGTTCTCAATACATTTGCCATCCATCTGCTTTCGCCATGCACAACCCCGTTATACTCAGTAATTAGTTATTATTATTCATTTAAATTATAATTATGTCTCTATTTCTCCAGCTTCCACCGTCACTTTGACAACTCTGTTGTCAAAATCCCCTACGGTGACAGACAAAACTTCAACTGTTGAAGTTCCGCCCATCAGAAAATCATTGTTTTTTTCCCCCCATGCAGGGCTCTGCCCCCAGCCCCCTCTGATTTTTTTAATAAACAACTCAGAGGTGGAGCTGATCTGAAAGGGGGCAAAACACCAGCAAAACTGGTGCACATGTATAGTGGGACCATTACAGCAACAATCTTGAATTTGTCGCTCTAATGGACTTCACTGTACTTATTTCGATGTTTCGCTGGTGTACGATTTCTCCATAATAATTTCAGTTATATTATATATCTTTTGTGATATGTTTGTGAAATGTACACCTGAAAAAAAAAATTTTATTTGTCTTTTCTCAGTGTTCAGACTTATCAATTTCTCCTGTTTGTGGAGGAATGTTTTGATAATTTTTTTTTGTTTGTTTGTTTTTGTTTTTAACCAGGAGAGACACACTAAGCTGAAAGCTTGTTTACAGGTGCAACCGGGGTGCACAAAGAAGTTAAGTGACTTACTCAGGGTTGAACAGTATGCAAGTGGGGGCTGTGAGATTCAAACCCAGGTCTCCAGGTTTGAAGCTCAGAGCCTTAAAACACTGCTATACTGCCTCCACTTATTCATAAATAAGTAGCTGGATCAGAGTTTATGGAGACTTATAGGAAAAAAGGTAGAATCTTGAATTTTAACCACTATATAATCTGAATGTTAACATGTATAAGATGTGTAATAGAAGAAAAATGTGTATACAAAATGAGGCTAGACAGAAAATAACATCTTACTACTGTTTAGAGACTTAAAGCAGAGCCAGCCACAATGCAAGACAATGACTTCCTTTCAGAAATAATTACATGAAATGTTTTCATGCTGCGCACATAAAACTACCCTTGTGATATGCTTGCTGCAAACATGATTTAAACATTAAATTGGAACCGATTGCATGCATGTAGCCTGTGTGCAATAAGCAAGTGTGGAAAGCATGTTTTTTTTATCTTAAATTGGAACAGACTGCATGCATATGGCATACATGCAAAAAGCATGTGGTCACTGTATGCACACGTAAAAATTAAGTGACTTGCCCATGATCATACCATATAGAGGAGGGAACTGATGAGATTCAAATCCAGGTCGTCAGGTCTCCAGGTATCCTGGTTTGCAGTTAAGTGCTTTTAACTACTAAGCTATATTGCCTGCACACATATGGCTCACTTGTACTTCAATACAAATCTGCATACATCTGCATGCGTATGGCATGCTTCTAGTCATGTTATACTTTTTAGTTTTCTTGCCCCCTCATCTCAGCTACACGGCTGAACTGTAGCACACATACCAATGGAAACACATGTGGTTCTTCCCACCCCCAATACACACACTTACCCACAAAACTCCTCAATTACTTCTGTCTGTCCTGTGCTCCTATTTTCTCTCTCCACAGTTTTGAATACTTCAGCACAAACATACTTTAAGGACCAAACACAAAAGTAGCAATAACACAGCACCCACTCACATGGCCAGTCCCCTCCTCATGCACACACACACACTGTAGCAGGTGCAGCCATGCTGCTACAGACAACCCACCAAGTATAGATATAAGGTGAGTTTCTTACCTGAGTACTAGGGAGCCAGTGGCAAGAGCCTTTAAGAGATGAAGTCAGTGCATCAAAGTGCAGGGATGTACCCACTTAAAATGAATGGGTTCCACCCTTGGAATGTGCTAGCATTTTGGCACTGGGCAATTAGGGCGCCAATCAGAAATGTGGCCAATCACTGTTTTTGCAGGGGTGCTGCAGCCTTGCATCCCCCCCTTGTGGGGGTCCATGACCCCCCACACTCTCTACATACAGATTCCAACTCCATGGGGGGGGGTTAACCTTGGAGAGGTGGTGGCAAATCCCTCATTTGGTTCCCTGATTGCCCAGTGCCATAATGTCAGAGCTCTGAGCACCATAAGGGAAATGAAGAGAGTTATTTTTTTTTATTATTTTATACATTATGATGGCAAGTTGGAGAATAATGAAGGCCACTCTTCTACTAAATAGGCCCTTGTTAGTCAAACGGTGGCCTTCCTTAATCTTCAACTCCCCATCAATAATGTATAAAATAGTAATAAAAAAATACTTCTATTCATTTTGATGTTGCATGCCCCTGCAGTCTTCCTTTTCCTATGTCATAATGAGCCTGAGTGTGGGGATGTGGAAGTCAGCTTCACTTGGGGGACATAAGCCTGACTATAGTGGGGCTCCAATAGTCTGTGCATGCCATACCACTCAACTGTCCCTGAATGCAAGGAGCAGCCCTCATTTTACCCATGAAAATTGCTCTGCTCCTAATCCATTCCTCATGGAAAACATACTGCTCACACAGAGGATGTCCTATAAATTTAGACTTTATGGCAGGGGTGCCATTTTAGCTTTCAGCAAGGGGGAAGTGAACAAACAATGGAGGTCAGATGCTAGTTAACTCCTTGGTGGCAAGCTCTAGAGTGTCTGGAACATCTCCAAAAGGTAAAACTTATCTCTGATGACTGAAAAGTGATATGCAAATCAGAAAAAATTCCAATGTATAAGATTCATCCGTCTATACCCTGGAACAGTGCATCATATTTTGGCTTATACCCACCTAGTTACTAACCAATTTTTTTTTTCCTGGCTGAAGTTCTCAATCCCACTAAAAAAAATATTGTCCCAATTTCTTTTCAACTCCTTTCCATTCAAAACCAATCCCATATGGGTCAAGAAGCCATTCAAAGGCAGAGAAACATCACAAACACATCAATATTTCTGTCCTTCCTCCTTCTACAATCCCCCTGTAAAAAAAAAAATTGTTTACTTTTACTTACTCTGCCATCTGGCCAGAACCTGTGGCCTAGCCTAGTGTGCCACCAGGACAGTTTTCAGTCCACTCCTCCTCTGTCTTTCTGCCAGAAGCTGGATGCTAAAACCAATCATCCCAGGTCCCTAACGTGATCTGCGACCAAGTCACCTCATCAACCAAACCCACCCAACCTGTGTTGCTTCTTGCTTGGCTACTACCATGGCTGCTGCTGCGCTGCACTGATCAAGGCCTATGAAGGCTGCCCTCATCACTGTCACCACTGCTGCCAGGCCTTGCTTGCTGTCATAGGAGTCCTGTGCTGTTTTTTTGTGAGGTGAGCCTAGCAGAGTAGATAGCCTAGTCTTGAGTTAGCTTCTAGCTCACCCACTGCCCCTTCAGCCACCAGGGGAGATGGAGACTCACTAAGAGTAGACCATCAAAGATATGCTGCCACAACACTGCTATTAAGACTCAGTGCCGCATGGGAGATTGGGGAGGAAGGTGCAGTATGTGGGGGCAGGACCAAAAATGGTGACCTGGATCAGGAACTGGTTGAGGAGGAGACAGCAAAAGGTGGTGGTGGTGTGGTACTCTCATCACTGAGAGAGGTGACTAGTGGGGTACTGCAGGGATCCGTGCTGGGACCAGTACTGTTCAGGATTTTCATTGCAGATATCTTAAATGGGATCCAGAGCAAAATCAGTCTGTTTGCAGATGATACCAAGATGGGAGCTGTGGTAGATGACATGGATGGGGAGAAGGGATTGCAGGAGGACCTGAATAAGCTGCAGGAGTGGGCAGATAAATGGTAGCTGGGGTTTAACACCAAGAAGTGCAAGATTCTGCACTTCAGATGCCTGGGACCAGGGAAGGGATTATCACTTAAATGGGGTTCAGTTGGGTTGCTCCACAGAAGAGAAGGACCTAGGGGTGATCATAACAGGGAGCATGAACAACTCTGATCATTGCACGAGGGCAGTGGCAAAAGCCAACAAAATGCTTGGGTGTATACCTAGAGGGACCTCCTCCAGAAATAGGGAAGTTATTCTGCCCCTGTATAGGTCACTGGTTAGGCCCCACCTGGAGAACTGTGTGCAATACTGGTGCCCATTCCTGAAGAAGGACATCAAATTGTTGGAGGTGGTACAGCATAGAGCTACAAAGATGATCCAGGGAATGGAGGGCAAGCCATATGAGGAAAGGCTGGGGGAGTTGGATATGTACTCCTGGAAGAGAGGAGGGACATAGAAACATAGAAACATAGAAGTTGACGGCAGATAAGGACCGCAAGGCCCATCCAGTCTGCCCATTTCTTTTTCTACCTTATAAATGTGCCATTGGCCTTTGCTCTGTCAGTGGCCTATCTATTCATAGTCATTTGTATTGCTCCCTTATGCCTATCCCATGCCTGTTTGAAGCCCTACACTGTATTCATAGCCACCACTTCTTGTGGTAAGCCATTCCATACATCCACCACCCTTTCTGTGAAAAAGAATTTCCTCACATTCCCCCTTAATTGGCCCCCCTCTAATCTCATGCTGTGTCCTCTTGCCCTGCTAGGGGAGAGATTTATTTATTTATTTAACAGACTTTAGGATTACAACCTTTGAGTCAGGGACTCATTTACAAAGGCTCTGAGTCAGAAAAAACAAATACAAATACTTAATACATACAGACATAGAATGGCAGCTAAAGGTTACAGTTTTTTCAACTATACAATATTGCAGAATCAAGATCAGCTATACATTGCATGGAACGTGTTACCAAAAGCTGTATTTTACAGCTGTGTTTTACAGTTTTCAAGAGAACAATAAGTTTGTAAATAGGGGAGGGAGTAACAGATTTGATATTTACAGCGAAGTAGAGAATTAGACAGATATCTTGTGAGTGCAGCCAAAGGAGGCATTCTTAATAGGTAATGTTTGGTAGCCCTATTGGTAGGAGCTCAGTGGCGGGGTGGTCCCGTAAGATGATAGGTTGATGTCCTGGCACTAGCTGATACATTGGCAGCACCTTGAAGAGAAAATGTGCTCTTTGAGGGCTGTCTTGAAAGGTCCTAATTTGGAGATGGAGGAGACGTCAGAGGGGGAGTTCATTGTAGCAGACTGGGGCCCTGTGTTGGAATGACCTTTGGACTAAGGAGGTTCTAACCCTCAGGATGGATCACATCTGTCGGTTAGCACTGCAGGTGTTCACTGAGGTGTGGGAGGATAGGAGAGAGGCAGAAACTTCCAAGGGGGTAAGCCCCAGGTGTATTTTCTTTGTGAGGAGACATGTTTGATAAAATAGCCTTTTATCCAGGGTGAGGAGACTTGTCAGGGCATATAGGGTACAAGTATGGGTATGCTTGTCTGCCCCAGAGAGGAGTCTGCACACTTTGTTTATGGCCAGGTGGATTTTGTTAAGGGCTGTGTGATAGTGAGCCCATAATCAACTAGGGAGAGGACTGAGGAGGTGATAGCCAGATTAAGGGTTTCCAGAGGTAGGCAATCCTTGTGCCGATACAATAGGCCTATACAGACATGTATGGCTGATAATAGAGTGTCAATGTGTAAATGGAAGGAGAGGCTAGAATCAAATGCAAGATCCAGGTATTTATATGTATGGACCTGTTCTAGAGGAAGGAGAGAATGGGAGAGGATTGTTAGCTGTGCATTCTTTGCCTTACTGTGTCAGTGGGCAAAGAGCATGTTTTTTGTCTTTTTTATATTGACCACAAGTCTTTGTTCTATGAACCAGTTTTCAATCTGGTTAAATGTGTGTTGGAGGGAGGACTGCAATACTGTGGGATCTGAGTGCGAGGCAAAAAGAACCACATCGTCCACATAGAGTAGTAGGTTGCTGGAGCAGGAACTGGGCAAGGTGTTTAGGTACAGTAGATGCTGAAAAGTAGAGGGCCGAGGATGGAGCCCTGGGGAACCCCAGAGCAGACTGGCAGGGTGGTTGAGAGGGTATTTATTATTTTGACACATTGTGATCTAGCTTTGAGGTAACTGGTAAACCAGGAGATGGGTCCTTGGGACAGACCTATGTGGTGGAGTGTGCTTAAGAGTAAGGGTGGTAGACTGTATCAAAGGCATTTGACAGGTCGATGAAGACAGCTCCAGCTAGGTGTTTTTTATCCAGGGCAGAGTGAATAACATTAGATAACTCAGTGAGAGCCATAGTTGTACTGTGCCCAGATCTGAAGCCATGCTGCTTCCTGCACAGTAGGCTATGAACAAGCAGGTACTCAGTGAGTTGGGTGGCTTTGATTTTTTTAAGGGCTTTAGAGAGGGGTGGAAGAATGGATATGGGATGGTAGTTATTGGGGAAGGTGCTGTCACCACTCTTCAGTATTGGGGTAACTGTGGCAGTCTATCAGGCTGCCGGGAACTGTCCCAGACTTAGGGAGTGGTTAATGAGGTCAGTCAGCAGGGAGAGGACTGTATCTAGTACTAGATGAAGGATTCTCATATAAAAAGAATCTTTGCAATAGCAAGAGCCACTGAGTGCTTTGAAATAAGGTGTTGCCTCATTCATAGAGATCACCCTGAGATGGAAGTGGGGATTCTGGGTGTTAGGGGGAGGGGTTGCAGGAGTGGGGTCGAAGAAGTAATTTGGGAGTACTGCACTAAGGTCAGAGAATGATGAGTTGAGGCAGTTGGCGATGGCCAGTGGGTCGGTGGTAGGGACATTGTTGACAGTTAGTGGGGGGGAGAGCCGGGATTTGCCATTGAGTTCTTTGATAATGTCCCAGAATAACCAAGCATTACCCCATTACAAGGGTAATTTATTAGTAGCCTGATTTGGCCTGTTTTATGGCCCAAGTGCATCTGTTATGAGCCACTTTATAGGCTTCCCTGTAGAGAGGCAGTATAGCACAGTGGTTTAAGGGTCTGAGCTGCAAATCTAGTGACATCCAGCAGACCAGACCTGGGTTTGAATCCCACAGCTTCCACTTGCATACTGTGTGACCCTGAGCAAGTCACTTAACTTTCCTGTGCTCCCAGGTTGCACCTGTAAAAAAGCTTTCAGATTAGTGTGCTACTCCTGGTTAAACAACTAAAAAAAATACATGCCGAACGTGACTGCTTTATGCCAGAGATCATCTCTGTGCTTTAGCTGTTGGAATACTGCAGAGCGTGACCCAGGGGGCATTACGTTTCTTGGATTGCACTTTTGCTAGTGGGGCATAGATGTAGCATGCTTTATTAAAAGAACAGGTGAAATAATCAAGGGCTTCATCTATAGTAGGAGCCCGGGAGATGGGGAACCAATCCCATTGAGTTAAGTATTTTCTTAGTTTTGTGAGGCCTCTGGGCCGGAGACGACACTGGGCAATATAGTTTGGTTTGGGTTTCTGCTGAAGACATGACCAGGAAAAGAGGATGGTTAAGTGATCACTTAGGGAATCTGGAAGGACCACCAGGTCAGAGATTCTGTGGGGACGGTTGGTGAGGAGGTCGATCAGGGTGCTAGAGCCATTAGTGGAGTTCACCATAGCAGGCTGCCTGACAAGCTGGGTCAGATCCAGCGCAGTGAAGGTGTCCTTGGTGTGGGAACCTGAACTGGCTAGTCAATTCACATTAAAGTCTCCAACTATGATGTGTTCTGTTTGGGGGGGGGAGCCATAGATGTAGTTAGCAAAGGATTGTATAGAAGGAGCTTGGTTTCTTGGGGGACATATGTGACAGTAAGAGTTACAGGGGCTCTGAAGGAATCTGGAGTAAGTTTTAATGATAAAGCTTGGGCACCATGCTCTAGTGGAGGTGTTTGAAGGGCATGGCATATCATGGAGTCACGGACGTACATGCCCACTCTGTCAGCTCTGTGAACGGTGAAGCCAGGGAGGGCGACCAAGGAGTCAGGTATTTTTTTAGACAGCCAGGTTTCTGTGAGGGCTAGCTCATCTGGCTGATGTTGCAGTATCCAGCAATGGAGACCTGCTGTCTTTTTTTGGGTAAGCTGCAAATGTTCATTGCGGCTATTCTAAGCCTGTGGTGTGAGAGGCTAGGGCTGGGCGAGACTGGGCCCTGGTTAGGATGAACATTTCCTGAAATTAGTAGGATTATGGCAAAGACTGAGGAGATCAAAAGATCATTGCCTTAGTGTCAAGGTTAGCTGCCGCCTAGCTATAGTGCAGGTAGTACATGGGATGGCCAGGGTGATAAGGGCTGGAAAGGATAGGAATGTGATCCAGCATGGAGGTTGATGGTGGCGCATAACTGCAGGGAAATATGTTAGGGGGGGATGGGGGATGCATGACAGGCAATGGCAGTGTGGGTGGCAGTCGGTGATGGTTCATGGGGGTGGGAGGTGTGGGAAGAAGGCCCATGAGGGGAGGGCTGATGGGTCCAAGAAGTAGGCTAGTAAGATCGATTAGTAGGAGCCTGGGTGGTCTGCATGACAATGGGTGCTCAGCAAGTGGCAATAAGGGGGCAGTAGCCTAGTATCGGTATAAGGAAGGGCGCTCCGATACCCATAATTGTGGTGGTCTATATGGCACAGCGGTAGGGTGATAGACTGCAGTTTCTTAGGGTGTAGTACTGTGCTGTAGGTAAGAAGGACCCAGGACAAGAAGTGTTAGGGGAGAGCAGTGGGAAGAGGTTTGCAACCTCCAAGAGTTGTTGCCCTCTTGTGACTTTGCAGTATAATTTGCAAATGGAGCTCAGAAGCAGTAGTAGTGCAGCCAAATGGCCTGAAAGGCAAAAAGCGCTAAGTTCAATCCCTTGGTAGCTGTGGGCTGCTCTTCAAAATGTGTACCTGGTTGTAGGCCGAGAGGCAGTTGGGTCAGCACAGAACAGCCTCTGGGTTCAGAGCAGCTCCTGCAGCTTGCAGGAGGAGGCAGTCACCCATACTGGGCAGGATGCCTATGGAATGGAGAAGGGTCAGTTAATTCAAGGTCAACAGGGACAATGGCACTACAATCCTCTGCCCCACGCAGACAAGGAGATAATGGATAATGGCAGGGGGAGGTTTCAGGGCAGGGCAGATAGATTATTAATGCAGCTGAACAACACCTTCACAAAAGAGCTGTTACACTTGGGGTTGGGTTGGTTACCGTAGCTACCTGCAAAGCCAGGAAAAAAAATTAAAAAGAACAGGACATGGAGGGGAGAGGGGGTGGACACAAGAATTGTGGTTTGATAGCTCAGATGAAAATTAATATTGGATGCAAGGACTAGAACAATAAAGATCAAGCTATTAGTTCAAGCAGTTAAGTCCTTAGAGTGCCTTACAGCCCACTTTAGACACAGACAGGATTTATAGAGTAGGACAGGGGAAAAAGAATGCAGATCTCTACTGCTGGTTAGCGGAAGAAGAATGCAAACAGTCTAAATACTCTATGCAGGTAACATCTACAAACTGCAGTTATTAACTATTCTAAGCAGTAAAAGTCAGCAAGCTAGAAAAATTACGAATCCTGTTCCACTAAACAGTTGGTACTGGTAAACTCAGCATTATCAGTTCTTGAATTAAACAAGCATTTGTCAATGCCAAATGTTGATTACTTTGGTCTGTTGAGCTCGCTCACTGCCCCTCTGTCACTCGCCCATTTCTCCCTGTGCTGCAGGCTGCTGTTTCATACTGGGCTCCTGCCTGCATTGGCATCCTTTTCTGTCCACAAAGAAATATGCAGCTGTCCAGTCAGAGTTCCGTTGAGGTGGCTCACTCCACCTGTCCCACTCACTCACTCTGTTTCTCCTGGTGCCGCAGGCTGCACTTTTGTACTGTGCTCCTGCCTGTGGTGGTGGCTTTTTCTGCCCACAAAGAAATCTGCTGCAGTCCTGACACAGGTCCATTGAGCTTGCTCACTCCACCTCTCTCACTCGCTCGTTCCGTTTCTCCTGGCGCTACAGGCTGGCCTTTTGTACTGGGCTCCTGCCTGCATTGCCGCCTTTTTATGCCCTCAAAGAAATCTGCAGCAGTCATAACAGAGCTCCGTTGAGGTTGCTCACTCCCCGTCTCACCCGCTCATTCTGTTTCTCTTGGTGTTGCAGGCTGCCCTTTTGTACTGGGCTCCTGCCTCTGTTGGCACCTTTTTTTGCCCAAAAAGTAATCTGCAGCAGTGCCAACAGAGCTCCATTGAGCTCACTCACTGCCCCTCTGTCACTCGCTCGTTCCATTTCTGCCGGCACTGTAGGCTGCCCTTTTGCACTGGGCTCCTGCCTATGTTACTGCCTTCTTCTTCCCACAAAGAAATCTGCAGCAGTTATGATAGAGGTCCATTGACCTCGCTCACTCCCCCCTCTCTCACTCACTCATTCTGTTTCTCCCACTGCTGCAGGCTGCTCTTTTGTGCTGGGCCCCTTCGTGCTTTGCTGCCTTTTTCTGCCCACAAAGAAATCTGCAGCAGTCCCAAAAGTGCTCCATTGAGCTCACTCAATCCCCCTCCCTCACTCACTCATTCTGTGTCTCCCGCTGCTGCAGGCTGCCCTTTTGTCCTGGGCTCCTGCCTGCATTGGCGGCTTTCTATGCCCACAAAGAAATCTGCAGCAGTCCCAACACAGTTCCGTTGAGCTCGCTCACTCACTCTCTCTCACTCACTCATTCTGTTTCTGCCATCACTGCTGTCTGGCCTTTTGTACTGGACTCCTGCCTGCGTTGCTGCCTTTTTCTGCCCACAAAGAAATCCACAGCAGTCATGATAGAGCTCCATTGAGGTTGCTTACTCCCCCCGTCTCACTCGCTCATTCTGTTTCTCCTGGCGCTGCAGGCTGTCCTTTTGTACTGAGCTCCTGCCTCTGTTGGCACCTTTTTCTGCCCACAAAGAAAGCTGCAGCAGTCCCGACAGAGCTCCGTTGAGCTTGCTCACTCCGCCTCTTTCACTTGCTCATTCTGTTTCTGCTGGCACTGCAGGCTGCCCTTTTCTACTGGGCTTCTGCCTGCATTACCGCCTTCTTCTGCCCACAAAGCAATCTGCAGCAGTCATGATAGAGCTCCATTGAGCTTGTTCACTCCTCCTCTCTCTCTCGCTCATTCAGTTTCTCCCACTGTGAAGCTGACCTTTGGTACTGGGTCCCTGCGTGCATTGCTGCCTTTTTCTGCCCACAAAGAAATCTGCAGCAGTCCCAAAAGCGCTCCATTGAGCTCACTCACTCCCCCTCCCTCACTCACTCATTCTGTGTCTCCCACTGCTGCAGGCTGCCCTTTTGGACTGGGCTCCTGCCTGCATTGGTGGCTTTCTCTGCCCACAAAGAAATCTGCAGCAGTCCCGACACAGCTCCGTTGAAGTCGCTCACTCACTCTCTCTCTCACTCGCTCATTCTGTTTCTGCTGGCCCTGCAGACTGCCCTTTTCTACTGGGCTCCTGCTTGCGTTGCCACCTTCTTCTGCTCACAAAGAAATTTGCAGCAGTCATGATAGAGCTCCGTTAAGCTCACTCACTCCCCCTCTCTCACTTACTCATTCCGTTTCTCCCACTGCAGCAGGCTGCCCTTTTGTACTGGGCCCCTGCATGCATTGCTGCCTTTTTCTGCTCACAAAGAAATCTGCAGCAGTCCCAACAGAGCTCTTCTGAGCTCACTCAGTCCCCCTCTCTCACTCACTCAGTCGGCATCTCCTGGTACTGCAGGCTGCCATTTTGTACTGGGGCTCCTGTCTCTGTTGGCACCTTTTTCTGCCCACAAAGAAATCTGCAGTAGTACCGACAGAGCTCCGTTGACCTCACTCACTCCCCCTCTCTCACTTGCTCATTCCATTTCTGCCGGCACTGCAGGCTGCACTTTTGTAATGGGCTCCTGCCTGCGTTGCCACCCTGTTCTGCCCACAAAGAAATCCACTGCAGTCCCAACAGAGCTCCGTTGAGCTCACTCACTTCCCCTGTCTCACTTGCTCATTCTGTCTCCTGGAACTGCAGATTGCCCTTTTGTGCGTGGCTCCTGCCTCTGTTGGCACCTTTTTCTGCCCACAAAGAAATCTGCAGCAGTCCCAAAAGAGCTCCATTGAGCTCACTCACTCCCCCTCCCTCACTCGCTCATTCTGTGTCTCCCACTGCTGCAGGCTTCCCTTTTGTATGGGGCTCCTGCCTGCATTGGTGAATTTTTCTGCCCACAAAGAAATCTGCACCGGTCCCGGCACAGCTCCGTTGAGCTCTCTTACCCACCATCTCTCACTCGCTCATTCTGTTTCTGCCAGAGCTGCTGGCTGGCCTTTTGTACTGGGCTTCTGCCTGCATTGCTGCCTTTTTCTGCCCACAAAGAAATCCACAGCAGTCACGATAGAGCTCCATTGAGGTTGCTTACTCCCCCCTGTCTCTCTCACTCATTCTGTTTCTCCTGGTGCTGCAGGCTACCCTTTGGTACTGGGTCTCTGCATGCATTGCTGTCTTTTTCTGCCCACAAAGAAATCTGCAGCAGTCCCAACAGAGCTCCATTGAGCGCACTCACTCCCCCTCCCTCACTTGCTCACTTATTCTGTGTCTTCCGCTGCTGCAAGCTGCCCTTTTTTCTGTGCTTCTGCCTGCATTGGTGTCTTATTCTGCTCACAAAGAAATCTGCAGCAGTCCTGACACAGGTCCATCAAGCTTGCTCACTCCCCCCTCTCACGCGCTCATTCCCTTTCTGCTGGCGCTGCAGACTGACCTTTTGTACTGGTCCTACCTGCATTGCTGCCTTTTTGCCCGCGAAGAAATCAGTAGCAATGATTTATAGTCCAAATGAGCTCTCGCCTCACCCCTCTCTCACTCGCTCATTGTGTTTCTCCCAGCGCTGCAGGCTGCACTTCTATACTGGACTCTTGCCTGCATTGGCACCTATTTCTGCCCACAAAGAAATCTACAGCAGTCCTGACAGAGCTCCGTTGAGCTTGCTCACTTGCTCATTCCGTTTCTGCTGACCCTGCAGGCTGCCCTTTTGTACTGGGCCCCTGCCTGCATTGCCACCTTCTTCTGCTCCCAAAGAAATTTGTAGCAGTCATGATAGAGCTCCGCTGAGCTCGCTCACTCCGCCTGTCTCACTCACTCGATCTGTTTCTCCAGCTGCTGCAGGCTGCCCTTTTGTACTGGGCCCCTGCATGCATTGCTGCCTTTTTCTGCCTACAAAGAAATCTGCAGCAGTCCTGACACAGCTTCGCTGAGCTCGCTCAGTCCCCTTCTCTCACTCACTCATTCCATTTCTGCCGGCACTGCAGGCTGGCCTTTTGTACTGAGCTCCTGCTGGTGTTGCCTCCTTTTTCTGCCTACAAAGAAATCCGCAGCAGTCACGATAGAGCTCAGTTGAGCTTGATCACTCCCTCTCTTTCACTTGCTCATTGCATTTCTCCCAGCGCTGCAGGCTGCCCTTTTGTACTGGGCCCCTGCCTGCATTGGCACCTTTTTCTGACCGCAAAGAAATCCGCAACTGTCTCAACAGAGCTCCGTTGAGATCACTCAGCCCCCCGTCTCACTCACTCATTCGGTTTGTCCTGGCACTGCAGGCTGCTGTTTTGTACTGGGCTCCTGCCTCTGTTGACATCTTTTTCTACCCACAAAGAAATCTGCAGCAGTACTGACAGAGCTCCATTGACCTCACTCACTCCCCCCTCTCATTCGCTCTTTCCATTTCTGCTGGCACTGCAGGTTGCCCTTTTGTACTGGGCTCCTGCCTGCATTGCCACCCTTTTCTGCCCACAAAGAAATTCGCAGCAGTCCCAACAGAGCTCCGTTGAGCTCACTCACTTCCCCTTTCTCACTCGCTCATTCTGTGTCTCCCGGCGCTGCAGGCTGCCCTTTCTTACTGGGTTCCTGCCTGCATTGGCACATTTTCCTGCCCACAAAGAAATCTGCAGCTGTCCCGACAGAGCTCAGTTGAACTCGGTCACTCCCCCTTCTCTTACTCACTCGATCCTAATCTGTCCCAAACACTGAATTTCTGACAGCGACTGCGGTATTTTGTGCCAGAAGTGTGAAAACACATATTGGCCAGGATGTGAAAAATGACAGCTTTACTGTTCATAAGGAGGTGTGGAAAAATACCAGTGTTGAAAATGTGGCGTGAAAATACTACTAATTTGCAAAGTTAAAAGGGTGTTTGGAAACTGCACAACACACGCTTGTAATGCAATCATTTTATGGAGTTTCATCACAAAATTTTCAACATAGGCATTTTAGGACCTCTGCTCATGAACAGTGTCAGTGTGACTTTCTTAATGTGTAACGAACACAGATTTCCCAAAGGGACTGCACTATTGTGTGCCGGAAGAGTGAAATCACATTTTGGCCATGATCTGAAAAATGACAGCTGCACTGTTCTTAAGGAGGTGTGGAAAAATGCCGGTGTTGAAAATGTGGCATGAAAATATTACTAATTTGCAAAGTTACAAGGGTGTGTGGAAACTGCACAATGCACGGTCGTAGAACAGTCATTTTATGGAGTTTCATCACAAAATTTTCAACATAGGAATTTTAAGACCACTGCTACTGAACAGTGTCACTGTCATTTTCATAATGTGTCCCAAACACAGATTTCCCATAGCGACCTCGCTATTCTGCGCCAGAACTGCAAAAACACATTTTAGCCAGGTTGTGAAAAGTGACAGCTGTATTGTTCATAAGGAGGTGCAGAACAATGGCAATGTTGAAAATCTGGAGTGAAAACATTATAAATTCGCGAACTTATGAGCGCACGTGAAAACTGTGCAACACACGCTTGTAACACAGTCATTTTATAGAGTATTGTCACCAAATTTTCAACATACGCAGTTTTGGACCTCTGCTCATGAACAGTGTCACAGTCAATTTCGTAATCTGTCCATGCACTGATTTCCCACAGAGCTATTCTATGCCGGAAGTGCAAAAACACATTTTGGCCAGGATGTAAAAAATGACAGCTATACTGTTCACAAGGAGATATGGAAAAATGCCAATGTTGAAAATCTGGCATGAAAATATTGCAAATTCGCTAAGCTATGAGTTAGCATAGCAACTGCGCAATGCACAATCTTAAAACAATCATTGTTTGGATTTTTTCCCACCAAATTTGCAACATTGGCTTTTTGAGAGCCCACCTTTATGAACAATGGCACTGTTGTTTCGTTAATTGGTCCCGAAAGGTGATTCCACGCAGTGATTGCAAAATCACCTTTCTGGGCTGAATAATGCCATGACAGTGGCAGAATTCATGATGAGGGGTCGCAAAAACCCCATGTTGAAAATTTGGTGCCAAAATTCCAAAAAATGCCTGAGATATGCATCAAAGTTGAAAAAACCCTGTTTATTCCGTTATACAGCTTACTGGCATTTCCTCAGTTCGTGGTCAGCTTTGAAGAGTGCAGACGTGTTCCCGGTCCACTGAAGATCGTCTCGCTGGACTCCAGAAGTAAGTATGGGGTGAGGGGGTGTGGGGAGGCAGGGTGCACAGTGGGTGGGCGCGGGTTGCTGGACTTTTTTTTCTTTACAGAGGCATTGGCATGCTGGGGTGGGCTCCCAGTTTGCCACCTGACTGTTTTTTTGTGGGGGGCCAGGAGCCGAAGGGGGATTGGGCACCCTCATTGGCAGAAAATGAAGGTTTTTTGGGGGGGGACATTATGCAGATGGGGAGTGGGCTCCCCATTGGCCACAGTAACTCTGAAGGAGGGGACTGAAGCTGACGGGGATTGGGCTCCCCCGTCGGCAACTTCAACTGGGACCGGGAATGATGCCTACAGGGATTAGGGCCCCCGCCGGTAAACAAAAACTGTTGGGCGGTGCATGCTTCCAAGGGAGACTGGGCACCCCCTTGGCACTGGGGCCAGACTAATATTGTTTGTGAACATGCTGGCAAGCCACTGCCATGTTCACAAACAATATTACAGTAGCAAAGTTCCGCCCAGCAATGATGGGTCGCTCCCTCATTGCAGCGAATTGCTGATGCTGTAATGATGAGGAGGCCCCTGATTGCTGCAGCAAAAACATTTCAAAGTTGTGGCACACTGGCTGAACTAGTGTCAGCAACAGCATGCCACCCCATTGGGGAACAGGAGCCAAGATTCAAAAGGCAGTGGGGGCATTGGCCACAACAGTGCCACGCCTCCGCAACCTGCTTCTGGAGCAAGCTGCCACAATATGTTTCTTGCGTATGCATGCAATCAACATAAAAAGAGACAGCTCAGGAAGGGTAGATTCAAGAGCCAATAAGAGAAGGGGGAATAGCATTATGCCTAATCAGAGCTCTGGAGCATTAGTAGTGCAGCCAAATGGCCTGAAAGGCAAAAAGCACCATGTTCAATCCCGTTGGTTGCTGTGGGCTGCTCTTCCAAATGTGTACCTGGTTGTAGGCTGAGAGGCAGGTGGGTCAATGCAGAACAGCCGCTGGGTTCAGAGCAGCTCCTGCGGCTTGCAGGAGGAGGCAGTCACCCTGTACCAGGCAGGATGCCTGTGTAATGGAGAAGGGTCTGTTAATTTAAGACCAATAGGGACAATGGGCACTAGAAACCTCGGCCCCAAGCAGACAAGGAGATAATGGCAGGGGAAGGTTTTCAGGGCAGGGCAGACAAATTATTACTGCAGCTGAACAACACCTTCACAGAAGAGCTGTTACACTTGGCGGGGGGGGTGTGCTTACTGTAGCTAGCTGCAAAGCCAGGAAAAAAAAAAAAAAAAAACAGGACATGGAGGGGAGAAAGAATGCACACAAGAATTGTGGGCTGATAGTTCAGAAGAAAAATATTATTGGACACAGGGACTAGAGCAATAAAGATCAAGCTATTAGTTCAAGCAGTTGAGGCCTTAGGGTGCCTTACAGCCCACTTTAGGCACAGACAGGATTTGTACAGTAGGACAGGGGAAAAATAATGCAGTTGTCCATAGTTGGTTAGTGGAAGAAGAAGAATGCAGTCTAAATACTCTATGCAGGTAACCTCTACAAACTACAGTTATTAACTATTCTAAGCAGTAAAAATCAATAAGCTAACAAAATTAACAATCCTTTTCTATTAAACTGTTGGTACTGGTAAACTCAGCATTAGCAATTCTTGTATTAAAAAAGAGACAGCTCAGGAAGGGTAGAGTCAAGAGCCAATTAGAGAAGGGGGAATAGCGTTATGCCTAATCAGAGCTCAGGAGCAGTAGTAGTGCAGTCAAATGGCCTGAAAGACAAAAAGCATCAAGTTCAATCCCGTTGGTAGCTGTGTGCTGATCTTCAAAATGTGCGCCTGGTTGTAGGCCGAGAGGCAGGCGGGTCAGTACAGAACAGCTGCTGGGTTCAGAGCAGCTTCTGTGGCTTGCAGAAGGCGGCAGTAACCTGTACCAGCCAGGATGACTGTGAAATGGACAAGGGTCTGTTAGTTTAAGGCCAACAGAGACAATGGGCACTAGAAACCTCAGCCCCAAGCAGACAAGGAGATAATGGCAGGGGAAGGTTTTCAGGGCAGTGCAGACAAATTATTACTGCAGCTGAACAACACCTTCACAAAAGAGCTGTTACACTTGGGGGGGGTGGTGCTTACTGTAATGAGCTGCAAAGCCAGGAAAAAAAAAAAAAAAACAGGACATGGAGGGGAGAAAGGATGCACACAAGAATTGTGGTCTAATAGTTCAGAAGAAAAATAGTATTGGACACGTGGACTAGAGCAATAAAGATCAAGCTATTAGTTCAAGCAGTTGAGTCCTTAGGGTGCCTTATAGCCCACTTTAGGCACAGACAGGATTTGTAGAGTAGGACAGGGGGAAAAGAATGCAGTTGTCTATAGTTGGTTAGTGGAAGAAGAATGCAAACAGTCTAAATACTCTATGCAGGTAACATCTACAAACTGCAGTTATTAACTATTCTAAGCAATAAAAATCAACAAGCTAGAAAAAATAACAATCTTGTTCCATTAAACAGTTGGCACTGGTAAACTCAGCATTAGCAGTTCTTGTATTAAAAAAGAGACAGCTCAGGAATGGTAGAATCAAGAGCCAATTAGAGAAGGGGGAATCGCGTTATGCTTAATTAGAGCTCAGGAGCAGTAGTAGTGCAGTTTAATGGCCTGAAAGGCAAAAAGCATCAAGTTTAATCCCGTTGGTAGCCATGGACTGCTCTTCAAAATCTGTAACTGGTTGTAGGCTGAGAGGCAGGCGGGTCAGTGCAGAACAGCCGTTGGGATCAGAGCAGCTCCTGAGGCTTGCAGGAGGAGGCAGTCACCCGTACTGGGCAGGATGCCTGGTTGAAGGCCCAGAGGCAAGTGGGTCAGCGCAGAACAGCTGCTGGGTTCAGAGCAGCTACTGAGGATTGCAGGAGGAGTCAGTCATCTGTACATGGTAGGATGCCTGGTTGTAGGCCAAGAGGTGGGCAGGTCAGCACAGAACAGCCACTAGGTTCAGAGTAGCTCCTGTGGCTTGCAGAAGGAGGCAGTCACCATTACCAGGCAGGATGCCTGGTTGTAGGCCGAGAGGCAGGTGGATCAGTGCAGAACAGCCGCTGGGTTCAGAGCAGTTCCTCCAGCTTGCAGGAGGAGACTGTCACACGTACTGGGCAGGATGACTGGTTGTAGGCCTGGTTGTAAGTACCTGAAGGGAATAAACAAGACTAATACAGAAAGGATTTTCAAGAGGATAAAGGGGGAGGGACACGAGAGGACTGCAACTGAGATTGGAGGGGAGTAGATTCAGGAGAGAGATGAGGAGACATTTTTTCACAGAAACAGTGGTGGACAAGTGGAATTCCTTGCCGGGTGAGGTAACGGCTTGCAAGATGGTAGACAACTTCAAGAGAGGTTGGGATAGGGGAAGAGGAAGGGGTACTAGGATGGGGGAAGGGGAGGGGCAACGGAATTATAAGGTGCTAGCTGCACACTCAAGCAGACTCTATTGATTGTGAGGCCTGTTTCTGCTGTCATTTTTTGTATGTTCATATGTTCGTAAGAGTTCAGTGCTCACTGACTCATCCAAGCTATAGTGTGCAGCCTGTCTACTCTGTGGCAGCAAAGACAGTGTCACAGTTGCATGACTCATGTGTTCGTGCATGTCTAGAGCTCCTCCAGGTCATGTGTGGTGGTTCCACCACTAATAGGTTGAGAGAGCTGGCAATATAATACAGACACAGTCGAGTCAGGAGTGCCCATGCAGACTAAGTGCACACAGGTCAGGGGGCACTTATTTTGCAAAAGATTAAATCCAAATTTAATGCCATTATTACTACACCATAAGAACAACCTAGGCACAAATTCAGGGGGAGGGAGCAACTGCCCCCTCTGCTCTACCTAAATGGCATCCCTGCTTTATGGTACAAATTAATTCTCAGGTGCTAAGATACAGTAAATACAATGGTTTCCACTGTGTTATGTTGTACTGTATCTCCATGTTTCAGGATGTATTCTAATCATCAAAAGGGTTAGTGTCCCTCATTTTGGTTGTCCAAGTCCCTCATTTTAGTGACAAAATATGAAGTATGATGCAGGTTTTCAAGAACCTACTTAGCACAAAGAGTGCTGAGCATGGCCATAGTGTATATGCTCCATACAGAATGATAAAGGGAAAGTAAGTGAGCCAAAACAGTCATGGAGGAACACATTTGTAACACTAATTATGCATAAGGGGATTTGCATGGCCGAAAACAAAAATGTCAGGCTTCACAACACAGAGGCCCCTCTTCGCACATCTGGAATGGGGAATGTTGGCTGGTTATTTCCTAGGCATTTAATGCAGTAAGCAAACAATACTTTACAAATTAATGGCAATTTAATGACAAAAATCAAAAGCAATTAAACAACTTGCAAAAGGTTCAGAATTAATGACTTTACCTAATGGTAATGGGAAATTAATGACAAATGTATTTTAATGGCTCTCATTGCTACATAGAAACATAGAATTTGACGGCAGATAAGGACCGCTTGGCCCACCTAGTCTGCCCATTTTCCTTCCTAACAGATAAGCTGCAGATCCTAATTAACCAACAGCTTACTTCCTCCTACCCCCCACTAGGACTGCCTTTTGTCTGTCCCATGCATTCTTGAATTCCCCCAATGTTCTTGATTCCACGACCTCCTCAGGGAGGCTGTTCCATGCATCCACAACTCTCTCTGTGAAAAAATACTTCCTTATATTACCTCTGAGCCGTCCCCCCTCTATCTTCAAATTGTGCCCTCTTGTTCTTGCACACCTCTTTTTCTGAAAGATGCCACCCTCTTGGACTTTGTTGATTCCCTTGAGGTACTTGAAAGTTTCTATCATGTCCCCTCTCTCCCTCCTTTCCTCAAGGGTATACATATTAAGCTCCTTTAGTCTTTCTTCGTATGTCTTCTGGTCCAGACCCTGCACCATTTTGGTTGCCTTCTCTGGACAGCCTCCACTCTGTCTATGTCTTTGCGGAGATGGGGTCTCCAGAACTGCACACAGTACTCCAGATGGGGTCTCACCAACTGTCTGTACAGAGGGATAACAACTTCCTGTTTTCTACTATTGATGCCTCTCCCTATGCATCCCAATATCCCCCCAGCCTTCCTTACTGCCTTCTCACATTGCTTGCCCACCTTTAGGTCATCTGATATAATTACCTACAGGTCCCTTTCCATTTTTACTGTTGTCAGTATCTCACCCCCCCATTGTGTACTCTTGCCCTGGGTTTTTGTTTCCCAGGTGCATTACCTTGCACTTCTTTGCATTGAATCTGAGCAGCCATACATTTGACCATTCCTCCAACCTTGCCAAGTCCCTTCTCATCCTTTCCACTCCATCTGGTGTATCTACCCTGTTGCAGATCTTTGTGTCATCTGCAAAGAGACATACTTTTCCTTCCAGTTCCTCTGCAATGTCACTCATAAAGACATTAAAAAGGACCGGTCCCAGTACTGAACCCTGCGATACCCCACTAGTAACCCTCCTTTCTCCACTGTGGACTCCATTTACTACTACCCTTTGCTTCCTGTTGTCTAGCCAATTTTTTATCCAGGCTACCACCTTGGGACCCACTCCAAGGCTGGCTAACTTGTGTATTAATCTTTTGTGTGGGACTGTATCAAATGCCTTGCTAAAATCTAGGTAAGCCATGTCCACAGCCCCTCCCTGGTCTACTACTTTGGTCACCCAGTCAAAGAAATCTATTAGATTCGTCTGACACGACCTTCCCATCGTGAATCCATGCTGCCTTGGGTCCTGTGCCCCCACTGGCCTCTAGGTACTCAACAATTCTTTCCTTCAGAAGTGATTCCATCATTTTACCTACCACTGAGGTCAAACTAACTGGTCTGTAGTTTCCTGCTTCTGTCCTGCTCCACTTTGTGAAGAGGAATCACATCCGCTCTCCTCCAGTCCTCAGGTACCACCCCATCCTCCCATGATTTGTTAAAGAGAGTAGTCAGCGGTGTCATTAGTTCTACCCTTAGTTCTTTTAGAATTCTTGGGTGAATCCCATCAGGCCCCATTGCTTTGTCTACCTTCAATTTTATTAGTTCTTTCAGAACCCTGTCTTCTGTAAATGGACTGGTATCGACCCTCGTCTTCAGAGTGTTTCTCTTGTTTGGTTTAGGTACCTCCCCCTCTTCTTCCTTTGTGAATACTGAGCAGAAATATTTGTTCAGTATCCCTGCTTTTTTATTGTCACCCTCTACCCACATTCCCTCCCCTTTATTAAGCCTCAGTATCCCTCCTTTGGTCTTTCGTCACTCCCTAATGTACCTATAAAAGGTCTTATCCCCCTTTTTAACAGAGCTGGCTATCCTTTCCTCTGTTTGGGTCTTTGCTATTCTGACTGCCTTCCCAGTCTCTTTCTGCTTTAACTGATAAAGTTCTCTGTCCTTCTCCTTCTGTGTTTCCTTATATTTCTTAAATGCTATCCTTTTCTCCTTAACCTTCCCTGCCACCTCTTTTGAGAACCATAGCATTTTTTTCCTTCGTTGTGTTTTGTTGATTTGCTTTACACAAAGGCTTGCTGCCTCTGTGATGGCTGTTTTGATTACTCTTCATTGTTCCTCCACCCCCTCCTTCTTGCCTGTTTGCTAGTGCTTTTCTGAGGCACTCTCTCATTTTCCCAAAGTCAGCCCTCTTAAACTCCAATACTCTTGCTTTTGTATGGCTTGATTGTATGGCTGTGTTTATCGTCAATCACACTGTTTGGTGGTCGCTTGTTCCCAGATGGCTACCCACTTCTAAATCTGAGATTCTTTCTCCATCCCCATTTGAGAGTACCAGGTCTAAGATTGCTCCCTCCTGAGTGGGTTCCAGTACTAGCTGTCTGAGGCATGCCCCCTGTAGGGCATCAAGAATGACCCTGCTCTTGGATGTGCCTGCAGCAAAGGTGCTCCAGTTAACATCTGGCATATTCAGGTCCCCATCAACAATATCTCCCTTTTTCTGCCATTCTAAGAAGCCTTCTGTCATTTCCTTGTCCATTCCTCCCTGAGATGGGGGTCTGTATACAACCCCATGCAGATTGTGGTGCCATTTCCTGTCTCCAGGGTGACCCAGAGTGTCTCATCTGCTCCCTGTTTACTCTTTAGTTCTGTTGCTTTGATCCCTTCCTTCACATAGAGAGCTACTCCTCCTCCTCTTTTACCCACCCTGTCCCTCCTATAGATTGTGTATCCTGGTATGTTGACATCCCAGTCATGGTTCTCTGTGTACCATGTTTCTGTGACTGCCACAATATCCAGGCAACCCTCTTCCAGCAAGGCCACTAGTTCGGGGAGCTTGTTACACAGACTACAGGCATTGGTACTCATCACCCTCCACTTTTTGATGGCCTTACCCCTTTAGCCCCATTCCTGTCCTTACTGCCTTTGCCTTTTTTTACATTTACTTCTGGCCTGCTCCCTAATGACTTCTCTACCTTGGTGTTTACCTCACTAATTATTGTTGTTTGTGGGGGGAGGCTGGGAATTCCCTGCTCCTTTTCAGTGCCCCCCCCTTGGCTAGTTTAAATGCTTGCCAATGAAGCATTTAAACCTCTCACCTAGGATCCTGGTTCCCCCCGGACAGCTAGCAGTAATATGATAAATAGAAAATGCTGTTTTTTTTAGATAGATTTGCACCAGAGTAGTTGCTGCACACATGGCAAGTATGCAACATATGAACCTGATGTGATTTTTAAATGATGTTCACACCAGTTTAACTGCTGCTTTCATGTCAAGCGTGCAACACACGTACCTGATGTGATTTTTAGAAGATGTTTGCACCAGCTTACCTGCTGCATACATGTCAAGTTTACAGCATGCAAACCTGATTTGGTTTTTAGACCTGGTTCACTTAGGTTCACTTTGTATATGTAAACCACATGCAAACATTGCAAAATTAACCATATGGCATGCATTCTGCATGTACACAGCACACATATTTCTGTAGCAGTAGGTGATGTCACAGAATAAAGTACTTAATTGCCATTGAATTACACTGTTTCTTGCAGTATACTGTAGCATTTTGTGATATACTCTGGCTTTACTATGTTGCATCCTGGCTGGCACTATTGTTTATTTAGGTTTTTTTTTTGTAATTATAATTGAATATTTTCAATTATAATTAAAGTATTGTAATTATAATTGAATTGAATAATAGCTCAGTTTTGAGTTTAAAGGGGTTGTTCATGGAGAGATTGAATGGATGGCAAATGTACTGAGAATCTTCATACAAAATAGTATTACTTATGCCAACAATATTGTTATAGGACCACCACAGACGCTGAGAAAGTGGTCCCAGGGCAACAAAGCATTGGCATGTTTTGGACACCGGGAGGCTTATTCTTGTTAATAAATTTAACATTTGTATAATTTGTATCTGAAAATTAATGTTTTTGAGTCTGCCTAACCAGATTCATTTTATTGATGCCAACAAGCATTGAAGACTTTAATGATGAAAATGTGTTTTTTTTATTCTCTTTTTCTGCTTAACACAGCCCATACACACTGCTCTCCTCCAAAGTGCTCTTACTGCTGCTGATTCTGTCTGGCACCAGACACGTTGCTGTGATATGTAACAGAGGGTTGTCCTGTCCCAGATAGGTTATTTATTTATTTTCTGAATGTGATTACTTGTTTTTTTGGGATTAACTGTTCACTTTCTTGCTTTGCCCTTATATCCTTCCATGGCCCAGAAAGGAAACCACTCAGGCACCTGATGAATATGTGGTCCCCAAATAATTACACAAATTGTACATGGACAATGGGACACTCACATGAACTGCTCTGCTAGAAATGCCTTGATGTGTTACATTGCTTTTAACTATTATGCCAAGCTCAAAGAAAGGCCTAAAGCAGTAAAAAGGTGCTACCAAAGCACTGCTCAACTATCCCACCATCGCTCTCAGATTTTCAAGGTCACTATTCACCAGTTAGGGCATCCACATGGCTGCAAAGTCCAGTTGTGCTGACCAACAAGTTGTACCCCCATACCTATGTCGGTGTACAACCAAAGAGGCTTTGGCAGGGGCTATCAGGTTTGATTTCATTTCATGGCATTGGTGCTTCAACCTAAGGACTTTTTTTATGTGCTGCAGTACATGGGGGATAACTCTCAAGAAAATATGCCTGACCACTGGTCTACACAGGTAACCTCAACCAAAGAGGATCATAAGAAAGAGAAAAATAAATGATGTACTTTTTCCAGCACCTCAGTGTCAAAACAGAAATAACTGAAAGATTAACACCAACAATATAAGAACATGTAGATGATGACTTAAAAATTAAGGTTGCTACAGAATGCAATAAAAGGCTAATGGGGCTTAAACCGATGATTTCTAGGACATGAGTAAAAACAGAGGCTATTTTCTAAGGCTCCAAAACTGCAGCCCACTACACTGTCTACATTGCATTCTAGTGCAACATCTCCTTTCCACCTATCAGCCTGGGAGACCTTAAACCTCCTTGTATCTCAGTCTTGCCCATCAGGCAGCCAGGGTTCCCTGAGGCACACTGCTGCATTAAACCACACACCATTTAAGTCATGTGAGCTTTAAGAGAACAATACATATCTTAATGACATGGGACTTTCAAAGGACCACTCCATTGCTAAAGACTAGTTTGCAATCATGGGTGACCCCTGTCTTGGCCTACCCCGCACCATCAGCGGTTAGGGCCTAGTCATTCTGGAAGCCTTTCCCCTGCTCTCTGCATGTACCTGGGGCATGTCAAGACCTATTTATGGAGGCATCAGAAAAAAAAAACTTCATGGAGCCCTCAACAGGTATCACAGGAAGACCAAAAGGGATTGCTGTTTGTGCCTTAGCAGATGAGGGTGCAGTTCCATGGGGAGGGCAGATCCTGCCATGTCAACAGTTCCAAAGAGAAGGAATGCATACTCAAATTCTCAATGTAAGTATTAAATATTTATTAAATTAATGTGCATATACTAGCACCAGTAACCCAAACAAATACCCCAAAACTATCATGGCCCCCAACTAGTCCTTTCAAGGAGGCCTCCTCTGTCTTCTCTGCTTCCTCTTGTCTGGCCTTCTCTTTCTTCAAGATTGCCTCCCCCTTTTTATAGGATACCTAGATCATACAATGAGGGCTACCTCAGGACTCTCCAGTCCACTCCAAGGACAAACATCAATTTTAGCAAATCATCCTCGGATCAGTAAGGCCCATGGTGTTCATAAGATCTTTAAGAGCCAATTGTGCGGGAGTATGAGGGGTATGTCTGGCTTTAGACCGGTCCAAGGTATTACAAAGAACTAAGTTCCAGTCTCCTCCAAGTATTATGGGAAGTCTGGACCAGGGTGCCAGGCTAGTCATAAGATTAATAAAGAATTGAGGGTCGTCTCCGACTGGTCCATAGATTGATCCTATTACCATTTCAGTGTGACCTAAAATGGCCCTCAGTAGTATATATCTACCTTGGGTATCACTTATTGACTGAAGTAGCCGAAAAGGGATACGGCGGGCAATCAGTACCACAACTCCATTTCTACGGGTATCTAGCCCAGTTCCAAGTGCATGACCCACCCATGTCCTTCTTAAGCTGATGATTTGTGAATTGGGCAAATGAGTCTCTTGGATAAAGGCTATGTCTATATTAAGTTTATTAAGATGTAACAAGATCTTAGCTCTTTTGGGGGGGGATTGAGCACCCTTAACATTCCAAGAACAAAACTTGAGTACTGTTGTCATGTAAGAGCAAAAGCCCAGTCTTGATTCAGTATCTTTGAATTTTCTCCTTGAGGAGTACTTACCCCATAACGCAAACTCTTTTTACATGGTGGCAATCCCAAACTCCCTCCCCCCCTCAACAACAACCATTACCTGCCAGCCCAACCACCCCCCTCTAAACCTATAACCCTTCCCATATTTTAATAAAATTGTGAAAGAATAAAATGGGAAGTTATTATCCCGTTCTTCATATACCCTTAATAACCTATTCCCTTTTCTCCCTCTACCATACCCCTTCTCCCCTCTTCTTCTACCCATCTCCGGGCAAACTTTGTCCCGTAGAAAAGAAGCCAAGATAAGGACCAGAATTTTCTGCTGCCCCGAGATTAAAGACATTATTAATAATAGGTTCTCCATTTTGGTCCTGACCATCACTGTGGGTACCCATCCCACCCTGTGCCAGTACATGATGCACTGTGCAGGCTGCAGGATTAACTAGTGGCCCCTGCCTCCCGCCCCCACCCTCCACTTTCATATCTGAGGCCCCTCCATTTGCATTCTGCTGTATATCTTTCTCCAACACAGGGAAAAAAAAAAAAAAAGACATGTGCATTAATTACTCCCACACAAACTGCCCGGAGCTGCTTGATAGACGATTTTCATCTGGCATTCAAAGGAGGGATGTAACATTCAGCCTACTGTAAATGTTCATGCTAGATTGCTAGTGATTGCGAGTGTTTCCAGCCATCACCATGGCGCTATGCTGCCCTCGTGTGTCCTCTGTGAGCAATATCCGGAGAAAAAAATCTTGAATCAAGCAATGCGAGTAAACAAATAAACATAGCACTATACTACTTGAAGACTATCAGACAGGTATTTTGTTTTTCATTCAGGGTCCAACTTAAATGTAATTTATTAACCTTCTTTTCCTTGTGGAGAGAATTGTCTTCACGCTGTATTCCAATCCTCTTCAGCTGGCAGGGAACAGGTCCGGAAACATCTTATGTAGCGCAGGGATTGCAGCCTGTGCTGTCTCGAATGAATGCCAAGCATCTGCATGTTGCACTATCAACTTGGAGGGGTATTGAACCCTGTACTTAATACCTGCAGCAATTAATTTAGACACCTGGGGATGATACTCTGCCCTGCGCTGTCTCACTGTGGCCGGTAGATCCTGCGTTATACATAATTGTTGTCCCTCCCAAAGAACCTGTTGCAGACTTCTGGCTTGGGCCAAGATATGGGATTTGTCCAGATAGTTCATTAGTTTGATAATGACTGGTCTCGGTGGATTGCCCTTCGCTGGTTTAGGGCGCAGTGACTGGTGAGCCGTCTCTATAACGTACAACAGATTATTCGGGGAAGGGCCGGCAATTTTAGTTAGTAATTTTTGAAAGAATGTAATAGGGGAGACTCCTTCAGCTTCTTCAGGAAGGCCGAAGATGACGATATTGTTTCTCCTACTTCGGCCTTCCAAGTCTTCCAGTTTAGTTTCCACTTTATGTAAACGCTGTCTGAGGGTCACCACTCCGGGATCCAGTTTAGCCTTCCAGCTCTCTAGAGAGGTAGTCCGTGCGGAGACATCATAAATGGCCCGGTTTGTATCTGCTAGCTCCTCTCTGAGAGATTTTATCTCCAATGTGATATCTTGCAGAGCTATTTTGAAAGATTGAAATTCCTCTAAGAACTTTTGTTCTGACAGAGGAGTCGCCGTTGGTTGCAGTGTCATTGTTATGAGGGCTTTTGGGTGCCTCCGGTCTGCCCTTTAGATCTTTTTGGTCCCTTCTCCGGTGTTTGTGGGGGTGTGTGCCGCGGGAGAGCCTGGCACATTTCGGCCTCCATATTATTGCTAGGCCTTGAAATTTGGTGAGGCTATTCACAACTTAGCTGAGAAAAAGACAGAAAAGCTCCCCGAGTCACTAAGCAGCGCTATTTAACTGTTAGAAGTTAGTTATTCTGTATCTAGATGTGGTCGGAGCCTCTTCTAAAGCGTGTCTTGAAGGTTTTGTCAGAGGGTCGAGACGGGAGCGAGCCACCAGAGCTGCTAGTCTCACAAAGACATCACATGATCTCCCCTTAGCAAATCATCCTAATCCAGTGGGAGGCTACAAACAATTGATTTAAATAATTATTTATCAACTTCATGAGTTTTTTACAGTAATTCATAATTTTAAAAAAATAGCTTCGCTTGAAGTCATAAGAGTACCCATATGTGCTGTTAGCAAATGCAAATTATACCATGTACATAAAGTAACAGCCAATCACATATGCAGACTGGCACCTTAGCCCCACTGTAAATCCTATGATAATCACTGGCAAAGGTGCCAGTCAGCCCCATCTCTAAAATCCATCCGAATCTCAAAGTTGGCAGCGAAAAATGGCCATCTTTAAACCCTGCTAAATGAGACGCAGAAGCAGCATTATTTTTTTTTTTAAAGAGTGCAGCCCAAACAAAATTTTGTGCCCCCTTCCCTGTAAATTTGTAACTTACCCTACTTCATTCCTCATCCCCTGATCCCAAACTCTTCACCCTCCTGTCCCAGGACTGCCAAAAACCGGTACCAGGAAGGCAGAAACATCACTGTCCTGTATTTTAAATCTCCCGCCTTTGCCACTTATCATCCTTGGATCCTCTCCAGTGTTCTGGAACCAAACAAAACAGCAGAAAACCCCAGAACACAAACTTATTGCCAAAACATAAGTAAAAAAAACACCACCAATTCAAACTACTGTCCTCACTCACTGCAAAACTGCACAAAAAAGTAAACATGCAGATGGACTACAGCCCATGAACACTCACACCGCACTCTGCCACCACTAAAACAGAGTGGAGACTGTTGTCTTTTTTTTAATATTAAAAATAAAAATAATAATCCTGTGGACTGCTCAAAATAAAACTATACAATACCGTAGTTCCCATACTGAGACAGAGCCGAGAAGATTTTCTTACTTCTTTCTTACCAAGCTGTTTCCCGAATCAAACCAGAATCAAGCACCTTTGGGAGAGAGAGAGAGAGAGAGAGAGAGAGAGAGAGAAGCACACAATAGCGATAACTGCATGGTAAAGACTTTCTTTTTTTACTTTTGCCCAGAGCTGTGGAAAATGGTCTGTGTTTGGGGGAACTGCCATCTACTTAAAATATTCTACCTAGCAACAGGGAACTATTTAACACACGGGGAAGGATATTACAAGAAAAATCAATAAAAAACATATTTTCAAGTAAAATCACTGTAATCATAAATTCTTTAAAAAACAGGGACATGGTAGAATCACAATGAGCCACTTGGGGGATGTGGGTTATCAGGGATTTACCACAGCTGGGCAAACCACGCCAGCCGTGATAAATCCCCTGATAACCCACACCCCCTTGTGGCTTATTGCTTATGTAAGCACACCCTTTAGTCTAGAGAGTTGCATTTGTCATATCTTTACTTTTCTATATCATATTATTCATCATATATTTTCTATATCATACTATAGGAAACCTAGAATTGTACATTTCAGATGGTACTGACACTGGGACCTGGCCTGTCAGGTACTTGTACAGGCATATCTTTTTCTGTAAATGTTGGCTTTCCACATTTTTCTTTTCACTGGTTTTTACTTCTTCCTTCATTTTGACACTGACCATGTTTTCTGATTCTCTTTGTTTGTACTGTATGGCGCCATTCATGCAGCATTTACAACTGTTCCTCACTCTCTCCCAAATTCTTTGCTCTCTCTCCATTCATGTGTGTGTGTGTGCATGCGTGAATGTGTGTGTATGTCCCCAAGTCCCATATTCATGACATTACCAAAACAACCTTTGTAGAAAGATCATAGACAGCCAGAAATACCACATGATTACATTATTCTTATCCCCTATTGGTATATTAATTGGTACCAGATTCAAAGATTGAGTGCAAATTTTCCAAGTCCCATTTTCAGGCTGCATTTGTGCCCATCTGTTTTCCTATGTCTCATATATGTTAAAATAATGAGAAAAATGTGATATTTCTGTCAGATGGTTATTGATCACAAAGATAGTGACAAATATAAAGATGTTAAAGTTAAGTAAATGAAAGCGGACCATTGACAGAGAACAATAGTGTTGCTGAGCATGTTACAGTATGGCCACCACATATCTACTGCTATGGCTATACAGGAAAACAGAAAAGGCACATCACAAAACCAATAATAGATTTTTGTCACTGTTGAGGGTACATTGAGTCTTCAGAGGAACTCTGGCAGTATAAACAGGTATTGTTCTTAGCTGTGTCCTTGCTCCCTTCACAGTTACTGGTGTGTACAGAAAAAGAATTAAAACATCAATGGTGCATGTTCTTCTCTTTTGAAACATCAGCTGTGATGTCAGTGCCTCTAAATACAAAAAGCCTACAGACTGAAAACATGTTTACTTTTCTCTACCTTTGACTGTGGTTCTTCAATGCTGCTATGGGTTTACAAGAAAAAAACAAAACATAAATGTGGATATATATATCCAATTAAGTAAAAAAAACTGGAGATGCACTACTAGTAGATTGTTAAGCCCTTTCAGAATCAGAAATGTAGCAGTACTATCCAAATCAGCTTTGTGGCAGTTCTGTGTAAAAAACTTCTATTGTACATTATTTGTTTCCTCCAGTTTGAACTGTGGACGTCTTTACTTTCTGTATTGCATACATTGTCTTGCGAGTGTGTGTGTGTGTGTGTGTCTGTGTGTGTTTGTTCCACCACAGCAAAATAAGCACACAGCTGTTTACTGTTGCCTTTCTCATGCATAGAACCTGCTAACTCCCTCTGCTTTGAATTCAAGTTTTTGGTAGGGATTGGAACTAGCTTTTGGAAACTTACTAAGCCTTAAGCATTTTGTGAAATCATCTATACAGCAGCTGACATTTGGGGTCAGCAAGTCACTCTAAGGTGCTGCCTACCACACAGTTTATTTATTAATTTTTTTGTTGATTTATTTCTCCTTGGTCCTTCGGTTGGCACTCATCTACAGCCACTCACCCAGCCTGCACCACGACATCAGGCACGCTATCCCCATCTTCCCCTATGGTTTCCTCTCCATGGCAGGGTGGTGAAGAGCCCTCAACTCGACTCACCTCAAATAGGATCCAGCGTCCAGGGAAACGTCATTCAGAGTCGGGGCCTGCGGTGGGTGGCTGTTCCCTGTGCTGGACTGGGGATCATTTTTCCTAGATTTGGATTGCCCTGGAGATGTGGCATGCAATGATGCTGATGGGAGGAGCTCGCACGCATCTGCACGTGCTCCCTGCAGGTGTCTGCCCATCTCCATCCCTCTTTCTGCAGTGTCGGCGTGCTACACCCCAGCCTCCACTAGGGGCCAGTCTAAAACCGACCACTGATATCCCCCCCTCCCCGGAGAAGGAGAGCAGTCCCTCGGTCACTCGATCGTACTCCTCCCCTGCCAACCCTCGGCAGCTTGTGCCTACGACAGAGTTTAAATAAGCAATTAAAACAGTTTTGATGTGTTTATAATATATATATATATATTTTTTTTTATGTAATGCTTTTTGGCCACCTGCTGCGGCACACTACCGGCTTGGGGCATCCAGCCACCGTCTCTGCCCACCCAGAGAACTGGGTAGCTCAGACTGCACCCAGGAGGATCTGGAATGGCTGTCCTGCCATCCCACTGGAGGGCTCCCCCTCTGCCTCAGCCAGCCAGGACAGCCCCGGACCCTCCCTGACAGGATTCCGCCAAAGTCCTCCAGGCGGCTCAGAGAGCGGCCATCAAGCTGCACGGTCACGCCCAGCCATTTTCCTCTGATTGGACCCCTGGAATGCGGACGTGCAATGACGTCTGGGCACAGCATGCTGACGTCTGCTGCATTCCCCCTCCAGATCGCCAGCACTTGTAGTGCCCCCAAGCATCCCCCCAGGAGCCGCTACAGCGCGGTGAGATTCCCCAACTCACCTCAGGACTGGGAAAGCAGTCTATGGACGCTCAATCCCAGTCCTCTCCTGCTGACCCCCGATGACCTGGGATCATTCCCAAACCCGGGTCGCCAGCGTGGCGCGAGGTGTGGCGTCCAGCGCCTCAACACTCGGCGCCACCGGGCTGACCTGCTCTTATAATATTTTTTTACTTTCTTGTTCACAAAATTGTAATTCAGAAGTCTTGTGATGCACCAGCATCCCCTGCTATGGATCCACCCACAAACAGCATTTTGATGAGGAGTAGAAAACAAGGCTACATGGAGGGAAAGTGAACAGAGCATTCAGGATGGAAAAGTAAAACAAGAGAAAGGGTGGGCTGTAGTCTGGTAGCTCTCCACTTACCCTTTTCATGAAATAACCACACAGCACAGGTCCTGGAGGAAATGGCTGCAGCCATGCATTAATTGAAATAAATTCACCACCTTTTGGAGCAACATGTGCTACCAGGAGGATACGCAGCCTTCAATGAGGCCTTCCACACTCCAGCCTACCAACTCTTGAGCCACCCTAGTGTGGGCCTAATGACTGACTTACCTCCTGGGTCAGAATCCACTGACAGGAGCAGGGGAGGTGTTATGGCCAAGCACCCTTGCAGTTGCCCATGTCTGGTGCCACTGTTCATGCAGAATAATCCTAGTGAGGGTGGACCATGACCCCTCCATCTGGATCCAGGTCCTGCAGTCTCCAGCCTCATGCTAACCAGAAGTGATGAGCCCTTCAGGAGAATACATCTCATCTCCCCCTTTTACACCTTGTACCCTCAGTCTGCGATCCTCCCGAGCTGCCACACCTGGCTGCGGCAGTTGTACTATGTTTCATCATTGATTCTAAACAGACTCTCTACCCCATTCTCTACCTTTAATTACTCAGTTATTTATTTACTTACTAAAGATTGCACTCCTTTGGAGAAGGAGGTGAAAAATCCAGAAAAACCCTGCTAATGGGAAAACTGGGAAAACTCACTCCCCGACCCCTAATGCTGTTGCCCTTAGTGGGTCAAAGGGATTCCTGCCTCCCTGGCCTCTTACCCTGCTCTATGACAGTGGGAGGGTGGGAGATCAAGAAATGGAGGAGAAAGAAGATGGAGCTGCTGGCCCTTGTTTGTTTTACCCGTCTTTCTCCACCCTCTGTCAAATGCCACCAGCCCCAGGCAGCCTTGTGGGACCTCCCCTCATGGTGTTGCCATGATCTATACCACTCGGGGAGGTCCTCTACCTTCCTTCCAGGTCCAGGGAGGGAGGGAGGACCTAAGACAAATGGCTAGCTGCTGCTATGCCTTGCAGCTTATCTGTTGTCTGGTATCCCTTCACTTACCCTTTCCCTGAAATAACCACACAACAGAGGTCTTGGAGGAAATGGGTGCAGCCATGCATTTATTGAAGTAAATTCACCACCTTTTTGGAGTAGCGTGTGCTGCCTGGAGGATATGCAACCTTCAATTAGGCATACTGTACCACACACCAGCCCCCCAACTCTTGGGCCACCCTAGAGTAGGCCTAATGACTGATGTACCTCCTGGGTCAGAAAGCACCAACAGGAGCAGGGAAGGTCATATGGCCAAGCACCCTTGCAACTGGTCACATCTGGCACTGCCATCCCTGTAGAATAATCCTGATGAGGGTGGACCACAACCCCTCCTATCCAGGTCCGGGTCCTACGGTCCTCCGCAGCCTCACGCCAACCAGAAGTGACAAGCCCTTCAGGAGAATTCAAGTCATCTCCCCCTTCTACCCCTTGTACCCTCAGTCTGCGATCCTCCCGAGCCACCACAAGACAAATGCAGTCCTACCCCACCAAGCCACTCGCTCCAATTTTGACTCCAAGACTTACCTATCAAATGCAACCCTCTATCTCACTATGCTGGAATGGACCATTCTCACCTCCCTCAAGCTATGCCAGAAGGCTCTTTCCATAGCCACCCCTGGCTGCCTTAACATCCTCAACTCATAACCACCCCTCTATATGCAGCTTGCCAATCCAATGTCCCACCCGTGTGGCCGGCATTCTCACTGCATCAGGTGTGACCAGTTGAGGATCCTTCCAAAGAGGCAAAAACAATGTTTAGGTGCTTCCACCTACCAGACACTTCTATCAGCCTCCGGAGTGTGGGATGGCGGGTTGGATGAAAACGAAGAAGGCGAGACAAGTTCTTTTAAAATGTCCCATAAGGCAGTGCACTTTATTACAGAACGACTTCACACATTTGGAAATAATATAAACAGTTCAAACAGTGCAAATCTGGAACTTCTGTGTTGCTCATACTGATTGACCAGTTAGGATGATCTTGGGCAACTGTAAAAAAATTTGACTAAAAGGGCTGTCAGTTTCCATTCAGCCAATAGGCTCACATGGCAAATCAAGTACCAGAGGGTGGTCCTACCTGCACCTACAGTTCTGCAGCCCATACTTTAGGTAGACCAATTACCCCTACTGTTGCTAAACTCAGCTCTGGTCCAAAACATCCCAGCCTTGGGTAGCACTGCCACTGGTCCGTCTTTCTGAGACTGTTTCCAGTACTGACTACTACCCTCTTGCATCAGTCAGTTTTTACTCCTGCTGAGGACTGTTCCCTCTATAGCTTGGGTCTCATCTTATCTCCTTATCTGCCAGACTGTGCTTAGCCAGCTCCTTTTATAGGGCTGAAGATCATGTGACCTGTCAATCATAGCTTAAATGTTAGTTAAATGTTTGCAACAATTTTAAATATAGCTGTTTTATTCAGGAAAAGTAAGCAAAACTTGAAAAAAATAACTTTTTAACACGTCAGCTTTTAAACAGTCAGAAAAATAAAGCAATAAGAAAATGAAGGGAACTTCCAGGCAGACAGTTCTACCCTTCTTATTCCCAGACTACCTCATGCCAGAGCTCTGTAATGCCCACATATTTCAGCCAGCCAGAGCCCATAGTAATCCACAAATTGGATGCTAGGAAACTAAAAGCACATGGAGTGAGACATTCCCCAAACAGGTCAATTTTCCTCAACATACAGCAATGTGTGCAGTTTTGACTTAAAGAAACGTTTCATTTAGTATCAGAAAAATTCAGATAAGACCAGCAATATAAAACAAAAAACATAGCTAATGCATTGTTTGTAGCAGTTTGTAAAATATATGTTTGGTGCATTTCATCAAACAGTAAGAACTTTGGGATTCCTGATACCTTCCTTACCTTCCATACAAAACTAAAGTGGTTGATAGTAGTTCTCCTTCAATATTTTGTTTTATATGATATTTAGGACCAAAAGCACAGACACATTTTATGTACTTTCTTCCCCAGGTACAATATTTTGTAAATGAAACTTTTAGCAGGGGAATGCAGCACTGAACTACACAACATTTCTTTCACCCTAACTGTGCTAGGGCAGCACATGTATACTTAATGCTAGCTATGTGTGTTTAGTGTGTGTGTGTGTGTGTGTGTGGGAGGGAGGGGGTTAAAAAGAGAAGAATTAGAGTATTAAAGTTTCAGTGCTGGGTGATCAGTCCAGCAAAGACAAGATAGAATATTGGAAAGGTTAGCATAGATGAAAGGCTGCAGCCAAAAGGATAGGAAAGAAACATTTAAGCAGCAGTACTACCTATCCAGGAAGTGATCAATTTCAATGTTCTGTGGATCCACAGAAAATACAGTGCCTCCCTGTCTGCCTATCTTTTACTTCTGTTGTCAACATGACAGGAGACAGAATTGTAAACAAAAACAAAGGACAACTAAGCAGATTACGAGGAGATAGTACAATGCTGGCGGGAAAGAGTACCAGGTACATGCTCAGCAGATCACAGGGAATAAACTGACAAAAAAGCACAGTTTGCTTTACATAGTACTGCTGCTTTAATTTGCCATGCTGTAAGACCATTCATGCAACGAATGTTTCAGGTCTCAGCAGGCTTTCATTTTATTTGGTACCTTAGACCAGCCTTATTGTGGCTGTATGGCTTTCTAGTAGCCCCTTGGGAACTCATTCTCTAGTTTCATTAAACAAAAATACAGTGGGAGGGTTTCGTCCTACCACATATCTCCCACCTTAAGAGGGAACCAGCTCGGAAGAACAGCTGGTTTCTGATACCAGCATCTATTATCCCAGTATCATGCTCACTAATTCCTAATCAAAGAGTGAAAAGGGGCTCCCATCCATCCCTTTTAAGGAGCCTTGCACTAAAAGAACCCTGTGCAAATGAGTAGATGGAAAGCATCATCTCCGGTAACAGTCCTCTCAGGGTCTCATGTTCAACTTACTTTTGGATCTATACATACATCTTTCCTCATGGTGGTTTCTTAGTACTAGTCCCCACCTTTATACACAGGAAAATGCACTTCTTGGTGCACAGACCAATCCAGGCTTGCACAAAACTAGCAAAGGTAGCCAATCTTTGCCTTTTCATAACCTGCACACTAGCGGCTTTTCCTACTTCCATATTTAGGGATCCATTTTTTAATGAGGGCTCTGCACCCAGACTGGCTTTTCATTCTTAGGCATAAAGCCCTTACATTCTTTTCCCATCTCAGACCTCTAACAGGCTGTACAGGTCTTGCAGTCCACAAATCTTTTGCAAAAACTTTGCTTCATATGAAGGGGTCCAGTGGGAAATACTCAAACTACATAAATCTTAAAAAGGGACCCATCTCACTCTTTTGATCACACAGGCAAAGGGTCCTTGAGGTTTCCCCAATTTTCTCAAATTCCTTCAACTACTGTCTCTGCATTTTACTTGCTGTGTCTCACCTAGGCAGAGCAACAGCAGGTTCCTAAACAGACAGGCTCAAATGTATTTCTATAACCAAACATTTATTCTTCAGCTTCCCTTTATTGTAGGCCAGATTCCCCATCTGTATTTTTTAGACATGCTCTCCACCAAATCCAGGGAGAAGTTTACTGTACAAGGCAGCAGCCACCTTTACCATTTTAGGCATATTTTTATGATCCTCTGGCTCACCAGATATGTCCCAGAAGAGGTACCCCCACTGCTCAAAACTCCAGGGATATCATCATTACCCTTATTATCTCTCTCTCAAATGGGTGATCCTTCACCTCCCACCTAAAAAGGACAGAGTTTTTGGTTTTGTTTTAAACAGAGAGCTCCATATCATAAGAAACATTCCCACTCCTATCTGCTTTCACCTCAGGTAACAGCCCCACACCTTTATCTATAAACTAGAAAGGGTAGTCACCAACACAGAGAGTGAAATTATCCTAGGACTAGACTGAAGCAAGGAAAACTATTTTTTTTCTTCTTTTCATTTGATTTACAGCATATTGTAATCAGGGAAAAATAGAAAAACCTCAAAACATTTGATTAGATGGATTCATGACTAATCAGGTTACCCTACCTCAATAAACCCATCTAAGCCCCATAAACTGACAAGGGACCAGAGGTCATGACACTCCTCTGTTTGTGTGGCAACATCCTGACGATACCTAACCCTTGCATGGCCCACATTACAGCTAGCTATGCCACTACATTTTTCCTGTTAGCTAGAGTAAACTTCTGGCTCTTTTCCTTTGACTGCTGGCACACCACACAGGACCTGCAGAAGTTTTTCACCTGCCTGAAAATTCCAGGCCAGTAGCTGTGAGGTATTAGGCAGGCCACAGTTTTACGCTGCCTCAAGTGCTCTCCATTAGGGCCAATGTGGGCAGCTGCCAACACTTGCTGCTGGAGTGGTTTGGGTACCACTGTCTGCTCCTCCATGCAGGTACTTCAAGGGTTAAAACACCTCCTAAGCAGCTCATTGCCCTTTCTTATGTAATTTGGCTTAGTGTAACCCAGTTCATTCTTACTTGAGACCTCACACACTCTCTCTTTACCAAAGCTTAACATACTGGATTTTTCAGTGATACATGTCATAGCTGAACAGTTATTTGAACCCACAGCCAAAACAGTCTTAACAGTCCCTTCAGTCTTTGCAAGGCCCTCCTGTTCAGCATCAATGAGATGGTTAACAGTACTTACAGAAGTAGGTATCAGCCTTTCCTCACAGTCACATAAAACTGCTGCTCTGTCCTCTTCAGCTGTCCTAACCTGGTAACCATAACAGTCCACCAATATGGTTTCTTCCAGGACAGCCCTTTTCTCTGGTACAACCTTGATGCTTGTCTGAACAGTTTCCTCTCCAGTGGCCTTTACCTCATGGGTACCACTGCAGTCCTGCTTAGTAGCACTTTCAGGAACTCAGCACTTCAGCTGGCACAACCTCGGGATCTTCTCTCTGAACCTTCTCTGACATTCTGTGAACTGTCTGCTCCAGGTGCATAGTTCTCACTAACACACCATTGATGGTCTCTTCCATCACCATAAATTGTGTCTCCAATTGATCACAAGTCTTGGTCAGTTCTAGCACTGCTGCTACTGTTACCTTCAGCATCTGTTTATCTGTCATTGCCTCTTCTGGGTTGTTTAGCTTCACAGTGACCCTCATTTTGTTCTTTGTGCTCTATGCTAACTTTTTCTTGTGTCTGAGGCCTCACACATTTTTGGGACATCTTACATTCTGGGCCTTTGTGTCTTGGTCAGACACTGGAGAAATGTCCCACTTCTAATACCATATGTGGGAGGGCAGGTCGGATGAAGACACAGAAGGCAAGACAAGTTCTTTTAAAATGCCCCATAAGGCAGTGCACACATTATTACAGAAGGACTTCACACACTTGGCAGTAACATAAACGGTTCAAACAGTGTAAATCTAGAACTTCTGTGTTGCCCGTACTGATTGACTAGTCAGGGTGATCTTGGGCAACTGTAAAATAACTTGGCTTAAAGGGCTGTCAGTTCCCACTCAGCCAGTAGTCTCACAAGGACAAATCCAGTACCTGTGAGTGGTCCTATCTGTGCAGCTCTGCAGCCCATACCTTAAGTAGACCAATAATTACCCCTCCTGCTGCTGAACTCAGCTCTGGTCCAAAACATCCCAGCCTTGGGTAGCACCTCCTCTGGTCAGTCTTTCTGAGACTGTTATCAGCACTGACTACTCCCCTCTTGCATCAGTCAGTTTTTACTCTTGCAGAGGACTGCTCCCTCCACAGCTGAGGCCTCATCTTATCTCTTTGTCTGCCAGACTGCTCAGCAACCACCTTTTATAGGACTGGAGATCATGTGACCTGACAATCATAGCTTAAATGTTAGTTAAATGTTTGCAACAATTTTAAATATAGCTGTTTCATACACGAAAGTAAGCAAAACATGAAAAAAATAACTTAACACATATCAGTGTGTAAACAATCAGAAAATAAAGCAATAAGAAAATAAAGAAGGGAACTTTTAGGCAGGAAGTCCTACCCTTCTTGTTCCCAAACTCCCTCATGCTAGAGTTCTATAAAGCCCACAGATTTCAGCCAGCCTGAGTCTATAGCAATCCATAAATTGTATGCCAGGAGACTAAAAGCACATGGAGTCAGGCATTCCCCAAACAGGTAAATTTTCCTCAACATATAGCAATGTGTGCAGTTTTGGCTTAAAGAAACATTTCATCTACTATGAGGAAAATTCAGGTAAGACCAGCAATATAAAACAAAAAACATAGGTAATGCATTGTTTGTATCAGTTTGTTAAACATGTTTGGTACATTTCATTAAACAGTAAGAATGTTGGTATTCCTGACACCTTCATTACCTTTCATATAAAACTAAAGGTAGTTTATAGTAGTTCTTCATCACCATTTTATTTTATATGATATTTAGAACCAAAAACACAGATTCATTTTTTGTACTTTCTTCCCCAGGTACAATATTTAGTAAATGGAAGCGTTTAACAGGGGAATGCAGCACTGAAGTACACAACATTTCTTTCATCCTAACTGTGCTAGGGCAGCAAATATATACTTAATGCTAACTGTGTGTGCGGGGGGTTAGAAAGAGAGGAATTAGAAAGAGTATTAAAGTTTCAGCACTGGATGCTCAGTCTAGCAAAGACAAGGTAGAATATTAGAAATGTTGGCGTAGAAGAAAGGCTGCAGCCAAAAGGATAGGAAAGAAACATTAATTTTCCATGCTGTAAGACCATTCCTGCATCAAATGTTTCAGGCCTCAGCAGGCTTTCATTTTATTGGTTACCTTAGACCAGCCTTATTGTGGCTGTAAGGCTTTCGAGTAGCCCCTTGGAAACTCATTCTCTGTTTCATTAAACAAAAATACAGTGGGAGGGGTTCATCCTACCACAGGAAGCCTTCATCTTGTGCACACCCTCTCACTATCAACAAAGTTGTGCCACTCTGGTGGGATACTTAGGACATGTTCCGTAGTCCAGCTGGCCACCCTGGCTACTGTCCAGCAGTGATGAAATTCCCCACACTCACTGCTCTTGGTGCCTTCCACGGAACCTCTAAGAGACAACAGAAAGTTAATGCAACTGCAGACAGATGTAATGCAAGAATGCATGTGCCTCTCCAATTGATGCCAGTTATCCCACTTGCCGAGATGCCACCTGTCTGTTGGGGCACCATGTGACTTACCCCAACCTACCTTCTGTTCCACCTGGGTAGCTCTGGGGGTATTGGTAGCCTGTCTTCCTATAAACCCTACCATCCTGGAGAGCTGGCTTCCCCATCCCAAGATGCTTTAACTACCTACTGAGTTGATCTACTGGACTGGCACACCCTCCAGCCATTACATGAACCCTGGGGTAGTGCTCTATCACCGGGCCATTGGCCCCTTGAGCCATGGTGCACCGGTGACATGGCCATGCCTGCCATTCTAACTGTCCTAACAGGACCCACCTAAGGCCCTGATCGATTCCAACCACTGCCACCTAGGAGCCCTTCATCCAGGGCTCCACATGTGCAGCCCATGGCCCTGCACTGTTGGCTGCTGCACCCTGTACTCTTTCCTTTCAGCATACCAGCAACCCTTGCCTCCTGCTCGCATCCATGACTGACACTGGTGCAGTCCATCCCCAAGCCCCCATCTCTGCTGTCACACTCAGACATAAGGCCTACCAGCCTGCCAACCTGCTCATCCCGTACAGCCCCTCGGACACCAGCACCTGCTGTGTGGCCACTTGTTCTGAGTCACTGCCCATTGCCTGGACTCTAGTGCTGTTTTAGCCAAGGTCAGCCCAGTCTGGGAAGGGGTGAGATGAATCCTCTCCTCCGGTGCCCTGCCCTGAGATCTCCCATATCTCTCTAGAGTCAGTCAGATCAATTTCTTCTAGCTCCTGAAGGGGTTAGAGAGGGTCTCACCCCTTCAAAGTGACAGTCCTCCCCACTCACAAAAGTTAGAGGATGTTGAATGGATGCAAACCCACAACCTCTTTCTATGAAGCTATAGACCTTCCCACTACCCTGCAAAGCGGGCACTTTACTGTCCACTGAAAGAACCACCGGACAGGCCAATGGGATCTCTGTTTGACATCTCATCTGAAAGATGGCATCCCAGGAGTACAGCATCCCGTCACACTGCCCTATAGTGTCCTTACTGGGATCCACACCAAATTCCTGGTGTAAAGTTAGAACCCACAACCTTCTGATGTTACAGCCTCAGAGGCAAGTGTGCCACCTGCAGAGTCACTGACACCACCAAATAGAGGAGGCTGGAGCATGTGTATGAGTGTACTTGTGGTGTAATGTCAATAGATAGAGTACAGTACCTCGTGCCGACCAGCTTTACCACTCCACACTCCTCCCTGACATTCAACATTTTGTTCATGAATGTTCAAAATATGCAACTCACCCCCCCCATGTTTCTGACCTTTTTAAGCTGACTGAGGTGTTCCACAGGCACCCTACAGTCTGCCTTGCAGACTCTGTGACTGCGGGTTCCCAAGCAATCATTTAACTGAGCCCTTCTCCAAGGTTTCCCATAAGCCCAGTTTGCTCTTGTGACATCAGAGCCATGATGTGCCCACTATGACGGCAACCATTATTATCTTAACACAATGCCTTTGCCAAGCAAACAACTCATTGTCTTTTGTGGGAATCGAAAACTGCGAAAACCAGTTCTGTCTGGCTAGTTTAGTAGACATAGTAACTGTCATGAAGGCACAATCTTGCCCTATATTCCCTTTACTTCCATTTGCCCTGAATACTTGTGGACCCACTCATAGTTTTGTGAGGATGGATGGTCAAATTGGTAAGTAATTGAAACTCTATGGGACAGGGCAAATCTAGCAATTGCTGAATGAATGAGGACACTACTGGGAGGATGACTATCACCCATGTGGTTCACAATGGATTTATTACTGTGATTTAGTATAGTGGACTGCCCTACTGTAGCCCTAGTGATTGCAGAACCCATCACCCTCACAAGCACAGCTATCCTCCTCAGTGGCATACTAATGCCACCTCCCACAAAGTAAAGTACTCGATAATCAATTCGTAACCCATACCTGCTAGGTATCCAGCCCTCCCTGGATAGCTCCCAGCTTCTTAAGCCCCCTGCTGTGACCCCTATCAATCTGTAATACCCTTACAGCATGATCACTCCCCCGTGCACCTTAAGCTGCTACCCCACATCCACTGTTTGTGGGATCGTGGGTTCCTTACTGGGGGATATCAATACCTGATCTACCTATGCCTCTTCACAGGGGGTACAAGTGATGGGCCCATGATTGCTCCCCCCCAGGCATGCCTCCCCTTCAGGAGGCTCGATAGCTGAGGGGGGGAGGTAAGGCCGGATACTGTGAATATACCTTGGACCTGGTCTATGCTGGCTGAACTGTTCCATGCCACAGCCATCTCTTCCATGGGAGTAGCTTGTCATTTACAAATGTTTATGCCTTCATTCGTCCAGTAGTCCTATACATCTTTACTGAGGGGAATGTCCCTTCCCAAATAAGATGGCCCTAAGTAACCTAATAAAAACAGATGTTGGCGCTGTCTGCCTGGTGCACCAAAGTTCTCCACAGTGGTAAGTTTATTACTATTAATTTTTTTTTTCTCTTGTAAGGAACCGATCCTCTCACCATGGAGCAGGCGCCCACCACGCATTACTGTAGAAAGGTGCTCTTCAATGGCAGGACCCATAAGGAGATAGCTGTGGCAATGGAAACATAGAGGAGTCCCCTTCCTTTGCCACCAGTCTAGGACTAGCTCTAAACAGGGACATTTCTAGGGTGTGAAAAGACTAGGGGCTTGAGCCCCCACATCTTACCCCAGGAAAAACACAGCTATAATTGGGCCAGTTTTATGAACTGAGAATCTTATATTTGAGGCTAGTGCACAATGATTTGGCGCTCCAGTCCCCTAATGCCCACCCCCAGTGATGCCCCTGCTCTAAGGCCCGGTGTCCAACCCCCAGACAGCAGGGGTGTCCTGTGCATGATGTCCCATTCATAAGTGATGTGACATGATAGAAAGATTTAAATACCTCAAGGGAATCAATAAAGTCCAAGAGGGTAGCATCTTTCAGAAAAAGAGATGTGCAAGAACAAGGGGGCACAATTTGAAGATAGAGGGTGGGATGGCTCAGGGGCAATGTGAGAAAGTATTTTTTCATGAAGAGGGTGGTGGATGCATGGAATGGATTTCCTGAGAATGTCGTGCGGTCAAAACAGTGAGGGAATTCAAGAATTCATGGGACAGACATAAAGCAATTCTAGTGGTGGGTAGGAGGAAGTAGGCTCTTGGTTAACTAGGATCTGCAGCTTATCAAATACATAGGGAAATGGGCAGACTGGGTGGCCAAGTGGTCATTATCTGTCAAAAAAGCTATGTTTCCATGTTCCCTGTCACATTAATTTATTTAATTTAATGTAATTTAATTTAATTTAAGTCTTTGGTAACCGGGTAAGTGCACTGATCCAGGGGACCATTTTCAGGCATGACCTGGGCCACACAGGCAGCAGCTACAGAGGTAGTGACAAGTTATACAATTTATCTAGAACTAATCTATTGACTATGTGATGGAATGCCAAGTTGGCGAGAGCTTCCTGAGTAATTCACATGACGGGGGGGTGCAGAAACCAAAAGTGACCCCCCACTGATCCTCACTGATGCTTTCTGGTAGCTGACCTACCCAAATCCCTGCTCCCCACCCTATGCCCGACACCAGCAAAAACTGGGTTATACCATCTCCTCATATTAAGGATCTGTGGGGAAATGCCAACACTCCACCTCTGAGAAAAATGATTCCAACTGCTTCTAGGGAACTTACCTCAGTAAACTGAGCAGCTTTGGTCCCGTTGGTTCGACAAACAGAGGAGAAAGAAGAGAGAGCTGATGGCCCTTGCTCATTTTACCCCTCTTTTTCCACCCTCTACCAAATTTCCCTGCCCCCAGGCAGCCTTGTGGGACCTCCCCTCATGGCGTTTCCATGATCTGTACCACCCTCAGGGGAGGTCCCCTACATCCTTCCAGGTCCAGGGAGGGAGGGCCCCACAAAAATGGCCTGCTGCTGTGATACCTTGCAGCTTATCTAGGTATTTACAATATGTGACTTTCAGAGAATCCTTGGAAAAGGGGCAAGTGGCAGGGGATTGGTGGACAGCATACATTATCCCTCTGTATAAAAATGGATCTAGGAGAGATTCAGAGAACTTCAGGTCACAGCTGTAACCTCAATTGTAAGTAAAATGTCAGAGTTAGACAGGAGAGACATTTGAAGGGCATACTATAAAACACAAGATAGTGACCAGTATGTAAAGTTGCAAGCATAATAGGAGAAGTAAAATAACAAGTGCCGGCCAATGTCAATTATGTTTGCTTGCTTGTATTTGCTGGATAGTTATTGGGCCTAGACAGAGCAGTAGTTTAACTTAAAAAAATGTTTTAATTGTGAAATTATTGTGAAAAGGAAATGTAGAAGTTCACAAGTAACGTTGTTTTCTTTGACCGTGACCCCAAATTTTCATGATAGTATTTTTATTACCCTAGCATACGAACATGACATGATATGAAACTAACAATCATGGATAACCACGAGGGATCACAGTCAGCTTGAAATATTTAGTTATGTATGTATGTATGTCTGAATGTATGTACTGATTGATTGATTGTGTTTGGAGGACCTTTGAGCTCAAGAGACCCTTTTTAGCCCAAGTTTATCAAGTTACATGCAACAAAAACACAAGTTACAGTATATTCAACAGTAGACCAATATAACACAATACAAAACAGGTGTAACAATAAGTATTATATTACAAGGAGCAATGAGTTAACAACAGACTTCTGCAATTGCAGGAGGCATCAACAAGGGTGTAGGCTAATGCAACTAGCAGCTACAGTTTAGGTAACAGGCTGTGTAGTTTCTGGAAAAGGTGGGTGGATATTTGGACATTAAGCTGCATTGCATATTTACCTAAACTGTATCTGTTAGTTGCACTAGCCAGTTGGTGGTGAGATATGGGTCACAGTGGTGGGAGTTTCATTTAATGTTGAGTGCAGATAGGCAGGCTCGGTTGAATGCTACTGAGATTCTTTCAAGAACGGTATTATTTGTTGCAGAGTAAATTATCACACCATTGTCAATCCTTGAGGTGATGAGGCTGAATACTAGGGGTTCTTTTACTTCAGGGTAAGGTTGTGTTTGTTTCTGTATAACACGCCAGTGTGCTGGTGGATATGTTTGACCAGGGAATTGGCATGTGATGTAAAGAATAAGGTCATGTTAAGTTGTACGCCCAGGTAATTCTCAAACTGGACAGACCATAGTTATCCATGGTCTGTCCCTGGTCAATTTCATATCAGTGGTTGTCATTGGAAAACCATGGTTAAAATCACATGCAAATCATGAATGGCCATGGTTACTAACCATGTATCTCTTTGATCTAACAATGTGCAACCATGGTTTATTCATGATCATATGTATGTGTGTGGCAGGGGGGTGCACAGTTTTAGTCTATATTGGAGAGACAGGAGGGATGCATGGAAACACTACCTCAGCTAGAGAGTGACAGGATTATATTCACAGTTTTATGACTATGCTTACTGTAAAAGCTACCTAAAGGGAAACAGCATACAGGTTATTACGGAGGATAACACTGAGACCAGTAGTAGTATACTTTATTTGTTCAATCATTTAAAAGCAACGATCATTACAGAGAGTAAATATTAAAATGAAATATCAAAAGTCAAATAAATATAGAACAGGCAATAAAACATATACACATTAAAAACATATTAAACAATAAGAGCAGAGATAAAGTTAATACATAATGACTCCTGTTCTCTAAGGTGCAGAGTGTCTACGTGCCTTTTATCTGGGGCATGTAGACCATCTGCGGCCACCACGCCCCCTGCACCTGATTCTGGTGGGAACACATGCCTCTGGAGTGGCACCCCTGCCACCCGCAGTGGGTGAGCCTACACCTGCAGGCCACGGCAGTGCACAGTGCTGGGGATCACCGCCCAAGGGTCACCCAACAACACAGTGGCAGGCAGGTGGCATGGTGCTGCAGCGGAACCTCAGCAGCACTGATGGCAGCCGGATGCACACCCAGCCCACCAACAGCTGACACACATGTACAATGGCCACCCCATGGTGCAAGGCACACTGCACTGTGTGCTGCAAACAGCTGCCATGACACATGGCACAGGAGGCCAAGGCCGTACCCCCACCCCCGCAGACCACCCAGTGCAACAATGTGGGAATGCATAGTGCCTACCTGCCCACCATGGTGCTGCATGCCAGACCGGCTGCTGCACCTCTACTCAGTCCTGCACCCCCAGCAGTAGGGCCCACAGTGGCCTGCTGTGGCCCACCAGGTGCCCCTGCCACTCTTACATTTTTTAATTAATCTTTCTTCAGGGAGGGTACTAAATTTTCTCCAAAAATTGATAATTCTACTGCCAGTGTAGGCTTGCAAATTATTTAGGCCGAGTTCTGCTTGTACCATACAACTTGGTGTGGATTTATTGAACCCCAGAGCTGATCACAAAATTTGTAGGACTGGTATGACTGGCTTTTCCACAATATCAACTAGGACCTGGTTATTATATTTTACCTTAACTGCTTTTAACAGAGGATAAATTGTGTGTCCTCCATAGATGTAATTAAACCTTTTGAGTACCAGCATGGCCAGGTTTGCCTTTGCCAAAGTATTGTCACAATGGCTTTTTTTTAAGAAAGATTCCTAGAGAAAGTTATGCCTAGGAAGCAATAAGATTTAACTACCTCTATTCTGGTAGAACCCAAGTACCACCTAAAGTTATTTCTGCATATGCTGAAGGCAATGATCTTAGGTTTTTCAGCATTTATTTTAAGTGCTAAACTTTTGACCAATGAGTCTAAACGTTCTGATTTCCTTTGCAAACCACTAAGGGAAAGTGAAATAAGAATAGCATCTTCGGCCGATGCAAGTTCAGGGCAAACGTCAGTTATCAGGATGAATCTACCAGGAGTAGAAAGAGTGATTAACAACTCAAATTGAAAAATGAGTAGGAACAAGGACACAATCTTGTTGAACTCCTTTGTTAGTCTGACATTTGCCAAAAAGAAGACCTATTAATACAGTTCTGATGTGGGCCCAAGTCCTAGAATACAGGGATCTAATGGTCCCTATCATTGCAGGTCTTAAGACCCAGTCTTTCATTATTTTCCACAAACTATTTCTATTAACAGCGTCAAACTTTGATGTAAATCCATAAAAGCAACATACGGCTTTTGGTCTCTGACTCTTACATATTTTTCTAATAGGTATAATAAGATATAGCAGTTATCCAGAGTTAAATAGTCCTGCCTAAAGCTAGCTTGGAGATTCCATATGTCCCTAGTTTTAATAAGGTATTCTTTTAATCTAGCCAAAAGAATCTTGGCATATATTTTTGCTATAATATCTATCTAGTTTATTGGTCTATACATCTTAGGATCATGTTTATTACCCTTTTTTAAATATTGGAAGAATTTCAGAGCCTTTTCAGGAGTTATGAACATTTCTTTCTACAAAGCATTTGTTGAAGAAACGGTTCAGTTCTGCAGCCCATTGGTCAGCTAAGCAAACATAAACCTCTGTTGGTATCTTTGACTTGATTAATTTTTATTGTTCAGCAATTTGCCATTACAATATACTAAAAATAAAATGAAGCACTCCATATGAATGCAAACATATAAGAGAATTAAACATCACACATGATTAGTAAAGCGGGCACTGGGTCAGAGTAGCGCCCACAAGAATGCTGTCAGCAAGAAGGGCGCGGAAAAAAAATAGTGCCGATATTTCTTTTGCAGGGGGCTCCACCCCACCCAAATAAGAATTCTCATTCTGGGGGTGGGGGGGTGGATCACAGGGCAAGAACAAATATATGGGGCAATGGAATACTGTTTCCATGGCCCCTCACACCAGTGTTAAAGTCACGATCGGCAAAACTTCTTGGAGACCAGGGTTAGAACCCCGGTCTGCACTTTTGCCTGGCTGAGCTGCTCTATGCCCCAGCCCTCCAGGCCACAGGAGCTGATCATCTGGGCTTCTGGATTCTGCTGCCCTTGTCCGTATAGTAGTACCATGGACAGCGACCAGTGGAGCATATATGGCAAGCACTGTAAATCCCTGCTCGCTGTCCCTGGTAGCGTTATACAGACTAGCGCTCTCTTGATTGGCACTATAAGTGTAGTGCTCATCTAACTGAGTACCATACAGAGCAATTTAGCTTGAAACAGTTCTCTATGAGTGTTAAGTCAGGAGTGACATAAATTCAGCCAGCCCTTACTTTCCTAAAAAGACCATAAATAGAAATTGTAATATAACATTATTGGTCACATTTAAAATTAAAATAACTTATTAGTTGTCAATACTGATAGAGAATTTATAAATAATGTTTCTATGGAAACCATAAACAAATAGCAAATGACAAACATCCCTCTTATTATGTTCTAGAAGAAGGACCATCCAGAATAAATCTGGTGTCTGCAAAAATCATTAGTGTTAGCTTCTAGAAGTAGACTGCTCAATGTACCAAAATACAGTAAAGGAAATTTCAGATTAAAAGAGCGAATCCAAACCAAAGCATTGTCCCATTCCCTCTGGGGCAGGTGAAGCTTCTGCTAGCTGGGATGCATTTAGACATCAGGTGGTACTAATTACATTCAAGTGCCTGTCCAGCATAATTTTGGCTTTTAAGTTAAAATGGGGAAAGTCATTACCATTTAATGAGGTCCACCTTGTGAATGGGTTATTGAAAGGGAAAAGCCCTTAAACTGCAAGGGAAACAGTCCTTATTGCCATCTCAGTGGCAACCCTCAAAACAATCGCAAATTTCCCTCCCAATTAACCTTTATAAGCACAAAATGCTCTCAAGACACTAGCCTTGTACTTTCTTCCTTGTACCTTTAGCCCTATACAGGCCCAGCCTGAAACTATTAAACCTGTATCCACCATAGAATGAGGCCATCTGAATAAGCTTAATACTCCTCCACCATCTCAGGGCATATATTGGTCTTAGACATCTATCTACTAAGGCCTGAAGTAAATGTGATCAGTTTTCCCATTCCGGTTCTTTACCTACTTAATAGGGATGTTTCCCTGGATAGTTTTGTTTATAGCTGCATGTTCTTTCATCATGTTTATGATTATAATTTGCTGAACATATCATAAATTGCCCTGTTATTATGAACTTCATATAGTATACAAATTTAAAGCGACAAGGTATTTCATAAAGATTGCCACTTACAACACTTGTAACAGCCATTCAATAATTCATGAAAGCCAACAAGGAAAAAGGACTTTCTTAAACGTTTTACAAACCAATTATAAATGAGTCCCTCCTACTCAATGCTAATTCAAGTACTTCAGTCAATGTTGGTTTGAATTGGGATTTGTGCTCAAGTTTCTTAAAGCCTATGGCTCATCTGAGGCTCAATACCTCACAATTGTTTCCAAGAGGTCCTCAATACCCTCCAAAGCAAAAGATGTTGAGAACATTATGAGAACAGCATGCATACGAGGGACAAGAATAAACTCAATGTTTCAAAATAAATAAGGAAACTTAAAGGTTCACTATCAGCACAACCTCACTCTTCCCAGAGAGTTTAATAATTGGAAGGCTACAGTCTGTAGTTCAAGGGGGCCATGCAACTGGCCACACCCCTGTTAGACCTGTCTAAGGGCTGCTCTCCTCACTTCACACACGAGCATTTTTTCTTTGCAGCTGGAGGCTCTGTCTGTCCTCTCTCTGGTCTCACGCTTTCCCTGTGCCCTACCCCCCCATGTTTGCCTCCTCCATTCCTTCTTGTTGGAATCTGCTAGCTGTGCTAGACTCCCAATCTGCTTTGTACTTCTCCTGCTTCTGGGTCAGTAATGTTGCCTTTGCCTTCTGCTTCTTGGTCTCTACTTTGCCTATGGCTGTAGTCTGTGCTTCTGTCTCAGTTGTTTGTTCTCCCTGCTGCTCCTGTGGTCCTGTTTCCTTCATTTGCTTTTTGGGCTTTTCTGGTATGGTAGTGCCCCTCTGTTTGCAGTGTTATATTTAGCTGCATTGCTAATCAAGCTCTTAGTTCATTTATCATATTTCAGCACTCTTTCTTTCTCTATACTAGGTGCCTGTGTGCTCTCAGTTCCAATTGCTGTTTCCACGCTGTAGTCCCTGTGCTCATCCCCTTAATTGTTTGCACTTGCCTTTAAAATTGGCTCCCCTTAGCAGCTATCACTCTGTCTTATTCCTATGCCTGCTCCAGCAGTGTCCTGCCCTACTGCATCACTCCTCACTTCTGTGTTTGTGTTATTTAGGCTCATTTATTGCTACTCCCACTTTTACTGAACCTTACTTTACCAAACCCACAGCAGTCTGCTTCTGATGATAACCTAATCCTGCTGGCACGTATTTAACTTATTTCATTGGCTGTTTGGTGTCATGGCACCATGTTCGTGGCTCTTTGTTTTTTGTACTGCGGGGGATTGAGGAAATACAATTGGCATCATGGCCCCAGGCAGCGGGAGCAGTTTCTTATTTATTGTATATTGTATAAGCTCCTGTCTCAACCGGCCTCCTCCTGTTACTCCATGTAGCCTTTATGGCACTACACAACAAGCGATTCCATGCAAGTCTCTACCTAAGGGCTTATGGCTCTCCCAACCTTCTACAAGCCCTTTCCTAATAATACGCACCTGGTTTACACAGTCATCCTAGCCTTCCTGTCCCTTGCACTACCAGCAATGCTCATCACCTTCCATGTCTGGCAGTATATATCAAGTTTACTTGCTTTGAACAACACCTCCTACCATACTGTCTTTGCAGCCTCCTCCTATATAACTGGCTTCACAGCCTCCTCCTCTCCAAATGTTGGCCCCAGGCTTTGCCTGTCCTCACCATTCTCTTACTTATACTGTACAATTCAATTCAATTCACTCCCAGTTTGGCTTCCTAAAGGACTTGGTTGTCATGCATTCCTACGGTTGACAAATGCTACTTGCTTTACCTAAACCCATGAGAGGGCCCATTTTGCTTAGCCTGACCTATGTACAGGTCTCACCCTGTTAGATCTTATCTAGTCAAGACCCATGAGAGGGTCCACAGTGCTCAGTCTGACCTACATTCAGGTCTCCCCATGTCTGCTATTATCCATCATGACCCATGTGTGGGTCCCATGCTCATTAAAGCTCACTTCTCCACATTTTGGAGATATGCTGACTGTATCTATTACTTCCAGGACTCAGGGCTAGCCCTGTGGCCAACAGTCTCTCTCTCTGCACCCTGAAGTCTTCATCTTGAGCATGTGAAGCTTGGAGCAGGGTCCTTCTCCCCTGGCCCATAGTTGGGAATGTCCTCACTCCGGGTGGACCTTCAGTCATCAGCCATACCAATGGCACCTCTTGATGCAGCATTGAAGACTTCAGCAATGAAAGGGTGAGGTTCTCATGGGAAGGGCCCCTTTAGCTTCCTGAGCATGTTCAGATGAACCCTTTAAAGCTATTCTCCTTACATCCCCCTCTGGTTCACCTGGTTTATTCTTAGAATGGTAGGCCAACTGAGTGCTTCAGTGGTCGATACTCTCCTCCTCCCACCTTGGAGGTTGGCATCGATATGTCCCACTGTTCCAGAGTTCAATCACAACCCTCCACGGCATTCCCATTAAAGGAATAGATTGAGAGTGTTCTCTGAAATTGCAATTCCCCTGGTTTGGTCTACTAAGTTGCAGTAGCATAGCCATCACTAAACAAAACTGTCCAAAAGCCTGGAGGGAAGGTGACCTAGGCCTTGAATCACCAGAGGTTTCCTCCTAAAGGTTTTTTTTCCTCTCCTCCATACCAATGGTCTTAATACTAGATAGGCATAGTTGTAGGCCCTAGTTTGCTTAGTTAGGTTTCTCTGTTGGAGAGAGTTGGGTGGCTGCCCTGTAATTGTCCCTTCTCTCCCTTTGGATGTTCTCTCTCTTCTAAGGAAGCCAGGCCTCCACGCCTTACAGTCAGACCTCTGAGTGAATCACTATTCACCTGTTGTTTCCTGCCTACTCTACTCAAACAATATGACCAACTAACCCATGCTACAAACTGAACCCATTCTACCAACCGACATTCATGCAGTTCTTCGACCTCAATAAGTGTTCACTACCTTGCATGCTTTGCTGTACACTCTTTTTGGGCTTCTTCCTAAGGTACCTTTAGTGAAGGGAATCACTCCCACGGCACCTCAAGGAGTGGAACTCTCCCCTAGGGTTCCTTGCCTTCATAACCCTACAGGGTGGTATATGCCATGGATAGAGAGGCGAACAGCCAAAGATTATCTGTGTTTCACAAGCATGAAACCAGCTGCACAGGTACATTGAATTGGAAGGCTACAGCCTGTAGTTCAAGGGTGTGGTGCAGCTAGCCACACCCCCATTTGGAAAATTTAGGGGCTGCTCTCCTCACTCCACACACAAGCATTTTTTCCTTGCTCCTTCATCCATGTCTCTCTCTCTCATGGGCTTCTTCCTACAGTACCTTTAGCCAAAGAAATCACTTCTGCAGCACTTTAAAAGGTGGAACCCTCCCCTAAGGTTCATTGCCTTTGTACCCCTACAGAGTGGAATATCCCATGGATAGAGAGGTGAACAGTCAAAGATTATCTAAATTACACAGGCATGAATCTGTTGCACAGGAACATTGGCTCATTAAAACACCACTCCATTCAGGATGATGGCTGATATATCAGCTGTTTGGAGGCTCAAATCAGTACTTTCAGGAGTCCTGCTTAAGGCTTCTGTTTGGAATAAGGAGTTTGATGCTGTAGACCAGGGTGGAATCCTTTGGGGTAAAAAATTGTATATAACGGAATTCAGGCTCCGTAAAAACAGCATCAACACTTTGGTGAAATTTCCCCATAACAAGATTCCACAGACATTAAGGTAATATCAGTGTCAAATTTGCAGAGATCATTGCTACACAAAGGAAGCCCGCTACCAGAGTTTTCCATACTTAATACACACTGAAACAATGTGAAGCATTCAAGCCAGTTCCATTAGTTAATTTACTTGCCTGGGTAATTAGTCACTGGCTGAAAAGACAAGTAATGGAATGTACCTCATAGGGAAAATTACTCAATATTCAACTTCCACTTCTTGCTGGAACAGTGTTCTTGCATAAGTTAGGAAAGGGATGTTGCCAAGATAAAATGTGGGGCAGTTTAACTCCCTTCTCCTTGTCCAGGAGTCCTTCATGATCTTTCCCAGGCTCAAACCTCCATTGTACTCAATTCTTCAAATTTGGAAGTTTTTCTAGATTCCTGTGGGTATAAGCAAAGAACAATACATGCTCCACTGAGTGTAGTAAGTTTGATACAAAGTATTGAAACCCCTGACCCTAGGCAACAATAACGTACCTTTTCAAAATATACTTTGGGCATTTCATCACATACAGTATACCTAGATGCCTCATCATTGTCCTCACTGAAGCTCTTTGGTTCCTGGTAAAAAAACAGGGAGCCATCTCTGTCCACCTCCCAAAAAATCTTCACAAAGCTCTGACTCATGCCACCAAGAGTCCATGATTCAAACAGTCAAGAGCTGCCCTGAAACAGGGCAACAGGCAATAAAAACCTCCCAATTTGGAGCAAAGCAAAGCAGCCAGTGATGTATTTCCCAAGCAGAGAGTGGCTCCCCACCAGCAGATGAACAGATAAGGTTTGCCACTACGAGCCAACTGCTGACACACTAGTTAAATTTAACTTAAGTCTTGCTTCACTTATTTGGGGCAGAGGAGAAAAAAAATAAAACAGACACAATGAAAGTCGCCAATGCCCAGGTGATCACAAAACAGTGGGGGGTGGAGTAGCAGTGCAGCCATCTTGCTCCTCTGCCCTCGACCCCACAGCTCAATTAACTGTGTGGGTCTGTTGGTATCTTATCCAAGACCGATTAAAGTATTTATTTATTTGATAACCGGGTAGATTCACTGGCTGAATGATCATTTTGAGGAACAGCCTGGGCCATCTAGATGGCACATACAATATATTAGGTTCAACATACAATAAATTAGAATCAGCATTCAAGTGGAGGTGTAATATACAGTTAAGACAGGCATAGTAGATAAATAATTTGTTCAAACAGAGACCGGAGTGGAGTCAGAAATCAGGAAAAGTCAACAATGATATTAGTAAGTTAGATACATTATCAGCATTGTCATAATTTGTCTCGCCAAACCTAGCAACCAATTTTCCTGAAAGCAGAATTGGGGAAGGGGTTATAGCACGTTGGCCTGACTTTACTAATCTAACCTTAATTTCACTCCATACTAGACAATGCTGTAGCCCCACTCTCCACTTAACATCTTCAAAATGTTATTTTATGGGTAAGGCTACAGCCATAAGTGGTAGAGTAGAGAGTCAGGGGACCTGCAGACCGCTCACTGTTTTAGCTTTGGGATAGTCAGTGCATTTAGACCCCAATATTTCAGATGATTGGAGCAGTATTAATTACAAAGAAGTAAGGCTGGTTAAAATTCAAAGGACAGCAGGCAGCCTACTGAACCCCTTTTTTGCACTCAAAATTCCTTTTTTAGCTATTTGGGTTAAAAAACACAATAATAAACATCAGTAAAATTATTTTCCCTCATTCCTCTTCTACATGAGTTCACCATTCCCTTCTGCAACTGCTCTTGACCCTGCTCCAAGCAGCTGCCCTCCACTCCCTGTTCACAGTTCACCGTAGCCCTCTTGCTCTGGAAGTCCATCCAGGCTGGGGCCAGTTCTGAGGCCAATTTATCAACCACCAGGCTCTGACCATGTCACCTTATTGTCCTGTACCCTCCCTGTACAATATATTAGCTTGCACATCTGTTGTGTTTTTACTTTTGCACCTTATTAATTTGGACTAATTGTATTGCTGTTAATTGTATGAACTTTGTTTTGTGCACTTTCATTTATTTGTAGTTGTTCTTCCCCCTCCCCAGGGCACATTTAGAAAGGCGCTGTTGTTTCCTTGAATGTATGTATTTCCTTGAAAAATGTTTGAAATAAATCAATAAATTATGTACATATTTCAGCATCATTTCATTGGAGAAATTAAAATGAGACAATGTTAAAAGTATCTGTATGCACCAAATCCTGTTGTCATAGCACATATTTAAACTGTAAATGCAACTGCTATACAATCTATGTCCAACAACTGCACAGTGAATACCACCAAAATAACATAACTGCTATTGGCCAATGCTTATTTATGATTTTATGCAAAACAGTACATCAATGGAAGACTAGGTTTGCTGGCAAAGGCACCTAGTTTCAACTGAACTCTTTTCTTCTAGATTGCAAGCAAGCAAGCAATCAAATCTTTATTTTATAGCGCCTTTCAAAATCAAGGCGCTGTACATAATGTAAGATGCAATATAAAAACAAACAATATAAAAATTATTTAAAATTAATCCATGACTTAGTCAGGGAAGGCCAAAGAGAATAAATATGTTTTCAGCATAGATTTAAAACTGCTGATGGTCATGCATTCTCTTAACCGAACTTGTAAGGACAGAGCAAAGAACCTTACCAGAGCAAGGAAAAGGATTAAGGCTTATTTTGGCCTGGCAGATTTACTGTGTGTTATTATTTTCTTTTGTACTCACAAGGATTGTTACTGTTTGTTGCTAACATTTTATTGGTTTATTTTTCTCTGATTCAAATTGTTATTGCTTGGTATAACTTCTGCTGCATTATTAAGGGGTGTGCCTACAGGTATGTGCTTACAGATTACTGCCATAATCTTCTGATTCAAATTGTCTTTTGCAGGTATATATTCTGTTACTGCTTTATTTTTCTCTGTAGCAAAGTGTTTCTTACAGGATATATATTCTGTGAAATTATTACAGGTGGTGCTTTACAGGTTTTACAGTTTTATCTATCATTAGGATAAGCTTTCAGGGCTACTGCATTTGTTGATAGCTGATTGTTTCTGCTCTTATCTCCTTGTTTCTTTCATCTGTGGTTCTTCTTCTTTTTCAGCAGGGGAAGGGCTCAGCCACCCACCCCCATCCATAATCAACCCACACTACACTCCTTTTATAGGGCAGCACAGTTGTGACATTTCCTGTAGAAAAGCAGGAAGGGGAGGATCAGAGGGTATCTACACAGTGGCCTCATTTACAGTGGCACAAGTAATTTAACTTGTTATGACAAGTTATACAAAAACAAACAAAACACAAAATCAAACTTTTGCTTTCATTTCCTCCTTCTAAGTATTCTGACCAAGTTATAAACCCAGAAACTTATCTGGAATTGATATTATTAAATGCAGGTACTGCAGGACACTTTTCAAAGGGGTAGTTATACAGGATTTAGGACACTGTCCTACATGCTGGGCCATTGGAGATCTAAGGGCTCAGCTCCAAGTAGCATGGGCAGAGATTGCGTGCCTCAAATCGCATATTCAGGAGGAAATATTTTATAAGAACCACCTGCCATTTCACCAGCATCCAATAGAAGCCCCTCAACTGCAGAGGGTAGTTGGTCCAGGAGGTTGGCAGGTGGTTAGGAGGGGCAAATCAGGTGCCCCATCACTCAGTGCTCTCCAAGATATCACCTCCACAAACCATATAAATACTACAAACAGGTATCTGCCTGTATCTCTGAAATAAAACAAAGGAGCAGAGGACATTACAGAGCAGGACACTGCAGCATAGGAGCTAGCACAACAAAACTTGCCCAAAACAGAACCAAAACAAAAAAAGTAAAAAGGAAATCCAAAAAACTTCTGATCATAGGAGACTCCATGATTTGGAGAGTTGATACCTATCTCCAGCAAGGGGTAATGGTCAGAAGTAGTCCAGGTACATCAGCATGAAGAGCACTGACAGCATTGCTAAAATTGTACAGGAAGAAGGAGAAAACATTGACGTCCGGGTACACATAGGGACTAATGATATCACCAGCCAGTCAGTTGTGGAGACCAAGGAACACCTGACCAGGCTGGGTGACAAACTATCATCCATTTCATCCGGCATCTCCTTCACTGAGATCCTGCCAGTCTGGGAGAGGGGGGCAGATGGACAGAAGGTCAGAGAAGGGGAGATAGGGGAGCTAAACATGTGGCTCAAGGGCTGGTGCCAGGAAAAAGGACACAAATTTGTAAGTAATTGGCAACAGGTTTGGGAGTGAAAGTTCTTTAAGTTCAATGGACTGCATCTGATTAAGGAGGGAGTCAGTGCATTGGGGCAGAAGTTGACGTCTTTGAAGAATATTCAAACTAGCAAATGGGGAGAGGGGTACAGCACCCGATACGTCGAATGGGAAGAACACCCCTCCCCCCTCAGCTAGTGGTCAAATAGGAGTTCAGCATGTTTGTAGTTTATTTGCATCACCAAGTAAGGAAACAGGTCCAGCTCCCTATAAGATGCACAGGAGAAATGCCAGACCTCACCCGACAACTAACACACCGAAATCTGGCCAATGGAAAATCATGTACACAAATGCTCACAGTATGGGAAACAAAATCCTAGGCCTGCAGGCAATAATGAAAGAGGCTAAACTGGACATAGTAGCCATTAACAAGACATGGTTCACCAGTAGCCACACTTGGGTGACTTCAGTAGCTGGCTATGTACTGTTCAGAAGAGACCGAGGTGCAAAAAGGGGGGATAGAGTGTCCCTTTATGTCAATGAAAATATCAAAGCTACAGAAATTCAGAATACACATAAGGAGCCAGAAGAACTGTGGGTCACCCTGGAAACAGGAAATGGGACAACCATATGAACTGGGGTTGTCTACAGGCCTCCAGACCATGGGGAGGTCATAGACACATTACTGTTAGAAGACATACAAAACATGACATCTTAAGGGGAGGTTCTGATAATGGAAGACTTCAACATGCCAGATACAGATTGGTCAATACCAGCAGGAACATCTGCCAGAACTAGACACATAGTGGAGTCCCTGCAGGGGGAGGGCCTCAAACAACTGGTACAATAACCAAAAAGAGACAGGGCTATTCTAGATCTAGTACTGACTAACAGGGAAAGGATCACAGATTTCCAGGTAGAAGGTCACCTGGGGGCCAGTGACCATCACATGGTATGGTTCAATTTGTCCAATAGAACTAAATCATCCCATTCCAAGGCAGAAATATGGGACTTCAGAGGAGCTGACTTTGATAAGATGGCCAACAGAGTTAAGCTAGCCCTGGCAAAAAGAAATACAGGTGAGGTGGTACAGGCAAAGGGGGAAAGCATTAAGGATGCAATATTTGAAGGAACATCCCATTGTGTTAGAGAGAAAAAGAAGTGCAAAAGAAGAAGGAAACCACTTCGGTTCTCAAAAACAGTAGCAGAAAAGGTCAGAGCCAAAAGGCTGACCTTCAGGAAATATAAGGAAACAAAGAGGGATGAAGATAGGGAGGCATACCAAACTTCCCTAAGGGAAGCAGGAAAGGTAGTAAGGCAGGCAAAGGCTCAAACCGAGGAAAGACTAGCATGAACAGTAAAAGCAGGTGACAAGACTTTCTATAGATACGTTAGTGAAAGGAAAAGTCCAGAGGGGGTATTGCTAAGATCAAAGGGGATAAGGGGGCGTGTGAGGAGGAGGACTATGTTAAAGCATCTATCCTAAATAGATACTTCTGCTCAGTATTTACTGAAGAGAAGGTAGAGTAAGACCCACAGCTCAGCACCGTGGACACAGAGGAAAGGGAGGTGTGCACTAGTCGCTTCAGAAAAGAAAGGGTCCTACAAGAGCTTGATATTGGCAGGGTGGACAAGACAATGGGACCTGATGGCATACATCCCAGGGGAATATAGGAACTAAGGGTGGAAATAGCAGAGCCATTATCAGAACTGTTTAATGAGTCTCTGAGTACAGGAGAGGTCCCAGAAGACTGGAGAAAGGCTCATGTGACCCGGCTGCACAAGAGTGGTAGCAGGGAGGAGGCAGAGAACTGCAGACCAGTCAGTCTTACCTCAGTAGTGGGCAAGATTATGGAGGCACTCCTTAAGGAAAGGATAGTGCAACACCTGGAATCCATAGCAGCACAGGATCCAAGACAGCAGGGGTTTCCAAGAGGAAGGTCCTGTCAAATTAATCTAATAGATTTTTTTAACTGAGTGACCAGAGTGGTGGACCAAGGGGGAACAACTGATGTCGCCTACCATGATTTCAGCAAAGCTTTCTATACTGTTCCACATAGAAGATTGATTGATAAGTTGGGTAGGGTCGGGGTGGGTCAGAAGTTGGTCAACTGGGTGGCAAACTGGTTGATGGGCAGAAAAGAGAGTGGTGGTAAATGGTATACAATCAGAATAGATGCAAGTCACAAGTGGGCTACCTCAGGGATCAGTCCCGGGGCCAGTCCTTATCAATATCTTCATCAGTGACATTGCAGATGGACTGGAGGGTAAGGTTTGTCTGTTTGCAGATGACACCAAGATCTGCAACACAGTAGATGATCCAGATGATGTGGGCAGAATGAGAAGAGATCTGGATAAACTGGCAAAATGGTCAGAAGAGTGGTAACTGGGATTTAAAGCAAAGAAGTGCAAGATTATGCACATAGAGAAGAGAAACCATGAAGCCACCTATGGGCTGGGAGGGGAGTTGCTGGCAGTCACAAGAGAAGAAAGAGACTTGGGCATCATCATCACATATGACCTTAAATCATCCAAGCAGACCACTAAAGCAGTACATAAGGCTAGGGGGATGTTGAGGTGTATTGTTAGGGGTATCACAAGTCATAAGAGGGAGGTAATAATCCCTCTTTACAAGACACTGGTTAGGCCCCATCTGGAGTACTGTGTGCAGTACTGGAGGCTGCACCTTCAAAAGGACATTAACCAAATTGAGGTAGTCCAGAGAAGGGCAACCAAGATAGTGCAAGGACTGCATCAGAAAACATTATGAGGACAGATTAACGGAGCTCAATATGTATACTCTAGAGCAAAGGAGGGAGAGAGGTGATATGATCGAAACATTCAAACACCTTAAGGGCATTAACAAGGTGAAAGAGTCTAACATGTTTCAATATAAGAAAAATAGCAGGACAAGAGGACACAGCATGAGATTAGGGGAAGCCGATAAAGGGGTAATGTGAGGAAGTTCTTTTTCACAGAAATGGTGGTGGATGCATGGAACAGCCTACCTTAGGAAATGGTGGATATGAATACAGTGCAGGGCTTCAAACAGGCATGGGATAGGCATAAGGGAGCAATACAGATGAGTATGAATTGACAGGCAATTGACAGAGCAAAGGCCGATGGCACATTCATAAGTTAGAAAAAGAAATGAGCAGACTGGATGGGCCTTGCGGTCCTTATCTGCCATCAACTTCTATGTTTCTGTGTTTCTAATGAAGTCAGATAAAAGTTATAAACATATATATTACAGCATGATCAACAAAGGCTAGAGATGATTATCTGGTGCTATAAAATATAGGGGAGCATTGCAAAATTATTCAATACATTCAGCATTAACACTGTGACAAATTATAGCCAGTGCTACTGCATTAGAAAGCATTTTTATGAAAAGTAAAACTTGAACCTACCTATATATCTTTTAAATATTCAATTTGATTTCTTAAGAAATCCTTACATCTTCCTCTGAGAGAGGACTCATCAGTCTAGGCCTTTAAGGGGGGCCTGAAATTCACTCCTTAAAGAGGCATTTGGAAATACCCAAACTGTCCCTTGAATTTCATGTGTGATGTTGTTGCTGGTATTCTTATTTTATATTTATTTATTGTATGGCTATTTATTTTACTATTATTTATATTGTATTTATTTTTCCATATAGCTTTTTACTCTTTTGGTGGCTGCTCTGCCCCTGTCCAGCCTCCCCCTGACCAGCACCTACTGTACCTCCCCTGGCCTTAACTAGACTGAGTTCTATGGCAATGTCAGCATGGCACTGGATGGTGGGAACTTGGTGGAAGTGATTTTTCTAGACTTCTCAAAGGCATTCAATAAGGTTCCACATGGGGAATTAGTTGATGCACTTATAGAACACCAAATTCTGGGGAACATAATTCTCTGGATAGCCTCATGGCTTAATAACAGGAAACAGAGGATATGTATCGGGGGGTCTTTTTCTAGCTGATCAGAAGTGATCAACGGAGTTCCCTTGGGATCTGTTTTGAGGCCTTGCCTGTTTAATATCTATATTCACTCTATGACTAGTAAGGGGGTTGTCTGGGAGTCAAAATTCACCGATGATGCTTGGAAAGGAACAACGGTGAACAACACATTGGATGCAGACAAATTGGAAAGGCAAGGCAAAATTTATTTAAAAATGCCCAATCCCAGAGGCTCTGGGTGCTGTACAAACAATAAACACAGCTTCAGAAAATAGAATCATTTAAATACAAAATAATTAACATCCCAGCATAATACTGCAACATATGTAAAATTAATAATCAATCAGATCAATAAATAACCATTCAGTCCAGAAATGCCTGAACAAATAGGAGGACCTTAAGGCGGACTTGAATACCTCTAAAGTAGATGCCCCCTTAGCCCAGAGGGGCAGTGGATTCCAAAGGACGGGAGTGGTTACACTGAAAGCCTGTCACCAGCAGATTTCAACCTCGTCCTTGGAATAACAAGGGTGTCTCCACAAGAGGAATGGAGGGGGAACAGAGAGAACAGGAACAAGGACAGAGAGGTAACCAGGGCCCTGACTGAGTAGGGCCTTATAGGTAAGAAGACCCACCTTAAAGAGGATCCTCCACCTGACCAGCAGCCAGTGCAGCTCACGCAGCACCGGTGTAATATGGCAACATTTTGACTGCTCAGTTAATAACCAGGCAGCTGAGTTCTGCACTAGCTGCAGTCTGCAGAGAGATCGTCCTGCACTGATTATGATGGAAGAGTGGGCCTACCGCTTCCATTTTTGATAATACCACTCTGGTTGCTCACCCCCTCCCCTATATCCCCCTGACATAACACTGCCATATTGCTAATGTGTTTATTCCTACCAGGCTAGTTCTACCCTGCAACAAATAATGCAATGCACTTTATCTATTGTTAAGATGTACCTGAAACTAACAAGTCTTGAACCTCATGCGACACTATAATGATTTCTTGATGCCTACCATGTGATCCCTGCCATCTGTATTGTATTGCATAGTATTGTATTTGTGTTGTACTTTTTTTGTCCTTGACTTGGAACCTTTGAAAATTAGTCTTTGACTCAAAGGTATTGATCCTAATCGAAATAAATAAAATAAATAAATAAATACAAACTGCTGTTTAATACCAATAAATGCATGGTAATGAACATCAGGTGAAACAATAGCAAGGCAGAGTACAAACGTAATGGGCAGACACTGAGGGAAAACACAGAAGAAAGGGACTTTATCATCAGGATCTCAAATGACCTACTCTTTAAACAACATTGTAGCCAAATAGTTAAGACAGCTAGTAGCATATTAAACTGCATCAATAGGCATATTAAGAGCAGGAACAGAGATACTAGTCCCTCTGTATGGGTCACTGGTGAGACCACATATGGAGTATTGCACTCAGTTTTGGTCTCCAAGGTACAAGAAGAATCAGCATATACTGTATATAGTGCTTTTCATAGACAGTATCCCAAATGCTTTACAAGCAATGCTAGACTGGTAGTGAAGTGACTGAATGTGTGGTGGCAGCCATATTGCACATCATCACCCGCACACAGCCTGGATAATTGCATGAACCGGTTTATGGGAAGGGGAATGTTGGCCAGGACTCTGGGAATGTTCTCTGCTCTTTGCTAAGAGTGGTTCTTTTACTTCCACCTGGACACCCACCAGGACAACACTAGGATGGGCAGAGGGGACCTCGGTTTAACATCTCATTCGAAGGACGGCACACCCCAGCAGTACAGCACCCCCCAATACTGCACTCGAATGCCAGCGATTTTAGGTGCAAATCCAATCCTGGTGTGGGACAATAACCCACAACCTTCTGGTCCAGAGGCGGATGTGCTACCAACTAAGCCATGCTGACACCAATATAAGATCACTTGAGAAAGTACAGAGTAGAGCCACAGGGATGATTACTGAGGTTAAAATAAAGATTATGAGGAAAGGTTATCTGAGTTGGAGATGTTCACCTTTGGAATATCGCAGATTAAGGGGTGATGTGCATGGTTTCCAAGGATCTATCAGATGAGGGGTTATGGGAGAAATTGGGTCTCAAAATTAGGGAGCAGAAATATCATACTGTAGCCCACCCCACACGACTAGCTGGGGAAAAGTACCTGTCAAAAAAAAGGAAACATTGGTTCAGCCTAAGGGTAATGCCTATCTGGGAATGGCTTGCCTGTGGAACTGGTGGCCAGCAATAGTATGAATGAGTTTAAAAACAAACTGAACAAGTACTTAACAGCTAACAAAATTTAGGGGTATATCTAAGTCGTACGTGGCGAGCAATATGGACTATGGTCTTCTGTGCACTGTATTAACCTATGTAACCTATGTAATCTATGTATATGTAACCTATAAGACCCCATGGATTGTCAGGAGAACTAAGGAGCAAATTCAGCTCAACATCCATGCAAATGACTCAATCCAATGTTAGGAAACTATAAACATGCATTTAATACTTAAAAACACATAGAAACCACTGCTGGCTCAGGTACATTACAAACAGATAGCACCCCCCATGTGCAAATAATGTCAACATTTCACGTCATTCTGATGCTTATTCAAGACTTGTCATTTTCCTGGATGCTGAGCTGAAATTGCTCCTTGCCTCTCCTATTAGTGTGTTTTGGCTCAGTCCCTTGGGTCCTGAGTTGCCCCTTTCTATGTGTCCCCAGTGGATTGTCACATGTGGAGGGGCAAGAAGGGGGTGGTCAATCCACCAGTTCCCAGAGTCCAAATACAGAATGATTCAGGTATCCAGCAGGTGGTACAGGTCCAAGGGAGATGCAAAGGCATCATTTAGCCCTTGGATCCACTTTTTCTATTTTATCCCCATGCTACTGTCATGGCAGCATGGCAGTACATGTGAATGGAGGTGTGCATGTCCTGAGGAAACATGGACCTTCCCTTCAAGCTGCTCGCTACCTGCACTACCACTAGGCCGTCACCCAGTGTTAGTTAGAGGCCAATACGACCGACCACCCCTACCCTGAAAAGAAGAGCAGTCCCTGTCACACTCTATCCTCTCCCACCCACCGACCCCAGCAACTCATGCTCATTCCCAAAACACAAAGGTATTAATCTGCTCATAACTTTTCCATCTATAAAGCTTGAGCTCTGAAATTTGGCATGCATAATTTATCTGATAAAGGCTAATGATGTGCCAAATATAATCAAATTAGGATGGATTGTCTTAAAACAATAGGTGTTCAAATTCTGTTATTTTTGTTGTTTGTGGGAAAATTCATAACAATTTTTATCTGCATATACCTCAGCCATCTATTTGGCCAGAGATCTTAAAGTTCACATGATCACTTGATGATAGGCATTCTAACAATGTGCCAGATTTCATAATATTATGATAGATTGTCTCAAAATTATAAGTGCTCACAATCTGTCATTTTATTTTTTGTGGGAAATTCCATGAAAATGTGTATCTGCCTATCCCTCAGCTGTCTATTGCATCAGAGATGTTAAATTTGGCATGCTTACTTGATGATAGGGGTTCTAAAACTATGTCACATTTCATGACATTTGGATACATCGCCTCAAAATTATATTCCTACAATCTGCCATTTTATTTTTTGCAGGAAATTTCATGAAAAATGTTATCTGCATATACCTGAGGCACCTTTGGAGCTAGACATGTTTAAATTAGCACAGATAACATTTTTGTAATGTTATTGCATCTTCTAAATATGAAGAGAATTGGATTAGCAATTTTTAAATTACAGGGGTTTAAATGTTTACCATGTAAATACTTGCAACATTTTGTGAAAACTCTCAAAAATGTGTATGTTTGTAACTTCTCTTGCAGTCATAGTCTTAGCATTTGGCATGCATATCCAATGTGTATCCTGGTTTCTAACACAACTGGATAAAGTTGTTTACCAGTTTTAAATTTAAAGTGGAAAAAAAAAACAAATGAATGGCAACATTTTCTCAAATATTTATGGTAGCATATAGAAGAAGCATCCAGAATTCTTTTTTGTTTTCTTTTTGACAAGTCTCCGAGGAAGGATTTGGTTGATCTGAAAGCTTAGATATTGTTTTCTTTTTGTAACATCTATGTTGGTCCAATAAAAGGTATCAAACCATTTGCTTCTAGATGAATTCTTCTTGTGGAATTTACATTCACAATGCACATATCACTGCTTCATTTGATAAGCTGGGCTAAGTTTTTTTGCAGTCCTGCTCCTCCTCTCTGGGTGACTATTTTGGGACCCCTTCCCTCATAGCATAACCAGATTAACTCAGTAGAACTACTGCTCCCATTGATATCCTCTTTGTTCTTTACAGTGACAAAATCCCTTACTATGAGAGTCACCTACTCCTTTTGCTATCAATCTGTCCTGTTGGAATAGTCAGAACTCTTCTTGTCTTATGCCCCAGACGTTGTTTTCTCTGATTACATCTTTTTGAGTACCTCTAAGTCCCAGATTTACATGTACGTCAGGCTCCCTGGATCATCAATTTACTGAGTGCGATCCTTAGAGAACAGCAAGAGGAAAGAGATGCTGTTAGAACTTTACTACTCTACAGGGACTAAAGAACTAGAACTCTACTACTGGTACCTTCAATTTAGGGTAAAAACACAAAAAAAGAGTGTGTCTGTCTGAATTGGGTGAAGGGAATTGTTATCTGTTCAGTTAGCTAGGTGAAGAAAGAGACTGTGAATTGGGGGAGTGGCTTAGGCAACAGGAAACCAGGTGTTTGCATTTAAATCTGCCCTAGATAGCATTTGGCAGATAACAGCAAGAGGAAGGAGGTGATGTTAGAATTGTACTACTCTTCTGGGACTAAAGAACTAGAACTCTACTATTGGGACCTTCAATTTAGGGTAAAAATAAAAAAAAAGAGTGTGTTTGTCTGAGTTGGGTGAAGAGAATTGTTATATGTGCAATTAGCTAGCTGAAGAAGGAAACTTTGAATTAGGGGAGTGGCTTAGGCAACAGGAAGCCAGGCGTCTGCATTTAAATCTGCCCTAGATAGCTTTTGTTAGAGAACAACAAAAGGAAGGAGGTGCTGTTAGAACTTTACTACTCTACTGCGACTTTATTGCCCTATCTCTCCTTCATCCCCTTACACTTAGCCAGTTCTACTTTTATAGGCACAAGATTTGACTGACAACAGGAACTTCCTGTTTCAGAACAGGAAGGGAGTGATCATAGAGGCACAAAAGAGTAGCTCTCCATCCACCCTAGCTGCTGGAGGTCTGACTCTGAGCAAGTAAGAAGGAGACTACTGAGGATTATAGGAACTTCCTGTCCCAAACAGAAAGAGCAGGAGCTTTAAGGGTACAGAGGCAGTAGGAAAGCAAGGAGAAAAAAATATGTATAACATAAAAAAATAAATAAACAGAGAGAGGAAAGAGTAAGCATACAGAACAACAGTTGAGGAGCCACAAATAAGACATGATGTGAGTGATGCAGTGCAGTGGCTGTGGCGAGCCAGTCTTCCGGGAGACATTCTGTAGGATGCGGTGTTGTCCCAGCTGCAGGCACCTCTCTGGGCTGAGAGAGGAGGTTGCTCATCTCCAGACTGAGTTGGCCAGGATTCAGAGGACCTCCTCTCCCACCTAGTGACCACCAGGGCCACTGCCATGGCCTCAGAGAATGCCAAGAAATAGAAGTGGTTGGACCAGTGGGCTCAGGAAGTGTGAGAGTGGTGGAACAGAGGCACATCACTCCAGTTGTACCTCTCTACAGTTCAAATGTTGTTCTAGCAGAGTGTGATTCCTCTATGGAGACACTGCAGTGGATACCAAGGAGGATGCTGGTATCCTCCACAAAGGAGACTGACAGGAGGGTGGCATGTGACCCCAGAGGGGTAGGAAGCAACTCTTGGTGGAGTCTCCATTGTTAGGATGGTAGAACAGAGGGAGGGGAGGAGAGGGAGATAAGGTGCCTGCCTGGTACCTTGGCTTGGAGGGACAGGGAGAGAATCCTCAGAATTACGGGAGCAGTGACACAGGGGAGGGAGCTGGATGTCATTCTCCACCAAGGAACAAATTATCTGGCTGGGAAAGGTATCAGAGCAGAGCAGAGCAGTGCAGGAGAAGTCTGTAGGGTTGGGGAAGGGCCTTAGACAAGTAGCATGCACAATAAGCTTCTCGGGGATGCTGCATATCTATGGCATGGGTGAGGCTAGGGTGCGCCACACCATGGGGTTCAATCAAAGGTTGAAAAATTGGTGCAGAGCTCAGGGTTTTGGCTTCATTGGGGACTGGGGGGCCACCTGGAGGGATGCAGGCCTGTACTGGTGTGATGGTCTGCATCTGTCCAGGAGGGGAACTAGGATCCTAGATGATAGGTTTAAATGCTTCATTAGCAAGTATTTAAACTAGCCAAGGTGGAGGCACTGAAAAGGAGAAGGAAATCCTAGCCCCCCAAAAAAAAAAAAATCAGGGTAATTAGTGAGGTAAACACCAAGATAGAGAAGTCAATAGGGAGAAGGGTAGGGGTAAATAGAGAAAAAGGCAAAGGCATTAAGGACAGGGATGGGGCAAAAAAGGGTAAGGCCATCAAAAAATGGAGGATAATTAGTATCAATGCCCATAGTCCAGGTAACAAGCTCCCTGAACTGATGGCCTTGATGGAAGAGGGACTCCTGGATATTGTGGCAGTCACAGAAACATGGTACACAGAGAACCATGACTGGGATGTAAACATACCAGGGTACACAGTCTACAGGAGGAACAGGAAGGGTGGTAGGGGAGGAGGAGTAGCTCTCTACATAAGGGAAGGGATCAAAGCAATGGAACTAAAGGGTAAATGGGGGGAGACGAGGCACTGTTGGTCAGCACGGAGACAAGAAATGGCACCACTATCTGCACGGGGGTAGTATACAGACCCCATCTCAGGGGGAGGAAATGAACAAGGAAATGATAGAAGGTACTTCCCAGAAAGGGGAGTTATTGTTGATGGGGGACCTGAATATGCCAGATGTTAACTGGAGTACCTTTGCTACAGCCACATCCAAGAGCAGGGTCATTCTCGATGCCCTACAAGGAGCATGCCTCAGACAGTTAGTGTTGGAACCCACTTGGGAGGGAGCAATCTTAGACCTGGTTCTCTCAAATGGAGGACGGAGTGGGGATTTCAGAACTAGAAGTAGGTAGCCTTCTGGGAACAAATGACCACCAAACAGTGTGGTTCATGATAAACACAGCTGCAGAGTCAAGCCATACAAAAGTGAGGGTAGTGGACTTTAGGAGGGCTGACTTTGTCAAAATGGGAGAGTGTCTCAAAAAAACACTAGCAAACAGGCAAGAAGGAGGGGTGGAGGAACAATGCGGAAACATCAAAACTGCCATTACAGAGGCAACAAGCCTTCATGTGAAGCAAATAAATAAATCAAAACAAAAGAAAAAAACTCCATGGTTCTCAAAAGAGGTGGTGGGTAAGGTTAGGGAGAAAAAGATAGCATTCAGGAAGTATAAGGAAACACAGATGGAGCAGGACAGAGAACTGTACAAGTTAAAGCATAAGGAAGTGGGGAAGGCAGTCAGAATAGCAAAGGCCCAAACTGAGGAAAAGATAGCCAACTCAGTTGAGAAGGGGGATAAAAACTTTTATAGGTACATTAGGGAGCAGAGAAAGACCAAGGGAGGGATAGTGAGGATTAATAAAGAAGAGGGTGGGTGGGTAGAGAGGCACAGTGCAAAAGCAGATATGCTGAATGAATCCTTCTGCTCAGTATTCACAAAAGAAGAGGAGGAGTTAATACCTAATCCAATCAATAGAAGCACTTTGTATGGGGGATTCAGTCTATTCAAAGAAGAAAGGGTTCTGAAAGAACTCCTAAAACTGAAAGTGGACAATGCAATGGGGTCTGATGGGATTCACTCCAGAATTCTAGAAGAACTAAGGGGAGAACTAGTGACACCACTGACTGCCCTTTTTAAAAAATCATAGGAGGATTGCATGGTGCCTTAGGACTGGAGGAGGGTGGATGTGATTTCCCTTCATAAAAGTGGGAGCAAAGCAGAGGCAGAAAACTACAGACCTATTAGCTTGACCTCAGTGATAGGGAAAATGATGGACTCACTTCTGAAAGAAATAATTGTTGAGTACCTAGAGGCCAGTGGAGCACAGGTCCCAGGGCAGCATGGATTCACAGCAGGAAGGTCATGTCAGATAAATCTAACAGATATCTTTGACTGGGTGACCAAAGTAGTTGACCAGGGAAGGGCTGTGGATATGGCCTACCTAGACTTTAGCAAGGCATTTGACACAGTCCCTCACAAGAATAATAAACAAATTAGCCAGCCTATGAGTGGGTCCTAGGTTGTCTAAAACATTGACTGAAAAACAGGACACAGAGGGTAATCATAAATGGAGTCCACTCAGAAGAAAGAAGGATTACTAGTAGGGTACCACAGGGTTCAGTACTGGGTCTGGTCCTTTTTAATGTCTTTATAAGTGGCATTGCAGAGGTACTGCAAGGAAAAGTTTGCCTCTTTTCAGATGACACAAAGATCTACAACAGGGTTGATATACAATAGGGTATGGAAAGGATGAGAATGGACTTGGCAAGGTTGAAGGAATGGTCAAAAGTATGGCAGCTTAGATTCAATACAATGAAGTGCGAAGTAATGCACATGGGAAACGAAAACTCAGGGGAAGAGTATGCAATGGGGGGAGGTAGTAACAACAACAAAAATGGAAAGGTGCCTGGGGGTAGTCATATCAGATGATCTAACAATAAGCAAGCAATGTGAGAAGACAGTAGGGATGGCTGAATGGATACTGGAATGTATAGGGAGAGGCATCACCAATAGGAAACAAGAAGTTGTTATCCCTTTGTACATACAGTTGGTGAGACCCCATCTGGAGTACTGCATGCAGTTCTGGAGACCCCATCTCCACAAAGACATAGAGAGGATGGAGGCAGTCCAGAGAAGGGCAAATACAATGGTGCAGGGTCTGCAACAGAAACCATATGAAAAGAGACTATAGGAGTTTAATATGTATACCCTTGAGGAAAGGAGGGAGAGGGGTGACATGATAGAAACTTTTAAGTACCTCAAGGGAATCAACAAAGTCCAAGAGGGTAGCATCTTTCAGAAAAAAAGATGTGCAAGAGCAAGAGGACACAATTTGAAGATAGAGGGGGGACTGTTCAGGGGCAATGTGAGGAAGTATTTTTTCACAGAGATGGTGGTGGACACATGGATCTGCCTTCCTGAGGAGGTCATGGGATCAAAAACAGTGGGGAAATTCAAGAATGCATGGGATGGACATAAGGCAATTCTTGTGGAGGGGTAGGAAGAAGTAAGCTGTTGGTTAACTAGGATCTGCAGCTTATCTGATAGGTAGGGAAATGGACAGACTAGGTGGGCCAAACGGTCCTTATGTGCCATCAGAGTCTATGTTTCTATGTTTCTTATATATCCTGCAGTCAGTTTGTAATTGTTGACACTCCATGTTTCCTTGCTCCAACTTGGTTGGGGGGTGGGGGGGAGTCTAGCTTTGGTGTGCCACCCTGCTGAGCGGTCCATTTCTTGGGGGAAACTGTACATCTAAGTCCTGGAACTGGTGATGCCCTTCATTACCTGCCTCTCATACCACTATCATTTAATTGAATCCCCCAGATAAGGCTGAGTGAAATTAGCGAATTACAATTTTATGGAATTTTCATGAAATTCCACAATTTCCACAAAGGCTCATGGAATTTGACACTAAGCACAGATGCATTTTTTAAATTTCTGGCAGCAGTCATTTAACAAAATTGACATACAGTCCCCATTTAAAGTCCAAGAACCTACAAGATTTAACGACATTGCATTCTCTAGTTTTCAAGTTTCAGGGGTTCATACATTTGCATTTTACATTCTTGCAAAATTAAATTTTAAAAGTTGTCAAAAAGTTGACTATTTTTATTTCAGTCCCATATAAAGCTGTACATATGAACTATGTCAGAAATGCCCATGTGATATGGTAGTTTAAATGTTTCAAATCTGGTTACATTTGAATATGATGTTTTACAATTATAGGGAAATAACTGAAATTTATATTTTGGCAATATGTTTGGCAGACTACAACTCAGTTTGATTTGAATTTAGAAATCTGAAACTGTGTACAGATGTAAATGTAGTGATAACTGTATACCTGTAACACTGTATAACATTTCAATGAATACTATCAAAATTATACTAAAATATAAAAACATAAAGTTTGGCAAAATGTTTGGCTACCTATAACTCAGCCCCCTTTGAAGTTTGAGACTTAAAATGTGCTACACATACCCTTGATGTATGTTTCTCTAAATCCTGTAACCATGGATACATTTGGATGTGGCTTTTTAAAATTAGATTAGAATAACTGAAAATTACACTTTGATTAAGTGTTTGGCCACCCATAGCTCTGTCCCCTTTCAACATATGGCTCTGAAATTTGATACATTTAAGTAAGCTATACCCAAATGTCTACATGCCAAAGCTGGTGTCATTAGAATTCTACTTTTAAAATTAGAGCAAAATAAATAACATTTAAAATTTGGCAAACTTCCACAGAATTTTCCTGCCGATTTTGCAAAATTCCATGGAATTAGTTTGATAATTCCATGGGCATTTTGCTGGTGGAATTTTATATTCTGCATAGTTCTATTAGGCACCCTTAACCTCAAGGGAAGGGCAGAACATTATATAAACTCTACTACTAAAAGAGATAGCAATTGGCAGTTTTAACACATTTGATGTAAAGTTCCAGCATTAAATTAATTTGCTGTATTGATGCATTTTTTTATGAATTAATGAGGCTGATCCTGCCTGTACAGTGCTTGGAACTATTAGTTTAACTCTTTGAATATACATTTATATTTTGATAAAAAGTACATGTGATGTCCTGATGTGCTTATACATTTTCAATTTTACCAAGTATTTCAGATAAGCAGTGCACTGAAATAACATTTTGACAGGCTACTGGAAATCATTAAGATGACAGTGTGCACAATATCCGAGTGGTACATTTGTTTTGATGAGAGTCTGCTTTCATGGTGATGTTATGAATGAATTACTCACAATGGGCTCTAGGCACGATGCCTATGTGCCGTGGAGCCACAGTGTGTAGGCATCCCTAAGTGCCATGGCCATGCATCAGGGTCCCACAGACCCCTGCCTGCATGAACAGGAGGGATGTATCTGCACCTGATCCCTGTGGCTGATCACATTGCTCTGCATGCAGATTGCAGTGGGACGGTGTCAGGGGTGTGCCAGCAGTCCACACCATTCACAAAGGCATGGAGTACCAAGCCAGGGTGGTGCATGAAAACATTGGCAGGTATCCTGACGTAACTGTTGCAGCCCACCATTGTGGACCCCCGCCAGCTGTGGAACACTTGCGACTCCCCTACCATGCTACACGAGACATCTGGTCAGGCAGCGAGGGCTGGGGGCAGCCAATGGGGTACTCATCCAACATTTTAAAATGTCAGGACCTTCACTGTCCCACAATTCCATGCACCACACGGAGCAGGGGATCCAAAGTAGGACCAGGTTGCACATGCAATTGGATGTCCACCTGTGTCATCCGCTCTGTACTCATCCACCCCCCACCATGCTGCATGCCAGGGGAAGGGCCATGGGCAGGCATCTGGCACTCATGAATGCCAGCCACCATGTGCTTGCCTGTGGGTGTGGAGCTATGCATGCTGGGTAAATGTGTATGATGCATTCCCAGCACATGTTCGTGCATAGAGCCCAATGTGCTTAATATGCAGCATTGCTTTTTTTTTTTTACAGAATCTGTGTGTTTTTGGTAATACTAATTAATTAAAATGCACATGTCTTTGTGAATATGTTATTTAGTAATTCATTAGTGTACATAATGTCTACAGTAAAGGATGTAAAATGAGATGTAGTTAAATATCTGAAATAGCACTGATACATGAAGCAATTGTTAAGGTGGTTTGTCCGTTTTCAGAGGCAAGCCCGGTAGTCAGTGATCATGTGACCAAAGGCAGATAAGGAGGGGAAGGGGGGGGGTTGATAGGAGAGGGAGGGGAAGCAGGGGAATTACATCACTGGAAAGGGGACAAGGATTGGAGATTGTGAGAAGTGGATGCAATGGGGAATAAACGATTGACAAGCTAGGCAAAGTGAGGTCAGAGAACAAGAGAGAGGGGATTGGCTCTCAGAAGATGGGATGCAGGTTAGTAAGGGCAATATAAAGGGATGAGCAGAGGTGAGCTGCCTCTTTGCTGTCCAACATTTTGGTAGCATATCAGTCGTGGGCTTCAACTTAGTGGCGTTTGTAATGAGATTCAGGACAGAGACAATAGATAAGGTATTAGAGAAGAGGGCGTTGTGGAGGAGAACTAGTGTTTGGGGACAAAGAGAGCTCAGCAGGTAGAGCAGAAATGCATGGATGTTTTGTGAAGCTGGATGCTATGTTAATGGAGAGTGATCCCCACATTGGGTGAAGGTAATGTATTTTATTGTGTAATTCATTTTATGGTGAGGGCTAAGAAATGATTCCTACAAAGATCAGGTTTGATACAACTTTGAGAGAGTTTGAGGGAGGTCAGGAAAAGAACTGATTGAAAGGGCATACACCTGTCAGGCGTGTTCCCACCAGGAGGGTAGTGGGGTTGTTTTAAAAGTGCATATTTTCTATAAAAAAGAATGAGGCTTTTGTACTGGTACCCACAGTGAGAGGAGTTGAGGGCTGAAGAGCACCAGCAGGGTTATAAGCTTAGACACCAGTGGAGTGGTTTGGGAGGTTTTGCTTACATCATAACAAAAAAACAAATTCTTGTCAGATCCACCACGGCTGCATAATGAAGTTTATGAAGAAAATGTTGCAGACTAGGATGGCCCCTGTGGTCCTTACCTAGTGTCAAATTGTATGTTTATACAGAGCAAATTTCTTTATTTAAATATGTTAGCAGACAGCAGTTACACACACACACACACACACATACACACACACACACACACACACACACACACACAGACACAGTGCAACTGATGGCTTTACAGTGGGAGTCCAGAAGAATGCTGTGATGGCATGCATACCTGATATGCATTTTTTTAAATCCTTTATTGGTGAAAATAAGATTTATTTATTTTTATCACGACTCTATTTTTCCACCTCCGGCCCCATTCCAACTGCCCCCCCCAGCCGTGTCCCCCGGAATAGCCAGAGCTTACCTTGAACCCAGCCTGGGAGTGGAGCCTGCAGGGAGTTGGTCATCATCCTGCTGCTGCTGGCATTTTCTGCCTCTGGTTATCACCCAGGAGACCAAGGAGTAGGAGCGCATGCGCGTGGAGGCATGCATGCGCCCTATGGCTCCAGTGATGGCTCCTTTCTCTCACCCCATGGCCTAATGCCTGGCCCCTCTGAGCCCGTGCCACTCCTAGCCTCCACTAGGGGTCACCATTGGCGAGGGGTGCCACATCCCCTCCATGGAGAGGAGAACCTGCCTGTCAGCAGCTCTATCCAGCTCCGCCCTCCCCAATGCCACCGACCTCCGCCGACCCAAGCTCGTTCCTGAACCCGGGTCGCCGGTGTGCCATAAGGTAATGCATGAAAATAAGATTTATTACAGTGAAATGCAGTAGCACCAAGTGAGCAACAATGGGGGGGGGGATATACAGCTGCCCCCTTTGCTACTCTAGATTCACCACTGTGACCTTATAGCTTTTTTTGGTGGAATTAGGGTAAATCAGTTTAATGACGCATCAAATTAGGCAGGAATAGTTAATTACGCAGCTTATGCTATTAAAATCAGTTTAAAGATGCATCAAGCATGTTCTGTTCAAACTAAAACAGAAATGTGTGGTATAGTGCTTAGAGCCCAGTCTTGAAGAAAAAAGACAGATGTTCAAATCCCACCAGGACCACGACTGCTTACTTAGTGACCCTGAGCAAGTAACAACTTTCAGTTCATTAAATAGCTTGGTTCAAGCAGGGCATCTCAGTGCATCTCAGGCTATGTTATTCTGTAAGAAATGAGGACACACACACACACACACACACACACACACACACACTGCCACACAATAACCCTCTAAAATGTACCTGTTGGTGAGCAGATGAGGATGGTCCTCCTTCTGGCCAGTGTAGGACAGACTAAACAATACAGGCAGACGGCAGCAAAATGCACTTTAGTGGTGTCCAACTACACAACTGAGTTTGTGACCAACGGCGAAAGTCACTGGCACTGGCTAGTAGGCGGCATCAAGCAACAAAGTGTACTTATTGAAGGCAAGCAGCCAGGAAATAAATTCCAGGGAGTCGGACACAAAAAGTTGGATAAGAGACAACAGCTCAGGCAGCCGAGAGCAGTAGACAGCACTACAACAAGTAACAGCAGGCAACAATAAACACGCTGGTTGGCTCTGCTTAAGGCTTCCTTTGCTGGATCAGCAGCTCAGCTCTCCACAAGTCTCTCCATCCTGACTGCACCAAAACAAGGCAAGCAGGCAGCAGCAAAGCAGTCTTCTCTGGCTCTAGCCTCTACTACTGTTCAGCTCCTTCATTCCCTGGCTTCCCCAACTCCTCGCTCTAATCTCTCCCCCGGATGGTTCTAGGTTGCAGTGGCTCCTCCATTCCTCGAGTCAGTCAGTCACCTGGTTCCTTTTTTAGCTTGAATTTACAGCTTCCAGACCACAGTAGCTCACTCTAAAAGATCTCTCAGGCCTAATCTCTCAAATCCCCACAACTACTCCACAGTTCTTCTGTTCCAGTTTGAACACTCAGAACAAGCACTAGTTTCCAGGGAATTTAAAGAGCTGTCTCACCCCTTATTAGCCATGCCTCCTTTTTCTCACAAGCAGAACTGATTGAGAATGAAGCATATATGTCTCAATCAGGTCAGCTGGGTGCAGGCGTGCACGTCATTGGTGAGACCATCCCCCCTTACCTAAACTTTGCAACTGGTATATGCCCAGGAAAAGCATGGGAAAAAAGAAAAGAAGACAAAGGATTTATGGACACAGACACGCCTGCCATCTCCTGCTACCTCCCATGCTGTTCTGCAGCATGTTATGGTGTGCCAGGCGTATCAGTAGCTATGCCCTTGGACTTGTCTCTTGCTGACCCAAAAGGAGACCCGCCATGAAATGAGGCCAGTATAAGGTGAGCTGAAGTTAAATGGACAGACCGCTGCAAACAGAAGGTAATCAATATATATATATATATATATATATATATATATATATATATATATATATATATATATATATATATATATAAGCGTGATGATTATTTCAATAGGAGTTCAGGATTGGTTTGAAAAGCCAGTGACTGTGCCTGCATGGTTTCGACTTGACTACACTGTAGGGAGAGGAGTTTTATAGAGCTCGTATCGGTAGCATTATTATCTGTTTAGCTTTCGCTCTCCTTCTGTGGGCAAATGTTACTGACAAGTTTTTGCAGCGTGGACGTGCACAGTATGTACACATTATGTAGTTAAATGGAAAGTTTCTAGCACAGTTTACATTGTTGTTTGACAAGTTAGCACTGTATTGCCAGGTTTCTGGGTTCTGTTTATATTGCCAGGTTTCTGGGTTCTGTTTGTCCTTGTGTCTGTCTATCTAGTGACTGGTGTGCTGCACGGCATGGCGTGCCAGACCTATTAGTAGCTACGCCCAAAAAAAAAATGCCCACTGTGATATAGTGCAGTGCTGCAGTCCATAAGGACAACATGGGCGGATTGCTTCTTGGGGGAGGGTCAGGCAGAAGAAAAACAGTTTCACGGATGGAAAACATGACATCAGCCCTTTTCTACATGCAAAACATCTGCAGGGCTCTGCCCATGCAGCCATAAAAAGATGGGCATCGAAGGAGTTTCATTTGCTAGAAGAGGAGCTGCTGAGGAGTCTTTCTTCTAGTCAGGCCAGCAAGATTGCATGGTGGTTTAGCATTTTGGGTAAACAGGCCCAGGCCACATGAAGCAGCCACCTTGTGGGGTTCCTGGGGGGGGGGTACCTGACAGTGGGTACCTGCTTTTTAACAGAATGTGTGCTGTCATTAGCAAACACAGTCAGCCTCTTAAACACAACTGTCCATTTGTAGTAGGCAGTAGCCACTTAAACCCTGCAATTTGAAGATATCTTGCTCCTGAGTGACACTGAAAGACTGTAACACACCATATCCAGCCACCCGGCTGTCTGTCTGACAGTGAGTGAGAATGTGTTCCTGTGCCCATGACCAGAAGTAACCCACAGCCAGCCAAAACCACCAATCAGTCTAATAGGGAGAGACAATGTGTTCCTGTGCCCATGATCAGAAGTAACCAGCAGCCAGCCAAAGCCACCAATCTGTCTAATAGGGAGAGAGAGAATGTGTTCCTGTGCTCATGACCATAAGTAACCAGCAGCCAGCCAAAGCCACCAATCTGTCTAATAGAGAGAGAGAATGTGTTCTTGTGCCCATGACCAGAAGTAACCAGCAGCTAGCCAAAACCACCAGTTACTATGACAGTGAGAGAGAATGTGTTTCTATGACCAGGACGTGCCAGAAGGAGCCTACATCCAGCCACAGCCACCATGCTTCTTATTATTAGTAGTTTACAGTGAGTATGTACTAATTTGTCATACTATGGAATTTCTTTGAGCTGTGTGAATGTTTCCTTCAACATTTTAGTGATGCACTTGAGAAACATATACAGTCAACTTTGTTTCTTTTTTTACAGGTTTCCAGTTTCAAACAGTGTAACAGATAGGAGGACAGCATGACTGCAGTACTGTCTACAACCACCTATAGGATGTCAGTTTCAGGTAAGTATATCAATCTTATTTCATCACTTCTTTTAGGTATTTCATTTTTTCAAGACAGTGTAAATCAAACAAAGTAGGTGACATCTATGGCAAATAATATATTTTTCGTGCACATCAGTCACTGGCTTACTGCAGCATGCCATGGGGTTGAACAAAGTTTTATCTGTTCATGACAAGACATCTTGGAATGTAACTTAAGTTAAGACACTTGGCCAGTGCATGTCACACGCACTAAGCTTGTTACTGGTTTTGGTGTGGCTTACTAATAGCTTGGTATCTGTTAAGCCGGATATAACAGACAGTAACTGCCACACTTAGAACAGAATGTGTTAGTGCAATGAATTAATAATTATTTCTTCTCCATCTGTTTCTAGGTAACATTTCAGTGCTGTGTGCTGCCATCGGTGCTTTCATCATTTTCAGATAAGAACACATGCAACTGGTATGACTCCGGAGGATACACAGAAAACCTGTAAAGAAGTCAAAACAAAACCATTCACAAAACTTGCTTACAAATGATACCCCCCCGGAAAAAAAACCTTATCTTTCCTGGCTAGCAATGATTGCATGTTTGTGTATGTATATATAAATTTACATATATTATGGTAGCACGGTAGTGCTACCATAGTTGGGGTTGAGGAGCCTTTTCTATGTTAAACCCCAAAACTTTGCACCTTAATAACTTTGCAACTGTTTCACAGATTTGGATGAAATTTGGAATACATGATCAAGAACCATAGGCCTTGGGATCTGCCAAGTTTTGTACTGGTCGGATATACGGCTGTGTAGTTATTAAGCGTGATCTGTGCACGCGTTTACGCTTTTTCTGGAATTCTACGGTCGCACCTACAGGTCGACGGTTTATGCGCACCTGCCGAAATCTTCAGGGAACGCATGCCGGGTCCTCAATGTGCCTTTTGAAGATTTCGTGAAAAAATATTAAACGGTTCAAAAGTTATTCAAAAAACAGTTTCCCAGTATAAGTCAATGGGAAAAGTTAACAAAAAGTTCGAGAGTGTCACAAATGCATTTTTACTTTCGCAAATGGGCCTATTACTTTCGCAAATCGGCCATTTTGTTTTCAGTTGGTGATCAGAAAATGGTTGGCATTTAAATTTGGGACCCTCTAGCAACCTAATTCTTTTTGTATTCACCTAGTTGGACCCTGAGGATGCTTGCCATGTCTTTATTTTGTGGTAAAACACCCCAGAAATATGTTTTTCAAATTTCTGAAAAAGTACTTTCGCAAATTACTTTCATGCTCACAAAAGTGTCGAACTTTTTTGCGAAAGCTTTCGAAAATTGCGACAGTAGTTTTCCATCTTTGGGAAAGTGACAGCGATTCTTTGGCACTGTGCTGCAAAAGAACCGTTGGGAGTTTTGGGCTGCAATTTGGAGGGAACGGAGCTGACATCTCACAGATGTGCTTTTCAGTGTTGTATTGAAAAAATATTACATGGCGGAAAAGTTACGGCACTCCAAATTTGACAGTTTTTCCCATAGGATAACATTACGGCGCCCGACGTATTACAGAAATCATTTGGATCCCTGCTGCAAAATAATGGTTTGGTCTTTTTTCCTGAAATTTGGAGGGAAGACAGCCAACAGCCGACAGATGTGCCTTTCAGTGGTTTGGTGAAAAAATATTACAGGGAGGCAAAGTTATGGTGCACGAATTTCTCTTTTTTTCCCATAGGATAACATTACGGCATTCGCCGCGCCTTTCAGGGCCCGTATCTCGGAAACGGTGCGAGATACGGACTTTTCGTTGGAAAAATTCTTAGCCCCCAACCACAGATTAAGTACAAAACTAGCCAGGACAGTCATAAATCATACGACTTTTAAATTTTTTTTCTACGTTGTACGGTTCCTGAGGTATAACTTATTTAGTATTCCAAGTCCTCATTTTCTGCTCCGATACCCATTATTATGCATACATTCTTTGTACTTACTGTCTTTCTCTATTCAGCTTTTGGGGAAAACCAGCCTGTGCGCTTACATTACTGTTACCATTGCCCTTTCCGCTTGCGGTTCCATGCCCGTTTACTTACGTTGACGCCTTACGCCACCATGCAGCGCATCCTTTTGCGTTTTCATTTGCGCTTGCGTTTCTGTTACTTTTTTGCCATTTGTGTGTACCATACTGTTTCTCTTTCTGTTTCACTTTGCGTCACCATGCCCATTGACATTTCCATTTAGGCACCATGTTACTATGTGACAAGACATCACGTGGCACACCGTTCCCATCTACGCCACCGTGTTTGTTACCCTTTCTGTTCTCATTCGCACTTGCATTACCTTGTGCACCACTGTTAGTGCTTCTGTTTGCATTGGTGTTCCTGTTACTATGCCACAAGACATCATTTGGTCCCGCGCTCCCGCTGCTGCATTATGTGCTGGGAGCTTGGGGCCCTATGTGCGTTATCCTTTGCGTTTTCATTTGCGCTTGCATTTCTGTTATTTTTTGTCATTTGTGTCTATAGTACTGTTTCTCTTTCTGTTTCACTTTGCATCACCATGCCCATTGACATTTTCATTTGCAGGCACCATTTTACTATGTGACAACACATCACGTGGCAGACCGTTCCCGTCTACGCCACCGTGTGCGTTACCCTCTTTCTGTTCTCATTTGCGCTTGTGTTACCATGTGTGCCACTCTTAGCATTTCTGTTTGCATTGCTGCTCCTGTTACTATGCCACAAGACATCATGTGGCGGGAGTGCGGGGCCCAAAGGGCCCCGCGCTCCCTCCGCCGCAATACATTCACTATTTCTCACTATCATTCTCAAAAAGAAGGGAAATTAGAGGTAAAAAACTCCATTTAATGCATTAGTTAGGGTTGTTCCACAGTGACAAAAGTGAGGAAATTTGCTGTTAGGGTTGAAAACCCTAATTCTGAATTCACCCCCCCAGCACCACACACACACAGACACACACACACACACACATTCAAGTACGGGGGAGGACCAAGTCAACACAACCAATGACAGACATCCAGCAGCAGGTGACAGAAATAACAAACAATTGTCTAAATGTACTACGTGACATCCCCACCCACCTGGCCAGGTACTGCATGCTCAGTGGAGATCAACAGCAAAACTGAGGCCATGTACACCAAACGTACACATCCCTGATTGCAGCTGCACACAATGTACCACACTTAGTAGTTGCATGGCCTTACCTACCGATGCCCCACACCACACCACAACTGGTACTGTGCCGTTACTCAATATAAATGCTGAAGGTGCATGATGACAGTTGTAGAAAGGTTTTAACACTAGTGAGTATACATTAATTAAGAGAAGTACATAAATTAACTACAAGACACTAGCATGCTCAAGATAAAAGTAGTGTTACATTTAGTAGGTGATTTACATAGTAGTACATTTACTGCAATGGTTTACTCAAGATAGAGAGGCTGATGTAAACGTATGGAAAAGCACTGCCTGTTCAACGCTGTGAAATTCGTACTGCCAGTATCAGATGTATTCTTACTGATGAAGGTGTACTGCTGATGTACATACATAGACCTTCAGTGTGTTTCAATACTAAAGATGCAGTAAGTATTCTTTGTAAAAAACAGTGTAATTGCATGGATCAGGCCAAGCAACTTCTAAATATCATAGCACTACTGAGCCAACAATGACGTACCTGTATCGGATTTGTATATAGGATAGATTTTCCTGTAGGCACTTACTGAGTATGTTGTACCTGATAAAGACAATCTCATTGCATCTGTGATGACAAACTTATTCAAATAGTAATACATTTACTATTGTTGCAATGAGTGATCTATGCCACTTATGGACACAGTGTAATTGTTTTTAACAGTTGTTTCATACTCAGGCTGTATGCCTAGTGTTTGGGTTTGCCACACTTCTGTTACTGATGCTATCAAAGTGATAACTATGTTAATTGTGGTACAACAGGAATCAAGTAGGTATGGTGTAGATATAAACAGAATGTCTTTTAGTATTGATTTAACTCACAATGGGGTAAGTGTACTAGGACAGCAGGGGTTATTCTCTATCACTGACTCTGTCAGTTATAATCACACTAAGGTTTTGATGACTGTAATGATCAAGTTACACTGTTCATCTTCATGAGTTCATATTCACAGCCATTCTCCAGTAACTAGACAGTGTATGGTGTAACTGGGTGGGACACAGTGTGTTGCAAACTGCTGCAGTGCCTAGCAGAGGAGAGTATCTGCTCATAAAGACAATTAAGCAATAAGGCATGACCAACAGTTATGTTAAATGGTCTGTTAATCACCCTGTAGGGGTTTAATGTTGAATGAGGCATAGTGAGTGCCACATGTCACTAGACAGTGATAAACTGACCATTAACATATACCTGGGAGTGGCTTATTGCTATCATAATAAAACTGTTTTTTAAACAACATTAAACCATGTTCATCATATGGTTAGGCTCTACATGTATGTTAATAAAACTAAACATAAGGCTGTTACAATGTTTACAGTCAATTAGAAAGCTGCATTTCTCAAACCCTTGTTATAATCAGAGATATTATACCTGTGCAACTCCTTGGTTTTGCTGAACTCTGTTGCTCAGGTGGCCCACCACATGTGGTGTGGTCTGGTGTGGGGCATCGGTAGGTAAGGTCATGCAACTACTAAGTGTGGTACGTTGTGTGCAGCTGCAATCAGGGATGTGTACTGTACATGGCCTCAGTTTTGCTGTTGATCTCCACTGAGCATGCAGTACCTGGTCAGGTGGGTGGGGATGTCTCGTAGTACATTTAGACAATTGTTTGTTATTTCTGTCACCTGCTGCTGGATGTCTGTCATTGGTTGTGTTGACTTGGTCCTCCCCCATACTTGAATATGTGTGTGTGTGTGTGTCTGTGTGTGTGTGGTGCTGGGGGGGGTGAACGGAGTTAGGGTTTTCAACCCTAACAGTGAATTTCCTCACTTTTGTCACTGTGGAACAACCCTAACTAATGCATTAAACGGAGTTTTTTGCCTCTAATATATATATATATATATGTAAATATATATATATATAAAACGTCTGGTTCTGTGTAAAAACATGAGCATGCAAGATACAGTAACTTATCAGTGGTAATATGAGTACACACACATAGCGCATCATGTAACAGCCAGCGCAGCAGACTTTCTGACTGCCATTGCATCATCACATCATCGTTCACACAATGGTCATCTGTGGCTATCATCATTTGGCAAGACACTGTGCATCAGCCCAGTCAGCGCAGGCACCAAAAGATAGACGTACAAGAGCAGCAGCAGCAGGTGCCATAGTTGTTGTGGGAGTCGGTGCAGGCATAAAACAATGCATCTCTGAAAATACTTGATAATTTTATGAATATTTTATCATGTTATTTATCTTCATCTGGAGTCTGGCATTTTCGGGACACTGACAGCAGCCATTTCTGGGGGCACACGTATGCAGAGTGGGTGCAGGCATAAAGCAGTGCATTTCAGGAAATACTTCAGAATTTTCTAAACATTTTATTATATTATTTCTCTTCATCAGGAGTCTGGCATTTTTTGGGACACTGTGACAGCAGCCATTTCTGGGGGCACACTATGCAGAGTGGATGCACACAAAAAGCAGTGTGTCTCAGGAAATAATTGAGAATTACATAGGATGGAGGTGGTCCAAAGGAGTGCAACTAAAATGGTGCAGGGGCTGTAGCAGAACTCATATGAAGAAGACACCGACTATAGGAGATTAATAGATATACCCTTAAGGAAAGGAGGGGGGGCATGACAGAAACTTTAAAGTACATAGGGGGAATCAACAATGTCCAAGAGGCTAGCATCTTTCAGAAAAAGTGATGTGCAAGAACAAGGGGGCAAAATCTGAAGATAGAGGGGGGACGGATCGGGGCAACATCAATAAGTATTTTGTCATGGAGAGGGTGGTAGATGCATGGACAATTAAAACAACTAATGCTCCACGTTATGATGTGAGATCAGCAGTTGGAGCATGGCCATAATTTGGAGTTGGTTAACCTCAATATGCTCCAACCGCTGCTCAATGTTTGACCCGCCTGTTGCTCAGGTAGTCCACCTCACTCCACATCAGGCTTAAATTGGCCTGTGTGGCAGGCATTATTGCAGGGTTGCCAGTGTCCCCTGCTGGTGCTGGAGCAGCCACTTGTTCCCTGGCCCGATCATGCCTAATCCCTCATGCAGGTGGAGGCCATGCTACCACCTGTTGTCCAGCAGAGACAGCTGGCTCATTCCATCCCTATTTAGCAACCTTGGCTTCCCACTCTGCATGGTGATGACTTGCAAGGTGGGTATGCTGCTGACCTGTCCCCAGATGACTCCACTTGGGACCACGATGCACAACCACACCACAGATATTACACTTCACGACACTCTGATCATCAACACCAGGTACTGGACTAAAAAAAGCCCACACAACAGAGGTGCAGGAAGGACCGGGCACAGGTGGAGGGGCCCCAGGTGTTATCTGCTGCAGAATGAATAGTCAGAAAATAACCTCACCGCACGAGCTGTTACTTAAAAAGCAACTTTATTTTAAATAGTTTAAAAAGGACAAACACTACAAACAAAGCACCACAGCATCAGAGCACAATACCTCTACTGGTTTCGCATCTCATGCGTCATCTGGAGGCCATCCAAGCATTGTAATAGGACCCTTAAATACACAAATCTAGCACCCAATTTAAAGTGACAATGCATCATATATCAAAAAGTATATAAACAAAAACCATATTCTAAAAAGCTCAAAACATACATAATAAATCAGATCCTAAAACAATGTGTTCCAAGCAGGTTAATAGAATTTCAGAACATTGTTTTAAAGTATTTTTATATATATACAGTATATATATATATTTATATTTATATTTATATTTATATTTATATTTATATTTATATATATATATATAGCCTACTTTATCCCTGGGAAACTGTCAGATTAGCAGGTACAGTACTTCTCCAGATTGCCAATCTATTTAGAGATTCTGTAGCATCAGTGCATTATGGTAATATGCCCTAAACAGGAAAAAGAGAAAAGAAAAAGAATTAACATATAAAATACCATTATATAACTATTCACATGTATATTTCATTTTTACATTTTATGTCCAGGGAAACAATCCACTTTAGATAGCTACCTTGACCCTCACATATATATATAATCTAGTTATATCCTAAACAATTTATCTATAGGACATTATTATTTTCTATGTATACATGGCATCAAGTCAATATGATTATGAAGACCTGGCAGATACTGTACATGACCCCAAGTATAAAAATCTAGCAAGATTTTCTGTAACACAATTTTATATCCAGGTGTCCCCCCCGAGGGCTTAATTTTACCCATTCTGTTGCTGAGAACTTAAAGGTATGCTGGCCTATTCCTTTATTCCTCATGATATGAAGTGCCAATGCATTATTCTCATCCTTTTTTCTAATGTATCCCAGATGTTCTCCAATGCGAACTTTCAATGATCGTGCAGTTTTACCTACATAAAAGGCTTTACATTCACATTTGGCCAGGTACACCACATTCTCACTGTTGCAATTAAAAATTCTGTCATTTTAAATACTTTGTCATTATTGCATGTAGTAAAGTTATCTGTTCTCACAATATTTGGACAGAATTTACAATTTCCAAACATAAAATTACCCTTTGGGACATGTGGTAACCAAGTTGTTTTATCCCCTGTTTCAAATGTTGCTGCTTCCTGATAACTGTGTACCAGCACATCCTTTCAATTTTGGCCTCTATGGTACACTGTCCTTGGTTTCTCCATTGTTATATCTAACAAATATGGTTCCTTCTCTAATATAAGCAAATTTGTATGCAAGATATCTTGTACTTGATGAGCCTGTCTACTATATTTGGTCACAAAATTGGCCATAGTTGTATCCTTCCTTGGTTTAGTGGACTGAAATAAAGTATTCCTATGGGTATTCAAAGCTTCCAAATATGCTTTCTTTACTAGTTCAGTATTATATCCCCTATCTTTAAATCTGGAATACATTTCTGATCCATTTATCACAAAATCCACTACTTCATCTGAACAATTTCTTTGTGCCCTCAACATTTGGGCCTTCGGAATATTGTCCACCATATGGTGTGGATGGCAAGTAGATGCTAGTCAAAGTGAGTTTCTGTCTGTTTCTTTGTGGAACAAATTAGTTCCTAATGTACCATCTATTTTTCATTTTTTGTTATTTTAAGATCCAAAAAAAGAGACTGATGTCATTTCACATTGTACTGAAAATTTCAATACTGGGTTACTCTGCTCCAGATATACCACAAACTCACTTAATTCAGCCTCTGTGCCCTTCCATGCCAAAAAAATGTTGTCAATAAAATGACGCCAGATATCCATCCTACTGTAATAAGGATTATTCTGGACATTTTTCTATTTCCCAAAGCCCCAAATAGAGGTTGGCATATTTAGGAGAAAACGTCGCTCCCATTGCTGTCCCTTTAAGTTGCAAATATATGTCTTTCTCAAACAAAAAAGAACAGTTTTTCTTAAGAATATATTCAGTGCAAGCCAATAAAAATATTTTTTTATATTCATCCATTTTTTTGTCACATTCCAACTAAAATTCCAAAGTTTGGATATCCCCCTGATGTGGAATATTCGTGTAAAGTGAATTTATGTCCATTGATACAAGATACCAGTTAGATTCTAGCTGTATGTCTTCTAGAATTTCTAATATTTGTGCTGTACCCCTTATGTAAGAACATAAATTGGAGACATATTCTTTTATATGGGCATCTACATAGCATGACACCGGGGGGGCACCTGGATAAAAAATTGTGTTACAGAGAATCTTTCTTGATTTTTACACTTGGGGCCATGTATCTGCCAGGTCTTAATGATCGTATTGACATGATGCCATGTATACATAGAAAATAATAATGTCCTATAGATAAATTGTTTAGGATATAACTAGATTACATATATGTGAAGGGCAAGGTAGCTATCTAAAGTGGATTGTTGCCCTGGACATAAAATGTAAAAATGAAATATACATGTTAATAGCTATATAATGGTATTTTATATGTTAATTCTTTTTTTCTCTTTTTCCTATTTAGGGCATATTAACAATGTACTGATGCTATAGAATCTCTAAATAGATCGGAACCTGGAGAAGTACTGTACCTGCTGATCTGACTGTTTCAGGATAAAGTAGGATAAGTATATATATATATATATATATATATATATATATATATATATATATATATATATATACACATATATATATATTTGTGTGTATATATGTATATATATGTATATATATATATATTTATATATATAAATATACTAAAAATACTTTAAAACAATGTTATGAAATTCTATTAACCTGCTTGGAACACATTGTTTTAGGATCTGATTTATTATGTACGTTTTGACCTTTTTAGAATATGGTTTTTGTTTACATACTTTTTGATATATGATGCATTGTCACTTTAAATTAGGTGCTAGATTTGTGTATTTAAGAGTCCTGTTACTATGCTTGGACAGCCTCCTGTTGATGCATGAGATGCAAAACCAGTAGAGGTATTGTGTTCTGATGCTGCCGTGCTTTGTAGCATTTGTCCTTTTTAAACTATTTAAAATAAGGCTGCTTTTTGAGTAACAGCTCGTGTGGTGCAGTTATTTGCTGACTATTTGTCCATGTTATATTTCCTGCATGCACTTATCCACTGCAGCATTTTTTTCTATTTTTTTTATTTGTTGCTGCACAGTTGAGAGGGCAACCTGCTGCTGCTGCTCATGAGACTACTGCGGCTCCTTTATCACTTCCTGCTGCTGAGCCGCTGGTGCAGGGGCCTTAATAGGTGGTGGTGGGGCACTAATGGTAGGTGGTGTCACCAGCAGGGGTGCTTCCATGACACCACTACCTCCTGCATCAGAGAGGGGACCACTTGCACAACATGATGTGCTCCTGTTCAGATGAGGGGTGCCACCACTAGTCTGTACCCCCACACACTCTCCTCTCCATCCACCAAAGGGGCCTCTCTCCATTTTACTCTCTCTCTCTCTCTCTCATGCACATAAACAGCACAGACACACACACACACACACACACACACACACACCACACACACACGTAACAATTAACTGATGTACTGAAAAAGGTGTACAACTTAACTCAAGAGGCAATCAAAATACAAAGAAAACACAGCTAATTAACAAAAAAAGTCAAATGGTTAGCAGATTCAAGCAATATATTTCTCTCTCCTGTCACAAAACGTCTTTCTCCCACACTAGATAAGGAGAAAGTGAAAGTCTTTCACTCTTTTGCCTGATTAACTTCCTGCCTGAGCCATGTGACCTACAGACTATAACACATGTGATCAGTGGGCTGTTTCAGTTATGACTCAGTCTACAGTCCACAGAAAACAATGCAAAGTGAACATGGAGGGAGCATAATGCAAAGTCATTCTGAGGTGAAATCACCACAGGCAAAGTGTATGTGAATCTTTCCATGGGGACTTTGCGTAGCATTTGACAATGCAGAGTGGGTGACTTCACCCTAACTTCACTCGCATTATTAAACTTTGCTGCATCTCTAGTCCTCATGGTCTCCAGACTGGATGATGAGGGGAGGGACAAGGCATCACTGACCTGCACTGAGAGGAGATGGTGTGAGAAGCAGGATCTGAACTGTTAGTATAGAAATACCTGTGGATCTCAATTTCTCAGTAGAAGGGGGTGAGCTACTGAATCAAAGGATATGAAGACTGGACTATGGATTTCATGAGTACAGAATTATAGGATAAATTCAGTAACAACACACTGACCAATCACAGTCAATGCTACTACATCAGAGAGCACATTTCTGTTAAATTAAAATTTAACTGGCTGTTATAGCCATTAAACATTCAAATTCATTAATTTCTTAAGAGATCCTTAGATCTTCCACATTTCTAAAGCATGTGAGTTCTAGCTGTTCAACCTGCATAGTACACCTAGGCATCGGGGTAAGTACCACAGTTGTTGTATGTGAAAGTTTGCTATGCATGCTTCCAGGTACTACTGTACAAAAGGGAAGGCATGTCAGCTGTTTTCTCAGTGGGTCAGAAATCAGTCCAGTAGAGATGTATGAAGGCAGAAAACTTTGTTTCAGGAAATTAGTTCCATGAAGCTCAAATCTGCATAATGTTTTAATGTTTAAAATGTCTCCTTTTGCTGGTGATGTGATTATTTCACCCAGTGAAGTCAACTTATAGTGACACGTCACAGAGTAGTTGCTGGTGAAGTGTGACTACATACTTTTTGCTGGGAAATACCATTTTGCCCCTATGAAGAACTATACAAAGTTGCCAGTTTTTTGTTTTACTGCTTGTGCTACTGTTAAAAAAAAAGAATCCCACCCTCACTCACTGTAATATATGCACACACCCCTCTCTCGCCACACCAGAAAATTTTAAAATTGATCATTCCACACAGGTGTGAGTAGAACATTTCAAGTACTGTCACTGGAGTAACAGACATTCTCTATGTCTGCAATAACAGAAGGGGACAATTCAAATCCTGCCTTGGTGCACTTTAATTAATATCACTGCCAGTGCAGATCTAGAGGAGGATTCAAAGTCTATGTCTGGATGCAATTTTATATTATACAGCTTTGGAAATAAGCTTAATTGCCCCATAACCAGTTTTAGAAACTGTAGCTTAGTTACTGTACTCCCACCCAGACAAAGTGATCGTAAACTGTTCCTGAACTCCATAAATCATTCATAAACCATTCTTGAACTGAGTCCATGAGCATACATCAAAGATCATGAATCATTTTCATGAATGTTCATGAATTGTGTGAGAACAACAAATGGGCAGGTCGTGTTCATGAGCATTCCTAAACCTTAAAGATCCCTAAAAGTTTATGAAATTCCTCTGCTGAACTTTTACAGATACAGTCAATAAATTTGTTTGGTGATAGAAACTAAGCAATTTACCATGGCAATATATTTTTTTTAAACTCAACAGTTTCTCATGAATTGCTTTTCTTACAACACATTTTGCACCAAAAATGTTCCACTTCTTTTTTTTTTTGTAGTTAATTTTTTTATTGGATATTTATTTGATTTGAACAGACATCTTCCAAATGCATAAAATGACATCATTATATATCATATAGGAAAGCGTATAATAACTGTTACAAGGCTATAGGTAGAATAGATGTAACTGCATATTGCAGATAGTATAATGAAATACATCATAAAGTTGAGTGTGTCGACATACAGAATGTTTTGAGATGATAAAAGGAAAATCAAGGTTAAATTTAGACAATGTATAAAAAATTAGATACACATTATTGCAGTTTAGAGATACTGTAATGCTCTAAGTCTATATTTGAAAAGGAAGACGTTAGAGCGTAAAAAAATATTCAAGAAGGTTAACAAGAAAGAAAGGTAAAGGAAAAAAGAAGAAAATGTAAACATCTATTGGGAGAGACAATGACCATAACAAATTGTAGGGGGAGATATATGAGGAGTTATAATATGTGTCGATCCATACTTAGTTACTGGGGTGTATAGAAGTTTCTAAATATTGAAAGTAGTCCTGCCAGCATCTGTTGTATATGTAGAGTCAGCCAGAAGAGATATAAGACATACGATCTAAGGATGCATATTGAGATTATTATTTAAGAATATCTGAAAAACTAGGGGGTATCGTAGATTTCCAATGAATGAGTATAAGACGCTTAACTTGGAGAAATAGTAAATTCCACCATCTGTTTTGTGCATGGAAGATTTTGTTACTGTGAAAATTAAAAATACCAAGTACACAATATTTAGGATCAAGTGTAAAAGAGCAACCAATCACTTTGATTGCAAAATGGTGAATGGTACACAAGAGTTTATATATAGAAAGGCATTGCCCTAAGATGTGGAGTAAATTCCCATTAGGAGAGTTGCAGTGGCAACAATTACTAATGATCATTAGACCCATTTTATGTAATACCGCAGGAGTTCTGTACCATAAGTGATGAATTTTGGTCTGCATTAGAGAACTATGCCTACATAGAAACATAGAATTTGACAGCAGATAAGGACCACTTGGCCCACCCAGTCTGCCCATTTCCCTACCTAATGGATAAGCTGCAGATCCTAGTTAACCAGCAGCCTACTTCTTTCTACACCCACCCCCTAGAATTGCCTTATGGCTGTCCCATGCATGCTTGAATTCAATCATTGTTTTTGACTCCATAACCTCCTCCGGAAGGCTGTTCCATACATCCACAACCCTCTCTGTGAAAAAATACTTCCTTACATTATCTCTGAGCCACCCCCCCTCTATCTTTAAATTGTGCCCTCTTGTTGTTGCACACCTCTTTTTTTGAAAGATGCTACCCTCTTGGACTTTGTTGATTCCCTTGAGGTACTTCAGTGTTTCTATCATGTCCCCCCCTTCCTCCTTTCCTTGAGGCTATACATATTAAGCTCCTTTAGTCTCTCTTCATATGTCTTCCAGTGTAGACCCTGCACCATTTTAGTTGCCCTCTTCGGGACAGCTTCCATCTTGTCTATATCCTTACGGAGATTGGGTCTCCAGAACTGCACACAGTACTCCAGATGGGGTCTCACCAGCTGTCTGTACAGAGGGATAACAACTTCCTTTTTTCTACTGGAGATGCCTCTCCCTATGCATCCCAGTATCCCCCCAGCCCTTCTTACTGCCCTCTCAAATTGCTTGCCCACCTTTAAGTCATCTGATGTGACTACCCCCAGGTCCCTTTCCATTTTTGTTGTTGTTAGTATCTCACCCCACATTGTGTACTCTTCCCCTTGGTTTTTGTTTCCCAGATGCATTACCTTGCACTTCTTAGCATTAAATCTAAGCTGGCATGCATTTGACTATTCCTCTAACCTTGCCAAGTCCCTTCTCATCCTTTCCACCCCACCTTGTGCATCAACTCTGTTGCAGATCTTTGTGTCATCTGCAAAGAGACATACTTTTCCTTCCAGTCCCTCTGCAATATCGCTTACAAAGACATTGAAGAGGACCGGTCCTAATACTGAACCTTGAGGCACCCCACTAGTAACCCTCCTTTCTTCAGAGTGGACTCCATTTACTATTACCCTCTGTGTTCTATTCTCCAGCCAATTCTTTACCCAGCCTATCATCTTGGGACCCACTCCCAGGCTGGCTAACTTGTATATTAATCTTTTGTTTGGGAATGAGTCAAATGCTTTGCTAAAGTCTAGGTAGGCTATGTCCACAGCCCCTCCCTGATCTACCACTTTGGTCACCCAGTCAAAGAAATCTATTAGATTCATCTGGCATGACCTTCCTGCTGTGAATCCATTCTGCCTTGGGTCCTGTGCCCCTCTGGTCTCTAGGCACTCGACAATTATTTCCTTCAGAAGTGATTCCATCATTTTCCCTATCACTGAGGTTAAACTAACCAGTCTGTAGTTTCCCAGTTCTGCCCTGCTCCCACTTTAGTGAAGGGGAATCACATCGGCCCTCTTCCAGTCCTCAGGTACCACCCCATCCTCCCATGATTTGTTAAAGAGGGTAGTCAGTGGTGTCACTAGTTCTAACCTTAGTTCTTTTAGAATTCTGGGATGAATCCCATCAGGCCCCATTGCTTTGTCCACCTTCAGTTTTAAGAGTTCTGTCAGAACCCTTTCTTCTGTAAATGGGCTGGTATCAACTTCTGTATCCAGAGTGTTTCTATTGTTTGTTTTAGGTACCTGCCCCTCTTCATTTGTAAATACTGAGCAAAAATATTTGTTTAGTATCTCTGCCTTTTCACAGTCACCCTCTGCCCACCCTCCTCCCCTTTATTAAGCCTCACTATCCCTCCCTTAGTCTTCCTTCGCTCCCTGATGTACCTAACAAAGGTTTTATCCCACTTCTTAACTGAGTTGGCTATCTTTTCCTCAGTTCAGGCCTTTGCTGTTCTAACTGCCTTCCCAGCTTCATTTTGCTTTAACTGATACAATTCTCTGTCCTGCTCCTTCTGTGATTCCTTGTACTTTTTGAATGCTTTCTTTTTCTCTTGAACCTTCCTGCCACCTCCTTGGAGAACCATAGTGGTTTCTTACATCATTTTGTTTTGTTTATTTGCTTCACACAAAGGCTTGTTACCTCTGTGATGGCAGATTTTATTATTCCCCATTGTTCTTCCACCCCTCCTTCCTACCCATTTGCTAGTGCATTCCTTAGGCACTCACCCATTTGTCAAAGTCAGCCCTCCTGAAGTCCAGTATTTTGCCTTTGTATGGCTTGACTCTATTGCTGTGTTTATTGTGAACCATACTGTTCGATGGTCGCTAGTTCCCAGATGGCTACCCACTTCTACATCTGTGATCCTCTCTCTATCTCCATTTGAGAGGACCAGGTCTAAGACTGCTCCCTCTTGAGTAGGTTCCAATACTAGCTGTCTAAGGCATGCCCCCTGTAGGGCATCTAGAATAACCCCAATCTTAGAAGTGGCTGCTGCAACTGCACTCCAGTTAACATCTGGCATATTCAGATCATCCATCAGCAATATATCCCCTTTATCTGCCATTCTAGGTATACTTTCTATCATTTCCTTGTCCATTTCCTCCCCCCTGAGAGGGGTGTCTGTATACAACCCCTGTGCAGATTGTGGTGCCATTGTCTGCCTCCAAATTGACCCACAGTGCTTCTTCTCCTCCCTGTTTACCTTTTTGTTCTGTTGCTTTGATTCCTTCCCTTACGTAGAGAGCTACTCCTCCTCCTCTTTAACCCTCCCTCTCTCTCCTGTGGATAGTGTATCCTGCTATGTTTAAGTCCCAGTCATGGTTCTGTGTGTACCATGTTTCTGTGACTGCCACAATATACAGATGTTCCTCCTCCATCAAGGCCACTAATTCAGGAAGCTTGTTACCCAGACTACGGGCATTGGTACTCATTGCTCTCCATTTTATGATGGCTTTACCTTCTGTTGCAGCATCCTCCACCGACCTTTCTACCTTGGTCTTTTTCTTATTTAGTACCCTGTTTTGTAGGGGGAGGCTGGGATTTTCATGCTGCTTATCAGTGCCTCCCCCCTTGACTAGTTTAAAAGCTTGCCAATGAAGCATTTAAACCAATTGCCCAAAAGTCTTGTTCCCTTCCTGGACAGATGCAGACCATCCTGCCAGTATAGGCTGGTGTCCCTCCAGGTGGAATCCCAGTCCCCAGTGAAGCCAAACCCCTGTGCTCCACACCATTTTTTCAATCATTTGTTAAACTGCATGGTGCAACGTACCCTCACCTCACCCATGCCACTGACAGGCAGCACCTCTGAGAAGGATACTGTGTGTGCTACTTGTCTTAAGCCCCTCCTCAACTCTACAAAGTCCTTCTGCACTGCTCTAATCTCATGATGAGCCAAGTCATTTGTCCCTAGGTGGACAATGACATCCACCTCAGACTCAAGTGCAACTGTTCTCATGATCCTAAGGATGCGCTTCCTGTCCCTCCAAGCCATGGCACCAGGCAGGCACCTTACTTCAGTTTTTCCTGCTCCCCCCAGTTCTATCCCCCTAATAATTGAGTCCCCCACCAGGAGCTGCTTCCTTTCCCTGTGGTGTCCTCTGCCTCCTTTCTGAGGGCCTCCCTTGTGACAGTTGTCTGCACTCTCCTTAGTCTCCTCTGTGGGTGCATCCATAGGGGAACTGTGCTCCACCAGAATGGTGTATGGATTGTGGAGTGGAACAACTGACTGGGTGTGCCTCTGTTCCACTGCCCCTTTCCCTCCCTGAGCCCACTGTGGTCCAACTGCTGTGCTTTCTTTGCAACCTCTGAGGTAGTGGTGGTGGCTCTGGTGCTCCCTGGATGAGGGAGGTTCCCTTGCTACTGTCCAGTGTGGCCTGAAGACGGGCAACTTCCTCCCTCAGTGCAGATAGTTGTCTGAAAACAGGGCAGCATCTCAGCCTCCAGAAAGACTCCCGGAAGACTGCTGCCCCACAGCCATTACATTGTACTACTCCCAACATAACTGTCTACCTTGTTTAGTTTTTATTTATTTTTTTGTGTGTGATTGGTGTGTTATATAGAAATATATGTATTTATATAATGTGCATGTGTGTATGCTTATATTGTCAATGCAGTGTGCTAGAGAGGATATGGCAGTGATATGCCCTTGCCTTCTTGAGGAAATGATGTCAGAACCCCAAGTCTAAATGAACTATTTCCAGGGGTGGGTGGAGTGAGGGGTGGGAAGGGTTTGGGCCTAAACTGTGCCCTCACAAAACAATCAGCTAAAAGCTCTGACCTACTACTGTGATGAGTGCCTTCCTATCAGCAAGATGCCATATATGACAATTTGACAGAGAAATTATCCTGCTAATCAAACAGAGAAAAATTCAAACATCCAAGTCTGACACAGGTAAACCTCCCCAGCCCCAAAACAGCCTGGTGACTTGTGCTCTGAAAACAGTCAGCCCCAAAACACATCAGCTGTGCAGAAGGGCAGACACAGACAATTGTATTCAGCCTCTGTGGCTTTAAACTCTTCCTGCACTGAAAATCTTAACAATTGTAACAAAAGTAAAGCAAGCTCCACCTCCCTCTGTTGATTGAAAGACTTCCTTTTCTGATCATTCTAAGTTCCTTATTTCACCCTTCAGTTAAAAGTATCCTCCACCCACCTGAAGTATATTAACTTTCCTAAGGAATCTGCTTCAAACCAAAGACAATTGTAAATTGTAAGGTTCACCTCCCTCTGTTGTGAGCACAACTCGCTTTCTTGCAAATCATAAGTCCAGTGTTGCAGCTTCCTGCCAGAGGTAGCTTCACCTGAAGACTATTAGGTTATCTGATGAGCCTGCTAAAATTAGTACTTTTATCAAGGTCTCTAAGATTCTTCCAGAGCTATTGGCTGTTAAGTAGCTATGATGTAAGCACTTCCTGACACAGTCTGGCCTGGCCTTTTAAGGCACACAGAGATAAATAAATGTTTTGCGACAGGATATCCATAATCCATACCATTGTGCATCAGTTATATTGTAGTTTAAAAGTGCACTCCCTTTTTTTTTTGCATCAATGGATTGGTCCAGAAGGGTATCCCTAACGTTTTTATAGATGGTACCATTCAGGTTTGGTGTACTCTTGATCCAGTGTGAAATGTGATGATCATATAAAAATTGTTTGGACAGATGAAGAAAATAAGTATTACATGCAGTATGAAGTTGTTAATATTTCCAGAAGTTGAGGCATGGGAGATTCCAATAGGTATGGAGATATGAGAAGGATTTAAGTTTTAGTTCATGAGGTTCGATTATATCCTCCAAAAAGAAAATACTCCTATTTTTCCAGGTACAGCAAAAGATTGGGTGATTATCAAGAAAAATGTCTCAGTTACCCCAAATAGGGGCATAGGCTAATGGGGTTGGATTTGATTTGAGATGTTTATGCATGATTTTTCAGTAAGATACCGAAGATGCAATAGCGGGATGAGATTTTAGGTTTAGGGGGAGAGCGTTATAAATAAAGGAGGTAAGAACATTACCTGGACAAAGGGAAGCTTTCTTGGTAACCCTTAACGGAGATTTAGTATTGGGTTTACAGAACCATTTGAGGGTTTGACCAGCACGGAAGGCCCATAAGTAGACTTGAAACCAAAGGAGCCCAACCCCTCCTTTTGACCAATAAGAGCAGAGTTTGTTACAGCTAAATCTTGGAGTTTTCCCTTCCCATATGAAGTTTCCAATTAAATTATTGATTTTAGCAATATAACTAGGAGGGAGGGTTAAGGGAATATTGGCAAAGAGACATAATATTTTAGGTGAAAAATACATTTTGATAGCAGATAGTTTACCATTGAGAGAAAGGTTTAGTAGTTTCCATCTGTCAAACAAAGACTTATTATGAGATAGGAAGGGGAAAGGTTTGCTTCCCAGCTTTTGTCTAACTTGGGGGTAATTTGAATGCCTAGATATGAAAGGCCTAGAGGTGCCCATCAGAAATCTAGAGGTATGTTCATAAAAGGTTTACAAAAATCATTCAAAGGTAGGGTTTCAAATTTGTTATAATTTAGAGCCAGGCCAGAGACTGCGGTAAATTCTTTGAGTGATTTAACTAACAAATGTCCTGATTCTACAATATTTTCTAATTGAATTAATAGATCATCTGCATAGGAGAGCAAGGTGTAATAAGAGTTACCAATAGGGATGCCTTTGATAATGCTAGATTGATGTAAACATGCACATGGGGTTCTATGGCAAGAATAAACAATGAAGGTGATAGGGGAAGCCCAGTTTAGTACCTCTTGCCAGATGAAACAATGAGGAGAAAGTAGAATTAGTGAGAACACATGCTGAGGGAAGGGTATATAGTAGTTTAATCCAGCCACAAAAATTATTGGAAATACAAAAACAGGATAGAAATTGATATAAATAATTCCAATTTAAAGAATTGAATGCTTTTTCAAAATCAATAGCAATGGCTGCTACTGGAGATTTGAGAGTTTTTGCTTTGTGCATTGAATTAAATAGAGAGCAGAGGTGATCAGAACCAGATGGTAAAAGTAGTAGTAAAAATTTTATTTTTATACAGGAATAATACATGTCATTTGGATAAAAAACATCCAGTTTTCAAGACAGTCCTGTGCAAGTTTTCTAAGTTTCACATAATTACACTAGTTTCAAACAATCAATACAAATTATAAAAACACAAAATCACAAAGACACATACGATTAGACAATATAACTAAATTGAGTCAAAACATTCACATGAATATACAAAATACATCTTTAACCCTTTAAGAAATTTTTTTTCAGTTTTCTCTAATCGCAATGAAGGAGGGAGTATATTCCAACATATTGAGGCTTGTGATGCCAGATCTATTCTTTATAAAGCCAGCTTGAGAGGTGTGGACTAGCTTCAGGATTATTGATTTTAATCTAAGGGTTAATAATTTTGCAAAAATTTTCCCATCTGTATTAAGCAGTGAAATTGGCCTATATCTAGCTGGAAGAGAAGGATTCTTATCCTTTTTAGGTAAGACAGTGATGATAGTTTCAGTTATTGTGGGGGGAAGTTTACCTTTAGTTGTTGCTTCCAGAAAGATTTTGAATAAGAAAGGACAAAGAGTATCTGAAAATGATTCATAGAAATCTACAGGAAAACCATCGCTCCTTGGGGATTTGCCAGATTTTAGGGAAGGCAGCGCCTTTCGTATCTCTTGGAAGGTAAAGGGTTTGTCTAATTTTGCCCTGTCTTGCTGCGTGAGATGAAGAAGTTGTAAATTATCCAAGAAGTTCTGTGTTAGGTCATTATGAATGAGATTTTGTTGAGAGTATAATTGTTGATAAAAGGAACTCATTATGAAATTAATAGAGGGATTGTCAGTGTGAGTGTGACCTGAATGATCTTTCAAGCTAGCTATATGTCTTTCCATCTGCTGGACTTTAAGTTGATACGAAAGTAACTTCCTGCATTTATCACCTTACTCCCAATAATTATGCTTAAGTCTAAGGAAGGCAAGTTCAGCTTTCTGAGATATAAGATCGCTAATTTTGAGTCTTAATTGAAGGATTTCAAGGTGAAGTTGTGAGTCTGGATTGTGCTTATTTGCTTTAAAATATAGATATTCTACATCTTTGAGTGTTTTCTCAAGGTCAGCCAATTGTTGTTCTCTTAGCCTCATTCTATGTGCAGTAAAACTAATAATTTTGCCTCTAATTGTGGCTTTTAAAGCTTCCTAAATGGTACCCATGGGTATGTCAGGAGTGATATTAAGAGCGAGAAAGTTTTGAATCTGGATTTTGACCCAGGGTAGGAATTCTGGATCTCAAAGTAAAAGAGGGTCAAGACGCCAAGAGGAAGATTTAGAAGAAGATGGGCCCCAGAGTAAATGTAGTTTAATAGGAGAGTGGTCAGAGATTGTTATTGGAAGAATAATGGTTTCAATGATCTTATCAGCGACAAAAGGAGACTAGAGCCAGTAATCAGTTCTACTGAAGGATTTGTGTAGTGAAGAGTAAAATCTGTAGTCATGTCTGGGGATGAAAAATTCTCCAAGTGTCAGCAACACTTAACATTGACAAGGCAGTAATGCTTCTGGGATGTGCATTGCAGGAGGAATCACTTCTATCCAAGTGTGCCTCCAATGCCAAATTAAAATCTCTGCCCCCCAAAATAGGAGAATTATTACTGTTATTAAGGTAAAGGCATGGGATCAGGAATGGGGAGAGTGTGGGTGGGGGAGGTGGGGGTGGCAGTGGGGTGACAAAGGGGAGGGGGATGCGGCAGCTGCAAACTAGAGGTGTGAGGTGTTGGCTGCACACTTGAGCAGACTTAGATAGACCGGGTGGTCTGTTTCTGCTGGCACATTCTTATGTTCGTATGTTTGTATTAAGCATGATTTTGTTGGGCTAAATTATGAAAAAATTCAGGAGAGTCATAATTGGGAACATACAGATGAATTAACATAAGAAGGCCTGAAGGGGTATTTAAATGGGCTATGACCCATTTGCCTTTTGCATCAGTGGTGGTATTAATACTAGACCAGTTTAGGTTTTTATATATCAAAATGGCTACCCCCTTTTTTTTTTGAAAGAGAAGAGGATGCATATATATGGCCAATCCAGTCCATCTTGATCCTGCAGACATCCTCCTTTAACAATTTAGTTTCTTGTAAGAAAGAAATGTGAGCTTTATGTTTTTTGAGATAAATGAGAATTTGCATACATTTACAAAGAAAATTGAGTCCCTTAACATTCCAGGAGTATAATATTAGATCATTCATGATACTGGAGTGAGGAGAGTAATAGTAGCCATAGGAATGAGGGACTCTTGATAGTTAAAATGGAGGATGTCATAGACTTATAGGGAGAAGGTACAGAACAGTAGAAATGTGCAGGACTATTAGGTGATAAGGATTGAGGTACATTAAATAAATACAGCCACTGCGTCTCTCAGAAGGAAAGTAAGAAAAGGCAATACCAATATACATAAATAATTATAAGGAAACAAAAAACGTATATAATATAGTAATCTAATATTTTAAACAATTATGATGTATAGAGAAATGAGTCAGTACACAATACCAGGACTCTTCCAATACACCACGGGGTGTGTGTAGTAGTAAGTAAGGCTTAAGTAAGAAAAGCTAGCTACAAAAATATTAGCTGTAATCTTAAGACAACAAACTATCTGCAACACTATATGAAATAGTTGTAATAGCAGTATTAAGGCAGCATAATGGTTTCCTAGGTGAAACACAATCATCATTCTTTAATGATTAAGGATTCTTAATTGAATAGACAAACACCAGGTAATAGTAATATAACTTGAACTAAGCAGTATATCTAAGTTCAGTAGTAAAGTAGATGTGCCAACCTGTTTAGCAAGTTGTGTAAAAAATATATTAGTGCCAGGTAAGTGTCCTGTAGTAGTTGTAGAGCTTGCATGCCCAACTCTATAAATCAATATAGTTGTGTGTAGAAGTATCTAAATAAGCTTCAGTGGTTCAATACATTTTATATAATATAGTTTAATGGGGTGCCAGGGTTTTAATAAGGGGTATGATAGGAAAGAAGGAGAGGTAGTTATTGTAAATTATGAATATTTGAGTAGAGGTATACAGCATGCCCTTAGCATTATATATATATATAATGAGGTTTTAGATATCTCAGGCTTCGAGGATATAGGTGTCCATAAAGATTGTTGTTCAGTATATGAGAGTTGCACAATGCTCAAATGAATTTTATTAAGGATATGTATGAGGTGAGATAACTAGGTCTATCTCTAGGTCCAGTGAGCCTCAACCATAAGAACATTCCATATTATATGGAACCTTACGTCGGTCTATGTTCTGAGCCATGTTTCTGCAACAAATTAATTATTAGATATTATACTTGTAAAAGTGCACCAAAACCTCGAAAATAACCCGCAGTGTGATGTTAAAATGGTGGGGTAAAACATAGAACCCTGTAATGCAAACAGCCTGTATACCTATTAATTTAGAAAAGGGGGGTACTTGAAAGGTTAGGTAAAGGGATAATAAAGTGAGGGGTAAAGTCAAATGAACCAGAATTAGGGAACAAAATATGTAGATGGGCAATGTATTTATATGAAGATGTTCATTCAGATAGCATATACCACTGGAACCCCATACGTAAAAAAAAGAAAAAACAAAGAATCAAGGAGATGTTTTACAGCACCAGTATTTAGATGTCATCCACACTTGAAGTGCTTATGAGTTCTGCCAACTAGATGTAGATTGTAGACCATAGCACAATATTGCTAATGTAATATAATCAGATCACAATATGACAGCATTTCAATGTCAACCAAATCCGTATGGTGCTATTGTGATAGAGAATGTTGAACATCGTGATGTAAAATAAATCTGATTTCAATCACACAAAGCACTAAACAGGATAGGACCCACATAAAAAAAAAAAATTGCACTAGAAGTGCAAAATACTTAGCTGGAGACCACCAGTATAACTCAGGGTTGTGACCTCAGCCATAATATTGCAAATAGGTGCGGCCCATGCGATCAGAGCTTTCGCCATGATGTACTGCATAACTGATTCTAAACATCTAGAAGCGATAGTAATGCAGTGCAATGAAATACACATCACAACTAAAGTTGGTGTTTATAGCATTGACTGTGGGCCTTAAAGGGAGTGAATACTCTGTTAATAATTGAACATTCCTACTAAATTGGAGCCTACACAGTGAATCAGGATGCTTTGGGCTTATGAACACCAGAAGAAGTGGTGGATGCTTTGTTTTTTAGCTTCCTTTTAAATTGTTTTTGGGAGGTTCAAATGCTTTGAGTGGCAAACTAGAAACCAGCTCTGCCCAGGAGGAATCAGCAGAAACAGTACCAGGTACAGCATTTTGGAGATCATTAGTTGTAGGATCTGAAATGTCTTGGTTTAGATCTTTTCATTGGATGAGTCAATGTCTTCCCGAAGCAGCTCGAATTTGTTCGAGAGTGTAATTGGGGAAGTAAAAGTGGTATGGTGCTCTGTTGATAAAGAGGGGGTAGTATGAGCATCCAATACACAGTAAGTAGCTCTTGTGGTGTAAGCGTTCAGTGCCTTCTTTTCTTGGATCCGAGTTGAGTGCCTAGGGGTGAGAGCTGAAACCGTTCCATTTAGGGAGACATTGAAAGATTTAACAGTTCCAGCATCTGTGGCAGGTGCCCGCAGTGCAGGCAGTGGAGCTTCAGGGCTACCAACAGAATGAGCCACATCTCTGGCCTTAGGCAGTTTAGCGCAGTGATTTAAGGCTCTGAGCTGCAAATCTGGTGACATTCAGCAGACTAGACCTGGGTTTGAATCCCACAGCTTCCACTTGCAGACTGTGTGACCCTGAGCAAGTCACTTAATTTCCCTGTACTCCCAGGTTGCACTTGTAAAAAAGCTTTCAGCTTAGTGTGCTAGTCCTGGTTAAACAACTAACAAAAAAAAAATTTTGTTTGTGAGTTATTAAGAAATATAGAAAGAGCCTCAGGGGAGCCAAAGTCTTTTGTGGTGTTGTCAATGTATAAGCGCATTACAGCAGGGTATCACAAAACAAATTTAATGCCTCGTTGATGCAGAAGTGGTTTGATAGGGTTGAAAGCCTTTCACTCGCTGAAGGCTTCATGCAAAAAGTCCCCAAAGATGGATATTTTATAGTCTTGCCATGTGAGAGTCCCAACTTCCCTGGCTTTGTTTAAAATTAATTCTGTGTGAGAAAACTATAGAAATCTAGCGATGATGGGCCTCAGCTTTTGATTAAGGCCTGGTCTCGGGCCCAAAGAGTGATGAGAGCAATTGATCTCTAGGTCTTGGCCCAGGGGGATTTTAAGTAAGACAGCGAGGACATGCATTAGCAGAGCGCTAGTGTCCCCAAGTTCAGCTCCTTCTGGAAATCTGAGGAATTGAAGGTTATTCCTTTGATTCCTGCTTTCAATATCAATTTTTGATCATAGGCTCTTGATTACTCTGTCTTGTTCCCTGATTGTTGCATGCAGTCTGTGGATGGGGCTCTCATTATGAGAGGTTTTGTTTTCTGTCAAAATAAGGCATTGATCGATCATCGGCATTTTAGTAATATTTTGCTGAGTAGCCACTTTAAGGTCATTCATTTCTGTAATTAATTGATGGAACATAGATTTAACTGTGTTTAGAGAGTTAGCTTGCAGTGGATGATCGGCCATGATTGCAGGCCCTCAGAGGTGGATAGGCTGACAGTAAGAATTCAGAGTTTGAGTCCTGCAGTAGAAAACTGCTGTCCCAGAGTTATGCCGTAGCGATAGATAAGTAGGGTCCCAAATTCTGGCATACAATATCTACCTGGATGCAGATGGAAGTATGATGATTGTGGATTTCCCAGGGAGATAAGGAATTTGGTTGCCATCTTTAGTTGAGCCAGGCCACGCCCCCTATTTTCCACTTTTAAACTGGAAAATCTGAGACAGAAGGAGAAAGATGGTGGACCAGTGAGCAGCTGAGCCATGGAGTTTAGCACTGCTTCAAATATTGTTATACTTGATTATATTTGTGCTCAGGTACTTGCACAATCCAAAGGGGAGGATTTTTATTTTTATATTTTTCTCCCTGTTGTGTTGACTTACTACACTTTTTTTTGTGCTTATTTATTTTCCCAGTAGTGGCAACTTCTTGAACCTGATGAAGGAGCAGTGTGGTTAGAGAAACAGAAAGACGGTGGTGAAACATGGAAACTTGGCTTCTCAGAATGGAAGTTGGAAGCAGAGCACACTGCTGGATGGTGAAGAGAGTCAGCAGAAAAGAAGAAAGGAAGCAAGGTTAGAGACTCAGGAGTAGAGGATTGTGGATGTATATAAGGAGTGTGTGGAGATTAAAGACAAACTTGAGAGCCACAGAAAATTGGAAAGAAGCTGTGTCAGACCTGGTGATGGAACTCAGCTGGTCTAATGAGAATCAGAATTGATACAGTGTTGAAGAAAGTGTGGAGTGAGAGGCAAAGGACTGGGCTGAGACTAAATACTACTAAGCACTGCTCATAAAAGACACATGTAAAATCTAGTCTTTGCAAAAAACTTTGTTAATGCACCAGTTAGGGTAACTTAATTCCACAAAAGTAGGGAAATGTGGTTTTAGGGTTTCCAACCATAAAAGCCTCCCCACTCCCTCTAGCAGAAAAAAGAAACAAAAATCATGGTTTTGACTGTCCTGAGTCTTGGTGAATCTGGGGTGGGGCCTTCCTTGGGGTTTTCAACCCTAAAGCTCACCCCATTCTGATACAAGATTAAATGTCTAACTCTGTCTCCCCTCATGTTGCCAACATCCTGTGGGCCCTGCCTGAAGAAAAGAGATCACAACTCACCTTATTTGTCCATGGAATGTGGTAAGTATTAGGATGAAAACCCCAAGGAAGACCCCACTCCTAATTACCAAGAGTCAGGACAACCAAAACCATAATGATTTTTCCTTTTGCTGCTTGGGGGTTGGGTGGGGAATTAGGGTTGAAAATCCTAATGCTACATTTCCCTTTTTAGTGTTGTTAAGATACCTTAACTGGCACACAAAGTTTCTTGCAAATAATTTTGTTTCTTTTTGAGATAGTGGAGTCATATCCTCAGTCACGCAGGTCTCTTTGTGACCTACATAAACAGGTGCAGATGTGCAGGGCCCTTTTGTCCCTGTGTCATGGGAAAAATCTGTCTGCCTACACAACTGCAGGGCCTGGCACATTCACACTTCACACATTCACTCTTCACACATTCACTTTTTGTTTATTTATTTATTTTTTTAATTTTTGGCCTCGAATGTTCAAGATAATCATTTTATAACTTCCCTTATAAATATAACATGTAGCCCTGATAGTCCATTTGCCAAAATGTCATTTTGCAAGAGAAGTGTGGAAAGACATCTAGTCCAGGTGTTAAAAAATAACATCTGTCATGTTTATGAGGTGATGTGGACAAACTGGCTATGTTGAAATTTTGGAGTCAAAATATTGAAAATTTGTGATGTTATGAGTGAACGTTTAAATACTGTAATGTTCAGTCATAATCTGGGCATTTTATCATATTTATACAGCAAAATTTCAGCATATCCATTTTGTTACCCACCCTTATGAATCTGGTAAGTGAAAAGTGTCAAGTCCCCACCGAAATGTGATTCCACACCGCTGAAATGTAGTTCTGCACATTTTAGCCAGGATTTGAAAAATGACAGCTGTCATGTTCATTAGGTGGTGTGAAAAAAATGTCTATGATGAAAATCTGGAGTCAAAATATTTAAAATTACTTAAGTTATGAAGAAGAATAGACAAACTTTAATGTATGCTCATAACTTTGCAATTTGTGGATATTTTTTCCCAAAATGTTCAACATATCCTTCTTGTGAACCCAATGGTAATGAAAATCTTGAGATCCTGCCCAAAAGATGATTTTGCCAAATGACAACAAAATAACCTTTTGGGACTCATTGATATCATTCTACCACCACTGGTCATGAGGTAGGCTCCGAAAAGGCCATGTTGAAAATTTGGGGTGAAGATATGCAAAAATGGCAAAATTATGCATCAAAGTTAAAACCTCCATTGAAATACATTAAGCCACACTTAACTTCATTTCTCATATTGCAATCAACAGTTCCACCAGCAAGATGTGTCTTTGATTAGAGAGTCGATCTTCACCCTGGGACCTGTACAGGTGAGTGAGGATGTGTGTGGGGTGTAGTGGGGATGTCAGGTGATGAGTGCTGAGTGGGAGGGTGGGGTGACAGAATCAGATTGGCGAAGGACAGTTTTCTTTTTTACAGGTTAAGAAAAGATCAAGGAATAGTTTTAATTTTTACAGATTACATTTTTAACATGGAGATGGTGATCAGAGGGTTGGGGGTGCCACTAGACACCAAGGAAACACAACACACATAAGGGTATGGTGATCATAGGGTGGGAGGTGCCACTAGACTCCAGGGATACATAATATACATAAGGTGACAGCAATCAGAGAGTGCATTTGCCACTAGACACCATGGAAACATAATACACATAAGGGGCCAGTGATTGGAGGGTGGGGTGCCACACGACACCAGGGAAACAGCTGCTCACTGCTGTTAGAACAGCCCGCAGCATGAGTTCCAGCTGCAGTTGCAGAACTAAAGAAAGTCCTGTTGTTCTTTTTTTTATATAATTCAAATTTTATTAAAGTTTCCATTACAGAGAACGAATCATGGTGGAGTACATCATAAACCCCAAAGAGCAGACACAAAATACAAAATGATTCCTCTCCCCACCTCCTACCACAACCCAACTCCCACCCCGAACAACCCCGCACATCGGTAATCTTTTAGCACAACACCAGAGAATATAACCTGGTAGCACTTAGGCCTGTAGTGCATAAAGAGTCTGCAGTGGGCCCCAGATCTTGTCAAACTTTTAAAGTTTGTTGTATAAACTGGCAATAGTCCTCTCTGTTCTGAGGTTCACCAACAATTCCTGAAGCCATTCAACATAAGATGGTACCTCCGTGCCCTTCCAGTGCCTCAACACCACCTTTTTAACATACATTGACATCAATGCTATGTGGTACCTCCTGTTCACCACCGAAACAGAGGAGAAATCCCTGTGAAGATATATTTCAGGGGTGAACAATTCTGAGAGCCCTAAAAGAGGATCAGCACGCTGATTAATCATGGTCCAAAGTGGGGCTATTTTTGGACAGCTCCAGAAAATATGAAGGAGGTCACCTTCTTGAGACTGGCATCTTGTGCAAAGGGGGGAAGACATCAGACCCAGTCTGGCAAGCCTCTGCAGAGAATAATAAATGTTATGTAAAATTTTGAATTGTGTTAGTCTAAGTCTGTCCTGCTTAAGGAACTTATGGCAACTTTGCCACAGGAGAGACCAATCCATATCTCTGCCATGAAAGAGAGAGGCCCAAAAGGAGACGGGAGCATAATTATCAGGGTAAGCCCAGGTGAACAGAGCAGTATATATTTTAGATACAGCATGAGGTGAACCCAGCCTGAAAACTGATATTGGGAGCAGGAGGGGGGACCGGACCCATTTCCTTAACCAGTAAGTGGCGAAATTGAAAAATCTTAAAAATTGCTGTGTGAGGTAACATAAACTTGTGCATAATGCCAGCAGAAGAGCACCATTGACTATCGGATAACATAAAGTCATCTAGACGGAAGTTTCTTATCTGAGGGATCCAACTAGGAGAGAGAGAAGCTTGCCGTCCAGCAAAAAATTAGGGTTGCCTGTAACAGGTTGAGATAAATCCTTGAGATTTTTATACCTCAGAAAAGCGCACAATTGAGTATGAACCCTGATTGAAACGGCAATAGGGGAGCTATGTAGAGATTCTGGTAAGGAACTAACCTTGGCGTATAGCAACGTAGCCGGAGAAAGGCCATGTTTTCTAATGGCTGCAGACTCAACGGCTAACCAAGCCGGGATATAAGTGGCAGCCACGGAATGTTGATCCACGGTCAGCCATCTGAGATACTTACTGGCCTGACAGGCCCAGTAATAAAGCCCGATATGGGGGAGTCTTAACCCTCCTTTAGCCTTCGGAGCCGCTAACTTATGGAAAGCCATCCTAACCTTCTTGTCGCCCCTTATAAAGGTAGAGATCATGCTATGCACTTTTTTAACCCAGGCCAGGGGGAACCATATGTTTAGCATGTTAAGGGGGTAGAATAAATGAGGAAATACGTTCATTTTGATTAGGTTAATTCTACCCCAAAGAGAAAGGGGGAGTAAAGTCCACTACAGAGGTCTAGACCTATTTTATGTACCAGTGCATCAATATTAAGTTGTCTGAGCTGTGCCGTGTTCCAAATGAGAAGGAGCCCCAGATATTTAATATAATCAGACTTCCAAGTGAGCCCAAACTCAATAATGTCCTGTTTATATACCCTGTGGTTAAGAGGAAAAACCACAGTCTTACCTACATTGAGTTTATAATTCGAGACCTTGCTGAAATCATCTATTAACTTCAGAATAATGGGAATAGATGTGAGTGGATGGGTTACCTGCAGCAGAAGATCATCTGCATAGGCCACCACTTTAACCACCTGCTCCCCCGAGAGAGATACCCGAGATGTTCTGGGTGCCAGACAATCTCCTGATAAGAGGCTCTAGGTAGATATTAAAGAGAAGGGGGATAAGGGACACCCCTGTCTGGTCCCTACATGTAATTTAAAGGGAGTGGAGATAACCCCATTACATGAAATTCTAGCAGAAGGGAACTTATATAGAGAGCTAACCCAATTCCGGAATTTCGTAGGAAAACCGAAAACTTCCACCATAGCAAAAAGGTAATCCCAATTCACTCTGTCGAATGCCTTCTCAGCATCCAACGAAATCAGGACCATTGGATGTGGCGCATCCTTGAATGCTGAGAAGACGTGAGACAGGGCCCTCAGATGATCAACAGAGGATCTACCTTTCATAAAACCAACCTGATCTGCCCCGATTAAAAAGGGGAAGTACTGCCTCCAAATGGTCGGCTAATAGTCTTGCCAGGATTTTAATATCATGGTTAAGAAGGGAGATCGGCCTATAACTTGAGACCAGATCAGACGGCCTGTCCGGCTTAGGCAACAAAACAATCAGCACCTCGTAAAGGGAGGGATCGGATGGAAAGTCCTGTTGTTCTAATACAGAGAACATGAGTCAATAGCTCCACTCACTAAACTGGGCACCAGGGAATTTGGGTGGCCTAGAAAAGGAATTTCTGACCATTAATTTGAGAAACAAACATCAGAATCCAGCAAAATGGATTCTGTTTTGCTAGGTTCTCGTGTTTGTTTTTGATGACATTTTTATGTATTTTCCATGCTTTCTAGATCAAGGAGAAAAGAAACAAGATGGTGGCTCTCATGGCACAAAAAATATTTCGTTCTGTTTGACCCAAGTGGTGATCATCCCAAAATCATCTTGTGACACAGAAGTTTTGGTGTTGTAGCAGGACATTATCCCATGAACCCTACTGAGCATGCTCAGAACAGAAAAACAGAAAATGTTAAAGCCTTATAACCATGGAACCATTTAATATTATTTCACAAAACCTTTCAAAGGCACTACCTTAGGATTTCATGCCTGTATCCTGAAATTTTGGGACAAAATTCCATTCTGTGTAGGCTGTAGGTGAGAAACAAAAAAAATTCCGTTAAGTATAGGAAAAAAATTTGACATCTACAGAAAAATGATATACACAGATCTCAGAAACCGCCAAAGCTGCCATCACACAATTTTCCACATCCTTAGATAGTGCCTGCTAGACAACACATGAGAAATTCCAACTGATTTTGTCAAATGTTGTCAAAGCTATTAATGTGCAAAGTTAGGACATCATGCACCCTACTCAACCCTTACAATAGTGGCACTACTGCACCCCTATAATAAAGGGGCTTTATTGTTTGGTGGCATTGATTTTAAACAACAAGCATTTGAAAACTGAAGTTTTGTGCAGTACGCAGTTTTTGTGTTTCCAGGATTTTGCTTTATTAGAGGTATACTGGGTATCTGAGCAGTTTTCATTTATAATTCTGAGCCTTTGAGCTTTTGAGCGCTTGTTCTTTTTATCCTGTTAATTTTTGGTATTTTATAAGTTTTTATCAGTTTTTAAGAAAGAATTCAGAATTAATATTTAAATCTTTGCTGCTCCCTCTGATTGGCACATGGTCCACTGACACCATTACACCACTGACTCTCCAGCTGCTGCTGACATCAGTCATGCTGAAACATTTTCTCCAACATAAAATAGGAACTTCTAAATGCACAAGGAAGACACTGTGCAAACAGATGAGCTTGCACGCAGAGACTACAGCACAGAGATAATATTATTCAACAGATTTGCAGTTTTTATTTATTACACATATGATCCTCTAGGCAGAGCCCATTTTAGGGATGCAGCGAAGTTTAATTTCACCATCAAACACCGGTCTGGTTTCCTAGCACAGGGAAATCTGGTAAGTGAAAGTGCACACTGAAACTGTATTTTATACACCTAAAACACAGGTCTGTTTTCCTAGCACAGGGAAATCTGGCAAGTGAAACTGCAAACTGAAATGGTATTTTATACACCCAAAACATAGGCCTGGTTTTCTAGCACAGGAAAATCTTGCAAGTGAAACTGAACACTGAATCTGTATTTTATACGCCAAAAGCATAGGTTTTGTGTTCTACCACAGGGAAATCTGGCAAATGAAACTGCACACTAAATCAGTATTTTATACACCCAAAACACAAGTCTGGTTTCCTACTACAGGGAAATCTGGCAAATGAAACTGGCACACTGAATCAATATTTTATATACCCAAAACACAGGTCTGGTTTCATAGCAGAAGGAAATCTGGTGAGTGAAACTGAACACTGAATCTGTATTTTATATGCCCAAAAACAAAGGTCTAGTTTCTACTAGTACAGGGAAATCTGGCAAGGAAACTGCACACCATATCTGTACTTTATACGCCCAGAACACGGGCCTGGTTTTCTAGCACAGAGAAATCTGGCAAGTGAAACTGAATACTGAATCAGTATTTTATATGCCAAAATAACAGGTGTTTTCCACCACAGGGAAATCTGGCAAGTAAAACTGCACAGTGAATCAGTATGTTATATGCGCAAAACACAGGTCTGGTTTCCTAGCACAGTAAAAGTTGGCAAGTTGGAACTGTACAGTGAATCTGAATTACATACACCCAAACACAGATCTGGTTTCCTAGCACAGGTAAATCTAACTTGTGAAACTGAACACTGAATCTGTATTTCATACGCCCAAAACAAAGGATTGGTTTTCTACTAGCACAGGGAAGCCTGGCAAGTGAAACTCAACACCGAATCAGTTTTTCACACACAAAATGCAGTGATTTAATTTAGCAGTGGGAAATATGGCAAGAAAAGAAAAGAAAACAACATACCTGTATACCACAAAAAACACTGCTTAACTAAGAAAAAAATGAAAACATATAAACCTCGAAGTTACCAGCAGATAAGGACCGCAAGCCCATCCAGTCTGCCCATTTCTTTTTCTACCTTATAAATGTGCCATTGGCCTTTGCTCTGTCAGTGGCCTATCTATTCACACTCATTTGTATTGCTCCCTTATGCCTATCCCATGCCTGTTCAAAGCCCTGCACTGTATTCATAGTCACCACTTCCTGAAGTAGGCCGTTCCATGCATCCACCACTCTTTCTGTGAAAAAGAATTTCCTCACATTCCCCCTTAATCAGCCTCCCTCCAATATCATGCTGTGTCCTCTTGTCCTGCTATTTTTCTTATATTTAAAAATGTTAGACTCTTTCACCTTGTTAATGCCCTTAAGGTGTTTGAATGTCTCGATCATATCACCTCTCTCCCTCCTTTGCTCAAGGGTATAGATATTGAGCTCCATTAATCTGTCCTCATATGTCTTCTGATGCAGTCCCTGCACCATTTTGGTTGCCCTTCTCTGGACTGCCTCAATTTGGTTAATGTCCTTGTGAAGGTGTGACCTCCAGTGCTGCAGCAGTACTCCTAACCAGTGTCTTGTAAAGAGGGATCATTACCTCCCTCTTACGACTTGTGATACCCCTACTAATACACCCTAACATCTCCATAGCCTTACCTCCTGCTTTAGAGATCTGCTTGGATGATTTCAGGTCATCGGTGATGATGATGCCCGAGTCTCTTTCTTCCTTTGTGACTGCCAGCAACTCCCCTTCCAGCCTATAGGTGGCTTCAGGGTTTCTCTTTCCTATGTGCATGACCTTGCACTTCTTTGCATTAAATCCCAGTTGCCACTCTTCTGACCATTTTGCTAGTTTATCCAGATCTCTTCTCATTCTGCCCACCCCATCTGGATCATCTACTCTGTTGCAGATCTTGGTGTCATCTGCAAACAGACAAGCCTTACCCTCTAGTCCATCTGCAATGTCACTAATAAAGATATTGAAGAGGACTGGCTCCAGGACTGATCCCTGAGGTACACCACTTGTGACTTGCATCTCTTCAGACTGTATACCATTTACCACCACTCTCTGTTTTCTGTCCGTCAACCCGGTTTGCCACCCAGTTAACCAACTTCTGACCCACTCTGAGCCTAACCAGCTTATTTATCAATTTTCTATGTGGAACAGTGTCGAAAGCTTTGCTGAAGTCAAGGTAGGTGACATCAACTGCTCCCCCCTTGGTCCACCACTCTGGCTACCCAGTCAAAGAAATCTATGAGATTAGTTTGACAGGACCTTCCTTTTGTAAACCCATGCTGTCTTGGATCCTGTGCCCCTATGGATTCCAGGTGTTGCACTATCCTTTCCTTAAGGAGTGCCTCCATAATCTTGCCCACTACTGAGGTCAGACTGACTGGTCTGTAGTTCTCTGCCTTCTCCCTGCTACCACTCTTGTGGTGCGGGATCACATGAGCTCTTCTCCAATCTTCTGGGACCAATCTTGTGCTCAGAGACTCACTAAACACTTCTGCTAATGGCTCTGCTAGTTCCACCCTTAGGTCCTTAAGTACCCTGGGATGTATGCCATCAGGTCCCATTGCCTTGTCCACCCTGAGCCTAGCGAGCTCTTGTAGGACCCTTTCTTTTGTGAAGGGAGTAGTACTCACCTCTCTCCCCTATGTCCGGTGGTGCTGAGCTGTAGGCCCTGCCCTACCTTCTCTTCTAGTAACACTGAGCAAAAGTATCTATTTAGGATAGATGCTTTTACAGAGTCCTCCTCTCACATGCCCCCTTTCTCATTTGAGCTAGTAATACCCTCTGAACTTTCTCCTTTCACTAATGTACCTATAGAAAGTCTTACACCTTCTTTACTGTTCATGCTAGTGTTTCTCAGTTTGGAACTTTGCCTGCCTTTCTGCCTTCCCTGCTTCCCTTAGGGCAGTTTGGTATGCCTCCCTATCTTCATCCCGCTGTGTTCCCTTATATTTCCTGAAGGCCAGCCTTTTGGCTCTGACCTTTTCTGCTACTGTATTTGAGAACCAAAGTGGTTTCCTTCTTCTTTTGCACTTCCTTTTCAGTCTAACACAATGGGATGTTGCTTCAAGTATTGCATCCTTAATGCTTGCCCACTTTGCCTGCACCCCCTTACCTGTGTTTCTTTTTGCCAGGGCTAGCTTAACTCTGTTGGCCATCTTATCAAAGTCAGCTCCACTGAAGTCCCATATTTTTGCCTTGGAATGGGATGATTTAGATGTAGTGGCCAAATTGAACCATACCATGTGATGGTCACTGAAACTACAAATCTTGATTGAACTTAGCCTCCGACAATGCTGCTGCTCCCTTCCCCCACACACAATCCACAGGTACAAAATGAGAATCTGAAAAACATACTTTACACTATCTGATCGGTGAGTGAATAAAAAAAAAAAAATACTGTGTATCCACAATGCTTTTGCAAACAAATTCTGATTACAATTTTGTTCAAATAGAATTTTTTTTATGTTTCAACAGGTCTTTATGATCAGACTAACACAATGTGCTCTCTGAAAGACTCTCAACTACACTGCTCTCAGACACGGCCTACTCAGCTTCCTATAAGCTATTCTGCCAGTTGAACCTGCTAGTTCCCAGGGATTGCCTAACTATAAAGTTTAAGTTATATTGTTACTAATCTACTCCGTGGATAGTACTCCACTCCTATATAGTTCCTCCTATTGTCAATTATGTATTTCTTTCCCATACATTGTACTATTGTCGATTCTTGTATTTTCTTTTCTCACATGTTTGCTTATTTAATGTAATATGCTATCCATCCTTGTTGTACCTTATCTGTATTCCCCATGTTGTACTCTCCTGGGTCGTTCCTGAAAATAGGCATAATACTTGTCTAGTGTACTTACCCGGTAAACAAAAGCTAAATAAATAAATATTCAGCAGCATGCAACCCCCCCACAGAGTGTCAGATGACATCATATCCCATAGTGCAGTTCGAATTTCACATCAAGTGCAAATTTTGCCAGCGAAATCATCATTTTGTGTAACAATAATAATCCAGATACTGGCACAATAGAAGCAAAGTCAGCAGTTTTGGATTTTTTGTGAAATCACAGGAAAAGGTGAAACTAGGATTTCACATGGCATAAAATCTTGTGGAAAGTCAAAACTCTGCAAAATATGGGTCATGTGATGCAGGCTGCCTGAGAGGACGCTCTCTCCAGCGCGCTCCGAGCCGTCTAGACTATAATTATCATTTAAATCTCCCCCTTTTGCTTGGTAATTCAGTGCGGTTTTGTTCCCAGATCTTAGACGGTCGACAAGATCGAGGGGAAGTGAGGAAAACTCGAAACATGGAGGTGGAGATGAAGAAAACGGGCCCCCGGCATACGCCACCTATAACACCAGAGAAGGCCCCAAAGAAGCATAGGGCTCTCGCTGCATTATCTTCGGCTCAGCCAACCTCCGCTAAAGCAGAGCAAGAACCACTTACCCTGGCGGACTTTTTGGCAGAATTTTGTCCATTTCATGATGAATTGTGGAGCATGGCTGCAGAAATAAAGGCATTATCAGCTGCCATGGAGGAGACAGGGAGGAGAGTTTTGGATAACGAGGCCAGGGTGGTTTCTCTAGAGTGGCTGTCAGAGAAAAGGGATTCTGAGGTTGTCAGGCTGTGCCAAACGCTCACTAAGATGGAGCTGAAGTTGGAAGACTTAGAGGGCTGCAGCCGACGAAATAATATTGTGATTATAGGGCTCCCAGAGCAAGAAGAAGGTCCTGATGCAGTTCTGTTTTCCCAGAAGTTGGTGTGCAAGGTGGTGGGCCCTTCTTCCTATGGTCCCAATTATATTATTGAGAGGACGCATAGAGGCCTGCATCCCATGCCTTGACCGGGCTCTCCCCCCAGACCACTGATTATGTGCTTTTTGAATTATCTTGAAAGGCAGCATTTTCTGGCCAAGGTCCGAGAGATACAGGACCTGCAGTGGGAGGGGAAGAGGTTTCGGGTGACTCAGAATTTGCCCCCAACTATCCGACAGGATAGGCAAGCTTTCCATCCTCTGGTCTCCAAGAGTATTGCTGCGGGTATTCGTTTTCGCATGATTTACCCCGCGAACTTACAAGTCATGGTCGCAGGATCCTGGGTGTCTTTTGAAGATGCTGAAGCGGCCAAAGAAGAGCTTAAATCAGCCCTTCCAGACCTGTTTTGAGGCACTTGATGTAGTACATCTTGGAGCTGAATCCTCAAGAGGAAAAAGGACAATCAGATGGTTCTAGGATCTAAAGGCCTGTTGGGATTACATTTCTAATATGCTGAGTGTGCTCAACTCTGCTTTTCAGTGAAGTAGCCTATGTTATGGAGCTGACTTTGGTTGTTCTTCCTGCTTCTATTGAGAAAGAATACTATTTTGTTTTGGAGCCTTATTTGGTTGATGGCTCCCTCCTGTCTGCTGATAATTTACTCGGACTCTTGGTTTCTTTTTATTTAGAATGACTAAATTGTTATCATATCTAAGGTGGCGCCATGGTTTTAAAGCAGGCACACTGTCAATGCTTGGATTTATACAGTGGGAAATTGAAGGAGATGTTATTTTGTCTGGTTATTTATCTTGTGTTTAACACTATGCTAATTCCTCATTTTGTCCACTAGAGGGGAGCAGTGCCTTAGTTATTGGGGGAAGATTTCCTTCTCTTTTTTTGTTTAGCATTCTCCTGTGCCTGGCACTATTAAGTGGGACAAAGAATGGATCCAAGTCAGGTCTGGATGGGGGGGGGTCCTCCTGCCTCTTCCTTACTCTGTGGCATAAAGTGTGCTCTCCCCATAAACGGGCATATGGTTATCAGACTATAGAGGGAGTTTTATTATTTCAAAAGGGTTGGAGGGAGATGAGGGATTAAAGGTAGTAGCAGAACATTTTGCTGGGCAGGATACAGGGGAGGGTGGGGTTTAAGGGGGATAGAGGGGAGCTTAGGGGTGTTAGGGTTTTTTTATTGGTTAAGAGGGGTTGGGGTTGGGAGTATGGTACAGCAGTCATCGGGGGCTATGGATTTTTAATACCGTTGTAACAATATTGGGATATTACATATGTGTTTCCTTATTAATAATCTAGATGGCTAGCAATATTAATTTTGCAACCTGGAATGTGAAAGGGATAAGGAAAAAACTTAAACAGTATCAGGTGCTGAAACACCTGAACATGTTGTGATCCCAGGTCACATTTTTGCAAGAATCCCACTTATTAGACTCCGAAGCTTTACAACTTAGGAGGCACCAGGTGGGGCAAGTTTTTGCTGCCCAGGGGTTCACCAACAGCTGTGGGGTTATGCTAGTTGTCAACAGATGTATTCCCTTTATATCCACGCAAGTCTTCAAGGATCCGGGTGGTAGATATGTCTTAGTCCAAGGCACTCGTTGGTCCATTCCACTCTTACTCTGTAGTATTTATGGGCCCAACACAGATAGCCCTAGCTTCTTTATGAAGCTTATTACCCTTATACTCCCTTTGCTTCCTATACCGATAGTAATGGGAGTGGATTTTAATCTTGTATCGGACCCTACCATGGATAGGTCAGGTTCTGTGCTGAGGGGACTTTCCTTTGGGCAGAGAGCGTTCTGGGACTTATTAGATCAGTATGGGCTATGTGATAAGGCGAGTGTTACACCCCAATAGTACGGAGTACACTTTTGTTTCACCAGTGCATGGGACACATTCCCGCATTGATTACTTACTAATATCCCAATATCTCTTGCCAGGGGTCACATCTGCTTCAATTCAACCAGGACCTACATTCGATCACTACCTGGTGATATGTTGTTTGACCTTTCTTAATATCCCTAAAAAAGAGACTCGGTGGAAATAAAGTGAGCAAGTATTAAAGGATATGCTCAATTTTCCAAACAAGTCAAAGAGCAGATAGATCTGTTCTTTTCAGTTAACTCAACAGAAGGCATGGCACCAGACATTGTATGGGGTGCTTTTAAGGCCTACATGAGGGGGATTCTGATCAGCTTAGCAACAAAGTGGAAAAGAGCCCGGGAGGCTGAACTATTATCATTATTATCTCAGGTTCGGTCCCTAGAGGCTAATTTATCCCCTAGTACCCCGGAAGAACACAGGCAGAAACTTTTGGTAGCTAAAGATAGGTACTTGGACTTGCTAAGGGAAATGGCTGAGTTGGCCATCATCCGCACCAAAGCTAGCTACACTGACCAGGGAGAAAAAGCTGGTCATTTGTTAGCTTTAAGGATAAAACAGCAGGAATCAGCAAGATTTATCCCACTTGTGAGGGCTCAATCAGATGAATCCCTAAGGTCGTCCCCCTCAGAAATTGTGCAGGAGTTTGTGCTGTACTATGAGCAATTATATAGAGACATGGATAGTCCCCCCCCCGATGGAGGCATTAGAGGCCTACCTTCAGGAGTCTCATCTTCCTTCTCTGTCCGATTCGCAGAAGAGATTTCTGTCCTCCCCTATATCCTTAGAGAAAATAACTGAGGTTATCAAGGCCTTGCCTTTGGACAGAGTCCCGGGGCCGGATGGTGTTTCCTCTTTATTCCATAAAGTTTTTCTGGAACAATTAGTGCCAGTACTTCATCGGTTGTTCCTCCATATCCTTTCCAGGGTAGCTGTTGATCCCCATATGTTTGAAGCCTTGATAGTTCTCCTCCCTAAATTTGATAAGGACCCTGAGCTGGTACAGAGTTATAGGCCCATATCCCTTTTAAACCAGGATATCAAAATCCCTGTCAAATATACTGGCCGAGAGGATTACCCTGGTTCTTCCAGATTTCATTGGCATGTCTCAGGTTGGATTTATGAGGGTGCGATCATCATCAGACCACTTACGTACCCTTTCGCATGTCTTCTCGGAGTCCAGGGACACTACTTTTCCAGCTGTGCTGGTGTCCCTGGACGCCGAGAATGCATTTGATCATAGGAACTGGAACTTTCTATTCCAGGCTCTCAAGGCATTTGCTTTTCCCTCCATATTCATAGACTGGATTTGTGCTCTTTATCAGGCTCCCTCAGCTAGGATTTCAGGTAATGGGGCATTTTCAAAGCCCTTCCTTTTACATTTGGGAACAAGGCAGGGTTGTCCCCTTTCTCCTTTGTTATTCAATATATACTTAGAACCACTTATTCGAAACATTTTAGATAATTCAGAAATACAAGGTATACCGATACGTAACAGGGTGGTAAAGATTACGGCATATGCTGATGATCTTCTTCTTCATCTAGCCCATCCTGTTACGTCTCTCCCAGCCATGCTAACTGAGATTGCGAAATTTAGTTCTTTTTTGAATTACAAAGTAAATTCCAATAAATCGTCCATTTTTCCCCTCAATCATAAAGTCTTTAAGCATGATATCATCCCCTTTGGGTTGTCTTGGTCACCTGGATTTCTCAAATATTTGGGCATTAGACTCACACGTAATCCTTCTTTGTGGTTTAAAGAAAACCTGGAACCCCTTTCCCAGGTGATTATCCAGGATCTTGATAGATGGTCGAAGCTCCTTATTTCATTATGGGGCCATATTAGTATAATTAAAATGAATGTATTTCCTCATCTCTTTTAACCTTTATCCCACCTGAATTCATTTATCCCACTATCCTGGTTTCAGAAAATGCACAAACTCTTCACTAATTTTATCTGGTCCAACAAGCACCCCCGATTAGCATATCACAAACTGGCAGCTCAAAAATTGGAGGGGTTATGTATTCCTCACCTGGGCTAGCCATCTATCAAAATACCTTTAGTGGGCATACCCGGGGCCTGATAACTTGAGGCCGGTCTGGCTTAACATTGAACTAGACTTTATCCAATCTATGAATATGGACCCCCTAACTCTGCTTTATGTCAAGTCTTCCTCTCTGCAAGAAATCCATAAATGTTCAACTCTTATGACCTTCTTAAAAGTCCATGCACAACTGCGTTCCTTTTTGCATTACAAACCGCATCTGGACCTGTCCCGATCCATATGGAATTCTCCGTCCTTCACTATAAACAAGCAGTGGATCCCACCTATGTGGTTGCCCCAATTGAGGGAAGGGATAGTATCTACCTTCCTTGATGGAGAGGGAGCATGGCTCTCTGTAATTAATATTATCAGAAATTTAACATCCCAGCAGTCTATCACTTCAAGGTCCTTCAATTAAGGCACCTTCTCACTACCTCATTGGGCAATACTCCTCCTCTTCCTCCGGCATATTCATTAATACCTGAGCTTTCCTCCCTGTTAGGACCCTTCAATGTAATCTCAAAGATATATCAAGCCCTTTTTCACTGGCTGTATGGTGGTCCCTATGGTCCTACAAATTATTGGGCCTCTCTCTTTCCCCAGCATACTTTCGATTGGCCTGTATTATGGTGGTATTGTCACAAGTATATGTAGCAAGACAGACTACGACTTATTCAATACCACATCATGCATAACTTGTATTACACCCCAGTAAAACTGGCAAAATGGGGTCTTTTAGAATCAGGACAGTGTACCAGAAGTTTGCAGGAGGAAGGGACGCTTCTCCATATATTTTGGTCATGTCCCAAGATATTTCCATTATGGGACTCAATTAAAGCCAAATTGGACCCTTTATTGGGTTTGCAGGATTGCTTTACTCCTGAAATTTTTGCCTGTTAAGAGACTTGTCCCCTATAGAGACTAAAACTCGGAGATTTCACATGTCTATGATAACATGATCTGTTAAAAAAGTTATACTTAAGCATTGGAAGGATGATGTTAGTCCATCATATCAAGAATGGGTTCATGAATTCCTTGCCAATCTTCATACCGCGAAAGCTATTGCAAATCTCTATAACAGGCAACAGAGTTATAAGCGTATCTGGGATCCCTTTCACACTCTAATTACTGTTGGTATGGATAAGCAAAATATTGGTAATTGCTTGTCTTAGTTCAACCATGGCTCATGCATGTATGATATTATATTATAATATTTTACAGTGCTGCTGTACCTGAGGAGGGGGTGGTGGGTGGGAGCAGAGGATGTCTTGTGCTGTTATCATGTTGTGAATGTGTCACTAATTCTGTCCCCTGTACTGTGGAAAACTTGTTAATAAAGTTTGAATTGAAAAAAACTCCGCAAACTATTCTGCAGAGTGAAATTTGCTGACTTCACACACTTCTAGCCTATTTTCAGAGGATCTAGAGTCAATCATAGAACAGTTTAGGAACTACAACAGTTGTCACATTTTACAAGTTGAGTATATGAGCTAGAGCAAGGTCATATACAATTGCAGTTGCTCAGGAAGTTTTTAGCTTTACATTGCACTTCTCAACAAATTCCAAAACCTTTGTGAATGCTACGCAAACACTCTACAGCAAGGGTGGCCATCATCAGCAGTCAGCTTTTGCTTGAATAAATTAGAAGAAGCATTTACACTGCAGTAGTGAGTAATGCTGTAAGACAAAAAAGCAAATGAAAAGCCGGACACTAGGTGCCCTGAGCTAATATAAACTATCACCAGAGAGATTACATAGTATAATTGTTTGAGAAAAATGGACTCTTCTTTTAACCTAAAGTAAGTACATTTGGAATACTGTGCTCCAGTTCTTTTAGATTCTAATATAGTAGTTTTTATGTGGCACATTGTGGTATACTTCCATACTATTGTGTTTTTTTTTAACACATTCTAGATACTTTTTTACCTGTTCCAGATGGTCCAATAGACGTGCATACCCCATGATCATAATCTGCTACTTGTTAATCCCTTAATGGGAAAAACACAGTCTAATCTATTTCCGTTTGTTATACATCAGCTAGATCATCTCTTGGACCTGCATAATCAATGGTATAGATCAAACACACACACACACACACACACACGTGGACAGTATTCAAGAGACTTATACCTACAATTGTATTCATAGCTTCAGTTTGCTTAAATATTAATAAAATCACTGAATGTAAGATCTTTATTGTTGTGTACATAATAAAGAAATATTGTGCATAACATAAAATATGTATGTGTGTTTATTTTATGGTGGCACCTTTATAACCCTGAAAATACCTCTCAAAAATACTGCAATTTTGTGACATGGATGTGTTATGCATATTAATGACTACTAATTATGCTATAATGTAAGCACAACCATGACAAAATTATTTTTTTATTTGCAATTTACATATCCAAGTAATCACCTGTATATTTTTGTTCACGTAGCTTTCTTAATATGCACTTGACACCACATGTATTTTTTTTTCTTTTGTGCAGCACATGTGGTGTCTTATTGATTAGCTAGTGTTCCTCATATTCTGTGGTGTTTCTGTGACAGGCTAGGTTTTAAATAGCACTTTTTAATTACAGCATCCCCCCCATACAAAACAAAAAGCCTCTGGTTTTGTTTAAAGTTTCTTTTCAGAAGCTATGCTTTTAATTAATATTTCTGCCCTCTCCTTGTCCAGCTGTAACCCATGTGACCTGTGACCATGTTCTTGGCCCACCAGGACCAGACCCAAAAGTGACCTGCTAAGAGTTTTGTGGTGAGTCCCGTTTGTGGTAAATATTAGTTTTTTTAAAATTGCTTTCCCCTTTAGTGCTGCCAAACAATCAATGAATAGGGTTGTAGTCTGTTCATTTGTGATTGTGCTGCATGTTTATTCGTATACTGGCTAGCTGACTGGATTCTGCACCTGCTGACAGATTTCAGAACCACACTGAAGCAATGAGTGGAGTTCAGGAGATGGCATGGCACAAAGACAGTGAGCAGTTAAATGGATTGAGCATACAAAACATTGGGAATTGAATGCATGTGGCCACTGTTGGTGCAGGGAATCGCGCCGAAATAAATTGATGGTTGGTGTGCATGGGGGTGGGAGGGCATCAGGAGCATCTGTACAGTCAGGCTATAGTCTACTTGATAAGAGACAGCACAGGTTTTAAAACTCTACTGTGCAGTTTTTAAGTTGCTAACCATAAAAATGGCATAGAAGTCATGAAGTAAAATCTGTGAAAGATGAGAAGCACATCCTAAAAATTAAGGAACCTTACCATAAAGAGCAAACAGGTGATTGTGCAACTTTATTCATGTGAGTGTCTCTTTCTGCATGTTCAGTTGACTTAAGTTAGGCTGCTCCATGCTGTACTGTTGCTATTGAGATTAGTCCAACATATCAGGAAGACAAGTCTGTAGTTTTTCACTACAACATTATAGTGCCTCCATGCATCTCAGTCATGGAATAAACTGCAGCCATCTTATAGTACAGCAATGGCAGGGAAGTCAATGTAAACAGCAACATCTCCCTAAACTGAATGTGAGATCAGATTGACAAAGCAATCAGACTGGCTACAAACAGCACCTTCTCTATCCCACCACTGGTGTAAGCATAATGTGTGTTTTCAAGATTTGTCTGGATTATAAAACAAATGGTGATGGATATCCTAATACTCCTCCACCATGTGGCATATGTGCCTAAAGCATTAGAGAAGTTACTACTGCAATTCTTTTGCTATAGGGCTTCTAGCTTCCAAAACAGAAAACAGAATGGAAGCTTTCAGTAACACTTGAATTAACTTTTGATCAATAATGGTGCTCGGGATGGACTATGGGGGATATCATGTGTTTGCAAATGCGAATAAAAGTGTGGAAATACCAGCTTTGATTGGATGCTGTGTTACATCAGGGGAGAGAAGCTGGCAAACTACTAATTTTCCATGGCTGCACTTAATCTTGAATGTCTTGAAAATAGATGCACAAAAGGGAGCACAGCATAGTGTTTAAGAGCATTGAGCTGTTAATCAGGAGATCTGGGTCTGATTCCCACCAACCCCTGCTTGCATGCTGTGTGACCCTGACCAAGTCAGTTAACTAGAAGGTTGCACCTAGATAGAAGCTTAGTGTGCCTTTCTTGTTTAAACAATTTCCCTGTTCCCCTTTGCATAATCACATTTTTTCAATTTTTGAGGGGAAAAAAAGTATAGTAACTACTCCAGATGATCACATCCACTGTTGGTAATTCAGGATCCTCTTGCGTATGACACAGTAATAATGAAATTCAGATGCTGAACAGTACACTGGTGTATTGTTTGTATTGGAACATGTGGGTGGTGAATAATCAAACAAGTGTGGAAATACATTTCTTGGGCAGCTTTTGATGGTAATGTAACATCAGAAGTGAGATGCACATTTTCATACAATGATACAGGTATGCTATAAGTCATGACAGATCATGGGTGCTTTAATGCCCCTGATACATCCACTGTCTGGAGTGGGTTAGTGCACTTAGAAAACACAGGTACATAGACACTGTCAGCAGATAAGGGCCTATGGCCCACCCAGTCTGCTCATTTGAGCTTGTAAGTTCACTTTATGTTTTCCTAGAAGTTTATTGCCCCTTACCACTGACCTACAGAATTTCCTTATGTCTATCCCATGCATTCTTAAATCCAGTGATTGTTTAATCCCCCACCACTTCATCTGACAGGGTGTTCCGCTTGTCCACTACCCGTTCTGTGAAGAAATTCTTCCTCAAGTTTCCTCTGAATCGGTCTTCCACCAATTTTATCCCATGCCCTCTTGTCCTGGAACATTTTTTCAGCTGGAAAATAGTGTATTCCTGCATCCTGTTCCTCCCTGTAAGGTACTTGTATGTCTCTATCATATCCCTTCTCTCCCTCCTCTCCTCCAGGGAGTACATATTCAAGTCCTTAAACCTGTCATCATAGAACATGTGATGCAATCCCTGAACCATCTTTGTTGCTCTCCTCTGAACCTTCTCTACCCCGTCTATGTCCTCACGTAGGTAAGGTCTCCTGAACTGTACACTGTACTTTAGGTGGGGCCTCACTAGTGTCTTCTATAGTGGAATTAAGACCTCCCTTTTCCTGCTGGTAATGCCCCAGCCTATGCATCCCTGCATCCTATTTGCTTTACCTGCTGCCGTGTCACACTGTTTCCCTACCTTGAGGTCATTAGAGATGCTAACCCCAAGGTCCCTTTCCTGCTTGGTGCATGCTATATCCTCATCCCCAAGCTGGTATGTTGTTCCAGAGTTTGTGTGCCCCATATGCATTATCTTGCACTTCTTTGCATTAAATTTCAACTGCCAAATGCTTGACCATTCTTTAAGCTTTTGCAGATCCCTTCTCATTCTGTCTACACCCTCTGGCTTGTCCACTCTGTTACAGAGCTTTGTGTCTTCAGCAAACAGGGAAATGTTGCCTTCTAGGTCCTGTGCAATGTCACTGATGAAGATGTTCAATAGGACCAGTCCCAGCACTGATCCCTGTGGTACCCCACTGGTCACCTTTCCCACTTTGGAGTAACAGCCATTTATGACCACCCTATGTGCCCTGCCACCCAGCCAATTCCTTACGCACTACACTACTGTCCTGACCAATCCCATATTCCCCAGTTTGCTTAATAACCTTCTATGTGGCACAGTGTCAAATGCCTTGCTTAAGTCCAGATAGGCCATGTCCACTGCCCTCTCCTTATCCACCTTCCTTGTCACCCAGTCAAAACATTCAATGAGGTTGGTCTGACATGACCTCCCCCCAGTGAAACCATGCTGCCTTGGGTTCTGTAGTCCATTGGCAACCAGATGTTCCACCAATCTCTCCTTCAGTAGTGCTTCCATGATCTTCCCCACTACCGAGGTCAAGCAAACTGGTCTATAGTTCCCTCCTTCCTCTTTTTTCCCACTTTTGTATAAGGGGACTACATCTGCTGTCCTCCAGTCTTTGGGTACCTCCCCTGTTTCCAGTGATCAGCTAAACAGGATTACCAGAGGTTCAGCCACCACTTCTCTTAGTTCCTGAAGGACCCTGAGGTGCACCCCAATCTGGCACCATTGCTTTATCAAGTCTTATTCCTTCTGGTTCCTTCAGGATCCTTTCCTGTGTAAAGGGGCTTGTGTCCATTTCTGTGCTATTCCCAGTCCTTATACTCCCTTCAGACCCATCACCCTCCTCTTCCTCAGTAAAGACTGAGCAGAAATACCTGTTCAGTATGTCAGCTTTACTGTTTTCATCCTCCACACAGCCCCCGTCCTCCCCTTCAGTCTTGCTATCCCTCCCTTTGCCATTCTTTTTTCACTTACATACCTGCAAAAGGTTCTGTCCCTCTACCCACTGATTTTGTGATGCACTCTTCTGTCTGAGCTTTGGTTTCCCTTACTTAACTCCCTGCCTCCCTTTGCTTCTCCTGGTACTTTTCCCTATCCCCTTCTGCCTGCATCTTTTTGTATCACCTGAATGTAATCTTTCTGGCTTTCACTTTTTCTCCTACCTCCTTGAAAAACCATAATGACCTCTTCTTCCTTTCCCCCCTAGCTAACCTGCTTAATGCATAATTCTGTTGCTTTTGTAATCTCTTTTTATTTTCTTTTGCACCTCCCTCACATCCCTCCTAACCGGCCACTCCTTCGGAGCACCAGGGCCTTCCTACCACCCTCCAACCTCCTGCCACCTTCCACCAGCTCCAATAGAGGCCTACCTGAGTAGCCCAGCATATCCCTGTGGCGGGAGTGTCCCTCTTCTCTGGGAGGAATTAGACTTAACAGCCCAACAGTGCATCTCAGGTGCCATGGGGCTGGATCCAGGGCTTTGGGTGGCAGGGGCCAGAGCACTCCTCATCTGGCCAGTTGGGAGGCCATTTCCAAATTCTGTGCCCTACCCACTGCAGTTCTTGGCTTTGCGTGAGTGCGGGGCATCCCTAGAGTGGGGGTGTACAGGGGTGTGTCGAAGCATCACATCCTCCAGGCGTGCCTGCCAATCTGCACATGCACACAGGTCCCCAGGCTGAGCCCACCCCCCCGGAGCGAAGCATCCAGTGGACATTTATAGAACTCCTTCCTGCTGTTCTCCACTCCTGGCACCTGGGCTTGGGGCGCTAAGCAGGGTCACCAGCATGCCGAGCGAACCCCTTCACTCAGCGCCATGGAGCTGGCCAAGTAATCCCTGTTTAAATATTGCCCATTATTCCTCAAACCCCAATTCCTGCCCCATTCCCATTAATGCCTCTTTCAAGCATCTCCTCATTTTCCAAAAGTCTGCCCCACCTAAAATCCAGGATACATGTTTTTGTGTGGTTTGGTTCTGCATCTTCTGTGATTTCAAACCACAGTGACCTGTGATCACTGCACCCCAGGTGCTCCCCCACTGTTACCCCCATCAGACTGTCCCCGTTTGTGAGCATGAGGTCCAGTATTGCCTTCTGCTGAGTTGGTTCAATGACCAGTTGCTTGAGGGAAGCACCTTGAAGGGAGTCCAGGATAAATCTGTTCCTGGTCAATGCTGCTGCTGAGAGGCTCCAGTCCGTGTCTGGATTATTGAAGTCTCCTACTAGCACCACCTCACCCTTGCCTGACATCCTTTGAATGGCTAGCATCAGCTCCTTATCTGTTTCTTCCTCCTCCTTGGCTGATGGTCTGTATACCACCTCTGTGCAGATGGCTGACCCAATTTTCCTTTCCAGCTTTACCCACAGTATCTCTCCCACATTTTGTTTGTCCTGGATCTCTATGGCCTTTATGGCATCTTTCACATAAAGTGTCACTCCTCCCTTCCTGCCTGCCCTGTCTCTTCTGAATATGTTGTAGCTGGGTATGGCCATCTCCTAGTCATGGTTGTCTTTACACCAGGTCTCTGTGATAGCCACAATGTCCAGACCCGACTGCACCATGACAGCCTCCACAGCCTCCACATCCTCCATCTTGTTGCTAAAGCTCCTGGCATTGGCACACATTTCTTTCCAGGATTTGAACTCCCTGGACTGTTTAGCTGTTCCACTCCAGACCCCTCCCTGATTGTCCTGTATTCCTGGTTCTCCCTGTTGTCTGCCCTTCTGTTGAATTTTGCCCCCTTTCTGCCAAGCCACCTCGTGGGTGTTTATCTCCATCTTTTGTACACTGCTTTATAGAGATATTCATTCCTCCTGTTCACTGGTTCCACTTCTAGCTGTGGGGGGTGGGCAATTACATGCCCTCCTTGCTGGTCTGCCACCCCACTTGGCTTGTTTAAATGGTTGTCCATACAGCACTTAATCTTATCATTGAGTGCTTGGCTTCCCTCCAGGATGGATGCAGGCCATCAGGCTTGAACAAGCCTCCATCCCTGCAGGTGGGTCCCCACCAACTTGGAGGTTTGCTAACTGTAATAAGCAAAAAATCAAAAGCTTCTTACAGTTGGCATGCCAAATGTGCGTCTATGGGACATTAATGCATGGTCAGGTGACACTTTCTGGCCAATGACTATTCGTCATTTGACTAAGCATTAATGCCCATTTTATAAAAATAAATACAGCACATGTGGGAATGTTTGGATAAATATGTCACTCTTTTTTCAAGTATTTAGCATGAGTTGGTTGATATTTCAGATGCTTTCAAATGTAATACAGTTGCTTTACACTTCACTGGCGGGTAGGTAGTTTGAAAAATATAATTATTTGTGATTATTTGGTGATGTAGTGTAATGTCATGGGTGTGGAGTAATATGTAAACATTTACACCCCTCCCAAAAAAGAATAGCTCAGGCTAGCGTAAGACATTAAAGAGGGGGACAAAGACTTCTTCAGTTAAATCAGGGAGAAAAGGAGCTGCAAGGCCCAATAGTATGAATTAAGAAGAAGGGAGGATGGATGGAAAAGTGGGGGAGAAAAGGCATAATCAGTTAACTACTACTTCTGCTCATTTTTTGCTAAGGTGAAGGGTGAGGAGGATACCCATGGTGGGAGGGATGATAGGAACAGAACAGGATGGGGTGATGGACAGATAAATCATGGAATGAAGAGTACTAGAGGGGTTAAGGGCACTGAGGGTGGACAAGGCACCAGGGCCAGATGGCATACACCCCAGGGTACTGAGAGAGTTAGCAGAGGTCCTGGCAGCCAATCTGGATGGGCTATTTAATTCCTAACTGTACTCAGTGTGTGTAACTCAGGATTGGAGGATGGTTCAAGTGGTTCCCTTCCATAAGAGTGGACCCAAGGGTGAACCGGGGAACTATAGACTTGTGAGCCTCACGTCCACAGTAGGGAGACAATTCTGAGGCAGAGGTAGGTAACCTTGCTGGATGTCAGTGTATTGCAGGACAGCAGGCAGTATGGCTTTGTCAAGTACAGATCCTGCCAGACCAGCCTAATAGAGTACTATGACTGGGTTACTGGGCATTTGGAGAAGGCCCTATTTTACTTTTAATCATAATAGATATGCAGAAGGTAGTACAGCATAGTGTTTAGTGGTTAAGAAGGGACCATGGGGATATTTTGGCAGCATTTACCCCACCCGAGCTCACACAGGGGTACAAGGGGGTCTCTGTGGTGTTGAAATCATGCCAAAATGTTACAAACTGTGGCTCTGGAATGCTTTTTTCACATCTCTAAGACTCCAGACTAGCTTTTGGTGTTTACTTTGTCAGTTTGGTGTGTGTTTTTTATTCATTTGCCAGTCTGGATGTAGTATTCCATGTACAGTATAAGGACACTGTACCGGTCGTGTCCTTGTAATGCACATGGAAGTTTGACCCAAAAGGGTCATGGTAATATTTTGGCAGCATTTTACATCCAAGAGCTTACATGGGAGTGCAAGGGGGCCTCATAAAGTGCTTGTATGTGCACTTAGAAGCTATAAAGAGATTGCCTGGCAAAGTTCTGGCTGTTTTCATTGGTCTGGCCTTTCCTCAGTGTTGCTCTGTAGTGAACAAATCATGCCAAAATGTTAAAAATAGTGGCTCTGGTGTGCTTCTTTGGCATCCCGAAGACTCCAGACTAGCATTTTGTGTTTCATTTATCAGTTTGGTGCATTGTTTTTATTCATCTGCAAGTTTGGATGTGGTATTCAATGTGCAGTACAAGGACACCGTACCAGCTGTGTCCTTGTAATGCACATGGAAGATTGACTGAAAGGGCTATGGTGATATTTTGGCAGCATTTCACACCCCAAAGCTGGCACAGCGGTGCAAGGGGGCCTCATGTAGTGCTTGCATGTGTAATTAGAAGCTTTAAAGAGGTTGTCTGGCAAAGTTCTGGGTGTTTTCTTTAGTCCAGCCTGTCCTCAGTGTTGCTCTTTGGTGTTGAAATCATGCCAAAATGTTAAAAATAGTGGATCTGGAGTGCTTCTTTGGCATCCTGAAGACTCCAGACTAGCATTTTGTGTTTCTTTGTTGAGTTGTTTTTATTCACTTGCAATTTTCAATGTGGTATTCCATGTGCAGTGCAAGGACACCGTACTGGTCATGTCCTTGTAATGCACATGGAAGTTTCACCTGAAAGGGCCATGGTGATATTTTGGCAGCATTTTAAACTCTATAGCTGACATGAGGGTGCAAGGGGGCCTCATGCAGCGCTTGCATAGCATTTAGAAGCTTTAAAGAGTTTGGTTAGTATAGTTCTGGGTGTTTTCTTTGGTCTGGCCTACCCTCAGTGTTGCTCCGTGGTATTGAAATCATGCCAAAATGTTAAAAATAGTGGATCTGGAGTGCTTGTTTGGCATCCCAAAGATTCCAGACTAGCATTTAATGTGTCCTTGACAGTTTGGTGTGTCATTTTTATTAATTTTCCAGTCCAGATGTGGTATTCCATGTGCAGTACAAGGACACTGTACCAGTCATGTCCTTGTAATGCACATGGAAGTCTGAGCCAAAAGGGCCATGATGATATTTTGGTAGCATTTTACACCCCAGAGCTAGCATGGGGGTGTAAGGGGTCTCATTCACTGCTTGCATGTGCAATTAGAACCTTTAAAGAGGTTGCTGGCAAAGTTCTTGGTGTTTTCTTTGGTCCAGCCTGTCTTCAGTGTTGCTCTGTGGTGTTGAAATCATGCCAAAATATTAAAAATGGTAGATCTGGAGAGCTTCTTTTGCATCTCAAAGACTCCGGACTAGCATTTTGTGTGTCCTTTGTCAGTTTGGTGTGTTGTTTTTATTCATTTGCCAACTTGGATGTGGAATACCATGTGTAGTAGAAGGACACCATACAGGTCATGTCCTTGTAATGCACATGGTAGTGTGACCCAAAAAGGCCATGGTGATATTTTGAAGCATTTTACCCCCCCAGAGCTGGTGCTTGCGTGTTATACATAGGCAAATGGGTGCAGTTAGTGGTATTATCAAAGAAGATGCGTTCATTACACCTCAGATGCTTCAGATGATTATTCATGGGAATACCCCCTCCAGATGTGCTTAATATCATTATTGTTCCCTTTTGCGCAACCGGGATGCACTCAGCACATCTGAGATGTGCCAGCACCTCTCTGCCTTTTTTGAATATTCCAATTGTGAGCATTGCTGAGATGGCCCGGAGCAACTCAGATGTGCTGATCGCATCTGCTTTGAAAATGCCACCCCATAGTATTTACATAAGTATCAGACTAATGTGTAGCAATCACCAGTAAATCCAGTACAAATGCTTACATGTGGACTCCATGGACCAGATGGTCCTTCTCTGCTGACAATGTTTATGTTTCTATAGAACATTGTTAGAACCACTCTCTCTGCACCCCCCCCTCCAGTGAAACAGTGATATGCTGGTGGCTGTCTATGAATAAATGCTGTATTTCATATGGCGTCTTGATGACATCAGTAGCATGGATTTCACTTTATCATTTCAGATGTAGTTTCTGAGAGTTAGATTAAGATATCGCCAATTGGACGACAGCAGTGTGCATTCCTCAAGAGGAGGTTGTGGTGGTGTTGGCTTTAGATCAGAAGTTAATAAATCAGTTCCATTAGGAAATACTTCGACTGAAGGAGAGAGATCAGAAAGATGTTCCAATAAGGAATTCATGTGAGAGTACTGTGCATGAATAACATACTAACATATTAAAATGCCAGCAGAATAGGCCTAGTGGTCTTTCATGTCTGCTCGCTTGGTCAGCCCCCACCCTGGGAGCTGATCTTGCTGCCCCCCTCACCCTCTCTGGTTTCTCCCTTCCCAGACCCAGATATTCTCACTGCACAGGACTTTGCTTCCAGAATCCTTCCCCTGTATCTGTCTGACCCCCTCTTGAATCCCTCCACCGTCTCTGCCTCCACTAGCCCCCTGGGCAGTGCATTCCATGGCTCCACCACCCTCTCAGTGAAGTAGCACCTCCTCCTTTTCCCTGAATCTCTCCCCCTCCAGCTTCTACCCATGCCCTCTAGTTGCCCCTCCTTCCTTCAGAGCACCCTGACTGCTCCTCTCCTATTTACCCCTTCATGTACCTGAAGACCTCTATCATGTCTCCCCAGTCCCTTCTCTCTTCCAGTGTGTACATATTTAGCTCTTTGAGCCTCTCCCCATAGGCCCTGTCCCCCAAGCCCCAGATCATTTTGGTTGCCCTCCTCTGGACCCTCTCCAGGAGTTCAATGTCTCTCTTTAAGTGTGGCCTCCAAAACTGCACACAGTACTCGAGGTGTAGCCTTACCAAGCAGTAATACAGATGGAGTATCACTTCCTTTCTTCAGGAGGTAATCCCCTAGCGATGCATCCCAGCATCCTGTTGGCCTTGGCCGCTTCCCTCCTACAAGTCTTAGAGTTCTTCATCTTGACATCCACCACCACCCCCCAGGTCCCTCTCAGTCATTGAGACTTGTAGCTTCCCCCCGGGTGTACACTTGGCCAGGGTTTCTGGTTCCCAGGTGCAGTACCTTGCATTTTCCTGCATTGAACCTCAGCTTCCACTTTCTAAACTACCTTTCCAGAGCCTCCAGGTCCCCTTGTACGTCCACTCTCCCTCCTCCCCATCCACCACCACCACCCCAGTTTTGAGTCATCTGCAAAGAGACTCATCTCACTCCTGATACCCTTCCTTATGTGAGACATAGGTGTTGACCAGGAGGGGCCCAGGGACTAATTTCTTAGGGGCCCCATTAATGACCCTCATTGGGGATGAGACTATCCCACCAAACACAGCCCTCTGGGTCTGGTTCTGGAGGTAATTTCCTATCCATCTGTGTCCAGTTCTGGAGACCCCATCTCTGCAAGGACATAGACAGGATGGAGGCAGTTCAGAGGAGGGCAACTAAAATGGTGCAGGGTCTGCAAGAGAAGCCATACGAGGAGAGACTAAAGGAGCTTAATATGTATACCCTTGAAGAAAGGAGGGAGAGGGGACATGATAGAAATGTTTAAGTACCTCAGTGGAATCAAAAAAGTCCAAGAGGGTAGCATCTTTCAGAAAAAGAGATGTGCAAGAACAAGTGGACACAATTTGAAGAAAGAGGGACGGCTCAGGGGCAATGTGAGGAAGTATTTTTTTACAGAGAGAGTGGTGGACGCATGGAACAGCCTTCCTGAGGAGGTTGTGGGGTCTAAAACTGTGAAAGAATTCAAGAATGCATGGGACAGACATAAGGCAATGTTTGTGGGGGGTAGGAAGAAATAGGCTGTTGGTTAAATAGGATCTGCAGCTTATCCTCTAGGTAGGGAAATGGGCAGACTAGGTGGGCCAAGTGGTCCTTATCTGCTGTCAAAGTCTATGTTTCTATGTTTCTATGTTTCTATCTGGTTCCCCACCCCCATTTCTCCCAGCTTATCCAACAGTCACCCATGAGGAACAGAGTCAAATGCCTTGCTGAAGTCAAGAAAGAGGATGTCCACCGGTCTACCCAGGTCCAAGGCACTTGTCACCTAGTCATAGAACTCCACAAGGTTTGTCTGACACAATTTCCCTAGAACAAATCCAGGCTGCCTATTGTCCAGGCACCCAACTTTTCCAGGTCCCCCCTAGCCTCTCCTTGACAATGCCCTCCATCAGCTTGCCCACCACCGATGTCAGGCTGGTGGGCCTGTAGTTCCCTGCCACCTCCCTTCATCCCCCCTTGTGGATATGCACTAAATGCACCACCTTCCAATCCTGGGTCACCCACCCTGTCCTCAGGGAGATGCCAGGACATCTGCAAATTCCTTCAGCACTTTGGGATGTAATTTATCTGGCCTTGGTTCTTTCTCCATCTTAAGGGACCTGATGGCTTCCTTCACTCTCTCTGCCATGATTTCCACCTCCGCTACCTCGTCCCCCTGCTTTGCCTTCCCCCTCCTGCCTGTGATGGCCCCTCTCCCCAGACCCACTGATCGGTAAGGGTCCCACCCCTCCTCAGTTTCACTGTCTCCTCCCATGTATGATGCAGCCTCCATTTTTATTCCTGAACACTGAGATGAAGTACTCATTTAGTACCTCAGCCTGCTCCCCTGGGTCTTGTGCCCATCCCTCCCCTGATTTAATCCTGCTAATCTGCCCGTTCACCCTCTGCTTTTCCCCAATGTATCCAAAGAACCCCTTGTTCCCTCTCCTAATTTCCCAGGCCAGGTTCTGCTCCTTCCTTGCCTTAGCCACTCTCACCACCCGGGTGGCCCTTCTGGCCATCAGCTCATGCTCCCCTCAATCCCTTTCACTCCTTGAGCACTTGAAATGCCTATTAGCTGCCTTCTTTCCCCTCATCACCTTCTGAACCTCCCTGGTCCACCAGAAGGGTTTACGAGCCCTATCGCATTTTCGCCTTACTCTTGTACAGGTGCTGGTAGCATCCTGCACCCTCTTCCTGATGATTTCCCACCTACTGTCAGTGTCCACGTCTGGCCCAATCCCATTCAAATGCTTCTTAATAAGGGCCAATCCTGAAATATATAAACATTTCCACCACTCTGAAAATGAGCATATTGCACTTTACAAGACAACAATGTCTGAAGAAAAGAAATTACAGTACAAGGAAAAAGCAAAGATTCGAATAAGAAACTACCATGCCAAAAAAATAGCAAATGAAAAAGGCTATGAAAGTAGAAAACAGATTAGGGCAGAAAAAGAAAAACTGAGAGTACAATGGAGAGAACAAAAAAGAGAACAAAGGAAAAAATTAATTACTCAGAAAGAAGAAGAATCGAGGAACGACAACGAATGCAGTATGCTTTGACAAATTGGAGGAACAAAGAAGGAAATAGTTCTACTCACACAGTCATTGAAGTCTCCTACACCAACATAGATAATAATTTGCCAGCCCCTATACATATGAATGACACAACACAGGGTACTATTGTTGCACAAACTCCATATAGCACTCAAGTGGCAAAGGGAAAAGCTGTTTCACGAACACTGTGATCCATGCCTTGAAGTCCACCTAAGTTTGTAAAGTTGTATCTACAATACTATCAAACATGACACCAAGAAGAAAGAAGGGATTGTTGGAGGAAGTTATACTTCTCCCAACAACAAAGAAATGTTTAAGTTTCTGTGAAGAAGGAACAGTGAAAGAAATACTCAAACTTATTAAAATGTCCCACAAAAAGGACAATGTATGACTAAAAAGACTGTTACATAAATCAGTTCAAATTAAAAAAAAATCAAAAATTACAGCTGCACAGAGAGTTTGGATTTAGCTGGAAGTTGCTCTAAGTAAGTGTAACTGTTGAGTGTCAGCGCAATTGGCTACACAGCAGAACTGAACTCAGGAGGTAGGACAGTCACATAGAAATGAAATACCATACATGGCATTTCAAATTTCCCAAACATATGAGAGGTGTACATTACAGAAAGAGTGAGAGAGGGAAGAGACCAAATGTTCTCCATCCTTGGGACAAAGTGTAAGTGAAGATGTCTCAAATCTTTGAAGGGCTGGATACCTCGGATCAGGGCTGTCCTATCTTATATTTTTCTGCTCAGTGTAAATTCAAGAAAAGTAAATGTAACTGTTGAGTGGCAGTGCAATTGACTGCACCGTAGACAGACACTCAGGAGCCAGGACAGCTGCATAGTAATGAAATACTATACATTTCATTTAAAATAAAAAAAACATGTGTGAGGTGTACATTACAGAAAGAGAGAGATGAGACCAAATGTTGTCCATCCTTGGGACTTGGGATGGCAAGCAAAGATGCCTCAAATTTTTGTAGGGATGATTACTTTAGATCAGGGCTATCTTCTCTTTTATTCTTCTCAAAGAGAACAACAACCTGCACCAGGCTCACTGTTTGTCCTGAAAATCCAATAACAAGGACAAACATAAAATGACTTTATTTAAATTTTTAAAACATGAATGTTGCAAAGGCACAGTTATTCTTCAGCACTGTGGATCTGCTTCTGTGCTCTTATTAGCACCTGTGCACCAAACACATTTGATGCACATTTAATAACCAATGAAAATGAATGATTTCAGTGCAAATTTTATAGGTGCTATTTAGTATTAATGTGATAGGCATGATACTGTATTGGGTACTGGAATTATGCTAGAAATGTATGGCACCATGGTTTCATGCACCTTTGCCATTTGGGCGACCCATTTTGAGTCTTTTCAGAAGTATGTCTCTAAGAAACTGCCTTCCTATACTTTTGTACTTCTCTAACCCATTGCTCTCTGTGTTCTAGTTCAGATTTTAATTATAACTAAAATATTGTATGGTTAAAGGTTGTTGTGCATGGAAATCCACACACAGTCAACATGCTGTTCTCAAGTAGTGCCATAGCTACTAATGTAGAATGGTTTTAGTAGCTATGACACATTGCAACCACAGCAGCTCTGATCTCTGGGAGCAGTCAATGCACCATGTATACAAGTGGGCCAGTTGGGGGATGGTCATGTAATGTTGGTTCCATGGGGGAAATCTCTGGCAGGAAAAACAAAGTATGCAGACATGAGTTTTGCCACCATACACTACATAGAATGTGCATGCAATCAAAATACTCAACCACACTATTTTCATACCACATGCTTTCACTAACAAGATCCCTTTTGTCATGAAACTGCTCAAAATGAAAATAACATGGCTGTGAATGGGCCTCCATGCACTGTCTTATTTTCTCAGATGTAATTAAACTGTGTTCTATGAGAAATAAAGGATGTTCTTGATTAAAAGTAAATGTACGGCTTACGATAACACCACTGCTGAAGTCCTGAAATTGAGTTTTGGGGTGGATTTTTTGAAGAGTAAACGAAAAGCAGTGCTTCAGCAATAACACTGTATATTGAATGGTTTTCACATTTATCATTGCCAGAAAAAGAATGTATTAATGTTTACTTCCAATGCTTCTCTATGGGACACCCAAACTCTGTCATATTATTTTTTAATGTTTTGCAAAGACAATACAGAAATTTCAGAACCCAATAATTTTTGGTCTGACCACCAACATTTGAAGTAGACTGGTCAAACCGACTTTCACAAAAATAAAACAATATACGGTTAATAAGCCACTGACAAAAGTTTAACCTTATATTTCACATGTTGCATTGCTGCTGCAGTGTCCATGTTACCCACAGTAGTAGTATGAGACAAAGTATGAAATAATTTAACTAATGTATTTACCGCTGGTATGGTATGTATCAATGGTCCCAATTCTAGAAGCTAGATGCAAGTTGCCACCAAAGATGACTTGTGCTAAATGCCATTACGACATGGACCCTGTACCCTATTCTAGAAGGGACAGGGTCTCTGTGGCTATGTCCTGCAACTTGTGACATACAGAAAGGTAAGCCAACCTACTGGTGTACCCGAGGAGCATGTCACAAGTCACAGCCCCCCCAACAAGTGCTAGTGCCCTCCCAAAGTCCCACAGGGCAGCAGAGTTACCCCAATTCAGTCCCCGACCCGATGTTCTGGCCGCAAATGGATCATTATTATAGCCCCTGAGAGCCCTTGTAGTCTAGTGGCCCCCCCACCTGCCCCAACCAGCAGTGCCAGTCCACCCGCATCTTCCACCACCCATCCCCTGCCAGTGACTGGCACAGCCCACCTCTCACCTCCACAGCTAGCTGTCGACTGAGCACCGCATGAGTGCTTACTGTATAGATGCGTTCTGAAATGAATGAGTATTCATTCATTTCTGAGTGTGTATTTACAGTACCCTTGAGGTACTCGAACTTTTCTATCATGCCCCCCTCCTCCCCTCTTTCTTGAGACAGGGTCTCCCGAACTGGACACAGTACTCCAGGTGTGGCCTCACAGTTGTTCTATACAGTGGTACCACACCTCTGTCTTTCTACTGTTGATACCCTCCCAATGCACCTGAGCATTTTACTAGCCCTACTGTACCTAGTAATGATCACAGTGATTTGCTGCCTTCCAGTAATCCAGTATGGTGACCCCCAGGTTGAGTAGCACTTTTAAGGTTAAAGGGTGAAACTTTGCACCTTAATAACTTTGCCACCATTCAACGGATTTGCCTGAAATTTGGCATGCATGGTTGAGCATGGTAGATCTGGAGTTAGTAAGTGATATCTGAATGCGCAATTACACTTTTTTGCACATTCTTTGCTCACGCCTACAGGTCGCAGGGTCTGTGCGACCAGTCTGAAAACTTCAGGGAACATGCAGTCGGGGTCCCCAATGTGCCTTTTGAACATTTCATGAAAAAATATTAAACATTTCAAAAGTTGTTCAAAAAATAATTTCATATTATAAGTCAATGGGAAAAGTTAACAAAAAGTTCAACACTTTCGCAAATGCACTTTTTAGTGTCACAGATGACCTTAGTAGTGTTGCAAATCTGCCATTTTTTTCAGCTGATGATCAGAAAAATGCTTGGCTTTTAAAATTAGGACCCTCTATGAACACAATTCGTTTTGTGTTCACCTAGTCAGACCCTCTGAATGCTAGCCATGTCTTTATTGTGGGGTTAAACACCCCAGAAATATGTTTTCCTGATTTTTGGGAAAAGTAGTGTCGCAAACTAGTATCGCATTTGTGACACTTTCTCAAATTTTATGGCAGTATAGCGCAGTGGTCTAAGGCTCTGAGCTGCAAATCTGGAGACCTGGGTTTGAATCCCACAGCCCCCACTTGCATACTGTGTGACCCTGAGCAAGTCACTTTACTTACCTGTGCTCCCAGGTTGCACCTGTAAACAAGCTTTCAGCTTAGTGTGTCTCACCTGGTTAAACAATTGACAAAAAAAAACATTTTTGCAAAAGCTTTCAGAAATTGCGACACTACTTTTCGCCAAAATGATAGCAGTTATTTGCCACCCTGCTGCAAAAGAATGGTTTGGTCTTTTGGGCTCAAATTTGGAGGGAAGGCAGCCAACATCTCACAGATGTGCCTTTTGATGGCAAAATATTGCACAGATGCCACGTTATGGTACTCAAAAGTTGCAATTTTTTCCCATAGACTAACATGGTGACATATGCCGAGCCTTTTGGGGCTTGTTTCTCGAAAATGGTGTAAGATACGGAATTTTCATTGTGACAATGCATAGCCCTAACTAGCCCAGAAACTCCTGAATCATGTGAAATTTAAATTTTTTTTTCTACGTCGTACGGTTTCTGAGATATAAGCTATTTAGTATTCCAGCTGCTCATTTTCTGCTCCCAGGCCCAATATTATGCATACATTCTTTGTGCACACTGTGTTTCTCTATGCAGTTGTTGGGTAAAAACAGGGTGTGTGCTTCTGTTACTGTGCATTACCCTTTGCGCTCTCGTTTGCGTTTGCGGTTGCATTACTGTTACCATTTTCATTTCCACTACTGTTTTTGTTTGCGTTTCTGTTTGCATTTATGTCACCCCTTTGATTTGCATTTGTGTTTCTCTTTCAGTTTGCGTCTTCATTGCTGTTACTGTTACCATGTGCATTTCCAATTGCGTTACTGTGCCCATGCGCATTGAGGTTTGCATTTCTATACACGCTTGCATTTGGTTTTGCATTTCTGTTTCCTTTTTCGTTATTGTTGCCATTACCATTTGCGTTTACAACTGCGGTAATGTGACCGTGAGCGTTACGGTTTGCGTTTCAATACGTGCTTCCATTTCCATTTCTGTTTCCTTTGGCGTTATTGTTCATGTTAACTTTACCATTTGTGTTTACAATTATGGTACCATGACCGTGCACGTTATGATTCGCATTTCCATGTGCACATGCATTCGTGTTTCCATTTCTGTTTCCTTTAGTGTTATTTATGCTGTTAACATTTCCATTTGCATTTCCAATTGCCATACCTTGTGCATCACAGTTTGCATTTCACTATGCTGTTGCATCTCCTTTTGCGTCACTGTTTGCTTTGGTGTCACTTTGCGCTTGCGTTTCAGTTAACATTTGCTTTACCATTTACATTTCTGTCACCATGTGCACAACCATTAGCAGTTGCATTCCCTTGCACTTACCATTAGTATGTCACAAAATGTCATGTGGTATGAGCATGCTGCCCAAAGGGCCCCATGCTCCCACCAACACATTCCATTCACTATTTCTAGTGCAGATTCTCAAAAAGAAGGGAAATTAGAGGCAAAAAAACTCTGATTAAAATGCATCAGTTAGGGTTGTTCCACAACAACAAGAGTGAGAAGTCGATGTTGGGTTTGAAACCCCACTTGCACCCACCCCACCCTGCCCACCCGGCCAGCATCGGGGTGTGCATTGGGGTCATCGGGCCTAACTCTCACCCCATTCTCCTATAGTTCACCACCCCAGCTTCTTTACACATGTGGTGGGGTGAGAGTTAGGGCCAATGAGCCCAAGGCACACCCCAATGCCGGCTGTGGGGGCAGAGTGGGGGTGGGTACAAGGGGGGGGTTCAACCCTAACATCGGATTTCCTCACTTTTGTCACTGTGGAACAACCCTAACTGATGCATTAAATGGATTTTTTGCCCATATATATAAATATATATAGAAATAGTTGTGCAGACAGTATTCGGGAGACAAAGTGTGATTCATATTTAAAAAAAAAGTTTCACAATTTGTTATGACTCAACCTTAATTTTAATGTCTATATGTGGTAGTTGCATAATACAAAATATAAAGTTAGTTCTGCATTTCTAAGTTTTGAAACATGGGACAGTTAGTTATGACATGGAAACTGCTTTTGTGGGTAACTCAGTGTCCATCATACATTATTTCCCATTTCTAGTAATAAATTACATTTTCAAATGTAGTGTCTCTGTCTTCTATTTAGATGTATTAGTTTTCAACATTAGATGATTTATTATCCTTCCATACCTTTGTGTCACTATTTATCCTGCAATGTAGAAAATAATGAAAATACAAAAAAGAGGATACCAAAGTTGTGTTACTTCACTCTTACACTGTTTATGCCAGTCTGCATGCCGTTCACAGTTAAGCTGGACTGTATGCAGAAAGACGAACATAAACAAATCACTTGATTGCATGTGATTTATTATGTTACCATCTCTATCTCCTACTACAACTGTGGGTAATATGGACACTGCAGTTGCAATGCAACATGCAAAATACAATGTGCAACTTTTATCAGTGAGTTATTATTAACCAAACAGCCAAAACACATTGATATGTACAACGCCTGTGGTAAATACAGTAGTCACATTATTTTGTTTTTGTCTCATACTACTACTGCTGGTAACATGGACACAGCAGCAATCCAACATGCCATAACTATAAGTACCATGCCAGCAATGAATACATTAATTAAATATGTTTATTTTTGGATAGTTACAAGGCACGTAATAGCAATAGTAAAGTGGAAGTTAGATTGACCTCTACCACAAATGTTGTTGATCAGACACAAAAATATTGGGTTCAGAAATTTCTGAACTATCTTTGTGAATCATTAAAAAATAATGTGACAAACTTTGGGTGTCCCAAAGAGAATCACTTATTTGGAACAATTAAACATCTAGAACATCTAAAAGACATTGGGCCCAATTCTAAAAGAGATATGCATGGTGTAACAGCACCTGCACCAAGAAGAATGGCGCAAGTACCAGCTTACAGCAGCAGTTGCAACTTGAGGGATTCTGAGTCTGTCTCTAGCTGTACAAAATGTTTATATCCTGTACAGTAGGTCAGGTTCCACAGAAGCCAGTCTTTGTGGACACAAATGTTATATTTGACTAGATCTCGGCCCTCAAGCTGGATAATATTGACCTTTTAAGACTTTATGGATATGAAGAAAAAGTTCTGTCTGCTGTGAATACCTTCTCGAATATTATCTCTTTGTTTCAACTTAATATGGAAGTTCAGGTTAATGATGGAGATATTCATAACATGTTTAAAATGAAGGATGAATATGGTCTTAACTGTGTTCAGATTATTTGTGCAACCCACAGTGTGGCCAATTACTTTTGCAATAATGGTGACGTGATAGAAAAATGTAACTTAATTCTGACATAGATAAATAGGCAGAAGGCTTATTATGAAGATAATGTCTCCTACTGTGATAAGTCTTAACTTATTTTAAGTATTTTGGGCTCAGGAGACCTTCATGTGAAACCAGTGATAAGTTAACCAAACCAGTTTGCTTATTCATGTCTAATTACTCACAAACACATTGTAAAATGAAGGGCAAATAAAAGACTCTGATGGGACCCAAGTGGATGTCTTTTACAAATATAAAGATATTGCAGAGACAGTCTTGGTCTAGTGTATTGTTTTGGACATCTTGGGTATTTAAGTTGCCCATAATAATTGTTTTAAAGCTAATATTTCCATGTGTGCAGTTTCTTTTCCCACTATTGAGACAGTTTCATTTGTGATTCTGACTACAAATGTGTTTAGTCTCTTAACAGGATATCAGTGACTAAGTAATGATTTTACGAACAGAAATCCTGTACCTGAAGTATCCACCTAAAGTTCTAAGGATGAGCTTTTTCATCATAAACTGTCTTAGTAGAGTATATTGCTGGTTTAAAATTGAGCATTATGGGGGATGAGGAATGGAGCTATTTATTTCATGTTTTCAGTGGGCTGTGCCATCCTATGTTTTTAAAACAACCTGTCATTTAAAGAACCAGTACATTAGCATTGAGGTCACGCTACCCCCCTTGCATGGAACAAGCTGAAATCATCCCTCAAATTATCCAATCTAGTCCCATTAAATACATTTAAAAGCCTTGTTACCAAGTATATAAATGATGTTAGCCACTGTTTCTCAGCTTAGACATTTTAGTCATTGATTTCCTTCTCATCATTCTTCTGATCTTATTATGTAAACTCCTCCCTATTCTCACTCAAATCACTCAAATCTCCTTGAATGTATGCCCCCCCCCACGTTTCATCCCTTTGGCCCATATTTTTCCCTCTCTGCTTCATCTGTCAGCTTAGATTATATCATTCATTGTGAGTTACTTGTTTAGCATTATTACCACATTATGTATTGCTGTCTATCAGTATGTACCTCTATGTAACTATTGCACTATTTCCTCTTTTTTTATGCCTGCTCTGTTTATTATATATTACACTCTATCGTTATGCAATTTGTCTGCATGGGACCTCCTTGTAAATTTATTTCTTTATTTGTTTAAGAGTTTAACCAGGCAGGCATACTAAGTGGAGAGCCACTCATTTCCAAACGCAACCTGGGGGAAATTTGGGTAAAGGGGAACATAGGATGATTATTACATTCTGTACAGGATTTACAATAGTATACAGGATATGCACCCAGAGTGGCTGAAGAACAATGACATTGATGAACGGTAGGTTTACACGTAATTGTGCATTATCTACAGCATAAAGAACAGAACATCAGTAAAACTTTTAGGATCATACAGTGTTACAGCTGATTATGGTAAATGAGCTTGCTCAAAGGAGCATTCCTGGTTAAGTAAACTTCAAACCTCAAACTAATGAATTTCAGTTATTACAGTTGGCAGCCAAAAAAATATGCATGTTTTGTTACAAATGATACTCATATTGTCTTTAAATTTATGAAGTCCATGGACTTTTGTCTTATTCTTTTAGTCAATGTTTATAACATTTCATTCATCTTGATTATTATTTATGTCCTTCAACCTTCTTCTAAATTTTGAATGACCGTTGTGATCTTTATGAGAATGTCCCCAATGCTCCAATCCTAACAATAGGGGCTTTTAATGCTATAATTACTGTATTTAATGGTCTTCCTGATAACATTGCAGCTGGGACATTATGTGACACCCTAGGATTCTCAATGAGACATTTTCATGATGGTAAGACTAGTAAATGCTAATGTTAGTTTAATTAAATATACAGTATGCTAGATTATAATTTCTGTGCTTTGAATAGCAGGTAGGCAGGAGATGAACTTGGGCAATTAACATTTCTCTTTGTACTGGGTGCATCTGTTATTGATCTTGCCATTTGGGGTGGTTCTGTAGGTATGTGGTGTTCTCGTTCCATAATTAATAGAGCCGAGAGTGATCACCTACCACTGTTTCTCTCAAATGGGCAAACAAAACCGTAAACAAATAGATTCTGTCAGCAGAAAATGACATTTAGGCCCATCCAGTCTGCCCCTTGTCTCTGCCTAGTTCATCATCACTGACCCTAGTTGGTCATAGGTGTCACTCCCTTCCCCTGTTCCTCTACCCAATATTCTTATGTCCTTCTTCCACACATGTTTGAAGCTCCCCATAGTCTTTGCCCCCACTACCTCCTTTGGAAAGCTGTTCCAGCCATCCACTGCCCTTTCCATGAAGAAGTACAGTATTTCTGTACATCTCTCCTAAACTCCCACCATTTAGCTTAATTTCATGCCCCCTTGTTCTAGTGCCTTCCTTTCTCTGAAATGTCCCCATCACTCTCCTATCTTCTAGGGAGTACATGTTGAGTGAATGCAGCCTTTCCTCATATGGTTTCTCATGCAACCCTCTCACCATTTTGGTTGTCCTCCTCTGTATAGTCTGTGTCCTTTCAATGGCCTTGTGGAGGTGCAGTCTCGCGAACTGGATAAAGTGTTCCAGGTGGGTCCTCACCAGTGAATGAAAAAATGGCAGCTCCACTCCCTTCTCCTGCTAGAAATCTCTCTGCCCATGCACCCCAACATCCTGCTTACCCTTCCCACTACTTTGTCTGTGAGTAGCGAGGAGCAGTTCAAATGGGTCACCCAGCCTAATTCTGCTCCAATGCACAACTGTATTAACAATAGCATTAACAATAGTATATTAGAAATAGTATGTGCTCTGACACACACTGATGTACATATTCATGCATGCAGAACCTTGTCCCTATTGGCAGGATCCTAGGGGGTGGGTAAAAAAAAGTAGAAACTCCCAAAAGACATGAAGTGTAAAGCCACCTCCACGCTGCAGGCCATGCACCGCCAAGTAAAGTACCCACCACCAAATTCACTTTAACTCCATTGGAGAAACACTACCCCACCCCCCGGTGGCTGCATGGAAAGCCAACTTCAGGGGTGCCCAATCCCCCTGTCGGCATGCTCCAATCCACTTCATTTGCCATTGGCGGAGCCCACTCCACATCAGCATAATTCACCCTGCCATTTAAAGCATGTACTGAGAGGGTTCCCAATCCCCTCATCATCATGTCCCCCCTTCCCAGTTTAATTTGCTGATGGGAAGCCCACTCCCGTCAGCATAATGTCCCCCAATATGTTGTGTGCCATCAGGGGCACCCAATCCCTCATCAGCTACAGAACTCCACGCCAAAAAAAAACACTCAGGTGACACACTGGAAGTCCACCCCAGCATGCCAAATGGCCCTGTAAAACAAAAACGGTCTCGCAATGTTTTTCTTTTCTTTCAACCTGCAAACCAGAACATGGTCCCTCGTCATGTCTGGTGGCCCTCCCCCAACCCGCGCCCACCCTCTGTGCACCCTGTCTTGCCACACCCCCTCACCCCATACTTACCTCTGGAGCATGGCACGACAATCTTCGGTGGACCGGGAACAAGTCTGCACTCTTCAAAGCCAACCGCAAACTGAAGAAATGCCGGTAAGCTGTATAATGGCATAATTAGGTTTTTTTCAACTTTGTTGTATATCTCAGAGCATTTTGGGGAATTTTGCCACTAAAGTTTCAACATGGGGTTATTGGGACCCCTCCACATGAATTCAGTCACTGTCATGGCGTTATTCAGTCCCAAAATGTGATTTGACAGTCACTGCACAGAATCACCTTTCAGGACTGATTAACAAAATGACAGTGCCACTGATTATGAGGGGGGCTCTCAAAAAGCCTATGTTGCAAATTTGGTGAAAAAAAGACAAAAAATTGCTGTTTTATGAGCATGCGTTGTGCAGTTTCCATGCATGCTTGTAACTTCGTGAATTTGAAATATTTTCACTCCAGATTTTCAAAATTGACATTTTTCCATACCTCCTTATGAACAGTACTGCTGTCATTTTACATATCCTGGCTGAAATGTGTTTTCAAATGTCCAGCGCAGAATAGCAAGGTCACTGTGCAAAATTAGTTTTTGGGACAGTTTGAGAAAATGACGGTGACACTGTTCATGAACAGTGGTCCTAAAATGCCTATGTTGAAAATTTGGTGATGAAAGTCCATCAAATGACTATGTTACCAGCGTGAGTAGCACAGTTTCCACGCACACCCTTGTAACTTCTCAAATTTGCAAAATTTTCATGCCAGATTTTCATCAATGAACAGTACAGCTGTTATTTTTCACAGCCTGCCCAAAATGTGTTTCCACACCTGTGGTGCACAATGGTGTGTTCGCTGCGGAAAATCAACTTTTGGGACAGATTAACAAAATCACAGTGCCACTGTTCATGAGGGGAGGTCTCAAAATGCCTATGTTGAAAATGTGGCTAAAAAAGTCCCCAAAATAATTGGGTTACGGACGTGTGTTGAGCAGTTTCTATGCATGCTCATGACTTCACCAATTTTTTATATTTTCACTCCATATTTTCAACGTTGGCATTTTTTTACACCTCTTCATGAACAATACAGTTGTCATTTTTCACATCCTGCCCAAAATGTGTTTTCGTCCCTGTGTCGCCAAATGGCATAGCCACTGTGAAAAAAATACCTTTCAACTAACAAACTGATTGTGCCACTCTTCATGAGGTGGGGTAACAAAAAGCCTATGTTGAAAACTGGGAATGAAAATACCAACAAATGCCTATGATGTTAGGGATTCCAACTGTAACACCCCATCCTGTAGAGACTGACAGGTGTCAGGGGTGTGATTAGGGATCATTGGCTGTAATGCTCACGCCATTCCACCCCATTCCCACCCTGCAGCCAATGACAGGCATTGAGATGTGCCTTGGAGTGTTCAGCCCTAAAGTTCACCCCATTCTCCTATACTGCACCCATCTCAGCATATTTTCTTATGGAATGGGGTAAATATATGGCCCAAAGGCCCCAAAGCACACCACAACACTTAGTGTCTACAGGGTAGGGTGAGGTAAAATGCCATGAGTGTTATAGCTGATAATCCAAAGGCACACCCAACACCAGTCAGTCTCTACAAGGTGGGGGTAGGGTTGGTGTCAGTTCAATACTTCACTGTCATTCCTATTATGCATCTCCAACTTCTGCACTACCAATACCAATGCCAATGCTAGTGAGACAACATTCAGCTTTGACAAATGCTTGTTTCATATAGAGTGGATTCAAAATTATCTTTATAACAAGTAAAGTATTTCTTTAGTCCTGGCAATGGGGGAGACACTAGGTGGACTGAAAACTGAAAAAATCAAAGACAAACAGATAATGTAAAATGAATAGTCACCGAAATAAACAGAGATATTTTAACATGTCTGAATCTTCATTCAACAAGTAACACTTTAAGAGCATTTAAAACAGTTGAGAGTCTAATTCAGTAAAGTTGAAAGCTACTGCCAAAATTATGACAGTAAAATGTTACTGCACAGTTACAATTACACATGCTTGTGATTCAAGGGATGTTCATAATACTGTCACTTTCTTTCCTCATAAATAATTAATTATAGCTTGTGTCATAAAATCACTGGTTTTAAGTCATTCTTTCTTTCCCAGGAAAATCTGCTTGGTAGACCAACATACTTTACCATTAGAAATAAAATGTTGCCTCACTTTACAATAACCTATTGATGCTGCGCTATATTATATGTTGTGGATTTGAACATTTTCATGGTACATAGGGCTAATAGTGACATCATCCAAATATCAGATAACAGACGTTTCCTCAGTGGCTGGCAAAAAAAAGTTAACAGCTTGAGGAATTTGTTAGTTTTGGGTTGTTTTTTTCTTGTTTGCAAACCAAATAAACATCTGAATAAAGCATTGTTGACATTCCATGATTAACTTTTTGCAAAGGCAGTTTGATAGAATAATTTGGAGAAACTGCTTTTTTGAGATTAACAAAGATATTAGTCATGTGGTATGATCATGGCCCCTACTTTTCTGCAACACAGTGGGACCAAGTTCTGCGGCAAGACTACCATTTGCCGCAGAACTTCTGCGGCGGTGGTTTGTAATTTCTGCGGAAGTTCTGCGGCACTAACAAACTACCACATCACAGTGACAGCTTGTCATCCTGACTTCACTTTCATGGCAGTGGTTATAGCAATCAGGATGATGGAAAGCACAGTAACACTAGTTCAAAAAATAACAGAATTATAAAAATAATTTTATGTCTAAAAAGGCAAAACAAATGTCTCTCCCTTAAGGTCCTAGCATGTTAAATAAATGGCATATGCAGAGGGGATCTTATGTGATAAATAAGGTATCTCTATATGCATGCCATCTATCCCACTAATGAGGTTTCCACTGTCTATCACTTATATATTTGTATGTGCTTTCTACACCACCCATGAGGTTCCCACTGTGTATCACTTATATATTTATATGCAATCTGTAACATACTTACAAATGTGCGTGTGTGTGTGTGTGTGTGTGTGTGTGTGTGGGAGAGACAGAGATACTGTATGTGTGTCTGTGTGTGTCTGTACATATACATATATATATTTTTTTAATTTCCATGAACTTACATCCTCATTCATACAGGTCTCATTAGAAATGGAACAGAGGAGTTATTGCAAAACTCATTTTCGATGTCAACCTGCTTTCCCTGACACACTGCATAACACCATCAGGCCATGACATGCATGTGAACCGATTGTGAGATAGAGTTTCCAGACCAGCACAATGTGCCCGCCATGTGACAGAACACTGCACCATACCTTCCCAGGCTCTGAGCAATGATGTGTTCCACCAATCCTTGTGCTGCCCAGCCAGCTTCAAGAGCTGAACCTGAGTTGCTGGCACGGAAGCACAGCATGCTACCCTCTGGCCCAACAGCTGTCCTTGCACACAACATTTCTCCACAACTTTTAGGTGATTCTATCAACCAATGACAATATGTAATCAATAACCCTGGCAAAAATGCGTACAGTGCAATTATTTAACAGGTATATTCTTTCAACAGGTGCACACATTATTATATTCCACTTTTCTGGGCATAATTACTTTATTTTTCTTAAAAATGACAGTAAAATTCATTTTACCAGTTAATCATTTCAGATGGCATCTCTATACCTTAAAGGCACAAATAGGTTTGTACAAAGTGAGGTATGGACTTAAAAGGTCTGTGCTATTGACAAGGTTTTGTTTAAGTTGGCCCTAGTGCAATAATGTAAGACTTAAAATTGTATCAGGCTGTAGTGCAGGTGGAGCAAATATCACCATGCCTGATGTGCTGTGCCACCGTCTCTGGCAGTGGGAGCTGTGGTAGATAAGTGACTGCTCATTTCTGTTGCAGAATGCAGCCATTTCATCAGCTAATGTATGATGTTATAGCAATGATAACATCACATTCTGAGCATATGGGAGTTTAGGATATAAAAAGAGGGGAAGGAACCAGATTCTATGGAAAAACAGAAATATTAATAAAAAATCGACACGAAGAGTGAATTCTGTGGCACCGCAGAAGTTCTGCTGTAGATTGCAAGTTCTGCACAAAATTCTGCAGCCGCAGGATTCTAGGGGCCTTGGGTATGATGGATCAACTAAACCAACCACTGCATAACATCATAATTTATATGTATGCATAGAATGGGAAAAACATTAGAGTTTTTTGTTCCATTGGGAGGTCTTTTTCAGATATGACCTATACAGCAAAAAGTAATTATAGTTAGAAGGGTTTGGTGAAGTCCACCTGTTAAGCTTTGTGTAGTCTTCACCATGAAGTACACAATGTTCACAGAGTTGGCCATTTGTGAAGGGTGAAATCCCTGAAGAATATCTCCACATACGATCTTGGTGAAGGGCCAACTTTGTGAGGCTAGCACTTCGCCAGTGATGTGTTGCAGCAGGTAGCCACTCAAGTGTCAGTCTGCAGTCCAAAATAACCTCATGATGTCTGACCATATCCCCAGCTCCATGTGAGACACCACCTCCCTACCTCCAATAGTGGATCAATGGGAGCCTAGTTCCACAGTCATCCCCTCTGTCTTACCCGGGTTCAGGTTCAGCAAGTTGTAAGCCATCCAGTTGCTGATCTCATGTGGACAGGGACATAGCACAGAGCCCACATCATTCCCATCAGGTGAACAAGGCAGGACATTTCAAGCTGCCTTATAGTTGTATCCAGCAGGAGCATATACACAGTGAATAACATGGGTGCAAGGATTATGCCTTGAGACACACACAGCAAACAAGTATTGCTGCTCCAGAGACTGAATTATCTAGAACCACCTATTGTACCCTACCCAAAAGGTGGGTTTAAACCAGTTTGAAATACTTCTGGTGAGTCCCAGATAGTGTCTCAGGTGATCATGCAGTACCCCATTATCCACTGGGTCAAATGCTGAAGAGAACATGTTGGACCATGATGAGCTGGTACCCTCATTCCCTCACAGTTAGGAGATCATTGAACACTTTGACAATAGCAGTCTACATGCTGTTGTGGGTTCCAAACCAGGACTGGAGAGGCTCATAACATTTTCCAGGTAAGCATCTGGCTGCCCCACTACCACCTTCTTGACAACAGCACCTTCCCCAAAAGAGGAAGCTTCAAATCATAGGACATGGTTCCAGCCCTGTGTGGGGTGCCAGTATGACAAGGCATTCACCAATGGTGACAGCCCTCCCACAGGAATGGCTAGGCTCTGGAAATCCCCTGCAGTGCCTTCTACTGTGACTACAATCTCCAGCACAGCAGCACACTGTCTATCAAAGCCAGCAGACATGTCCTGCTGCTTTGTAAGCATGGTTGCCATTTGCTCTGCATGGTATACCTCTCCATGCTGCATGCTGTCCTATGCATGCAGTTTATACATGCCAGTTCTGCTTGAACACCCTCCTTTGTCCCCACAATAGTCTGCAGCAGAAGCTTTTTGGCTGCTGCCATCTGTTGTTTCTGTGGATTGTCCATTTGGACTGGTTCAGAGTGTACCCTTGGCTGTTGTATAGCTCAGGATTGCACTATATTGGGTGCTGTGTGCTTGTGTGTCCATGGTGGCATAGCAGTAGCTGGGCCAATGGGATTGGCCTGGGGGGCAGGGGGGCATTCTTAATAGTGGCAGGGTCCTGAGTGGCACAGCTAGGCTGGAGAGATTGGCCTGGGGTGGCAGGGCAGTGGCAGTGCTGGTGGTGGCACAGCATTGACTATGCCATGGACAATGGACAAGTGTGCCATGGTGATGGCCATGAAAGGAAGAGGTGATGGCTTGGCCCCATTGGTAGGGGGCTTGCAAGGGCAGTCACCCCATCCTGGTCCAGGTTGGACCCCTCACTCCTTCACTCCTCCACTCTTCCATAAAGGTTTCCTCATTATCATCCTCTCCCTCCTCCTCCTCCTCAATGAAGTCTGTGTCCTCCCCAGCATGGATGTACAGCAGGAGCAGCTGCTGCTGTGATGGATCTGGTACATCAGAGATGATGTCCACTGTGATGGATTGAGCTGTCAAGAGAACAGAAGAGTGATATGTATCAATGTAATGGGCATACCTGTGTGCTGACCATGTCCAGTGGACTGTGTCTTGACATCCAAACTTCCTTTGCAATGCAGTGCAATTACACCATCTGGGACTGTTCATACCATACACCCCATCATCAGTGATCTCACAGGTGTCAACACACATGTGACACAGCAGGGAATTACTCCTTAGATGGCCAACACACCAGGATACCTCACTGCCTACAACCAATATGTCACAGATCCAATAGTCGGGGTCCTTTAGGGATACTGCAAGTTCGGCAACCAAGCCAATGTAGTGGACAACAGGTGATATCAACAGAGGAGACCAGGAAAACACACACATGTGAATATTACATTTAACTATAATATACTAGCAATGTGTGTTCCCCATAATTATACCATGGAATGACTGAGGGTTCCTGGTGGGCCCTTCCAACCCTTCGAACAGGTATACCATAACAGACAGGAAATGCAGCAATAGTGATGCACATGTGTTGTGTTGTGTCTTGTGGACCATGCAGGATGCATGAATTTACCTATGGCTGGATGGATACACATGCCACAGATGTGTGTATTGCATCGTGTGCCTCCATCCTGTGCCTCTTTGTCCAGGGACAACAGAACCTTGCCCTCTTGCACACAACACCACTGGTGTATATACATACACACATTGACACACACACACACACACACACACACACACACACACACACACACTGACACACGCAGACATATATGCACGCACGCATGCACACACACACCGAATATGACTGTTCAAGTGCTATCGCTCACATGGCTGCAGTGGTCCCATTTGGCTCTTGAAGCCACATTCTAGAACACCCCTCAGCTCCATGACTTGAAGGGTTTATGCCATCTCCTCCTGGGCAGAAGCTAGGGGGTGCAACTGCTTTGGGGACCACCACCTGTGGTCTGGGTATTATGGCATACATTGACCATGACCTGCTTGGCACAGCACTTCAGGTAATCTGCCCTTTTTGTTTGTGCCTTGTACTGTGTGGTCTGCCTCCCCCATATCATTCACTGCCTCCGTGACTTCCTCCCAGGCCTTCTTTATTTTGCCAGGCCTGAGCATTGCATACGTGCAGCAGAGCTCAGAACAAAGGCACATTTGTGTGAGGGCCTCACTGCCTACAAGCAGAGACACATAAGTATTCCAGTATTGCTGGACACAACCACACAGTCAACCACCTATCTAACACAGGTCTTGGTCATATGCAGATACAGCTGTAGTCTAATTCAGATATAGCATAAACATAGTGCTATCATAACCAATGTCCTTTTGTAAGCCACTCCACAATACACTTATCTCTATCCACCTGCAGTTCTGCTGTGAAATCTTGGTGTTGCACTTTGCTCATTTTACATGTTCCAGATGAAATCAAGCATGCTAATGAATGAAACATTCCAGTAATGACATGCTAATGTGGATTTTACCCTCAGAATGTGAAATTAACTCATTTGCATTCTCTCAATATTGCAGTATTACTGCAAGCACTATTGTAATTGCACTAGCGTTAGGGCTGTGTCGTATAGACATAGGTCAAGAAACATTGGCGACCAGGAGAAGTTATAAAATTCACAAGTAGTATTTTATTATTATCAATGGCAGTAAACAGAACAATGAATGTTGTACAGGATACTGTAGCTCTTCATACAGGCAGTATAAACAAAAAATCCTTCCTTTGAGACTCTCTCTTTAAAATCTCAATCTCTCTCAGCAAAACACTGCTCTCTTTTTATAAGAAGTCTTTTCTTGGCATCTAAAGCTTTGCATTCCATTGGTGTAAATTAATCTCCTGTTTCTCCCAGAAAGTCTCAGAACTTTATCAGTTTCTTTCCTGTGACCAACCTGAAGAGTACATCCAGGCTCAACAGGTGCAACAGAATAGAACATTTTTTCTACAAGATGGCTTATTTATTTATGCATTCGGATAAACACTTTTGAGCTTGGGAGCTCATTTACAAAGATTCCTCGTCAGATTGCTATTTACAATAGTCTTAGTAAACAGGGTGCAGTAGGCAGCTCCAGTGGGGCTTTGTCATAGGTAGTTACAGAGGATATAGCCTTAGAACATTTCTAAACTTTAGAGCAGTTCTATACAGTACACAATTGGAAGGGTAACCTGACAGCTTCTATATAAATATTGATTGTAAGATTTACTGTTGATAATTCTGTTAACAAGCATGTGGAGGTCAAAATACATCTCGAGCATAACCCCCTGTGTTCCAATTGTCACCTTTTTTTAAGAAACTCAAATAGCTTTCTGGAATAATTTCAGCCAACATAACGATATGCATTTGCAAACCAAGGGATCACAGTTTCACATAAAGATTCAAATATATTTTTTAACCAAAGACACACAAGGGAGAAGGGAAAAACAGAAACAGCAAGGGAGATAATGGGAAAACTGTGGGACCATCAGTGTTTTGTGAAACTGAGAAATTTCATTATTCAAACTATTTTGCGAAATTCATATATTTTGCAAAATACTTCATGGGTGTGAAATGCGAAACTATGCCCCCAAAATTGTGAAATTTCATATTTTTCAGGTGAAATTTCACAGTTTCCAGGCAAAATTTTACATTTCACACCTGCAAAATGTTTAACAAAATGCACAAATTTCACAAATTATTTCACTCCACAAAATTGCCAATTTAAAACATTTTTGCTGGTGAAATTTTATTTCACAACATCTCTAGGGACCATTGAAGTGGCCAATTCTTAGGTGCCACAAGAAAATATGATAGTGTAATCAGTCAGGCAAGAGATAGACAAGTGACAGAATAAAAGAAAACAAAATAGATCCTTGTTTTTAACTCTCTCTGCATGACAGATGGGACAGGGTTAGCCTGCCCAGTGGTGCTGAGAGTTGAGGTGCTGGATGCCACACCTCATGCCACACCAGTGACCTGGGTTCAGGAACAGACTAGGGCCACCAGGGACAGGCAGGGGAGAGGAAGGATTGAGCATCTGATGACGCGCAGGTGGCCTTGACCTTTTGTCCCCCCCCCATTTCTATTGCAATTGTTTTGTCTGTATATTTATTTTTGTTTTGTTCATATGCTGTTGGCCATTGTACATAGTAAAGATGATTTTTGATACCTATGCTGCTGTGTTGTTTCTTTCATTGATGTCCTTCTCTCAAACCCACAGCCTCCCCTTGTGTTAAGTGCTATACTTAGTGCTATACTCAGTGCTGCACAAGTGCATTGCACTGCGATGGTGCAATTCATGGTGCACTTGTACAATGCATTTGTCCAATGGATTTGCACAGTGCATATGCAGTCCAATATTCAAAGGTGTCTGGACCAGCACATTTCCTTTACATATACCAGTGGTAGGGTACAAGATAGGACAAGCACACATAGCTGAATATGGGGACCCTTGAGAATATAGTTTAATTTTTGATGTTCAAAAAACAACAACTGCATTTTTGACATATTAATTGCTAACTTATGCTTCTCAAACCAACAACGAAGACATTGAAAATCATTCTGGAGTGTTGCATTAATTTATTTTATGTCCTTAGAATGGACATAAAGAACTGTATCTTCAGTATACAGTAAAGTATTTGCCAAGGGGTAGACCTTTAGAGCATCATTAATAAATAAAGAAAATAACAAAGGCCCTAAAGTGGATTGCTTTAGTACACCTCAGAGAATCACTTTTTCTTTCAAAAAGATTGATCCTAATGTTGCCACCTGCTTTCTGTCTAACAGATAATCCACTGTCCAGTTTAGAGATGGTGTACCCAACTCCAAGACTTTCAATTTATGTACCTGTAGGTCATAGTTAACCAGATCAAATACCTTGGTCAGGTCCATGAACACTGTATCTGACAACATACTTCACTGCTGCCCTTGATTTTCTTGCTTCTGGCAACATGGCGGCAGCTGTGAGCCAGCCTGATCATTAGCTCCGAGTTGTTCTCTTTTTTATTCATTTTAATGCATTATTGTTTTGTTGTTTTTGTGAATTATAAGTTAGTAGTTAGGATCAAAGAAGTGAGGAAGACTAGGGTTTAAAGCATTCTTTTCTGGCTGCTTATCTCTGGAATTTTTGATTCTCTGATAGCTGGGATCTTGGGAGTTAAAGGCCGTCTTGCAGTGTGGCAGGCTGTATTTTTCCGGTCTGTCCGAGACCTAGTATTTCTGGCCTGTTGATCTTTTAACATTGTTTTGTTTTGGAAGCACTTGTACGCTATAGTGAGTGCTTCCATTTGGTGCCTGTGGTGGGTTTTGTAGTCGCAGGCAGCTTTTCTGGGGCCGTTAGTAGAACAGAGGGGCTCTTTTGTAGCCCATTGTGATTTTTGGCAAGAAAACACTGTCATTAATGGGAGCCTGTTGGTAACAGACATTGGAGGAAGTCATGGAGCCTGTGGTTTGGAAGGAAATTTACATCTCGGAGAGTGAACCAGCATGATCTAGGACTGAGGACTGTCAGCGGTCGTGAGTGCTGGCAGCTTGTTACTGTTTCCTATTATAAGAACTTGTTGGAGACCTCAATTTTTGCATCAGTGAAGGACTTGGACTGCAGTGCTTGAGCTGCTGGTGTGGGGGGGGTGTGCAGCCTCGGGTGCTTTGGGCTTTTACTGCTGGAGCCTTTGCTGGAGAGCGTGGGCTTCAGCTGTGAAGGGGGCTTGGTCGTATGGTTTTGGAGAACAATCCCCTGAGTTATCAGAGGGCTGCTTCAGCCCTGCCCTTGCCAGTGGGCTTTAGCTTGTGCCATAACTGACTCTGCCTGTTGTTTGAGGTGGTCGTGGAAGTGGTTGATCCCTGGGAGCTAGCCGGGTGGCTGGGCATGGGTCGGGTCACCGCTATGGTTGGCTACCGGGGTACTGTGGCTGAAGAGTGGCTGGGCCTCAGTTCCATAGGGCATCCCCCAATTGGTGCTGGTGGGTTCCTTTTGGGGGCCCGATTATCCAGATGGGACTGACCTGCCCTGCCATGGCCACTTGGTAAGGCTTTATTCTGGGTGACCTCTTTGTGGACTGAGCCTCTATTTGTTTCAGACTGTGCACGAAGAACTGCTCCTGATTGTTGGTGGTTTGCTTGCTTCATCTCAGCTTTTGGATTTTTGATTGGAGGTTGCGAGACAGCCTCCTTTAAGTGTTCTCATACAAAACACTGTTGATCGGAGGACTGCCGGAGTGAGAGTCTGGTGCTTTCCATTGGACATTCAGTTATTTGCTTGCTGAGGGTGAGAGCCTCAGTATAGCAGATCAGCAGCTGGACTAGTGACTGAACTTGTCTCCTTTGTCTCTCATTTACATTTGTTGAGTTCTTCTTGATCTGAGGGGAATTTTATTGTATTTATTTGAGGGGTTATTTTTATGTTGGGGTTAGAGTACGTGGGAGTTTTGTTTATTTTTTAGTTTATTTAAGTGGGTGGTGTGGGGTATTATTAAGTAATTTTAGTGGTACAGGGTTATTTTGTTTTATTTATTTTGTTTTGGTAATTAGTTAAGTTAGATTCATTCGATAAAGTGACTGCTGAATGTGTTGGAGGCCTGCCCCCACGGTCGTGCACTATTCGCCCTCTGCCTTCAACATGCTCTTCATCCCTTTTTTCCTTTACCATTGCAGGTTACAACATACCAGTGCTGTAGGGCACTTGGTATTGCTCACAAGAGGAGGAGGGGGACTGGAGGAGTGAACAGTGGAGGGTGAATGAGCAGGGCCATCACATTGGGGTTGTGAGATCCAGGAGGCACCCTGGGATGAAATGGAACCAAGAACGTGGTTCACCATGTTTGGTTTCCATACCCAAGGGCACTACCAATATTGGTGGGCAGGTGGTTCAGGTGGCTCTGGAGGTTCATCCAACTCGGGCAGTGTTATGCAATGCCAGGTCCATTAAAAACAAGACTGCAATTATTGCAGATCTTGTAGGAATGGTGGATCTGGCTTGCATCACCGAGACCTGGCTGGTTGAGAACTCTGGCCTCATCTTGGAGGCTCTAACCCCAGCCAGGTACTCGGTGATCCACCGACCGAGATTGGATCATGGTGGGGGGGGGGTGGCGGTCTGTTTAAAGACTGAAGTTAACCTTGCAAGTGTACTAGTTGAGGAGACTGAGTCATTCGAGTGTACCTTGGTAGCAAGTGTAGGTTGCAGGATCGCTCTCATCTACCATCCACCTGGAGAAGAGAAGCGCTTCCTTCAGGAAGTGGCAGACTTTGTCATCAACATGGCATTTGAGTCACCCAGACTGATGGTTCTGGGTGACTTCAACACCTGGGTCAATGACAAACACTCACCGTTTGGACAACACTTCCTCCAGTTAATGTCATCTCTGGGCCTCAGACAGATAGTTACCGCTGCTACCCATAAACATGGCCACTCCCTTGACTTAGTCTTCCTCCTGGGGATTGAGGCCTCTGACCTGGGGGTGGAACCAGTTGGATGGTCCGACAACTACACTGTGGGGTTTAGTTTTAGCACCCCCCCCTTAGTAGGTCTACCCCTGTGGATATGGTCAGGTACCTCACTTTATGAGATAATAGCTCTGAAGGCCTGGTGGTGATACTTGACCTATTGCCCCTTCCAGTAGCAAACAGTGACCCAGAGGCCCTCATGGTAGCCTATAATACAGCTATACCATAGGCCCTGGATGTCATTGCTCTGGTCCATATTCATCCTCTCTCCCTTCGCCCTTGGTTCCCATGGTTTGATGGGACCCTGAGGGAGATGCGATGATTAGGACAAAGGTTAGAGCATTGCTGGCAGATATCCTCCCTTGATGCCGACCACCTTAAACTGATGGAGCATTATCAAGCCTATCAATCTGCAATCTCCTATAAGAAGGCAGAATTCCAGTCCAGGTAGATTGCCGTTGCTCAGAATCAACCAGCTCAGCTTTTTTGCACTGTGGACAGACTGTGCAACCCAGCCTGCCTATAAGTGCGAAAAGCTTTTGCAAAAGTGAAGTGCAATGATCTTGCTGAATTTTTTGCAAATAAGGTGGCCGACATCAGGGTGGCACTCCATCCAACACACTCTAATGGTGTTGCTCTGGACCATCATGTGGCTGCTGCCCCTCAGCTGTCCTGGAGTACCTTCGACTGACCGGAATTCATGGATGTCATGTGGATTGTCCAGAGTATGTGCCCTATGTGCTGTAGTTTGGATCCTGGACTGACTTCCCTGATTTTGGGTTGTATTGATTCCATTGGTCCAGTCCTCGCATGGATAGATGGGTGCTTCTTGGAAACAGGTGAGTTTCCTAGCTCCATGAAGGAGGCGGTGGTAACACCTCTGTTGAAGAAAGCTTCTTTGGACCCCGACTGCCATGTGAACTACAGCCCAATCTCAAATCTTCCCTTTTTAAGGAAGATGATTGAGAAAGTAGTGGCCACACAGCTGGAGAACCATTTGACCATCCATGACATCTATGAACCCCTTCAGTCCGGTTTTTGGAAGAGGCATAGTACTGAGACAGTGCTGGTTCGGATGCTCCATGATCTCCTGGTGGCTAGGGATCAGAAGAGCCATTCCATCTTGGGTCTTCTAGATCTCTCATCAGCATTTGACGCTGTGGACCATGGGGTATTGCTTAACCATCTGAGGTTCATCTGCAGATTATCTGGTGTAGTCCTCAGGTGGTTTACATCTTACCTCACCGGGAGAACACAGAGAGTGATGTCTGGGGTTCATTCCTCAGACCCAGTTTCTCTGTCTTTGGGTCCCTCAGGGTTCAGTATTGTCCCCCATGTTGTTCACAGTGTACATTCTGCCCCTCGGAAACATTGTAAGAAGATATGGGCTGAAGTTTCACTGCTATGCTGATGATACCCAGCTCTACCTTTATTTTGCATCTGACCAAGATGGAGCTCTGTCATTCTTTAACAACTGCCTCACAGAAATCCAGGAGTGGATGGATTCGAGTTGGCTGAAGTTGAACTCAAATGAGAGTGAGGTGCTGGTTGTGGATCCGGGGATAGGGGGTTTTGGGGTTGGTTTGCCCTCAGGGTTATACATTGGGGGCCTATCACTCCCAACCTCTGAACAGGAGCGGAACCTGGGGGTAATTTTTGATGAAGGGTACTCTGCATTCGCAGGTGTCTGCCGTCATCAAATCCTCCTTTTATCAACTGAGGAATATTTCCAGGATTAAGCACCTTGTTCAGTCTGGTAATCTTCCTATCCTGGTACATGCCTTTGTGTCGTCACAACTGGACTATTACAAGTCCCTTTACCTAGGGCTACCTGGAGTGGAAATCTGCCATCTGTAGTTGGTGCAGAATGCAATGGCCCATCTTCTGACAGGAACTTCTCGGTCCAGTCATATTTCATCGATGCTGTGCGGACTGCACTGGCTGCCAGTACAGTGGCATTATGATCACCTTTAAAGTCTGTCTTCTGACTTTCAAAGCCCTACACGGACTGAGCCCGGACTACTTGAAAGAGCTCCTGGTTCCTTCCTGCCCTGGCGATAGCTCCGCTCAGCCGATGAGGGGTTGCTAGAGATCCTGAGGGTGTGTTTAAAATCTTCAGGGAGCCTGGGCATTTATGTTTGCAGCCCCTACCCTCTGGAATTCTCTACCCTGTTGGTTATGGGAGTGCGTGACCGTGGAGGGATTTAAACAGGCCTTGAAAACTTATTTGTGGATGCAAGCTTTTGGTAGTTAATTCCCTTTCGACTATGTTAGTTGTTTTATTGCTGTTTTATATTTTTTGGACACTTCTCTGTATGATGTATTTTACATTTTGTTTGGTGCCTTAGTATTTGAAAGATGCCATAAAAATAAAGTTTATTATTATTATATATATAGTGGCCACAAACTTGACCAAGGCAGTATCAGACCCATGACCTTGGTTAAATTTGTGTTGTTCAGCACATATTAGGTAATGTTGCTCAAGATATTCCACCACTTATGAATGAACAATTTTTTCCTGTATCTTAGAGAGTTTAGATGGGACAGAAATTGGTTGATAGTGGTCCACTGCAAAAGTAATTCCTTTTGATGCAGTGTAAACACAAGGATCAACTTCAATATGTCTGGGACATGCTGTGACTCAAATCACAAATTCAAAATCTTTGAAACTGGAAAACCAGCAGCAGATCTGCCAGTTTCAAAACTTTAGGAACAAGGGGGCCAATTCTAGTAGGGTTGGCACAAGGGAAACTTGTGCCAAACACCAATGCACCAGGGACACTGCGCCCAGTTCTCTATTGGGCAGGGTCCCCATGGCTAAGTCCCATGACTTGCACCAACCATACAGGTATGCCAAACAGAAGGCATACCTGAACAGGTTGTCGCAAGCTGCAGCATGGTACATGGAAGGGTGCAAATGTCTCCCCGCCCCAGTCTCAAAGCCTGTAATGCCCCGCCCAAGCCCCGATCCCCTGATGTATGTATAAAACCACCCAGGGGTAAACTTCTAATCATATCCCCTCATGCCCCAATCCCCCAATGTATGTATAATTCCCCACAGGTAATCATGCCCCCCTCAAGACATGAGCCCCCAATGTGTGTAGAAAGCCCAGCAAGACTAAACATCTAATCATGCCCCATCTCCCTCATGTCACGATCCCCTGATGTATGTGTAAAGCCCCGCATGGCTAAACATCTAATCATGCCCCACCTCATACCATGATCCCCTGATGTAGATAAAGCCCCATGGGGCTAATCATGCACCCCACCCCAAGCCCTGATCCCTGATCGCCAGCCAGCCCACCCACCTACAAATGGCAAATGTTAAACAAAACCAATCCATAACCCGTTATCCATGGTAGTCTAGTGTCCCCCCCACCAGCAGTGCCAGCCCAACCCAGACCCCAGACCCAGTAGTCAGCTGATGATTGGCACAGCCCACCATTCACCTCCATGGCCAGCACTGACTGAGCTCCTTCTGAGTGCATAGTACAGTATATAGTATGCGCTCAGTGAATGACAGCTCATTCACTGAGCACATACTATAGACAGTAGTACGTGCTCAGAAGGAGCTCAGTCAGCAGCTTGCCAGAGAGGTGAGAGGTGGGATGTGCCATTCACTGGCTGGCTACAGGTCGGGGGGCATGGTGTGGACTGGCACTGTTGGATGGAGGGGTGGGGGACCACTAGACTACCAGGGATAAAGGGTTATGGATTTGTTTTGTTTAACAACATTTGCCATTTGCTGGTGGGCAGCTGGTGATCAGGGATTGGGGCTTGGGGGCAGGGGGCATGATTAGCCCTGCAGACCTTTATTTACATCAGGAGACTGTGGCATGAGGGGGCATGATTAGATGTTTAGGCCTGTGGGGCTTTATATACATCGGGGGATCATGGCTTGGGGGGGCATGAGTAGATGATTAGCTCTGTAGGGCTTAAAACATATATAGAGGATTGGGACTTGAGGTGGGAACTTGATTAGCCCTGTGGGGCTTTAGCACATACACTGGGGGATTGGGGCTTGGGGGTGTTCTAGCCCTATGGGGCTTTTCTTTCAGAGATTGGGGATGGGGGTTTCCATCCTCCTGCAGGTCTTGGGGATTGGGACTTGTGGCACATTATGCAACCCTGGTGGAGGCAACATACAGTTACACCAGCTATTAGTTGGTGCAAATGTATGTTGGCAGATGTCCTCTGGGAGTTGTTCGAGAATAGCATAATCGGGGACTTGGAGTCTGCCCTTCCAGAAATGGGCGCATCTGCTGCTGTAATCCCCCTAGCACCATGTTGCAGGGGGTTTATGGTGCAACTGGTGGCGTAAGTCCTCTTTGGCGCAAGTAGCCTGCAGCATGCTACAGGCTGCTTTGCAGAATACCGAATGTCACAACTCCTGATGTAAACTGCTACTTTCACCATTTTTTTGGGTGCAAGTCAGTTTTTGCCAGGCATAACCCTTTGAGAATCGAGCCCCTAAATTGCAGCAATTGCAGATTTATTAGTTTTCAATCCAGATAGTATTTTAAAAACTTGAGAACTGGTAACTCTCCTAATGTAAAACTCTGTACATTAAATGAGTAACTGGTTCAGAGAAATTAAATAAAAAAACTGTTACATCGATGTTTGACCTATATTAATCGATACTATAAAAATAATAATTAACAATATTAGCAATGGTTTGATGATCATAAAATATTTTGTCAATTCTCAAATTGGTTTTCATTTTAGGTGGGCATAGTAATTTATTTAAGCTACTCCACAATTTCTTTGGATGAGATAGATTATCCATTTGCTGTTACAGCTGCATTGCAATGAAGCAATGTAGACATATTGCTATTGGAAGAAGGGGTCTGTAACCAGAATTCCTTACCCAGCACAGCTTTTGTTGTTAGGAGGGAGCACAATTGAAGCACAACATCTTGAAAATCTCTCCACATCCTCCCATTCACTATAATGCATTTTCTTAATCTCCCTCCTCCTCCTCCCAAGTGCACAATCCCCACTCCCTGCGCACTATTTTCTTCATGTAGAGTTTAGCATGGTTCATGGATACCTCACACTGTACGGAGTCTGTGGTTATTTTACAATAGCCAAAAACCAAAAAGGCATACAAGGAATTGCAGGGCTGCCAGTAAAGTGCAGAAAGTGAAAGTAACAATTGGTGCCACACTGCAGCACTGAATGGAAGACTGAATGATCACTTAGCACTTTAACAAGATTTATTTCAGTTCAGCAACTCACTCCAACAGTTGGCCAACAAAACAAAATCAGCCAGCTGTTGGAGTGGGTTGCTGAGATGAAATAAATCTTGTTTAAGCATTAAGTTAGCATTTGGTCTTTCATTCAGTGCTGGAGGCAATCTTATAGTGACTACTGTGTACTGGAATAGCAAGCAGTAAGGGTTCCAAGGGGGACCCCAAATCCTCTCTTTTTCCTTTATTTTGCCATTGTAGTTTATTTTACAATTTATTTTACTACTTTCCCTCAGATACCATTTTCTGTAATATTGGGAGAGTCTTAAGATTATTGCTGGTTAGTTAGAGCCCAGATGTAGGGATTTCTAGGTTTATTGCCTTTCCTTTCCAGAGCCCACTGCCTGTCTGGGGTCAGGCAGCAAGTAAATGCTGCTGCAATCAGTGGCTCCTTTTTGGCCCCCAACCCTACTGCCAATCAGAAAGTGGAATCTATAATAAAGAAATGTTGGCCAAGTGTTCAAAAGAACTCACAGTTATCCATGACCTTTTTACCAGGTTCACTTTATAGACCCAAAATCTATGCAATAAACTGGTAACTAGCCAATTCAGGAGACAACCAGCCCCTCCCACCTATCTGAATTGGTTACTCCCACATCCGGAAGGCATGTTCTGCAGTAGAAATTGCAATGTGTTTTAATATTGCCAGCTGTAAGCAACCTTTGACCTTCCACATATACCTAAAAAAGTTGAGATTTGAGAGTTCCATAATGGTAGTTCTAAATTTACAGCTTATGCCATGTATATACAAACTTATGAAGAAGCAGCAAAAGAAGTCCATTTGGTCTATTAAGTCTGCTCATATTGCAGGGTCTACAACTTGAGCTAATGTCCCTCCCCTCTCTCCCCACTCTTCCCATCCTCCCTACCCATGATCCTTACTTTCCCCCTATGCCTATCCCAGCCTCCCTTAAATCTGCCCACTATCTTCAATGAGATGACCTCTTCCTGTGGTGCATTCCAAGTGTCTACCACGTTCTCTGTGAAGAAGTGCTTCCCGACCACCCTTCTAAACCTCCCACCCTCCAGCTTATGACTGTGCCCCCTAGTATTATGGTTGCCACTCAGCTAAAGAGACTCTTCTTATCAATCTTATTTATCCCTTTCAATTACCTGAAGGTCCAAGTCATGTCCCCTCTCTCTCTCTCTCTCTCTCCTGTCTTCCAGGGAGTACATGTTCAGTGCCCTCAACCTCTCCTCATATGCCTTACCCTGCTGACCCACTATCATCTTTGTAGCCCTCCTATGGATCTTCTCCAGCAGGTTAATGTCCTTTTTGAGGTCTGGGCACCAGTACTGAACTCTATACTCTAGATGCAGCTTTACCAATGAAAGGCGGTATAACCTCCTCTCTCCAACTACTGATCCCCTTAGATATGCATCCCAGCATCTTGCTTGCCTTTGCTGCTGCTTTCTTGCACTGTGTAGAGTGCTTCAGGCCACTAGTGATCATCACTCCCAGATCCTTCTCCCCCTCTGATGCAAATACTCAGACTCCACCCAGGTAGTACTCTGTCCTGGTATTCTTGACTCTAATATGCATAACTTTGCATTTTTTGGCATTGAAGCCAAGCTGCCGGATTCTGGACCCCCTTCCCAGCCTTTCCAGATCTTCCCGTAGGTCCTGTATCCCTTCAGCTGTGTCCACTCTCCAGCAGAGCTTGGTGTCATCTATGAATAGGCATATTTTGCCCTTAATGCCATTCCCAATGCCATTCATGAAGACATTGAACAACACCAACCCCAGCACAGAGCCCTGTGGGACTCCACTGATTACCTCTGTGGTACCAGATAACTCTCCCCCAACAACCACCCTCTAGGTTCTGTCCCTCAGCCAGTTTTCCACCCATCTGGTGATATTTTCCCCAACCTCAAGATCCACCAACTTCTTGATCAACCTTTTGTGGGGTACAGAGTCAAAGGCCTTGCTAAAATCAAGACAGAGAATGTCTGCCACTTGCCCCCTGTCTACTGTCTTAGTGTCTTAGTCTCACAGTCAAAGAAGTCAATCAGAGTCATTTGATATGGTCTCCCCCCATGAACCCATGCTGCCTCACACCCTGGAGACCATGCTCCTCTAGATATTTCACCAACCTTTCCTTTCGTATGGTCTCCATGAGCTTGCCCACAATGGAGGTCAGACTGACTGGTCTGTAATTCCCTGGGTCATTTAGTGTGGATGCAGGAAAGTTTATGTTGGGAGAATGAATCATCCATTATGGGAAAGAATTCTGGAACATATTAGAAATGTAAGATACCCTTTGAGCAATACTTCTGTCAGTAATCACTTTAAAGAACACCATAGTGGGGAACGTGATTCTTTTTCATTTATGACTTTGGAATGTATATGCATTGGTAGGTAGAGGAGGCAAAAGATTCCAGAGGCTATTACAGCATGAAATATTTTTGGATTTTTTTCAATACAACCCCTCAATCCACAGGACTTAAATGAAAACTGGGATTTAAAACCTTTTTTTGTAGTTATGTTTCCTGTTGTTTTAATATAGCCATTTGCACGTAGTACTAGCCAAAGTATTTATTATTATTTTTATCATTGTTCATTATTGTCATGTTTTGGCTAGTGGTCAATGTTTTTGGCTACTACTAACCATTCACTCAACATTGACATTTGGTGGTCATGCTTGGTTCCCTTTATGAGGAGCTGATCCTTAGTTATGTAAATGTATGATTATACTCTTGTTGCAGGTTATATCTCTGCCTGGTCTTTCCAAATGATCTGTTTGTTATTACTAAAAAGTCTTTGAGCAGTAACTCTTTGCAATGATTTTTATATTTTCTTTTATTTTTTCCATCCTCAACCCTTAGATGATCAGCTTGTAAAGCAGCCACAATAGATCCCCTCCTGCTGGTGTGTGATTCTCACCTTGTGTAATCACCGTGGCTTACAGCCTATTTCTCGGCTTAGTAATGGGTCCCCTTAGGACAGATCTTGTTTACATGCATTATTATTCTTAAACTAATTTTTTTAGTTGTTGTGCCTATGGATATTAAACATAAAGCTCCATCAAGTCTGGTATTGTTGGACTTGAAGTTTCAAGGCCTCAATACATTTTTAATTTTCTCCTTCTCCTTGGTGACTCAGAAGGTTTGGAGTCTGTGATGTATCCCCGACCTTGGGCATAACCAACAACTTTGGAAGATTGCTACAGTTCTCAACACTTTTCACTAGATTTAAAATATTGTATAATGTCACCTTACAGAAGAATAGTATTTGATGTGGCTTTGTTTTACAAGCATTGACTAGTATCTTCTCATTACAGATTCCTACTCAGGGTTTGTATTTCCCTTTTTTTCTTACTGAACTTGACAACATTAGGTTTGCAATTTATCTTTTTAATATATAGAGTAAATAATGAATATAAAATGTACATAATAATTGCATTAATATGTTCTTCTTGTGTGTGTGTAACTTACAGAATTTGTTTTCAGTTAAAATTACCTCATCAGCCAGCTGATGGTGACATTCCCATTCACTTTTGTATAAAAGGGCTGTCAATCTGGTAGAGCTCAACTTCCGACAAAGCTCACACAATGAAGCACCAAGGCAGTTTTCGACAGCTACTGTACATCATCCAAGTTTAGTCACTTACCAATAAACTTACTCAAGCATTTAAGTGTCTGATTCACCTTTTTATCATTTTTATGTTTTCTTCTTTGAGTTTACTCATTTTTTATGGCTGCATAGTATCAGAGCTATGCTGATCTATTGCTGATGCATTGCTTAAATGGGATCTGTGGGGCGTGGCTTTCTCAGAAGGACTGCACTACATTGTGAAATAAAATAATGTAAAAGAAATATACAACATAAGGCAATCATACAGTGCCTACTGTGTACTCCAATAGCAAGCAGTAAGGCTCGATCAGCTTTCTTATGTCTGGCGGTTTGGCTATGGTCAGACACTGAACACACAGAATTTAGTTTGCTTCGTATTTCCACCCAGTGGAGTTGAACCACAAATAGTACTGCATGAATCAGTACACTTTCTCTCTACTCCCTCACATTTCTCAGAAGGGTTGTACTACACTGTGAAATAAAGAAATATCCAAAGTAAAGCAATTTTATAGTGCCTACTGTCTACTGATGGGAGCTGAAATCCTCTCTTTTTCCTTTATTTTGCCACTGTACTTTATTTTACAATTTATTTTAGTATTTTCCCTTCAACTGATATTTTCTGTAATATTGGGAGAGTTTTAAGATTATTGCCAATTTAGTTAGAGCCAAGAAGTAGGGCTTTCAAGGTTTAGAGCCTTGTCTCCCTCAACCCCACTGCCTGCCCTAGGTTCGGGGAACAAGTAAATGCTGCTGCCATTGGTGGCTTCTTTCCTCCACCCGACCATACTGCAGGCCCCTTCCTGTATTTGTCTCCTCATATGTGGTTGCCACTCCTGCCAGGTCTCCCTGCCTGATTGCCAAGTCTCACACACACACACTCCATGATACAGTATTGCTACCTTTAGAAAGGAACTGAATCATACTGCTAGTACTTTAATCCATGAAAATGCTTTGGAAATCAGTGGATAATATCAAATATAAGGAATGTGAGGTAAGTGTTTGTACCAGACTGTAGAATTCTGTGTGCCCTGATCCCAGTGACTACTGCATGTCCCATATAAAAATGTTGCCATTAGCTTCCAGTAAAGATATGCCTATAAAGTGCAAACTGTTATGTTGGGTATAATTCTCCATATATTCCATCTTTCAAGCTTGCTGTATATTGTCTCTGAGTAAAGAGGATGACAAGGACTTTTGCATTTGTAAATCCTGACTTAGGCTTGCAATTTCTTTCTTTATTGTTTCCAATTACTTTTCTATCTGTTCACTTTTTCCCATTTTATGTCAGTTTTTAGTATGGTTAAGTCCAGATTTTTTTTTCGAAAACTGATATTTTGATCAGCCTTTGAAGGGATTTATTAATATCAGCAAAATGAGCAATTTGCAAACTTTACAGATTTAGATATCTCTGTAGTACTTGGGGGAGGGGGATTGACCAGACTCTTTTGTATTTTAATAATGCTGGTTTGCACCTCTGGTTTAGATTCCCTTTTAGCAGGACCCAACACTGCTCCGGTGGCTTCCTTCAATATGTGGAATGCTGCCTCAGCACCAGGACCACCTGCACGCTCAAATGTTAGATATTTTGTAATCGCAGCTGAATTCAATTTTTATCTGGATTCCCCACCTCAGAGGGTAAAAAACTAGCACTGTTCTTCTTTTGAGCTTGATGTTATTTTTGCAGTGCTCACTTTCTCTGTTTTTAAGTCAGTTTCAGTCATTCAAAATTCTCTGCTGGAATTAACAAGACCCTGTAAACCAGACACCATTATAACATCCTCAGGTGAACATTGGGTGGTTAACTGGTCTCCAGGTTCACAGGGTTTAGTCACTTAAGATTTTCTTACTGCCATTCACTTAAGATTTTCTTACTGCCATTCTGGAACACTCTTGGAGGCCGACAGAGACAGGTAAGTAGCTCTGCCAATAATATTTGGCTTGGAGCTCTCATCCCAGAAACCCTCTCAGTCATAACAAATAAACACAGAATTTCAGATGTTTATTAATAATGTATGGTGTATTGCAAGTCTTCTTGAGGGGCAGGTGAGATGGAGCCTACATCCCTTCCATCACCACAGTACTAAGAAATAACTCTAGAAACTCAGTACAGCTGTGAACCTGTTTGCAACCTCCGGTTTCCTCTTGTTCAACGCAGTGTAGCCAAGTGGTTTAAAGTGCAGAGCTGTGAACCTCAGTGGAGAACCTGTTTTAGTCCATTTACTGCCACATACTCACTGTGTGGCCTTGTGCAACTCACTTAACCTCCCTGTGTTTAATCTCGCTCTCACTCCTCTCCCATGTTCTTGCTTTCCCTTCCTCCCCTTCTCTCTTCTTAATCAAGTGTGAGTCTTCAAGTGTGAGTCTCTGAAATGTGTTTATGCAGGACCTGCACAAAATCACCTTTTAGTTGGGATTTCAAAAATATCCACTTCTCTTCATCATAAGGTGGGGTAATAAAAACAATATTGTATGTGTGTGCATGTGTGTGTGTCTTCAGATGACTATTCACTACAATCCAATGCACACAGTAATTCTATATTCCTTGTCAGATTAATGCTTTAGCAGCCATTTTAGATCTGACTAGAGTTTTTTTTATAGTAGTTACTTTGAGCTATATTCACGTCTTTCTTTACAGAGATTACAATTATACCTGTAATTAGTCCAATATTTGAGGAATTAGTTTCTTTGAATTTTGGCCATGCTCTATCTTGAGCTTTAATAAGTTAAAAACTTTCTTTATTCATCCATTTCATATAAGTGCCTTGGGGGAGCATACTTTTGAACAATTTTGAGACATTCATTGCCAGAGTCAGTCCTGAGTAAAATTAACATTTGGCATGACATCTAATTATGACAGTACATGCTGAAAACAGCACTTCAAAAATAGTGCTGGTAAAAACAGCCCTTCAACAATAGCGAAAACAAGGACAGCTACAGGGATAGTATACCAAAAGGTAGTTACCACTACCCCTGTAGTTGTCATGTTAGGGGGATGATGTGGTGGAAGTGTACAGGAAGAACAAAAGTGTGTTGGCTGGCCAAGCTGCTCCCATAGTGGAGAGGGCTATGGCATAGAACAGTTCATCCAATACAGACCTGGAGACCATGCTTCTGTTCCCGGTCTCCCAATCATTAAGTTTTCATCCCCCCCCTGAATTTTTATTTTTTTTACAAGTCCCCTCACCCTCGCATAGTGTATCCTCCCTGAGTTTCTACCCCTCACAAGTTCCAACTGCCTGTGGAGTTGACTATAAAAATATGGGTGAGTGAGTGGGGCAGACCCCCTCCACAAAAACACAATGTAGTGTGATTTGTGTGAGCCACGGTAGCAGTCATTGGTGTGTGTTTGGACTGCTACCATTGGCGCTGTTGTTTTTCACACTATTTTTACTGGGCACTTTTGGCAAGCACTGTTATTCCTGCACTGTGTTTATGGTGCTCTTCATTCTGCATTCTGACCTAGTGCCAAATATGGCCAATCTACACTATTGAAGTCAGATATAAAAACAGGTAGTACTAGCTTTGAACAATTGTGAAGCCAAATAATAGTAGTAATAATATAATAATAGGATTACATTTATCTAAGGAGCCATTGTACCACTGGCAATAAAATGTATCAACTAAAGAGCTGTATAAGGAGATGTGGTGAGTAGTGTGCAAGAGAAACAGTGCATGCATGTACACAAGGGAAACCTGGTGTGTGTTCACCATTATAACCAACTGGTTATAATGGTGAATTATAACAGGTTTCCTATGGCAGAAAATTCTCCTCAATTATCATAATTTATTTTCATGGCCTATCCACCTGATATCAAATTCAATTAAATTCTATTTTTAATTCAATTTTATTTTTATACTAGAAGGTAGGTGAGCAAAAATGTCCATTTTCACAAATATCCAGTGGTACAAAAATTTGATAATATAGAGAAAAAGGTAAAACAATATTTGCAAAATGTGATGGTATTTACAATAGGAACAGTGTATATGACAGAAACATCTAGAATAGAAATAAAAAGAGAAAAAACATATGGATAGCAGTCATTGGTGGGTGATTGGATTATGATTATTAGTATTAAATATATGGATAGTTATTTTCATTGTCAATGTTCCAGATTAGATACTGCACTATTACTTCCATAAATGATTAATTAAAGATAGAGGACAAGTCATAATAGTAGAAGCTTATATGACTATGTATGCAGAATCTCAGTCATCCTAAAAACCTTTGATCCCTTGCTTTTCTATGACAAATATATCTTCATTCAGTAATAACCCTAACTGTATACAGTACTCGTAGTAAATTAAAACAGTTGCAGTATATACTGTATTTTCTCATAATGAGCCCTCTAGTGACATAATTTGAAACTGGGCAACACCAAGAACAAAGCAGTTTCAGAAAACATAATTTAGTAATTTGAATCCTGAAGCTTTCAAAGTTCCAAATCAAGTTAGACTAGCTCTGGGCAGAGCCAATAGGGCTGCAGAAGTGGAATCTGGGTTAAAAATATAGAAAATTATTTTTTTATATATATTTTTATACCAACTTGTCAATACAGCCTTGTGATGACCCTGTCTCATAAAGAAGGGCAGAGAAAATGTTCAACTCCTAGCCTAAAGGTGATGTCATGCAGGGACTGCAAAATCAACATCTGGGCTGCAAACAGGCATTTTAGGCAGGAGTTGAAAAATGACAGCTGTCACATTCATGTGTTGCTGTACTGAAATGGCTATGTTGAAAATTTGTGGTAAAAATATTGAATATTACCAAAGTTATGAGCCTGCATTTGCAAAATTCAACATAGCCTCATTACACAATAGGTGAACATATTAGAATCATAGAACACAAGAATGTGCGAAGTATAATACCACCCCATATTAAATTTATTCAAGGCCAGGGAATGTATTGCTAGTCTTTTTTTGGCATCGAAAAAGTTTCATTTGGTCCATGGGGAGAAAACGTGGATACAGCTTTACCTAATCAAGCCCTAAATAACATGATATCAGGGCAGAAAGGGCATTAGGGTGCACTTGAATGGAAGTGAGGATAAGGTCAAGAAAATTTATTGTGGTACTGTACTCTGTAAAGACCCTGCCAAAAGAATGCAACATATATGTCAAACAGAGAAACACCAGTTTGGCAAATATGCTGAATTCTTTGGTGCGGTCTTAAACTGCAGCAAGATGAATTGCATCAGCATTCATTTCTGAGTGGGGGATTGTGAACAATGCCAGATGGTTGTCAATCTAGACCTACCTTTTTTTATTCCTTGATGACAAAACTGCTGCTTTAAGAAAATGGGCTCTGTAGACCATTATAATCCATCATATTTTCGATAACCCCAATGTTTTATACCCTGTGGGTCACTGTCCTACATAGGAAAACTGACCTTCTCATTTCTCTCTGAGTGCAGACCAAGCCCCCTTTTTGTGTTGACAAATCCCCCCCCATCTGCCACTTGTTTAGTGACAGTGAATTTTTGTAGCGTTTTTTAATTCTGCATTGTTATGCAGTTACATAAAATGCCTACTGACATCTTTTGTAAACCTCTATCAGTTTCTTCATATTTCTTCCAGTGTTTACATTTACTGTAGCAGTAAAGAGAATGTGTTCAGTACTAAAAATAAAAACAAATTTGCTGGTGGGATTTCTGTTTAGATATCACTCTTAAGGAGAAGCCACATTTTCAAAATATGAATACCTGTAATGACCTAACAGATAATATCCACAGTTATGTTTACTAGTTGTTGTTACCATCTTCTCCCTGTAGAATAGCAGGCATAGATGGGACACAATCCCAGTCTTCCCATTCTCAGGGTATTGACAGTATTGAACATATGGATATGTTCTCCAGCAGAATACATGGACATACTCTGAAGGTCACAGATGGCAAGTTTAGAGGTAACATTAAGAAGCATATTTTGTCCCAGAAGGTGGTAGCCTTCAAAAATGACCTGCCAATAGAGACCATGGACATGAAGACAGTAGAGTGGTCCCTAGTGTTGCCCATCCCTTAGCTTTTGCTAGCACTGAAACCAGTTGTGTAAGAACCCTGCACTGCACTGCCCACACTGTACCTATCCATGTGGATAAACAGAGGGTTCCAGCATCTAGTGTTGTCAGTCTTCCACCTTTCATCAGCACTATATCTATCACAGTGTGGAAACCCTGTACTGTCTGTTCTACACTGAATCTACCCCTATAGATTTATAGAGAGCTTCAGTCTCCAGTGGTGCCAGCCTCTTACTGTTCACCATTCACACACTGTACCTGTCACTGTAGATAAACAAAAGGCTTTAGTCCTCAGTTCTGGCAGTCCCTCACCTGTCACCAGGACTAAATGCAGACAGTGTGGAAACCAAGCACTGACCCTTCCCCCACACTGTAGCTGTCTCTGTGGATTAGTCAGTTCCTCACCTCTTACCAGCACTAAATCCATCACAGTGTGGGTATGTTTGCACTGTGACTGCCCACATGGTAACTGTGGATAAACTGAGGGCTTTATCCACTTTTTCCCAGCACTAAATTCATCACAATGGGTAAGTGGGTTTGGAGAAGCCTGCATTGTACGTGTCCCTCTGGATAAACAAAGACCTTTAGTTTACTGTCCAGAGCTGTCCAAGTTGTACCTTTTATGAGCATTACATACATTAGAGTGGAAAAGTCAGCAGTGAACCCGATTCTGTGGGCAAACAGAGTTATTGTAAGCACACACCTTTCACTATCACTGGATAGCAAATATACAAAGGTTGAATAGAAAAAAATTAAAAAACAGAATAGCTCAGATCCCAATCCATACCTTTCAACTGTCCCTGATTTTAAGGGATGTCCCGAGTTTGCCTCAGAAGTTTCTTCTGTCCCTCCTAAATTTTGCATTTCTGTCACTGAAGAATAGGGATTTGAATAACAAAATAATGCCAGCCATTGGTGTTACAGTCTAGTTCTCATTAAGAAAATGCTATTCACACTAAGAAACATGTTGTACACAGCTTCTGTAACTAATATTGTTATTTTTTTAGATGTTTCCCTGATTTTGGTCATTCGTCCCTGATCATTTTAAGCCTTGTCTCTAATATGTGATGAGGGAGGTTAAGAGGCATGCACTGGACTGTCTGTAATATGACACTGCAGTCTGTTTAATGAGACCCTGACTGCTTCAGTGCTTCAATAAGGGAAGTTCCAGTATGCTTCAAGATAATGAGTTAACCCCTAGGCTGCTGAAAGAACTAACATAAATCTATTTGTTTGAGCTGGACAGATTATCAGTCTGCTGCCCTGCAAGAGTTAAATTGAGGGGCTAAATAGCAGCTTCAAACTTTTTTTTGGTTATATCCTTAGAGGTTGAGAGGCACAGTAGCATTTCCCCTCCTTTCAGATGCCTTTAGCACAGAGTAGCAAATAACAAAAATCAGAGGGGAAGCACACTGTTTTGCAGCTGTGGATGGATACTTCCAAAAGTCCAATAAGGAAGTTCCATGGTAAGACATTTTTTGGAGCTAATGCAAAAGGGCTTCAGGCTCCACCTACTTGCAGCCCAAAAAATTAGCAGTTTCATATCTTTCAAAAAAGGTTATACCAGTTGTCAATTACCGGAGAAAGTAGAGCATTCTAAGGATAGTATTTGTCATAATTAACCATTCTTCTAAAACCTACAGTGACAGGCCTTCCCCTAATTCCAAATCCAGTTTATTTGTGTTGGTAATTATTGTCATTATTTTGACCAAAAGGTTTGAATGTTTTTATTGTTTGTTTTTTTTGTTTGTTGATTCCCAGGTACAATAGTTAGTCAGAATATTTCTTAATGGATAACTCCTCCAGCTTATCCTTGAGACTTTAAATATAATTCTAAAGCAACGTTTCTAATTGTATACTATAATGTTAATGTAACTTTCCAAAGTCCTGCCTTAAAATAGGAAATGGTATACCTAGCATATCTTACCTTACCAAGTAATCAAAACCTAATAAACATATTATACCACATAGGAGATAGTGTAGCATGTGATAACCTGTTATGCAGTGAAAAGTACCGTACTTCATGTATTGTTGCCAATAGAGCTGACAGTGGTATAAACATTCTAGTGACTACTGCTCACTTAGCAATTAAAATAATTTCAGCAACCTTTATCAACATTGTTCAAAGGGGAGTCCAGCTGTTATGACTAGTTAAAATAATAAATGACTGTGAAAATTAATAACGTGTCATGTAATAAATATATCAAAGTGACTAGTTCAATAAACATTTTCCTTTAATTTTTTTGGTTTTTGTTCTACGTTGCTTTGAAGTAACCATTTATACGGACTTCATAACATGACACACTGCTTCAGTTCTAAGTAATTTCAGGCTACAAAAAGCACAAATAAGCAAACAATGTTATTTGTGATTATTCAACCATATAGCCACTTCATGCAATCAACTGTTTCTTGTATCCTTGTATGACTTTATCTCCTGCTGTGTTCTGTGTCCACCTCCTTCTTCACCTAGTACACACAGAATACATTTTCATGCAGGTTTATAATAAAGAAGATGCTTTAGACCTTTCTCTTGCTGCTAGTTCCCTAATAAACTAAAATGATTTTTTATATTTATTAAGATTGTATTAGTAAGTGAAGTTACAGAAGAATGGATGCATGTGGGAAGCACACAAAAACAGAACAGGACTGGGAGCAGTTTGTTCAAAGCCTCTTTGAAAATATAGTTATTTAATCTGGCTTTTGGAGATAGTGTTTAGTTTTATTCTGCTGCCTTTTTATATTATTTATATATGTTCTTATTAATTGAATGTGTGTTGTTGTGTTTATAATGTATTCGTGCTTTGGTTTTTGAAAAGCACGCTATAAATAAATATCGGTTGATTGATTGATTGACTGATTGTACCAGGCTACAGAACTGTCACTGGTTGCAACAGATAAGGATCTGCATTTGTCCACATTTCTGGCACTTGAAACAAGCCAGATGGACCACTGAAAACTGTGTCTGTATTCTTGTTGCAAGTACCATGAGTTGTGCACCAAAAGTGACATCAAATATGTGACATATGAGTCAATTATCAGCAATAATTTGAGCAAAAGGTTGTGACTGCCTCAGAATATATGAAAATTGCATGCAAACAACAAGGTGCATTCACAGGGAGGCGGCTGTGGCAATACCACTGCTGCACATGCTGCATCCAAATAGTTTGAAAACCTAGGACAAGCTATTCACTCTTTGCAGTAAAATAGTGAATAGTGTAAAGGTGGACTTAATGCAGATGATTCAAATATTTCCATTGTTTGTCACTGTACACATTAGTGTTCCATTTTCTAATGGTAATTGATTTTATATGAAATGTATTATTGTATATTGGACGTTTGTTTGAACTGGAAAATGTCCTTGGTAATTTTGCTGTAACAAATTATTCACAGGACCATCTTGTAACTAGGATGTTGGTCCCAATGATGTGAAATTCCATCTGTCTCCTGTCTAAAAGTAAAGATTTTTAATACTACTTTCAGAGTGGCTTTATTTTTGTGACTTTATTTTTACTTTAAGATCAGAAAATGATTACTTTACAGCTGGCCTGTCAGCGCAGCAGTACCACTTCCACTAGCCATGCCAGTGACCCAAGTTAGGGCCATCAGGGGCTGAGTGGTGGGAGGAGGGTCAAGTGTCCCAGGTGATGCGCTCCTCTTCCAGGGGAGGGAGGGCAGTCTGCTCTACTGCTGTACTGCCACCTAGGTGATAACAGATGGCAGTGCAGATGGGAGCAGCTCATGGTGAGGGAGGACATCAGCTGGTGCCATGCCACACATGCTGTCATGTGCAAGCTCTCATGCACTCTTGCCACTGATTTTATTTATTTATTTATTTAGCTTTTGTTGACTGGGTAAGTGCACTAGACAAATCCTGCCTATTTTCAGGCACGACCCGGGGGAGGGGGATACAGATGAATGCCAACTGACCTTGAACCAGATTAAGCTGTTGGTGGTATTTTTAGTGAATGAGGGAAATTTGGCCAGGACACCATGGAAATTCCCTACTCTTTCGATAAGTGCCATGGGATCTTTAACATCCACCTGAACTACCACCAATCCAGGCAGATGGGACCTCGGTTTAACGTCTCATCCGAAGACGGCACCTCAGAAGTGCAGCACCCCTCTCATGCTGCACTACAGTGTCAGTACTGGGATATTAACCCAAGTGCCAGATGTGGGAACTGAACCCACAGCCCTCTGATCTGCCGGCCTCAGAGGTGAGTGTGCTACCTACTGAGCCACTGACACTGACACTGATGTCGTAGGGGACAAGACATAAAGAGGAAAAGTACCCTGGCCAGCAGGATGATGCCAGTCACATACAAGTCTTGCACCTGGCCACTCAGGTGGCAACTCCACATATACCAGATTTATTCCATGATGGAGAATGAGGGGGGGTCTCCGCCAACCCCACCAAAGGGGATCAAGCTCTGGGGGAACTCTGGAAGTGAAGGTAAGTCCTATGGATGCCAGGGTGATGGGGCTGAGGTGGCTGAGAGAAAAACGGGGGCTGATCAGAGATGCAGGAGGCATAAACAGCAGTAGCTGCAGGAAAAAAAAGAAAATGACTACTTTCCTGCGTCAGTTAACATTCAGATAGAAGTGCAAGCTGTTACTGTGATTTAGATACTGGCAACTTTTAATGGAGAAGAAATAGACATGTTTAACGAAAACACATCCAGTAGTCTACCTGGTTGCTAAAAAAATGCTTTGGTTCTAGATGGGAGTTTCACAGCTGTTGCTTTAAGGAATAAGGTTCTATCCACTTCTTCTGACAAACAAATCTCTTAGCCCTTGGTTGATTTGTGGAGTACCTTGCAACTCTCCCTAGAAAAGAGGTAGACCTGGTCCATAAACTCCATCAATATTCAGAGTGATTTGATACTGAGTGCATAATTATGAAACAAAGTCATGATGTCACGATAAACAATTGTGTCAGAATTGAGTTTCATTCTGCAGCAGACAGGCAGTATTTTGTTTATTCCAAAAAGGCATTAAAAATGAAAGAAACAGAAAAGTTAGAGAACAAAAAATATCTAAACGGTCCATACAGTGTGTCCTAAGGTTCCATAATTAGAGACACTCTAGTCCCTATCCCTCCTCCCAGTCACCCTTTCCTCTCCCTCCACTCCCATCTGCTAACCCATTAATAAGAATCCCACTTCCTCTTGAATCCTGCTGTTGAAGTTGCCCCTACAACCTTGTCAAAAAGTTTATGTATGCATCCACCACTATTATTATGAAGTTACACTTCAATGTATATTTTGAACCTTCCTCCTCCAGCTTGAGAGCAAACCCCCTGGTGGACGCACTGACTGTTTATAAGTTTGAGCAGACTAGCTGTGTCCACTCTGTTAAACCCTTTTATGAATGTGACAGTATCTAGTGTGTTTTCCCTCTGTCTTCTGTCTTCCACTGAATAGATGTTGAGCCTTTATGGTCCATTATATGCCATGCCCTGCTGGCCCTGGATCATCATTGTGACCCTTTGTTGCACTTTACTCTATCTCTGTCATTCATTAGGTGGTTGGGCAGAGAGGGACAGTGAAAAAGCAGGGATACTGAATGAATACTTCTGCTCAGTATTCACAAAAGAAGAGAAGGGGGAGGTGCCTAATCCAGTTAACAGAAGCACTCTGGATGGGGGGGTCGATCCCAGTCCTTTCACATAAGAAAGTGTTCTGAAAGAACTCCTAAAACTGAAGGTGGACAAAGCAATGGGACCTGATGGAATTCACCCCAGAATTCTAAAAGAATTAAGGGGAGAACTAGTGAAACCACTGACTACCCTTTTTAACAAATCATGGGAGGGTGATGTGGTACCAGAGGACTGGAGGAAGGCAGATGTGATTCCCCTTCACAAAAGTGGGACCAAGACAGAAGCAGGAAACTACAGACCTGTCAGTTTGACCTCTGTGGTAGGGAAAGTGATGGAATCACTTCTGAAGGAAAATATTGTTGAATACCTAGAGGCCAGTGGAGCACAGGACCCAAGGCAGCATAAGTTCACAGCGGGAAGGTCATGTCAGATGAATCTAATTGATTTCTTTGACTGGGTGACCAAAGTAGTAGACCAGGGAGGGGCTGTGGACATGGCCTACCTAGACTTTAGCAAGGCATTTGACACAGTCCCACGCAAAAGTTTAATAGTCAAATTAACCAGCCTGGGAGTGGGTCCCATGGTGGTAGCCTGGGCAAAATACTGGCTGGACAACAGAACACATAAGATAATTGTAAATGGAATCCACTCTGAAGAAAGAGGGGTTACTAGTGGGGTACTGCAGGGTTCAGTACTGGGTCTAATCCTTTTTAATGTCTTTATAAGTGACATTGCAGAGGGACTGGAAGTAAAAGTATGCTTCTTTGCAGATGACACAACTGATCTGCAACAGGTTTGATACACAAGGGGGTGTGGAAAGGATGAGAAGGGACTCGGCAAGGTTGGAGGAATGGTCAGAAGTATGGCAGCTTGGATTCAATGCAAAGAAGTGCAAAATAATGCACCTGGGAAACAAAAACCCAGGGGAAGATTACACAATGGGGAGGTAGTAACAACAACAAACATGGAAAGGAACCTGGGGGTAATCATATCAGATGACTTTAAGGTTAGCAAGCAATGTGAGAAGGCAGTAGGGAGGGCTGGGGGGATACTGGGATTTATAGGGAGAGGCATCACCAGCAGAAAACAGGAAGTTGTTATCCCTCTGTACAGACAGTTGGTGAGACCCCATCCGGAGTACTGTGCATCCAGTTCTGGAGACCCCATCTCTGCAAGGACATAGACAGCATAGAGGCAGTCCAGAGGAGGGCAACTAAAATGGAGCAGGGTCTGCAAGAGAAGCCATACAAGGAGAGACTAAAGGAGCTTATTATGTTTACCTTTGAGGAAAGGAGGGATAGGGGGGACATGATAGAAACTTTTAAGTACCTCAGTGGAATCAACAAAGTCCAAGAGGGTAGCTTCTTTCATAAAAATAGATGTGCAAGAACAAGGGGACAAAATTTGAAGATGGGGGGGCACTTCAGGGGCAATATAAGAAAGTATTTTTTCACAGAGAGGGTGGTTGACATATGGAGCAGCCTTCCTGAGGAGGTTGTGGGGTCTAAAACTGTGAGAGAATTCAAGAATGCATGGGACAGACATAAGGCAATTTTGGGGGGGAGAAATAGGTTGTTGGTTAACTAGGATCTGCAGCTTATCCTGTAGGTAGGAAAATGGGCAGACTAGGTGGGCCAGACGGTCCTTATCTGCTGTCAAAATCTATGTTTCTATGTTTCTTAGGTGTGAGCTCCACAATTAGACACAATATTCCAGATATGGCATCACCAGGGATCTATGCAGAGGCAATTTTACTTCCCGTCTTCAGCTTGTGATCCCTCTCCCTATGCACCTCAGCATTCTGTTTGCCCTTTCATATATCCTGTTACACTGAGCAGTCTGTCATACTGTACGTTACTGCTGACCCCCACTTTCAGGCCATTATCTTCCTCTGTGCTCTCTACTGGCATCCAGTCATTATACAGAACTGTTCAATGACTTTCTCCTCCTGCAGTGGAGTCAGCCACGATGGAGTGGTGGCATGAGGATATGGAGATTGGACGGGGACTGTGCAGAAGTAGATAAAGAAAAGGCTGAAATTTTAAATTAGTATTTTTGCTTGGTCTTCATAGTGGATTGGGGACCACCATGTATCAGCAGGCACTGGGGGATGGGGGGGGGTGGACTCAAGTCCATTTTCAGAGAAGAGGGCCTGAAGGGGACTGGAAGCCCTAAAAGAAAACAAAGTGATGGGGCCAGATGGGATTCACCCAAGGATACTAAAAGAACTGAGCACTATGCTAACTGCCATTCTGGCAACACTATTAAGCACCTCATTGGAGATGGGGGTAGTTCCAACGGACTGAAGGACGACTGGCATGGTGCATCTGCACAAGAGTGACAGCAGAGAAGAGGCTAGCAATTACAGGTCAGTCAGTCTCACATCAGTGATGGGGAAATTAATGAAGACCCTGCTGAAGGAGAGGCTGATGGGGTGCTTGGAGGCAAATGGGCTGCAGGTACACTGGATGCACAATTTCAAGGAGGTATGTGAAACAAATCTCATGCACATAGATTTTTTTAACTGGGTGACTAAAGAGATGGATTAGGCAAAGGCTATGGATGTGGACTATCTGGATTTCAGTAAGGCCTTTGACACTATGCCACACAGGAAGCTAATAAAGAAACGTAGCAACCAAGGGATTGGGGAGAAGATGATAAGCTGTATTTGAAACTGGCTAAAGTATAGGAGGCAGAGAGTAGTGATAAATGCAGTCACTGGGAGGACAAGAGACTGAAGAGTGGAGTGCTACAGGAGTCAGTACTGAATCCAGTCTTCTTAAATGTCTTCATTAGTGACATTGCTGAGGATCAGAAAGAGATGGTGTGTTTCTTTGTAGATAACACAAAAATCTGCAACATGGTGGATACCCAGGAAGTGGTGGAGAAAGGGTTAACACCCAAGAAGATGTAGAGAGTACACAAAGGGATCTCGGTAAGCTAGAGGAGTGGTCTAAGGTATAGCAGCCATGTTTCAATGCCAAAAAGTGCAATGTCATGCACCTGGGACAGGGAAACCTGGGGGGGCTGTGTACAAGATTGGGGGGGGGGTGTTTACGGTCACCAAACAAGAAAGAGACCTTGAGGTAATCATATCTGATGATACCAAGGTGCTAAGGCAGTGTGACATGGAAGTAGGTAATGCTAGTGAGATGCTGGGGTGCATAGGAGGGAGGATTTCTAGCAGAAGGGAAATGGTGTTGGTACTGTATCGCTAACTAGTGAGACCGCACCTAGAGTACTATGTCCAGTTCTGAAGGCCATACTTCTGCAAGGACACTCACAGGGTCAAAGTAGTCCAGAGAGGGGACTACCAAAACAGTACATGGTTTATACAAGAAACAATGTGAGGAGAAGCTGCAGGAGCTCAACATTTACTCCCAAAAGGAGAGAAGAATGAGAGAGGACATGATTATGACCTACAAGTACCTCATGGTGGTGAACAAAGTGCAAAAGGGGAGGTTCTTTCAGAGGAGGAGGAGTACTACAACAAGGAGGCATGCAATGAATCTTTAGGGGGAAGTTTAAGAGGGATATAAGGAAATACTTCTTCACAGAAAGGGTGATGGACACCTGGGACAGTCTTCCAGAAAAGGTAGTGGTGGGGAAACACAGTAGAGAGATTCAAGCATGCATGGGATAATCACATGGGCATAAAAAGTAGAGAACATGGAAGAGGGAGGGACACTGGAGACCAAATAGGGTCCAAGGTGTTGTAAGAGGCAAGGAAATTAGGGCAGACTTGATGAGCCAGGTGGACCTTTTATTACTAACAAACTATTTTTCTATGTTTCTATGCAATGTAGAAACTTGCAGTAACTGACATGTCACAAAATCTGCATGACAAAAGGGCTTAGTTGCCATTGGATGATACTGTTCCCTGCAGCATACTGCAGCACTTTGTATTATACTGCATCATTTTGGCATTGCATTCTGGCTGATACTGCTGTATGTGCATCACTTTGCACTTCTTGTCATTGAATTCAATCACCAAAGAATGAACCATTTCTATAGTTCCTATCCAGTAAACCCTTTTTTCTAAGAATATGATTACCCCCTCTTTAGTAATTGTCTCCAGAAGTGTCTCTACTATAGATGTGGGACTCACCAGCCTGTAGTTTGTTGGCTTTTTCCTATCACCCCTTATATGTAAGAGAACTATATTTGCCACCTTCCAGTCCTCAGACAGTAGTCTTGCTGCTACTGTTTCTTCAAAGAGTACTACCAGAGGCTCTACTAGCACCTGCCTATTTTCCTTCAGTATCATAAGGTGAATTCAGGCCCGCCCTCTTGATTAATTGGTTTCCAGGCTGGCCAGTCCCTTTATTACCTGTTCCCTTTAATGTCCCCCATTTTTAATCCATAAACTGTTATCACACTCAGGTTTCTCCTCATTCAGAGAGTGGACAATCCTCCTTGACTGTGAACACTGAACAAAAGTATTCATTTAGTATTCCTTCTCTTTGTCATCCCTTGCACTCACTTCTTCCTTTGTTCTCCTGTCTGCTATCTCTTATCTTTTTCCTTTAACTTTTGTACCAAAAGAAGGATTTATTCTTCAATTTGACCCTTTCCACTAGCCTGAATTCAATTGTTGCCTTTGCCACCCTGATGAGAATTTTACAAATGTCCCTAATAATGTCCTGATTCAAAAGTGCCATGACTAGTACTGCCTCCACCTTGTAGCAGCACTCACCTACTGCGTCAGGAAGCTGTGCTCCTGATTGACATCTACAACACATTTTCCCTTCATCTCCTACCCACTGGCATCCCAAAGTCTATATCTGGATCGCTGAAGACATACAGTACAATAACACTAGTTCTCTTGATCTCTCCACTGTCCTTATCTTCTCTCCAGCGCTTCATCTATTTCAACCATTTGATGTGATACCTGTATAATACACTTATCCTGTTCTTCTGCCCCCTTTCATCACCTATATCTACAGCAACTGTACCCCTAACCTCCCCTTGATTGCTGTGTCTGCTGGTACCCTTATATATTCTCTGAGGCACAATGCAACCCTTGCCACTCACCTGACACCCAATCTCCCAGAACATCCTCAGGAAATTGGTCATGCCACACTTCCTTTGCAACTGATTGCCTCCCCACTCTCCTACCTGCACAAACAGGGTTGCAGTAAATGCTTAATGAAATGAACAGCTATGAAAATCTTTGGGTAGCATTTCCTGCCAAGTGTCCCTCTCCTCTCCAATCCCTCTTCTCTTAAGTTGGCACTTAATCTCTTGGTACTTCACTGAATGGCACTTTTTGGGTGGAAAAATCACTAGTACTTGACTCATTACCACTGGTAGGAAGCTGCCTTTTATACCTCCAGTGCCTTTTAATGATCCCCCTTTCTTCTAGTTTCTGTGGTCCTAAAAATGTTTCTTTACATTCACTGTTGGGGGTTGGGAGGGTGTCAGTGTCAGGGATGAGCACAGTATGACTCATTACTAGCAGCATTTTGCAGGCAAGGAGGGAGCCATCAGGGCTGGGTTTGATCTTTTTGAGTATGGAATGGTGTGTTTTTTTAACATTTTTGGGTTGGAGAGAGGTGTGCCACACAAATTTAGCCAACTTGCCAGGTAAATAATGTTTGCTTTGTGAATCTGCCAAAATTTGTTGATTTTTTTTTTTCATGGAGCAAAAGTTCTGCAGCTTTCCACACCTCTAACTGTAGTTGAGGGCCCAGGGCAAACAGTTTTCAGTCAGTCCTACAAATGCAAGGTAAGGCACTGTTCATTTAATATTGCACCTTAAATGTAGCTACTGTGGCTGTTCTCCATTTTCTTATCTCTTTAAGTGTTGAGTATGTTTGAATGTACTGTATATCACTTTAATTACTGCACTTACTGCTGACCAAATATGTTTCTTATTCTTATTAAGGAAAATTAATACAAATGGAGGGAAGACAAACTGACTGCTTTTAATGAAGCTGCCCGATAAAATGACACAAGCACCTCTTGTTCTTTTGTACAGTATTAAAAGGTGCAGATTGTTATAACAGATTCAGTGATGGTAACACCTGAATTGTTTGCTCCCTCACCCTTAACCCCCAGGACAAAAACTAGAAATGAGCTGTTACCAGCTCAGTATGCCTTTCCTGGTAAAACCTGAATAAATAAATGCTTATGGATACCTGCTTCACTCACTTTACAAAAATTTTTCTTAATTATACAATTTAAAATCATTCTTTATATAATTTATGTTCTGAATGTCAACTTCTTCCACCACCTCACTGGGCAGCTGTCTCAGAAAAGTAACTGAGGGCTTACATTAGTGCACAGTGTAATAATAACATTCCTGGTAATGATGGTATGCTGGCAGAATTCTACTTATCTTACAGTATATAGTGTGGTGGATTCTACTAATACATATAACTAGTTAAAGTTATCCTACAGGCTGGCTATTTGCAAGAGAACTGAAACACAGTTCACAGTAGTTGCCCCTATCTTACAAAAGGTAAAGACTCGGACCAGTTAAATTATTAGCCCATCAATCTGATAGACATTTTGACCAACATATTTGGCAGATTCCCACTGGAAAAACATACTGTAGATTGGACAGGGGACAATTCAATTATCAAGGAAGAACAGGCAGGTTTTACATCTGGCTGGAGTACATTAGACAATTGTTGTGTCCCTTACATAGAAACATAGAAAGGACGGCAGATGGGGACCAAAGATCCACCTAGTCTGCCCTGATCCTAACCCCCCTCCTTAGAATTTCTTTGAGACAATCCCCTTGTGTCTATCCCAAGCTGATTTGAATTCCCCTACTGTTTTTGAGTCAATAACATTGGCAGGTAGGCCATTCCATGAATCAACCACCCTTTTTCTGAAGAAAAATTTTCGCATGCTACCCCTGAATCTTCCTCCTCTTAATTTCATATTATGACCTCTTGTCCTCATTGAGCTATTGACCAGAAAGAGCTCCTGGGTGGGGACTCTATACCCTTCAGAACTTGAATGTTTCAATCATGCCCCCTCTATCTCCGATCTGCTCGAGGGAGTACATATTGAGTTCCGCAGTTGTAACCCCAGTTTTTAAAGGTGGTGAAAGAACAAGCCACACAAACTACTGGCCAATTTCAATTCTCCTGCCTTTCTCCAAAACTCTTGGAAGGATAGTTTATGATCAGCTTGTAGATCATCTCAACAAATATCATCTACAGTGTCAACAGTTGCACAGTTTTAGAAAATGTCATAGCACTACTACTGCACTGCTTGAATTTATGGGGTACATTCATGATGCCTTTGATCATGGACACTTGTTGGGTGCTGTCTTTGTAGACCTCACCAAAGCTTCCAACACAGTCAACCATGAACTCCTCTTGTCTCAGTTAAGTGTCATAGGGTAACTTCATGCTGGTTTAGGCGTTACCTCTCCAGGTGTGAACAGCAGGTAAACATTTCTAACAACCTTTCAGATACCTTATGCATGAGCACAGGCATCCCCCAAGGTTCCATCCATGGGCCCTCTACTGCTCAGCCATTTCCTAAATGAACTCCCACTAGTATTGCAACATAAAATCCTCCTCTACTTGGATGACACAGTTATTTACACTAGCCACCCCGACCCTGTCTCGCTAGAACAGTGTCTATAGAATGACTTCAAACATGTCAAGGACTAGTTCTGTAATGCAAGGTTGCTCTTAAATTACAAAAAAACCTAAATACATGCTTTTTGTCTCAACCCACAGTTGACACAATCCTCCAAGTTAACCGTAAGAAACAAGCAGAGTTAAGTTATCAAAATGGTCCAGAACTTTAAATATCTCAGAATTACCCTGGATAGTTTCCTTTCTTACTCTTCTCATGTTGACCTTGTTGCCTGGTTTGCAAATCAAAAACTTAGCCTGCTATATAGACATCGGCACTGTCTAACAGCAGTATCTCTTCAACTTGCAATTACTGGCTCAGTCATATAGGTATTAGAATATGGCCTCGTTATTTACAGTGCAGCCTCTGACTCTACCCTAAAATGTATTGCTATCACCTTAACAAAGCCTTCATATTACTCTTTTGCACCCCACATCTAACTCATACCTGTCACCTTTATTCTCAGTCGGGCTGGTTAGATCTGGAAAAAGAATTTGTTATCATGTTTGTCTCTTAACCAAGAAAGCCTCCTTAAGCCTGTTGCCACCTGGCATGTGTTCCTTTCTCTGCCTAGCAGAATCAGCAACACTGACTAGAACATCAAATAGTAGCCAGTTCAAGGTCCCTTTCCATCAAACCTCGCAAGGTCAGAGATCCTTTGGTTACCATGCTCCACTCTGGTTTAACAACCTACCAAGTGATCTACTTGTTGAACCCAGGATTGGTCCCTTTAAATTTAAACTCTGTTCTCTTCTTAAGGATCAAATGCAATGCTCCTGCTTCCTATGACCTGTCCCCTTCACCACAAGTCTTTTGCCCTCCACAAACTCTGCACTAATTACAATCCCCAACAGGCAACTTACTCACTCCTCCCTCCCCCTCTCTAACCACCAACCCAACCCATCCCCCAACTTTCTCCTCTCTGTCTACCTCTATCTATATTTTCCCAGCCCCACACCCATTTTTTTACCCTCTCCTCAACAAAGTTAGGCAGTAACCCTGGATTCCTGCACCATTTCTCTCTTTCCTTTCTCAGTCTCTTCTCACAATGTTTTACCTTCATGTTTCTCCTCTTAGTTCCCAAATTGCAACTGTATATAATACTTTATTGTACCTTTGTTATTTGCTGTACCTTGTGGACAGCTATTACTATTGTTAACTCATACCTGCTCACTGTATTGTTGTATTGTTTTTGTTTGTTTTTTTAGTCTTTGGTAATCAGGTAAGACCCACTAGGCACAAGTGCCTGTTTTCAGGGGTGACCTATGATCTCTGGGTGGTTAAGTGACTTGCTTAGAGTCACACAGAATGCAAGTGGTGGTTGCGAATATCAAACCAAGGTCTGGTCTGCTGGATGTACCAAGCTAGTTCACAGCTCATTAATCTAACCTCTAGGCTATACTGCCATTGTCAGTGAAATATGTCTGTATTTCTCTGACATGGAATCTATGTAAATGAGCTTTTAGCTCATAGGTTGTAATCTGAGATTTCGATAAATAAATAAATAAATTAACCTGTTTCTGTATGGCAATTCATGGAGACCATGTACCATTTTAGCTGCCCTCCTCTGCACTGTCTCCAATCTAACTTTGTCTTTCCTGAGTTAAGGCCTCCAGAACTGGATGCAGTACTCAAAGTGCGGCCTTATCAGGGAACTACACAGCGGCAGGATCACCTCCCTCCTTCTACTTTTGATGCCCCTTCCTATGCATCCTAGCATTCTGATGGACTTTTGTGCTGCTTTTTCACATTGTCTGCCTACTTTCAAATTATCTGAAATGATAACCCTAATCCCACTCCAGTCAGGTGGCTGCTAGTTTCTTCGCTCCCAGATAGTAGTCCATCCCTGGGTTGCTCCTACTCATATGGATAACTTTGCACTTTTTCATGTTGAGTTTTAACTGCCACATGTTGGACCATTTTTCTAGCTTAGGTAGGTCACTTTTCATTTGCTCCACCCCTCTGTGCAGTGTCTACTCTGTTGCAAAGCTTCGTGTCATCTGCAAACACACACACTTTCACACTCAGCTCCTCTGTGATGTCGCTGATGAAAACATTGAAGAACAGTGGTCCCAGGATGGATCCTTGTGGCACCCCACTGGTCACCTCCATATCCCCTGATACTGCCCCATTTACCTTCATCGATTGAGTTCTCCATTCAAGCCAGTTACTCACCCATGATACCACTTCCCACCCCATGCCTGATGCCTGAGTTTATTTAGCAGCCTACTGTGTGGGACTGAGTCAAAGGCTTTGCTAAACTCAAGATAGATAGCATCCATGGCTTCATCTTATTTACAAAATAAATACATTTGTATTGAAAAGGGAAAATATTGTTTTTGTGGGCAAATATTTTAAAGCTGTGTTTGATCTTACTTCTATAGAACTTCTATTGGGAATGAGGAGTGACCTTGGGATAGACCCTTATCTTTCAGTTCTACTGAATGAGTACCATGCAAATGCATGGGTTACTATCCAGATGAGTATTCACCAAGAATTTTCTCCATGTATTGCCTCAAATCAAGAGGTCAGGCTGAGATGTATTCAGGATCATTCCATGTTGAACGTTTCCTTAAAGAGCTCATAGATTAACTTGAAGATGCTGATTCCCCCCCACACACATAACACCACCACCCATCCCTGTCCATACAAGGCAGCCCCCCCACCCCAGTACAGACCCAGCTCTGGTACTGGACACCCCATGACCACACAGAAGTGCCCATTACACCCCAAGCCACAATCGTAACCCCAGATGCCAGTGGTCCCCCACCAACCCATAGCACCGGCAACCCCTGCCCACACTCTGTACCATCCTGCTGGTGCTGTGGTGAGGGACAACCAGTGGCACGACCCTCCATACACCTCCACTGCTGCCGGCCATCTGATTTATGCAGAGTGAGTGTCAGCTGCACATGACCTGTGTAAGCCAGATTGTCCAGGGGGCCATGGAGATGTTAGGAGGACTGTGCTTCTGGCCATCCAGTGCCCAGCACCAACCAGCAAGTACAGGGGATGGGGTGGGCTGTCAGTGTAGGGGTGGAACTCAGATGACCAAATGGGGGTGAAGGTCTGCCTGGATCAGGAGACATTCTGAATGGCAGGCCATACTGTACCATACTGCACCAGGATGGGCACTCATGATGGCTCACCTGTTGAGGGGGCTGTTCTGGGGTTGGGGCACAGGGGTGTGTGGGGGTGCTCCATTGGGGTCAGGAAACAGAGTGTGTGTGGGGGGGTGGCATGGGTCCGGGACTCTGGCTGAACCATGGCCCAGCAGCAACATTCACTGTGCCCTGAGATATGGGCACTCACCAGTGCCACTACCCCAGCCCTCTCTAGTGGCCTACTGGGCTGGGCAGCATGGCAGGTCATCAGCCTGTCCCACCATGACTGGTGGGGCATGTCTGTGAAGGCATGTAGGGGGTTATGGCAGGATCCCAGCTGCCATATCCTGTGTAGTCCTCCGCACCCCTGCGGCCATCACATTCCATATTGGTGCATACCGCTTACTGGTGGTATGCCCCCAGAATGCCCCCCGCTCACCCACAGCACCTTGCTGTCTACATGGCCAGGGATCAGGCGCATAACTGCTTCATGCCCCGTTTGTGAATGTTGCTCACCCACCACTCTGCAATATTCACATGTACCGATGTCAATGTGCCCGGTATACGTGGTGCGTTGGCATCGTGCATAGGGCCCAAATATCTTTAAAGGCCATTTCTTTTGATTTGGTTCATTGAATTCATTCAGGTTATTAGGGTAATTTAGAACATTTCTCCTTCATGGCAAATAGCCAGTTTAAGATCTGTCTTGTGCTTCTTTACTAGCTTTTGAGATCTTGGATCTGTGAAGATGTGTAATCAGATCTGATGTTCTTTTACGTTGTTCTCCTCTGAAATGTCTACTTCAAAGATGAATTTCTGTATAGTCTACTAAGGAAGTACTGCTTTGTAAACATAGTTTATCATGTAGATTTTGCATGATGGTATACAAGCATATGTATTATTTTGACTCATCCTTGTTGGGAAAAGGTGATAGTCAAATCATTAATAAATGTTTTACTGACTTACCAGTTATTTACAGCACAAACCAATTTTCTGGAGAGAGGAAATTAACATTGAAAAATGGTAACACATTAAAAACTTAACAATGCTCCATTTACAGATAAGTGAAACTCCTAGCTTGTGCCAAATTTTCATTCTGGATATTGATAGCATCCTGTGATTCTTTTGGCTTGTATTTTATCTTTCATTGCTGTTGTTGTGAGATAGATGAAAACTGGAGCTTGCCAGCCCATTGGCACAGCGGTTGGATTTCCACTTGTGATGCCAGCAACCCAGGTTCGGGAACTGACCTGGGTCACTGGAGGGCCAGCCGAGGGGAGACGGCTCAAGCATTTGATGACTGCTCACCTTGACCTGTGGGAGAAGGGTGGGAATGTGACTTGCTGTGTGCTGTCTCCTGGTGGAGTCCAGGAGTGCAGCAGTTTGGCAAGCTCCGATGAACATAGGGGGCTTGGTGGACTTCTTCGTATGACTTGACATCTGTGGCATGCCATGCCCCAGGGGGAGCAAATGGAAAAACAGCTTCTCAGTTGGTCAGATAATGGCTACCAGCTCCCTCCACCGTGAGTACCCTTAGTCCCCCAGTACCACCTCAGCAGCACCCAGGAACTGAATAGTTAGTGCGTTGGTTGTCCTACCCTGGCACCTTTTCCCTCGGGGGGGAGAGAGAGCCATCCAGTGAAGGGATACACCGGGCTACCCCTAGAGCAGCTGCAACATGAGGTGAGTGGGGGGATAGGGCGAGGGTGTTGGTGGGGTCCATGGCTGACTGGAAGGAGAGGTGGGCCTGGAAGCCTAAGAGAGGTGCAAAAAAAAAAAAGAAAACTGGAGCTTATTACAAACTAAATGGTGCATTAGAATAAGAATGCGAAATGTAAATTATGTGAAATGTAAGAGATACAGTAGAGAGGTTTAATGGTTAGAGCAGTAGTTGTGATCCAGGAGATCACAGGTTCAAACCCTGCTACAGTCAAATACTCACTGTGTGACCATGGGCAAGTCACTTAACCTCTCAATGTTCCAGTTTACACCACTGCAGACATGCCTAGAAATAGGACCATACTGGAAGTAAACTGCTGCATCTCAGCTGAGCTATGCTTGGTAAATATGATATATAAATATGATCATTTATATTATAAAATGGGTAGGGACAGTAAAGCAATCTGACTGGCTGCCAATTAGGAGTGGGTGAAAGTTGTGAATTCTGCTTTTGCAGAATTTCTGTGAAAATTTTGGAAATTTGCTCAGAATTTTTCGAATTTCCACCATTGGCGAGATCGGAATCTTCAGAATATGTTTGGCAGATTTTCACTGTGTTTTGCAGAATTTTGGGGCTGAACTGCGGAAAAATACAGATGAATTGAGGAATAACAGTTCTGAGGAATTTTTTTTCCTCAGTTTAATGAGTTATTCTGCAATTCATGTAATTATTCAACAGTTCAGTAATACTTTCTGTGGACTTTTTTCTCTGCAGTTTCATAGAATAATCCACAGTTTATACATTTATTCTGCCATTCTAAGTCAGATTTCTGCAAAAGTTGTTAATTTGATTTCCGCACTTTCACAGAAGTGAAAATCTGCATTTTACAGAAATTTTCCTGGTGGAAGTTTTTTTTCACACACCTCTACTGCCAACCCTTGCCAACCGTGTCTTTTTTTTTTTTTGGCTTACACCACACTAAATAAGAAGTGCCAAAAATAGCAATTGACTTGTCAACATTTTCATTGTGCCATTCTGCCTTCAGAACTCAAAATCTACCATCTTGTTTTCCTGCTTAAAAAAAAGTCAGAAGCAGTCATGGAAAGCAAGTGAAACTGTAAGACACAAAAGTAAATACTGTCACTCAGTACTTTAAAAAGTGTTGTTTTTAGTTTGAAAGTCCTCCCCAGTCCCTCCCAAGCTGCTCCTTTCCCCTTCTTACCCACAGTTATTAGAGTCACCAAACTCCCTCCAGTGCCACAACCAGAGTGAGACCTGTTGGAGTTTCATGAATGCTGCTGCTGTAGAAGGTATTGTACTGCTGGCAAGATCAAAACAAAATCATGATTTTGCCAGTGGCCTGATGTAACAACTCAGCAGCTCTCTTCTGTACCCCTAGTGTCAACAATTCATTTGACAGCATCCTTGACAATTTATGGAAAATGGAGGCACTATTTGTCATGAAACCAGATTTTATTTATTTTAGTAATTAAAAAAAAGAGTTCATTGACATACACCCATTTTATAAGCGCAGTAACACAAATGGGGTGTGGGCTATGCTCTGATAAACACACTTATAGAGGCAGTAAGGCACTTGGACTGTGGCCTCTTGCTTCACTACACTTCTATGCATGAGTTTATTGGAGCATAACCCCCATCCCAACATGTGTTATTGCTTACAAATAATATAGTCTAAATTGCCAAGCTGTATGAATGGACTGTTGAAGATGTAGTAAATGATAATTCTCTGTTTTTGAAAGTTAGCAGTCACATTTCTTTGTTTTAATCTACAAAAAAATGGAGCAGTCTGCATGTTTTGTTCCAGTCTGAAAACACTTGGAGTAGTTTGCCTAATTACTTAATGGAAGAATCTAGTATTAAAATGCTTAGGTCTAGTTTTTTTAAACTTTTAACTGAAAAAGTTATGTGCAGGTGCCTTGGGGATAAACATGGTTGAAGCAGGACGGTTTTAAAAAATTATACTACAGTATGTATCATGACATATTGTTATGTATGTCTTGATGTGGCCTATGTTTAAATCCTAGACTTAGTTACCTTTTGTACGTATTAAACTGTTTTTTTCCTTCTTCTCTGTAATTCTGTGTATCAAATATAACATATTTAATATGATATATGCTGTGTTGTATATGTACTTCATTTTGAAGTCCATGTCATCCCTGAAAGTAGGATTTTGTGTTCCAGTGGCCTCACGTGGGGCCTATGCTCAAAGGAGTGGAGCGCCTCTGCACCGCATTTGTGAGATGCAGAGACACTCTGCACCCATTATGCCCCTCATGTGGGATGCACTAATGGGGGTGCACAGCCCCATGGACCTTATCCCACACCCACATGGACTGCTGTGTACAGAGGGTGGCATGCACATAGCTGTGTAGAGCTGCACACTGGCATATAGGGGAGCAGCTGGTACATTAGCTTAAACCCTGCCGATAAGACCCCTATGTGCCCCATGCATCTGTCCCACACCAAGGAGACCACTGCATCCGAGATGCACAGCTCTGCTCCTGGCCAACTCGTACCAACCTGTGCATACCCATGCTTGGGGGGTGCTGACAAGCAGCCGGCAGTCATGAATACCACTGATACCCACCTGTCCATGGGTGCAGAGCTCCATGAGTGAGATACACACCTTTGGCATGTAATTCACACCCGTTGGTGCATAGTCCCATTGTGAACAAAAACTAAGCTTAACTAAACTAAATGTAACATGGAGACATCAATTAGTTAATCAAACGTTTTCTCTCATAACATTTCAGAGTTCAAGAACTGTAAGAAATCCTAAGATAACACTTTTGATTGGCCAAGACACAACTCAAGCTCACCATTTACTGTTAGTGGAAACATGGAAGGTAACAGCAAAACAAGCATTAGTCAATGCCGAATGTTGCTTGCTTATACAGCATGTGCTGTTTAGGTATTTGGAAGTGATAGTACCATGACTAAGAACTGTCATGTACCCCACCCAAAGTCATCCACTGTATCTTTCTGTTCAGTATTCACAGAAGAGGGTGAGGGACAATGGCAACAGCAGTACAGCAGTTGCCAAGGTGGTGAAGAGGTGGACAATAGTCCATTCACAGGCAAAAGAATCCTGCATGAGCTAACTAAATTGAAGGTGGACAAAGCGATGGGACCAGATGGCATACACCGAAGGATATTAAGAGAACTGTGAAGGGAGATATCAGTACCTCTGGCAGCCATGTTCACTGAGTCATTCAACACAGGGGTGGTACCAGAGAATTGGAGGTAGGCACATGTGTTCCCTCTACACAAATCCGGCAGCAGGGAGGAGGTGGGGAACTATAGGCCAGTCAGCCTCTCTTCAGTAGTGGGGAAAATCATGGAGACTTTGCTTAAAGAAAGTATAGTGGGGCATCTAGAAGCCATCGGAGCCCAGAACAATAGGTAACATGAATTCACAGTGGGAAGGTCATGTCAAACATATCTGGTTGATCTCTTTGACTGGGTGACAAAGAAAGTAAATCAGGGTGGGGTAGTGGACAATGCTTACCTTGATTTCAGTAAAGCCTTTGACACCATCCCACATAGGAGGCGGATCAACTAGCTGGGTAGGCTGGACATGGAGAAAAGGGTGGTAAACTGGGTTAGAAACTGGCTAACAGACAGGAGACAGAGATTGGTGGTAAATGGGGAAGCAGTCTGGGGAGAGGGGGTGAAGTGGGGTGCCGCAGGGATTGGTCCTGGGGCCAGTCCTGTTCAATGTCTTTATTAGTGACATTGCAGAAGGGCAGAAAGGAAAAGTCTGCCTGTTTGCAGATGACACCAAGATCTGTAACACAGTAGATACCCCAGAGGGGGTGGAGAAAATGAGAAGGGACCTGGGGAAGCTTGAAAAATGGTTGAGGACTGCCAACTGAAGTTTAATTCAAAAATATGCAAAATTATGCACCTGAGACACAGCAATCATGGGGAAAGCTACAGGATGGGGGGGGGAGTTGCTGACAGTCACAAAGAAGGAAAGGGACCTGTTTTTTTTTATTTCAGATGATCTGAAAATGTCAAGGTGCTAAGGCAGCTGGGAGGGCCATTGACATGCTAGGGTGTGTAGGCAGGGGTATCACCAGCATAAGGAGGGAGGTAGTGATGCCACTATATAAAACCATGGTCAGGCCTCACATGGAGTACTGTGTGCAGTTCTAGAGGTTGCACCTTCGTAAGGATATTAAAAGGCTGGAGATGATCCAGAGAAGGGTGACTAAGATGGTACAGAACATGCAACACAAGATTTATGAGGAGAAACTAAGGGACCTCAATATGTACTCACTGGAAGAGAGGAGGGAAAGAGGGGATATGATAGAAACATTCAAGTACATCAAGTGTATAAATGTAAATACTGAGAAGCAGAAGAAAGCTGCTAGAGGCACATGTGCCAGCTTCTGTGTGATATTCTTTTGTTCTTATAAATCTGTAATCTCCAGTATTTCAGTAACCACATGACCACACTGCCTTCTTTAGGGAATTTTATGCTGGTTGACGCCTGGTATCAGACGACAGACAGAGAGCTCACCAGATTGTGTTGCCATTTGAAAAACTTCATAGTGTTCTTTTACTGGTAAGAGTTTTGGAAAGCTGGTGAAGGTCTTACAATTTTTATTATGATTTTATCTCAAGTCTATCCCCTTTGGTTCCCCCCATCCCCACACCCCAACAGTCATCGGTGGCCACAGCTGCAGCCTTCTTCTTGCCAAGATGGTGGGTGAGCAGCTGCCTTCACAGTCTGTGAAGTCTGACATCTTTCAGTGCCGCTTATTGGTCATCTTCTAACACAAGCGAGATGCTGCCAGCCCAAAACTAACTCAGGACAAGCAGCTTTCAAAGTGGGGAAGAAATGGAGTGAGCAAGAATCAAGTACTCATTCAGATGCAGTGTTGATTTTAAGATCAGCATACTGGTGTGGACACTGCAAATAGAACCCCAGGTCTTTAAGCAGCCTTATGAAGAGTAAAGGCTTCTCAAAGCACTGGGGTTCTGTTTATTGTAGTGTAAGTGAGCTGCATCTAATTTGGTAATTTACTGTACCTCACATCTGGATGTATGGTAGGCCCAACTTTAAATAAACACTGCATCTGAATGAACACATGATGCCATAGAAACATAGAATTTGTCAGCAGAAAATGACTGTTCAGCCCACCCAGTCTGCCCAAGAGTTCTTTACCTACTTGTAACTCCTGCCTATATATGTTGCGATATGTCTTATTCTGCCTGCGTCCATCAGGACCTCCTTGTGAATGAGCTTGCTCTATGGATTTTTTTCTGCAATGAACTTGAACCTACTCCATCTCCAAAGCCCTATTGATCTCCATTGACCCCCTCCTTCCTCTTTTTTTAATATACCCCTATGTTTATCCCATGCATGCTTTATGCCCCCTACCATTTTAGCCTCCACCACTTCTCCTGGCAGACTGTTCAAGGCATCTACCACCCTTTCAGTAAAGACATATTTCTTCACATCTATCCTGAACTCCCCCCCCCCCAGCTTCATTGTATACCTCTTGGTTTGGGTGCTCATCCTTATTTGAAGGAACCTCTCCAACTGTATCCTGTTTACCCCTGTGAGGTACTTTGTAGGTCTTGATCATGTCACCTCTTGACCTCCTCTCTTCCAAAGTGTGTTGAGATTCTTCAGCCTTTCCTTGTAGGGATTCATGGGAAAATCCTGAACCATTTTTGTTGGCCTCCTCTGGAAAACCTCCACCCTATGTCCTTTCTGAAGTGTGGACTCTAAAACTGGACACAGTGCTCCAGCTGGGGGTATAGCAGGGAGTGATACAATGGCAGCACAACATCCTTCGTCCTCCTCCTCCTCCTCCTACTGGAGATGCCACTTCTTATGCACCCCAGAATCCAATTTGCCCTGCCCATAGCCTTATCACACTGTACTGCCACCATGAGGTCCTCTTACATTATAACCTCAGGGACCCTTTCATGTCACTTAAGTATCAGTACCTCCTCCCATCCCATACTCAGCATCGGGGTTCCTATGCCCTAGGTACATGATTTTACACTTGTTGGCATTGAAGCCCAACTAAGTAAGAAACTGGAATTGATTTGAATTAATTGCAGGCTTTTAAGCAGCTGTTTGGGCAGTGTGTATGTGTGTGTGTGTGGGGGGGCTCTGCTTCTATAACTATTGGCTTTTGATTTTGGCCTCAAATCAGGTGTACTCCTGTAAACAGATAAAACACATGTAAGAAAGACTCATAAGAAATATAATAACGTCTTTGTACATTAGCCAGGGCTGAGCTTGCTGAACCCTTAACACTGCACTGCAGACAGGAGAGATGCAGCCTTTTCCTAATTAATGAGGATCCCACTGGTCACCTGTGAGCCTCTTGTGGGCCAGAGCTCACTACACAAGCATTTGTCAATGCCGAATGGTTGTTTGCTGCCATTAGCAGTGGAAGTGCAAGAGTTAGACAGATGCAGTATAGGAATGGAAGTGAAGTATTGAACTGACGCCAACTCCACCCACACCATACAGAGATGGACAGGCATTGGGGTGTGCCTTTGGGTGATCGCCAATAATGGTCACGACATTTCACCTCATCCTACCCTGCAGACACTGACAAGTGTCGAGGTGTGCCTTGGGTGTTTGGGCTTTACACTCACCTCATTCCATAAGGAAATATGCTGAAATGGGTGCAGTATAGGAGAATGGGGTGAACTCTGGGGCCAAACAGTCCAAGGAGCACTTCGATGCCTGTCACTGGCTGCAGGGTGGGGGTTGGGGGATGGAATGGTGTGAGCATTACTGTCAACAATCCCAAGTCACACCAGTGATGCCTGTCAGTCCCTACAGGGTAGGGTGTTATGGTCAGAAACCCTAACTCCCTCTGCGTTTCTAGGTAGTTTTACTCCAAATTTTCAACATGGGCTTTTTGTGACCCCAACGCATGAACAGTGACACTATGAGTTTGTTAGCCGAAAGGTGATTTTGCACAGTGACTGTGCCATTTGGTGCCACAGGTGCGAAAACACATTTTGAACAGGATGTGAAAAATGACAGCTGTACTGTTTATGAGGAGGTGTAAAAAAATGATAATGTTGAAAATCTGGAGTAAAAATATAACAACACTGGTGAAGTCACGAGTGTGAATAGAAACTGCGCAATCTACACTCGTAATTATTTGGGGGATTTTTTACACCAGATTTTCAACATAGGCATTTTGGGACCTCTGCTCATGAACAGTGTCACTGTGATTTTCTTAATCTGTCCCGAACACTGATTTCCCACAGCGACAGCACTATTCTGCACCGACTGTGCGAAAACACATTTTGGCCAGGATGTGAAAAATGACAGCTATACTGTTCATAAGGAGGTGTGGAAAAATGCCAGTGTTGAAAATCTGGAGTGAAAATATTACAAATTCATGAAGTTACGCTGGTGTGTGGAAACTGCACAATGCACGCTCATAACAAAGTCATTTTATGGACTTCTGTCACCAGATTTTCAACATAGGCATTTTAAGACCTCTGCTCATGAACAGTGTCAGTATGATTTTCTTACTCTGTCCCAAATATTGATTTCGCACACCAACTGTGCCAATATGTGCTACTTTTGTGAAAACATATTTTGGGTGAGATTTGAAAAGTGACAGCTGTACTGTTCATAGGGAGGTGTGGCAAAATGACAATGTTGAAAATCTGGAGTGAAAATATTTAAAATTCTCAAAGTTATGAGCGTGCGTAGGAACTGCACAACGCACGCTCATAAAACAGTCATTTTTGGAAATTCTTTCACCAAATTTTCAACATAGGGTTTTTGAGGGTCTACCTCATGAACTGCAACACTGTAATTTTGTTAATCGGTCCCAAAAGGTGGTTCCACACAGTGACTGCAAAATCACCTTTCAGGACTGAATAACAAAATGATAGTGACTGGGCTCATGAGGTAGGGTCCCAAGAACCCCATGTTGAAAATTTGGTATAAAAATTCCTAAAAATGGCTGAGATATCCACTTAAGTTAAAAAAATATATATTTATGCCATTATACAGTTTACCAGCATTTCTTCAGTTTGCGGTCGGCTTTGAAGAGTGCAGACGTATTCCCAGTCCACTGAAGATCATTGTGCTGGGCTCCAGAGGTAAGTATAGGGTGAGGGGGGGTGTGGGGAGTTGGGGTGCACAGAGGGTGGGTGCAGGCTGGGGGGGTGCCACAGACAGCGCGGGACCATTTTCTTTATTTTTACACGGACATTAAAAAAACACAAGAAAACGGATACCACAGGATGACTGGCACACTGAGGATGGACTCCCAGTGTTCCACCTGGATGTTTGTTGGGCAAGGGAAGTGGAGCTCACAGGGATTTGGCACCCTTTCGGCCATACACTGTGCTGGGGGGCGCATGAGCCGATGGGGGGATTGGGCACCCCCCCTCAGCACACAACAAATGGGGGGGATGCATCATGCCGATGGGGATTGGGCTACCCCATCAGCAAATGAGCTGCAGAGGGGATCATGCTGACAGGGGGACTGGGCACCCCCATTGGCTTTTATTTATTTATTGAAATGTTTCACCAGGAAGGCACACTGAATGGTGGTTGGCAGCTTTCTGTCAGCTTTGTGGGGACTGTGAGAGGCCGATGGAGAAGCCATCACCATGGGAACACCACACAAGGCAGCTTGTAATTGGCTGCTGCAGTCAGGGATGCAGCGCAGCAAAAACAGCTGATTGCGTAGTGACAGGGTGCTTCCTGATTACAGCGGCTAAGTTTCTTTGATCACAGTGGCCTGCTCATTAACTGCCCTCATCGACAGCATGCTCCTCTATTCACCGAGGCAGAGACCAGCCCCTGAATGGGCTGCTGCCATTCAGCACAACACTGCTGCACCTCCACAACCCACTTGTGAAGGAAGCCTGACACAATGTGTTTCTTGTACATGCATGCAAGCAAACAAAAAGACTTAATGTACATCCTGTCTACCCTTGAAACCCTATCTAAATTAACTCTGAGGTGACTCATCCCACAACCCCTCCCATCTTCTCCCAGTCTTGCCACACTTTTTTATTAGTTCTTTGGTAAGACGGTAAGGCCCACTAGGTGCAACTGCCTGCTTTAAGGGGCGACCCAGGAGCAATGAGGAGGGTAAGTGACTTGTTCAGATTCATACAGTATATAAGTGGAGGTTGTTCAAATCAAACTCAGTTGTGCAGGATGTGCCAAGCTCATTCACAGCTTGTTACTCTAACCTCTATACTATACTGTCAACCCCTTTCCTAATTATTAGGACCATTGAAGCCATCCCAGCTGGTCTTGAAACCAGAAATAGATTTTGCATTGACCACATCACTAGGGATACTATTCCATCAGCTCACTACCCACTCCATGAAAAAAATGACTTCCTAACATCCTTTCTGAACTTTCGCCAACCAGATTGGACTAGTTTCCTATAGTGACTTAGCCTGTGTTTAACCTGAAGAGCTCTGCTCAGTCCATCTTGTGATGCCCCAGAATATATTTTTTAAATTTCTCTGTCACATCACCCATTTACCTTCTGATCTTCAGGAATACATTGTGAGACTCCTCATTCTTTCTTCATAACACTTCCCTGGTGACCCTGTATCATTGTGTTGCCCAGGCCATCTCTGTATATTGCCATATTGTCAAGAGATGCATTTGTTTGGCAAAAAGCCTTTACAACACAGATAGAACACAAAGGATTCACATGCATCCAAAATCAATGGAAATATCAAATCATAAGGTTTCAAAAACAGTAATAGATACATACTTCTTTAAACGTTAATTTTATGATAAAGCTTAAATTGATTAAAAATAATTAGATCAGTAAGGTCAAAAATGCTAATTAACTTTCCATTAACTATTCTCTGCATTATCCATGAATTGTGTCACTTAAATTTACTTTAATTTCAGTGAGATCCCCAGCTAGTACAATACTCCAGGAAGACTTGTAAATTGTCTTACTTGCCTCAGCTCATTTAACATCTGATAGATATTAGTCCTGTTATAAAACAAGCCTTTAAACTGAAACAGGCATAGAATTAAGCAAGTATGTTTAAGTCAGGCCACAAGTAGAGGATCTTAATCTTGGAGCTACTATGTCATAGCATTAAGTAGGGAGGCCCTCACAGATGACCCAGATTAGGATATCTTAAACTGACAAAAAAAAAAAAACATCTAGTTGGGCATACTACCAAGAAGCATCCTACTGCACATGCAGTTCCATCACCCTATCTTACCCTGGTAAGGTGGGAATTATATGTCTGCTGCTATCTATAGCCAACTATGGGACTTCAGAGGAAGGTCTACTCCATAAAGCTCCCACCCTTTCACTTCACATTTGTATCAAAAGCCTTGGAGCTCAGCCCTCAACTTTACAAACTCAATCAGACCACTGAGAAAGAAAAAAACAATTAAAAAGCATTAGTTATGCTTATCAAGTAAGACAGGCTTATTTCAAGTCTTTTAGCTGAATTATCCTTAAACTAAAAATTTCATCTTGTTCCCCGAGATAAGAAACCATCATTAGCTACACATTGATACAAATATGAATAAAACACCACTGTTAAAGGCTCCATTTACCACAGAAAACTTTCTTATAGCAAAAGGCTCAATATTATCTCAAAAGTTCCTTCCATAGAAATGTATTACTGAAAATTGATACAAGCAAAGAACATATCTTAAAAACTATTAGTTCACTCAATGGCCTATTCCATATTCCCCTAAATTCAATTTAAGAAGGTACATAGAACATATTGCATAAAAATATTAACGCGTATAACAGTTGGCTACAAACCTAGAAGTCCATGTCTAGCGAGTCATCTTATTTTAAAAAGTTCTGCTTGGCAATACAGGTCATTTTGATATTTGACAGTCATAAGTAAGCTTTGACCAGAGTATTTGCTAGCTATCAAGTAGACTCAGGACTCCATTCTTTTTAGAGCAGCTATCTGAGCTCCATTTGGCTTCTTACAGTATTCCAAACTCCATCAGCAAACAGCTCCCTACACAGGAGTCCTGTCTTTTCCATATGCGGCTAAAAATTGGCTCCAAACCAGAAGTCCTAAACACTATCTTTTGAAACCTGATACTGAAAATACATTTTACAATTTAGTTGGTAACATTAAGGCAGGGATGATTAAATTCTCCACAGTTCACCTGCCACTAGCAACCATGCACCAGTTTTTTGCTTCCCAGTCACCCTGTTCTGTGAGTCCATTTTGCTTTAAAACACTCCTTCAGTTATTTTCAGAAGCTCCATCTTTATACTCTGGCTCTATATGTAGCAGGACCTGCAGATTAAACAAAAAGAAAATGCTCCTCTGAGCATAGTAACTTTTGGGTCATCTAGTTCAAAAAGCAATAACCCCCAGCCCTCAGGCAATGTTGGCTACCTTATTATAAGCAAAAAAAGCATGTCGGCACCCAAAATGCTTTTTCCACTGCTTCCGTTCGAGGCATACAGATAATCTTTTCTCTCTCCTCTCAGAACCAGCAACCTCCAAATCAGTTCAGTTCAGGGCATGCACTCATCCCCAAAAGTCCACTACAACACTCACTGTACCTCCTGACTTCAAACCAACAGCCTGCAAACCAGCAAAAATTCAGTTCCTCAAATATGCCATCCAAATGCCAATTTTCAGCAGTTGGCTTCCAAAATATAATGCCAGGGAACAACAAACAGTACAGCATTGACCAGAATTGCCAAGATCAGCACTAGTTTCATTCACCATTTAAAAAAATAGAGAAAAGACAGACAGAATAAAACCAAATAATGCCACTTTTAATTGAGGGCTACAAGGAGCAGAGCAGCACTGTGGCCATCTTGCCGCTCTGCCACTCGAGCTCGAATTTTGTCAACCCTTTACCTTCTGATCTTCAGGAATACTTACTGAGACTCCTCATTCTTTCTTCATAACACTTTTCTGGTGACCCTGTATCATTTTTATTGCCAGGCCTCCTCTATATAGTCCACAACTATCCTTGTCCATCTTTGCCTGTGGGCTGGAGGATCTAATGTAATATTCCAGGTGCATCCTTACAAACACAGCAGTACTGCTTTCACGTGGCTAGAAAAGGCCCTTTCAATACATTCTAATATTCTTTTTACCTTCTCATATCGCTTGTTACATTGGGAGAAGGACTAGATGTGATCTATTAGCATGCACGAATCCCACTCTTTCCTAGAGCATTGAACCTTTACTTCATCAGTTCCATATTCTGCATGCAGATTCTTGTGACCTACAGTGATGTCCCCCAGGATGAAACTAAATTCTGCAGCATTTTGCAGCACTGTGCAGAATGCTGCAGCAGACCAACTGAATAAAGCAATGTAATTTTAATGACAGTTAGTCCCTATTGTCATTCAGGAAAATGTGACACTGCTCGGATGAAATGAATTCCACAATTTCCTGCATGTCAAAGGGGACTAATTGCCATTGAAATTACACTGCTTTATTCAGTAGGCCTGCTGCTGCATACTGCAGAGTGCTTTAAAAGTGGGTTTTATCCTGGGGAACACCACTGTACATGCATGAGTTTGCATTTGTTGGCATTAATCTTCAGCTGCCAAATGCTAGGCCATTCTTCTAGTTTCTTAAAATACCTCTTCTGCCTATTAATGCCATCCACATTGTCCACCCTTCCAGAACACATAGTGTTATGCACACATAAACACACTTTCTCTGTAACTCTTCTCCTATATTGCGTAATGTATGCACATATTGAAGAGAACTGGACCTAGCACAGACCTCTGCTGAACCTCACTGGTCACTTACTTTACTTCATTTAATTCAGGACTATCCTCTGTGTCTTACACTCCAACCATTTCACAGTCCATCTAGGTAACCCTGCCTCAAACCTTAGGTTGAATACTTTTCACCAGCCTCCTACAGTGTATGGTACAGAATCAAAGGCCTTGCTGAAATTCAGGTAATAAATCTCCACTTCTCACCCTGGTCTACTCCATGTGTCACCAAACTAAAAAGAGCTAGTTCATCTGACATGACTGTCCCTTGGTAAACCAATGCTGTAAATCCACGCTGTTTCTTATATTGTAGTCATTTTTTTCCTGTAGTTCCACTATGTGCTCCTTTACTATAGTTTCTAACAACTTGTCCACAAAAGACGTGAGGATCATGGGCCTGTAGTTCTCTGGATTCCCCCTTTTCCTGCTTTTCTGAATAGATACCTTATCAGTGATCCTCCAATCCATCAATGACTCTCCTGTCTCATGGGACTTGTTGGACAGGACCACCACGGTGCCTCTGGGACCTGCCTGCCTACCTCAGTATCACTGGATGCATCTCATCCAGCCCAGCCCTGGGAATTCAATAAACTTAAGGTTTTATGGTCCCTTTAACACTCTTTCCACACATACACCTGGAAACTTCAAATGTAACCCCCCTTAAGACCTGTCTTTTCAGCCTGGCATTCTTGGAATAAGTTGGTATCTGTCCTGCCCTATCTTTTCAGGTAATTTATTTAGTATAATTTTATTCTTAGAATTTTGCTGTTATATTCAATTGCTGCTAATTGTTCTATGTGTTTTATATATTCTGTATTTGTGTATAGTGCCCAGAGCCTCTGGGATTAGGCGCCTTATAAATAAAACTGCCTTGCCTTGCCTTGCCCTGTCAGAAAAGGGGCCTGAAGCCACAACCATAAACACTGAGCTAATATACTAATATAGACTATTTGCCTACCCTATGTTACCATTCATACTTTCCCCAACTTACATCATCATCTCTATGCTATTCTTTATATTTCTTTTTTCCTGTTACACAGTATATATAAAGGTATTATTATTGTCTTTCACTACTTCTGCTATTCTCAATTCTATTTTAGCCTTCTATTCTCTATTTAGTTTTCTGATACCTCTAATTTTGCAATGTACTCTATCATATTTTTCACGGCAACTACTGGCTTATCTTTCTACTCTCATCACTTGTCAAAATACAGGAACCCCTTGTTTACTCAAGGCTCTTGGAGCTCCTAACCTAAGCTGGTGTACTCTCTTCTCTCCAGTATGGTTTTAGGAAACATCATTCGACCATCTCCTCCCTTTGTGAGTCATAGACACCATACACACAGCCATTAACCATAGACCTGGCTAAAGCTTTTGATTCAATCTCCCACCTACTCCTGTTAAGTAAGCTCCATGCAATAGGTCTTGCTACCTCCATTATAATCTGGTTCAGCTCCTATCTCAGCAGTAGGCAGCAGTCAGTGCTTGTGGGTAACTCCCTCTTCCTTCCTCCCTGTGCTTGCTGGCATTCCACAAGGGTCCATCTTTGGCCCCATTCTTTTCTCGCTATTCATAAATTGTCTCCCCTCTGTCTGCACAAACTTCTGCATTCACATGTATGCAGATGACACTGTTATTTTTGCCTCAAGGTCCTTTCTAGCTGATGTGCAATCTCGACTCCAACATGAATTCAACAATGCTTTGTATTGGTTCCAAGCTAACAGCTTAAAAGTAAACTCTAAAAAAACAGTTACTATGATGTTCGGCTCTAAGTTGAAACTAGCCAGACTCCAGACCATACCTGCATGCTCCACCCATGATGACTTCCTCTTGAATTGGTTCCTGCCATCAAATACCTTGGAGTCTGACTAGATAGCCACCTGGACATCTCCACCCACTTTCAGGCATAAGCTCCAAAGTCAGCCCCAAACTTGGCATACTCTATCGCCATAAGAACTCTCTCTCCCTCCCCATTCATCATGAGCTAGTCTGCAAAATGATACTCCCAATCTTTGATTATGCTGTCATGGTCTTTGGCACTGCCTCCACTACCTCTCTGTCTAAACTCAACACTCTGTTAAACTGTTTCTGCCACTTTGCTTCAACTCCTCTCCCTGAACATACCATTGCTTCCTTTATTCTGCTCCCTCCCTCCATCTCACCTCTAACCTACTGGAGGCTAATCCACTCTTTGTCCTTCATTGTTAAATTCTGGTTTGACTTGCTCCCCCCTTATCCCTCCTGTCACCCATCCCCTGCTACTCCCCCTTCTTATACATTATGCTCCTAGGACCCCACTCCTTTTCCATTCCTCATCCTCATTCTACTGCTGGAGAGTCTGCCTTCTCCTACCACCTCCCTCAGCCCCCCCTTGTAACTCATCCTCTTTCCCCTTCCTTAAAGACTTAATCGAATCCTCCCTGCCACCCCTTGATTCTTGATTCTGTCCCTCTTCCTCCTCTGCTTTGTTCCTACCCCTCCCTAGTCCCCCTGACTCAACATACATTTCTTTGTATATACCATGAGGTCTCCTGCAATGTTACTGTATTTTGTTTATGTTCTAGGCAGCTTCCAACCTGCCTAAACTGCATTTTAATGTTTATGTATTTTGAATGTATATGCATACCATTACACTTTATTGTCTATAATTCCCTGCCTGTCAAGTACCTGTTTAGTTTCTAAGTTCAGATTCCATGTTTCTATTGTACCCTTGTCCCTGAGTCAAACCTGGAAGTGGGCCTTGGCTCTGTGTACCTTTTCCAGTTATCAACATTTAACGAAATAAATAATTGACTCTTCCCCCAAAGACCAGAAATATCTTCACCTTAGATAACCTTAACTGTAGTTCTTACCAGTTCATCAAATCAGATTTTTCCCCTATGTTTCCTAACTTTTATAACATACCAAATAAACTCCTGTGATGGTCCTAGTACAGCACTCTTAATTACTGCCCAGTTATTCTTCACTCCTTTTACTCTTTTTATTTTCTTTAGTCTAGACTTTATAACCTCTCTAGCTTGCCTAAATCTGCTTTCCTAAAGTCTGGGACCAAGTTGCTGGAGAGAAGCTTTAATTTAGATATTTAGATATTTTCTTGATTTTAATGTTATAGTCTAAGCAGAAAAACTTGGTGTTCCACATTTTAAGTTTTATTACTCGAGATACTGGGATGCATGTGATAATATTCTACCAATGTTTCTATTCTCAGATCAAATAAAAGAGATGGAAGGTGGCAACCTTACCTTTTCTGAATTCCAGATTGAAAGAGGAAGACACAGAATTCATTTGTGAATATACTGGCCTGGAATGAGCTACACATCAATAAAACCCATTTTCTTAACTAGGGAGTTGGGAAACATCTTTCTGATTCCAAGACCTAATCCAAATGCTCCTACATGCAATAGAATGCACTTGAAACATAGAAATGTAGAAAGTGACAGAAAAAGACCTGGCAAGTCCATCTAGGTCATCCTAAGATTCTTTACTTTAAGACACTCCATCCTCCTTCCCAATCACCCCTTCCCCTCCTTTCACTTCCTGTCTGATAACTCCTATATACGTACAGTATCTCACTTCCTCTTGATTCCAGCTATTGTCTTTGCTTCCACAACTTTGCTGGAAAAGTCTTCTTTATATCAAGAAATTTCACCTGTTGCTCAAAAGGGTTAGTTTCCACCACAAATTCATTATTCTCAAAACAGATTGAAATCAGTTTTCTAAATTTAAAATAATGTTTACTGAGTAATTTGGATGGGAGTAATGTGTTCCCAAAGAATCTACAAGAAATGAGGTTTAAACCACTGACAGAGCATCTGAAAATATGCTAAGCAATGCCCCTTCTGTAAGCACAGAATTATTCTCTACTTTCAGTTGAAACTCTAAATGCCTTTAAAGGGGATAGGAATTGATTACTCATGTGCAGCTGTTTGAAATGTTTCTAATTTCATAAATTATATTCTTACCTCTAAATTATTCCTATTTAACTATGCCTGAAGAAAAGCTGAAGTTGTCAGTTGTGTTTTGTATGTTTTTTCTCTGTATGAACAACATTCCATGCAGTTCCTTTCATGGAACCAAGAATTTTGGAGTTTTGACTATGTCACTTCATGGTTTCAGAACCCTGGGCACTGTACTGATAAGTTTATGCTCACATTTCTGAACCATGAATTAATAGTCAAAACTCCAAATTTTTGGTTCCATGAAACAAACTGCACAGAATGTTGTCCATAAAAAGAAAACAATACAAAACACAACTGACAGTATCGGCTTTTATTCAGGCACAGTTAAATAGGGATCCTTTAGAGGTATTAATATAATTATGAAAATAGAGACATTTCAAACAGCTGCACATAAGTAATCAACGTCTGTCCCCTTTAAATATTTTCTAAAAATTCTGAGGTGAATCCATGCTGGTTAGGGACGATTCCTCACAAATACAAAAGTAAGAAATATCCAACTTACTTTTAAGCATTTGTATTTAATTTTTGGAAGTAATTTTGGCATGTTCAACAGAGCATAAGACTAAAACTGCATTTGTGGTTACAAACTGAACAGTAAAATGCACGAGTTTAGCTTACCTAATTAAGAAGATAGATTTCAAAACAACACCAATAAAATGTGTGTTAAATACTCTTAAAAAAGAACAGTTATGAATTAGAAACCCAATGATCCTGTACAAATGCTCTCCTTCTCCACAGTAAGGACTGGATCATAATGAAGTCTATAAAACACAGCAGATGCAGATTATCTCCTGAAGGCTATAGTACTATAAATAGTAAACACAACTAGGATGTTCATACCAGTCTGTAAAAACTGGACACATTTAAGTGTAAAGATGAGAGGAATATTTATTTTTTGAGTATACTTTAACTGTAATACAATGAATGGCTAACTGCATAAGCCCAACCCCCAAAAGATTCAAATCATATAATGGTGTACTTCATGTCATTCTCTACAGAGAAGTCCAGGAACACCACACAAACATTTTAACCATAGTCCAATGTCAGTTTTGGTGTAAAATGGGGATAATTAGTGCAGTATATAACAATTGTCTCCTTATAGCTTCTTAGCATAACTCTTAATGTCTCCATCTGAAACCTCAAACAATGCAGTGTAGTACATCTGTCAGATCATCACACTCTTTTGTGATCCACAGCCTTTTCTGAGTTATTCTTTTGTCCCTATATAATTTGTACAGATCCTTATATTTCAGTCAATCAATCAGTCTTTATTTATGGAACACAATTCCAGAAAAGATCATAGCATTTTACATAATACAGTAAAAACTATTTAAAATAAAACCACAATTCTAAAAATATTCAAGAGCATGATTTTAATTATCAGCAAAAGCAAGTTCAAATAAATAGATTTTCAAAGCCAATTTGAAGGCTTAAATGAATGGGCACTCCCTTACCAAACGAGGTAGAGAATTCCATAGGGTTGGAGCAGCAAAAGCAAATGATCTAGCTCCCGAGGTCGTCAGACAGACATTGGGAATCTCTAGCAATCCCCCATCTGCAGAGTGGAGAGGACAAAGGGGGCAGTAGGGACAAAGAAGCTCTTGCAGGTACTATGGCCTCCATCTGTGTAGGGCCTTATAGGTCAGTAATCTGACCTTGAAGGTAATCCTCCACTGTACTGGCAGCCAGTACAAGGTGAGGAGTACAGGTGTGACATGACAAGATATTTGTAAACCTGTCAATAACCTGGCAGCTGCATTCTGCACTTGCTGCAGGTGGCGGAGGTCCACCCCCGATAGCCCTAGGTATATTTAGTTGGATGGCACATAAAAACAAGCTTTACGTGATTAACAGCTTAACAGGCTAAAGACCAAGGCCATCCTATTGAAGTGACAACATTGCCCACATTAAGGATATTACACATGCACAAAATATTAGTAGATATGTTAACTTTTAACCCTGTTTTTCATCTCTGATATTGCTTAAACCCCTGCCCATCTTCTTTATTTGTTAGATTTGTATAGTGCTTACAGTGCCATGAATTGCTAGTGGCAGTGCTGGTACAAGCTTTTCCAGACCAGCACTCCATGGAAAACAAAAAATGTGCAATCATGAAGAATGTGAAGTTCAGGCTATTTCTGTATGCAATAATGTGGTTTGCCCAGCCAAAGGGGCAGACTTATTTGTCCCCAGGACCCATCAAAAAAAGGGAGTGCTCATTAAAGGAAAGGGGGGAGGGAAAAGAAGGTGGGGGTCACTGTGTAGAGGTGGAATTGGTGGGGAGAAAAGATAGGGGCAAAGGAAAATAATGTGGAGCTATAATTAGAAGGAATACGGTATGGGGCCATTTGACCTCACAAGAGGGGCAGGGCCTCTGGGAAATTACATTGAGCCTGACTGGATGATGGAAAAAGAGAGAGAGAGAGTGAACCTTAGGGGGTAAATAAGGTCATGCCAGAGGGGCCAGGGCTCATAATTTTGCTCCTTTAGACTTTGCTCTAAGAAGCATGTTAATTTGCTCCAGCTACAAGGTAGAGATAATGGCTCCTAGGAAGTTAAAGATTTTTTTTTCCCAATTGTTTAACCAGGTGAGACACACTAAGCTGAAAGCTTGTTTACAGGTGCAACATAGGAGCAGAGGAAAGTTAAGTTACTTGCTCAGGGTCACACAGTATGCAAGTGGGGGCTGTGGGATTCAAACCCAGGTCTCCAGATTTGCAGCTTAGGGCCTTAAACCACTATACTGCCTCCCTGATGATGAAAGAGTAGGTTCACCAAACTATTGTGGACCTTGTGGATAAGGCAAGTCAGATGTGGGAACTGGCAGAAGGTGCGCCGAAGGGACGAGGGGAGAAGCGGAAGGCAGAGAGGGGTAGGTAAGGGTAGGGGAGGCAAGATCAGCAATAAACACCCTGCAAGGGCAGTTATTCCAGTCTGACCACAGCTACTGGCCCCAGTGCCTCCTCCCCCTGTGCTCGCCCCTGCTGCTATACCCGCTTCCAAACTGGCACTGATTCCTTTGCCTGACCCAGTTCCTCTGCTACTGCAGGGTCCTGTTAGCCCAGCTAAAGTACATATGCCTCCAGATGGATCCTCCAGCTCAGATGACAGTATACCCCAAGAACCGGCTGCCCGGGGGTCGTGGGACCAACCCACAGCCAAAAGCAGGTAATGAAGGACCCACAGTGGGTGGGAGCATTAAAGAGTATGTTGAACAAATGATTGGGTCCATGGGGAAGGACAGGCTTGGGGCATGGGGTCATAATGTCACAAGACATTATACTGCATGCATATACCATGCTGCCAAAATAGTGCAATATATGCCATGTGGCATAAGTCAAACCCAGTCCCAAATGCATTATTTTGTTTCCTTGCTGCCAGTGGCTCACTGCATTGAGCCATGGCAACTGCTCAGCAGAACCATGTCCCAGCAGAGGTCTTATCCTCTGCCTGGGACAGCAAGAGGGTGTAGTACCGCACACAGACCCATTTGTGGTATTGCACCCACTCACTCAGTTGTACTGCACTGTTGCAGTTACAGGGTTTTGTTGTACGCTATTAAGTGTATAACATTTTGACCCAGTAGGCGAGCTTGGTCAGTTTGAGAAGGCACTCGCAGAAATCAAAAAGGGAAAAGAGTCTGAGACAGGCTTGGGGAAGAAGTCAGGGACACAGGAAGGCATGGGTACAAGGAAACTAGGGTCACCAGGGATGAGAATTGGGGAGCATGTCCACTTGGCAACTAAAGAAAAGATATGGAAGGGCGAGTATGTTGAAGTTTTTGCTTTAGTTAACAAGGAGGCTGTTACTAAGTAAGATGAGGAGGAGATCATAGGGAAGAAGGATTTGGCAGTGGCAGTGGCATTATTAGGAAAGGGAGAGGAAGAGAAAAACACAATGGAGATGAATTGGGACTCGTGGTCAATAGGTTTTACAACCTACATGGCCATAGTATTGGAAAAGAAGCCAGTGTTTGCAGTCCCTTTGCTCACATATTCACTGATCATTAGGAAGGCATACAAGATGAGGGGGGTGGCAACGACTGTCTCCAATATGATGAGCGGTTTTCGCCAGTGGATGACTACTTTCAGGGATGTCAGATGGGATACCAGGTAGTTGGATTTGTGGCTTGATTTATTTACTTATTTTAGTTATTCCTACTAGGATTACAATACCTCTCAGCAAAAACAGCTCTTTTACAAAGGTTCCACATCATGGGGAAGGATGGCAAAACATACATAGAAGGCAAATACATTGTTTACGAAACAGTAAAACAGAGTAAGTTTTCATTATAGGCATAGTAAGCTGTAACTAAGGAGGTGGAAAGTGTTGGAGAGAGATAAAGGAAAGCATAGGACAGGAGACAGATTGACAGAAACAGCCAAAAGCCCTGTCAAAGTATTAGTTAGGTGGATAACGGCTGGGGAGAGAGGGAGAAGCAGACAGTAGTAACAAAGAGCAAAGAGGGGAGATAGAGAAGCAGCCAGGGGCCTTGTCGATTAGAGATGAAGGGATGGAGTGGTAGGGACATGCATTAATGGGGAGTGCCCAAAGAAGGGCAGTTGCTTAAGGTATGGAGTTAGGCTCAGCAGTCACAGATGCTGTTGGAGCTACTATGTTGGTGGAGCATGACTTTGAACGGGCCTAGTTTTGGAAGGGTTGATATATCCCTATGCAGTGCATTGAACCACAGAGGTGTTCTGTAGGCAAATGAGCATTGTTCTGCATTGTTTGGCATCTAGGGACATGGAGTAGTTCATTGTCAGATCTATGCATGTGTTGAGAACTGCAGTGAGGGCTTAGTAGGTTTTTCGTCCCAGAAGGCAAGAATTTGAGAAGTGCTTTTTCTGCTAATAGACAAATCTGATTGTATGACAGGAACAGGCAGCAGTGAGGGGGACAAGGAAAAGAAAACCACCCTGGCTCAAACATGTTGCTGGGGCTACAACAGGGCTTTTGTTCCTGGCCTCAATGCCACTTCCACCACATATGTTCAAAATACGGGGGTACCCACCCAGCGCCCAAGTAAAGAAACACATGGATGAAACCTAGGACCATGAGTAATGGGGGTGGCCAGACCAAACAGCCCTTTCAAGCAGACCAATTGGGATACAGATGACAATCTTGGGGCAGAAGGTATAGGTGGAGAGGTTTCAGAGGGGAAGAGGGGGTACCAGCACTAGATGGGGGACCGAAAGGAAGGGGCTGCCAATTGGACCGAGTTTTCAGAGGGCAAAAGCACCAATTAACCTAAAAGCATTGAAGGAGGGACTGCGAGGGTACCAAGACAGGGATGGGGGCCAAACTTTGGCAGAGGGATTCCGTGGGTTTCAACTTACTATTCCGGGGACATCAGGTGGGGACCAATGCCAAGAACCTGGGTTCAGGAAGGGGGGAAAGAGGAAATCTTGCTTCAAAAAATACAGAAAGAAAGAAATAACAGAAAGAGGGTAGTGGGGCCATTCCAGGTCTTTCAATTCAGAACCTGAGAGTCTCCCCTTTGGCCTGGTGCCCAAGAAGCAGCCCGTGGAGTTTTGGGTAATTCGCCATTTATTATTCCCGGCAGAGGAATCGGTTAATGATTAAATAAATGAAGAGGATAGCAAGGTGTTGTATTCCACCTTAGAGGAAGTGGTACTGGTGATATGGGCAACCAATACAGCGTGGCTAGCCTAGATGGACATTGAGGCAGCGTTTTGTCTGCTACTGGTGCATCCTGAAGACAGGGAGTTACTTGGTTTTCAGGAGGGTGATCAATACTATTTTGACAAAGCCATACCCATGGAGTGTTCTATCACCTGTGCTACATTTGAAATGTTCAGCACTTGGCTGCAATGGGCATTCCAACAAAAATATGTGTTCAGAATGGTGATGCACTATTTAGATATTTAGATTAATTGAGGAAGGTTAGGAGGAGATGGATCATATGTCATCTTGTTTCCAGGAGTTCTGTCAGAAATTAGGGGTCCCATTAGCCCCAGATAAAACCGAAGGCCCTTGTCACAGGATAAAGTTTTTGGGGTAGAGGTAGACATTGCAGTAGAGATATTCTGCCTACCAGTCACAAAAATTGCTAAGTTAAGGCAGTTACTGCAGGATATTAAGGGGTGCAGGAGGGTGCAGTTAAGGCAAGTCCAGCAGTTGCAAGGGCACCTTAACTTCACCTGAAATGCGATTGGCTCCAGGTGTATGTTTACACAACATCTAGTGTGGCCAACCAGGGGTACCTCGAGAACCCATCATTGGTGGACTTATTGAGGGGCACACAGGAGAACCTGTCAATATGGGAGCTGTTTCTCAGAGACTTCAATAGGAAAACATATTGGCAGGAAGACTGGGTGTTTAACACCAACCTGGACTTGTACACAGACACCACCAGAGGACTGGGGAAGGGAGCCTATTTTAGGGGAAAACAGTTTTCACAAGTGTGGCCTGCAGAATGGAAGTCCGGGGATTACAAAGGACATTACCTTTTTGGAAATGTTCCCTATCTGCGTTTGCATGCTGCTATGGGGGGAGGAGCTGTGGAAACAAAAAGTCACATTTTGGTGTGACAACAGTGCCATGGTTGAGGTGCTGAATAGAAAGGGGGCTGGGTCAGAGAGGGTGATGAGGGTGTTAAGACAGCTGGTACTTTAGGGCTTGCAGTGTAACCTGTCATCTAGAACTAAGCATATAGATGGGGTACAGAACAAAATAGCTGACAGCCTCTCCCATCTGCAGCTGGACAGATTCTGAGCTATCGCCCTTAGAGCAGAGATGAAAGAGACATCAGTGCCAGCAGACATTTGGGAGATTTGTGGTGGGTGGGTGGAAAAGAGGTATGGCACAAGCAACTATGGGGGTGCACCTAGCAATGATTAGTATGGTCTGTAGCTTAAAAGGGTGGTCAGATCCCTGCAGGCATATGCTGATAAAGAGAACAATGCAAGGATGAATACAGTTAAAAGTGTGGGCTAGGCACAAGAGAAGGCCAGTATCTGAAGCCATTTTGGAATGGCTCATGGGGTAATGCATTTGATATGCAGGTCCAAAGATGAGGGCACACTGTTTGTGGCTATTTTTGCAGTCATATTTCACAGAGTATTTCGGGTAAGTGAAGTGGTAGGACAAGGGGAAAATGGAGCTCTGGAGGTGCTGCAATGGGATGAGATATCACGGAGACGGTGAGAAATCACGGTATACCTGAGGAGATCGAAGAGGGAAAAGCGGCTAGTGTAGTGCTAAGACAGAATGAGAGTCAAACCATATGTCCTGTGCAGGCACTGTTTGGAAAGGGGAATTTGTTTAACCAGGAAAGACACATTAAGCTGGAGCGTGTTTCCAGGTGCGACCTGGGAGCACAAGGAAGTTACAGTAAGTGACTTGCTCAGATCCACACAGTATGCAAGTGGGGGCTGATGGGATTTAAACCCAGGCCTCTAGGTCTTCAGGTTTGCAGCTCAGTGCCTTTAATCACTACACTATACTGCCTCCTCCTCTGTTTGTATATGCAGCAGCGCAATCCAACAAGAAGGGGGCATTATTTGTGCATGGGGATGGGAATCTAGTAACTGGTGTGCAGATTTTGGCCCTGATGAAGAAGGGAATGGAATTTATAGGGGAAGATCCAGGGTGTTTTTCCACTTACTCATTTAGAATCGGGGTAGCCTCATTAGCTGTAGAAAAAGAGAAATCCAAGAAAGTTGTAAAGGAAGTTGGGTGGTGGGCCTCAACTTGTTACAAGATATATGTGAGGAAAAATCAAATAGCACAAAACTAACACTGTCTCCTTTTCTTTTGAAGGAAACTGTAGCAAGGAATGGGGGAAGTGGGCAGATGGGCTGGGGGGTACGAGCCAGGGATGGGTGAGGGTTGGTACGGGGGGGGATGGGCAGCAGAAATGAATACAGTACCATATCTCACCATAATTTGTTTAATTAAACAGGTCTCAAGTGATGGAAGAAGATTTGGATCTGTAGGAATTCATTCACATTTTAGCTCGGAAGGAGAGCAACAAGGAGGGCAGGGGGCTGACATCTGTATCAGGACCTAAGGCAGTGTAAGACAACATAGAGAAGAGTCAGAGGGATGAGATGGAACCAGCTTTTACCAACCTTGCCAAAGATGAGGGATGGACAGCCCGGGCCAGACATGATAATCATCCATCTGGGAGGGAACGACCTGGGGACCAGGCCCTGTCTCAACATATTCTAACAGAAAATCTGGTCAGACACGGTCCCCAGAAGGGTCTGGCAGAATGCCCACAGCCACAAGGCCATTGATAAGGTGCATGAATCATAGAGTGGGGGACTTGTTTAGAGGGATGGGGGGCAGAGTGATACATAGGGGGACTGAGGAACATGAGGATGAATTTTGCAGGGGAGATGGAGTACACCTCTCAGGTATGGAAGCAGACCTATTTAATTCCAAGATAGCCAATTGTATAGAGGCATGGAGGAGAGAGAAGGGCTGCTAGAACATATGGGGGAAGGCCTGCCATCCTATGTAAGCTGGAGGCGTGTTAGTGTAAGAAATGAAGGCTGGGGTGGGAGGAGGGGAAAAGGGGTAGGGGAGGGGCAGGCAGACCTACAAGGCCTCACAGATAGGATGACCAAAAGAAGAGGGCTAGTGTACACTGGCACCCTGAGAAGAAAGAAAGAAGGAAAAGAGGCCCCTCATGATGTACATCTGTGTGGACAGAAGATAACTAATAAAGATGGAGAATATACATTTATTTTATTTATTATTTATTTATTTATTTATTGAAAAGTTTCACCAGGAAGGCTCACTGAGCAATTGAAATTGCTCGTTTCCCGGGGCATCCTGGGGGAAGGGGAAAACAGGGGAACAGTACAAGTACAATGCCAAGTGCTGGTAACATAAATTAACAGTACAAGATAGATTCAATATAGAATGATAAACAGTACAGCGCCAATTGCTGGTTACATGATTCACAGTGAATGGGATTACTGTACCCCAATGTGCAGGTGAGTTGGGAGTACACAGTCTGCACTCACTAACTGGGACAGAATCTTGGCTCAGGCTAGAAGAACTAAGAGTCCAGCTGACTGGCAAGCCTTTAGAACTGCCAGGAACGCCTGTGTTAAAAGCATTCACGCTGCAAAAGCAGGCTATTATGCTTCCACCTTGGAACAAGCAAATGCGAATCCCCATAAAATCTGGAGGACAATTAAAAGTCTATTGAAGGATGTCCTACTGGTCCCTCCATTCCAACTAAGATCCACAGCAATGGAAGGGTGGTGGAAAGTAAGCATCAAATCCTCGAAGAACTTAACTCCCACTTTGTCACTGTGGGACTAGCCTTCGACTCTTCACCGTATGCAAGCAGTCACACCTATCAAACTAACCCTCTTACTACCTCCCCAACCACAACTTGTCTCTTTCAGCTCCTCCCATTTAATTACAAAGAAGTTGAAAACTTGCTCATCAATGTAGACACCAAGAAAAGTGCCAGTGATGATGATCTTCAACCTTTTTTCATAAAATTAGGTTACTTACATATCACTGCCCCCATTCTGCATATATTCAACCTCTCTATTAACACAGCCACAGTTCCCTCTAGCTGGAAATCCTCCCATATCCTTCCCCTATTTAAATCAGGGGACCCAAGGGACCTAAACAATTATAGGCCTATCTCAATCCTACCCGTTCTCTCTAAAGTCCTTGAGAAACTGATTCATGCTCAATTAAAACACCATATCGAAACACTCTCACTTCTTAATCCTGCACAATCTGGCTTTCACACCAATCATAGCACTATCTCTGCATTGGCAAAAGTCACCAACGATTGGGTATCTGCTATGTACTCTAAGAAGATCACTGTTGCAGTATTCCTTGACCTCAGTAAAGCGTCTGATACCATCGATCATAAACTACTAGTTACTAGCCTTACTAAACTAGGTGCCACTCCCTCCACTGCCCAGTGATTCACCAGCTATCTCTCAGGAAGAACACAGAAAATCAAAGAAGATGGCCTATTCTCAACCTCCTAGCCAATTATCAGGGGAGTCCCGCAAGGCTCCATCCTTGGCCCTATCCTATTCTCCCTGTATATAAATGATCTGGACTTACATATAACCAGGGCCCCTGGTGTTCTGCGGCAGAATTTTCTGATTTCTGAGGCAGGGCTCCTTGACTTCTGCGACAGCATTTTCTGATTTCTGTGCATGATTTATTCATTTCTCTGGCAGAATGCAGTCCTGTCATTGGCTAAATATGATGTGATGTCATCGATGACATCATATGCTGAGCATAGAGGAGGGGCTTCAGGATAAACAAGGTGGGAAAGAAAGCCTGACACTATGTAAAACAGTATATTTATTTGAAAATTCACCAAAAACAATGAATTCTGTGGCACTATATATATTCTGCGGCATGATGCAAATTCTGCGGCAAATTCCGCAACCGCAGAACCGCAGAATTCCAGGGGCCTTGCTTATAACCAACTCCAAGCTACACTTCTTTGCAGATGACACAGTTCTGTATGCCTCTGGCAGATGTGCTTCAAGCTGACTTTGCTCAACTTGAACACAATCTTATTAATGCTAATCTCCTTCTCAATGCCAAGAAAACCAAAGCAATGCTCTTCACTCTTAATACCACCCCGTCCGCCCCCCTTGACTTACCCAAAGACTTTATCATCACATCCTTAGGTGAACCATTGAAAGTCACCTCCAAATTTAAGTATCTTGGCCTTTGGGTCAACAATAAGCTCTCCTTTAACAACCATATTGACAACCTTTCCAGAAGACTACAAATCAGGTTAGGCTTTTTCTTCCAAAACAGGGCCCTCTTTCCGATAGAGATTAGAACTAGGCTGGTCCAAGCCACATTCCTTCCTCTACTTGACTATGGGGACCTAATTTACACATCAGCTGCAACCTCAAGCCTAAATAAATTGGATGTCCTTTACCACAGTGGTTTATGGTTCATCACAAACTCTCCATACCAAACCCATCACTGGGACCTGTATGCCACCTTAGCTGGGCGTCACTTGCCTCTCGACGCCTGATGCATGCTGGTGTCTGGACAATGAAAATACTTCTGAACAAGCTCCCATGCTATATTACATCTCTCATTCGAAATCCCACAATGTGTACTTACTCAGGAAATCTGATTATATTGCCCTTGATGTGCCTAGGACTCGCACTACCTTTGGCAAAAGGGCAATATCATATGTTCTCCCATCCAGTTGGAATCAGCTTCAAGTCACTCTGAAACTTACTAGTACTGTCTCCGTTAGCTTCTATAAAAAGCTAACTGCATCTAAATTTAGAGATAATTGTAGCTGTTATTAAGACTCTTCCTTTATCTATATGTCTCTCTATGCCCTCCCTATGTACTGGTATCTGCCATGATCCTATTGAGCCATATCTTACCTCCTTTACTCCATTCATTCCCTTTTCTATTCACTTTTCTATTTACTTGGCTGCTTTATTACTCTCCCTGTTTGAACCTAACCCTTGACTACTAATGTTCACAAGAAAATGTAGTTTACATCTACCGTGTTATGCCCTAAGTTGAGCAGGTTGTACCATATGAACCTAAACTTGTATTTTGCATTTTCCAACCTACTGTGATGCTCTTTTTGTGTACCCTATGCATTGATGTCCTTGTCTGTATATATGTGCCAGGACCTTCTTGTGAATGAGCTTACTCAATGGAGTTTTCCTGTAATAAACTTGAACTTGAACTTGTACACAGTTATAGATCCAGCAGACAGAACAAATTACACAGTTGAGCCATTTCTAAGTGCAAATTTGCAAATCTGTGCTATAGTGGAGGATGATGGGAGGAGAGAAGGGACAGGAGCATGGGTGGTGAAGAGAGAGTCAAAAGGAAAGAACTCAGGGACAGCTGCAGGTAGCGGAGAAGAAGTTTGACAGGGCAGAAGACAGAGACAAGGGGGACGAGGAGTAACAAATCTGAGGAGGTAGAGAGGTAGAGAGTTTAGGGACCTGATTAGAAAATGCAGATTGGCCTATTGTTGTGTTGTGGCGAGGGACAAGGAAGGTGCAGGCAGGAGTCAGTTGATCTGAAAGAGTGGAGTGGGGGGGGGAGTGTGAGTGGGAAAAGAAGTGGAGAGGTAATGGGGAAGACAACCAAACCAAAATTTTGCAATGAGTTTAGAGCAGTGAGAGAGTTGTCTGTCAGTCAGTGATTGGAAAGCCAAAGAGCGGTGGAGGTCACAGTGGTGAGTGAGAGGGGAGAGGAATCAAGAGCAAAGTGACAGAAGAAGTTGAAGAAAGTGGAGACCACGTGATGCAGAGTGCTGAGTAGAAGCTCCTCCACGTAGCTCCAGCCTCCTGATTTTATAATCGTTTTTTTCTGACGTCGAGATCTTCAAAAACCCTTTGTTCACAGCTATCTTGGCTACTAAACACCTAGAGCTTCTAATAAGTGAGTTTTGGGCACTGATGGAGGCTTACATGGAAAAAGCCCCGAAAAAACATACCCCACCAGTCAGTCCCAAGAAGACTCCAAAGAAATCTCGGGCTTCAAGTGGGCCAGACAGGCCCGATCATCTCAGCCTAATATCAGAGCAGGAACCTTTAACTCTGAATAGGTTCCTGGAAGAATTTAAACCCTTCCATGAGGAGGTGAAAGAGATGGTGACTGACCTTAAAGCCCTTTCTAAAAAATTGGATGAGGTCTCGAGGACTGCCTCGGATAACACTGCTCGTATAGTCTCTCTGGAGAATCATCTGGAAAAGGTGGACCCTGGGGTAGTGGCAATATGGCAGAAGCTCTCTCAAGTGGAAGCAAAACTAGAGGATCTCGAGGGCCGCAGCCACAGGAACAATGTTGTAATTTTAGGGCTGCCAGAAGGGGAAGAGGGCCAGAATACTGTAGTCTTTATACAGAAGTTGGTGGAACAAGTTGCTGGTCCCTCTCCCTTCAGCCCTGCATATACCATCAAACGAGCGCATAGGTCCTTGTGGCAGAAACCTCCACCAGGGGCTGCCCCGTGCCCCATTACATGCCGATTTCTAAATTTTTTAGAGAGCCAACACTTTTTGTTGAAAGTGAGAGCCCTACAGGAGGTTGCTGGGAGAATTTGAAGTTAAGAATTGTACAAGACCTGCCAGGATCTGTCCAGCTGAAACACACAGCTACCACCCCATTGTGTCCAGGATTATCACTGCGGGGCTCAAGTTTAGGATGGGGTACCCAGCCAGGTTGCAAATACTTGTGAATGGATCCTGGCTAGCCTATGAAGACCCAGATTCTGCTCTCTCTGGTCTTAAACTCGCCCTGCCTGACTTGTTTCAGGATCCTTGAGAAGCTTTGTATCTAAGATGAGGGGAAGTCCTGTGCTGTCAAGTTGAGACTGTTTATCTAGTTGAATGCTTATGAGAACAGCAATGATGGGATGCATCTGGAAAATTTCACTGTTCTAATGGACTTAGTTATTATTTAGCTGAGTTAATTGCCATGGGACACTTACAGTATGCTCTGAATTTAAGAGCGAGCCTGATGCCTATATTAATGGACTTGTTGGAATGTTTGGCTAGTCTACTTGGGGGAAGATGTTCTTTATCCCATTATAGCCAGATGTGCAGTCCCTCAATAGTGAGGAGAGGATCACTTTAAGTTGTTAAGGATCATTATTTAATTCCAAGAGTGGCTTAATTTAGGTGCTGTGCTGGGCTTTTCTTTAATTTTCATGCGAGTACTCATGTATGTTCACTGAGTAACCACAAGAGGGAGCTCAGTGAGCAGGAATTTCATTTCAGCATTGCCGACAATTCGGGGATGATTCCCTTTTGTAAAGCTCCCCGTTTCTAGTCTGGGGTATTAAAATACCCTAAACTGTGCTTTTTGGTTTTTGGGCTGGCAAGAAGCCGATGTAAAGACACCCTACTTCCCTAATCTTTTGCCTGGGGTTCAGGGCATTTGAGTCCCTTATTGTTTAACAGGTCACAGAATTCAGGTTAGAAGGGGCAATTTCCCTTCTGTAAGACTCCCTGCTCGTTTTCCAAATTATGAAGACATCTTTTACAGGGCTACAGGGACCCTATTTCCTATTTTGTTACCCAGGGTTTCTGGGCGCTTGCTTTCGTTTTGCAGGTCACATTACCCTGATTTATTATTTCACCGCATTCACCGTGTGCTTATGTCTGAAGCCCAGCACCTCTTTTAAGCTACTAGGGGTTGCTAAAGCAATATAGTTCTTCTTTTCTGGATTTAAGGGCATTTGCTTACACGAGGGGGCTGTTACATTTGCCTGAGGCAGGGGATATTTTCGGGAGGCTGGGGGGTGAGGAAGGGCCGCAGTACTGTGCTAAACGTTGCTTGTGATGGTTGGGGAGGTTGGGTGGGGGGTGGTAAGTGCAGGCTAAAGGACTGGCTTTTCCTATGTCAAACGAAAGGGGTGTTTCTTGGGGTGGTTTGGGAAGTTTTGGTTTGGGTTGGGGGTGGGGGGAGGGTGGTGCATACAGCAGTAATTACAGGAACCTGGCTAATTATTTCTCGATGTTTTTGTACAGGGCTTTCTGATCTAAGCTCATTATTTCTGTTCTAGATGGCTAATAATGTGGTTCTTGCAACTCGGAATGTGAAGGGGAGCAGGAAAAGTTCAAACAATATCAGGTGCTTAAGCATCTAAGTCTACTGCGTTCCCAGATAACGTTTCTACAGGAATTCCATCTACTAGAATCCGAAGCCTTACAACTAAGGAGGCAACAAGTGGGTCAGGTCTTTAATGCCTCGGGATCCACCAATAGTTGTGGGGTCATGTTAATTGTTAACAGAGGCATTCCTTTCATCTCCACACAGGTCATTAAAGATCCGGGAGGGCAGGTTAGTCCTGGTTCAGGGCACCCTTTGGTCAGTACCACTTCTACTTTGCAGTATCTATGGGCCTAATATTGACGACCCTGTTTTTTTCATGAGGCTGCTTACCATTATCTCCCAATGCTTCCTACAATGATTATTATGGGTGGTGATTTTAATCTGGTCTTGGACTCTAATATGGATAGATCAGGTAGTGGGCTGAGGGGGCTATCCCCAGGGCAAAGGTCATTCAAGGACTTGGTAGATCAATGCGAGCTTTGTGATATCTGGTGCGTTCTGCATCCTAATTCCAAGGAGTTTACCTTTAGCTCGCAGGTGCATGGATCGTAGTCTCGCATTGATTATGTATTTATTTCTCAGGGCTCTAGCCTGGGGCTATGTCTGCCTCGATCCAGCCTGGCCCTATTTCCGACCACTCCCTCATGGTATGTAATTTAGCTTTTCTTAGCACACCCAGAAGGAGACCCGTTGGAAGCTTAATAAACAGTTGCTAAAGGATGCCAAGTATTGCAAGCTTATAAAAGAACAGATTGAGTTCTTCTTCTCATCTAATCCTATTGATAGTGCAAAGCCGAATATCTTATGGGGTGCCTTTAAGGCTTATTTGAGGGGAATCCTTATTAGTTTAGCTTCAAAAAGGAAAAGGGCACAGGAGGAAGAGTTATTATCATTATTGTCCCAAATACGGTCCCTTGAGGCTAACCTTTCTGTCAGCACTTCGAGTGAGGACAGAAAGAAGCTTCTGGTGGCCAAGGATAGATACTTAGATTTGCTGAGGGAAAAGGCAGAGTTAGCTATTATCTGAACCAGAGCCAGTTATATGGACCAGGGAGGAAGGCCGGGCGTTTACTTGCATTGTGATTAAAACAACAGGAATCTGCAGATTTAGTCCCCCAATCTGGGCTCAGGTAGACGGGTCTCTGAGAGTATCCCCATCTGAGATAGTGCAAGAGTTTGCACTATATTACGAACAATTATATAGGGACATGGAGTGCCCTCCTTGTCCAGAGACTTTGGAGGAGTACTTAAAGGACTCCCATCTGCCTTCTCTAACAGAACAGCACAGGAGCTTTTTGGCCTCTCCAGTATCTCAGGAGGAGATCTCGGGGGTTATCGGGACCTTGCTGTTGGACAAAGTCCTGGGGCCAGATGGTTTCTCCTCACTATTCTACAAAGCTTTAGGAGAACTCTTATTGCCGTTGCTTCACTGGTTATTTCAGCATATTTTGTCCGGGGTGGTGGTGGATGCCTACCTGTTCGAAGCCCTGATTGTTCTTCTCCCCAAGCCAGACAAAGACCCAGAGTTAGTCCAAAGCTACAGGCCCATATCCCTTTTAAATCAAGATATCAAAATTCTTTTGAAGATATTGGCCGATAGGTTAACTGTGGTCCTTCCGGACCAAATAGGTATGGCCCAGGTTGGGTTTACAAAGGGACGTTTGTCCTCAAGCCAGCTGTGCACCCTTTCACGTGTCTTCTCGGTGTCCAGGGATGCCACTTTTCCTGCTGGGTTGGTCTCCCTGGATGCCGAGAAGGCATTTGACCGTGTGAACTGGAATTTTTTGTTCCAGGTTCTCAAGGCCTTCCAGTTTCCTACCATTTTTATAGACTGGATCTGTGCATTATATAAAACCCCCTCAGCGAAGATTTCAGGAAATGGTGCATTTTCTAAGACTTTCTCACTATATTGAGGAACTAGACAGGGTTGCCCCCCCTCTCTTCCCTCCTATTTAACCTTTATCTGGAACCTCTCATTCAAAACATCCTCAGCAATGCGGGGATTCAGGGCAACTGGGTGGGGTGCCACGAGGTTAAGATTACCGCATACCCGGATGATCTTCTTTTTTATTTATCCCACCCAGTGTCCTCTGTTCCGGCCTTGTTAGGGGAAATTGCTAAATTCAGTGCCCTCTCAAACTACAAACTAAATGCTAATAAATCCTCTTTCTTTCCCTGAATCATAAGATCATCAAGACTGACATTATCCCCTTCGGTTTGTGCTGGGCACCCCGGATGCTGAAATACCTGGGCATCAAATTAACGCGTAATCCCTCAGCATGGTTTAAGGAAAACTTGGACCCTCTTTTCCAGCTAATAATTCAGGATCTGGATAGATGGTCCAAACTCCCGGTTTCATTATGGGGCCAGGTTAACATAATCAAGATGAATATTTTCCCAAGAATGTTTTATTCCCTCTCTCTTCTTAATTCATTCATCCCTTTATCTTGGTTTCAGAAAATGCATAGAATCTTCACCAAGTTCATCTGGTCTAACAAATACCCTCACCTGGCATACTATAAGCTGGCTGCCTCTAAATTTGATGGGGGATTATGGATCCCTCACTTGGCTATATATTACTGGGCCAGCCACCTGGCTAAATGCCTGAAATGGGTATGTCCGGGTCCCAAGAATTTGCAACCGACATGGCTCAAAATAGAATTAGATTTAATCTGGTCTATGAACACGGATCCCCTAACTTTGTTTTATGTAAAGGTGTTCCAGTTACAAGGTGTTGAGAAAGCCCCATTCTTACGATTTCTTTGAAAGTATACACTCAGCTTTGCTCTTTTCTGCGCTATACCCTCCAGTTAGACCTGGCCCAATCTATCTGGAATTCTCCAACTTTCACCATGAATAAGCAGCTGATACCCCGCACATGGTTGCCCAAACTGGGTGATGGGATAGTATCCTCGTTCTTGGATGATGAGGGAAAATGGCTTTCAGTAGACGAACTTATCCAGAAATTTAATATCCCAGTATACTCACAATTCAAAGTGGTCCAATTAAAGCATTTACTTACAACGGTCTTGGGAAATATCCCCCCTTGCCAGGTGGTTAGGGCCCTGATCCCAGAATCCTCTTCCCTATTAGGGTCCTCAGGTGTCATTTCTAAATTATATCAAGATTTGTTCCATAGATGGTATGGGGGCTCCCTCGGACCGACTAGGTTCTGGAGTTCTATCTTTCCCCAATATTCTCCCAACTGGCAGGCCTTATGGAGGTCCTGTCATAAATATGTGTCCCAAGATAGATTGCGCCTTATGCAATACTACATTTTGCACAACATGTATTACACCCTGTTAAGTTAGTGAAATGGGGTCTCCTTGACTCAAACACATGCATTAGATGTTCCCAGGGAGAAGGAACACTCCTTCATATATTTTGGTCGTGTCCCAAAATATCTTCTTTGTGGGACTCTATCAAAACTTTTCTGGACCCCTTACTGGGTCTGCAGGAGTGTTTCACACCTGACATTTGTCTCCTAGGGGACCTGTCCTCCATCAGGGTCAAGGTGAGGAGATTTCATATCTCCATGATTGCACTATCTGTCAAAAAACTTATTTTACGCCACTGGAAAGATAAGGTCACTCCGACATTACAGGAATGGGTGAATGAAATCCTTGCTAACCTTCACACAGAGAAAGCTATAGTTAGTCTCCACAATAGATTACCCATTTACACACAAATATGGGATCCCCTTCACTCCTTAAAAATAGCTACCCAGATATAAGTACTGTTTCATAGTAGGTAGCCCTGTATATCTATGTATAAAGTCTTAGAACCCATGTTGTAAGGAGGCATAACACTGCTGTATGGGGGGGAGGAGTGGGGGCAGTTTGAGTAGAGTATATTACTGTATTCATGTTTTACTTCTTATGTTAATTGCCTCCAAAGTTGTGGAAAATTCTGTTAATAAAGGTTGAATTGAAAAAAAAAAAGAAGTTGAAGAAAGTATCCAATTTGGCTAGGGAGGACTTTGGAGCAGCACTGTACATTATGTTGCAGTAGTCAAAGATTGGTAAATCATTTTCTGGACTAATTCACACCTGGCCGATAGACTGCTATGGTTCCTGTAAAGGGCACCGAGTTTGGGGTGCAGTTTTTTCAGGATGGCATTGAAGTGTCCAGAAACGTTGAGGTGTTAGTCTGGCCAAACCTCAAGGTACCTGAATGAGGAAGTGTCTTCAATGGTAGTCCTGTCTAGGGTGTGGAATGAGGGCAGGGACTTAGCCTGGATAGTTTCTTCCTAGTGCCAAAAGTCATGGAGACTGTTTCTTTGGTGTTCAGAAAAAGCTGAATTGAGCAAAGCCAGTATTGAACCTTGGTGAAGTCAAGTTGTAGTCTGGTCACTGCATCTGAGGAGGAATGGCCAGAGGTGAAAAGGACAGTGTCATCTGTATGCATATGTATGGAGGAAGATGAACAAACTATCAGGAGGTTGTTTAAGAAGATGGAGAAGAGGAGTGGGCCTAACACAGAGCCTTGAGGCACTCCAGTGTGAATTTGGAGTGGGGGGATAAAGCATTAGCTATCCTGACTGATTGTGTCCTACCTATCAGGTAGGCTCTGCACCAACTAGGGGAAGAGTTGGACAGGCCAGCTGAGGTGAGGGTGTTTAGGAGGAGGGAGTGGGAGACCATGTTGAAAGCCTTGGCAAGGTCGATAAAACTGGCAGATGTGATTAGGCCACCATCCATCCCAGTAAGGATGGAGTCAGTGAGTCTAAGAAGGGAATTGGTGGTGGAGTGTTTTTTCTAAAGCCAGATTGAAAGGGAGAGAAGATGAAAGAGTCGGAGAGATAGGCGGACAGTTTGGAGAGGACCAGATGCTCTTAGAGCTTAGCTAGAGCTGGAAGAAGTGAGATAGAATGGTAGTTGTTAGGGATGGAGGCATTACGTCCTTTGGGCAGAGGTATGGTAGTAGCATGTTTCAGTCACAGGAGGCAGATACAAGGGAAAAGGAGAGACTTAGAAGGTCAGAAAGAGGTGAGGAGATTGCAGACGCTGAGAGGTATAGCAATTTCGGGTTGATCCCATCCAGGGACCCACCTTTTGAAGGGCTGAGAGCTAGAAGAGCATCAAAAACCTCAGTCAATGAAATAGTGGAGGAGAAATTCTCTGTAGGGGGTAGGGTGTAAGAGGAGGAGGAGGATGCAGAGGCAGGGTTAGATGGGAGGGAGGGAGGGAGGATGATAGGAGGGATAACACACAGGAGGTAAAGTAGGTATTGAATTCAGCTTCAACAGAGAGGTGGTCTGAGATGAGGGAGTTGTTTATCTTTAGGAGTGGGGTTGGTGGTTTTCTTAGGGGGGTAGAAGAGGGAGTGAACAACCTGGAGGGGTTAGCAATGTTAGTTTGACAGGAGGAGCAGAAGTACTCCATCTCTTGCAAGCCGAATGGTTTTGTACATGAGTTACAGAGGGCTTGGTATAATTCAAGGTCTCTGAATAGCTTGGACATTTGGTGCATTTTCCAGGCCCAGTCTTGGGCATGCTTGAAGGCCAGATGTTCAGGAGTAACCCACGGAGCTAATCACCCGGACTCTGGTGCATCTTAGTGGGGCATAGTTGTTTCAAGTGTTTAGGAAATTGTCCTTGAAATAGGCTAATGCGAGGTCAATGAAAGCTGCTGATAGTATAGAAGACCAGTCAGTTTGAGTTAGGTCGTGGTGAAGGGGAGCAAGGTCCAGGGAATTGTAAGATAGGGTTATCAATATTTTGTGTGGGATTTTAGGTCTATGAATTTTGTGAACCAGGAAGATGATCACTTAAGGCATCAGGGAGTAGGCCCGATCGAATAATGCAGTGGTGGTGGGAAGTGAGGGCCCAGTCTATCAGGGAGTGGTTTTTGGATTTGTGATTAAGGTGAGTTGGTTCATGGATTAACTGGATTATGTTCAGGGCAATTAATTCATTTCTGGTTTTACCTAGGGAGGAGGCCAACGAGTTAAAATTGAAGTCACCCATGAAATATCATTCACCTGTTGTAGCAAGAGATTTAATGTTGGAGATGAGTTCGGCTGCAGTGGCTGAGTTAAGGCGTGGGTGGCAGTAAATCCCCACTATATAAATGGTGATGAGAAAGGTAGAGCAAGTCTTATTACTAGGGATTCATATGCTGACGGGACAGATGGGGATAGGATGGTGGTGGCTTGTAGAGAGGAGGAGGTGTAGATTGCCATGCCACCACCATGGGTTGCACATTCTTGATGGGAAAGAGTAATAGCCGGGGATTGAGACAGTAGTATCAGGAATTTTATTGCCTAACCAGGTCTTGGATTGGATGAGGATGTCAGGGCTGAGTGAGATAGCTACAGGTAGTGGCTGGAGCAGGTCAATTTTAGGGAGGAGGCTCCACATATTTAGTTGAATAAGCTTAAGACCTCAAGGAAGGAGAGAAGTAGATGATGGGGTGGAGCTAGGGCATCGAGACATGGGGGTCATGGGGATAGGACCTGTGGCGGGGGCAGGACCAGGGTTTGGGTTAATATCTCCAGTGGAGAGAAGTAGCAATGTGATGATAATAAAATGAAATCTAGTATTTTTGAACCAGGAGTGAGAGCCCAGGGCAAGGTGGGAAAAGTGGGGGCAAGGGGGTGGTGGTGGTTGTGCAATTAATTGTAGTAGTAGGACATACGAGTGCGGCACTATCATGAAGATCTGCCTAGTCTGACAGTGAACCCATTTTAACTGTGCGGGGGATGGAATTACCACAAGGGGAAATATGGGGTGGAGTACAGGAGGAGGAGGAGGGTTATGGGAGTGGGGGGAGAGCCAAGGGGCTGGAGAGTGTGAAAGTTGGCAGAAGAGCAAGAAGGGGGAGGAGAGCTATACATAGGCACATGGCAGTAAGCATTGTAAGGAAAATTTCTGTTATCAGAAATTGCAGTCAAAAAGGGGAACAGTGGAGATAGGACTGAGCGTCAGAAGAGAGGAGGGTTGAGGTAGAGCAGATTTAGGGCTCCCTCTAGGGGTTATACAATATAGCAAGCAGATGGGAAAGTTGATACGTACACAAAGTGAGAGTAGTCATATGATAACAAGGGACTACAGTGGTATCCCGTGAGGTGGGCACATGAGGAAGGGCACCGTCCATAATAGTGACTCCTTCCTGGTGCAAACCCTCACAGCAATGGGAGGGTAAGGTGAGCAGATGAGGGGGTGGGCGAACTGGGCAACAGGATGTGGGTATGTGTACATGCACGCGGGGGAGGGAGCAAGCATGGCGAGCGTGGGCTGGGAGGGGGCAGAGGGGCTGTAGGAGGTGGTGCTGCAGTGGATGGCTGAGCTGTGTCGTGGCATTAGGGGTTGGCTAGTGGTGGGGTGGGTGAGGCACAGGGTTCAGGTCCGGGAGCTGGTGCGATTTTACTGAGTAAGGCCTGAACCTTTATTTTTTTAATTCTTTCACCCCCAACATACATCCCCTGGAGTTGAGAATCCTTAAGTAGGGGACATGTGGGACAAAGCCCCCATGAGGGAGGGGTGTAGTGGGGCACAGCCTCACAGAAAGCATTAAAACAACTCTTCTGGTGGTGTTGTCCTGTGCACAGGGTCAGGAGCAGTTAAAATGTTTGTCAGAAGTTGATTGTGTGATAACAGGACTTTAGGCATTCACTGTTATCACACAGACCTGAACCACAGTATATAACAAATGCGCCGAGTAGGGGGGCTGGGTGGGGAACGTGTATCTTTCTTGAATCCGTGGCCGATGAAAAAGGCAGACAGTGGCTGTGTCAGGGTGAGCTGCACCACAAGCTGCTATGGAAGGTGGGGGTCCATGGCAGGACGGGAGTGCCCGGAGTCAGGCCTTGGCTAAAGAGGAAGAAAAGAGATAGGGGATTGAGTTAAGGGCTAAATCGGTGGGTGGGAGACAAACAGGTCAGAGACAGAGATTCAGCAGTGGGTTTGGGAGGAGAACAAAGAGGACCAGAAAGAAATGCAGCAGGAGAGCAATGCAGGTGGGGAACAGACAGCAATTATATATGTAAGCAATTAAAGTAGACTGAAGCAATTTGAGTTGGAACTAGCCATCACTAAATTACACAGCTAAAAGAAACTTAAACAATTTGATTTAGAACATAGCACTCTCTAAAATTTTGCAGATAAATAATGCAGTTAACAGGACAGAAACTTAGCTTGTGCTCACTAGAATTGCTTAATCTTGCAGAGTGAATGTCAGAGTGCACTAAAATAATCAGAGTGTAAGTGGCAGTAGTCAGCAATTTCTCAAGTAAAACTTAGTGCTTTAGGTTATAATTTAAAGAGGCAGGTTAGCACAGTAGAAATAATTAATTAAGCATCTTGTAAATAGAAAAATTGCAGCAAAAGGAGCCGCTGGAGACTCAGAGTTGGGCGATACCCAGTGAGAAGGAGTTGGTGAGATGTTGACCAATCAAGCGTGAGGAGCCAGTCACTGATAAGATAAGCCCAGGAACCATACATTTCTTGAATCAGTGGCTGCTGGAGATACACGGGTGGTAGCTGTGTCAGGGCCAGACTGCACCACAAGCCACTATGGGAGGTGGAGGTATGTGGCAGGAGGGAGCTCCCAGACTCGGGCCTTGGTTTGCTTTAATCTGTGGCTGCTGCAGAAGTGCAGATGGTGGCTGTGTCAGGGCCAGCTGCACCACAAGCTGCTACAGAAGATGGAGGTTCATGGCAGGAGGGAGCGCCCAGAGTCAAGCTTCGGCTTTCTTGAGGCTTTCATACAAATGTGTATAATATGTATATATATTTATTTATTTGAAAAGGTTTCACCATGAAAGACAACATGAGCTGTAAACAGCTTGTTTCCAGAGGCATCCTGGGGGAGGGGTTACAAAATGGGGGGGCTCAAGCAGAAACATAACAATATAAAATGCATACAGTGCAATCAAATACATAAAGTGTAGTACTAATTCAATAAATTTCAATCCCAGACAGCAGACAGTATCGTATAAAAAGAAAGTAGTAGATAAAGTAAAAGTCAGAAACATAGGATGAGACATACCGGGGTAAACAGAATGATGTGCATATATTACATACTGTATATGGTAGTAAACCAGGAACTGGTAATCCATAAGGTATAAGTCAGATGGAGAACAAAAAGTAGAACAAAAAGTAACAGGCTGAGCATTGGGTTATTAAGTGCTAATTTAGGTCTGAAAGGTTACTAAGTGCTACTATGAATTTAGAAGAAGGGGAGTTAATGAATTGGGGGAAGGGAAGGAGGGCAAGAGGAGGAGCAAACCAAGAACTAATCCCCATCAGGATGCAGAGAACCCTGCAAGGAGAAAGGATCCAGCAGAAAAGGAGAGGAGAGAGGGAGAGGAAGGCTAGAAGATGGAGAGAGGAGGGGTAAGCCAAGAATGACCCCCCTTCAGGATGCTGAGAACCCTGCATGGGGACAGGATCAGGCAGAAAAGAAGAGGGGCAAACAGAAGGAGAGGTAAGCCAAGAATTATTTCACTTCAGGATGCTGAGAACCCTGCAAGGGGACAGGACTCAGCAGAAAAGGAGAGGGGGGAAGGGGAGTAGTGGGGGGATGGAGTGGGGAGCAGGAGGTAGTGTGGTGAAATACAGGAGCTCCAGCTAGAGTGACCTAGATATGGAAGGATAGGCATGGGGGGAGGTCTTTGAAGAGCAGAAGAGAGGGTGGTGAGGGGGGGGAGAGAGAGGATGGAATGAAATGGAACGAGTTGATATAGTGGAAAAGAAATGATGAGATGAACAGTATAGTAAGACTGAAACAATACATGATAAACAAATTTAATGAAATGTAAATGATAATATAGAAAAGTTGGAATAAAGTGATTGCCAATATGAGCACCCACAAAAGCAGTTGTCTGAGTGTTTATTGGATGTGAATCTGAGAACAATATAGGCCTTATTTTGCAAGACATATAAAAAGGCAATGCACAACACAGTATTGGAGACACTGGCTGAGCTACCCAGAACAACACTTTATTGATGATCCAGATGATACATAAAAAAGCCAGGTCAACAATAATATACCACTCCATCTCTTGCCTGATTGAGACCTTGGCATGTCAGGAGCTTGAAAATCTACTCTGGTGCTGAAATTGAGAATTGTTACAAGACGTGGGGCTGGATTCAAGATTACAAACTATCAGCAGTAGAATACACAAGAATAAATAATATTGGCAAAATGATTGAAAATGCACACCAGTTTCTGCTACAAAACTCTTGAAGAAGCAGCTGGGATACTATTAAAAGTTGGGTGCTGCTGTTCTTTGTTATACAAGTCTGTGTTTGTACTCAGGAACTGGACTGTGACCATCATTTTAGAATATTGCTGCTGTAATTGTAGAGCACAATATTTGGGCTCAGGTGCAGAGTGTCTGTATTGCCTGTATTTCATTTCTGTTACAAAATATAAAAAAACATTGAACAGAACAGGTTTTACCAAATATATTAAATTATACAATGAGGTCTGAGAATCTATAATTCTGATGGACTGGCTGGCACTTCTAAGTGCGGGTAAATCCTACAACTACCCATGCAAAAAGTGCTAGTCAGTCACAGTGGCAGCAGCACAGTAAATGATAGTATTACAACTACCCTGAAAAAAATCAAAAATCAAAGCAATTCCATCACCATTTTCCCCCAGTTAAGCAGACGACTAAAAACAAAGACATATAGGGCCTCAACTATAACTTCAAGATGGCTGACAGTGCCGACTTCAAACTAATTTGTAATTCCTTACTTGAATACCCACTCACAAGCACTGTTGTTGAGTATAAATTAAAATACTGTATATTACCTCTCAACCGCCTCCCACATGAAACATTTTGAAACTGGGGCACCTATCACAGTATACCGTGTGCTTTGTAAACAAATCTGTAAGCAGTACACAACTTCCTTCAGTGTGACTCTGTCTTTCTCACTTTACCGCAGCTGCCAAGTACACTTTTCTTTGAGTTTTCCATCCCAAGTCAGCAACACCAAGGAATACTCAATACACACACTTGCCATGGCTGCAACTGGGCAGGAAGCAATGGAGGCGGAGATGGCATGAACACCACCGAGAGCGTCACCTCACAACCCCAGCATTGCTCTCCATTTCAAGAAAAAAAACATGAACTGACCAATGTTCCTGCCAAAGCTTTATTAAATTAATACTGGCCATTGTTTCCAATTTGCTGTCACAGAAGAGCGTGGCGGAGGGGAGGCTATTTTCTACAGGGAGGAAGGATACTTAAAAAAAAATAAAAACAACATTAAAATAAAAGCAAAGATTTTTTAACAATCACTTAATTTTTTCAAACACAAGATCAAATAATAGCAATAATGCACAACAGGGTATGGGTTATTGTGCGATTTAACCACTACTGATGTGATTTAAGCTACTCAGCCTGCGACCTCATGACACACATCAACAGCCAAAGGTAAATCCACAACAGCCCATACCCTGTTGTGCATTATTGCTTGATTATACAATAGTTGACCACCAGTCAGTTTGCAGGATTTTCAGAACCTATGTAATACAACCCCATGCAGTCCTATAGCACCAAGGGGACCGTATGCTAGCACTTTATTAGTAATTACCTGGATTTAGTAATCTAATACAGAACCACTTTGCTTATATTTTGATGGTGAACAACTCAGTTTTGAGAAAGGCAGTATCTTTTAATTGTTGAGACATGGAATTGTACAAGAGGAGATCACAAGTCCATATCTTACCACAGCCAGTTGTCATTTTGTGACCATGAGCAGATCACATTACCTCACTGTTGTAAACATGGGAAGAAGACAAAAACATCAGAAACTTCAATAAAATTTATCATGTGGCTATCCTGAGTAAATTATTTTTATTTTATTTTATTGAAATCTAGGATTACAAATACCTTTGAGCAGCAACTGCTCGTTTACAAAGGTTCCAAGTTAATAAAGCATTAATAAAATATTACCTTTATCAGAATTGCAGTCAAATATATTAAGAACTTTGAACTACAGTATGTGCCTCTATATTGATTCAGGTTCTATAATAACATGTGTTTTCTATTAACCAAATATAAAAGCAGTGAATTAGTCTACTAAACCATCTAATTCCATATGCCTTCACATTTCTCTGCTGGCTGAGGTACAATTGAAATCCTGCCTGCTATGCAGACATCATGTATTGTAAACTTATAGCACCCTCTAGATGTCTTGTACAGGAACATCACTGACACACACACACACACACACACACACACACACACACACACACACACACACACCTACACATAAAAAAGGAAGACCGATAATATTCCATTTACAGAGGGTGAGTTTTTTTAAATGTTGTTTGAGTCCTAAATATTAAATGACTTAAACATTGCCTTAATTGTTAATTCAGTAACATGATTTAATTATGTTCCATCTTTCTGGCTGAGCTTTGAAGTGCCCAACACAGTAGTCTTTTTTTTTTAATCCAATATAAAGCACCTCTCAATGCAGATTTACGAATATCTCAGTACCTTTGATGAGTCATGAGTAACATAAGTTATTTGCAAATGCCTAGAGTGCTGAATGTTTTTAAGCGTTATAAACTTTTATTTTTCTTGACGAGTCAAATATTAGTAGACAGGAACAAAGGTAAGCCAAGAGTGAATTGTACACCATTCCAGCTCTGCTGGAGTGAACAGCATTCAGAGCTGAACAACAATCCTATCCAAATGGCTTTAGAAGGTCCCCAACTGCACTGTAATCATGTATCTGCATCCATTAGAAATGTTAGACCATCTTTAAGATGATCTGTTTGCTTATACACCCAGGTTTTGGTCAAGTTTGCATAACATAAATTACAGAAATTTAATTTCCATGACTTTTTCATGCAGATTTCTACAAAATGCAATCTTGTTGCTGAAAATGGATGAAGGCAACAAAAATACAGGAATAAATAAATATCTAAATGTTTGAAAATAGGGCAGGTCAACAAATGTACACCCTTTGGAGAATCAAGCCCCAAATCGTTTGTCAGCTCTTTCAGTTCCTACCAACTTTCTGTTTTAGGTTTATTCTGCTTCCCTACTCTCACACTGAACTCTGTTTCTCATCACTCTCTGACTTGGTAGTATAATACATAGATACATAGATACATAGACAGTGTCGGCAGATAAGGGCCTATGGCCCACCTAGTCTGCCCATTTGAGCTTGTAAGTTCAGTTTGTTTTCCTAGAAGTCTATTTCCCCTTACCCCTGACCTCTAGAATTCCTTTATGTCTATCCCATGCATTCTTAAATCCTGGATTGTTTCAGCCCCACCACTTCCTCTGGCAGGGTGTTCCACTTGTCCACCACTCGCTCTGTGAAGAAATTCTTTCTCATGTTTCCTCTGAATCGTCCTCCTCCAACTTCATCCCATGCCCTCTAGTCCTGAAACATCTTTTTCGCTTAAATAGTGTTTTCCTGCACCCTGTTCCTCCCTGTAAGATACTTGTATGTCTCTATCATATCCCTCTCTCCTCCTCTCCTCCAGGGAGTACATGTTCAGTTCCTTCAACCTGTCTTCATAGGATTTGTGATGCAACCCATGCACCATCTTTGTTGCCCTCCTCTGAACCTTCTCTCCCCTGTCTATGTCCTTCACGTAGGTATGGTCTCCAGAACTGTACACTGTACTCCAGGTGGGGCCTCACTAGTGTCTTGTATAGTGGAATTATGACCTCCCTTTTCCTGCTGGTGATGCCCTGCCTATACATCCCAGCATCCTATTTGCTTTACCTGATGCCTTGTTTCACTGTTTCCTACCTTGAGGTAGGGAATACTAATTGAGAAAGGTGTGAGGCTGTACTGCTGATTCCTAGTCAAATACCAGTAGTCCAGTCAGGGAAGAATTCAGATTGCCTCTTACAGTGCACAGGATGGAGTTTTTAAATATTTTACTAGTGATTGCTAGCTCCAAGGCAATCACCTTTAAATCCTCTTACTCACCCATAAATTATTATGAATTTCATGTGTGGGATAGGTCAAATTAGCCTATAATTAACATGATTGCTACCTTTTTATGATCTGCAAGTGCCTTGTCTCATGTCAAACATCATCTGCCTAGTATAAATGAAATATATTAATTTCCTTATTCACCCCCTCTGCCCAGTTCATGGGTAAGCTATTCTCACCGTCAATGAAAATGGCCTACAGTATACCTGGAAAACGATCATTAAGTTCCTGATGAGACATCAGTTCCACAATAAAAATCAAATGTTTGATCAGCATCTGTTATCTGATAAATCATACATGTTACCATACTGACTCCAAAATTTCATTCCCAATAGCTAGCAGCGGAGCTTTTCTTTCATTGCATTATTTTACTAGGTAACTTGAGAGATGACACTTAAGGACCTAGTGGGACCAAAAATCACAGATATGAAAATATTACACATTTTAAGAAGTAGTTGTACAATAGATTTTTATTTCTGAGGTATTTTTCTTTTCCATTCTGCTCATCAGAAAGTCTTTTCTGTGATAGTATCATGCTGAATGTGTGGTATAGCACTGTGGATGCTAGCTGGCATAGCTAGTTCAACTTCTTCCACTACATCATCAGCACTGTGATCTTAATGACAGTGATAACTGACCTGGCAACTATGGAGTGGCTCTTTCTGAGTAGCTGTGTTGTCACAGTTAGTGAGGTCATAATGTTAATGTAATGGGAAGAACAGCACTAGATATGTAAGCTCCCAGGCAGTCTGCTGTTCAACTCAGATATAAAAAGTAATAGTTAACTGCTTTTGAAAACTAATATCAATTTTAGGCAGTTACTTGGCTCTTTAAAACTAATAAAAAGTCACTTTTGTGAAAAACAAAACGTGGCATAGTTTCAAGAACTCTGTCAGGTTTGAGAGGAGTGTGAGAGAAGCACTATGCATGATTGGATAGGGCACCTTCACTGGAACTGGCTGAGCACAAAACATGTTTTCCTTTTAAAGTACTCCATCCTGCTACTGTACTTGAAATAAAAATGCACATGCTCATTAAAACTGCTGCTACTAGAAGGCTAATTGCCACTTTAATGATTGAGAAGTACAGCATTGTATGCATAGCATACTGCCACACATGATGCAGGATGCCTGTATAGATTGGGAACCTTTTCTGGTACTGACTGATCACAAGAAAAGGTTTTCCTTTTAGCTATTTATTTTGATTGAAATAAATAATTTCCTTTTAAATTCCTGCTGTTGCTAAATGTCTAAAGTGTTGATTAATGATTGTGAACTTACCATGTGTGTACATTAGTGCCATGCATGTGGCACAAATCCTCCTGCTGAAGCAGGACCAGAGGGCATCTGATGAAGAAGCTGGAGCTGGAGCGTTTAAGAGGGATGTGAGGAAGTACTGCTTCACTGAAAGAGTGGTAAATGTCTGAACTAGACTGTGAGCAGAAGTGGTGGAGGTGGAAACAGTAGTGGGCTGCAAGACTGTGTGGAATATACATAGGGGAATATTACTAAATAGGCCAGGAGGAGGGAGGGTGGCCAGAGACCAGATAGGAATTGCAGAGACAGAATAGGCAGGGACCATCTCAGCAGACTGGTTGGGCCAAGTGGTCCTTTTCTGCTAACAAATTCTGTTTCTACATTTCTACAAAGTCTCACACATAAGAGGCCACTTAGGGGCATTGTTCAATTTCAGATAGCATACATGATTGTCTCCCGTATACCTAAATAAATGTGTATTTTAAATACAGCCCTTTGGTGTCGTGCCCCATCTATTTTGTTTTTCATATGCCATGCATGAATCTACTATGCTGCACTATTGCTAAATAATATGACAGAAAATTCATTTCTTTCAACCACACTGCTTACCATGTCAATATGAAAAGTTAATAAATCACCATCTACACTAAAGTCATTGGGAAAAAAAACAGCAAAGTAGCAATTTCAAACCAGTATCTGACCTGTCAAAAAGCAGAAATGTAACCCCCCTATAAATGGTGGTTCCTGAAAAGTCTTCCTTGAGCTTGCTTAAATGCTCACTGCCAGGCTGGTGTCCTGCGTTTTAACAGATTAAACGTTATTGCCAGAGAGTGCCTGTATAGCCTCGGTGTACTGTCTCTTTAAGAGCTGCCTAGATTGCAGTTATAATTAATCTGAAGAGGGTGGCTGAGTGTTTCTATGCTTCAGTCCAGCCCAGGCTGCCAGATAATTGCTCCGTTTCTGCCATCGCTATTTGTGCAGAGGGCGCTCTGTTAGAAGATGTACTTGTTTGCTGAATATTTATTAGAATGATAATGGTATTGTAATTTGTCTAACCTTCCTTCTTTGCAGCATGGACATTTCTGTTTATCTCCGCCATCTTGGTCCTGAACTTATGAAATGGGCCAATAAGTACATTTGGGGACTTTAAAATGCAGCCTGTCCCCAGGGGCATTGTGGGAGCAAAATTCTGTAGGAATTGTAGTTTTGGGATTTTGGCATCTAAATGAACCTGGAGGGGGAGGCCCTTGTTGTGACTGACAGACAGATCAGCCAACTGAACCTTTTGGATCTTGGGGAAAAGTCCCAGACTACTTGCAGTTTCAGATCAGATCTGAGTTGGGAAGTGAAGGAGTAAGAGCTTGATATAGTCAAGCAGCAATCCTGCGTGGCTTCGCACAGGAGAACTGTGAAAGGGCTGAGTTTTGGCCTGCCTGTCTGCCTGCTGTCCCTGAGAGGGAAAGTGACGTTTATTCAGACTGAATTTGAATTGTGAGGACAATTTAAGCCACAGAACTGTAACCAAGCTTTAACCTGAAGAAGAACAAAGATTTGCTGAATGCGATCGGCCTTACAGGATTTCCAACCACCTCTGAACTCCCGTATCGTGCAGAGACTCTGTAATTGCGACCGGAGAGCCATTTGCCTGGTACAGTGGAATTTCCTTATATGTGAACGTGCTGTGTGCTGATAGAGAGTCATGATTTGGTTCCTCACTCTGTGTCTGAACTGTGTTTTGCTTGCTGGAGGCTGCATCTAGCTCCACGGACTGAAATCTGTATTCATCTCCATTTGGCCAGGGCTTTGCCACACTGGTCCAGCCAGAATACCCGCTACACAGAGAAAGTCATCGACGAGAAACCTGCCTGGGAATCATCCCCTGCTCAATGCCTTGAACAGGAATGATGCCTAGGTGATTCTGTGTAGGCCATGCTTCTCCTGGCATTCCAGCTCAACAACCTGCAGTCTCAATTTTGTCCTGCCTGTGTCCAGTATTGGGTATCGTAAGTAAACATCAGGGTAGCTTCCTGCAATTACAACTAAATTTAAAGTGCAGTCATCTGATTGCTTTGTTGTCTTTTCCTTCATGAACTGAGCCCTCTGGCTCTAGATTACAAATAGTGTGTGTTGTGCATGTTGCTTTTTTCCATCACAGGGGCCCCAACCAGCTGCAACGCAGGCCTACCCCGGGCAATGGTCCTGGCTAGCCCACCTTTTTCCTACCTGAGAACCCCAAGTGTGTGACTGTATAGGGACTCTGAAGTGCATGCATAACTGTCTGATTGATTTAGCCTTTAAGCCAATCAACCTGATTATGCCCCTCCCTTGTTCAAGTCCCCTGAATAAATCAGATCTAACTCTTTTTGTATTTAACCTGACTGTGGCTCCAGTTTGTGCCAAGAGTACTGTACTGTTGCTATTTGCTGTGCATAACCTTGTTTTACAGGTGGTTCCCAGGGTCGAGCTACAGGAACCAGACTTGATGGTAAGTGCAAACAGTGTGAGTAATTGCCTGATGAATAAGGGTCATTGTTAAGGTGATTATTGTATATTGTTCAGGCCACTAGAAGGAAAAGAGGAGGGTTACAGTGTCCTGGAGGGCTGTGCTTAGGTTAGCTTGACCGCTAAGAACCCTGACCTCTGGGTGGAAGCACCTGTTTCAGTACCCAGGCCCCTTAACCTGCTAGTAGCCAAGCAGGCAGGGGTAGTAGCCCTTGGGATAGTGCCACCTAGGGGTTACAGAAAAAATTCTCAAGTTTGTTGTTTCAAGGATTAATCTGGATTGAAATTAGCACAGGTGTAACTGTAGGGAGACTCTACCAAATGTATAGAGTTTTCTGCCCATGATTGAAACATGCCCTGCACAAAGCTATCATAAACCATGTGAAAAGCCCCACTCCACCCCCCAAAAAATATTGTGTTTGGTCAAATTACATACTTTACTATAACCAAAATGGCAACACTTTGAAACAAGACATTTTTACAAAACTGATTTAAAAAAATGAGCAATTTCAACTATTTTACTTCAAAAGCCACATGGTGCTCATAGGATGTCTTCAATATTGTGAAATTACAGCTGTGAACTGTGGTGCCGTTGTCACCTTACACAAAGCAAATAAAAGTGACACTGTCTGTAGAAAAATAATCCGCACACTAGGAGAATGGGGGGTGTACAGAAGCACAACCATCCAGAAGAGCAGGAGACTTATAACCCTTGTGTTGTTTGGAACAACACTTACAATAATAACTTCAGTACTTATCTGGAGCCTGAAGAAATCAAACACTCAATGAAGAGGTGAATGCTGGAGCTCTAGTGTTCTCCTGTTCAACAAGTGTTTCGATGTCTGCAGGCTCCAGATCACTATTGTAATTATCATTCTCATTGCTGTAGCAAACAGTGAGGGACAGAATACTTGTCTCCTGCTCTTTCTGATCAAACCTAAGCATCTGTATACCAAATTGCACATTTCCAAAATGCAGAATTGCACAATTAAAATACAAATCTGCAATTTATAAAATAGTCTGAAAACAGGAAAAAAAAATATGAAAAGAGGACCAGTGGCACAATGGGTGAAGTGCCCAAGGCCCTACCTCTTCCATGCCGGCGACCCAAGTTTGTGAATAATCTTGGGTTGCTGGGAGTTGGCTGAGGGGGGAGTGCTGGGGTGCCTGGCTGCCACCGAGTGGAGGCTAGATGGCAGTGTCACACAGATGGGGGACTGGGTGCTAGGCCAGTGGTGGGTAGAGGGGAACCGTCAGTTCCGGTGCACACACATGCCTCCATGTGCATGCATGACCAAGTTGTTATGGCCCTGGGGAATGAGGGAGAAAACCTGAGGAAAAAGTACAGGCGAGGCAAGGGCATAAAATGCCAGCTGGCCACACCTCTACCCACTGCATCACCAGGGCAGCAAGAGCAGGGAACTTGATTATGAGCATCGTGGGGGTTTGAACCCCCCTCACCTGACCCTGCCATGAAGGGCAAACTGTGGGGTTGCTCTTGCTACTTTTGCCCCTGGGAGATGTAGGATGGTGGAAGGGGATGGAAGCAGCCTGCAGAAGGGAGCCCTCCCTTGCCATGGCCCCAAGAAGAATAAACAGAATAAGGGTAAAGAAAGAAAATGGTGCAAGTTCACAAAAAACTGATTTTCCTAGCCCTATCCATGACACAGAAATCGACATGTGCTATTCAGTAGCTAAAACAAAATCTCATGGTTACCAATTTATCCAATTATTTTGGTTCATTCCCAAGTGAAGATAAATGTTTTTCATTTTTTTAATGATTTTGTTTTCTTGATAAAACAAAGTTGACTGAAATAGTACTATGCTGTCAACTATCATAAACATGCTTGCTCCACCAAGACATGCCTGCAATCTGAACACAAGTTTCACAGCTGGAGACAGACCTCAGGGAAGATACATTTTGAAAGTCTTATCATCATTATAATGTATCCACTTAAATTACAAAACTAATAATAAATGCAATTGTTGAAAAAGGCTTGAATCAACCAAGCATACTGTAGTAGTAAATTGAAGGATGTCAGAAATTCATACTATAAAACGTGGAGTGATGAAAAATGTGCCCAGCTGACAATGTGATGCTTCACTTTTAATCTTGATTGAGAGTAGCTACCTTATTCTACATAGATATCAGCTACATCTGAATCAAGATTGAGAAAACTGATTACATTCTTTGATTTTAGGACATGTGAATCATAAATCTTAACTAAAAAAATAAATCAGATTTTCTTTTGGGCAGAGGTAAGATGACAGCAAATGTTATGTTCTAAATACTGTATCACTCACCTGCATATACACACCAGTGCCTCCATCAAACATCAGCCACATATACCTATACATGCCACCGTTTAAGTGCAATCTACCTCCAGCAATATGCAGGTAAACAAAATATGACTTCCACTCCCAATCCACTGGGAGATAATTGTTAAGATGATCCTCCTGCGGCTGTATTTGACTATGGTGGCATGCTACCCCAAAAATGATCTTGGCGAGGCTGAATCCCCTTTTCCATGCCTCCTTGTTATTTCACTCCCAAAAGTGCTTTCCATAATTAGAAGTTCTCCTTCTACTCTCCAACTTCTTTCTCCCCTACTTTGAATTCAGATGCCTTTCTTGCTGCAACATTCTCCTCACCAAGTCTGGGGTTGGCCCACTCCCTTGCTGTAGTACCTTTCTTCCTCCTCGCCCCTTCCCCTTATTCCTCTTGCTCTTTCAATACCACTGATTCATGTTCTGTTATAATTCCCCACTCAAAGTTCTTTTCTGGGCAAGCTGCCTTCTCCCCTGCCTTCCTGTATTTTGGAACAATCTCTGTCTCTCTCTCTGGTTCTCAACTCCACTGCATCCTCCCTCTCCTTCAGAGCCTTCATTCAGAACCTCATTTCTTGCTCCTGTGGCTAATCTCCTCCTTCCCCAGACTCTTTCTTACTGTTTTACTTCTCACTTCTCCTTTTCTTTTCTTATTTCTACTGGAATTTAACCCTCCAGTTTGTACATTCCATGGATGCCCTGAGTTTGTTTTCCAAGTAGGCCTACTTTTTTTTCTCCCCAGATCATTTTATTTGATTCTTTGGCCTCGTCTATATGTCCATTAGCTCTTTTTGCAGCTGTGTCCCTTTGCCCTGTTTCTTTTGGAGTACAGTAACTAGGCATCTTATTGCAACAATGTATGTTATTTTTTTTGTTTCAGATGCATAGATACTTAAAGGGACACATTCACATACAGTGGCATACATAGTTTGAAAGCCCATGAAAAGTTCTTTTAATTGAGGTGTTGGGCTTACCTGTAGCTAGAAGCAGTCCAGAGATGTAGATAACTGAATCTATGCAATATAAATACTACTTTAGAGCCATCCTAGAACCTTGTGATGTCAGTGACAATAAAGCAGTGCCTAACTGCATTGAGTTAAGCACTGCTTCTTCAGTGGTCAGGAGCTCTGGTGGCGAGGGCGAGGAGGTCATCATCCAGTTGGACGGAGTGCCATTTTCCTCCATGTTTCTCCCACAGAGGCGTGCCATCCAGGACATCAAGGCAGATGCTGACATCTGACACCCCTCTCTTAGGCAGTGGAGCTCAGACACACTGCTGCTCTCCCAGCCTCCACTAGGAGTCAGCAGGTGCCGGGCTCTTGGCCCAACCCTTCCCCAGAGAGAAGGCAAGCAGTCAGTGGATGTTCAAGCCTTCTATCCCCACCAGTCCTCCGATGCGAGTCTGTTGCCGAACCCGGGTTGTCGGCATCACAGTGGTGAATCTTTCCACTGCACTGGCAGGCAGGTATAATCTTCCATTCTTTCTATGGTATGGGCACCAGTACTGTACAAAGTACTCCAAGTGTGGCCTCACTGGTGATCTATACAATGATAGGATGACCTCCCCCTTTCTAGAGGTGATCCCTCTGGCAATCCCCCAGCAGCCTATTTGCCCTTGCTGCCCCTACACTTTACTGATACCTTCATGTCCCCTGTAACTATTACCCCCAGGTCCCTTTCCTCCCCAGAAGCTGTTACCTGCACTCCCCCCGACAGCAGCTGTTCCTGGGATTTCTGTCTCTGAGGTGCATGACCTTGCACTTCTTAGCATTAAACCCCAACTGCCACTCCCTAAACCAGTGTTCAAGTTTATCTAGATCTTCTCTGAGTGCCTGCCTCCCTTCCACATTTTCCACTTTCACACAAATCTTAGTGTCATCCGTGAACAGGCAAATCTTACTTGACCCCTCTGCAATGTCACCAATAAAGACATTGAACAAAACAGGGCTCAGCACTGATCCCTGCAGTACCCCATTTGTTACTGACATTGGCTTGAATGTCTCCCCCATTACAACTACACTCTGTTGTCTGCCCTGCAGCCAGCTCTCCACCCACCCCACCAGTTTTTCCGGCCCCTATGTCCCTCAGCTTGCCCATTAACCTCCTGTGTGGCACTGAGTTAAAAGCCTTGCTGAAGTCCAGATACAGGACATCCACAGCAAGGCCTTCGTCAACCGCCCTAGTGATCTAGTCGAAGAAGTCGATCAGGTTAGATCTTCCCACGACAAACCCATGCTGTCTCTTGTCCTGCAGACCATTGCTATCGAGAAAGGTTATCAATCTCTCCTTCAGAATGGTCTCCATCTACAACCCACTACGGAATTCAAGCTTACTGGTCTCTAGTTGCCCGACTGGTCCTTGGGTCCATTCTTGTGAAGGGGCACAACCTGAACCATCTTCCAGTCCCCGGATACATTCCCAGTCTCCAAGAAGATGTTGAACAGGTCCATCAGAGGGCCTGCCAACACTTCTGCCAGTTTCTTCAGGACCCTTGGGTGTACACCGTCTGGTCCTGGTGCCTTGTCCACCTGCAAGGCTTTAAGGCCCTTCAGAACTGTATCCTTTTGAATGCCCCATCTGTTATCTCTACCCCCTCTCCACCCTTACCCCCTTTCCCCTTCAGCATTGGGCCATCCCTTTCTTTCGTGAACACCTAGCACAAATACTCATTGAGTGCTTCTGCCTGATCATCCTCTTGTTCCGCCCATCTCCCCTTCTTGATTCTAACAATGCCGTCCCAACAACTCCTCTTCTCCCTTATTTATTTAAAGAACTTATTTTGCCTCTCTCTGATCCCCTGAGCCAATTTCAGCTCCTTTGCTGCCTTGGCTGCCCTGACTGACCCGGTTACTTCCCTAGATGCCTTTGTTAATACCTCTCTATCCTGCTAACTTAATGAAGACCAATCGTTTTTTCCTCACCTTCCCCTCTACTTCCTTGCTGAGCCTGCTAGATTTTTTTTTGACCTGGACTGCTTACTCTGAGATTTGGCACACATTTTCATGGTCTCATTCAGCCCTTTCCTAATGATTGCCCAGTTCTGTTCAGCATCCACCCCAGGTTAATTTTAGCTAAATACATCCCACTGGAATGCTGCCAATTCTGGCAAAATCTGCAATCCTGAAGTCCAACATTCTTGTCCTGGTCTTATCCAACTCCCTCCCTGTGTTGAGGAGGAACCACACTGAGCGGTACTGACACTTAACGTGTACCTCTCCTAGACTTATACCTAGCTATTAAGATGTACTCATTGCTTCTATGAAAGATGACCATATTTCCCAAAACATACCTTACTCTCGCTTTAAAGCATAATAAGTACTCTCTAATTTGGAGTAGGCTACTATTATAATAACTCATGCCATGTAGGTAATTGAAGCAGCAAAATTGTTTTCCTAGCAGCAATAAAGGCTAGTACTATAGCTGAGCTTGGCATCACTTGTGCGTCAGCTTGTACTGAAAATCCAAAGGGGCATTTTTCAAAGTTGAATGGTACATTTCAGCCTGTTGCTTGTCCTACAGCGTGAAGATTCACTCCCAGTAGAACTTAACTGTGGGCAAGTTACTATCATATGTAAGTGATAGCCTCTTCCATCAGAGCACCTTGGACAGCTCTCTGAAATCATAGGGTTAAAGTTAATAACTGTGTTTTATAGTATAATCAGTAAATTACATTGATCTGTATCTGTCTGAATATGTTGTTCCTAGATACCTTATTGGGTGAAACCATTAGAAAGGCCTCTGAGAGTTTGTAAGGTTTATGCCTAAACCATTTTATTGCCTCTTTTTCATTTCATTAGGCTGGACTTATTATCTCTTAGGACACTGTAAATCTTAGATATAAGTGTTTTCCTCTCTTCTATCTTATTAAACAACAGTTCCAAATTAGAGGGCTTAAGTAGAGTAGCCCAAGGTTCCTGAACTTTTAGCTGACATAGGGCCCGATATTGAAAGGTTAGCACATGCAGTTTTAGGGTTAGCAGGCCTGTTAACCTAGGCTTGCATGAGTGCTCCCAGCCAGCCTATATTCAGAAGCCTCATGAGTGCTCTGCAAACCCAGCTGGGCCAAATGACTACTACACAGCTGCTTCTTTGCAAAAGAGGGGGTCCCCTCATGCATACCGGCACATCGACATGTACAGAGTTTTGAAGTAGCACTAAACAGCTCCTAAAGTGACATTATTTACCACCTTAAAACCACCTCTTAACTGGTTTCTGAGCCATGACCCGCCTCCCCAAGACAGGGCAGCTGTACTGCAGGTGCCCACCTCTGATCACCTCTCCAAACAAAGTAAAAAAAAAAATGGTATCTAGTCTCTAGTGGTACCCCCACCCCCAATCACCCATCCATACACAGTAATACATACCCTGGTGTCTAGTTGTACCTCTACCCCCTAATCACCCATCTGAACATAGTAACACATACCCTGGTGTCTAGTGGAACCCCCACATCCCAATCATTTGACCAAACAAGGCAACACTTACTATGGTGTCTAGTGGTAACCCCCAACCCCTGATTGCCTGTTTTCATATCTAACATCATTCCCTGGTAGTCTAGTGTGACCTCGGCATAAATACTCTATGTTCACTCACTGACAGCTCATATAGCAGCCAACCGCGAAGGTGAGAGGAGGGCTGTGCCAGTAAGGAGCACCAGTCACTTGACTAAGGAGTGATGTGGGGTGGTGGGATGTGTTCAGGCTTGTTGGCTGTGGGGGACACTGGACCTCCACTACTTCCTTGTAATAGTATAAATTTGTGATTGGAGGTGGGGGAACCACTGGGCATATGGGCATAGTTAATTTTAGGAAACAGGTGATTGGAAAGGTGGGAGGTCACACTAGACCATTAGGTTATTGTATCAGATGCTCAAACAAGTGATCCAGGATGGGGTCACCCTAGGCCACCAGGGAATCATGTTAGATATGAGAATGAGTGATTGTGGGGATGGTACCACTAAACACCAGGGCATTAGATAACTTGTTTCAACAGGTGATCACAGGTTTGGGGGTACTTCTAGACACCAAGGTTTGTGTTACATTGTTCAGAAAGGTGATCAGAGGATGGGGGTGGGGTACCACTAGAGAAGTGGGTATGTGTTACAGTGTTTGGATGGGTGATTGGGAGTGGGGAGGTGCAACTACAGAACAAGTTACATTAAACCATACCTCCAACTCAGTAGTTTAACATGTTTCAGTGGGTTGCTTAATGTGTGCATTGCTCATTGTACTGCATTAATAAAAGTTTCTTAATGGTTTGTTTCTAGCTGCTTTTTGATTCAGCTTATGTTGCAGCTCTCTGGAAACATTTATCACTGCAGTGGAATTATCAGTGCACATTAAGCAACCCATAAAATATGCTTAAACAATGAGTTGGAGCCTGCAGTCACATGTACAGTGTACAGTAGAAATCTGCCAAATACAGCTTATATCTATCATTTATTTTGGAAAAATAGAACTCTAGATGCCCTAGCTCGTTACCTGCGAGTTTGGCCACTGATCATCACTATCACAATGCTTCTGTGCATTCACGAAGAGCAATGATGTCCCTGACCTGATGCTGTATTATACTCATGCATGCAAGAGTTATGAAATTTCTATGCCCCCTGATATTTTTATATATCCTGAAATGAAGTATAATTCTGAGTTTATAGATGCTACTTGAATCTAAAAATGAAAGAAAGATAAGAAGCTGCTAATTCTTGGCTTCCGGCATGCACATAGATAATGTCACATTACTGCTCAGCAGTTCAACAGAGCCAGAGGCCATCTCTTATCATTTTTGCATACCATCTTTTCATTGTTGCTTTGAAGTCTACCACTGGTGCAGCGTTTTGTGCTTTGCCTATTAAAAAACTACATGTTATAGGCTTTTAAAGTAATCTCTCCTGGGAGCCGAGGTGACGAGCATCTGCTCCCCTTTGAAGTTAAGTCACGCTTCCCCTCCAATAGTTTTGAGTTTAAAATACAAAATTAACTGATTACCTGTCTAGCCCTTTAATGAAATAGATTTGCTGGCCACTACACACATGTAGTGGACATAGAACCATTTTTAAGATCCACACACTAGTACCACCAAATGCATACGTTTACATCATACCCAGCCATTTGTCTTTTTTCCTTTAATTTCTGAAACATTTCAACTTTATTTTCTGTAACTTCTCAGATTATTGAATGCTGTGACTGCTTGTATGACAATAGACAAACTTAACATACCTGTTGATATCTTCTGTATTGCATTTATTATGTTTACCATGTTTTGAGTTTTTTTTATGTTTGCTTGTGCACATGCGCAAGAAACATCGTGGGAGAATACAACTTGCTGGAGGTGTGTGCCTGTCCCTGCCAGTGAAGTGCTCAATCTGTGGGGTGCATCCCATATGCACCAATGGAGCAGTGAGATGTGTATGGCAGCAGATTGACAGCAGTGGCCTTAGCTTCAAAGAAAAGGCCCACTTCAATTAAAGGGATTCCCGGGATTATGTCAGGGAAGAGCTCCTCCCCCACTGCCTATTTAGTGGAGCAGCTAACTCCCACTCTTCTTAGAATGAGCCACACTCAGTGCTCGCTCCATTGTTGCAGGTCCATGGCTGCACTCCTTTTCTCCTTTCTTCTTGCTCCTGTTCCCTACCCCTCTTTGTTTCCTTTCCCATTTGCTCCCTTCCCTCGTTCCTCTCTCTGTCCCTGTTTCCATGTACCTTTCTCAGTATGTTTTTTTTTTTTTGGGGGGTATCTTTCTTCACTGCCTCACCTCCCAGGGCCGTCGCTTACACTCTCTCCTGCTCTCTCTGCTGCCACTCGCTCCTTGCTGGCTGTGTTTCCTCCACAGCCATGGTGGTATCTGTTCCCTTTTCCAGCAGCTGCGCCTGCAGCAGCACTGTTTAATTTGGCATTCTCCAGTCCTCTTTGTTTATTTCTCCATGCCTTCTGGACTGCTGTGATGTCCCTCACACAGACTATGACTGCGCAATGGCTCTGGTGCTGCTTGCTCCATGTCTCGCTCCGGTTTCCATGTTGAGTGCTTCCTGGCTGCTTCTAGTTTTATTCTTCCAGCTACCCTACTCCAGCCTCACTATTCCTACAGCAATGTGCTTTTAATGGGGGTCTCATGCAACCTCTATAACTGCCCCTAGGATCGCCATACTAATACCGTACGCTATGGTCCATTTCAGCGTGCTGGTCCCGGGAATACGCCATTACTTGGGCCTTATATCGCAACTTTCCTTCCCAGCAGTTTACAAGACTTACTATTCTAATCAGTTGTGTTGCGTGCTTAACAATGGATGACAGGTACTGCATATACCCTACACTGTCACGCTGAAGTGTGCCTATAAACCTGTATGAAGGAAAGAATTGTTGAGTACCTAGAGGCCAGAGGGGCACAGGACCCAAGGCAGCATGGATTCACAGCGGGAAGGTCATGCCAGATGAATCTAATGATTTCTTTGACTGGGTGACCAAAGTAGTAGATTAGGGAGGGGCTGTGGACATGGCCTACCTAGACTTTAGCAAGGTATTTGACTCAGTCCCACACAAAAGATTAATATACAAGTTAGACAGCCTGGGAGTTGGTCCCAAGATGATAGCCTGGGTAAAGAATTGGCTAGAGAATAGGACACAGAGGGTAATAGTAAATGGAGTCCACTCTGAAGAAAGGGGGGTTACTAGTGGGGTGCCGCAGGGTTCAGTATTAGGACTGATCCTCTTCAATGTCTTTGTAAGCGACATTGCAGAGGGACTGGAAGGAAAAGTATGTCTCTTTGCAAATGGCATAAAGATCTGCAACAGAGTTGATGCACAAGGTGGGGCGGAAAGGATGAGAAGGGACTTGGCAAGGTTAGAGGAATGGTCAAATGTATGGCAGCTTAGATTTAATGCTAAGAAGTGCAAGGTAATGCACCTGGGAAACAATAACTCAGAGGAAGAGTACACAATGGGGGATGAGATACTAACAACAACAAAAATGGAAAGGGACCTGGGAGTAGTCATATCAGATGACTTAAAGGTGAGCAAACAATGTGAGAGTGCAGTAAGGAGGGCTGGGGTGATACTGGGATGCATAGGGAGAGGCATCAATAGTAGAACGCTCCCACGGACCGAATAGCTGGATTTTCGAAACCCGCCCAGAGCACACCGGCGGTCGTGACGGCTGAAAGAACAGTCCTCCCCCCAAGCTCCCACGGACTGAACAGCTGGATTTTCAAAACCCGCCCAGGTACTGACCTCACCACGATCATTTCCAGTAGTCGCAATGGCTGCCTTTTTGGGCTCCTTTGTTTCTCCTTCTCACTTCGGCTCCATGCTGGCTTTGCCCTTCAGTCTTCGCATTCGGCTCCCCACCGCCCCCACCACCACCCTTGGTCGGCTTCCAAATATATAGGCTGTCTTGTGATCAGGTGATCACAAAATAACCTATCAGGCCACTTTCCCATCTGCAGCTTATCCTCCTCCACCACTAGAGGCCCTTTCACCCTTTCACTCTTTTTCTCTTCTCCCACATACCTTTTCCTCTCCGTAGTTTCTCTACAACCCTGTCACATATTTTTCCTCACATTTCTACCCTATCATGCACCCACTCACCCTCATCGCTCTACTCCTGAAACTTACCCAGGCACCACCACCCCCCACTCAACTTAAAAAATGGGCAGATGTAGAAACCCTCTGTCAGCTTTCTGGCTGGCACTCCCAGCTGCCCCACCCCCCGCTGCATATGCACCACCAGCACATGCAAGACTTGGCCACAAAGCCATCACAAACTCCCCACAACATATGTAAAGAATCATCCACTCACCCCCGGATGTCATCTGCCACGGAAAGTCACCCACTGGAGGCCCCTTTCTCTACCAACCTCCACCATATCTGATAAACAAACCCCCCATTTTCTCCTCTATCTGCACTACGCTGAAACTACCAATACCCACCATCAGCCATACACAGCATAAAGGCCAGGACCTACTACATGAGCAGACCGAAACACGCCTCAGGTCATTCATTCTTCTTCTTCTGCTGACAGGTAATGTCCACCAAACCCTATTTCAACTTACCACTCCAACTCACCCATTGCCTGGAAATGGCTGCGCGTGCCTCACTAAACATTTGCAGCCTGCAAAAAAAATTGGATTCCTTTCAGGGCTGGGTTCTCCAGAACAACCCAGACATCATTGCTCTGAGCGAAACCTGGCTCTCCCCCTCTGTTCCTGACTCGGCAGTTAACCTCCCTGGATACTGCCTCTATCGGACCGACCATTTAGGAAAGCGAGGTGGTGGTTGTGCTACCTACCTCAGAAACTCCCTCACTGGCCACCTTCTCCCCATGCCCATGCTCACATCAAGGGCTCAGGCCCTCACCCTTAAAATCACCCTAGGCAGGTCTACATTCCCCCTCATCCTCCTCACCACAGCCTATGCTCCCCCCAGAAACCAGAAGCTAACATTCCAAGCCATCATGTCCCACATCGCCACCCTACCCCCAAAACAAGAAAAAATGCTACTAGAGGACTTTAACATAAATTGGCTGGCTAAAACAGACATGCCTTACATAAATGAGGCTGCTGCCCTCGATCTCACCCAGGTCGTCAAAATGCCCACCCAGCTGCATGCCAGCATGGGGACATCAACCCTTCTAGACCTAGTTTTCACCAACCGCGCCCACAAAATAACAAGCACCTAAGTCCTCCCAGACACCTTAAGCGACCACTCACCAGTACTTTGCAACTGGTCCGGTACCCTCCCCAAAACTGTGCCTAAAATTATTACACAACATAAGCTAGGGCCTGGCAAGTTACCCCTTCTCAAGGCACACCTCAGAGACTGGGACTGGACACCCATTATAAATACCCTCGACCCTGACCATGCCCTCAAACTGTTTGTCAACACCTTTAACGCAGCCTGTGACAAGTTCGCCCCCTTCACCAAAACAATGACCAAAGGGAACCATGCCCCATGGTTCTTGGACCACCTCCAAGGCCTACTACGCCAGCGTGATGCTCTATGGCACCTGGCCAATGAGACCCAATAGCCTCAGGACAGGCAGCACTATTGGGAGGCCTGTAACAAATGCACCTGGACCGTACGCACAGCCAAGGCAAACCACTACAAAGCAACGTTAACCTCTGCCTGGGGAAATGGACGCAAGTTCTGGGAGAACATAAAGGAACTCTGTGGCAAGGGCCCTAATCTACCACCTGACCAAATACTCATTGATGGTAGCCTCTCCACAGATCCTGTCGGCATAGTGGCAGCCCTGAATACTGCTTTCTCCGATCTCTCCCAGGTTTTGCCCCCTAACTTCTTCGACCCCCCGGCGGACCATATCACACCTCACCATCCATATACGGCGCCCTTCTACCTGTGTGTCCTTACACTGGAGACTGTGAAACCCTACTTTAGCAAAGCCCTAAGCAAAAGCCACTACAGTCACGACTCCCTAGACCATAGACTTCTCCGCATCACCCTCCAGGAAGTCCTTGCCCCTCTCACCCACATTCTCAATCACTCCCTCTGCCAAGGGAAATTTCCCACCCCGGAAGTCTGCCTATATCACACCTATCCATAAAAGTGGTGACTGTACATCCACAAACAATTACGCCCCATCTCGATCCTACCCCCTCTGTCAAAGGCGCTAGAACGCATAGTCGCCGACCAACTCACTGAACACCTGAATAAATATAACCTTCTTACCAGGCAGCAACATGGTTTTCGAAAGGGCCACAGCACCACTACTGCCCTCCTTGAATTTACCTCCCATGTCCACTCAGCCGAGGACCACGGCCACCTCTCATGCGCCGTCTTCAGGGACCTATCCAAAGCTTTCGACACAGTAAACCATGCCCTCCTACTAAACACCCTGGCCTACACAGGTCTCTCCGATGACACCCTAAAATGGTTTGCCAGTTATCTCTCTGATAGAACACAGAGAGTCAAGATAGACCAGGTCCTATCACCCTGCCTCCCAATCCAATCTGGTGTTCCTCAGGACTCCATACTTGGACCCCTACTTTTCAGCCTATTCCTCAACTCCCTCCCATCCTCATGCTCTGGAAATCTGCTCCTTTATGCAGATGATGCAGTCCTGTTTGCCTCTGACCCGGCTCCCCTCAAACTTCACCAAACCCTCCAGCTCTTCTTCCGTGATATTGAAGACTGGCTCACCACCCAACATCTTATTATCAACTATAAAAAGACCAAAGTCAAGATATTCGCCCACCCGCAAAACCCACACAAAAACCTATGCCCCAAAATTCTCACTGCAAACCAGACACCCCTAGAACAAGTATACGATTTTAAATACCCAGGGATTACTTTAGACCCTGCTCTCAGCTTTAATCAACACACCCTACACCTAACTACTGCTCTTAACTGCAGGCTAGGTGTGCTCTATTACCACAAACACTGCCTCACCCCTGAGGCACTACAGCTTATCATAAACTCCTCAATCCTATCCCTACTCGAATACGGCATCCTAATTTACAGTGCTGCGTCCTCCACAGCCCTAAGCAAATTCCGGCTGGTACTCAACAAAGCCTGCCATCTCATCCTAGGTTGTGATCGCCTCACGCACTCCTGCTCCCTTTACAGTAGCACAAACTGGCTAAACCTGGGCAGCAGAATCAGGTACCACACCTGCCTTATGGCCAAAAAGGTACTACTAGGCCTCACCCCACCCTCACTGCACAAAATTATCCTCCCAGCACCACGAGGCAAAACAACCCACAGCTCAAGCAAGCAGCTACTGTTGGTACCCCATAGCCGGACCTCCCAATACCAACGCACTTTCAATTTTAGGGCCCCATCCTGGATAAACTCCCTCCCCATCAATGTAGCCGAGGAAAGAAGGCTGGGCCCATATAAATCAAAGCTAAGGGAATACCTGCAGGATTCAAATAAATGTGACTGCCCATGAAACCTGATCTGCCTTGCCCTTACTAACAAGCTATCAGCTTCTCAGTGTACCTCAAATGCATTTATGAAACCTGACAAACAGCCCCCTACTGAATATCTCTGACATTACCATTGTTGTTTTTTATTTCCCCTCATGGCTGTGCTAAATTTCCTAACTTTATCTGTTATCCTACTTTGAAACAACTATGTAACCTGTTTTTTGTTATCTCATGTCACTATGTAATGTACTGTTGGTATGACGTAGAACCTTTGTAAATGAGTCTCTGACTCAAAGGTCTTTCCGAATATTCAAATAAATAAATAAATAAATAAATAAGTTGTTATCCCTCTGTACAGACAGCTGGTGAGACCCCATCTGGAGTACTGTGTGCAGTTCTGGAGACCAAGTCTCCACGAGGACATAGACAAGCTGGAAGCTATCCAGAGGAGGACAACTAAAATGGTGCAGGGTCTGCACCGGAAGACATATGAAGAGAGGCTAAAGGAGCTTAATATGTATAGCCTCGAGGAAAGGAGGGAGAGGGGACATGATAGAAACTTTCAAGTACCTCAAGGGAATCAACAAAGTCCAAGAGGGTAGCATCTTTCAAAAAAGAGGTGTGCAAGAACAAGGGGCACAATTTGAAGATAGGGGGGCTCAGAGGGTAATGTAGGAGTATTTTTCACAGAGAGGTTGTGGATGCATGGAGCAGCCTTTCAGAGGAGGTTGTGGAGTCAAAAACAGTGGTTGAATTCAAGCATGCATGGGACAGCCATAAGGCAATTCTAGGGGGTGGGGGTAGAAAGAAGTAGGCTGCTGGTTAACTAGGATGTGCAGCTTATCCATTAGGTAGGGAAATGGGCAGACTGGGTGGGCCAAGCGGTCCTTATCTGCCATCAAATTCTGTGTTTCTATGTTTCTATGTATGTATGTGTACTGTTATTATTGATTCCTGTCTCACTTGTTAGAAAGTGCTAGCGCCGTAATTAGTTAACTTAGCTCGATTTCAGATATTGCTAAGTTCCCTACTTGTATTGCCTTATGCTACGCATCCATTTGTATTTCTTACTGTTTGAATCATGATTTATCAATTGGCCACATGTTTCTACTTATCATGACAAGTTTGGCCTGCAAAGCCTTTCCAGAGACCTGGCAGTTCTACATCTGGGACGTGCCGTTTCTCTTCTCACCCTGGATAACCTCGCCATCTGCTGCTCTACATTCTCCACAAGCTGCACCCTACCATTCCGTTGCCTTTGCCCTTTGGGCTGGGAAGTTTACCTCACCATCTGCTTCTACGACCTGCCTTCGCCCATTGGGCTGGGAGGTTTACCTACTAATCCTCTGTGTCTCTGACCTGCCTTCGCCCATCGGGCTGGGAGGTTTACCTACTACTCACCTGCTTCTACGACCTGCCTCCACCCATCGGGCTGGGAGGATTACCTACTCATCCTGCTTCTCCATCCTGCCTTAGCTCATTGGGCTGGGGGGGTTTACCTACTACTCGCCTGCTTCTCTGACCTGCCTTTGCTCTTCGGGCTGGGAGGATTAAGTACTAGTCATCCGCTTCTCTGACCTGCCTTCACCATTGGGCTGGGAGGTTTACCTACTAATCATCTGCTTCTCTGACCGGCCTTCGCCCATCGGGCTGGGGGGTTTCCTACTTCTGCCTTGCTCTGCTCGGGCCACGAAGATTCACTCATTCTACTATGTGTATACCTGCTGCTACGTTGGCCAGCCAGCCACTCTTCATAATGGATTCGCACCTCTCCGTTTCTTCATTCCTCCTTTATTCTTGGATGCTTGCCCTGCTGCTTCAGCCGTGTGGAATTGCTGCTGCTTCACCCTTTCCAGGATGCTTAGTTGTGCCTCTCCTGAAGACTTTATCCTGATTGTGCTCTTCCATCTTTAGTTCCATCACATCTCTACTCCAATTGACTCACCCTCTTCAGTTGCCTCCATCTAGGACTCTTATGCTCCACTATTTGTGTTTCGTCATGTTATTGATGCCTCGACCATTGCATACCTACAGTTTCGACTACTATTCCTCATCAAGTTGCCATCTCTATGCCACGGTCTCTTCAAGGCGATCCCTGCCATCCTTGATCTAATGGATCTGTCAGTCCTCAGCACCATTCTGTTCTATACATCTGCATTACAACTGCAGTATTACTCTGCTCTATACTGACTCAAGCTACGTCTCTGGAGCATGTATACCACGCACTATTCCTGCTGGCTGCCCTTCATCGGTCTGGCTGCCATTTCCTGCTACCTGGAGCTCCTCGCCTCTCTACTTACCTCTCCAGCTGCTGACCAAGCTGTGCTTTCATCAAGGGACAAACTGTCTAGTTCTATTCTCAAGCAGACTTCAATGGGTCTGACTATGCATCCCTTACCTGGAATCAGCTGCCTCTCTCCTACCTCACATGCTATTGATTCAGCTACACCTTCTTCAGGGGGCTGGTTGCCACATCCTGTTCCTTCTCTCTGCCTACATCTGTGTAATTCTGCTCCTTATACCTCTCCTTTCAGATTGGCAGTTCACTTGGTTTACATACTTTTGGCTCCCTATTATACTACTACTTGGATGCTCATAGCCTTGCACCAGTGTCTCCGATTACTATACAGCCTGCCATTAATCCAGCTCAGCTCTACAGCCGTTGTTTTCATATCAGTTCCTAAAGACTATACGTACTTATCAGAACTGGATTCATTACTCGACAACCTAGCCTCAAACCGTCTCTCATTCCTCATACTTTAAACCCTCTATTATTAGACAACTGGAAGTCGTATTACTTCTATTCATCCTGCCTCGTTGATGTCAAAGCTTGGATTTAACTATCCTTCAGGTATTCTGTATTGAGTTCATCAGTCATCAACTTCATCTCCACTACCATACAATTTCATGGATTATGCCCTCTATTAACTGAAGTACGGAAGACGGTCCTTCAAGATATCCACTCTCCATCATTCAATTGTACATGGACTCTGACTCAGAGTTTATTAGGAGGAAATTACTTCACTGGACATTTACAATTCAGTTCTTGCTCAAGCTCCAATTATCTGGATTAAATTCTTCTATTAGAATTCAGATTAGCTGATTAATTAGTTTAATTAGGATCTCTCTCCTTTAGTATGCCCAGAAGGACGGGCAGGTCAGTAGCCATGGGTCCGCAGAGGTTTCCCCCCAAGGGGGGTTTCCTCTCCTGAGTGCTACTAGTCACACACTCTGGAGTTGGAGGAGGTGATCGTCTATTCTTATCTTAAGTTGTTATGCATGACTACTTCAGCATTCAGTTTCTGAACAATCGTAGATATTTATTCCTTTTGGGGCTCCATAATTCTAAACCAAGCCTCCTTCCTTCCTACAGGTGGGATACAGAGAAAGGCCAAAACCATCAAATATTATCAAATGACTCAATTCAAGCGTCCAAGTACCTAAGCACAAATCATTCTATGCTGGCCTCTGTATCCATCAACCATCTCATCATTTCAATATATATGTTACATAAGCACTGAGCTATGAACCACACATAATCATTGCGTGAAATGTGCCTGTCCATCTCACCCGCTAGCTCTGCACCACCATTAGCAACAGACCACTGGGCAGTGTTTGCAAGATGAAGAAAGGGAAAACCCTATTTGTGTACAGACAGCCACTGCATTACACATCATTCTCATAATCAATCTATGCAACACGTCTCCGGTTTACATGCATGCTGTGCTAGTTCTTACGTTTCTTGTTTTTTTGGATGACCTTAGAAATGCATCGGATCTATCCTTGAGTTTCACTAGTGAGTTGTTTGAAAATATCCCCTCTAATTAGAAACCTCTGTGCAGAAGTATTTTTACTTTTTCTGACATTTTTCTAGGACTCGTTCCATTAGAGTCCTACACAAGTTTTTTTCTTTTGAAAGTGGTGGTTGTGGTGCGTGTGTGTGTGTGTGTGGTAGATGGACTTTGCACTCCTTTCTGCATGTTTCAGTGTTACATGTTTAGTTTTTTTCCAATCAGATATTACTGCTGTATGTATTTAATAATTGGTAACCATGTTGACATGCTGTGTCCCTACCTGCAGCCTTTGTTGGCTCCAACTGTCTCTGTTTGTCTATCCAGCTAGCTACATTTCCTATTTGTCAGCTTTTGTGGTAGGAACCCCTGCAGTAATAAACTCCTTCCTGCAGCTCTGTCATTCCTACCCCCAGATTAAAGATTCTGTGTTCTGTTATTCCTTCCTTCTCTCCATAAGCGGCACCCCTCCCTTTGTTTTTTTTTCCCTCTGCCCTCTCCATCTCTATCCATGAGTATCGGATCTAGGCTGATTCCTCTCATGTCAAACCACATGATCCCATAAAACATTCATCACCTCTCAATCCCAGATCCAGCCCCCATAAAACATTCATCTCAGCTTTTGCTCTCGCAGCCTCCCCCAGTCAATCCCAGCAACTACAAAAAAAATACATCCTAAAACAAAATCACAGGCTGCCTGCAATTCATTCTTTCTTTCTTTCTTTCTCTTTAACTGGATTTTTATGTTTTAACCATTAAGACTGTTGGATCTACACTTGTCCACTCTGGATCTGTTGAGTGCAATCCTTTAAATGCTAAATTCCAGGCTGGATCATTCCTTTTAGCACTTTTTCTTGTCAAAGGGCACTTTAGATGCTGCACGCTGAGCTGGGACTGATCACCTGCCCCAATGACTGAGCGAGGTGCAAGAGGGAGAGATACCTCTCCACATCATCCCTGTTTGGTAACCTCGGGTTAAAGTTTCTATCTGGAGGAGACTGAAATGTTTGGGGGATATTATTACCAATTTAACCCTGACAACGATGGTTATTTAAATACGTACCTTTACTGAAACAAAAAAATTCTAAAATGAAGACAGCAGTTAGTGAAGGTAGGTGGTATGTTTGTGGTCTGTACTGCGCTCCACGTTAGGGGAGAGTACCTGAGATATCAATCTTTTTTACTAAGTTTTATACCTGAATAAATAACTTTTATGCATTGCTTACAGCAGGTAGGTGTAGTAGCTATGCAGACTGAGGGTTTGGATGTCATTACCTGAGAGAGCAACAGTGACATCATGTTCTGAATTACTTTAAAAATTTTCCCTTAAATATTTTATGACTCCAGTGGGTCACACAGTGACTACTAATGGCTCACATGTTCTTTTTCACTTTTGCCATTTATATTTTGTAAACTTGTATTGGTTGACTAAAATAAGTGTAATGCTTAATGAGGGTACACCCACAGGATCCTTCCTCCGGTATCCTGGACCATGTTCTTGACACCTTAATTTGCAGAACTGCTCATATAATGCAGGAGTTTATTTGGGTTATAAACTGCATTGCCAGAGTTCATTGTTTTCTAATATGCCATATTGATTCCCTTTGTTCTTTGAAAGTGCAAAATGTCACCCTTTGGAAGTTGTATTTGAAAATACTGTATGAGGCTTTAGTTTTAATTCTTGAGAATAAAAAAAAAATACAAATAAATTGTCTACTTCATCTTCAAACATAATTTGCCATCAAGTCAGATTATAATTTAGGGCTTTTCTGGAGAGCACTACTTGCTGAAAAATTTGAGAAACAGTAGTCTGGCTTTGAATTACTATTCCCAGTTGTCTGTGCTGTATCTGGGTAGACTTGAGTCTCATTTTAAATTTAGAACATATCAGGTCATTAAGATGGTAGAAGAGATCTGCATGATGTGGTCCTACTGGAAGCCTATAAAAACTGTCCAAGCCAGATTAAATAATGCACTCTGAACATTTAAAAGAGCATACAGGCTTAAAAATCTGGAAAGAAATGAGGAGAGAAGAGCTGCAGCACCAAAAATTTTATAGTACACCAACCCTCTTCACTGTCTGATGAAAAGAAGTTCAGAGATTCAGGGAGACACTGGAGTGATAGTTTCTGAATTTTAGAAACCAGCCAGTCTGAACTAATGAAAAATATATATGACCCTGGCAAAGACAATGAATTGTAAAAGTAAAGGGGGCATAAAGCAAGAACGTGGCACTGTGTATAAAGGGTTAAATCAAAATAGGTAATATGATACAGCAATGCTGTTAATTGTGAGGGAGGGGGAAAGAACAGTGCTTAGTTGCAACTCTCCTGACAGTGTCCTGCAGGGATTAGAATCTTGCTGATAAATCTGTTACATCTCGTCTGAATTTAGTTTTAATTAAAGGTGTTAAGATAAGATGCCAGTTTTTAATAGAAATAAAAAAGCATGCATTAGAAGTTCTTCACAGCCCCAACAGCTTACCTGGTTAGCAAAATCTAAATAAATATATAAATAAACAGTGTAATCCCCCCCCCCCACCACCACCAGTTTCCCAAAGGAAAGGTGCACTATTGTAAAGATGGAATGTGTTCTTCTTGAGTTTGCCATTAGGTTTGATTGACTATTGCTGGCTGTCTTGCAGCAGCAGGTCCCTTTTCCAGACTCAGGGGTTTTAAATAGAATACATTCTTCAGAGGCACAGTACTTAAGCCCTGCAGAAAAGCAGGCTTATGTGCAACTTAACTGCAGCAACAATATGTAGTAACACATTCATAACGGTTAATGAGGAAAGAAGGGTAATACGTTTTTAAAGGGGTGATTGGTGATCTCAATCTAAGACCTTCTTTATTAAGTTTAGTGGAAGCCAAATAGGATGAGCCTAAAAAGGTGTGGCAGAGAGCAGGAAATAAAAAGGATGGGGAAATACAAAAATAGGAAGCTAGAGAAAACTCAAGATAGAGGAACATAAGTAGAGCACATCATTCATTCCAACCATAGGTTAGAATAAAGTAGTCATCTTCTTAACTAAGCAAGGTGTAAAGCAGAACTAGTGAACGTTACAATGTAATGTTAGACCTGCACCTTTTTATTTAATTCTGCCTATTTTGCACATATCTTGCAAGATGCTCTTTTCTCCCCATTTTGAGTATGTTAGTAATTGTTTTTATATTATAAATAATTAATGGAGATCCTATGGGTATCTTCAGTTTTTCATCAGTATATGAGCTGTTTTTAAGTGCTCATTATCCCATAAGGTCAAGGAATAGTGTCCCTTGTATGGCATGCTAGCTCACCTTATTTACAAGAAAAGTAATGTTAAACAAATGGAGTTTAAAAACTGCTGAGAATGCTAATGAAAACCTGGAGTAGCCATTTTACAAGGAGTACCCCACGTATCCCGTGTAACTATTTCAAATATCAACGCAGACACACAATGGGGTAAAATACATTTTAGACAAGTGATAAAAGGTGATTTTAAACAAAATTATTTTGTAAAGGTGTAACATTCTTACCTTAACATGCCATGCTGCTAGGTAACAAGAAGATGTTTAAAAGAATTATACAGTTTATAAAGCATTTCATGGGTTTAGGAATCCCCACCTATTAGTTGCTGCAATGAACAAAGTCTATTGTGATCTGTATTAGTAGCACCCATAAATCAGTATCTACTGTAATCATGTCTGTTTCCTATTTTCTGCCATATAGTACTCGTTGTAAGACTGAGGGAATGTTGACAGTAGCATGTTCACTGATTGGTGTGTCAGTTTGTAATTCTTTAGAAAATACAGTCACAGCATGGCATACAATGTAATGTAATGACAGCATGGCACCATAGTATATTGCAATGGTAATGACAAAAGCAAAAGTCATTAAAAAGGAGAATTATTATTTCCAATATTGATGCAGGTTAATAATTGCAAGGAGGACTGATGACTATCAGTAGTTAATGACCCTTGGTTTCACCTTGAGCAAGTACCAACTCCTCTCAGTTAGTCATTAATCCCAAGCAATGCCCATATCTTCAATTATTAATTAGTAAACAGAGTTCACCAAGTTAAAACCAACAGAGTGTAAACTAACTGCATCCAATTTGTCTTCTTGTACACTTTTTTGTAGAAAACAGACACTGATTCACATGATAAATGCGCACAATGCTTTCTTTAAACTTACTAACCAGTACAATCAATGATTGACATGCTCACACCTGTGCTACCACCTATCATACCTCAATAGAAATGCTAAAATGCATACAAACTGTTTAAATGTTACAGTACACAATACTATGTGTTCAGTGTCAGTGCATAGGTTGCTACTTTTATTATTTTTTATTTTTATTTAGTTTTTGTTGACTGGGTAAGTGCACTAGGCAAATCCTGCCTATTTTCAGGCACAACCTGGGGGAGGGGATACAGATGAATTCCAACTGACCTTGAACCAGATTGAGCTGTTGGTGGTATTTTTAGTGAATGAGGGAAATTTGGCCAGGACACCAGGGAAATTCCCCTACTCTTCCTACAGGGGGATTGCTGGCCGTCTTGCTGTGATGGCCACTTCACCATGCTCTGTGGAGGGTGAGGGTGCTGTTCGGATGGGAGCTCTGGCCTCAGCTCCTGTCCTGTCAACGCAGGAGGCCATGGACCTCGCTTTGGCAGCTGCTGACCTTTCTCCCGATAGCGCTGCTGAAGAGTGCATGGAAATTGGGTCCGTTTCTCTAGACCTACCTGTTTCTCAGCTTGAGACCGTATCTGGTGTTGGTTCCAGTTCGCAGGAGTCTTCCGGTTCTCAGGATCTCCTTCTCCGTCAACAGGAATGGCTAAAAGTCTGTAAAGAATTGGTAGTGGAACTTTCGTTAGTGTCTCTGGTTTCTTCTGGGGCCAGTATTGTGTGGGATTGGATAGAGCAAGCACTCCGGTCGGGCGCCTGTTCTGTGGCAGAGGTTCCTCCTTCAGTGGACCCTATGGTTTCTGATTGGGCTGGCAGTTTGTGCAGTGTTGCTTCCATGTGCCCTAAGCCTTAGACCCTCCTCCTGCATCTACAACTTTGAAGACCGGTGCTGTTCAGAAAGCTAGACTGGGAATGCATCGTACAGTCGTGGATATACCTCCTCAACTGCCTGTTCCTTTGGTGATTTTGGAGCAAACATTCTCTTTTCTGGACCACCGTAAAGCTTCCAAGAGGGGTGATTTGGCCACTGTACCGCCTCCTGTTGCCTTTCAGGATGCTCCTGGTCTCCGAAAAGGGCCCTCTCTGCGGCTGGTTGGGCCCCAGTGGCATCAGGAAACTGGACTCCAGACCCTTCTGATCCCTCATATCGGAGGATGTGTTCTTCAACTACTACTGTGACCACCAATGCCAACCCTGCAATGAGCTCCATCACACCCCGGGGTAATTAGGAAAAATGATTGTCTACTGTGTCTAATACTAGTACTTCTGGTGTTGGTACCACACCAGAAGCTGTTTCTTCTTTAACTGCTGAAAGTAGGATGGGGCCTAGCACTGAGGCTTTAGCTGAGCACCAGGAGAAGTCTTCCCTGGCTCCTTTGTTTAAACTTGCTGATTTGTTTCACTCCACAGGGGAACTTGCTCCTCGGAGGAATGCAGTTCGGCTTTTATACAAAGGGGGCCTGAAGCACACTCCTGACAGGTTACTTATTGCTAGGACTCTTTTAAAAAAGTCTATGAAGTTCTTCTCCTCAGAGATTTTTGCTTTGATTTCTTTAGGGAATGGTAATTATGATGTCAGTTTCAAAAATGTGTCTAATTTGGATAGGTTCTGGACTCAATGTAATTCTCTTAAAAATGACCTTTTATGGGTGTCTTTTCAGGTCACACCCCTTACTAAGCCTCTGATTAAAACCATTACTGTTTTATTTAAAAACAAAGGGGTTAATGTTGAAGATATCCTTTTTTGGTTGAGGCAGTGTTGTGAGATTTTGGGATGGCCCGCCCCTACTATGGATAGTGAGCAGATTTGGGATGGGGGTTGGAAAGTGAAAGTTAAACTTTTTTCCACTAACTCTGGTCCTGTATACCTCCCTAGTGTAATTTTTTGGGGTTGGGATAGGGGGTCTATTTTCTATATTGGGCAGCCTAGATCTTGTTTTAAATGTGGCTCTCATTCAGACCTTAGTTCAGCCTGTGACACGATCAGATGTAGTCATTGTTTGGAGTACGGCCACCTGGCCTCAGCATGTTTGAATCTTTTTAAATGTAATTTATGTGAGCAAACCAGTCATGCCTATGGCCGCTGTCCTTGGGCCTCTCACAATCGTGAGGACTGCCCCTCCCATGAAGGTCTTATTAATCAGGCTCAGCATGCCTTACCTACGCAGGTTGCTACTGCTCCACCTGTACCTGCTGATATTGTACCAGCTTTAGAGCCAATCACTACACCTCCAATCACTCCTCCTGTGCCTCTGGCTGCTGTTTCTTCTCCCTCGCATTTGGACGTAGGTTTGGCTTCTGTCAATGCAGTTGTTTCTGCTGGCCCCCTTGTAGTTAGTCCTGCAGACCATATGCCCCCCCTCCACCCCCTGAAGTCCCTTTCATGGTAGCTCCCCCTAGGAAATGGAATCGATGTGGTAAAACCATGTCTGAGCCCAAACCTCTCCAGAACCCTATACCTCCAAAGGATCCTGTGAAGGTAGGGAATGTTTTTGGCCCTTTAGAGGAGGATACTGCTGGGGACTCTGGGGATGAGACTGATACCTCTTCTATTGTCTCCACTACTGACACTGAAAGCCAATCTGGGGACTCTATAGCCAAAGGACTAGACATAGACAGGCGGGAAACCCCTTGAGATTTTTTGCCCCAGATTAGGTTTTCCTGGTTCTGCCTAAATTTTTCCCCTCTTATGTCTTCCTTAACGTTTTCACTTTAAATGTTAATGGTATTAAGGGTGAGAAGAAATGTACTGGCTTTTTTTCCCTTCTTAAAACCTTTACATCTGACATTATTTGCTTGCAGGACATCCGTCTGAAGTCTTACCGGGATCTTCAGCATGCCTCTCACTGTTGGTCCTTGGGGCCTTCCTTTTGGTCTGTGGGGGAGGACACCTGTGATGGCTTGGGTATTCTTTTTTCTAATTCTAACCTATCTGTTTCCAGATTAGTGATATACACCCAGGGAGGTATAAGTGTTTAGATATTTCTTTTGTTTGGAACATTTTCGGGTTATCACAGTCTATGCCCCCCAAACCAAGGCACAAAGGACAGCTCTTTTTAAAGAAGTGCAACCTTTTTTGCATACCTTTCAGTTGGTTGTTTGGTTGGGTGATTTTAATTGTGGATTGTCTACCGCTGATAGGGGCCTTCTACGGATAAACTTTTTTGTGACTCCGTGGCTTTAAAAAATATTATTTATACTGCACACATGTTGGATGTCTACAGGGTATTACATCCAGCAAGGGGTTACACATATTTCTGGGGGCCTCTTAGGACTCGGATTGATTTTGTTTTTTTGTCTACGGTTCTCCAGGTTATGCAGGCTTTCACTTGGCCTATTGAATTTTCTGATCATTCCACTCTTACAGTTACTGTTTCCTGGGAGGGAGCTCCCAGATGTAAGAAAAATGGGTGGAGATTAAATGAATCCCTGTTAGAAAACCCTTGCATTCGACAGTTATGGGAGAGGAACTGTAAGTAAGTAAACAATTTATTGATCAGCAATAAGCCGTATACAATATAACATTTTGTACACATCACATAAAGAACAAATCGTAAAAGGTTATAACTACAGTTATGGGTCTAACATACACCCATCATATAGCACCAAAGCAAAGAATGCCATATTAAAAGATATAAATAAAATATCTATTATTTTGATCATGATAAGTAAATTTCATAATAATATGAGCCATGCTTTACAAATGTGTGGTTAAGAGAAACTTTATCAAAATTTAATAATTTTTTTATCTTTAGTTTTGAAGAGATAATCCAACATATTAGAGGGAGGGAGACTGAGACCTCAAAGTTCCTTAACCATTTCTTTCTATATGCTTCATAAAGGGGGCATAATAGTACAACATGTTATAAGTCATCTATTGATTCCGAACTGCATTTACAAAATGGGAAGATAAGGCCTTTTCCTTATATCTATGCTGCACATAGTTTGCTATATAACACTCGGTTCTAAATCTGGTATAGATTCTCCTTAATCTAAAGCTTGTTATCATGGAAAGGTATAACTCAAAGCTACATGAAAGTTTAACTGTTTTGTAATAATCATGGAGTTTGAGCATGGAGAGCTGAGTATGCAAAAGGTTCTCATCCAATTCTCCCAGTCTGATTTTGATATCCTGTTTAATTTCTACTAGAGGTCTATAATATACTTCATGTAGTATATGTCCCAGGCCAGCTGGCATCATAACCTCCTTGATAAACCAGATACTGGGATCCGTAAATCCCAAATTTGCCATTTTTATGCTTTTTTCAAGGCACATTCTGGGGTATCTACTTTCGGGCAACAAAAAAAGTTTGAGTATGAATATAATTTGTCACTCCTGTATAAGGGAAAGTAGGGTGCGATATCCTAATTCCAATGCTAGAATACATTTTGGTGTCCCTTGTGGTAGCATGAGGATGTGTCTGTACAGGTTGTTTAGAATGGTTTGTAGCCTTCTGGTCTGTGCACATCCCCATGTTTCACAAGCATATAACATACTTGTTCTTATTTTAGCATTGAGTACATTCACAATTCCTTTAACTGAAGTTGTTTTCATTTTATTATTAAATATTTTTAGGGCATTCCCTGACAATCTCATTTTATTTTGGATTATCTCCATGTATTGATGCCAGGAGAGATTGTAGGAAAAGCAGACTCCTAAGTAATCATAATACTGTGCCCTGTCTATGTTTACCCCATCTATCTTAAAGCTAGTAATGTTTTTTCTCTGATTTCCAAACACCACTACGTTTGTTTTACCATAGTTAATTTTTAGTTTGTACTGTACACAGAGAGATTCAAACTTTATCAATTTCCTTTTAAGTCCCAATAATGAAGTTGACAGCAGAACCAAATCATCAGCGTATGCAAGACAATCAATCCTACTGCGATCTACCTTGGGAACGTGGAAGTCGGGGATAGAAATCTGTTCCAAAATTATGTTAATATATATATTAAGTAAGGTGGGTGCCAAAATGCATCCTTGTCTAACCCCTGTGTTCGTAAAGAATTTCTCAGTCAGATGTCCATACTGATTGTATTGGACTCTAGCCCAAGTATTTTGATGTAGTCTAATGAAGACATCCAGCAGGAAACTCTCCAGCCCTAATGCCTTGAGTGTTATCCAAAGAATTTTCCTGCTGATGTTATCAAAAGCTGAAGAGAAATCCACAAAACAGCAATAAAGATTTGTTTTTCTAATTGTAGTATATTTCCAAATCAAATGATACAAAACATAATAGTGTTGTATTGTGGACCTATTCTTCATGAAGCCATTTTGTGCCTCATTCAGGATTCAGTTTTCTTCAGCCCAGTCTAATAGTCTTCCCAGAATTATCCTTGTAAAGATCTTCTGAGAAACATTTATAAGGCTGATCGGTCTATACACTTTCAGGTTAAAAGGATCCTCCTTTTTGAATATGGGGAATATATGACTACCTAGCCAACTTGGAGGACAAGGGAGTCCTTGTAGAAGTCCATTAAATAGTAAAAAAAGAAGTGGACACCACCAGTTAGGAAATTATTTATATAGGTCTCCCAGAATACCGTCAGGGCCTGGAGACTTGTTAGATTTCAGTAATGATAATGCCTGGAGAATGTCTCCTTCCATAATAAAGATGGGACGTGGATAAAACATTTCTCCCCTGGGCTCTTGGGCTATAGTCATCTCTTGTTCAGACTGAGAAAAATGGAGCTCCGAGAAATAGAGAGTCCAGGCTTCTGATGTAATATAGGTTTCTAGTCTATTAGAGTATTTGTTGTAGCCCTGAGATACTAGTTTCCAGAAGCCTCTACTGTCTCTATTCAGTACGGACTGTCTGAGTTTTTCCCAGAGTCCATGGGAATATTTTTTTTTGCCCTTTCTAAAGCTAACTTATACTTTTCTCTTTCTGTCTTAAGTATTTTAAAGTCTGCAATAGTTTTATTTCTTTTATTTTTATGTGCCCTCAGTATTCTGCCAAAAATTTTTTTAGCTTGTAGGCAATCTGCATTAAACCAAGACTTTTTATATATCTGTTTACAAGAAGGTATTTTTTTCTTGCACCATGGTTTCAATATCATAGATATCCTTTCCCAACTTTCTAGGATATTAGTTGATTCATGAAAGTTTATAATGGAATCATGTATGTAACACACTTCTCCAGTATTTAAAATAAACTCAAAGTTTGTATGATGTAGAGGTCCCCAGATGATTCTTTTCTCATTAATAATCTCAAGTTGTCCTCCAGGTACCCGTTTTCTATTTGTTCCTGGGGACAATTCAGAATGAATGAACAATAGCACAGTGGGCTGATTCAATCTGTCCTTAACCTCTAATTTCTGTACCATGTAGGTTGCCTCCAGGTTAGTCAAATTGGTCCAGAGTAGAAGAACCCATTGGGCCTCTAAAAGTGAAGACCCCCAACATATCACCCTGAGTTCTTCCATTTAAGAGACAGTAATTCCTGGATGCAAAAACTTCCAGGAGGATCCTGCCTCTGGGGTTAAGTACCAGATCCTGTGAGGACCTTTTATGGGTGATATTGTCATTAGCCAAAGGAAGCAGATAGATAACATCGGTATAATCGTCTTCCAAAAGACAGGAAGAAACTCTAGCATTGAAGTCTCCAATAATAATTACAGGCCAGTCTGCATAGCCGTCTGACAGATCATCCAGCAAAGTTTTCAAATTCTGACTAAATGTATCTGCTGTTTCAAAATGTCTGAATCTGGGGGCAAAATATATATTACACAGAATAACTTTCTCTAGGCCTTTATGAATTTGTAGAGTCAGAATTCCCTCTAGATTTGTTGCTATTCAGGTAATTCCTAAATCTAGCTGTGTTTTGATAAAAAAAGTAAGTCCCCCTTTAAGTCTGCCAAATTTTTTGTCTCTGGAGGCTGATAAAGTTGTGGCTGTATAACCTGCCAGTCCAGGAGCAGACTCTTCAGTGCACCATGTTTCCTGAATCCCTATTATGTCATAGGACTCAAGAAAACCCAAAACCTCAGGGTCTGTTATTTTAAGATGTATACCCTTAATATTCCAAGAGAGAATAGAGAGGGCATCCATCATGTTCCTTTTTCTCTCTGTGTCAACTACCATCCCAGTGTTTGGCTTTTCAGATGTTAGCTCGCCGGGGTCCCACCGGGATTGCCAGTGTCAGTGGGAAACCATGGTCAACAATGGCGCGTAAGTATTTGGGTCTTCAAAATTTTCAAAGTTTATTAACAGAGAATCCAGAACTGGAGTTGGATCCTGTACTCCCATCGCAGGGATACGGCCATGGGTGTCTGGATCCAGCTCTGTTGTGTCCACTGTATGGATTCCCAATGGGTCCAATTTGCCTGCCAATGACAAAATTTTGTTGGATAAGTTGGGATTTTTTAAGGTGATGTCAATCTGGGATGAAAGACCTGTGTTATCTTGTATATTAATAGAATCTACCATATTCCAAGAAATATGTAAATCTGATACTTTTTCTAGGAAGTAAAGGAGGTCCCCTTTTACCTTCCGTCTAGCATTCATATCTGTGAATTTCCACCCAAACACTGCAATTGTTCTCCCTAGCCATGACTTTTTCTGGTTTTCAATGTGTTCGTTAATCACTTCTAAGATTTCCCTCTGAGGTTCATGAGCTGCTTCACACATTTCATCCGGGGGGAGGGACTGCTCATAAGGACTATTTTCCTTGCTTCTAAGGGACTCAGGGGAAAATCTTGGGACTAACATTGGGAATGTAATACCATAGCCCTTTTCCCTTAAGAGTAATGCCTTTTCTAAGATGGAATGGGCAGTCCTCATGGATGTGCAATAGAGTAGTACAGTTTTCCTGTAATAAGGATTCAGTGATCTAAGAACAAATACTTCCTTTTCTAACTCAGGTTGGGATAGTTCAAGAAAGTTAAGTACCCAGGCAAGTAGTGAACTCTCTGTTTGTTCTCTAATATAGCTAGATTATAGATTTCAGTCAAAAATTCAGTGTTCCCACATTTCTGTAAAACAGGGGAGATCCCTGAAACCTTTGCTGAAATCTTATTAATAGAATCATCTTTGGTGAGTGAATGACCGGAGGACCCAGTCTCCCTCTGAAAATCAGTCAGTGACTCCCCACTCACTATTGCATTATAAGATATTTCACTATATATACCATTTGAGTGGAGATTCGTCCCCTGCAACTAATTGTTTACCCTGTTTTCCCTGTTTTCAGTTTTGGTTTGGGTCCTGACCCTCCCTTGTTTCCTGTACAGTTGGTTTTTTCCAGACTTTTATTTTTTACTAGATAGAGATTTCATTTTTTTATTTATTTTGGTTCTTTTTTGTTGGTTCTGTGTTGGTCTATCAGATTCACCATTATCCTGTTTTTCTGAATCTGAGTTCTTCATATAGCATTCACATATTTTATTTTTTATTGAAGGGTGAAGGGAGGTGTACCTGTATGCCTATATTTGCCTTATCTATGGTCAGGGGTTCAGTTCCCAAGGATGCAGACTCAGAAGGGTATTTTTTACTGCTGTTCAGGATTCTGTCCAGAAGTACTCTGTTATGAAAAATGTCTGCTCTTACGTTACATATCTCATTTTTAAGGGTGTTAATATTTCCAATATGACTATGTCAGCAGAGTATCTGTTCTTTAAAATCTCTAGAGTCTGCTTCGAGATAGTGGAAGTAGCCACCAGGTATGATTTGTCAGTACACTGGATTTCATCGGTGCTGAAATCTGTTTCCTGGGGGGGTCTTAGACCTCAGTGGCTTATACTTCCCTTCTATTTCCTTATCTATTTTATAAATTGTATCCATCTTCTTTAATCCCTCGATAGTGACACTCAGATCTTTAATTATAGATTTTAAATCTGTCTGTTCTCCTAGCTTTCTATTGGGATCTGAGGCTAAATAATTTATAACTATGTTTAAACTGATCCTGCTCTGTCGGTAATCCCTTGGTTCTAAGAAAAAGCCTAGGTGATGCGAGTATCTCTGGATCAGTAGGACAGGACATGTCTGAGGCTGGTGAAAATCTCAATTACAGATCTTCAGACCTCTCTAACTCCTCTAAATTAGACTTATATGTATCCCATGCATATTGATCATAGGAAATGGAATTGGCAGACTGTATAGACATTCCCAGTCTTTTCTAGGAGAGTTTTTAAACACAGTTTCAGAGTGATTGCCCAATCCATTTAAATGATTGGTCAGATAGGTTGCTAGCAAAATAGGGGTCAAACTGAAGTTAGGACCCTTCCCCTTCCCTTTAGTACTCAAAAAATCAGTTATTTTAAGTTGTTTCTTATTTTCTAAAGCATTTGCATGGGGGAAAGAGGGAGGAAGACCTATATGCCCTCTCTCCAAGTTAGCATTTTCCACATTTAGTTTCTCCTTTTGTTTTTTGGGTTATTAGAAGTATTGGGAGTATTATTTTTATTTTTACATTTATTTTTATATTTTCCTTTGCCCCTTCTATTTTCCTTAATATGCATGCAAGAAATATCTTCAATAGGATCAACCTGAGTCTCTAATATTTCAATAACTGAGCTGGAACAAAGAGCTTCTTCTGAAGCTTGGTTTAAAACACTGCCCTTTCCACTTCTAGTAACAACCATTTTAAAAGTAGGCTTCAATATAAATGCAAGGGTAAAGAAGAATAATAAAGGTTATTGCAAATTACAAGGCAAACTAAAAATACAAAAAGTAACAGGTAATGCAGTAATGCTGTAATGCAGTTTCGACACTAAGGTACAAGTTATAAGTTATAAGTCTAAAAATAATTGTTCAGATTTGCAGAACTAGTATAGAGATTTCAAGGGATAAAGCTGGAATACTTCACCACTTCACCATTTCAGTTCTATTTCCAGCACGAGCAGCCCAGAGTTCCCATAATGAAATCAGCCCAAACCAAAGAAGAAATGGTCATCGGAACAAAAAGCTGTGCCAAGCACTGATTCCAGGGATGATTCCAAGGACTCATAAATGAATGCAGAATAACCAAACACAGCCCCAACAGCCACAGCAGAAGTCCAGCAGAAAGTCCAGTAGTTTGAGTTTTTAACTGTTGTTGAAAATTGTATTGCTGTTCTCAATTGCTCAACTCCTAAGAAAAGGCATGGACCTACTATTTCCTCCTTAATATAGCAACTGAGTTATGGGACAGGTATCATCTCGTCCAGGGGAGTAACTTATTTGGTAGTTTTCCACCACCACCACCACCACACTGTCTGCATTCACACACAAAAAGAGAAAAATACAATGCGGAGGGTTTGTTGGAAGAAGTGCCCCCCCACCCACTCCTATCTCTCTCTCTCTCTCTCTAAACTACTGTTAAAACTGATTTTTGTTGAAGCGACACTTACAATAGTAAAAATAACAATATCGCGACTCTCTTGGCTATCGTGGCAAAAGAACTAAAGAAAGCTAGAGAAAGCTAACTTCTAACTAAAACTAACTAGGAACCAAAGGTGAAAACATGAATCTCTGAGTCCTATGTTTCCTGCTCGTACTTTAATTTGGAAATGAAGTCAATTCTAAAAACTCAGAGAGTCAAATAATCATAATTTTCTTTACCGAAATGAAAACAAACCCAAAACCATAAGGCATCTGAGCAGCGGCTAGAGAGCATTTACGTGCAAACTTAACAGGACGGCTTAGGTTTTAACGGCTGTTCTCCACCGTTTCTCCACCAAACTACACCGTAATAAGAGGTGTACTAATGATTAAGGTAGAGAAAACAAGTTGGTAATAAGGTAGAGGGGTAAGTCAATTAGATTAAATTGTTCAATTAGTCAATTAAATGGACTCTCTAAGTGCTCTCTGAGGGCTCAATTGTTTAATTGATTACAGCCCTGCAGCAAAGGCAATAATATCAAAATATAATAATAATTCTAGGTTTGTTATATTAAAATATCTAGCATTTTCCAAAAAATTGCAAACCCATTGGTCGAAGGTCAGCACGAAATATACTATCAGTGTAACTTGGCTGACCAAGCAAACAAAACTTAATAGTGGACAAGGTCAGTCCTTAGATATAAAAGGCTAAAATCAGTTAATCAGTTAAGAGCTAAGCAAAATATATGGAATATATGAAATAAAAACAAATCTCAATGCACACAAATGATCAAACCAAAGACAGAGGATATGGTCAATATAGTTAAGCTAGAATCAAAACCCTAATGCGATAACTAGGATAACTCATATAGACATAAAAAAATAAAGACACAGTCTATCATTCAGGGGTAAAAAATGCACGTTCCTTGTTTAGGGGAGCAGCAGGTTCGTCAGCAGCATGGACTTCGTCCATACAACCATCCGAAGGCTGTAGCCCTTCTGTCCGTGGCTGGGGCGGGCTCCGCCACTGTCCGGACTCCAAGCCCACAGCCACCGAAGCAGGCTCAACCAAAGTCTTCACTGCTGTTTTTTGCTGTGACACAAGATTAACTGGAAAGGTGGTGTAGTTAAAACCCAAATGGTTCTTTTCTACCGGGAAAAATACAGACCAGGCAACAATGGCAAACCTGCTCCAGGCAGAAAGTAAGCACAACAATGCCCTGCTCCTTCTGAGAATCACTCAGAATAGTGTGCAGCTGCACCACCGGAAGTCTCCTAATGCCCAGGTTGTCTGCAGTGATGAGGGGTCAGGAGAGGGACTGGGCTGCTCGGTTTTCTGTACTGGAATGCTATGATTCCATCTTAGACTGGTGGGAGGATTCTAAACAAGGCTGGAAGACCTTTTTTCAACATCAGGCACATGTTAAATCCACTACTGAATACATGGGGTACCTGCAGTTGAAACTCCAATTGCAATACCTTATCTCTCTCACTGAAACTACTACACAGGATTATAGTGGGCCTGTTGCTATCATTAAAAAAACAAATGATGGATCTACAATATAATAGGAGTAAATCTTTAGACCAGGAATTACGGTTTGGCACAAATATGACAAAACAGTCTTTGAACCCTTTTACAGAAAACAAAAAACAAATAGATTCTAGACTGATTTCAGTTTTGACTGATATGCATGGCCACACCATCAGTGATCCATGCCGGCTTTTGGATGTGGTTGAAACCTATATGGCATCCACCCTGGCCCCAGACCCTATTCTAGCAGACGAGGTTGTTACTCAGATATTGGATAAGCTGCAGTTGCCTACAGTGTCTGATGCCCAACAGCAGGCTTTGACAGCCAATGTTACCTTGGCTGAAGTTACTAAAGCCATTCAGGAGTTGCCTTCCAAGTCTGCCCCGGGTACGGATGGTCTCAGTGCAGGGTTTTACAAATCCTTCTTACAGTCCCTTGGCCCTGTTTTGGTGGTCCTCCTGAATTTTATTTTACATTCTGGGAAATATGCTCCCTCCATGTTTTAGGCTTTTTTACTTCTCATATATAAGAAAGGTGATAAGACTAATTTAAGCAATTGGAGTCCACTTAGTCTATTAAACTCTGATTTGAAAATCCTCAGTAAAATTCTTTTGGCCCGGCTTTCTACACTTACCCCGCTGCTTCTGCATCCGGCACAGACCTGTGCTGTTCCGGGGTGTCAACAGCAGGATAACTTGATTTATTTAAGAGAGGTGTTTACCGGGGGCGGGGGGGTGTTGGTACATTACAAGGGTTTGTTTTTGGTTTGGACCAAGAAAAAGCCTTTGATCGGGTGGCTCGTTCCTTTTTTATTTTTAGCGTTAAATGCCTTTGGGTTCCCAGTCCAGTTTATTTTTTGGCTCTCAGCAATATACAAGCTAGCTGTTCTTATCCCTAATGTTAATGGATGGCTAGGACACAGGTTGACTATTTCTAAAGGGGTACAGCAGGGTTGCCCACTCAGTCCTGTACTTTATGCTTTTACCATTGATATTTTTATTCATTTATTACATTCGAACACTGCTTTACAGGGTCTTGATGTGCTTCCCTCTCTGCCACAACACAAGGTGCTGGCTTATGCTGATGATTTGGTGTTCCTTTTAACCCTTCACTTTTCTGTCTCTGCTCTGCAAGACTCTATTCTCCTTTTTTAAGTCTCTCTGGTTCAAAAATTAATAACAGTAAGAGTAAGGGGGTTGTTATTGGCTCCACCCCTGTTCCACTCAATGGAGTTATTGCTGGGATCCCTGTCTCTAGGGAACCTATCAAAATTTTAGGAATATTGTTTGGCCCTGGTGATATGGCTAAGACAAACTGGGATATGGTTTTGGCTAGGGGTTCTAGGATAGTAGGAGAATGGAAAGGGCAGCAGCTTTCTAAAAAGAAAAGGGTGCTGTTAATTAAAACTATCCTTACCCCTATATTTTTATATATTTGTTATATTTTTCTTCCCCCGTTTGGTATTTGGACACAGATTTTTAGTGGGTTTTTTCAAGCTTTTTGGGGGTCTCGTTTGAACCCTATTAAGCGGGAAATAACCTATCTGCCAATTGCTGAAGGTGGTGTATCTATGCTCCATCCTATTGCTTTATTTTATAGTATTTTTGTGGTGTATAACTTAGGCAAGGTTTTGAAACTGGGGAATCTCATTTGGAGACCTTTTCTAGACCACTGGATAAATTTATGTAGGCCCAGTTTGCTGACTCGTAATCCTAGACTTTTGTCTAAGCTTCCTGATTTACCTTGTGGTATTAAAGAATGCATGAAACAGCTCATTAAATGGAATATTACCCTCAACACATTTTGACTGATGATAGAAAGACGGTCTATAGGACTATCTTATTAGCTGAGCATACCACTGACGTTGTTTTTCCAGAGTGCCCGCAAGACAGGCAGGTAGTTATTTTAAAGCATTTACTGAACAAACTTATCCCACCTTATGCATGGGACTGCTTATGGCTCTGTAATTATGGGAAGTTAGGGGTTAAGGGGAACAGTAAGCATAAGCAATTATCTGAAAGATTATGTCCTCGTTCTACTTGTATCCAACTCTTGGAGACTCAATGTCATTTATTAATAGAATGTGCCTATATTAAACCCTTTTGGACATTCTTGGCTGCCCAGTGGCAGGAACCAGAGTTCAGGACTATTGATTATCCCACTCTTTTGTTTGGTCCTTTTCCGAATACCTTTGAAATGATTAACTATCATTTTTTAAATTATATATACATTCAATTTGACCTATCTTGTTAAGACATTTAAGTTCACCCTGTTATAGTTCAAATGAATTCTGGCATACATCTCCTCCATCACCTTGATTTCTTCTACCAGTCATAGCCATTCATCCTTAGAGAAAATCACAGGAAACAATCATTGAATCATAATTGATTTTAATGTTGCTACCAGGAGTGTTCCGAAAATATACAGTATTTGTTTTGTGGGGAGTGTGTTCCGTAAGGTAAAATTCCCTGGATGAGGTGTTCAAAGATCTCAGAATATTGTGCTCCAAAATTCCTGAACATGTTTTAGCCACCTTCCTCCCAGTAGGGCTGCAGTAGTAGGTAGTCCCAGAGGATTCTCTTTCCTTCCACAGGCTCACACCAACATCTATCCAAGCCTCCATCTCAGGGCAAAATTGGGCATGATTGCTAGGACTTGGAAACAGTAGAAATATTTCCCGCCTATACTTTCTCCTCTGAGTGGAATAGATAGTTTTATAAACTTCTTGTCAGACTATTGTCTGAATTTCTCATGAGTCAGCTGGTGGCCAGACTCCTTTTCTCATTCTTGCTAGGCTTCTAAGGAATACATTTGATTTGGAAGTCTGCAATAGGGCTATACAAGTTAATTTGGTGCAAGTCTGCTGCCCACACTCATTCAGTATAAATATATCTCTCTAATGAGGTAGTTCCTCTGAAGTACTCCGTGGTTACCTCTGGACTCGTATGTGGCTCCTCAGTTGCAAGAATCAAAAGAATTCCCCTCTTTCTAAGCTGTATTTTTCTCTAAGTTGTGCAAATGAGGGGATTTGTCACCGGTCAAGAAAATCTGTAATGCAATGCATCCCTCCCCCCACTCCATTTTTGGAACCCATGATCTATAAGGCCAGGGACAAAGCGTTGATTACCTCTGATAGGGATAAGTGCTCCCATAGTTTTTCAGATCCTGTTTATTCCTATAGGAGATCCACATGTGTAGGGTTTGTGTAATCCATCGATTCCCCTTTCTGATTCCTCCCAGCTAGGTATTAGGAGGAGGGGCTCCACCCCCAAATTATATTTTGGTATCTGTGATTGCTCACCTTCAACCATCCTCTGTCACCCCATCCTTTAAGTATTGCCAACACTGAGGTACCACCTGTATCGCTATGTAGTATTCCCTTATGTTCAAAAGGGCAAGCCCTCCTCTGTCCTTTGCTGCATGTAAGATGTCAAGTTTCATTCTCAGGTGCTTACTATCTGAAATGAAGCACATGATCATCTGGTCTGCTTTCTTTTGGAAGCTATTTGGGACCTTAACCAAGATCATCTGGAAGATATAGTTAGATTTTTTTTTGATGACCGGGAAAGGTGGACTAGGCAAGTCTGCCTATGTTCAACCTCATCCCGGGGAAGGGAGCTACAGATGGTAACCAACTGAAATTGAACCAGATTAAACTGTTGGTGGTATTTTTAGTGAATGAGAGAAATTTGGCCAGGACATTGGGGAAGAAGTGCCGTGGGATCTTTAACATCCAGGTGAACAACCACCAGAACAGAAAGACAGGACCTCAGTTTCACATCTCATCCAAAAGACACCACCTCAGAAGTGCAGCATCCCCCTCATGATGCGCTACAGTGTCAGTACTGGGATTTTACTCCAAGTGCCTGGTGTGGGTATTGAAGTCACAGCCTTCTGATCTTCCAGCCTCAGAGGCAAGTGTACAACCTGCTGAGCCACTGACACTGACATATAGAGGAAATTCTGGAATGATTCCTTTTGAGCTCCAAAAGATAGGAGCAATACCCTCCAGTGTTCCAACTCTTTCTGGATTTCATTCTAGTGGCTCTGACCTAGACCTCCCTTAGAGGTTCTTCTGGGGTAGAAGTGCATCTAAGATGGGTCTTTCCCTGTCCTTCTGGTCAGTAATACAGTGGACGACTCATTTTATATGCTGAAGGGCACGTCCTTTCTATCATCAAGTCCGTGATGGAAGATCTTTTCAGTAGTTCCTCAGTAATGGAGTCCACTATAGTATTTCAGACTGCGTCCATGGACCATATGCTTCTCGTCTAGACTTTTCAGTCGTCAAGACAATTACACTCTGTGGAACATTCTAATTTAATGGTTGAGAGCCACTCAGGCTCTTCCACCCCTTTGATAACGGTATATGGCCCCCTTGTGATATTGCCCCTTCTGTGACTTCTTTGGCACAGGTGGTTAACATCTCTCCAGCTGTGATTATTAGTCATGATTTCAGTATGGACGCTCAGGCTCCTTCTGCACTCAGATGGAGAACATCTTCATCATTTTGTATCAAGACAATCCTTGTGAAATAGCAGCCTGAAAGCCTTGTTAGGCTCGAACTATTAAAAAAAAAAAAAAAAAAAAATTTATCACAGCACAGGGCCTATCCGAAATTACCCAATACCCCCCTTTTTTGGATCTGGTCAGGTTCCGCCTCAGCCCCTGAGGTGCTCATCTCCAGAGTACGGTAAAGAGTACCTGACTACTTCTTCCCCTAGGGTGAGTCTGATCCAGTGGTGGTGTGGGTCATCTCTTTCTCCAAGAGAGATTTCTCTCATTCAGAGACATTTCCTAGACCTAGGTGACTGCCCAGTCTGTTAATTACCCTTTCTTTTTATCAGGCTTTCTTCTCTTGAGCAGAGCCTTGCAGCAACAGAAGCGACTCTCCACCAAGTCGGAACTCAGATTCCTACTTCCTTGCTTGCTTTAACTTAACAGGCAATATATTTTTTTCACAGAGAGGGTTGTGGATGCATGGAGCGGCCTTCGGGAGGTTGTGGAGTCAAAAACAGTGGTTGAATTCAAGCATGCATGGGACAGCCATAAGGCAATTCTAGGGGGTTGGGGTAGAAAGAAGTAGGCTGCTGGTTAACTAGGATGTGCAGCTTATCCATTAGGTAGGGAAATGGGCAGACTGGGTGGGCCAAGCGGTCCTTATCTGCCATCAAATTCTATGTTTCTATGTTTCATTCAATATGAGTCACTGGTTTTGGTCATATGACTGGGACAGTTTTTTGATAATATTAAGCCCTAAGTATCGAAACCCTCATTTTGTCAGTCTGAACTGAAACTGGTTGTACCCTCAAAGGAAGTTTTCCCACTAAGAAGTAGGGCTTCTTTCTTGCAATGGTTAATTTTGAAACCTGAAATGTCACTCAATTTACTGAGCAATTGTAGTAAGGGGGCAGAGATGTTCTGCGTTCATGGAGAGAAAGGAGTGTGTCATCCACATGTATCTGATTTTATGTTCTACTGGCCCAAATGTTATCCATTTAATATTGGGCAATTGGCTTACACTTGCTGCCAGTGGCTCTGTTCCAAGGACAAAAAGGAGAGGAGACATTGGACAGCCCTTCTGGGTGCCTCGCTTAAGCTCAAACTGTGGGGTATGAACTCTATTAAGCTCTACTATTACTGTGGATCCCTTGTATAGTGCCATAAGCTTCTGCATAAAAATCTGACTAAAGACAAATGACAGAAGGTCCTCTGACAGATATTGCTAGTGGAGTCTATCAAAGGCTTTTTTGGTGTCAATCATGAGTGCTATAGTGGGAGCATTCGGGTGGGCTTAGGCCAAGATTATGTTAAAGAGTCTATGAACATTGTTATATGAGCTGCGATAGGGACAAAAGTGGTCTGATTGTGGTGGACCAAATTGTCCACTACTCCCTGGAGCCTTTTGACCATTACTTTAGCACTGATTTTTGTGTCAACATCTATAAGAACAAGCATTTGTCAATACCAAATGTTTGCTTGCAGTGTAACAGTGCTTTAAAGAGCCCTTGGTGTTGTCAAAACAACTCTGGAAAACATAATACCAAGACACAATTTAGCTTATGATTCATGCTTTTTTGAAATTGTCACCCTTATTTGTTCATTACTAAGGACATTTCATGGAAACAGGGCCTCTGCCCTATTTGCTCTGGCTACTTGGCTACTTCAGCAGTCACAATTCTGTTAATGACATCCTAGTCTGTTGCTTTTGGGATAATCATGACGTCATAATCAGGGCCCTATGATATCATGAGTAGACATGCAGCCAAAGCTAATAAAGGGACAGTAATCTTGTTTTTGTCTCACTTCCCTCAGTCATTAAAAAAAAGGGGTAAAGAATTTCATAAAATATAGTTCTGTCTTAATGGTACAGAGGGTAAAAGTACAGGGCTGTAAAACAGTTGATTGCAGGTTCAGCCCCAACCCCGAGCCACAAACAGTGTTGTCTAAGGAAGTTTGCACTACAATAAACTTGTAGCTGGGCCAGTAACATGGAGGCTGAGGTGCTGGATGCCTTACCTCCCACCACACTGGTGACCTAGGTTCAGGAATGAACCAAGGTTGCCCAGGGCTTATGAGGGGGAAGGATGATTTAACATTCATCAATGGCTCTCCTTCTTCAAGGTGGGATGACAGTGTGTACTGCTGCTTGGCTGCCACTTAGTGGAGGGTAGGGAGCACAGCAGCGGTCACCAGAATTGAAAGTCAGAGGTGGGCATTGAAAGAGTGTACCATCTTCACAGTATATGCATGCACCATTGCGCACCACTGTCTCTGACTCAAGGGAAGTATCAGCTGGAAAGTAATTCTTGTTTTTGGGATGATGCTGTGACCCTAAAGGCACTACACCACCATCATCCATGGCACACACTCACACACCAAGGTAAGAAATAGATGGGGTAAGTCCTGGAGGTGGGGTTAAGGGGCTGGGGTTCCACAGCAGAAAGGGATCAGTAGGGACGGGCAGGAGGATAAAGTGATGCAAGGTGCTTGCATCAAACAACAATGAAGCAAGTGGCACCTTGCATTATAACTTGCAGTATCCCCTGTTCTGAAACATGGTCTGCACCAGAATGGGGAGCTGCTGCACTGAAGGGGCTCTGCACCACCACTGTGGCCAGCATTTGGCTGCACCAGGTCATTAAAGGGCATACGCTAGGGTAGGGCAGCCAGATCCCCTTTTTTGGGAATTTAAAAGCCCCACCAAGGCTGTAGGATAAGACATCACTTAGACCAGCCAGGACGTGGTCTAAGCGGCTTGCACCACTGGGACAGGGAGGGAATGGGGTTGTCAGGGGTATATCAGACAGGGAGGGGTTGCAGAGGAAGAGTTGCAGTGAAAAGCTATGACTGATGAAAAGTGAATTGGCACCCAGCAGGGTGCATCTACTACATAATACCTCTTGTAAGTGCCACTATGTCCATGAAGGGTACTGTAATGTACAGGGCCTACTACCCATCCAGAACTGACAGTTGTAGCCCTAATGTAATACAATAAATGTGGGAAAAGTGATAACTAAGCACAATGCAGCAGCATGTGGTACTGTCGTATAACAGACTGCATGACAGTTACAGTGATATCTATATTACTGTACAGTCATGTGGTCTGCTGTGTTACGGTGCCATATGCTGCCACATTGTGCTTATTTATCACATTTCCTACCTTTATTGTATTGCATTAAGGCTCCAAATGTCAGTTCTGGATGGGTAGTAGGCACTGTAGATTGGAACAGCAAAAAAGGCCCGCACTCCTTGGCTTGGTATCGCAAACAGGCATATACTTTATTGAAAAACAAATTTAAAAACAGCCACCTATGTTAACCAACATCAGGATGTTGGCTAACATAGACAGCTGTTTTTAAAATTGTTTTTCAATAAAGTATATGCCTGTTTGTGATACTGAGCTAAAGAGTGCTGGCCTTTGTTGCGCTTGCATTTCAACAGTTTTTCCGAGCACCCTCACTTAGCAGTGGAGCTGCTTTTGTATTTTTGCTCACTGTAGATTGAAGTACAGTACATGGGCATAGCAGCATTTACAAGAGGTATTATGTTGTAGACACACCCCACTGGGTGCCAATTCACTTGCTGTCAGTCAAAGCTTTCCCCCACAACTCTTCCTCTGTCATCCCCTATCTGATATGCCCCCTTTCCCCTCCTGGTGAGCTTCCCCCAACCATCTTGATCCTGCTAGAGTTGCGCCAGGTGGGGTTGGGGGTGGCCTGGTTCCCTGTGACCATTCCTGCATGTGGGCCAATGGTTTGGCACATGAGCCAACGCATGGCAAACTCAGGGACTTTGGTGCCGGCACCCTGTTTTTTTCAGAATTGGACGCAGGGTCCCTGGTGCACCCAGTGTCTGCCACATCCATACTCTAATGTACTTTCAAAAATCAGGCCCCATATGAAAAAAAAAGGATTGCAAAATATTTGAATGATAAACTGAATTGTGTCTAACTGTCACATTTTTCAAAGTTATCCAGCTGGTATCAGGGGCTTTTTAAAGGGAATATAAACAACATGTAATTTAAATCAACTATTGCAAGTATTTTCTGTTAATTATTGACATGCTGTTAACATAATTGTAGCTGTTATATTTGCATTCTGCAAGTTGTTTTTCCCAGCTCTGTTTAGTAGGTGCTTCCTCTCTGTTACTGGGGGAAACACAAACATACATGGACACACACACACACACACACACACACACACAGGAAAATCTAAACACACACAATGTGAGTCTTGATATTTCTCTTCAAAGCCTGATGATGTATGCTAGCTGGATAATGGGCAGAAAACCAATGTCACTGGCGGGGCTTTCTCCTTTGAACTACAAGGTGTTTACAACTATCAGCCAGCTAAACACTGTCATCATCAGCCTTCTTAAATTTGGCTTTTTAGAGTCAAGCCTCCTGCATTTCTACATCCGTTGGCTTGTTATATATGTTAGCAATCCTTCATTATCTAAAGCCTGTGAACTGCTACAATCTGAATTTTCCATCCTACAACACAACCTACTAGATACAAAACTACTTCTAAATGCCAAAAAAACAAAAGCTATGTTCTTTACCTCAAAAAGTTGCTCTGCCACTACCCCACCATCCACCACCCTACAACTAACCACCTGACTTGGAGAGAAGCTGGAATTCGTTGATAACTTCAAATACCTTGAGTCTGGATTGATAACAAGCTTGACTATTCTGTCCATATTGAGGAGCTACTAAAGAAACTGAGACAAAGGCTTGTTTTTTTAGAATAAAACACTACCTCAACAGAGACTCCAAAAAGATTAATCCAGGCTTCATTCCTATCCCTCATTGACTATGCTGACTTTCTGTACGGACATTGTTCACTCCCTCTTAAATAAACTGGACACCCTATACCACAGGTCCATCAGATTCATTACTGACCTTCCTTCAGCACCCATCATTGCTCCTTTATAAGGCAGTTAACTGGACATCATTACAACACAGAAGAAACAGGAATGCTGCAATTTGGATATTCAAAGCCTTATCAGGCAAGCTACCTACCTATATCTCAGACTGTTTTACTCAAATTACTTCTAGGCCATACAACTTAAGGATCAGCAAAATTATCATTCTTAAGGTCCCCAATGTCTGCACCCCAGTTTGGGAGGGCTGCTATCAGCTACTCACTAGCAATTGTTTGGAATTCACTCCAAAAAACCATGAAGCTAAATAACCTCCTACCCTTAATATCCTTCAAAAGATTATTCACCACCCTATTCTAGAACTCTGCAACTGCTTCCACAAGGCCTAAACCCCAGCCCTACCTATCCCCCCCCCTTTCTTTTTTCGTGTTCCTATATGCTGATAAAACTCCCGTTTCCAGTCCCAAGATTCACCCTCAAAATGCCTGCTAGGTCCTATAATCTACATATTACTCCTGATGTGTCCATTGCCTTCTGTCTCACAGATTAATAATTTTAATGTGCCGTGTACATATGTATATTGTTATATATTAGCACTTATGTCATTGTATTACTGTTTATGTTACCACTGTCATTGTATTACTGTTTATGCTACCCTTGTCAATGTATTAACACTTGCACTTCTTGACCACTCAGGTCCATCTTGTAAATGAGCTATGCTCAATGATGTTCACCTGATTAAATAAAGATTTTGATTGATTGATTGATTGATTGATTGTATAGTACACACCTACAAAGCTCCCTACAATACAGTAACAATACATTCACTTTGCACATGTGCACAAGCAAACATAAAAATGGGATGGTAGGATGTACACTCTTCTGAATTCTTGCCTGGTTTAGGAAATAATTTAATAAGAGCAAATTGCCATTCCCTGATGAATGTGTGAGGTTCCAGTGATTAATGGCATCTGCAAGAGGACATTCTAAGATTTCCCTAAATTGTTTATAGAACTCCCCAGGGAATTCATCTTCCCCTGGAGACTTCTTATTCAGTGATTAAATCACCAGTCAAATTTCTTCAAGTGACACTGGTTTATCGAGCATTTCTCTGTCTTCCTCCCCCAGTGTGGGAAAATTCAGCAAAACGAGGAACTTGGAGATCTTAGAGACATCTTTAGTGGACTGTTCGGTTATATAAAGGGTGGCATAAAATGTGCCATATTCCTTAGGAATGTCTTTAGGTAATAGACAGTGTGTTTCACTTGTTTGGTTGGTTTGTATTTTTCATACTGAATTGGCTACCTGTGTTTTGTGAACCTTTAACATCAGTAATTTCTCTGCCCTCCATCCCTGTGACTGGTAAGTAAAAGTGGGCCTCCTTGCTGCCTGCTCTGCCTTATCTGTTGTGAATTTCAGCAGGTGGAGTTTAACTTCTTATAATAACTGGTTAGTGATAATTATCAACTGTGGGTAGAAGCTGTTAAACTCCATTATACATGGATGATTATACAGGGCTGTGTATAACACGGTTTTATTATACACATATGTGTATAATCACCCATGTATAAAAGAGTTTTATTATACACATATGTGTATAATCACCCATGTATAATGAAGTTTGAGAAGCACCTTTTGCAAAAATTCTAAAATCACTCTCATGTTAACGCAACTGGCTCCTTGCACTGTTAACTTGATTGCACTAACCTCACTAAAACTGCTTAGCGGGAATCTAACTTACATGTGGCTGAAGACACATTTATCACAGAAATGAAAGATAGCCAGTGGTCTACTAATGTCTGTCTACCCACCTAAAAAAGGGCACATTCATTCCCATTTCAGCAATCTAGTGATCCAGAAAGACACAAATTCATAGAGCAGCAAGAAAAAAGAAACAGTCCAAGAAAAGCCAAGACCAATGTTAGGCTGCTCGACAAGTACCTGTCTGACAAAAGAATCAAAGGGACTAGCTATTAAAAGGGACCAGTTATTATAAAAATAAAACATGATGAAGTGTGTCTCAGTTCAGATTTTATGCACACCTCAATGTGTGATGCCTTGATAAACCCCTCGAGCTTTGCTCTTGGGGTTTATGAGGCATAGCACACCTGTTTGTCCTTGGCTTCTAAATCTTTTAACTGATTCTTCAGTTTCATATGTTGAACTATCTTTTCTCTCTTCAGATGAGTGAGTCTGTCTGTCTGTCTGTCCTTCTATCTATCTATCTATCTATCTATCTATCTATCTATCTATCTATCTATCTTCACTAAGGTCATACCCAAGACTTTGCATGATATGAAAGGTTAAGGGGAAAGAGCTTTCCATGCATGTTTCTATATTAAATAGTTGCAGTGAACCATATTTAGAAAATGCAGCTCCACTTTTCATTGGTTGCAGTCAATGACAAACAAATACATATTTTGCAAACTATAGCTGTCCCTTGACCTTCTGCAGCTTCTGTACCTCTCAGCTAGAAACAGCGCCCCCACCACCACCACCACTGGGCTCTTCTGGCCACATACATTGTTAAGAAAATGAAGTCAAGTTCATCATCTGGTGCACTGGCATAGCTGCTGCTTGTGATGCCAGTGACTCAGTTGAGGACAGAGCCTATGATATCAGAGGACTTGCAGGGGGAGGAAGGCCAAGCATCTAAGGGGATGCTCTTCTTCTTGGGGGAGAGGAATGCATGATCTGCTGTTCTACTGCCTCCTAGATAACTACAGCTGGTAGTGCAGCTGCAGCTGACGGGGGAAGGGGGACACTTGGCTGCAATGTGTGCTGATCCTCATCTAACTAAGTGTGCACCTATGAGCCCTTGTCATTGGTGTCCTTTTGGGTGGTAGAAACAATGAAATGACCCCACAAGGTGTGCAGAATTAAGCAAGCACTCTCAGGCTGGACAAACTGACTCAGTACCTCTTGTTGGAAATGCGCTGCTCAGTGGAGGAGCTCTGTGCTTGACTTCTCATGGACCTCATCCCAGAGGGGTATGTCTGGGGTTAGAGGAAGAGATAAATTGCAAAGAAGGGGAGGATGGGGCTGGGTGGTCCCCTGGCTGAAAGGGACTGCTGCAGTAAGGATAAGGAGTACTGATGAAAAGAACGGCAGACATGCACAGTGATTTAGCATTGAGTGTGGTGCCAAACAATACACATGTAAAAACACATGTAAATGTTACTAGTTTTATCATCGTGTTGTTTGGTGACATCTGTTGGTTGAAACCAACTGATTTTATGCAACCTAAATGAGAATGATTTCTTTTATACTTTATGTTTATTTTTTTCTAACAAAAAAAAATAAGAGAGTATCTTTCTAACATGGAATATCAAGGGTTTTGTTACATAGTACAATATGATAACCAGAGTCTGTTGCATCCCATGCAGGGCTAGAAATAATTTTTCAGGAATGGCTGTCTAAAGGACAGGTGGAATGTAAGTTTTGCCTGTCCCACAGAATTTACACCTGTCCATTCAATTTTGGGGGTAAATAAATGTTGATCTGAATTGGAGCTGGTGGGTCTTAGTAGCTAGTTCTCCCCTGCATCCATTGCTGCATTCTGTGCTAATAATTGTTTCTTTTATTTTGTATAATGACATTTAAAACTTACACCCCCCCTCCCCATCTACAGCCTGCTTCTCCTCTTTTTTATTCTGCTGAAGGGCTTCCCTTTAATTTTTTTCTTTTTTGTTTTTTTAATTTAAGTTCAGTTTCAGAAAGGGCTTTTACTTCTGCCTGCCTGCCTCTCAACCTTTGGATGAAGGTCTATAAAAATGGTTTTATCCTGCTGAAATTAAGGGCTTATTTAATGTTGAATGATCATCTCTCAGGATAAAATGTGTTTGTGCTCTGTAGTTTTGCTTAGTTCAAACACGTAATCTCATTCTATTAGGTTGTATCATTATTTACCTAACTTCCTTGTATAAGCACACGGTGCCCCTTTTTCACACATTCATAGCTGCAGATGGTCAGAAAAGCATTTTATTAATAAAAGCACATTACCTCTCTAAGCTCTGATCACACGGCCTCCCTCCAAAATGTTGGCACTCAAGCACAGTGATGATCGAGAACCATTTGGGAATATGGTCACCAACATGATTGTCTCACATGTGGTGTACTCAGAACTGCTTGTAGTTCTGTGGAAATCATGAGGTACAACTGTAGTGTGTGAGGTCATGTTACCCGGAAGTGTACTTCATACCCCGATCTCGAGCAGTAGCCGCGAAAAGCAATCTACCGTTGGGTCCTAGTGCTCATTTTTACAGTGTGTTGGTAGCTGCCTATCCCAGGGACAGGCAAGAATGGCAAAATGGCTCTCTGACATTAAAACTGGCTGTCTTGGATGGGTGGACAGCTGGTTATTTTGAGCCCTGATCCCATGCAATGATATACGTCATGGAGGGAAGACTATAATTTGCTCACTACAAAAATCCCATAATACTGTAGGTGACCAGCCCACGATACATGATAAATACATAAAGGAATTATCCTACATAGCATGTAAACGCCCTGTCCTCAAGCAATTAAGGATGTTGGTGTCATGCTAGTCCATCATCATTAGTCCATAGCAAAGAGCATGGTTTCAGCTACCATCCCCAGTTCACAGCCATCGAGGTCACACCATTAATGTCCAGTCATAACCAGGAAGTGAAGATATATAGATCCTCACAGAATAAAATTGTAACATCCCCAAGGTATCAGGGAGTTATTAGAGAAGGAAACCGGTAGAAATGCATACATATTTACAGTAACAGCAAACAGTGCCACAACAAAAGACGCAGGTATTACATACAGATAACGAAAGACATTTTTAGAGAACAGGGGGTATCAACCCTCCTTCCAACCCTTGGTACCATAGTTAATGCTAAAATAGTCCCAACAAGTTGTATCAAATCTCAGGTTTCCCTAGCTTCATCCTTGGAATCTGCTTGTTCTTTATTTGGTTTCTGAACCTTTTTAACCATTTGCAGGATTCATAAAAAAGGTAGATCTTCCCTTGATGTAAAATTCTTAGTTTAGCAGGGAAAACTATAGTAGTGGAAATCCCTGCTTCCTGAAGTGTTGTGCGGACAGATTCAAACTTTTTTTGCCGCTGTCGTGTGGCATAGCTGATATCAGGGAAGAATGGGATAGGGGTTCCATTCAGCAACACCGGCCTCTTCTGTCTGCTCAGTTCCAGGATCCATTTCCATTTCCCAATCCCTGTCATCACAAGCAGGATAGTGCATGGAGTCTCCATCTCTGGTTGCTGTTTTCAGGGGCTAACTCTAAGCTTCTTGCAACTGCAAAGGTTTAGAAGTGTCCCTAGGCCCCAAGGCTTCTGGTAGCCTCTCTGAGAGAAATAAAAGGAGGTGATCCCCCACCACTTCCTCTGGTATTCCCAGTAGATGTGCATTATGGGTCAGAACCTGGTTTTCAAGAATTTCCAGGTGAGACCGGTGATACTGGGTCTCGTTTGCTGTAGCCAACTTAACATGTTGCTCAGTTTCAGCCAGCCTCTGAACATCCTGCGACTCCATCTGCAGAGTGGAAACCGCCATCTCCACAGTGCTCCAGTGACCAGTTAACATGTCCAGTTTGCTGTGTATGGCTGTAACTGACTGCAGGAGGTGATGCATTGTAGTGCCCAGGGTCTGCAAAGCTCCTTCTGCTGTGAGGCAATCATGAAGTCGGCCTTGCCGCTGACTTGATTGGAGCTGGAGGTACTTGGCTCTTTCCCTTCAGCTCCTCCAGGCTGATTTCCCTGAGATTTCCCCATTGCAATCCTGATGGGCTAAACTGACTGATTCCATTGGAAAGACTGGTTTTCTGGCACCCAAAGTAGCTAAAAAAAATTAAGTATTTAGATCTTGATGTACAGAGCCCTAGAGGGAAGCAGCCATCTTTGTCAGACTCCACAACACCCTCCCTGAGAATTAATTTTTAATAATTATTTTACCTAGAATAGCCTAGCTGAGAGGTAGTATCTTATCTTTATGGGAGTACTACGTCTACCCAACCTGGGGGTAAAATGACAGTAACTAGGGGAACATGGGCCACTTCAAGGGACACTGCCAACCCCCTTAGACCTCAGACTTTCCCAAGTTATGATTGCTCATATTATGTAGAGATTTCTGATGTAGCTTTCTTTTTTATTCTGATCCCTATTTTCTTTTGAAAAGTGAAAAACAGACTGCACACTATACTGTGTTACTATACAAAAGCATGTTTTTTTATGTTCCTTGATCAACTCCCAATGTATATTTCCTGTACTTAAAAACACTCACAACACAGTGCAGATACTCAAGGTTTACTGAGAGGAAAGAAGACTATCATGTTATGAGTGACTGCACTGTTTGTAGGTGTTCGTCCATGTTCAGGAAGTATGCAATAAGAGCAGAACAAGGATTTGAAACAAAACAAGGTTGTGTATAGCTACACTGTTGCATGCATTCCACTTCTGTTAAGAAAGGAAGCAGGTACATCAATCAGCAATATTAATGGATTATACAGACAATAAAGACTCATAAAATGTGTGTTTTCAACTTTAAATAATATGATGCAAAAAGGGTTGACAGTGTCCCTTTAAAAAGCATTAGCGGCTAATAAAAATGTTGCTTAAGTAGACATGTATCTACCAGGTTCAAGGTGCCTACTCTGAATATTTAAATGAAAAGGCCATGCTGGAAGGTGTGATACCTTCTATAGGCTCAACAAGAGTCTTGTACAAAGATGGAATTCTACACAAGCTTTCGGGGCCTCACAGGTCCAGTCTTCAGGTGAACTGATCTTTGTGCAAGACTCTTGTTGGTCCAATAAAAGGTATCACACCTTCCAGCATCTCCTGTTTTCCAAGGACCAATATGGCTAGAATCTCTTTTTACCAATGAAAAGGCCACTGCTTCAGAAGCTTTGGCAATTACCAGTTTTGGTCTACTGGCCATCTGGCCACCAAAGTGAAGATGGTTTTACACTGGCGTTTAACATTACAGATAATGAACTTGAGGCATAGGGAAGTCAAATAATAGAGAATGCCTTTAAATTAGTACATGTTTGCACAGCCTACTTCTTCATAGCTGCTTATGGGGGGAGGAGGATAAAATGGACATAGAGACCCTTCCAACTGAACCCTAAATGACTGTGTTACTGTGAATGCTCATAGGCAGACATGAGTCAGTGTCTGCAGTAGGAATCAGATCAGAGTCCCCTGGTTGTTAGTTCAGATAGGTTCTCTTGGAAAGCAATGTGTTTTATTGGCTATCTCTTTAGTGAGAAAAAGAGAATACATGTATACAGCATGGGATCCACAACATACTGTATAATCTTCTTAGAAGGATCAGAAATGTGTATGGATTCCACTTGGTGTCGCACCACAGCACAACTCATGAATATAGTTTAGTTTATTTATTTCACCAATATAAAGCTCCATTGAGCAAGCTAGTTTACAAGGAGGTCCTGGGCAGGACAGCATACAATATAAATCAGGAGACAGTAAGATAGATAGTAAAATAGATACATAGATAGATAGATAGATAGATAGATAGATAGATAGATAGATAAGTAGAGTGAGAGAGTCAGGTATAACATCATACTGTTACAGATCTTTGGATAGATTACAGCAATGTAGTATGAAAAAAAAATAATAAGATACAATGGGAAACAATTTGAGTACATTAAAAAAAAGGTATGGAGAATATGTGTAACTTACAACCTGTGATATCCTTAAATATAATTAACAATGAACAGTCATTTAATTGTGCCATTACACATACAATAATCTTTACATAACTTGCCTATCTGAGATTTGAAGACAGCATGGCTGAATAGAGGCACTGGCAGAGTACCTCAGGAATGCAGAAGAAACAGCATATTATTGTTTCTGTGTGGTATACATGACAAACAGCAAGTTGTACTCTGATATGAGTAACCATTCTCATTAGAGAGACCTTAATAACACCTTCATGACTTGGCTGCTTGTTAGTGATTGGGTCCTTCTTTCACTTGTAGTGCAATTCTAAATACTACAACAACACGTCAGAAGCCTGCCTGCTGGTGCAAGTGGTAGCACTGCCACTTGCAATGCCAATGACCCAGGTCCAAGGAGGAGGATTGAGTATCCAGCAGACAACTTTCATCCTCTGGGGTGGGTGGGCTGCAGTGCTTGGTGAAGTCTGACCCTTAGCATTGCCTCAGAGTTGGTGAGACAGAAACTGCAGGAACAGGGAACTGGAAGAAAAGCAGGTGTCAGTGTGTCAGATTTGGGAGCACACCTGATGACACCAGGACATTACTATATGTCCTCCCCTCTGTGTGGGGGGGGGCAACACACCAGCAAAAATCCCTCGATGGCAGTGCAGCAGGATGCACCCAGCCTGGCTGCATTCCCACTCTAAAAAAGAAGCCAAGACTTAGACAGCACCACATGGTAGACCTTGATCTCTCCCTCAGGGGACCCTGTCATGAGGAATAAGTCACAGGCCACTCACTCTGGCAGCTTCCAGGTGGACTGGGGGTTTTGTGTCTGGGGGCAGACAATGGATAAATCCCTACCTGGCTTGATAGCCTAAAACAGAATTAATAAAAAAACACATCAAATGCAGTATAGCAGAGGGCAGAGTCCATTTAAAATCATGGCTCTTCCACTGTTTTATTATACAGTAATTACTCATGAAGTGTTTTTACAACCAGAAAACTGGATTATAATTCTTTTTATACAACAGTGAGTATAATGGAGCAGCAAACAGCACCAATCCATCAATAAAAAAAAAAGTTTGTTTTGTTTTCTCCAGTTTCGCGCTGCTGTTCTGTTTTTTTTTAACCAAGCAGAAAAGTAGTGTTGTACAGCTTCATTCTGTTTACTTTTAAAGCAAGCAGTTATAAAAAATAAATTGTGGAGAGTATTGTAAGTAAGGAATAGCACACAATGAGGTGTGGTTTATGGGCTGATAAGAGCACGCCCCAGGTGTGTAATGAATCATGAAATGCTTGAGCTGAGTGCCTTTAGGACCTGGGAAGTGTGAATATCAGCCCATAAACTACACCTCAGTCTTATTCCACTTATAAAATGGGTCCCACAAGTTAAAAAATGCAATAATGAAGTTATTTTAATTAAATTAATAAAAAAGTTTTGCAAAACATTAGTTTTTGTCTGTTTTTTACAAAAAAGCAGTTTGCTTGGTTCTGCCAGCAGAGGGTGCTTGTTAGAAAGAAATGCCTTTTCTGTTCCCATCAGATCACACACACACACACACACACACACACACATATACAAACACAAAGTTTGCTTCTCACTCATTTCCCCCACACACACTATCTCCTAATATGTGTGACACTTTATGTAGTGTTTGTTCCCAGTACATTTAATTTTCTTTCTTTTACTGGCCGGTATGTAATTGAGCTGAAAGTCAATGGCAGCGCAGGTCATTTTTCACTTACTGAAAGCAAATGGCTCCATGACAACAGTGCACAAGTATGGACATAGCTTGAATGAGCCCTTTTTTAACTAAAACAAAACAGAAAAACATTCTGGACATTTAAACAAAACTGCTGCTTGATCCCACTTCTGGCCAAATGCTGACAGCAGTTCCACCAGAGCATGAGCCACTTTCCCTTCCTGAAGGACCCTGGCTCCATGACAGCAATAAGTGACTGTGGAAGTAGCTGTTTTTTTTCCTTTTTAACTTTAAACCTTTTGCCATTGAAATGAATCTGCTGCTTACTCTTGCTTCTGGGAAAATGCATGAATTCACTGTATGAGCATGTGGGAGAAGGATGCGGGTCATTCAAGCAACTGGCTCTTCAGCCCAAAAGTTCACCTCATTCTCCTATACAGCACCCATCTCACCATATTTCCTGATGGAATGGGGTGAACATAAGGGCCAAAGACCCCAAGGCACACCGTGACACTTGTCGGTCTCTGCAGGGTAAGGTGTGGTGAAATGGCGTGGCCGTTATGCCTGACGACCCAAAGGCGCACCCCAATGCCTGTCAATATCTGCAGGGTGGTGGTGGGGTTGGGTTCAGTTCAATACTTAACTGCCATTCCTATTATGCAGCTCTGTAACTCCTACACTTCCAATGCCAGTGCCAGCAAGCAAACATTCGGCATTGACAAATGCTTGTTTTATTACATGACAGAATATTTTAACAACCTTGCAATACTCAGGTATGTATCACTTAACCTTCCTGTGCTCCTCAGGTGCACCTAGCAGTAAGATTTGGTTCAGTGTGTCTTTCACCATAAAAGGTTGGATTTGGAACTTCAGCCTGGCTGGGAGAGGGGTACTACTATTACAGATGCTGAAATGATTTCCCTATATGACAGTCTATGCTCATCAACAAAGAGTCAGGCTGGGTTATTTTTATTTACTTAGTTTTTGTTGGTTAGGTAGGAGCACTAGACAATAAAAAAACCTTTTTTCAGGCACGACCCAGGAGATTTCAAAGACAGTAGAAAATACAAAAAGCATAACGTCATAACATTACATGTGAGTAGGGAGAGAATAAGATCATTCAACAAAGTAAAATAATGCAGCAATAAGTACAAGCTGCAGTACATTCCAATGAGACAAAGTCACAAGTCACATAAGAGCAATAATAAAGTTGGCTTTGCAAGGTGGCCAACAACAGTACCATTCACATACAACAGCATACATCTTTGGATCCCAGAAAGTTATGAAGTTCCCTTTTGAATATGGGGTGGGGCTGGCAAACCCAAAGGTAGGGTGCAAGGGAATTCTGGGCTCCAGAGTGAATGACTCAAATGCCTGTTCATCTATCTTTGAGGAGCAGTTGGAAAGAGCCAGGAGAGACAGATAATTGAGTGAAGGATATAAGCTTGGTCTGAGGGCATTAACACCACTGCCAAGTTGGGAGGTTTGGATGACCTGATAATATTGTCAGTGGCACAACATAGAGTACAGAGTCATTGAGAAGGGGGGATAGCTAGTCAAGGCTGGAGTATAGCTTCCAGTGGTGGGTAAGCTGAGGGTCTGAAAAGACAAATCTACGTATGTTATTTTAGGTGACATTCCATTTGGTTAGGTTGTTTGAACTTACCTTAAAGAAAGAGGTGAGCCTGTAGGACAGGCAGGGGGCAGGACTCCCTGTGTGACTGCAACCCTTGTAGTGAGAATCAGGCATAACTAACCATGTAAGCTAGTACAAGCTTGGCATTGGCAGACTAACATATGTCAAATATGTCCAGGGATGGATCAAGGGTAACTCCTAAGTATTCAAAGGAGTCAGCCACAGAGACATTGGAGCCATCTTGGCAGCATAAGTCTAGACCAGTGGAGAAGGCCCTTATTTTATGGGTGGACCCAAAGAGCATGGCCTGGGTCTTACTAGAGTTCAGGACAAGGCAATTTGGGATGAACTAGTCCTGAACTTTGTTGAACTCAACAGTTAGACTAGAGCTGATGTCAATCAGGCACTTGGAACTTTAGCAAAGTATCATATCACCTGAATACAGCAAGATGTTTCAGTGAGAAGGGGTGTTGAGGATGTCATTGATGAAGATGGAATAGAGTAGTGTGCCCAAGATGAAACCTTGGGAGACACCTATGTTAATGGTATTTAGGGAGGAGTTAGCCTTGTCAGACTTGACAAATTGTTGTAGGCAGCTTAGGCAACTCATGAACCATCTAATGGCAGTTGGGGAGACATCAAGGGAAAATAGTTTTGTTTTAGCAGGGTGTGATTCACCAGGTCAAATGCTTTCAAGAGGTCTATGAAAACGGCCCCCATTAACATGTCCTTGTCCATTGCTGCTTTCACATCATTAATGAATTGGAACACTGCAGTGGAAGTACTGTGGGCCCACCTGAAGCCATGTTGAGCAGGGGATATCAAGTGGTAATCACCTAGAATAGCGCTATCAGAATAGCACCAGTCAACTGAGCGATAGTCTGGATAGAGCTACCACGGACAGCGAGAGGGGATTTCCAGCAGATACAGTAAGTGCTACCCAGGTCACTGTCCATGGTGCTGATAGAGGACAAGTGCACCAGGATCAAGGATGCTGGCCAAACTGCTCCTGTGGTGTGGAAGGCTAAGGCATTAAATAATTTGGCCAGATGGCAGTGGAAACCAGGGTTCTAATCCTGGTTTCCTTAGATTTTTGCCAATTGTGACTTTGTTTTGTTTGCAAGGGGCAATGGAAACAGTATTCCATAGCCTCACAAATTACATCTTGCCATGTGATCTGCTCCCCTCTGGAGTGAGAATCCTTTAGTCTGGGGGGTGCGGAGGGCAGAGCCTCCTTCAAAAATAAAAGACACAGAATTTTTGCTGTGTGGTTTTTGACTGCACTGTCTTGGTCGATGATATCCTGTTTCACTGCCATATCAAGTTATGTTTATGGAGGTTGTTCATGACCAGGAGGGTGATAAATTTCTCTGGTAATTTGCTAAGGATGGGCAGGATTGTGATTGGTCAGTAGTTCTCAACGTTTTTAGATTCCCCTTTTTTAAACACTGGATTATTTTAACCACTTCCCAGTTGTTAGGGATAGTAACAGTGGTAAGGAACAGGTTAAATATTCTACTGAAAGGAGACACAAGAATAGTCCAATGTTCTGCCTGGCGCATACACACACACACACACGCACACCCGCTAGCATTTGACATCGTATCACATACTGAGGCAGCATAAGTGCAATGGACTGTTATTAAAAAAAAAGGCTTGTTTTATCTTTTTGATAACTCTTAAATCTGTCAGTCTCAGGAGCAAAGAAGAAACTCAAATGCACGTGGGGAGACATAGCCAGCAGCACTCACCAATACAAACTGACACCAGCAAACAAGAGTATAGTGCATCTAAAAACTACACAAATTCTAAACATGTATTAAAAAACAGCATTTATTTTCATGGTGAAAAGAACCAAGACTGGATCCCATGTTGGCTCTTTTCACCATTAAAATAAAGGCTGTTTAACTATAATTGTGGTGGTTAACTGTGAGGCACACAACTCCTTTTGTTTTGCTACTGTCACAGTCTATTATTAGAAATGGCTAAACTAACAAGTTCTGGTCAGAGCTAAAACGCCTGCAGGATTTGACCTGATAAGGAATAAATTTAGTGTGCGTGACCCATGCTACTAGATGTGTTCAGACCTGCTGCTGGCTGTGACACCCTCTGGGTTGCAGCTGTGGTGCTGTCAGGTTCATGTCAAGGTGCAAAGTAAACAGCAGCACCTCCAAGCTATTTGGCACACTGTTAGCAAGGCAGGCAAAGCAAGCAGCACTAAATACCAGGCCTCACCTTGCCATTGCCCCCTCCTCCACTCACCTGTGGAGCAACAAAACCAAGACCTTGTCCTGCTGACAAGAGAAAATTCCCCATCAGTGACACACAAGTTGCCTGCCTGGACCAGGCTCCCTGCCACACCTATTTTGTCTGTCTCCACAGAAACACAACCAGACAGCCAGTGAGTAAGCCAGCTTATGTGGTGTATGGCAGCTGAGACATCGCGAGACCTGGGGAAAGGGGATGGACCAAGCCTAGTGAGCAGTCCCATGGGCGGTCCTATGGTGAAAATAAGGTGCGGCTTCATAGGCTGAGGTGTAGGTAGAGATACGGCAGCATATATGTTCATAATTCAAATCTTTACTTTTCTATAGCAAAAATGCCCCATTTGGAAGGACACAGGAAATTTGTAATGCAAAATCAAGGACAGTGGAGAGGTCTGTTTGAAACAACACATACGGTGCAGCGAGCCACTTGTATGTCTTTGGCCAACACGTTACAAGGAGATGCTTGGGCTGCCATGGCCGGTTCCAGCTGCTGCTTTCAGTGCATGTACCTGTGCGGGTGTGCACAGTGTGTTTAGATCTGCTGCTGGCTGTGATGCCCTCTGGACTGCAGCTGTGGTGCAGTCAGGTTCATTTCAAGGAGCAAAGTAAACAGCAGCACCTCCATGCTGGCTGTGATGCCCTCTGTGCTGCAGTTCTTACACAAGAGACCCCCCCATATCATACAGTTCTGAGTCAACAGTACATAGTCAATGTCATTTGGCAGGCACATTTGTCATTCAGCTTTAGCAAGGCTGTACAGTATTTCTTTACTTTTTACTCATTACATTCTACTGGTTCCAGTAGTGTGTGGAATTTTCCTATCTCTTTTGGAACGCATGGTATCTGCGGCTCACACTTACTGTTATGCCATTGTTTGTATGATGACACTTCCAAATCCATCCAATGGCTCAAGATGACACTTTTTGCAGTAAGGAATATTACAGCCATGTGGTTACTGTGTGCCCCTAATAACCGTTTCCAATGGTCATCCAGCATACAGATCTCTGAGGTGAATGCTTAATCGAGACCCAGGAGCTGATTTAGTCCGTCTTTGATCAACTCCAAGAGAGGTTCAGCTTTAAATACACTCCCACAGAATATGGGATGGATTTCCTTCTTGTTCTCCACAACTAGTACAATTTGTAATGCTAGGATGGCCTATTTTGAATGACTACTGGTGTAAAGTATAAATTCCATAGTATTTTGTACTACATCAGCCTGATGCTTTCCATTTTAATAAATTTGTACAAGTTATCCCATGTATTCCCCCATAACCCTATATCAATTTCCCGTGGTAAAGCTTGGTTCCAGTACACTCCAGCTTCTAGCTTGTCTCGGGGACATGCACCATTAATAGCCTTGTACAAAGTTGTTATGGCATTTGGGCCACTGCTAATACCACCAGGGGTATAAGCATTAGGCTGCTTTTTCTATGAAAATCTGCCCATGTCACAACAAATACAGCTTCAGAGTATAAAAAAAGAACCCCATACAGCCTTGTAACTTTAGCGTGCCATCTCGGTGGGGGTTCAACTGCGACTGCCTCGTGCCACTATCAGAACACTAATCCACACATACCCATCTGTTACAAGCAGATAATGTTAAAGGAAATTAAGCCTCTTCAATCCTCCCTTGCTTTTGCACTTGGTATCGGACATTTATCAATTGTTTTTAAATGTACGGTGGCAGCGGGAGCAAAACAAGAAACTGAAGGTTATTTTTTTTTTCCCTATGGCTGTACAGCAGATATATATGCACTGAAACAGTGCAATAACTACCTCTTGAAACTCCCTTTTCCAGTCAAGGATAACCCAGAACTAGGTGTAGGGATTTTGTCTTCTGATTCTCGTGGTGGCTGTGGCAGCAGTTCAAGGTACTAGATTCCTTCTGGATGCTTTCAATTGCTATTCATTCCTTACAGAAATAACTGCCTAAAATGTTCAGCCTTAACCTGATTTATGAACAGAATAGAAAACAGATAATTTTAAAATGAATCCAACATATATAGGCAACAGAGAGAGAAGTAAATCACAGCAGCATATCGACAAATAAACTACAACATTGCATAAACTCAATACAAGTTATTTGACATCCGAAAATGGTCCTAAAATTGTATTTTAGGAATTGCCCTAAAATGATACATCAGAACATTGTAGGATGATCCGTAACAAAGCATCATCAAGTATGTGTTTATTTATTAAAGAACCATAAGACATGCTTCAAGATTTAGGATGGCAAGTTAAAACACTTTGAGGTTTTCATTACCCAGCTCTTGGTTCACCAATACATGCGGTTATTACACCGAAACCGAGTGAAGGTATTTCAGATGTCAAGCCTGTTCTCTGATTTCTCAGCCTCGCCCATCCTGATCACAGAAGCAGGTGTAAAAGTACCTGTCGATTCAACAAGTCCCAGCATGAATACTGGTGGTGGAGGAGGCACCATCTCAGGTCCAATCCTTAAACACCGGGCCAACAAGGAGCACAAGCCAGCCCTGCACAGTCAGACACTGCAATCTATAGTCCCATCTAAGAAGACAGGCAATGTACATATAAACCCAGGGCTGCAGCTGGGAATTTGTGGGCCCTGACAGGTAGTTTGATTAGGCCTCTGTATCCCTAACCAAGTAAGCCGTGGGCCTGGGGGCCGCAAGGCCCCCAGAAGCTCTGGGGTTTTTGATGCTCTGTGGTGAGTTTTGGGGCTTTTGTTTAAGTTAAAACAAGATTTTTTGAAGCTTTCCTAATCCATAATCCATGAAAAAAATTATTTTTAACCACTGTTGTCAGAGGTGTTGTAGGCTCTGTCTAGCCTTACAATCGGCAGCTGAAGGGGTAGGGGTGGGGTGGGGAGTCGAGTACAACTGGATGACCAACAGTGGCATCTCAAACAAATAGATGGTGTCACAAGCCACTCTATCCTGTACTGTCTGACCCTCTCTTGCTTGCTCACATCAATAAGTGGTACTACTAGTCACCTTCTGATCTCAAGCATTTGTCTGTCTGTGTGAATCACACAGACAGAAAGACAGGCAGACAAAAGCTCTTGAGACTGGTGGGCTGGCTAGTGGCTACCACTCATTGATGTGTGCAAGCAAGAGTGGGTGGCTACCACTCATTACAGAATAAAAAGCTTGTGATTTTTTTTTAAAGACAGTGGACAACTGTATGGCCATAGTATATATAATATCACATTCTCACAGACTGTGAATGTGGTATTCTGCCAAGCAAATCACGGACAGTTCTTGCTTGAGTTTTCAGCCATACCATTTGTACTACCATTACTGAATCATGATTCATGAAGCAACATAATTGCACCTGGCTGGCTATACTCTACCACCGGGCCACTATCCCCACCAAAGGAAAGGGTTAAACAGCACAAGCAGATACTCTTTTGGGAGCAATGCCAAGGCTGCCCCTGTTTCCATGCAAATTAATTCAGTGTCAGTAATGCTGAACACAGTGAAGAGAAATGGAGACACAGTAAATACAACTTAATCTGAATGGTGTGCATAAATGTTCTGTTTTCTAAAACATGAAAAGCCCACTCTTTTCAATCTTTGTGCTTTCTCTCTTTGCAAACTTCTGAATCAGAGAAGGGCTTTTCAGACCAAATTATTTTTTGGCTCAAAGCTCGCTCCCCCCCCCCTCCCGGCCCCCATCATGATTTCAATTAGGACAATACATTTACCACTGGCCAGGCCTGTCCCTTGATTCTTCTTTCTTCAAATAAAATAACAGTATGGGATTATAGCATTTTTTTAACCTGGTTGGATGCTGGAGGAGAGCGGAGAACACTGGAGACAAGTTCAGGTTTTGAGAGGGAACTTGAGTCTTTCTCGAGGATGACGAGCTGCAGCTGATGGTTAACCGACGACTGCACTGCGTGATCGTCTACGAGTACCCTCACATCACCAGGCCAGAAGCCTGCATGAGATGTCTGTCTGACCAAGTAAGGTGACCACATTGACTGTCCTGTACACCAGTGGTGGCCGGTGGCCAGTGACCAGTTGCCTCACGCCAGTAGTGCCCTCATCGTCTATTACGTTGCTACGTGGCTAGATTTAAAAAAAAATGTTCGGGGCGAGGCAAGTGGGTGAGCCACGAGGGCGGCTACTGCAGTGCGACTCAATTCATCAGTGCCATGAGCCTACAGCACATCAACCACAGCATGCGCTAAGCACTCTAGAGGATCTGCTCCTTACGAACATGCCACATCATGTAAAAGTGACATTCTTAATTAAATTACATAGATCCACCACCCCCCCCAAGCCCGGCAACAGGAAAAATTACTCAGGCAGTGAAAAAAATACAACAACAAGCAGATCAGCACAGGCAGGCCCCCCAGAGCTCAAGGCCCGGGAAAAAAGTCCTGGTTGTCCCCCCATAACGGCGGCCCTGTATAAACCTATAGCCCAGCACTAGAGTTGGCTTCTCCATTTAAGGAGCCAGACAAGGTAAACTGTGGCCTGACACCAAAGTCAATGCATCCATTTTGAAAGCCAAGTAGGGCCCAGAACAAATCCAATAAGGTAATAGGCATCAGAAACGATCTTGGACGCCAGTCAGAATAAATCTCTAAATCTGACTAAGGTCCCTCTGGGACAAATCACAGAACAGCATAGCAAACAGAAGAAAAAAAAAATAGTATTATTCAGGATCAACACACCTGTCCGACCAGACTCTGGGAAAGTAACCAGTAAGATCACTTACTTGTCGTGCTCGGGTTGTGTCATCGCAGTCGGTCGAACTGGACTTTCTAGTTGGGACAGTAAATTCGATCTGGCCCCTTGTTTAGGAGAATAATTGAGAAGGTTGAGAAAGAGTAAAACCAAGAGCGCACAAAATGGGTTCTGTCGACTTTTCTCGCTTTTTGAGGTTTAGCAGTGATTGTGAAGCCAGCAGCCCCTGCGGTAGCGCTTTAATTAGATTTTTTTTTTTTTTTTCCGGAAAGAAAGTTCACGGATTCTTAAACCTACCTACAATGGGTGTGGGGAGGGGGTGGAGGCGTACAGCACACAGTGGGAGAGTGTGGGAGGGTTTGTTTACAACAGTAGTAAACTCTGTGGGGCAGAGTTGGGGTGGGTTAAACATACTCTGTGGGGGAAGGCACCTCTGGAGACATGAAGTGGCAAAAAAAATAGGTCTCTATGCCTTATACAGTCAGCGTAGTACTTGGGCTCTCCGCACGGAAGAAATAATGTTGTGCTGATGGAAAACATGACGTAGGTCCTTTTCCAATGCAAAACGTCTGCAGGCTTCGACCACTGCAGATGTAAAAATGTGCTTGTGAATAACCCTTTCTGTATGTGTTTTATTATTAATTATTGCTGCTACAGTGCCAAACTAGCCAACTTATTAATACAGGTCATGGCTGGTGATAGACGGAGCTGTGTGTGTGTGTGTGTGATTTTGCTTTACTTCAGTCAGATGGCAATAGGACTAATTCCAGTCCTACTGCCATCTAACTGCTTACTTTTTTGCCTTATGCTGCACAGTACTTTTGGGCACTGAATAAATTAATTTTATTGTGCACTAACCAAAGGATTGTGGCTGTGAATATTTAGTTTCCGTTCCCATAACATGAGTCCACAATACTGAATGGATCAAGCTAAACACATGAGCAGATGACTCCACTTCAATTTGGCAGGATTTTATTTATTTAACTGGAAGCACTCTAGACTTGCTGAAACAAGGAACAGACTATGAGTGGAGGGAGGGTGACCTGCCGCTGCCTAAAGCACAGAGCTGGAAACATGGAAATCAGGTTTGAGTCCCCCCATCTGAGCTACCTGAGAAGAGTTAATTACTATGTGATCCTCAGCAATTCGTTAAACTTTGATCTAGTTTCTCTGCAGTCTATGTCCATCTTCCATACTCTAGCATCCATACTGTAGCTGCTCCTCGTTACTATAACAGCTTACCTGAATTTTTACTTACTGCTTGTTCTTTTCAAATTTTTGAAAAACAACTAAAATTGTATTTGCTTGATGTATGTATTTGTACTTGTAAATCAATGTGATTGTGTAATCTTCTTTGTTCTTCTGTATTGGATAGTTTGTCCAGGTCAAGCCTGAAAAAGAACCCTCGGTCCAGTGCGCTTACCCAGTTAACAAATTACATAAATAAATAAATATGTCTCTATTATCTAAATCTGCCTGTGTGCTAAAAATATCATCAACATTCTCTTCCCTCACTCTCCTGGATTGTAAATTCATTTTTGGAGTACAATTAAGCAATAATGCCTGACAGGGTGTGTGTCATGCTGGGATAATGTCACACCTCAGGTGGTTGGCCATGAGGCTGCAGGCCGAGTGCGTCCAATAACTGAGGTGTGACATTATCCCAAATGACACACACTCTGGAAGGCATTATTGCTATTATACAATGGCACGTTGTTATGCAGACTAAAAAAAAATCATTTTAAAGATGTTTTTGTGTGGAAAAATATTACTGTTTTTTAAGAGAAGACGAAACAATGAAGGAGATGCTCAAGCTCAAGCAAATGATCATCTACAGGTTCACAGTGAGGCTGAGACTAGACCCATGATGTTGTGCTGGGATAACATCATGGGTCCAGACCAAGACTGACCAATCAGAGTCCAGTATTTTTTCTTGCCATTGTATAATTTGTACTTAAAGTACTGCTAGAATGACAAACCCCTCTCCACCTTTCTCAATCTTTTGTCATTAAAATGTGCGACACTACTGACAGATGCAACGGGGATGCAGGTGCAGATAATGCTAGGCACAGACACCTCAGTGTGGAGACATTCTCCCATTATGGTTCTTAAAGAGCTGTAACTAGAGGCTGTAATGGAACTGATCCCAGAGACAGCAACATCCATTGGGTTTAAATTCCTGTAGCCTTTGCCTTTTCTCTCACAGAATATATTTGAAATACCAATGGAGGGTGGTAAATTCCCCTTTCTAGGTGAAATCTTGCAGCTTTTTACAGGACTTGTGGGCAGGACCTACATATTGTGAAAAACGTGAAACTTGTTTGGGCCAGAGACCTTGTGTTGAAATAAATAGATTTTTCCCATAATTTAACAAATCTGACAGGACGCCATGCCCCTACAGTTCAGAAAACTAGTGTTTTGTCTTGTTAGACCTCATAAACTCTTTCCCTGGATAAACACACACAACACCAATCTTGGAGAAATGGCCACACTCATATGTATATTAAATTACATATTGCACTATTGTAGTGCTATGCGTAGCTCAGGAAATGTTGCCAGTCAACTTGGAAACCTCCACATCCCTTTCAGTGAAGGAATTTACCCATGTGCAGACTGAGAGAATGGTGTTCCTCTCTGAGATGAAACCCTACCCTCAGTAAGTGGGGGGGGTCATTTGCACAGATGGCTTGTGACCACCCAGTGTGGTGTCACTGAACCCACAGACAATCCCAGTCCTCACACTGGAACCAGGTCATGCAGCCCTCCACCTCATGCCAACCTTGGAAGAAGAGTCCTTTGGAAGATTTTGGCTCCTTCCCCTTTTCCACTGGTACCATCACTCTGAGAGACTCAAAAGCCATCACAGGATCTGCTGACCAGTATATGAAGGAGTATCTACAGATCAAAACCTGCTTGAAACTATCAGGAATCTGGAAAACAGCAAGACAGTGTTAAAGCCGTGTCACCTCACATAACGCAAAAGCATTTGGGACCTCCATAGGCACAGGGCCTAAATCTGCCAATGAGTAAGACCTTGGTTCCTGGCAGTTGTGGCTGCCCCTATCCTGAAGGAATGAGTATTAAATTCCTTTGGATTCAGCCCCACTCTTTGCACTTGCTTGTGGACAGAGAGCCACATATTCCAATGCCACAGACTTCATGTCCTATACTACCCCCCTCCAGGATCCCTCAGGGTGCGCCAGCATCCTGCACCTCCTTGACTGGTCTTTCCTGTGGAGCCTGATGAACACACCCTCCAGTGTAACTGCTACACCTTTGTCCTTCCAGCCTGTGGGGGACCCAATTTTTGCCATCTGCACCCACTCTGAAACCAACAAGGCCCCACAAAAGGCCAATTAAAATGCAGTTTTTAACAACACACTCTCAACTGGAGATCAGTAGACTGCCAGTAGGGCCTCCCATACTCTCTCCAGCATTGCCAGCACTAAAAGGGTGCCACTATTCAAACTGCATTGGGGCTCCCTTGCTCCAGCCCTCAAGTATCTTCTGAACCTTGAAAACCTGAGTAGTGTCCATGAAGCTCAATTCTCAGGTGAACCATAACAAACCTGTTAGGTGCTGTCCTACCACCCCAGGTGTCAGGCTTGGCTGCTTAGCCTCCAAGATGTTGTTGCATACTGTAACTGGTATGCTGGAAGCAGCCAACTATTAGACCAACTGGCCCCCATTCACATGGTGGGTGTGAAAGTGCTCCATCACTTGGCAATATGCCACTGTGGTCTGGAGCCCAATAGAATTACCTATCCACTCCCAGGTCTGAAGGTCAGCACTCTCCACAGGAAAGGCAGGACTGAACGTGGATGCTGGTCCACTGCTGCAGCCAATTCCCTGAACTTCTGCCACTGTGAATTAGATAAAGTATCAAGAGATGAATTTGGACAAACCAGATCCCATCTTCAGCATCTGCCACAAAAATTTCCTCCCCATTGGGATGATCCAGCAGGCAAAGTTTAAGTGCCCCATCTGCTGTTGAAGCTCCATTAGGGTGATCTTCCTGGCCACCACTGCACAACTCAAAAAAAAAACCTAGGTGCCTTACTGCAAGTGCATTTCCTATGCCTTTACATCTATCTTGATTTCAAGGAATGATATCACCTGTTTCAGGATTCTACTTTACCAGGTACCAGTGGGACACCAAAGCTGTGGCACAGATGTAGGAAAGTGTCCAGTCAGTGCTGAAATGCAAAAACCATTCTACATAAAGGTATACAAACATTGCCTAACGGGGTAGAAAATGTTCTAAGAAGGAGTGCTTGAAGTTATTACACTCAGCGGAGTGATTTTCTTTTGTCTTTTTCAGGTCTGGAAAAGTGTAATGGATATCCTGGGAAAAGCACTTAACAATGCCATGATGGGAAATGGGAAAGATGAAAACAAGTGCAGTTGTTGACCACAGGTGTTTTTGTGAGAACGCTAACGGTTTTGATCATAGAAGATACGAGTTTGGAGATAAGGTTAAATTCTCTTACTAGCCAAACATGAATGCTGCCTAAGTGATTGTGGAGTAATACCTCTTGTAAAGTAAATTTTTAGCTTTATTTTTCTGGATGGTAAGCAGCGAAGATGCTTTGATGCTAAGCATATCACTTCTTTCAAATGAATTGTAGTGACTTTCACTAATGCTGGTATTTGAGGGGCTCCTCTAAATGCCCAGATTTATTATTTGCACAAATCTCATTTTGCACCCTAATAAAACATGCATGTAAAACGTGTACTAGTCTCTTAAATGGGTGCAAGAGAGGTCTATTAAATATATCCGCTTGTTCCTGAAAAATAATAATGGTATTGTGTGCACCTGGACTGTAGATTTTACTGCCATTTGGAGGTGCGAATACAGGTCCTGAGTAGGGGCAATAATAAGTACAAGAAGGAGGCAAAGGAGTATTGGTGCCATGCAAATACTGTATGAGGCCCTACTGACCAAAATCACAGTTGAAATGGAGGATCCCAGTAAACAGAAGGAAATGAAATGAAATGCATGCTCCCTGCTGCATATGGTAACCTTAGCTGCATGGCAGTCCATTTCATAACTGTTTAAATATCCCCCAGAAGGATTGCAGGTGTAGGTTGTGGAGGTGTATAAAATGCACACATTTGCCAAGTGGTTCAAGAAACATGCAGCACCAGGGAGCAGACATGGGTAGCAGCCTCGTGTGAGTCCAATGCTTATTTGAGCTACATAGAAGTAGCAATACTGATTCAGAAAGTCAAACCTGGAAAGAAGCATTGTGAATCTACCAGTAGAGGAACCATCTGGCCTGTCAATTGCAAGGTTCGTTGAGGTAGTATGCAGTTCAACAGTTGCACCAGGAATGCATGCCAAGCTGCCAAGAGCGCATGACCCAATGAGGCCTGGGGAACAGGAATGAATAGGCAGTCCCAAGCAGAGGACTAGGAGGGCCAAGCAGCCAAATCCCTCAGCAGAATTCTGGTCAGCAAAAGATTGATGTAGATGGAAATCCAAGCACTGCAAACAGAAGCAGCTGACAGAAGGCATTGCTGGGAGCCAAGCAAGGTAGGTGACGTTACATCTTGAAGTGCTGACACAGAAATGGAACTGCGTCAGGCAGGCAGTAACAGGATACCCAACAGGTAGATGAGCTACTGCAGTGTCAAACACACAGTAAAAAACTTGCTGGAAGAGCAGCTCCAAACCACAGGAGGCAGGTCCACAAAAAGTTTACAGTCGAGACAAGGCATGGAAGAGAACAACAGTAAGGGGAAAGTCCAGCCTTCCTCACTGAGCAGCATGGCAACATAACAGGTGGAGCAACAGAGCTGGGGCTGATGAGGCAGAGAAGAAAAACACCCATGAGAGAAACAAGGAGACAGATGAGCAATGAACAACAGAAAAATGAGGTACAGGGAACAGCCAAGACAAAGGAAGATGCAGGGAAGGGAATGGACAGTGGAGGAAGCAACAACAGGGAGAACAGTGGGGCAAAGAAACAAATGACAGGAGGCAATGGGGAGGAAAACAAGCAGAGTGGAGAAAACACAAAGTGAGGGAGAAACAGAGAGTAGGACAGGCAAGGGAGGAAGGATAGGGAAAGCATCCAGCCAAACCAGCCACACAGCTGAGGAGTGAGTAGCACTGGGGGACAGAACAGAGGTCCCACAATGGGCAGCATTTTGAAATTTTTAAAGTGAAGCAATGGAAACTGAGTTTGCCTTTGTGAAGAGCTATCCTGCACATCTTTATTTTGTAATCTATTGTTATTAATAATAATAAAATGACGGTTGCAAATTGTTCAACTTCTCTTGTTCTGCCTATACTTCTTGGCCTATGCCTCTACTACAGTTAGTGTTAGAGTGGGATTTACAACATGCATACTCTAAGCCAGAAGTTTTGCTCATGGGTACGAGACACAGTACCAGGGAAGCACAGAAGAAAGGTATGCATCCTGCCACAGCAAGCACAAGAGTGATTACCAGAAGTATATTGGCCAAACAAAAAGCAGAAATAAAGTCCAAACTAAGACTGCACAGCTGGCACCGGTGTTGAAAGATGAAGAACATGCAGGGACAGAACCTGAAAGTATGTAAGCCTTCAGCAAATAGTGGGCTATACAACAAAGAGAGATGGAGAAGAGAAGAGAAGAGAAGAGAAGGGAAGAGAAGAGAAGGGAAGGGAAGGGAGAGGGAAGAGAAGAGAAGAGAAGAGAAGAGAAGAGAAGAGAAGAGAAGAGAAGAGAAGAGAAGAGAAGAGAAGAGAAGAGAAGAGAAGAGAAGCTGTGACAGGAGTAGTGATGGCTGGATGCCTTGCATGCTATCAAATTAGATGATCTGGTACAGGTCCTACAGATCAACAAAACACAAACAGCTTAAAAGGCATTAAACTTACAAAGTTGTATCTCTTGGATGATATTAAAGCACATTTGACAACTTTTGAAAGGGTCACCAGAGACTTCCAATGGCCAAAACAGCAATGGGCAATAAGGCTGGTACCTTGTTGGACAGATGAAGTCCAACTTGCCTACAGCAATATGGATGTTGTGCAGTCAGAAAACTGTGACCTTGTAAAAAGTCATACAGATTTAGTCTTTGCCATATTGGTCCTTGTAAAAAATTAAAAGGATCTTTCTGGATCTTGTAAAAAGAGAAATCCATAAAAGGTATGATATCTCAGGAAAGACATACAGGCAAAGATTCTGGTTCCTGATGTACGACTCAGCCAACAATCTTTGAGACATCTTAACCTGATGCATAGAACACCTCATTAAATGGCTCCAACCAGTGGGCAAAACAATCTCACAGATCATCAACATATTTGCAATGGAGCAATTCTTCAACATCTTTCCCACAGACGTGCAGCTTTGGGTAAAAGAACACTGACCAGAAAGTTGGGAAAAGGCTATTTCTTTGGCTGAGGACTATCAGATGTCCAGACAGACACTGCAGTAGTGAAGTAACAGCCAAGGAATGGGGAGACCCTCTTTTTCTGATGTAACTCCATATCAGATAAAACTCATACTGTATGGGGTAACAAATATGCAACTGAAGAATGTAATTGCTGTAGCTGTAATAAGCCAGACCAAATTGCAAGAAACTGTCATAAAAATAAGAAGGGTAACACTGGATACATTTGGTCTTAGCAAATTGCAGCAAGTATTTAACACATATCAAGGTGGGGGGTGTAAGACTATGAAGTGACTTATAGATTCAGGAAGCAGACAGAACCTGGTGCATGTTGAATTTCTGGAAAAAGACTGTTCAAAAGAATCAGGTACTGGGAACATCTGCATCCACAGGCACACTCGATACTATCCCACTACCCAAGTGATTCTGTGCATTAATGGGGTGTTGCACCAAATGAAAATGAATGCAGTGTCTAAGCTACCTGTACTTGTGATTATTGGAAATGACTTTCCAGGATTTGTGAAGTTAATTGCAGATGGAGTAAATCCTGCTGTGTCAGCAACTGTAATAGCAAGAGCACAGGCAAAAAAAATAAAAATCTCATATGTTAGGTACACTTTTCCTTTTCGTGACATTGATTTGGACTTGTTTGAGACCAACTCCAAGATCCGGAAGTTCAAGAAAGAAAAAAGACACCTGAAAACAACAGTGGCAACAAAAGACTGATGGACATATGGGTTTGAAGTATAAAAGTACTGAAACTAAACTGATAACTGACTGTGATTTTGTTTCTGAAGAAACTAACAATGTTTCTCTCCAAGGTTATTTTAAGCAGCAGTGGTGAAACCAAAACAGGGTGAACCAATGTTTAAAAAATGTAATGGGATGCTGTACAGAGTTTGAGTTAATCCTCAGATGTAGGGCGAGACAGATCAATTGGTCGTACCAAAGAAGTGTCGAACTGAATTGTTATAGATAGCACATGATAGTCCCAGACATTTTAATTCAAAGTGATGCACAAAGCTAAAAAAGAGAATGGTAGTACTAATTTTCAGTCAAGATATGGTTCTGAAATTGAGAATGCGGAAGATTGAAAAGAAGTTTGTTTGCCCATTGTTAGACTGGCCAACCTGGATATTTTAAGGTGCCCCCCCGAGTTGTGCTCTTACCCAGCCTCTAAACTCTGAAAATCCTTATCTCTATCAACTCATTTCTAGTTAAATAGGGTGTTGTGATCACAGATGGAAGGCATGAAGGGCAAAAAAGAACATCTGTACCAAATTAAAGTTTAACACTTATATGAGTGTGACTCCACTAAGCCCCTTTATTCATTTTCCAGGTGAGCCCCCTGCAGTTCATTCCTGTGTTTGCTTCACTAAATTGTTTGCTGTAAAAAGGCATTATGAGAAAAAAAATATTGCATATAGAAAGAACTGTAAATGTTATAAGGTAATGTTAAAAGAAAAATAAGAGAAGGCTTTAGAAAACTGCTAAAAATAGGTTCCATCTTGTCTTAAAGAGGTGGGTGTGTGACAGGGTTGGGATAAGACCCTGTCCCATTTGCTATTCAAAGAAACATAAAAGCAAAGATATATTCTGTCCTCTCCTATTCTGTCACTTGTCTGTCTCTTGTCTGTCTGAGCGTGCAGTCAAATTTTCCTTGTGGTATCTAAGAATTGATCACTCTGATAGTCCCACAATTTTGCCCTGTTATCTCACTTTCTTTACTTGCTGTTTCTATTCTTTGTTTCTCCCCTTGCTCCGCTGTGCTTAAAAATGTGAATTCTTATGTGAAACCTGGATCTCTTGGTTTGCAAATGTATATAATTGTATTGGAATTATTATAAACAACTACTTGGGTGTCAAACAAGTTATTAATTTGGAACACAGGTTAACCTTGAGATGTATTTTGACCTTCATAAGCTTGTTGTCAAAATTGTCATCAGGAAATCTGCCATTAGACAGGATGAATTAATTGGTTGCATCTGTTAAGAAGACTAATATAGTCTTCAGGCTAGTCTCAGAAAGGTCGATGAAAAAAGACAAGTTGCATTTTGTGAAAAATATGAGATGAATCTTTACAAGAATACCAGGTAGAGATTAAACTGACAGACAAAAGCATCTTATAAAAAGAAAACAATGGTTTGTTTTCTTAATAAGATGGAGAGACTGAGAATTTAGGGAGAGACTCAGAAGAAGGATTTTGTTTGTACTGCCTTTGTGAAGTGCTATCCTGTACATCTTTATTTTTTATTTTATTGTTTATGATAATATGACACTACTTGCAAATGTTACAACTTCTTACGTTTTGCCTATGCTTCCTGATCCATACCTCTACTGGAGTGTGCATTCATGGGTAAAATTTGTGGGTTTGGTGGAGTCTATCCTGGACAGTCTACCCTCTGCCCATCAAGTCATGTTAGTAAAGTCAGCCCTGAAGAGTAAAGCAGCACTGAGGGAGACATAGTGAGAGGAAGACAGAGACTGTCCACTGGAGTATAGAAAAGGAACTAGACTGGAACACCAGCAAAGGGAGTCAACGTGCATGCAGGTTTCATAACTATCACAGGGCGCAACACCAAATGTTCCGACTCAACTGATGATCTCTGAAGGAGCCATTGCTGATGTCTCCAGGAAAGCAGAACTTTTTGTTCAAATAGTTTTGTCTTGGCTAGCTGTTCTACATTCCAGGGCCAGGCCCAATCTGTCAGGGTAAATCATGGGAATGGTGCACAAAACAGGAAGTCCTACCTACACAAACAGCAAGATGCCTTCTGACACATGGAAAGCAACATTCACATGCACAGCAATCCAGCTCCCAGCACACAAAGGTATATGGTTAGAATGGTGACTGAATTGTGTTGCCACAATTAGGGTGCCACTATACGGGTGATGACAGGAGTGATCTTGATTTTAGATAGCCCCTTAGTCATTCTGCTCTTCGTGCCCACATAATTTCTACCTCCTCCAGGGCATACCTGCCCCAAAAGGAGGTTATATTTAGTTGTGGGTGGTGCAAGGAGTGACTATTTCCCGGGTCAAGGCTTTGGCGATCTCTGTCCCTGGAGCCAAAATGCCTAGCGCAGAAATGCCAGGCAGCATATTGCTTGTGCCTATATCAGTGTCAACAAAATGACTGTTGCCCTGATATGGGTGAACCCCACATAAAAACACATGGGAAACCATGTCAACACCACCCACAGGAGGATCTTATTTTGGTCCTCATAGAAGCCACTACTGAGAAGGTAAGGTTTTGAGTACAAGCATCACTCATTTGGCAATGCTGACTGTAGTAATTTCCAGGAGTAGATCCTGTTTGTCAGACTTGTCAGGCTGAATCATTGGAGTGGGACCCCACACCTGATGGGATAAACCACCATCACACTCACACACACACACACACACACACACACACACACACACACCTGACACACCCTAAACACAAACAGGTGGATTCCAACAAATTATTACTTACTACCAGACCTACTGCCAGGCTCTGCAAGAGTCACCACTGAGTAGGAAGGGCTTTACTTGAAAGCAGCTATGGCTTAACCAAGCCAACTGTAGTGTTTTCAAGAACCAAATCCTATCTTTCTGTAGGGGTTAGTAAAGGGAGTGTGTGTGTGTGTGTCTGTATTTGGTGGGGGGTTTGAATATCAAAGGCTTTGAATATGTCCATGTTTATGTAGTAGGGAGAGTTTCACACCATACTTGTCTGTTGGCTATGTTGTCACCTGATACAGACAATGGTGCCTATGCACGAATGTTCATAAAGTGCATGCAAAACCATCAGATCTGTGACGCACAGCTACGCATTATGTATGGTACCCCCCCATATGTGGTATGGATGAATGTCTGCATGGGACATGCAGATCCAGGTTGGTGGACAACAGGGGATGCACAGCAGGATGCGTAGCATGAACAGGTGTGCTAAGGATATAAAGACATGGACACCGCCCCACACAATGGCATGGAAGGGAATACCATGTGGGAAATGAATGCGGAGTAAATGGCAGAGAATGAGAGAGGCACATAGAGGTGATCCTCACAACTGGTGCAGCCCAAATGGGCAGCCCATGAAGATGGACAGTGCCATGGCCATGACCGAACATGAAGAGGAACACATTCCCATGCATCAAACATCACCAGTGAGGTGCTGGTGTCCATGGTTATTAACATATGGACACACTACAGCAAGCTGTATGAGGTACAGTCCCTGCCCACTGTCCTGAAGGTAAAGGCATAACTGTAGCAGGACATCCAGGCTGGCATGAACACCACTGGTCCAGAAGTCTGGACACTGTTGCCCATCAAGCACAAGTGGTGAGACGTCCACCACAATGAAAAAGAAAGTCACCAAGGCTGCACGGGCATGCCAGGGGAACGGAGGCAGCCCACCCAGCATTGATAGCCAACTGACACCAGTGGAGAGCATGGTGCCAGACACACTCACAGACATTGATGTCAACGGTGAGGTGCAGGGTGTAGACACCATGGAAGGTACGCATGCAGTGGCAGGGCATGGGTACCCCAGGGTTACAGCAGCATGCATGTCCTAACACCCATGTGTTTCACCCACAGACACAACCACTGATAGATGCATGACAGCTGAGTCAGCAACCCACAGCCAGGACACAACGTCACTACAGGTGGGATGTGAAGAAACCAGGCAAGAGGAGGAAGGCACAGGTGGGCAACTGTTGCATATGCACACCTGCAATGGGTGACAGCAAGGACAAACACCACCAGATAAACAAACCCATATTCCTCACAGGTACCAAGCTGGAGACAGAGACACAGCTGGAGCCTGAGACAGACATGGACAGCACACAGGTGGCAATGGATGAGGGGACACAGAGACTGGAAAGGTGCTGGATGGAGGATGCATCATCTGTGTGTGCCAGCAAGCTCCAGGAATACAGGCATGGGCCGGCGCTGGTGGTCCAGGTGCCAGAACTGCAGCAACTGGATCAAAATGGTCAAGCCAGGATGGCACACCAGGTGGAGGAAGGGCACCACCATGCTCTGTGGATTGTGGTGACAAAGGGCCATCATCATGTCTGCCGGGACACACACAGTCAGTGCACAGCCATGACTTCATGGCGGAACATTACATGGAGCTGCAGCTGCTGGAGCTGGACAGTCTGAAGGCACAGTGCCACAACACAGAGGCAGTGGTGGGCCTGCCCGACAAGGTGCAGGACATGAGGCGTGGGATCGACTGCCTGGCATATGCCCATGAAATGCTTGAGGACCACTTGGTCAGAAGAGATGCAACACACGGATGGCCTGCCCACACACTGCCCCACGTGGCACACACCCACAGAGAGGTGTTCCCTGACATGGTGTTCCCAGAGCAGAATGTGGACACACAAGTGTGGGACATGGACAGCACAGATGTGGATGTGCCACAAGGCACAGGCACAGCACACATGTGCCCTGCCCAGACACACAGCATGCAGGCACTAGGACATGGCACTAACAGCATACAGGGGAACATACATGGCCATGACAACAGCCACAGAACTGCAATTGAGAATACCATGGAGGGCCAGCACAGTGAGCAGTCCCAGGCCAGTAGGCACCTGTGGGGCACTACCCATCCACATGCACTGTTCCGGAGACTGAGTCCATGGTCCTTGGCATGCTTACAGGTGAACAACTATAACCTACAAAGGCAGTGACACAGCACAAGCACCACACACCACACATGCATACCACAAGTATGATGTGAACACACCCTGGCCCTTGCACATACCCCACACATTCAGTGATACCATGGTTCAGCCCCTGCCACACACAAATAATGCCACATCTCCTTTATCTGCCCCATCTCACCTGTGTGTACTTATAGGTGGGCATGAAGGGGACATATGCATGCCAACGTTACCTGTGCAGGTGTAATGTGCACACACACTGCCCTGTGCAGTTGTTGAGATGGCTGCTGTTCAGAGTCACACTGAGATGGTTGTGCCAAAAGCCAGGCATGTGGGACAGTACCCCCACATCTTTGGAGGGTGTCAGAGGACACATACATAGACTGCCACAGCGGTGGTATCCTGTGGAGGTTGCAGGGTCATCAACGGGTAAGTACTTCACCTGCAGGGTATGATGTGGGGCAATGTGAAGTGTGGGCACTGTCCATGGTGTTAATGGTACTTTTCCTTTTTTGTTCCTCACAGGATCATCTGGGCCTGCCACACAGGTTGGAGCAGACCAGGGTGGAGCAGCCGGGTAGGGCACCATGCATCATATGGACACTGCAAAGCAGGAGACACTGGCAGGTGAAGAACCCTGGGTACCTGTCCCTGAGGGTGAAAGGTGATGAACTGGTGTGCAAATCCAATGCCTGTGTGTTGTGGCATATGGCAGTGCCCTCAAAGATGAGTTCTACATACTTTGTGATGTCCCCATTGTGCACCCTTGCCATTATAGTCATTGTTCTGTACCCCTGCCATGCAAATTGTCACTGTATATCGTTTCCCTTACAGTCCTATAGAGGACCCATCTACCTCTTTGTGTTGCTGCCACTCCGGGGTGATGACTAAGGATCTAATGTTGTTATGGCAGTCATGAAAGCCATGGATACCATCACTTTTGGTCTTTTTTCAGAAATTCCATGACTTTCAGTATATTCATAAAAAATGCTTAATAATGATTACTTGGTCACAATCAGCCTGTGACTTTTTAAAAAAATACCCATGACCAAATGGTATTTGTTCTATTTGCTTGCACATTACATCTGAAGTTTCATTTGCTTTAATAGAAAATTAGGTCCAACTTTCATATAATGTTCATACAAGTTTAAATAGCAAATTATGAAGTCCATAAGTACAATGAAGTAGGAGTATAACATATGTCTAATTTGTGTTGTGATATACATGTGTGGTGTGATAAAAGGGTATGCCATAGCTACGTCGCCAATTTTACCGTGACTGACATTGCAGCGACAACAGCTCTAGGTCGCTTTAATGGCAGTGCAGAACTCTGGCACTACTTTGTGGGGGTCTTGCACCCTCCTCCCTGAATCTCTGACTCAGAGTTGATTAGAATAGTTACGGGTGGTGTAGGAGCAGAGCCCCCTGCATGGGGTGTTTAGGGGCAAAGCCTCCCGAAGAAAACACAGTCCGAGATGACTGCCTTTATGCCGACCACAAAACTGGTCAACATAAAGGTGTCGCTGTAGTCAGTCAGCAACAAATTTGTTGACCAACTGTCATGAATCCTGATAAAAGAACATAGAAATGTGGCTTTACCTAAGTTGTGCATTAAAAAGTAGCACCCATGACAATGGCAGGAATTCTAGTAATTTATCCATGACCAACACGTGTTTTTTTCAAAAATTATCCATGACAAAATGACATCCTTAGTGATGATGAATCAACCTCAAGCAAAAGTAAGTACAGCCAGGAGGGTGATGCAGAGGGGATGTGCTCTGCCTGTTGGGCCCTGGAGTGAAGGTCACCGGTGACTGTGTGGTGCCTGCATGGTGGCAGCGCATTGTAGACTGGACATTGGGGCCATGATGTTGTTTTATTTTTTCACTATGTGGTGTTGTTGACAGTTTATTCTGCTGTGTTGCCATTTACTGTCTAGTTTTATGTGTGCATTAAAGTTATTGTTACCTTTCACCTGTGTGTTTACTGTCTCCTGATCTGCAGGTGTCGGGTTGGGGTTGCATGGTGGTTCCTGGGGGGGAGCGGTGGGTGTTCCATCCTAGGTGGGGTTTTGGAGGGCATAATGAGGGGGGCATCATGGGGGTGGGCAACAAGGGGGCTGCTGCTTGTGTCCTGCATGTGAGCCATGTGTTGCACGGCAAGTGCTTCCTTGCAGGGTCACCTTTTGCTGGGTGTTGTGCATTGCTGGGGTGGGTGAGTGGCACTGTACCATTGGCAGTGTGCATGAACCTGGTTCAGTGTGTACCATCCTCATGTTGCACGTTGGGACCATTGTACACTGTACCTTCTGTGTGCCACTGACCCTGGCCCTCACAGCTGTGCCTTGGCCATGCCATCCCACCTCATGATGGTATGTCCGTGGGCATTCCGGGTCTGTGGGTCTGCCATTACCTGAGATGTTGGCCTCCCTCTGCAGGGTGTGCTTCACACAGCTTGATGTAGGCTGTGGTTGTACCATCGCACATATGGTGCCATAGGTGGCATCGTCCCCGTCCCTGTGGGTTTTCCAGTCATACATGGTCAGCCCAACACACATGCTCAGCACATCACACATGGTGTGTTTGCCTGGCCAAGTACAGGGCTGGTTTTCATGGCATGGGGTCAATGTTGTGGAAAACCTGGTCATCCTGTCTAGCTGTATCCACTACTGCACCTCGGCATGCATGCCCCTCATCACATGTTCTCCCTTGTGTGCTTCAGCACATGAGCACCAGTGCTTGTCCCGATGTCTGGGTTGGACAGGTCCAGTTTGTTACTGCCATGGGCTCCAGGTTATGACCATGGAGCCCAGTGTGTTTGCCTGCTGGCACCGGTGTGCTAGCATCTATGGCAGCCCTCCACCTGACGTGTATGCACTTACCACTGTGTGCCTGGCTATCGTACCTGGTGTTGTGCATGTGCACTAGGTGTTGCTGTGTGCAGCACTATATGGCCATGCCCCCGCATACTTGCAATGTTTTGTGGTTGCAGTGCTGTGCGAGGGTTGCCCATGGGTTTTATGCATATCTTGCAGGAGTGACGTGCACAGGGTTCTTGTGTAGGCACCTATGCACGCTTCCTATGCACCCCTGCGCATGGTGCATTGCTGTCGTGCATAGGGCCCAATATTTGTTTCTACATTACCTTGATGTATACGGTTGTATTGTAATGCAACAAACAAACAAAAACCAAAAGTAGAATGCAAACTTACACATTGACGTAATGTCAAAGCAGCAATATTTTGCTCTAAGTGATTTTTGTTTAATATTAGCATGGTGCAGAAAAGGATGCTAACCCTTATGTGTTAACCAGTTTTCTTTGTTTTGTCATGAGAAGTTTTGAGAACCCTTAAAGCAATATTGTTTGTTACAATGGTTCATCACTGTCCTAGAGACTAGATTTCAAAAAATGTTGCACACATGACCTTGAATTCTTCAACAGTTAAGCAAAGCAATAATGTTAATAAACAAACCTTGCCCAAAGGAGCTGTTTTACTTCAATCTTAATAGCATCCTGCAGTTTTTCAATCTCTCTGATGGCCAGCTTTTATCAACTTCTTTTTCCTGGCATATTAAAATAGTGTCTGTTATCATGGAATAGAATGCTTTAATCAGGCACCAGTAAGTTGCAAAGACCCAGAATAAAAACAAAATAGTGTGAGCGTGTACATCCTGTGACTCAGTTCCCCCTGAGATTTTAACACAGCAGCCACTTTCCAGTAAAAGCAATCTCTGCTGAATGCATCAGCATCTAACAACCATCTCAGCAGCAATGGTTTTAGGAATTGACTGGGGCACAGGCAAGGAACAGCGGCCATGTGACTAGGCACTGAGGTTTGAATTATGTTGCAGACTTGATTGCATTGCTGGGACACAGCTTGAGCATAGAAGATGTATATTTTTATTTGTATTTTTACCAGGGCATCTACTCCATCTTGGCCTAGCCTGGAGACACCTCTGCTTCTCAGAGTTGAGATGGCAAAATGGTGTTTTTTTGTTAATAAATCGACAAACTGAAGCAGTGTGCTTTGCAAAAAAATAAAACAACATTTCTGTTCATTTATTACTAAAAAGGAGCATCAGTGTCATAAGCATTATGTAGAATAGTTATTAAAATCTTAAACTTCATTTGCATGATGACTGAACAGAATTCTTTTTTTTTTCATTTTTTCTCCAGAAACCCTGGTGAGGACTACTACAGTATATTTGCACATTATAATATATTGGTGCTGGTCTGCTTGTTCTATATTCCCATCAGGGCATTTAAAATTATTATTATTATCTAGGCTACTTAGGCCATCCCTCTAGGTCCAGCCGAGTTTTTTAACTTCATTATTAAAATTCTGTTAGTATAGTTTCAAAAACAGCTCATTTGAAAACTGCTTCTATTGGAGTATCTTAGAAATGTCCTATCTGGGTACACCTGGGCTAAATTTTCAAAGCCCCCAATTGCTGGGAGCCCAGGGTGCACCAAAGACATGGTGCACGTGGCCTGTGACAATCACCCTAACAGAGACTGGGAGTTTCACTACCATGCGCAAGGTGTTCACCAGGTGCCACAAGTTAGACCAACTTTTTCTGGTCTTACTTGTGGCAGTCCCTGGGGCTGTTTTTATACAGCTGGCACCAGATATGTGGTGCAAGCTACCATAAAACCTGAAAACTGCTGCAATTTTACCTGAGATGGGCTTGACGCATGCCCTGTGCCACACTTTTAAAATCGAGCACCCGTTTTTAAATGTTGGTATTGTTTTGGTCAACTCAGTTTGCCTCATGACTGTATGCCTGTTGTTTCTCAGGCATGGCTAATCTTTAGGTAACCTATTGACACCGTGTGCCTTGACAACTGCTAATATTTTAGTATTCTGGAAATTCCCTATCTAGGTACACCCTGTTTTTAAGTTTTGCATAATTTGGCCTAATCAGTTTGGGTACTCTCTTGACACTGTGTGCCTTGACAGCTGCCAGTATTAGAGTATCTTCAAAATTCCCCATCTGTGTACACCCTGATTTTAACTCTTGCATTAGTTTGTGTCTACTCAGTTTTTCTCACAACTATATGCCTGTTTTCTTTCAGGTACTGCTAATTTTCAGGTACAGAAATCTATTCACACCCTACCTGGCTTTTGACTCTGCCAACTTCCAGAAAGTTTTGCACTGCACTATCTCATCATTCTATACCTGATGTTTTCCGTTGACTGCTTATTACCAGGTAATCCTGTCATACCCTACTTGGGTGTTACATTTTTGCCTGGTGCAGTATAGGTTTTGCTCAGAACATTCTAACAGATAGTATTTTCAATAATGCCCCCTACCCTCCTTCTCTGCATTCTTCTCCCTGTCCTATCCTCATCCTCTCACCTTCCTTCATTCCCTCTACTCGCCCCTATAGTCTCTTTCCCCTTCAACCCTCCCTTCCCATCTCCAACCTTCCCTTTCTAGCAGTACTGGTCTCCTTCCCTCTCCACACAAAACCTGGAGTTCCTTTCCCAGTGTAACCTGTCCCTTCCCTGACCTTCCTCCACTTCCTACCTGACCTAGGGAACATAATTCCTACTACATCACATACTTCCTTATCCTATGTCTTCTCCTTGCTGATGATGTGGACACTAACCCTGCCCCCCCCCCCCCCGTTTTCTTAGTGGTGTCATTGTTTTCCATCTCAGGGCTACAAGACCCTCCCTCTTCAAAACTGGATCTCCTCAAAGTATGGGTGGCTCATTTTCCTGACCTCCTGTTACCATCTATGTCCACCAGAGTCTGTCCTGCAGCATCACTCTCAGAGAGGCTGCATCCTCCTCCTATGAGTATCTGATTGCCAGACCTTCCTTTACCTCCATCTTACCTATCTGATTAAGTTTTTCAATGCCTCTTCAAAAATCTCATCCTCCTTTCTGGTTGAACTCACTCTCTGTCATCACCTCACACTCTTCTTCTGGTGAACTCATCCTTCTTGGGGACTTTAATATTAATTGGCTGTCTCCAACCTCAAGGCCATCCTCCCTCAGGATTTAGTCCCTGAACCTTTCATAACTCATTACTGAACCCACCCAGGTCAATCCACACTTCTCAAACCACACCATTTTGGACTCATTCAGTGATCACTGCATGACATTTTGTGTCAAGAAAGTCTAGCACCCTCCCTTCTCCCCCAAGTAGAATCACAGGTCCTTCCAGTTACTGAACAAAGATGCTTTATTGAGTGACCTGGCTGAAACCTGTGTGACTCCCTTTCTCTTCATCCCTGACATTGATTGATATATCTCTCTCTCTCTCTGTCTCTCTCTCTCTCTCTCTCTCTCTCTCTCTCTCTGTCCCCTTCTGTCTGGGACAAGCACTCCCCCATCAGTAAGTCCAGAGTTATGTCTTCCCACAACCCTGGATCACCTTTGATTTCATTGATTTATGCAAGACCCATGATCAAGCCTTGGCCCAGTACAAATTATCATACTCTCTGTCAGTCTTGACCTCCTGTCTTACACAGGACTTATAAACATTTGCACAAATGCTGTTTGTATTGCCAAATCCCAATATTTTAAGGCCAACCTCCAGAACAATCATAACTCCCCCGCCAAATTTCGGAAGATGATTCACTCCCTTTTTGATCCCCCAGTTTACTCCATTCCCCCATTCCTCATGGTTAATGGTTCAGTAGTCTCAAACCCTGCCTTTGTTACTGCTTACCTCAACATGTTTTTCACTACTTGTGCTCTCCCCTCTCACCCCTTTCTGCCCACTCCCCTCTACTCTGTTTCCACCCCAGACACCTGGGGTTTCATTACCCTCTCCACTTGCCAGAAAACCCTGCTTGCCCTTTCCCCTCTCAACCTATTCAAATACAGCCTGGATGGTCTGGACCCTAAACTTCTTCCTCTCTCAGCTTCTTCCATTGCCTCCCCCTTTACTCAGTTCTTCAGCATCTGCTTCACCCTTTGTGCCATCCCTCTGCCTTGGAAGATTTCCAGAGTTCTCCCCCTCCACAAAGGTAATGATTCATCAAGAGAAACTGGCCTACTCCAGGTTTGCTGACTTCCTCTGTTCCTCCAACTTACTATCCCCCTTCCAGTCCATTTTTGGAAGCAGCACTCCACCATCTCCTCCCTATGTATCACTAACTCCATCCTCTCTGGGATGGATCAGAGGCACATCCTGGAAGCCATTTACATTGATCTGGCCAAAGCCTTTGATACGGTGGCTCATCGTCTCCTCCTGGACAAGCTGAGTTCTTCTGGCCTCTGAGCCACTGCTGTTGACTTATTCTGTTCCTACCACTCTGGCCAGCAGCAGTCAGAACAGGTAGAAGGCATCCTGTTGCCTCCACTCCCAATTCAGGCTGGGGTCCCACATGACTCCATCCATGATACCATCCTCTTTTCCCTTTTTCTTCAATGATCTCTTCTCTGTTTGTGTTAACTCACATATTCACATGTATGTAGATGATACAATTCTCTACACCTCAGGCTCCTTGAAGTATCGCTCCATCAAGATTCTCACAATGTTCTCTACAGATTCCAGTTCAACCAACTCCAGTTCAGCACCCAAAAAACAGTGTCCTTGACCTTTGCAACCAGTCAGAAAATAGCCAGACTTACCCCCTCCTTTCCTTCTCCACCCTGAATGGTTCCCCCTTGAAGTGCTTTACTCCTTCATGTATCTTGGTGTATAGCTTTAAGTAGGCTTGACTTCTCTGCCCATATCAATGCCACCTACACCAGTCTATGCCCCAATCTTGGTGGTCTGGACCCTAAACTTGTTCCTCTCTCAGCTTCTTCCATTGTCTCCCCCTTACTCACCTTCTCAGCCTCTCCTTCACCATTGTGCCATCCCTTTGTCTTGGAAGATTGACAAAGTTCTCCCCTCTACAAAGGTAATGATCCATCAAAAGAAAATTGCCTACTCCAGGCTTACTGACTTCCTCTGCTCCTCCAACTTAGTCTCCCCTTTCCAGTCTGTTTTTTGGAAGCACCATTCCACAATCTCCTCCCTATGTGTCACTGACTCCATCTTCTCTGGGATGGATCAAAGGCACACCATGGAAGCCATTTTCATTGGTCTGGCCAAAGCCTTTGATACAATGGCTCATCTTCTCCTCTTGGACAAGCTGAGTTCTTCTGGACTCTAAGCCACCACTGCTGACTTATTCTGTTCCTACCTCTCAGGCTATCAGCAGTCAGTACAGGTCGAAGACTTCCTGTTGCCTCCACTCCCAATCCAGGCTGGGGTCCCACATGGCTCCATCTGTGGTATCATCATCTTTTCCATTTCTCCCCTCTGCCTGTGTCAAGTCACATATTCACATGTATGTAGATGACTCAGTTCTCTGCACCTCAGGCTCCTTGAGGTCTTACTCCAGCAAGATTCTCACAATGTTCTACTGACTCCAGTCCAACGAACTCCAGGTCAGCAAACAAATAACAGTGTCCTTGACCACTGGAACCATACTGAAACTAGTCAGGCTTGATGCTCCTTTCCTTCTCCACACTGGATTTACCCCCCCTTGAAGTGATTCACTCCTTCATGTATCTTGGTGTGTGGCTTGACAGTAGGCTTCACTTCTCTGCCCATATCAATGTCACTCTCACCAGTCTCTGCCCCGAGCTTGGTGCCCTTTACCAAAACAAAGTCTGCCTGTCTCAACATGTCTGCCAGGTGCAGGTTACCAAAACGATGCTTCCAAGCTTTGACTATGTGAATGTTGTCTATGGTACTCTCCCCTTCTCTTCCCTTGCCAGACTAGATATCCTCTGCAAACCCTTCAATCATTTTGACCAAATCCATCCTCCACCTTCCATCCCATTTCTAGTCCTATTGTGGCATGTTTATCTTAAAATATTGATTTCCATTGCTACTCTTTTACCTAGCCTCACTCATCTAACCCATTCCCTCTGCCTCATACTCCCTCAGCTCTAGGGATCATTGCACCTTCTCCCTTACCCACCCACACTGCTCTGCAGGGCAGTTAGCTTTCTTCTATTATCTTCTCTCCCAATAGAACCTGCTTCCTTCCTCTCTCCATCTTTCACTCTCCACCACTTCCCTTAGACACCAGTTTTTTTACAGTTAGTGCTAATTTCTGGTGAGTCCAAACTGCCCTCCAACCATGGGTTCCCCTAGCCCTACTCCCCTCTTTTCTTGCTGGGAAATACCTTCACACAGGTATGAAGAGTGGCCTGGTTTTGCTTTTTCTTCTATAGAGATGTTTATACCTCCAGATCCCTGGCAGGTAGCTTCAGCTCTCCTAATGTAGAGACTCTCTCTCCATTTCTGCCACTCCCATGCTTTGTCAATCCCCTGTAATTCCACTATGGCTTGCCCCCCTTCAGTGGGGCCAGGAAGGAGGTTGCCAGCTTCTCCCCCCACAGATACCCAATTCAGAAACTGGGGACAGCTCCCGGGAGGCACGGGAACATTTTCAAGCCTGCCAGGATCATTTTCTCCCTGTCCCCCTTCCCTACCAATGTGAGGACATCAGAGTGAGCCTCCTGATGCATACTGCCCTCCAGCCACCCCAGAGGGCAGTCAACAAGCAGGACAACTAGTCTCCCTCCCCCCAAAAGAGGAGAGCAGTCCTCTGGATGCTCGATCCTCTCTCCGCCCTGCCAACCACTGGTGGCCTGGACTCATTCCCAAACCTGGGTCACGGCATGGCACAACGTGTAGCAACCAGCTCCTCAACCTCCAGAACCACTAGGTCAGCTGTGTGGCCTGGTATTTGATGGTGTGCAGGGTTTCAAGGGGGCCAGATTCATTGGCAGCTTGGGTCTCCAATTTTTCCTGCATTTTCTTCCTGAGAAACAAAGTGCAGTGCTGCATAGATGGTACCTCACACCGTTCTCTGTGAGGTACATCAGCAATTACTGCTCTATCCCCTAAGCCATCATCCCCAGTCTGCCTCATCTCTAGCTGATGCTAAAGGCCAGGCAAGCGCCGGACACTGAAACTGTCCCTTACCGCAAGAAAAGAGCAATCCTATGGATGCTCAATTCTCACCCTCCCCAGCTGACCCCGATGACCTGAGTCCACATCTAAACCTGAGTCATCAGTGTGATGTGAGGTATGGCATGCTACGTCTCAACCATCAGTGTCATCAGGCTGCATCCACCATCAGATACCAGCTTAAATGCCTGCACCTCCACTCCTGTCAGCCTTTCCCCTGTGCTCCTTCCTCCCCTAGCTACAGCCCCCCCTCTGGGTCAGCATATATCAAAATCTCTGCTGCACTGAATTGTTCAGCCTGTTGTTATCAGTTATACTGGGCTATGGTGGTGCTCATAGCCTCAGCCTCTACACCTGTCATTGTTATTTGCACTTGTACCAAGTGGCACTGTTCACTGTTTGCACATTATGTGGAAAGCTTCAATACTACAGTGTATGATTTATTGTATACTCTTTTCCTTTCCCAGGTTGCACTTGGAAATGAGCCTTCACTCATTGGGCCTGTCGTAATTGCTAGTGCTCAAATAAATAAATAAATAAATAAAAATAATCACTTGGTGAACAGGTGTTTACATATAAAGCACCAGTTCATTGAAATACAGTATCATTTGCATGCCATTAAAGGAGCACATACACACATTTTAAAACATTTCCATGTACCTGTCACCAGTCAGCTTCATTTCCATCTGGTGGAGATATAATGCTGAATCAGTCTGATTCCCCTGCTGGTTGGCAGCATGAAATAATCCAGTGCATGGCATCAATGACTTTTTTAGCCAAGCAGTTGTCAGTGCGGGCTTTTGAATGAAGCATTGCTTTCATTCCTGAATCAGTGCCTTAAGCTTGTAGTTTTATTTATTTATTTATTTATTGAAAAGTTTCACCAGCAAAGGTGCATTGAGCAAACAAGTTGTTCATCTCTTGGCACGTCCTGGGAGAAGGGAAGTTGGGATAGTTCAAAAAGTACATCATTCAATAAAATCACAGGGTTACAGAGTAGTTACAGCTGCAAAATCAGAGATGATACATTTCCAAAGACAATGCAGAGCCATACAATGGCAAATGTGCCGTAATACAGGCATCCAGAGTCATGAGGAAACAGTAAACAGATTGGAGTCCAGCCTTAGAACAAAATAACAGAAGAGAAGAAGGAAGGTAGAAATTATGGGGGTACCACATGAGCATACACCCAAGCAGCTAGGTGGCTTATTGTCGCCAACAGTGGTAAGGGGCAGGAAAGTACATGTAGTGCTTAGGGGGAGCAGGTGACACTGAGTGCAACTTCTGCTTCCAAGTGGGTTTAAGGCAATGAAGATAGCTAATGACCACCAGTGGGAATCAAACTGCACACATAGTTTGTACACAAGTAATTTAGTGAAGCTGATGAGAGTGAGTTAAGTGTATTTTTACTGTTACTGTAGAAGCAGTGCTCTGTAGTTACAAAACAAAAACGAAGAAAAAAAAACACAAAGTGTTGCTTCAGTTTGTGGGCTGAAAAGAAAGCAAAGAGGTGATATTCAAAGCAACCTGAAAATAGAGGTACTGTAAAACTGATTATTTAACCAGTGGTGTTCATCAGAAATTATCTATAAAAAGAGAATTGGCAGATAGGATGTTATGCAACCATTCTAGGTGCCTACATTTTCTGGCTGGCAAAATCTTGTTTATTATTGAGAGCTGCAATAATGTTGGGAAAGTCACTGCATCAATTTACTGTGCATGATCTCTCTACAGAAAGTCAAAACAGAAAACACACAATGTGAAAGCAGTTTACAGGAAAAAAACATTTTGTTTTACCCACTCCAGAGAAGTCTATGAAGCTAACTGATTAAATGTAAATGCGGTAGTTCTCACCTTTGTGTGTTGATATTTGCTTTGTTTAACTTGGCTTAGACCCTGTCCACACTATGAAATTGTTTCTGACAACTATGTTCAAAACCTGATTAAATAATGAATTAATTTCTTTATGCACTTGTTAGGTGTGCCGATGTAATGGACCTTTTTCAAGCATGAGTAAAAGAAACATGCAGTACAACAGCTTACCGAACAGCAATATGCATAAGACAATGGCTGCACATACCTCTCAATCTGCAGACCAGCCAGTGTGGGAAAAAGTGTGGGACAAAATGCCAAAATGTGGGACACCTGTTTTTCAATGTGTATAAAATGTTACCCTTTTTCAAATACTCTAAAGCAGCAAACATAACAGAGAAATGCATTTTGTTTGATAAGGATTTTAAAATTACATACATGCATTTTTGAATGAAAATGAATATTCTGCAATCCCTGCACATTCCTCACACAGGTACCGGGTTAATATAGCACTGTCAAAACAGTGCAAGGATAACTGCATGGTCTAAAACATGGAATGAATTAGAGCAAAAGGGGTATAATAGCTATAGGAACCTGATGTAATCTGCCTGGTCGAGCTGCTCCCCTGATGGAGGGGCCAAGGCACAAGCAGCTGACACGCTGAAGAGCCAGGGATCGGGGTTTGAGCCTCCATTTCCAAACATAATATATATTTTTTTTAAACCTAAGTTTAATGCTCCCAGGTTTCCCCTTTTCCCCTCAATCCACACCTCCCTCAGAGTTGGCTAATTTAGTTAGGGGGGCAAATCTCTCCATGTCGGGGGTGCAGGGGCATAACCACCTGAAAAAAACAAAGAAATGTGAGTGTGTCCCATTTCTTACTCTGGTGTGTGAGGTGTGTTTTTTTCATTTCACTGTTCTGACTGTGGCATTGCTGTGCCACACTATTGTCCATGTGCCATTATGACCCCATGCCATCCTTATAGATACAGAGGACACTGAGTTGAGGCTCTCTCCAGGGACACTATTGCTTCACTACAACCTATGTAATTGTCTTGGAGTACATTAAAAATATCAATTATACAATGGCAAGAAAAAAATCTAGTAATCTGATTGGCTACCATGCCCCACATACAGTGAGCTTATTGAGCAATAACATCACTGTATCTAGGGCAAGCAGCAAAACAACCACATGATCATAAAAAGAATTAGTGCCCATTTTATATCCAGATGAGCAAACCTAAAATAGTTAACTCTCATGGATCCCCCATCTCAGCACTACAAAACTAGAAATTCATGGGACAGCCAAGAGGCTCACAGGAAACGCAACACTAGTTCAGAGAAAAGTGCTTTCATTTTCATGCCCATTTGTATTTTTGACTTTTTTCTCCCTGAAGCGAGCGACTTCACTGAACAGCGCAGACCATAACTGCTGGTCACATGGTTCAGTGAAGTCGCTCACTTTAAATGCCCCTTTCATAGAATTGAGCATCACTGCTGAAACAAGAGGAAATAGTAAAAAAAGTAAAAATTCACATTCTCTCCTACACAGAGAGGAAGACACATCCCAGCATAGCTTTTTATACCTCCTAGTGCTGTTTACTCTAACCACATGCTCACTTGATCCTCACTGCCAGCTCGTTTCCCCATAGATCCTAATTTAAAAGGTATAAGGCAATCAAAATAAGCAGCAAAACCAATGGGCAAAAATAAGTGAACTAAAGCGAGTGGCCATCAAGAATTGTGTGTGTCTGGGAAAATGGCATACAAACTGACATGGAAAGACTGGAGGGAGGAGAGATGCCTGAAGCAGCAGAACCACCTACTGGACTACTTGTTCTTCATACCTCCAATATATGTTTTGCATACACAATAAAACAATAGAAATGTCATGATTTTTTTTTTTACTTTTTATTATTATTAACAAATAAGCCATTGTATAATAGCAATAAGACACTCCAGGGTGTGTGTTATTGTGTAATAACATCACTTCTGGGGTGGTGGAAGCACTTGGCTTCATCTTGTGCTTCAACCCACCCCAGGAGTGATGCTATTACACAATAACACACACCCTGTCATGCCTTATTGCTTAAATATATCTTTCAAACTATGTAGATAAATAGTGACTAGGGCCACTTGACTTACAAGTTTGTTTCCTGTGGATCCCTCAAGACCCCTTCATCTTTACATACAAGGCAAGCCTTCCTCCTAGACAACACACTTATAATAATCAAGTGTCACTTAGCACAGCTCCGATGTGGAAATGACAACTAAAGTTGAAGTATAACTTTTATTTTGTGTAGTCCCTTCCTCTTTCAGCCATCAACACTAGAAACACGGAAACAAACAGTAGAATTTGTTGGCATATAAGGATCGCTTGACCCACCTATTCTGCCCATGTCTCCCTCCCTACACTGCAAGCTCAGACCCTACTTTGTTTCTGGCCTATCTCCTCCCTGCTTTCCTGCAATGATTTCTGTGCACCTATCCCACGCATGCTTTTAGTCTGCCACTGACTTTGCCTCCACCATCTCCACTGGAAGACTGATCCAGGCATCCACCATTCTCTCAGTGATGAAGTATTGTACTTCCTCACATCCCTCATAACTTGCCCTGCTTCCAGCTTCATTGCATGCCACCTTCTTCTCGTGTACCTTCTGCCCTGAAAAATACTCCCCTTCTGTACTTTATTCACCTCAAGAGGCATTTATAGGTTTCTATCATGTCCCTTCTTTCTCTCCTCTCTTCCTGGGTGCACATATTGTGATCACTTAGTCTCTCTTTTTATGGCTTTTAATGCAGCCCCTTCACCATTTTAGTTGCCCTCCTTTGGATAGACTCTAACCTGGCTATGTCCTTCCTGAGATGTAGTCTCCTGAAGGGGACACCGTACTGCAGGTGGGGTCTCACCAATGAACTATACAGTGGTAACATCACCTCTCTCCTCCTGCTAGTGTCAGCCCTTCCTATGCACCCCAGTATCCCACTAGACTTGCCTTCTGCCTTATTGCATTGCTTTGCCACCTTAAGGTCATCAGATATGATTACCCCAAAGTCTTTTTCCTTTTTTTGATCATCAATTCCTCTTCATCCATTTTGTACTCAGTCTCTGTGTTTCTCTGCCCTAGGCACATGATTTTGCACTTTTTGGTATCGAAATCCAGCTGCCATATCCATGATCACAGCTTGAGTCTTTTCAGGTCTCTGCACATTATCTCGACCCCCCCCTCCCCAGTTAGGGTATCCACCCATTGCAGATTTTGGTATCATCTGCAAAGAGGCATACCTTCCATTTCAGCTGTTCCACAATGTCACTTACAAAGTCTTTAAAGAAAACTGGACCCAGAACTGAGACCTGAGGTACCCCACTGCCATTTTATGTTTAAACAGACCTGTCAGGTTATTACCAGTCAAACTGCCCCCAATCAGAAAACACCATTGTGGTTGAAGTATGAAGAAACCATTATTCACAAGGAAAATCACCTACTTTCTCTTTTTGAAACTTCCTAGTGAAAATATGTCACACACCTCTATCCCAGCCTCACTTCTATACTGTTAAAATGGAAGCAGTTTCCTCAAAGGTTAACACCTATTAGGAATAATTCAAATATAAAGTGTGATGGAAAAAAACAAAATAGAAGGTTTGTGCCATAAAGTGGGGAGTGCAGGTTGTAAGGGGGCTTGCACCACAGTGGGGCTGCATCATCCCCTTTTCTGAGATTTTCCAAGCTCCACCATGCATGCAGCAAGGGGTTCACTTAGACCTACCAGCAGGTGGTCTAAATGACCTGTGCGCCAGTGCCAGTGCCACAGTCTGTGGAAAATAAAGGGGGATCTGAATTTGGGGTCAGTGAGCAGAAAAGACACAGAAGGTGGAGGGGGGAGAGTCAGTGAGACAGCTGGGTGTATTTGCTGTCAGTTTATATCCCAATAGCTATAGTGATTGAGTTGACTAGTAACAAGGAAACAAATTAAACTTACTATATGGAAGTATAACTGTGGTGCCCCTACAATTAATGTTATAGTTGGCTGTTACAGAGCTGTGATTTGATTTGAAAGCACTTAGACATCAGGAACAACAGTGATTTTTGCAGAACGTGTCAGAGAATCATACATTCTATTTGCAGGCATTGAATTACAGGCACTGCATATGCAATGCATTCACAATGAAACTAAACACTCCAAGAATTCAGTTTTGCCTATCAAATACATGGTATGCATTGAAAAATTACTTTCACCCACAATACACACAGTACTTTACCTAACTATAAATCATTACAATGCAACACATGCAACTAGATATGATAAATGCAAAGCTGAACTCAGACTCTCAATGACAAAGGATACTTGAACTTTCAAGCAGATACAGTATATATAGATATGAAAAGCTAACCCATAAGACAGGCAGGAAAACTGGACCACTGTTAGTTGAGAATAAAAAAAACATTATTACAAAAAAGAAATGGCCAGTGTTGTTAATAACTATTTATGCTCACTTGAGCACTTTAATAAAATAACTGCCCTGATCTTTCTTCCAGTCTGGCACCATTTTTTATTTGTTTCTTTCAGCTTCAATATCCAGTATTTATTACCACCAGAGAAATCTATAGATGTGGCCACCAGGTGTATAAAGGCAAGGATTCAAGAAATGTCCAGGGATGTGGTTAAAAAAACATAAATCAAAGCAGAACTGGTGGACCAGATAAAATTACCTGAAATGTATTAATTTATCTTTTTATAATTTATTTAACTATCTTTTTATCCAGATCCAAACTGGAGGCCACCACCAAGGTGAAAAAACGGGGCATCATTCAGGACAACGAGCTGATACTGGATGCCCAGGTGTCAGTGGTTGTCCAGAATGGATTTTAACATTTCCAGAATGTTGTCCAGATAAAATCCCTTGTCCCTCCTGAAAATCTGGCCACACTGATACACGCATTTGTCACATCGAGGCTCGACTAATATAACACGCTTTACATTGGGATCAAGGGGGTGCACTGTGGCACCTGCAGCTGCTGCAGAACATGGCAACTCAGCTATTCGTGGGCCTTCTGAGAATGTTTCATATTTTGCTGGTGCTGCACGAACTGCTCTGGCTGCCGGTGCACTGGCGCATCTTCTTTAAAATATGTCTACTGACCTATAAGGCCCTATATGCGCTGAGTCGAGGTTACCTGGCATAGCTGCTGTATCCCTACAGTCCCTGTTGCTGTCTCTGGTCAGCAGGGACGGACCTCCTGGAGGTACCTTGGGCAGGACTGAAATCATCAGGGAATTATTCTGTTGAGATTTTTAAAAGAGGACTGAAAACATTCTTATTTCTGTGAGCCTTTGAAAATTAACAGAGTAAATAGAGACTACTGCTTCTGGCTAAGAGTATAGGGAACATAAGCATGCAGTAGATGGCATTCATTTTTTATTATATTTATAATTTTAGTGATGTTTAGATGCATTATCTACTCTTTTATTATGTTTTTTTTTGTTGTTTGTTGTTGCTGTAAGAGCACATTGAGCCTTCCTGGAAAGGTACTTTAAATAAATATAATCTACTACTACTACGTGTACTGCTACTATCTCTGAATAGGATTCTGGGTCCAATAACATTAATTTATTACAATCATTAGCAGCCAAATTGTTCCAGATACAGGAATAAAATGAGGGTTTTCCTTCCTTCCTTCCTTCCTTCCTTCCTTCCTTCCTTCCTTCCTTCCTTCCTTCCTTCCTTCCTTCCTTCCCTCCCTCCCAGAAAAAAAGGCTCCATTCAGTAAGCTCACTTACAAGGAAGTCTTGGGTAGGACAACATACAAAGTCAGATTTAAAATTGTATTTATTTATTTATTTCATTTACGTTTTTAATTATTGAAATGTTTCACCAGTAAAGCACACTGAACAACAAGTTGCTCATCTCCCGGTGCAACCTGGGGGAGTAGGGTACAATTGGATGAAGAATTAGACATACAGTTTAACTTTTAACATATCCGAGAAATTAAACATTCAATTACATTTGTATCGAGACATACAGTTCAAAAAGATCATAAATAATCTTACAATCACATTTGTGACATAACATACAATTAAACATACCATATCTGTGGAATATGCATTTAATTACAAGTGGCATATCTGAGGAACATAGTACAGAAATTTAATGCAGCCTCAGAGCCAACTCCTTGCAGGAATGGATTACAGTTAAGAGGCAGATTATTTAGCAATTATTGAATGAGGTGCAGTGAGGGGACATCAAGGAGGGTATGGGGTAGACAGGGGAAGCCAGCTGGGGGAAGGAGAGGATAAAGATGGGGGGAACATTATCAGAGCAAAGTGAGCAAAAAATCAATTGTGAGGGGCAAGTTAACACAGGGCTAGTGCAATCTAAGAGCACCTCAGACAGAACAAAAAGTGCAAGTTATTCGCTCAAGTGAACTAATTCCTTTGTTTAACTGCAAGGCGGTAGAAAGGGGGAAGGAGAGAGGTGGGGGTAAGGGATAGGGTAGGGAAGGAAGAATCATACATGGAACTGGCCCCTTCAGAGTTTGGAGATTGCTACCAATGGCAGAATGAGGCAAGGACTTAGAATAAGGGGCAGGAGTAGCCAAGGACAAGTAGGGTAGAGATAGTAGAGGGGATGGTAAAGTGAAGAAGGAGGAGAGTGGGAGAAACTTGCCTAAGATTAGACCTCTTCAGGATGCTGCAAACCCTGCCAGAGAGCAGAGTCGGTCAAGGACGAGTTAGGTAGAAAGGATGGAGTGGAAAGGGGAAGGAAGGAAGAGTCATTTACCAGTGCTGGATCCCTCCAGGATGCTGAGAACCCTGACAGGGGGCAGAACTCGGTGAGAACAAGTTGAGAAGAGAGAAAAGGAAAAATGAAGGGAAAGGAGGGAAGAAAAGGGAAGGAAGAAGCTTGCCTAAGACTAGGCCACTTCAGGATGCTGCAAGCCCTACCAGAGCGCAGAATCAGGAAAGGACTAGTTGGGTAGGAAGGATAGTAGGGAGGGGGTGTGAAGGAAGAGTAATTGCCCAGTGCTGAGCCCCTCCAGGATGCAGAAAACACTGCCTGGGGCTAGAATTTGGTGAGGACAAGTTGGGCAGAGGGAATAGGGGGGCTAGAAGAGGAAAGGAAAAAAAGGAGGGAGGAAAGAAACTTACCTGCGTGTTGACAGTGCCAGGGTGCTAAGAATCCCAACAGAGGGTAGATTTAGGTGAGAACAAGTTGGGGAGAAAGGAGAGATTTTACAGATCTCAACATGAATTCTCTAAGGGCAGATTATGTATCACAAATTGACTATACTGTATTTGTATGATCCTGCAAGTAAAGCGCTGCTTTCTACTGGATTTTAGCAAAGCTTTGATCTGGTACCCCAGAACGCTATCATAGCTAAGCTCCACAATTTGAATTCTAAACGTGGAAGGTGAGCCGCTCAGTTTCCTGTGGTGGAGCCAGAAAACAACAAGTTAAGATAAGGGAAAATCTGGCTGCATGTCCACCAGAGCAAATACAATGCTAAGATACTTAAAAGACAACATTTAGCATTACACAAATGCCTTATCAAGATCATTTGTGTAATGCGAAATGTTGACATCATCTTGAGGGAGGGGGGTGCTACTACTACTTTGCAATTTAGTATAGTATAATCTTTTAAAGTACCCTAGTGTTGGATTTTATCTGGTGGATGTGCAACCAGATTTTCCCTTGTCGGGCACAATTTGAATATAATGACATGAATTAAAGGTTGACTGGTTGCTAGAATAGAACACAGAGAGTATCCATAAATGGAATTCTATGAGAAAAGGACAGAGTGGTAAGTGGAGTCCAGCAAGGATCAGTAATGGGATTAAACCTGTTCCAGATCTTCATTGCACACATGGGCACAGGGCTAAAATTCTGGCTCTGTAAGTATGTTGATGACTCAAAATTGGGGAGGGGTGGTTGTGGAATCTGTGGACCAGCATACAGTTGAGTCAGCCACAATGCAATGCAGAAAACCACGTCACAAAATACTGCATGAGAAAAGAGCTTAATTGCAAAGAAACAGAAACATACAAGTTGTTGGCAGATAAGAACCGTTCAGCCAATCCAGTCTGCTCATTTATCTATCTGTTGCAAAACCAGTGATCCTAAATGATCCATGATTTATCCTTTCTCCCTATTGCTAGGGTACCTTTCTGCCTATCCCATGCATTTTTGAACTCACTAGCTGATTTTGCTCCCACGATCTCCAATGAGAGGCAATGCCAAGCATCCAGGACTCTTTCCGTGAAAAAGTACTTTCTCATGGAAAGAGTACACATTGCCTTTGAATAATACTGTTCCCTGCAGTATACTGCAGCATTTTGTAATATACTGCAGCAGTACTGCATTGCATCCTAAATGGAGCTGTTGTACATCAATCCAAAAATATTTAGCTATTTTAACAACATAGCAATAAAATGGGGTATGATATTTAACCTTGACAAATGTGTCTTACACATGGGATCAACCAATCAGAAAAAAAGAACACTATTTCCTGCAGGGCAAAGAATTTATGGAGAGAACAAAGTTTGTACATGCTCACAGCAAAGGAGGAAGAGGGTTCCACTGGGAAAAGTACTCCCCAATATCGTAATTAGACCCAGAAAGTGGCAGCACTCCATTCAGAGCACAGTGCACAGCTACATATGAATATTGCAGAACCAAAAAGCATAGCTGAAGATATGATTTATTAGCTAAATACATATCAACGTACCATGTGGATGCTGTAATAGACTTGTTATCAAAACACAACAAATGGGGCACCTCTGATTTTGGTGAAGAATTTGGGGAAACCATGTAGCAGAGGTACTTGCGTCGATTAATCCACAATAACCTAAGTAACCGAATGCAGTGCAACCAAGTAGTGTCTAGGCATGCTAAGGTAAATGGTTGCATCATGGACAACTTTACTGGCTGGCAAAGGAGAGTCATAGGTCCATTGAACAGGGGATTGGTCAGACTGCACCTCAACTATAGCAGGCAGTTTCAGTCACCGTATGTCAGGTAGAACATAAACATGGTTAAACAAGTGCAGAGGAGACAACCAGAGTGATGTGGGGATTAAGCAGTGGTCCATGATGGGCGAGTAAAATAATTAGAAATGGTAAACATGGAGAGAAGACATATCCTGTACAATCTGCTGATGTATGACAAAGAGTTCAAAACTCAAGTGGGTTTACACTGAAAAAATAATTTTTTACTCCAGAGTGGGCATAATAGATAACGTTTGCATCCTGTTTTAACAGTGACAAAAGCAAATATTTCTTCACCCAGACAATAGTAGGTATATGGAATGAGCTTCTAGAGGACATGGCCAGTTGTCACAGTAAGGATACTTTTAGACATCTACAGTGTATGAGGGAGTACACATGGAATGGCACTACTGATAAGTCATGGGGCTAGTGCTGATGGGCTTTGTGGCCTTTTTCTGCATCACAGACCTTAGTAAACCATAATACTGTAAGTTACCTTAGCACACCCAAGGCTCTGTTGGCAAACTATTTATTTATTTAGTTGTTTATTTAAAAATGGGTGAATGGAAGAATCAGACTGTAACTGTGACCTGGTAGAATGGGTTACAGAAGGGAGGAACAAGTATTGTACATCAATAAAGGTAAACAATAAACATATAAAATAAATAATGAGATGGTAATTCCATAGGTAACATAGGTAAAAACAAGCTGAATAGATATGCGTCCTCAGCACTTGCCATTTAAGGTTTTTAATGTTAGATTGGCATTATTTTGTTTGCACAAAAATTATCTAGTCTATTTTTAAAGGTATCCATTGTCCCACTTGCTACGACCTCTATTGGGAGATTGCTTCATAAGGGGACCATCCATTGACTAAACCATTGCTTTCTTTTAAGCCAGTTCCATCTTCCTAAAGTGAGTTATAGTGGGTGCCCTCTAGGGTCATATACACAATTTTTCAGTGATAACTCTAGATCTTCCCATAATGAGTTATCATATAGGGCCCTTTATTACATACACATATTCCCTCTGATCCTCTTGAAGTGGCATGTATAAAGGTTTAGCCTGATTCGTCTTTCCTCATATGGAATATCTTTAAGGCCTTTAACTGATTTAGTGGCCCTTCCCTGTATGCCCTCTATCCTGTGTATATCCCCTTTATGTAGGGTGACCATACCTGCACCCAGTACTCCAGTTGTGGCCTCACCAGAGACCCATACAGTGGCTTCAACATGCTACTAGCCCTGCTTTTGATGTGTCTTAAGATATAATTTAAAGTTTGGTTTGCCTTTTTGACTATATTTTCATAGTGTGAGCTGCATTGTAGATCTTCACTAATTCTGATTCCTAGATTTCTTTCTTCTCCTGAATTTGCTAGACTGTGGCAACCTATGTTATACCCAAAATTCACATTTTGCTTTCCCATATGCATCACCACACATTTTCCTTAACTCAGTTCTGGTTTATGTGTGATAGTTCAACTGTGGACATTGTCTAAAGTGTGTTGCAAGTTAATGTTATCATTTTGGTTATTTACTACCGGCCCTGTTCTGCAATTGTCTGCAAATTTAGACAACCAGATATTTGGGTGTTCATTTTTAATGAAGAAACAAAAATATTAAAAAGACAGGGACCAAGCACCGAGCCCTGAGGGATCCCACTTGTCATCTGTGCCCAGTCTGGTAGTGTGCCATTTACTGTACCCTTTGTCTTCTCCCTCCTAACCATTCCTCTATCCATTTTATTATGTTTTTGTCTAACTGGATCTCTCTTAGGGTATTTATTAGTTCAGTGTGAGGGAGTTTGTCGAAGGCTTTAGAAAAATCTAAAAAAACACATCCACTGAGCAGCCCTCATCTAGTGCCCTGTTTGCTTTCTCATAGAAAACAAGCATGTTAGTTTGGCATGACCTGGATTTCATAAATCCATGCTATACTGGATCTATATGATTATGTGTCTCCAAATGCAATAATATATTTTTTTTAGTATACCTTCTAAAAGTTTACCCAACTCACAGGTCTAAAATTTTCAGGCTTTGATTTCAGGTATTTTTTTAATAGGGGGACTACCTTAGCTTATCTCCACCCCTGCAGCACCTCCCCTCTGTCCAATGAAGTTTGGAATATATAGATGAGTGGTGGGGCTAGATATTTTAACAGTTCTTTAGGCACCCTGACATGTATGTTGTCTGGACCTGGTGACTTATTAATGTCTAATTTTTGAAGCCTTTCCCGTATTTCTTTCTGAAAAATTTGTATCTGTCCAGGAATTGGTTTGATATTGCTTTTTTGTTTGCTCAAGCTGCTGTTGTTAAAAACTGAACAATAGTAGCTATTTTGAATATCTACCATCTCCTTGCTATCAGCTGTATTTCCTTCCTTATTTATTAACTAACCTATTGTGCTGGATATATTATGCTGGATTTTTCTTTTTTACTATTTATATAGGCATAAAAAGCTTCGTAATTGTCTTTGACCTTGGATGCTAATATGTTCTCATGCTGAGATTTTTTTTTATTTCCCTTTTCACAGTCCTGACCATATCTCTATAAACCATGTTATTTTCCTGATTTAAACTGACTCTTATTTCTTTGTACATTTAATTTTTTTTCCTGATCATTTTTTTATATTGGAGTTTAACCATTCAGGAGTATTTTTTTCTTTTATTATTCCCTTTTTTTCCTGGGTATATACATTTATACTTCTTTCTTAGTTTTATCCAGTAAAATATTCCACATTCTGTCTATAGTTTTATTTTGAAAGTCTTTTTCCCAGTCCCACCGTAGCATGTTGAATTTGATTGTACTAAAATCAGCCCAGCTAAATTTTTATTTATTTGTATTACCTATGTTTGCTTCATATTGCACCTCTTGTATTTTAAAGTAAATTACATTGTAATCACTACTACCTAGTGGACTATCCACTGCAGTTTCACTAATTGTCTCCCCCATATTAGTCAAAATAATATCCAAGGTATTCTTCCCACTGGTATATTCCTGCACTTTTTGGTCAAAACCAATTTGGTTGAAAACTTCAAAATAAGTTTTATCAATTGTTGAAGACCCTTCAACTTCTGCAAGTTAATCCCAGGCATATTAAAATCTCCCATCAATACTATTCTCTCAGCTGGGTCTAAACTTGCTATATGATTGAGTAATGAGGCATTAGTTTTTGAGTGATATAGAGGGGGGCCTGTACAGTAGTCCAAGGTTTATTTTGGTTGCAGCATGGAGTAATAATTTTAGCCATAGCATTTCCAAATATTCCTGCACCACATGAATTTCTTCACATTTAAGTGATTTGTCTATATATATATGGCAATACCCCCTCCTCTCCTGTGTATTCTGGATTTGGAGAATAAATTGTACCCTCAGATGTTTTTGTCCCATATATCATCCTTCTCCCACCAGGTTTCTGATACCAGTGCTACTTGAATGTCTTGGGTATCCAAAAGATGCTGAAATTCTAAAAAATTATTTTCCAAGCTCCTAGCATTTATAAGTAGGCCATTCCAACCTTTATTATACTGTTTAACCTTGTTTTCATTTGGTATCCTTTTCCTATTTTTTAATAGTCCCCCCATTTTGAAGTTTAAATGAAAATTTACCACCTCATTTATTTGTCTCCAATATTCTTGCTCCTGCTCTATTTGAATGAAGTCTGTCATGTTTAAAAAGTGCTTTATTCTGGACAGTTGTAGAGTTATCCATAAATTCAATGTGGTTTGATAAGCAAAAGGAATGGGGGGATCATGTGATGCAGGGCACCTAGAGGCAGCACTGAGCCAAAGCTCCTGCCTATCAACCTCATTAAAAGTTTTATTTTTTCCCAATTAAGGTGCAGAAACAGTTGAAGACCTTAGATATACGCTGTACTAGAGATTGGAACACTAGCGATTGCCAAGAAGAGCATTTTCGGGACGAGAGATTTGGTATTAAACAATGTGATGGAAGCTGAGATGAAACAGGTCTCCATCAAGCATACTCCTCCAGCTACCCCAGAGGAAACTGCTAAAAAATCGAAACATCAGAGCTCTGGGGGTACCTCTTAGTCAACTGCTACCAGCTCCTCGATGAATCCTCTAACGGAGGAACATTTTTTGCAAGAATTGCTCCCTTTTAGAGAGACACTCGAGGATATATCGGCAGGGATCAAAATCGCTCCGGAGTGACCTAAGCTCCCTGTCGCAAAGAATGGGAGATGCTGAAGTGAGAATCACCTCTCTGGAGAGGTGGAAGGAGAGAATGGATCCTGAAATTGTTCAGCTCTGTCTACAGCTCAAGAAGCTGCAACTGAAAACCGAAGATTTGGAGGGGAGAAATCGAAGGAACAATGTCCTGATACTAGGCCTACCTGAAGCAGAAGAGGGCCCTGATACCACTGGTTTCCTTCAGAAATTTCTGGTTAAGATTGTGGACCCTTCCCCATTAAGCCCACAGTATCATATAGAATGGGCCTATCACTCTCTCAGGCTGAAACCCCCACCTGGATCACCTCCACGTCCAATAATAGTGAAATTCCTTAGCTATCTAGAGAGGCAGCATGTCATTTCCAAATCTAAGGAGCTCCAATCTATCCTATGGGGTAATGCGAAGCTGAGGATTACTCAAGATCTCCCTTTTGAAACTCGCCAAAAGTGATCAGCATTCCATCCCATGGTCAGCAAGCTAATTGCGGCAGGAATTCATTTCAAGATGGTTTACCCAGCTAAACTGCAAGTGGCTATTGAAGGAGTCTGGCATTCTTATAAATCTCCGGAGCAGGCAACTGCAGATCTCACAAGCAAGCTACCTAATCTATTTAAGACTGGTTGAACTGTCACTTCAGATATCTCAGGCTTTTAATACTTTGCCTCATGGGAGTGGATTGCATACCTGTTTGGGGTCTCTTCTCTCTGTCTCTTTCCTCTCTCTTCCTTCTCTCTTCTCTCTTCCTCGGTCTGGTTTTGAGGGGCTGTTGGGAGTCCTGAGGCCTAGCAGGCCTGGGGTAGCGGTGTGATTGCTGAGGTTTCCCAGTGGGGGGGTAGGAACTTTTAGGTCGGCGTGCGTTTCCCAGCGCCGCTGAGGGGGATGATTCTTGTGTTAGTCCCATCAGTTTCAGGTCCCCCGATCACTTCCCCACTTAGGGGAGTGTTCTCATTCTCATAAACTTTATTAAGTTAAGTGACAAGGGGGATTTGTTCTCTTTGTGTTTTTTGGGATCTCTAACCCTGGAGGTTTGCTTCACGAGTTTTCTGGATATATTTAATCTCACTTGGGGCAATTTTCTTGATCTCATGTAGGATGATTAACCTACATCCAGATGGTCCTGCTTTCACTTTCCCTGAATTAGTTCTGCACTTTCTCCAATCACTCTCCTGATCTAGAGTAATCTACATTTGTTTTTTTTCCTTTTGAGGGGTGGTGGGCGGGTGGCTTTGGGATGGAGCAAGCTTTTGGAGAACTGCATATCGTGCCAGACAAGGGGGGGAAGGTGATCTCCCAGGGAGGTTTAAAGGGCAAGCCAGTTGTTGGCCACTACTGATATATTTTACTGAAGTAGTCTTTGGCACCAATGTTCAGACCTGGTATCTATATGGAGCCATAGCTTCCCAGGGAAGGTCACTTATTGGGCTGGTTCCTCTATACTGGAGATTTACATATTGAAAATTATTTACGAAGAGGGACCTTTTGTACATAGTTTGAGTGGGTTGGGGGGAAGGCGAATTATCAAGGCTGATTACTTTTCTGGATGTAGTAATGTTGGGAGTTAAAAGGGCACAATTATATTATTTCATGTTCTCAGCTTTGCAAACACACATTGATGAATATTGGGAAAGGTTCTCTGGTTTGGGCTCCATCTTTGTTCAGGGGAGGGAGGAGGGACTGAGTGTGCCTCTTGGGGTTATGTTCTCACTCACTGACTTGGGATTATTTCTTTCAAAAGATGGTGATGACTGCAGTAACAATTAAAATTGCCACATGGAATGTCAGGGGAATAAGAGACATGACTAAAAGATATCAAGTTCTCAAGAATTGCGTTCTCCTAAACATAGACATCCTCTTGATACAGGAAACCCACCTTCTTGCTGCCAAAACAAATGGGCTATGTAGACAGGGGTTCTCCCAAGTCTTTACTGCCTCTGGTTCATCTGCAAGCGGGGGGGTGGCAATTCTGGTCAAGAAGCATGTTTTGTTTGTAGCAGAGGAAACTCTCTCGGATCCAGAAGGCAGATTTATTTTAGTCAAGGGCACACTGTATAACAATACAGTCATTCTAGGTGCAGTCTATGGCCCAGTGGGAGGTAGTCCAGAGTTCCTTATGTGTCTGGCAGATAAGCTGAGTAGATTTTTGCCTTCCAAGTTAATTATTGGGGGAGATTGGAATATACCTCCAACGCAAGACTTAGATAGAACATATAGGCCACTAAAACCCCTATCCCCTCCGCAGCAAGCCCTAAGGGACTTTATGGGACTACTGGGTCTGTGTGATCCATGGCACCTGTTCAGTCCCTCTGGTCAGGTCTTCTCGTTTAAGTCTCAGGTTCATCAATCATGGTCTAGGCTGGATTATATCCTAACTAGCACTTCACTTTTAGCTGGCCTTCACCAGACTGGTATGGAACTGATTGTTATATCAGATCACTCGATGGCATGGATAGTGACTTCCCTGACACATGTAGTCAAAGGGATACTACCTGGAAATTGAACACACAACTTCTAAAAGAGGAATACACAATCTCTCACATAAGGGATGTGATTTCATTTTTTATGGAAATTAATAAAGGTTCCATTAGAAGGGCTGATCAACTATGGTGTTCTTTTAAATGTTATATTAAGGGGGAATCCATTAAGTTAGCTTCCAAATGGAAAAAGCAAAGGGAGGCAAGAATTGTTTCTCTGTCAAACCAAATCAAGGAGACCGAAAACATCTTATCTACCTCTTCCTCTTCTGGTCTCTTGGAAACCCTGTTGAAACTTAGGAATGAATATGCAGATTTATTAAAAGAGAAGATGGAATATGCCAGCCTGAAAACTAAAGCTCGCTACTTTGATCAGGCGAAAAGCCAGGAAGAATGCTGACCCTTCGGTTACGGGAATTAGAGAGCTCAATGCTCATCCCCTCTATTCTGGCCTCAGATGGCTCTATTAAGACTTATTTAGTCTATTAAGATTCTTGAAACTGTTTGCATCTGTGAAGCCCTGTTGTATGCTTGGAAAATGAGTGCTGCAAGAAAGATTCCTGTGTTAATGTGCCAGTGCTTCTCTAACAGCTATCTACCTGCTCGGGACTTTAAATATCAGTTTCCCTATCTGGAACAGCTGTGAGAGGGCTGTTCAGTGAGCGGCTGATGCTGGTGGAGGAGGGGCAGGTCAGCATATAAAACACTCACTTTTAACATTGGTGGCTTATTCTTGAAACTATTTGCATCTGTGAAGCCCTGTTGTATGCTTGGAAAACGAGTGCTACAAGAAAGATTCCTGTGTTAATGTGCCAGTGCTTCTCTAACAGCTATCTACCTGCTCGGGACTTTAAATATCAGTTTCCCTATCTGGAACAGCTGTGAGAGGGCTGTTCAGTGAGCGGCTGATGCTGGAGAAGGAGGGGCAGGTCAGTATAAAACACGCTATGCCTCTAATTAGGGAGCGTGAGTGGCAATTCAGCGCCACTCGGTAGAAAAAGTTTGATCTGGACTTCCCAGGTTTATTAATGCAAGTAGAAGAGAGATAGTTTTACTTTTGATATAGTGATTTACAATTGTAAAAATTTTTATTTCGGGTGGATTATTTGGATTTTGAAGTTAGTAGCCAACTTGCAGCATTTGGGAGGTTAATTGATTCTTCATTCTGTTTCAAGAGGGCAATTTAACAGGTGTTAAAATGGGTACTATTCTGAAATTAGTTATTTTTGTATGGTTAGTTTATGTAGTGGGTGATGTAAAGTTTTCCTGTAATAAATGTTTTGATTTTAGGAATAACGATATGCATTTTCAAAGTAATTTGACAAAGGGCTTTATTACCTCATACTGTATGAATAATTTTAGTGGGGGGAATTTCAGGTTTGAGGATAATGTTCGAGAATTGTTTGCTATCTCAAAGAGAATGATTTCACTGATGCTTTGTTTCCAATGTAATTATGAGACCTTTTTGTCTGTTCACACAACTATGGTCTGTAATCGGTCATTTAGGGCTTACAAGAAGGGATTGAAGTTTTCTAATTGAGTAAGGAGATTAATATTGCTTTTGTTGCTGTTATCAGGTACAGTACACCCTAATCCGGGTCCTCAGGGGGATGAACCTGGTGCAGAAAATAATTTATTAAGGCCTTCTCTGCACATGGTTCATCTAAATGTAGCCAGTCTAATAGCAAAAAAAACAATTTTGGAATATTGGATTTTGAACAATAAGTTTGATGTAGTTGCTCTGACTGAAACTTGGTTGTCTGATAATATTTCTAACTCTGAGATTTTGCTACCGGGATATTCAATTTTTAGGAAGGATAGGGTTGGTAGACGGGGGGGATGTCTATTTTATGTAGCTGATCACTTATTAGTACAGGAATTAGATATTATTTCTGAAAGTAATATGTTTGAAACAATTGGTATTTCCATTTTGATTAGTAATAATAAAGTTCTGACTATTATACATGTTTATGTACCACCTGATAAATCAAAGGAGGGGGTTCCTGCTTTTTTTAATTGTATTTAAAAATTAACATTAAGCGAAACTATTTTGGTTGGTGGTTTTAATTTGAATTGGTTGTCCCCAACAGAACATGAAATTAGAACAACAGTCATTGATTTAGGGTTTCAACAATTGATTGAAGGTCCTACTAGAGTAAATTATAAGACAGGGTATTCTTCAACCCTTGATTGGGTAATTATGAATAGTCCATCACATATAGTTAATTGTGGGGTTCTCTCTGATGGGATAAGTGATCATAGTCCTGTATTTTTGATTGGTCAGCTAAAATACTTAAAAAAGAAGCTAGGATCATAAAGTATAGAAGGCTAAAGGATTTAGATGAGTGGAGGGTTTTTGAGGAAACACAATTATTAGACTGATCATTTATGGATAATATAACTGATATAAATGAAGCATACTTGAAATTTTGTAATTATTTTATTTTTATTTGTGATAAATTAATATCCTTTAGGTCTGTTACGGTTAAGGGAAATAGTAATGTTTGGTTTTCCCCTGGTTTATTGACATTAATTAGGGAAAGAAATTTAGCATGGAAAGTTTATAGAAGGACTAAACAATTAGACCATCAATTAGTTTATAAAAAGCTTAGGAATAAATGTCAAGTAGCAATTCGCTTAGCAAAGAAGGATTATTATGTGAAAAAATTTACAGAAGTTAGGGGGAATCCAAGTGCAACTTGGAATACAATTAATCAGCTATTAGGTAAAATTAAGGTGAATGAAGGCTGTGTATTAGAGAGGGAGGGTAATACTATTTTGGACCCTAAATCTGTGGCTGGAATGTTTAATTTGCATTTCACTAATTTGGATATGCATAGTTCCAATGTGGGTAGTATGGGTAATTCCTGGAGCCATTTGGAAGCAGTTGTGCATTCTAATGACAATGGATTAGATGGGGTAGTAATATTCCTAGATTTTATTTTCGATCATTACAAATTAGTGATGTGACTGAGTGTGTGATGAAAATGAATCCTAGGCCATATAGGGGATCAGATGATATTGATTTCAGGGTATTAAAAAGAGTTATTAGTGCTGTTGCAGGACAGTTGACAAAATTGTTTAATTATTCTTTATGTAATGGAGTTTTCCCTGAAGTGTGGAAGAGTGCAGTGGTAATGCCTATTTATAAATCTGGTTTGATGCTTGACCCAAATAATTATCGTCCAATTTCAATGCTTGCTCCTCTTTCTAAAATATTGGAGAAAATAGTTTCAGTTCAGTTAATTGAATATTTAACTAAATATAAACTTTGGTCAGATTCACAACATGGTTTTAGGTCTAAGCACAACACAGAGACAGCCTTGGTGAGGTTTACTAGTCGAGTTAATAGGGCTATTGATAGTGGGGATACTGTCATGGCAGCTTTTGTGGACCTCACCAAGGCTTTCGATTTAGTAAATCATGAGGTACTTCTGAAACAGTTGTTTAATTTAAATTTGTCTGAAAGGGTTATAGTATGGTTTAAGGATTATTTGGTTAATAGGAATCAAAAGACTCTAATTAATAGTATTTTATCCAATTCATCTTTGTTGAAATGTGGAGTCCCTCAAGGCTCTATTTTAGGACCTTTACTTTTTTCTTTATTTTTAAATTCGTTAGCTTTTAATTTTAAAAAGACTGAGTTGTTGTTATATGTGGATGATACAGTTTTGTTTTGTTCTGGTTCAGATTTTCAGTTACTTCAGAAAACATTACAGTTTGATTTTAGCTTGCTTCATTATTGGTTTGATAAACATAAATTGGTGTTAAATTCAATGAAAACTAAGACAATGGTTTTTTCACATCCAAGAAGATTGCAGGGTCAGGAATTAAAACTTATTGATAATTTAGGTACAGAAATTGAACAAGTTATGCAGTTTAAATATTTGGGGGTAATTATTGACTGTCATTTAGCATTTGATTGTCATGTAACAGACTTAATTAGTAGGGTACATAAAAGGTTAGGATTTCTGTATCGAATTAAGGATAATCTGACCTATGAGGTTAGATTACTGCTTACACATAGTCTATTACTAACTATGATGGATTATGGGTCTATAGTATATTCATTTACTTTAGAAAAAGTCCTTGCCAGGCTTCAAGTTGCATATCATTCTGTTCTGCGTTTTGCTACTAGACAAACAAGGCTCACTCATCACTGTTTATTATATAAACAATTGGGTTGTTTATCGTTAAAGGGAAGATTTAATATTAGGACTTTGGTGTTTCTGCATAAGGTTATTTTAGGTATTTCTCCACCTAGTATTTTTAATTTGTTCCTAAGGAATATTCCTGGTAGTACTAGATCTCAGAGTAAGGATGGGTTTCAGGTTCCTTTTTTTCAAACAGCTTTTGGTCAAAATTTATTGGATTTTACAATTGTCAAGATGTATAATCAACTTCCTAAAAATGTATTAGGACAACTGAAATTGTCTACTTTTAAGTGTGAACTTAGGAAAACTTTGTTAGAAAAGTCAGACTGTAAATGCTTTGTGTAATGTGTATTTATAATGTGGTACTGTTTTAATTTTTGTATGTTTCTTCAAACTGGTCATTTGTGAAAATGGGCTTGTCCCACAGACTTACCAGTATAAAAATAAATAAATGAAATGAAATGAAAAAGACTTCCCCATGTGATATCTCTCAGGTTTTTGAAAAATTTTATAAAAATTTGTATAGTAAAATTCTTGCACAGGCCACCCCAAGCATAGAGCAATATCTGGATAGCCTGGACCTCCCGTCCCTTCTTCAGGCACAACATTGCTTGAGTCTGTCTTATCCAATCACTTTGGGGGAGATAGAGGAGGTGATTAGGGAGCTCGCATTGGATAAATCGCTAGGACCAGACGGTTTTCCCTCCAATTTCTATAAAACCTTTTCCACTGAATTAGCCCCCCTCCTCTTAAATTTATTTGAATATATGTTTATCCTAGATACTCTGGACCCTTCCTTGCTGGAAGCCACAATAGTCCTCATCCTGAAGCCCGACAAACCGCATGATGACTCTGCTAGTTATCGTCCAATCTTGCTTTTAAACTATGATATCAAAATCCTAACCAAAATCTTGTCTCTCAGAATTAAGAGGGTATGGTCTCATCTGCTGAACCCTGAGCAGGTGGGATTTGTACAGGATCGATCTTCAGCTGATCATCTACGGACCCTTTCGCACATTTTCCAGGCTGCCCAGGTCTCCCAGATTCCCATGGCTTTAATCTCGTTGGATGCAGAAAAAACCCTTGACAGAGTAAACTGGGAGTTTCTCTGGGATACTCTGAAAAATGGGCTTTCCAACAGTTTTCATTCGACGGATACAGATGGTTTATCAAGCTCCTACCGCAAAAATTTATTGTAATGGAGTATTTTCACCAAGGTTCTCTTTATTTACAGGCACCAGGCAAGGCTGCCCCTTATCTCCCTTCCTTTTCAATACATATTTGGAACCCCTTCTACGTAGTCTCAAGTGCGCCTCCCAGGTCAAGGGCTGTACAATATATCAACAGTCTTTAACCCTCTCAGTATATGCAGATGACATTCTCCTCCATTTGGCCTATCCTGATATATCATTATCATATGCATTACAAATTATTAGACAGTTCGGACTTGTATCCAATTATAAGTTAAATTTATCGAAAACTGTAATTTTTCCTCTAAATGCTCTTACCCACCAGGCTAACTTTGTTCATCTAGGCATGAAGTGGTCTCCTCAGTCTATTAAATATTTGGATATTCATCTCACCAATGACCCAGAGACTTTTAGGAAGCTTAATTTAGATGACTTAATAATGAACATTCAACAGGACCTTCAAAGATGGGAGAGTCTCCCCCTCTCAATATGGGGTCATATCAGTATTGTTAAAATGAATGTCCTCCCTCGTCTCTTTTATCCCCTAAATTTATTAAATCTCTGGCTCCCATTGTCCTATTTTCATCATTTTCACTCTGTCCTCTCCAAATTTATCTGGTGGGGCAAATTTCCCAGGCGTTCTTTCACCAAACTTAGCCTCCCTAAGGAATTAGGGGGGCTTTGTCTCCCTAATTTCAACTTTTGTTATTGGGCGAGCCACCTGTCAAAAATGGTAAGATGGTTCTCAGACACAAGCGACGGGTACTTACCAATCTGGCTACAATTAGAAAGAAAACTTCTCGCTCTTCACGGCTTTAATTCCACGGAATATTTTTCTCTCCTTGTTCTGCGTTACCAAACTCCATACAAAATTCAGTGGTGGGAGTTTCCATTAAGGTTTTAGCGCAATGCTGGAATTTTTTTTTAATATTTCACACAAAAAAGATATGGCTCAATCCCTTTTTCAGAATCCAAATATTAAAATTGGGGGTTCATCACTTTTTCTGGATTGGCTTCCTCAGTTACAGGAAGTTTCAGTAGAGGACCTATATGGTCAAACTGCTCTCCTGTCATCCCCAGACATAATAGCTAAATTCAACATCGCTCAGAAATATATTTTCAAAGTGTTTCAGTTGAGACACCTTATGTTGTCCAATTTTGGACTTGCACTATCACAATCTTGAGTTAAGCCCTTTTTGAAACAGGTACAGAGATACGCCAGTAAACCCCATGGTATATCAGCTATTTATTCTTTTCTTTTGGGAATCAATTTCCCGAATGCTCTTCCGGGTTCTAAAGTTTGGGCTCCCCTTCTGACTGATGTTAGTCCCAACTGGAGTCAGGTTTGGAAGGACCTATATAGGTATCTCACCCAAGATAGACATAGACTTATTCAGTACCATATTTTAAATAATATGTATTACACTCCGGTTAAGCTAGCTAAGCTGGGTAGGCTTCCTGTGGCAACCTGTACCAGATGTGGTTTATCTGAAGGGAACCTGATTCATATTTTCTGGCATTGTAGCAAAGTGGCTCCACTCTGGAATGCAATTCAATCTAACCTAGATCCTCTATTGGGATTAGGAGACCTGTTTACTATAGAGATATGTATCCTTGGCATGCTCTCGACCATTAATATTAAAGAACATAGATTTCACATGGCCTTAATTTCTATTGTGGTTAAAATATTGGTTCTCAAGCATTGGGTGGATCAATTAGTCATAACACATGAAGAATGGTTGAAGGAGATGTCACTTTGCTTCAATACCGAGCGATTGATAGCCAGCTCCCGGAATTGTATGGATGTATTTAATCGCAAATGGGGTAAATTATACGCCCTATATTTAAATTGAAATATGGAAGGTACATGTCTCTGTTTACCTTAATTGGTTGGTCTTATTCATCTCTGGTAAATGCTGAATGTTATTCTCTAATTCACAAATTTTTTGTGTTGTTATGTTTATAGAGGCACACTCCAGGGAAGGGTGGGGGGAGAAAAGAGGGGAGGGGAGGGTTCATAGGGGTTTGGTATTGTTTTGGTTTTATTGGATCCAGAGTCAGTCTGATGTATGCTACTCCGTATCTATCCTGGCCTGTATTGTGTACGGTCAATCCTGTAGCTTCCTTTCTGGATATGTGGAATGTAAATTCAATAAAAATATTGAATTTCAAAAAAAAAAAAAGCAAAAGGAATGCACCCAGTTATTTGTTTTGTTTATGGCCCAGTTTTTTTTTTTTTTTTGCTCATGACACCCATATACTGGGAGGATGACTGAAATAACAATTTCCCCTTTTTTTGCTTTGACCCTATTTACTATATTATCTATATCTCTTTTAATGTCAACCTCTTTTCTTCTGCTTCTATCATTTGTCCCCACCTGGAGTATAACTAGTGGGTTTATGGTATTTTCCATCAGCCCATATAGAAGTCTGTCTAGATCTGCCAGTTTAACCCCTAGAAGAGTGCTCACTGTAGTGTTTGATTTTCTACCCATACAAACCAGTGTGTCAATGCCTCTTGTAGTTGAGTCCCCAACTATGAGGATGTTTCTGACTGGATCTGCCCAGTATTGATTGTGTTCCTGAACTATGTTTGTTATTTCCTCGCTGTCATATATCAAGTCCTGGGTCCCATCTATTTTTGTTTCTGGTGTCCCCTTGTTTGTATGACATTTGAATACCTCCTTTTCTATATGATTTTCATATTTTCTTTCCTCCAGATTATTTAGGTCAGGGTCCAGCTTATCATAGTTTCATAGTTTCATAGATGAACTTTTGTACATCTGCCCACCCCTATGTTTTACCTGTTTAGTTGGTACTTCAGCCTATTGCTCTACCTTCAGGTCCTCAACTATGGGCTGTACTATAGTGTGCTTGTCAGTTTGTATGTTTTTCATTGCTTCTTTTTCTTTTATAGTCATGTCCTCTGATACTGTGTCAATAAAGTTTCCCAGCACCTCTATTTCTCTTTGTACTGCTAATCTTTTTAATAATTGATCAATTTCCCCTTGTAAGGTTTCTATAAGTAGGCATTTATCACATGTACAATTGTCATTTTTAACATCCTCAGTAAACATCTTGCATTACATACATGTTTTCACATTTTTATTCCTTTTCCCCTTACCTTGTGACATGTCTTAAACTGTTTTGTTTACACTACTATATTATTTCAAGAAGCTTGTTAACTTACTTTGTATATGTAGCTGTATCTTATGGCCTTTTTCTGCCCTGATCCCCAGCATCCCCAGTGGACACAGTAGATATGCACAGATGTGCATGTCTCTGTGCGTGTCACTGTGTGTACCACCATGTGCCCTGCACTGCTTGCCCTGCTCACTGCAGTGCTCTCTTTTGTGCTGCCTGGTTACCTGAAAGTCTCATCAGAGTCACAGAGTTTTTATCAGCCCCCTTGTAATTAGAAAAAGAAATTAAAACACCTGATGCTGTTCAGCAAAGGCCACTCATGCATGACCCTGGCTTACTGCAGCCCCCAAAGTAGTTTTAAAAGAATAGTGAATTACTATGTATAAACCTGTAGTTCATTTTGTAGTCTCTGTAAACTACAGGCTCCTCTTCCTGGTTCCAGTCTTCTGGACCAAGGCTCCAAGTATAGTCACACCACTGCCAGTTGTATAATTTAATAAAGACACCAGAGATGTTGGTATACAAGCATATAGCCTGCCCCCAATGCACAAAATACAGATCTGATTGTCCAATAAAAATATTGGGGAGACAATGAAGAGTGAAACAAATGTTTAAATAAATAATGACATATTCAAAAGGCGCTTTGTGCATAGCAGCAGTGTCGGCAATCACTGGAATTACATCCAAAAGTTTACTAGAATTATACAGAATGTAAATTTGTAATAGAATGCTTAAGTACAGTAGAGAACTGCAAAGTTCAAAGTCAAGTAGTAGAAAAAGGACTACACTAGGAGAGGCAGAAAGCATGGGCAGGAGAGGGCAAAGTGAGATTGGAGAAGCAGTTTGAGAAAGAAAGATGAGGATATGTATGAACCAACTCAGAATTTGCATTTGATGAACATACAGAAATCCATTAGTTTGAAGGATCTTGGTTTCCCTTTGGCACCTCAGCATCATGATGTAGCACTTATTATAGGGAGCTCACCGTAAGCATGTCCAAGTTGTTGGTAAAGCACATGACCTGCAGAAGCTAATTAGAGATACTGGAGTTTGCAAACTCCTGGCACTGTGCACATCTTAGTGTCATTTCCATCTTTTTCTCATAGGTGAAGGACCTGACTACTAAAAGGAGCTTCTGTGATGTCAGAAAGAGTGACTTTCAATTAAAAAAAAAACAACTTTAGAAATCATAATAGAATCATGCATTATTAAGCCAGTTATTTAATTCACTTCCCTTAACTGGAGTATCAGACAGTCAAGCTAGTGAAATCATCGCTGCAGGGCTGCTGGATGAAGCAAAACTAGCTTGGCTAAGGTAGCTTGTGTTTCTGTTGCTGCTAATTTCTGGAGGTTCTGGAGATCCTTAGCTAGGATCACATTCCTGGTACTTGTGTTACATTCTTGTGTTTTCTTTCTCCTCACAGCAGTTCCTGGATTTGTTTAATACAGTTGCTTTTGTAATTTACAATATATTGTGAATTTGGGATTTATATTTCAACAGGCATTGCTAGCAAACTTCTGGAAGTTTCTCAGCTTCCCCTACAGCTAGGATCAGTTTATAGCTATTAGTGTTTAATTACCTGGGAGTTCTCTTACATAGCAGCAGGGATGCTGGATGAAGCAGAACTAGCTTATCTAAGGTAGCCTGTCTTTCTGGTGTTGTTAATTCCTGTAGGTTCTGAGCTAACCTCAGCTAGGATCACATTCCAGGCACCTGACTGTTTTTTTGCAGTGGATGAGTGGAAAAGGTGACACCCCCCATCCACCCCATTCCCACTTACCCCTATTCTCACCCTCCCTCCCTCAGGTGCTCTGCCTTTATAGATATTGACAGAGACACACCTACTGTACTTAAAGGCACAGGGAACATTTGGCAACACCCCACAAGATAGGGCCTGTCTGAGAATACAGGCAGCAAAACAAGGGAAGAGTCGCCAACTAATTTAGCAAAGGTACTTGAAGCAGAAAGCAGAGGAGTAATTTAGTAGGAAAGGGGAGAAAGGGAAGAGGAAAAAATAACTGAGAAGGAGGGGTATAGTAGTAAGCAGGTTGGGATGATGCAAGGAGTGGTGCAGTGCTCTGGGTGTCATGCGGCAGTCTTCAGAAGAACATTCTGGGCACTGCAGTGCTGCCCCATTTGCAAGCATCTCTCCGGGCTGATGGCAGTGGTCACTTATCTCTGGTCTGAGCTTGCAGGAGTGCTGAAGACCCTCACCCCCACCCAGTGACCATCATGTCCACAGCTATTGCCACAATGGCTGCCCAGGCAAATGACAGAGTGGACTATAGTGGGCCAGATAGAGGCAGGGGAAGGGGGGACAGAGACACATCCACCATCCAGTCCAGCTCAAAAACTCCTTCACTGTTTTGGAGGAGTGGGAGAGTCTTTCAAAAGAACCCAAGGCTGAAACCAGGGAGGATGTGAGGGTCCTCCAGCAGGGAGACCAAGTGAAGGGAGGAAGAGAACCCCAAAGGAGGTAATGGAGCCCATATTGCAATGCAGATCTGTATTGGGGTGGCAACAGTGACAATGGCAGTAGTATGGGGTAAAATTAAGTGATAGTTATAAGGTTCTGGTGTCGGTAGCAGAGGAGGAGGAGGGTGGCTCCTCCAGAAATGGGGCAAGTGACAGTCAGGTAGGGAGAATGCTGGGGACAGTATTTTAGATGGGGAGAGGGGGGGCTTGACAGGTGGGGGAGGGGAGGGGAGACAGGGCAAGGGGAGCTGTGGGGGGATGCAGTCAATGGAAAGTTGTTGTAGCACTTGGCAAGGCAGGGGGATCATAGATGGTGCATTGGCCTCAGGGAGCAGGGTGGCAGGAACAGAGGGAAGAGAGGTCCTGCAGGAAGTTGATGGTGGAAGTTTGGGGAGATGGTCTGGGTGCTGGTGGACAGGGAAGGGAGAACACTTAAGTGAGGGACAGGGTTTGCAGAAAGTTAAAGGCAAGAGGTGGGGAAAGGTGGCAGAGTAGTAGTGATGGGGAACTCTATACTAAAGGGGATCAGGTGGAGAGGGAGGGGTGAACAGCATAGTCAGATATGGGTGGAATCAATACTGGGCTTAACAGTGGGTAGGGCAGGGCAGGGCAGGCTTTGCTTAGACCTATCTGGGAGGGAAGAGAAAAACCACACATGGTGATGCTTGTAAGCACCAATGAACGGGGGGACAGTCTGGTGGAGTTGGTTAGGGAGAGATCTGAGGAACTAGGGAAGTTGTGTATGGAGGTTGGGTGCTCGGTAGCCTTCTCAGAAGTGCTTCTGGCACCCTGGATGAGCAGGGTGAGGAAGGAAAAGATTGTGGAGTTTTGTTCATGGCTGGTGGGGTGGTGTCACTCTCACAGATATGGGCTGGTGGAAGATTGGTGGAACACATGGGTCAACAGTGATCTATATGCAGCGGAAAGATTGTTCTTGAGTACTGCTGGGCAGGGGTCTTGAAGTGGAAACTGGAGGAATACTTAGCTTCCAAGGGTTTTTTAATCTAGGAAGGGGGGAGGCGAGTCTGCAGCAAGTGTGCAAGGTTGACAGGTAGGGGATCAGAATGAGCTGACCCCCAATGACAGCAGTGTTTGTAACGAGATTGGTCCATGAGGGAAGAGTCAGGTAGAGGGGTGCGGGGTAGGGAGAAAGTGGGAAATGGGTTAAGAGTGGTCTCCTTGAATGCATGCAGCCTGGATAACAAAGTAGCTGAAATACAGGTTCTCTTAAACATTGGGATGGTGGACATTGCAACTCTCATGGAGACATGGGCCAGCCAACACCAATATTTGAGATCTGGTGATCCCTGGGTGCAGGATCCATAGGAAGGAAAGATGGGAGGGGAAATGGGGAGGGGTGGTGATTTATGTAAAGAATGGCATTAGATGCACAAGGGATGAGGGGGAGGAGGGGAGGACAGAGGCATTGTGGATGTAGTTCCTGGATTCAAGGGGTAGGAAACTGAGACTAGAGGTGGTATATAGGCCATCAGCACAGTCCGAGGAGTTGGATAGGGAGTTGGCAAATCAGATTCAATGGGTATGTGGTAAGGGGAACATGGTGATCATGGGCAACCTCAATCTACCTGGGGTGGATTAGGGAACCCAAGCCACCTCTAGCGCCAGGTAACAGGTGCTTCTGGATGCTTTCCAGGAGAGCCATCTGGTGCAGATGGTTGGTGAAACAACCCAGCTGGTAATAAATTGGACCGATATTATCAAATGGGAGACAGTGAGGAGCTATGGATGGAGGACTTACTAGTTGGGAGTAACCACTTTTCAGTGTGATTCCACCTCAACATAAGCAGGGAGACTGTGGCGTCAGCAATAAGGGTAATGGACTTCAGATGGGTGGACTATGGGAGAATGAGGAAATACTGAAAGGGCATCTTGAGGAGATTAGGTCGGAGATGGACACACAACTGAAGTGGGATATCATAAAGTCTGGGCTGAGGAAGCTACTGGCGTGCATCAGGACTCTGAGCAAGAAGACCAGGGATAAGGTGCTATGCTGGATGACCAGGAATGTTTTGGAGGGGAGGGCCAAAGGGCAGCTTTTAGGAGACTGAAAAGAACCGGGAGGAGGAGGACAGGAGACATACACAGGAGGTTTAAGGAAATAATGAAGTTGGTAAGAGGGGCCAAGGCCTCCAAGCAGCTGAGGGCTGGCTCAGGGCATCAGGGAAGGGGAGAAGGAATTCTACAGATATGTAAGGGAGAAAAGCAACTGCAGGGTAGTCCGGATCAAGAAGGATGGGTGGTGGGTTGAGAAGGAGGAGGAACAGGCCGAAGCACTGAATGAATACTCTGCTCTGTGTTCATGACAGAAGTAGGAGGCCTGCTACCTCTGTGGACTGGGAGGGTGGGGATGAGTGAGGAGGAGGTGACTGATGGGGTGATTCGGGAAAGCAATGTATTGGAAGGTCTGAAGGCACTTAGGGTGGATAAGGCACCAGGTCTGGATGGTAATCACCATAGGTTGTTGAGGGAGATAGTGGAAGTGTTAGCAGGGCCACTGGCTGACCTGTTCAACACCTTCCTGGAAACTGGGTGCATGCCACAGGACTGGAGGTTGGCTCATGTGGTGCCTATTCACAAGAGCAGCCCATAGGATGAACATCTGGCATATTCAGGGCCCCCATCAACAATATCTCTCCTTTTTCTGCCATTTTAAGGATACCTTCTATCATTTCCTTGTCCATTTCCTCCCCCAGAGATGGAGGTCCGTATACAACCCCTGTGCAAATTGTGGTGCCATTGCATGTCTCCAAGTTGACCCACAGTGCTTCCTCTTCTCTTTGTTTACCCTTTTGTTCTGTTGCTTTGATTCCTTCCCTTATGTAGAGAGCTACTCCTCCTCCTTTTTTACCCTCCATGTCCCTCCTGTAGATCATGTACCCTGATATGTTTACATCCCAGTCATGGTTCTGTGTGTACCATGTTTCTGTGACTGACACAATATCGGGATGTTCCTCTTCCATCAAGGCCACTAGTTCAGGAAGCTTGCTACCAGGACTATGGGCATTGGTACTCATTACTCTTCACTTTGTGATGGCTTTACCTCTTGTAGCCCCATCCCTGCTCTTACTGACTTTGCCTTCTCTATTTAACCCTGTCCTGCTCCCTACTAGCCCTTCTACCTTGATCTCTACCTCACTAAGTACCTTGTTTTGTAGAGGGAGGATGGGAATCCCTGCTTCTTATCAGTGCCTCCCCTTGGCTAGTTTAAAAGCTTGCCAATGAAGCATTTAAACTGATCTCTCTCTCAGGAGACTGGTTCCCTTCCTGGACAGATGCAGACCATCATGCCAGTATAGGAGGGTGCCCTCAAGGTGGAACCCCAGTCCCCAATGAAGCCAAAACCCTGTGCTCCACACCAGTTTTTCTGCCATTCACTGAATTGCATGGTGTGGAGTAACCTTGCCTCACCCATGCCATAGAAGGTAGCACCTCCAAGAAGGATACTGTATGAGCTACTTGTCTAAGGCCCCCTTCCCAATCCACCTACTTCAGTACGCACTGTTAACTCTTTCAAGATCATGGACAGAGAACTTACATAGAAACATAGCATCTGTTAGCAGAAAATGATTGCTTGACCCACTCAGTCTGCCCAGGTTTTCCCTGCCTAATCTGCCTCCACAGACCTTAACTGGTTTCCAGCCGGTTTGTTGCTCTGATAAGTGTTTTGATCTGTGATAGTTTTTTGTATTTTTAAGTGTCATTTTCACATGATGGTGATTATTGTGGTAGCACTCTGAATCTGATTGGTTGATTTATTTTATTTTTGAAAAACATCACCTGCACCATGATTATCTAAGAATGCACTTTTTTTGTGTGACTCCACCCCCCTGATGAAGAGAGCTCTAGCCCTTGAAGTATCCATGCATGCGCATTGTGCGCGGGACTGCCATTATTAAAAATGAAATATTTATTTACATAATATGGTCTCTGAGCCCGATCTGCCCAAAAAGCAGACCAGGGACCATGCACCCCGCATTCTGCAGCATGGCAATCATCCCGGTGCTTAGCCCAGCCCAGAATGGGCCAAGCAGCAGGAAAAACAGCCATAGCCACAAGTCACATGGGAGCCATCAAGCTCGACTCCACAGAGCCACAGGACCCAGAGCAGCACCAAGGGAGAACATGGGGAGCACGGAACTCCACCTAAGGTAAGCCCACTTTGGGGGACTTACATATGTTTTGTGGATATTAAGGCAGCATTTGATTCGGTAAATAGAAATAAACTTTGTCCCCAAAAAAATAGTTTCTTTGCCTCTTCATAGCAAATAAACGGTTAGGACATTTGGACTGAAATTTACAGGATGGCAAGGCCTTGTCCCACAGATGTGCCTTTTGCTGGTTTGCTGAAAACATTTACACAGGTTCCATAGTTATAGCACTCTGAAGTTTTGGAATTTCCCATAAGACAACATTGTGGCACCCATGCCACCTTTTGGCATCTATATCTTGAAAACAGTTCGAGATATGGATTTTTCATTTAGTGCAGCTGCATGCATGGAGGTGGCCAGGTCATGAATACAACTGTGAAGGAATGTTTTCCAAAGTTGCTATGGTTACTAAGATATTGCCACATTTGCAGTACCAGGGTTACTTGGAATGTCTCTAGGCATGCACTATGTGTCGGTACTTATGGGTAGGTGGAAGCATGGGCCGCTAAACTGGAAGCACAGGGCCCTCCTGCACTATGCCTCTACAGTTATGGGTGGGTGGAGCGCAGGGCCCAGAGGGCCTATACTCCCACATATAGTATGCATATGAGTAAAATTACACTTTCTCAAAAAGAAGAGAAATTCATTTAAAAACTCCATTTAATGCAGCAGTTAGGGTTGATGCCACACCAACAAAAGTCTGAAAATTTGATGTTAGGTTACCAACCTACCACCACACCAGCACCAACAGGCATCAGGACGTGCTGGGGTCATCAACTCACCCCATTTTCCTATACTGTACCATCTCAGCTTGTTTACACATGGAATGGGATGAGCGTTAGGCCTGATGACCTCAGTGCACACCCGATGCCTGTTGTTGGTGTGGAAGAAGTGAGGGGGTGAGGTTAAGTAACTCGTAATTTCCAGACTTTAGTCGATATGGAATCAATCTTAACTGCTGCATAAAAGAAGTTTTTGCAATGAATAAATAATATAGACAGGTTTGTGGATATGGCTGTAATAAGGTTACAGGATACAGCAATACAAGAAGATCTAGAAAGGATTCATGACATACACACATACAGATTATATTTGGATAGCACAATTTGTTGAGGGTACAGAGAAATACCTACAGTACTACAATGTGAAAGTATCTGCCACAGAAATATTTTATGCATATTGAAACTAGATATCATTGGAATCTTCCATTATAATGCAAACAGGTGTGGTAAGAAAAGGAATAATGACAAATTTAATTGCACTAGTAAACAACTATAAGGTTTTCTCCATGCTATCTTGGAATGTGAGTTGTGAATAGAGGAAAGAAAAAGGTTGATCACTCCACTGCTCCCAAAGAACTATGGGATTTTGGGTCTAGATCCCAGGATATATTTATTGAGGCTGGATCAAATAAAAATAATGTATGGAATAGTCAGATCCTTAGGATAAGACAGAGTTAGCTATCTACTTCAAACATATGTATTTATGGTATGGCATAATTGATTGTGCATTTTATGATTTGGTGGGCTGTGTCATAGACAATTTTATTGCATGTTCTTTTAATGTATGAAATGTAATAAATCGTGTGTCATTTTATATGTTTATAAAATAAATAAAACTTGAATTTGAAACTTAAAACAATTGACACATACAGTACTTCCTTGCTTTAACTGAGAGGTTCTAATATTCTTGTGCTACACTGCTCAGCTATTCCTAGTGAAACAATGCGTCTAACTACTGCAACAGGTAACCTCCTGCACTAGCTGTCTCCCAAACCCATATTTTTTTATTTGAATCTCCCAGACTTGTGTCCGTTGTCAAGACCAGTACCCCCTCATTGGCACAAGTGCAGCAGATCCTAAATATGTAGGCATTCCTTGTCCCCAGAATGTCTTCTAAGTTGCCAATTGCCAGGAAAAGAAGACCCTACCTCTTTTAACAGAATCTTAGAAAAAGTTAGTTTATCTATATAAAATAGATATAGATAGGGTGCAGTTGGTGCAAAGGAGGGCAACTAAGGTGCAGGACCTGCATCAGAAGCCCTATGAATAAAGGTTTAAGGATTTAAATATGTACTCCCTAGAAACAGGAGGGAATGGAGGGATATGATAGAGACATTCAAGTACCTTACAGGAATAATCAAGGTAGAGGAAGGGAGCATTTTCCAAAAGAAAAGATGCTGAAGGACAAGGGGTCACAATATGAAGCTGAAGGGGGGAAGGCTGAGAGGAAACGTATGGAAGTACTTCTTCATGGAGAGGAATTGAATGCTTGTAACAGCCTCCAGCAGAAGTGGTGGGGGCTAAAACAGTCACAGGATTTTAGAATGCATGGGATAGACACAAGGGAATCTTAGCAGCAGGGGGGGGGGGTGTAAACTGGAGTCCAAGCAGGGTCTCCAGAGGCACTATAGGTAGAGAATTTAGGGTACACTAGGTGGGCCAAATGGTCCTTATCTGCGGACAACTTCTATGTTTCTGTTTCCATAAACATAGGAACAGATTTTGTCAGCAGAAAAGGACCTTTGGGCCCATCCAGTCTGCCTCTTGTCCCTGCCTTTTCTGTCACCACTGACCTTAGTTGGTCATAAGTGTCGCTCCTTCCCCCATTGCTCTTCTTAATATACTCCTGTGCCTATTCCATGCATGTTTCAAGCTCCCACAGTCTTTGCCCCACTACCTCTTCTGGCAGGCTGTTCCAGCCTTCCACCACCCTTTGTGAAGAACTATTTCTGCCCATCTCTCCTAAGTTTCTCCCCTTTAGTTTTATTGCATGCTTCCTTGTTCTAGTGTCTTCCTTTCCCTGAAATAGGCTCTCCACTCGAAACTTGTTCATGCTTTAATAATTTGACTGTTACACTGATTACTTTGTCATGCAATGTTAATACTGCCGTTCTGCTAATACCCTGTACTGTGTGTATATTCTTTTGAGTATTATGTTAACCTTTGCTCTTTCTGTATATTCCTGTAATCTCCTGGGTTGCACCTAAAAATAGGCATATGTTTGTTAGTGTGCATACCTGGTCAACAAAAGCTAAATAAATAAATGCCTGTGAGGTACTTGTAGGTTTCAATCATGTTCCTTTTTATTCTTCTCTCTTCCAGGGAGTACATGCTGAGTTTCTGCAGTCTCTATTCGTATGGCTTTTTGTGCAACCCATTCACTATTTTGGTTGCCCTCCCTGTACCGCCTCTACACTTTCAATGTCCTTGTGGAGGTGTGGCCTCCAGAACTGGACACAGTACTCCAGGTGGGATATCACCCATGAGTACAGAAGAAGCACCACCTCCTTCCTCCTGCTAGAAATTCCTCTCCCAATGCACCCTAGCATCCTGCTAGCCTTTTCCACTGCTTTGTTGCACTGCCTAGCTATCTTGAAGTCATCAGATATGATGACCTCTAGGTCTCTTTCTTGCTTGGTGACTGTAAGTTCCACTCTCCTCATATCATACACAGCCCCTGGGTTCCACATCCTAAATGCATAAACTTGCACTTTTTGGCATTGAAGCCCAGCTGCCTTTCCCCAGACCATTTCTCTAGTTTCCTCAGATCCCTTTGCATTCCCTCTACCCCTTCTTTAGTGTCAAGCCTTTTGCAGATTTTTGTATCATCTGCAAAGACACACCTTCCCTTCCAGTTGCTCTGCAATGTCTCTTATAAGACTTTGAGAGGACCAGTCACACCAAACCCTGTGGCACCTCACTGGTCACTCTTCTGTCACCCACCTGGCTACTATTTATCACCCCCATTTGCCTCCTAGCCCTTAACTAGTTTGATATCCAGCTTGTCACTTCTTCCCACTCCCAGGCTGCTGAGTTTCTTAACTAGCCTCCTGAGTGGCACAGTGTTGAAAGCCTACTGAAGTCCAGATAGGCCATGTCCACTGCTCTCCCTTGATCCATCTCCATTGTAACCCAGTCAAAGAAATCTATGAGATTAGTTTTACATGACCTCTCCTTGTGAAACCATGTAGATGGTGGTCCTGCAGCCCTTTTACCACTAAGTGATCCACTAGCCTCTCCTTCAGCAGTGTTTCCATAACTTCACTACCACTGATGTGAGACTGACTAGCCTGTACTTGTTAGCGTCCTCCTTACTGCCACTACTGTGCAAAGGGACCACATTGGCCTTCTTCCAGTCCTCTGTAACTTGCCCCATTTCCACTGACATGCTAAAAAGCACTGCCAGAGGGGAAGCCAGCTCCATGCTCAGTTTCTTGAGGACCCTTGTATGAATTCCATCCTGCTCCACCGTCAAATTCTCCTTTAAGGCTTCAAATCCTTTCTGGACCCTCTCCACTATGAATGGACTTGTGACCACTCCCCCCTCTTCCTGGTGCTTACTGCATCATGCTAGCCCATCCCCGACTTTGAAGACCGAGCAGAAGTAATTGCTTAGTATTCCCACTTTCACTTGATCTTCCGCTGTGCAGTTCCCCTACCCTCATGTTTCACATTATCCCTCCATTTACCTTCCTCTTCCCCCCACATACCTGAAAGAGATATTGCCCCCTTTTGACCTCTTTAGCTACTTTCTCCTGTTTGTACTTTAGCTGCCCTCACTCTTCTTCCTGCCTCCCTTTGTTTTCCCATATATATATATATCCCAGTCTTCATCCTTCTAGGTCTCCTCATACTTTCTAATTGCTGTTTTCTTCTCATTCACTGTTTTGCCACCTATTTGGAGAACTATAGCTGCCTCTTCTTCCTCTTTCCCTTGCTCGCTTCCTTCAAACAGCATGCTATTGCCTGGGTTATACCCTCGTTAATCTGTCTCCATTGAGCCTCCACTCCCCCTCTGCCTCCCCCCTTCCCTTTAATGCAAATTCTGAGGCAGTTTCCCATTTCTTTAAAATCTGCCCTCCTGAAGTCCAGGACACTCATCTTAGTGTGTGTTTTCTCCTGTCCTATCCATATGTCAAACCACATAGTATGGTGATCACTTGTAGCCAGGGACTACCCACTGTGACATCAGCAATACTGTCTCTGTTTATAAGTACCAGGTCCAGCACTGCCCAATCCCTAGTGGGTTTCAAAACCAGCTTCATGAGAAGTACCCCATGTATGGAATCAGGATGTCCATGCCTCTTGATGTAGCTGTGGCCAGGATACACAATTGGCATTAGAGATGCAGCACATTTATAATCCACCAGTGAAGTTTTGTGTTAACTTACTGCTACGTGAAGTGGTAATTGGAAAATGCTCACTTCACCTTGCCATTATGACTTCACATTGTCATTCTGCCTTAACGCAAAGTAAGGTGAAGTGACAACAATATAGGCTGCCCCTCACACATCACATGGTTTACAGTACTGTAAGTCACATGCTTTACTGAGGCAGGAAGGAAATGAGTCATAAAAGCAGTTAGTTTCACTTTCTCCTTTCCAGTGGTAGAAGGAAGAAGCATTTTGTGTGTAGAGGAGAGTTTGGAGTGGCATATTTGTTCCCATCTTGTGAATTGACTAAAAATAAATGGCTTTTTTAAAAGCTAAATCCTTAGTTTTTTTGTATTTTTTTTTCAGTTCTTTTTTTGTGACTGATTTGTTTGTTTTATACGTTTTGCTTTTTGTGTGTGTGTGTGTGTCTCCGTGTGTCAGCATGTGTGTGAGACTGTGAGTGTGTGTGAAGCAGTCTTTCTTTGTGTGAGGCATTGGTCAGAGAGGGAATTAGTGGGCTATGCACGATAGACCCGGGAGGAGAGTTTGTGCCCCATGGGCAGAGGGGAGTGCACATGACTGGGGGCAGTCGAGTGTTGTTGGACTTCTCCCAACTGTTTGGTCTTGCCCCTTCCCCTCTGGAAGTAGCAGCACCACCAATGCTACAGGCAGCACATCCACCAACTCCGCCACCACCACCACCACCACCAGTAGCAGCTGCATGGGCTCCGGCAGTACCCCCTCCACCATCTCCAGAGCCGCAGGTGGTGCCCCAGGTGCATGACAGTGCTGCCCGCAGTACATCTGCACCTCCTGTGCCTGGTCCCCCCTGCAACTCCACAGTCTGGCAGTTTTTAACTGTGTGAGGGGGGGACAGCACCATTGTGGTTTTTTGGTTATGTGGTGTGCAGGTGTGCCGTGGCCCCCGGGGACACATTTGGGGACTGGTGGCCAGTGCCAGGGAACAGCTGTATGTCTGAATAAATCTACTCACTTGATTATATGCTTGTCTTGGGATTTTTCTCCTGTATGTATCACTTCTTTTTTGTGTTTCTGTGCTTACTTTGCTACTAACAGTGCAGATCAATGGGAGTGGCTGTTTAGCACGTTAGTTCTTGTGTATCTAAATGGTTTGGCATTGCATCCTACAAACGCGGCTGCAGTCAGCAGTCTCAACCATATGGTATTTTACTGGTTCCTGACAAGTGTTTGCACAACAAATTATAAAAATGAGTACAACTGGTAACTTTTTTTTGTGGCTTATCTCATTTTGGGGGGGTTTCCACATGGACATACATTCCGGTTCATTTGTCTGACACTCTGTTGGACATTTAGGCATTTAACACACTCAGAAAGACCTGTTAAAGCCTGAATATCTAAGTGAAAATAATGGAGCTGCTCATGTTCCTCACCAAATTGTGTTCAATGCATCCTTTATAAGATTAGCTCAGAGCTGGGAGCCTGAAACTTGAAGCCTGAAGCTCAAAGTTTGAAAATTGATTGTAGTCATGATTGCAGTCCTTTGTTTCAGCTATAATTTATTGTACTTTCTCAGCTGGAATGGAATGAGTGAGGTGAGAGGGTACACACCCCCCACAGTGACAAGTCGACAGTGACTGATACTACAGAGACAACAATGCCAGGTCACTGTAATGCTGGCACTGGACTCTGACACTGTATTCTGGGGATCTTGCACTCCCTCCCCTAATCAGTTCCAACTCAGAGCTGATTATTTTAATTGTGGGGGGTGCAGGGGCCAAACCCCCACTTGGGGGTTTGGGGTGAAGCCCCAAAGAAACATGGAAGACAGTGACTACTTATGCTGACTGCAAATGCAGTCAACATAAAGGTTTCACTGTGACATCGGTTGACAAAATTGTTGTCGCCGTACCATCGTAGATCCAGGTGAGAGATCCAGAAGAGCTTACAAGCTCAGAAGTGGATGCTGATGATACTGAGGAATTGTCAATACATAACAAAGTGTCTTGTTTACAGTCACTGCAAGAAAGAATAAAAAGATGCCAGACATGGAGACTGCATCCCCTCTATGGATGTCACAGTAGGTGAACAACCAGATAATATTGCTGAATTAAAATCAACTTTCACAAAACTTGAAAAACTGTTAAAGACAGAACTGTCATTATATTATAACATCGATAGATTAGAGGGAGAGGATCTAACCAATAAGAGGGTTCCTTGTGGTATCCATTTGTAAATTAAACCTACCATGGGGATTGAAATTTTCCAACATAAAGTCAAATAGGAAAATGCTTTGGGGACTTGTTCAGATGAACTGATTACAATTTTAGTAAAGAGGACAAACAGAATTATGATGATGTAAAGAGCAGATTGAAACAACACCAAAAGATTTGGAACTTTTTAAAGCCCATCACCTGTTCAAAACTAAAGAAAAGGAATTGAACAACAGCATTGACTCACATGAAAAGAAATTATCAAACATAAACAGACAAAACATGAGAGAGACTTAAAACATTACACTCTGGGACAGGTCTTTATCTAGGACAGGCCAACACACACTGCTAACAGAGGTCTCAATTCAAGCTGTAGCCACTCTAGAAATAGATGGAATAGGGACATAGTAACTCAAGGAACTGGAGACAAAACAAAAAATAAATAAAAATAAAAATACTAATACCAACACAGAAAGCACAGGTGGACAGACAGTGAAGATCCCCCAGGGAACAATTTCATCAACTTAACTGGATAGTGAACAACCTATAGTGAGTACATCTGCCAATAAAAGGACATATATTTTTTTAGAGAAGAAGGCCAAAGAACATACAGAAGGACAAGAAGAAGTAAATGAGGCAGCAAAACCCCCAACAGGAGACAAAACCAAAAGAACAACATGGTCTGTCTATCTGAAGAGCAAAAATAAGTTTTGACCTTAAGCTCATGTGTATTTAATGATGCTGAACTGAATGTTCTTCAGAAAGGGCTCTCTTTTGTACCTTCTTAAGTAAATAGGTTTATGTTACAGGTGGAGTTGTTTAAAATATTTAGAAAGATTAACCTCACTTTTTTCTTTGCAGCAAATAATATGGGGATATTCTCTTGACTGGTGCAAATCAAGAATTGGACTGTGATGATCTGGGGAGTTAATGAGCATACTACACAGTTCTGATGTCATGGGGACATGGAACCTAGATCCCATTCTACCTCCATGATGTCTGAACATCTGGATATGTTAGAATTCATTTTTGTTGCTGTCCAAGGTGATGCTTTTGTGAATGATGTAACTAGCAATGTGACATGAGATGAGTTAGTCTAAACAGATGTTCTAAGTTTAGACCAAAGTAAATTTTTTGTCCGGGGCTTTTAACCCAGCAGTACAAATGCTTTAAAATGTGGTCATGAAAGAGACAGATAATTTATTATCTATCTCCAAGCCATCGGCCAAATCAGATAAGAGCAGAGACTTGTTGGAATCCTTGCAGGACACACTCCTGCACCAAATGGTGGATGAACCCACAAGGGGGTAGGCTATGCTGGATGTTGTCTTGACAAATGGGGACAGCATGGGAGGGGTAGAGGTGGGGGAAGGTTTGGGAGCCAGTGACCACCAGGTGGTCAAGTTGACCATCCAAGTGGCATCAGAATCAGACAGGTCAACCACTAGGGTACTGGACTTCAGGAGGGCAAATTTTGGGGGAATGAAGGACATCTTAAGGAGGGAACTAGAAGGGACTCAAATCTTAGGGGAGGTAGAGCAGCTGTGGGGTCAATAAAGGGAGGAGTCCTAAAAGCCACAGAACAATGCATCCACAAAATTAGCAAAAGGAAAAGGGGAAGAAACCCCTGTGGTTCAAGGCAGGGGTTAAGGAGGCCATCAGGGAGAAAAGAAAAGCATTCAAAGCTTACAAATGGTTGCAAGGGTTAGAGGAACGTGTAGACTACAAGGAAAAGCCCGGGTAGTAGGAAAGGCCATATGAAGGGCCACAGCAGGTATGGAGGACAGAATAGCTAGGGAGGTGAAAAGGAGGGACAGAAGATTTTTTAGATATGTAAGCAACAGAGGGAAAAGCAGGTAGGGGGTTCCAAGACTTCAGGAGAGGGTGGGGTAATGGTAAAGGGAGATATGGAGAAGGCAACAAGAACAATGCATCCACAAAATTAGCAAAAGAAAAGGGAAGAAACCCCTGTGGTTCAAGGCAGGAGTTAAGGAGGCCATCAGGAGAAAAGAAAAGCATTCAAAGCTTACAAATGGTTGCAAGGGTTAGAGGAAAGTGTAGACTACAAGGAAAGCCGGTAGTAGGAAAGGCCATATGAAGGGCCACAGCAAGTATGGAGGACAGAATAGCTAGGGAGGTGAAAAGGAGGGACAGACGATTTTTTAGATATGTAAGCAACAGGGGGAAAAGCAGGTAGGGGGTTCAAAGACTTCAGGGAGAGGGTGGGGTAATGGTAAAGGGAGATATGGAGTAGGCAACCCTGCTAAACAAATACTTGGTATCAGTCTTTATGGTTGAGAAGGAAGGAAGAGGGCCTGCATTAACCAGAAAGGGGAGGATGAGCAAGGAGGTGGACATAAGCACCTTCATGGAGGAGAGAGTGTTAGAGGAATTGGGAAAAATTAAAACCAACAAGGGCATGGTCCTGATCAGGTACATCCAAGGATACTTAGGGAATTAAGAGAGGAGCTGGCTGGACCTCTTGCCAGACTGTTTAACCTATCCCTAGGGTGGGGAGGGTCCTGGGCAACTGGAAGCAGGTGGATGTAATACACTATACAAAGGAGGGAGGGAGGAAGGATGAACCAAGCGACTACCACCCAGACAGTCTCACCTCTGTGGTAGGCAAACTAATGGAGGCTGTCAGAAAGAAGAGACTGGTTAGACACCTAGACGAGGAAGAAGGGCTAATGGATGACAATCAACATGGATTCATGAGAGGTAGGTCATTTCAGACCAACCTGATTGAATTCTTTGAGGGAGTAACAGAGGTGTATGACCAAGGGAGTGGTGGATGTGGCCTACCCGGATTTCAGGAAGGCATTTGATTCCATCCCCCATAAGAGATTGGTAAACAAGTTGGGTAGCTTAGGGGTGGGAGGTGCACTAAGGTGGATGATTGGCTGGGAGGAAGGATGCAGAGAGTGATGGTCAATGGGAGGCATTCCAGAGAGGTAATGGTGACAAGCAGGGTACCACAAGGATCGGTATTGGGTCCCATATTGTTTAATGTGTATGTAGGGGACCTGGCACAGGGTCTAAATGTATAGATGTGTCTGTTCACGGGCGATATGAAAGTCTACAACAGGGTGGACACTCCAGGGGGAGTGGAGAAGATGAAACAGGATCTAGCCAGGCCGGATGAGTGGGCAGAAAAACGGCAGCTGAGATTCAATGCATACAAGTGCAAAATAATGCACATAGGACAGCATAATCCTGGAGCTAATTATTGCACTTGGGGGGGGGGAATGCAGGCCATAGAGCAGGAAAAGACCTGGGAATTAGGATCACTAGCAATTTAGGTTAGATACCAGTGTGAGCAAGCGGCTGGTAAAGCAACAAGAATGCTAGAATTCATTGGGAGGGCTTTACAACAGGAAGAGAGAGGTGATCATGCGCATACAAAACACTGGTCCAACCACAGATGGAATACATGGTTCAGTTCTGGAGGCCTCACTTGCAAGGTGACAAGGACAGACTGGAAGGAGTCCAATGAAGTGTGACCAGAATGGTTCAGGGGATGCAAGGAAGGCCATATGGAGAAAGTCTGGATGAACTAGGTCTGTATTCACTGGAGATGAGAAGGGATAGGAGAGACATGGTTGAGACCTTCAAGTACTTGAAGGGAATAGGTAAAGTAAAGCAGGATAGTCCATTACTAGAAAGTTTCCAGCACTCACCACCTCAATGTGACAAAAGATGTGAATCTAGTTTTTTCGAAAAGGTGTCCTTTGTCACATCGAGGTGGTGAGTGCTGGAAACTTTCTTGGTATGGATTTCTGTTTTTTTTTCTAATAGGCACCACCAAGTCCTAGTGCATATCCTGCAACTTTTAAAGCAGGGTCATATCTTGAAGCTAAGTAAGATCACAGCCACCAGGGGTCATTCACTCAAGCTGGAGGAGGACAAATTTTGGGGACATAAAGTAGAGTTATTTCTCAAAGGTGGTGGGTCCATGGAACAGGTTGCACAAAGGTTTGTGGAAGTGGATACAGTGGGAAAATTCAAGAGATAATGGGATAACTATATGGAACTTGGTGAGAGAGGGTGGGGGTGGGAGTTAATGAAAGGGAGGGGGATATCTCTTTCAGGCAGACTGTATGGGACAAATGGTCTTTTTGCCAGCAAAATTCTATGATTCTATGATTATTTTCAAAAAGATGGCATAATGCTATTGGCAATCTTTCTGTCTCCGAAAATGAAGACCATTAACACCTTAAAGATCTTAAATGTGTTATATTTAAATAAGCAGACAAAGGCAGTGACATAGTTGTCCTTGATAAGGAGGACTACGAAGTTGAGACAAACAGACTCCTGTAGGACACACAGACTTATGTCATTCTAATTGAAGACCCTACACTACAGTTTCAGAATGCCCTTTTCTATCTAATAGATGATGCCGCCCAGAGGGGTTTTATTACAGGGATTGAGAGCACATTTCTGAAGGCTGAACACCAGGTTACACTGACCATCTACTATCTACCAAAAAAACATAAAAGTTTGGAAAGACCCCATGGGTGGCCTATCATCTCAGGCATAGGATTGATAACCGAGAATCTTTTTCAGTTTTGTGTAATTTTTTTGAAACTCTTGATGTTAAAATTGCCCTCCAACACTAGAGTCTCTTTGCACATCCTGGAAAAATTAGACACAATAGCAAAGGGGTTTTCATTGGGTCATGGTGGATGTAAATTCACTTTATACTTGCATTCCCCACTGGTTTGGCATCAAGACATCGAAATTTTTAGACAGTACATTGTATCAAGATGTCCCCCCCCGTAAATTTTTTTTTGGATGCAGTAGAGTTTATTTCCACCATAATTATTTTCTATTTAATGTAAAATATTACTTGCAAAATAGGGGGACAGTGATGGGTGAGACTGTGCACTCACTTACACAAACTTATATCTGTGGTGGTGGGAGAGCAGGTATATTTTTAAGACAAGCAATCAGTATTCAGAAAAAATCATATTTTGAGTTGCTATATTGAAAGTCTGCTCATTAAGTGGCATGTAACAGAAGTGGAAGCACAACTCTATATAGATATCTTAAATGAAAATTGATAGTGTAAAAATAAGCTTTTTGGATTTGACACTCACAGCATCCATAAATGGGTCACTTGAAACTGCATGTTTCAGGAAAGCTACTGCATGCAACTCTGCATTGCATACAGGAAGTGCAAACCAACCAACCCTTATCAGGTCAGTCCCTTATGGGCAGTTTCTAAAGTTCAAAAGAAACTGCTCAACAGAACAAATCTTTAAACATCAAGCTGAGGAAAATCTGAAATGGTTTTGTGAAAGGAGATATGAAATAGACTATTTGCATAGAGTTTTAGAGAGAGCAAGATCACAGGACAGGGCCACTTTGTTGATACTTAAAGCCAGGGAAAATTTAAAAAAAATGCAGACAAAATGAATTTTGTATTGGAATTCAATTGTATTTCTCCAAAAGTGAAAAACATTTTACTAAAACGTTGGTCACTTCATCAAAACACTGCAGTGTGCCTAATCTCTTTTCAGTCAGCTGAAAAGTTAACTTTAGTAAGGCAAAGAACATAGGAGATCTAATTTTGAGTTGCCACTACGTACCTGACAGCTCGTGTCCACATACATGGCTACTGAATGGCCAATCAGATGCTTTAAATGTGGTCATTTTATCATCTGCAAACATATGGGGCAGGAAAAATCATTTACACAACCCACAAAATAAATTTCTGTGAAAATCTTCGATGTTGTAAATTTTTCCACCACCTATATTCTCTATGCAGCACAATGCCCATGCAATCTGTTGTATGTTGGATGCACAATTAGACGTGCAAAGGAGAGATTTCTGTAACACCTGAGGGACATCAGAAAAAACAACCTGGAGTAATCAGTAGTTCTGCACTAGGTGAAGCTGCATTATAGGAATCCGATGTCCTTCAGGTTCACAATATGAGAACATGTGAAGCCCTTTCCCAGAAAAGGTGACAGAAGACAGGTCCTTCTACAAAAAGAATCCAAATCAATATTTACTGTAGATACCCTTTCACCAAAGGGACTGAATAAGGACATAGACTTGAGTGTTTATCTGTAACTTTGTCTCTTATTTTTGTCCCCATTTATAGGTGGTGGTGTTGTTCCGATTAATTTATAAATGTCTGGCTTTTATATTTTCCTACATTTTTAACATACACAATGCCACAATTCATCTAAGTAAATGGAATAATTCTCAATACTGTAAAATAAATTATTCATCTGTGTACCAAACATTAATGCTGTTGATTGCCTCTTGGCAGATCGCATTAAAAGCTGGGATTTGCAGAATAAAAATAATAATAAAATAAAATTACTCTGCTGTTTTATTTTTTAGTGCAACATCAAATTACCAGGCTTAACAAACTTAAATGTAGCTAAGTAAAAGATAGCTTCTGAAATATATAAAGGCTCTTTGTATTTTATAATGGTCTTTTTAAATAAATAATAAGCTGTAAGTTTGTTTAGGCAAAAGCTGATTTGTTGCACTAATAAGTGTTTTGAGCTGTGACAGTTTTTTGTACTTTTAAATGTAATTTTTACATGATGGTGGTTATTGTGGTAGCACTCTGAATCTGATTGGTTGATTTATTTTATTTTGAAACACATCACCAGCACCATGATTATTTAAGATTGCACTTTTTTGTGTGATCCAACCCCCTGATGAATAGTGTTGTACAAAACTGAAATATTTTGTGTAATCCATATTGCAAAATATTTCACAGGTGAGGCTAATGTGACCCTCCCAGTGAAATGCAAAATTTCACCCAAGAAATGCTAATTTCACCACCCACGGGTGAAATTCCACATTTGAGCTAAGAGGAACAGCTTGTTGAAAAAATACATAAATAAATAAAAAAGAAAGAAAGTGTTTTCCCCCTCCTGAGACACCACATCATTGGTGTCTAGTGGTCTACCCCTGGCCCACAATAGGAAGAATCCTCCCCAGATTCAGCCCTATCCACATAATTTAAAGTAAAAATACATTTCCGTAGTATCTAGTGGCCCCACCCCCTGGCCTATCTCTGGGCAAATAAAGAATGAACCTTCCCATAACCCAGTGATTCACACCATCCCCTCCCCCCCACATTATCCATAAGTGCCAACATCATGATGCACTCTGAGTTGAGTTAATTAAATTATAAAAAAAAAATAACTTTCCCTGGTGTCTAGTGTACCACCCCACCTGTCCAGTAGTTGGTAATACCACTAGTAACCTTTTTGTGAGAGGGGGCAGTTTTTTTTTAATAGTATTAATGAAATTCCACATTTCACACTGGCAAAATTCTGGCAAAATGTGCGAATTTTACCAGCAAATTGAAATTTCACTGCACCTCTGCTGATGAAGATGGTTCTAGCTCTCAAAGTGCTGGGGAAACAATGTATGTCCAAATACATTTACTCATTTGGTTATATCCTTGTGTTGGGAATTTTTCTCCTGTGTGTATTACTGCTTTTTGTGTGTTTCAACGCAGAACCCCTCCACTGACCATGCAGTAGAGACTGTTGGAATAGTCAAGTCTGGAAGTTCCAAATGCATGCAGTAGTGTTCAACCTGTTGTCTTGTAGCCAACTGGATTCAAGATACTCTACCAGTATTTCCTCTAGCAGGGTTTCCATTAATTTCTCCACCACTAAAGTAAGACTGATTGGTCTATAGCTGCTAGCTTTCCTGCTGCCACTGTTATGTATAGGATCCACATCAGCTCTTATCCAGTCCTCTAGAACCTCATCTGTTTCCAAAGAGCTGTTGAATAAAGCTGTCAGTAAGGCAACTAACACCTCCCTGAGTTATTTAGAATCTCTGAGTTCTTTTACAACTGCTGCATAGGACACATCAAAACAAAGTATCATTTACCCTTTCTTGCATTTAGTAATCACATAAAATTCATCTCACCATTGAAAGTAGAGATGCAGCGAATTTAAAATCCACCAGTGAAGTGAACGCAAAGTGGCCACATCACATTGGCACTTCGCTACATGGAGTGCCCCATAGGAAAGGCTCACTTTGCCTTGCTATTATTACTTAACGTTGTCATTCCACCTTAAACGTGAAGTAAGGCAGAGTGACAACAATATTGGCAGCATCCCACCCACACAGTCACCAGAATGAATGTGCATCCCCAAAGTGCTACTGTCTTGTGTCCAGAAAACTCTTCAGTACTGATGAAGTGAAATGAGAGTGTAACAAGAAATGCAAAGTTTCCCAGAATTAATGGCACACTCAGTAATGCGTGCAGTGGTCAGGTCACACACAGAGTCACCAGAAGTAATGTGCATCCCCAAAATGCTACTGTTTTGTCTTCAGAAAATCCCACAGTGCTGATGAAGTGAAATGAGAGTGTAACAAGAAATGCAGTCTCCCAGAATTAGTGGTGCCATGCAAATGCACAGACAGATTAAGATTGCGCTGCACACTCAAGGGATGCATACAAAAAGGCACAACACCACCCTAACCAGTGCTCACAAGTCACAAATCCAAATCTGTAAAGGAATACATTTTGCCAGTTGGGGGATTAGTGCATGGCAGTAACAATCCACTACTAGTAAAGATACCACAAAGCAGTATGAAAAATTTCATGCAGGTGCGGTGGATAGCAGGTTCACACTGCTGCAATTACTCTGTAACACAATAAAAGATGTCTGATTTAATGGCATGCATTGCACACACACACTACACGCACACTCAAGTAATGTGCAGCAAATTGAAAACCTTTAGTAATATAACTAGATATTTTAAACAGACAAATTGTACACTGCTGCACCACAACAATCAGCAAAAAGTAAAGAATTACTGAAAATATTACTGTGTGTACATTAACACAGTTATACAAGAAAAATATAACCAAAACAGAAAGACTGCCTTTTCTCCACCTACACCAAAATACGTCCCTCCCCAAAGCACACTTCACAGTACACAAACTGACTGTACTAAATTAACATTCAAAATCCACACACAATAAACACTCGATGATATGAGCACAGAAGCATTTCCTACAATCGATGTACTAAATTTTGAGCAAAAGTATTACTCAAAAAGGCATTTTAAACAGCTTTAGAGGTTTTGAACTGAGGCTGTACCAAATAATCTAGAGCCCATGTGACCTGCAATCCATGAATAACTGCAGAATTTCATTTGGATCTCAATTACAGGGGTGAAGTGAGGTGAATTACATTGATTTCAATGTACTTCACCTTAAAATTGGTGGAAAGTGGTTTTGGGAAGGTGGAATAAGCCAAAGTCATTGGTTTCAATGGACTTCAAGTTCTTCATTATGAAGTGAAGTACTCCACTTCACATTGTAGAGTTTCCTATGGATTCCACATTGCTCAGTGAATCACTTCATGGAGCAAATTGGGGCCACTTCCCCCACCACTACTTACAGTACTGTAACTCACATGCTGTACGGGAAGGAACAAGAACGCCTATGGCTGTACTTCCCCAAAAAGCTGTAGCACAAAACTCCCCAACTTAAAAATGCTTATTAATCGGTACAATGGTGGAGTGGTGAAGCCTGGAGAGATAATACAAAACATGCATACAATACATCCAAGTAACTAGTAAAAAAGTGAATGCTGTGATTCGTGACATGATCGTGAATTGTGATTTGTGACTGCATTTGTGACTGTGATGATGAAGAATGTGATTTAGTGCTGATGGTGTGAGATAAACAATATGGAACTGTATTGGGAATGAAAATGCCTACGGCTGTACTTCCCCGATGAGCTGAAGCACAAACTCCCTGACTTAAAAACACTCATTAATGAGTAAAATGGTGGGGTGATGAAGCCTGGAGAGATACTACAAAACATGCATACAATACATCCAAGTAACTAGTCAAAAAATTAGTGCTGTGATTCATGACGTGATCATGAGTTGTGATTTGTGACTGCATTTGTGACCATGATGATGAAGAATGTGATTCAGTGTTGACAGTGTGAGATAAACAATATGGAACTGTATTGGGAATGCAAATTCCTATTGCTGTACTTCCCCGATGAGCTGTAGCACAAACTCCCTGACTTAAAAATGTTCATTAATGAGTACAATGGTTGGGTGGTGAAGCTTGGAGAATACTACAAAACATGCGTACAATACATCCAAGTAACTAGTCAAAAAATTAGTGTTGTGATTAGTGACATGATGGTGAATCATGATTTGTGACTGCATTTGTGATCGTGATGATGATGAAGAATGTGATTTGTATCACGAGTGACTCGTGATGATGGTCCTGACTTAAAAACACATATTAATGAATACAATGTTCCTGCAGAATTATGCAACACACCTGTCCAGTAGTCTGAAAGGAAGCCAAAGAAACAACTGTGACGTAAGTTACAGATGGAGATTGGGCCCTAAAGAGATGAAAATGCACAGACAGATTAAGACTGCACTGCACACTGAAGAGATGTAGATGCAAAGGCACAACACCTAACCAGTGCTCACCATCAGAAATTCAAATCTGGAAAAGAATACCTTTACCGGTTGGGGCAAGTCGGGGGGGGCAGTGTACTGCACTGCTGCAGTAACAGTTACTAGTACTAGTACCAGTAAATATACCACAAAGAAGTACAAAAATCACACAGCTGTAGTGGATAGCAGGTTCACATTGCTGAAATTATTATGTGGCATAACAAAAGGTGTCTGATTTGATGACACACGTCACACACATTTCACACACACACACTAAGCAATGCGAAGCAAATTGAAAACTTCAGTAATATAACCACATATTTTAAACAAACTAAAATTGTGCACTGCTGCACCACAACAATCAGCAAAAAAATGGCAAGAATTATTAAAACTATTACTGTGTGTACATTTACACAGTTATAAAAGAAAAATATCACCAAAACAGAAAGCCCTGTCTTTTTCTCCATGTTAATTTACCTACACCACAGATATGCCCCTCCCCAAAGCACACTTCCACTGTCTCTCAGTACACAGACTGAATGTTGTACATTAACATTCAAAATCCACACACAAACAATAAACGCTCAATGACATGAGCACAGGAGAGTTTCCTCTAATTGATGAACTGAAGTTTCAGCAAAAAAAATGACTCAAAAGGCCTTTTTAACAGCTTTTAGAAGGTTTGAATTGCAGAGAGTTCCCAGAGCAGATTGTGTCCTACAGCTTCCTATGTACACTACCCCCAAACTGAGGCTGTGCAGAACAATCTAGGGTCCATGTGACCTGAAATCCCATGAATCACTGTAAAATTCACCTTTGGAGCTTAAAAACAAGGTGAAGTGACTTCGCCTTAAGAATTGGTGGAGTAGTGGTTTGGGAGGCAGAGTAACACTAAAGTCATTGTTTTCATGCTGCGTTACCCTATATAACACAGTACTCCAAAATTTGTCTTCACTCCACAAATCACTTCACAAAGTGAATTGGGACCACTTCGTCCATCTCTAATTGAAAGTAGGTCAGCACTGAACTGCCAGGGTATAACAATGAAAAAAAGAGATCTTACCAGACTAGGCTTCAAATGTTCAGATTCAGTGAACTCATTGGCAGCACTGTACAAAGATTTAGAACCACTTCCATATTATGTTGCAGTCACTGCAAGATAAATTAACTTTGGTTGGGGTGGGAGGGCTGTGAAAATAGGGGTTGTGGTTACAGTGCACAAGAAATGCCCAACAGCAATGCAGTGCAGCAGAAAGGCTCCTAAAGATTTGCTCAAACTGCATAACAAAATGGGTTGCCCTAAAAGGCAAACCCTCATTGTTCAGCCAACTGAACCAAAAAAAGAGACTATGGTAGCTGCAAGGGTGGGGGTGGGGTCAGAGAAGTGGGGAAGGGATAGGGTGGGAGCCTGGGAAGAAGAGGAGGAATAAGGAAGGGGACGTGAGATCAGAGGGGAGGCCCAGCGTGAGTCATGCAGCATCATAGAAAAATAGAAACATAGAATTTGACGGCAGATAGGGACCGCTTGGCCCACCCAATCTGCCCATCTCCTACCTGATGGATAAGCTGCAGATCCTAGTTAACCAGCAGCCTACTTCTTCCTACCCCACCCCTAGAATTGCCTTTATGACTGTCCCATGCATGCTTGAATTCCACCACTGTTTTGACTCCAAAACCTCCTCTGGAAGGTTGTTCCATGCATCCACAACCCTCTCTGTGAAAAAATACTACCTTAAATTACCCTCCTGAGCCGCCCCCCTTTCCCATCTCTTCTCAAATTGTGCCCCCCTTGTTCTGCACACCCTTTTGAAAGATGCTACCCTCTTGGACTTTGTTGATTCCCTTGAGGTACTTGAAAGTTCATGAAAATCATGAAAAGGGGAGAGGAATAAGGACCAATAAGAGAGTAGGAAAAGGGTAGGAGGGGCGGACCTAAGAGAGGATTAAAAAGGACAACACAGGAGGGCTCAGCCAGTTTCTGCTAGGTCTCTTAGGTAAGTAGGAAAATTCAAGAAAAGAACCTAGCACATCAGTCGGGAGTTTCTAAGGAAGGTAAGGAAAAAAAAAAAGAATCCAGCAATTGTAGTTGATATGCTGATAAGCTGGAGTTTTTTGGTTATAATAAGGTGTTGGTTAGTAAATCCCTGCTAGAGGCAAAGTATGCAAAGTTTTTTATTTATGTGATATTGTTTTTAAGAAAGAGAGGACCCAGGAAATTGTGGTTTGATATGTTGAAAAAGTGGAGTTTTTGGTTATAGTAAGGTTGCTAGTGGAATTCAGCTAGCAAAAAAAAGTATCCAAGGTTTTTTATTTATGTGATAGGTATTGAAGAGATGCAAGGCAATTTGTTCCTGGAGGAAGTTGTATAAAAGAGGGTAGCTGGGTCCGTTTATTTAAGAGAGGCAATGTCAAAGAAGTGTCATGTCAAACCGCGTTGCTAAGCAGAAAACAGTAATGGCATCAGGTAAAAAAGGTAAAAGGTATTCCTGAGAGTGGGCTGTGTTTCACTGAAGAAAAGATATTGGAAATCGAAGGGTTTTAGCAGGCGAATGAACGAGGAAAAACGGGCATGTAAGGTCAGTAAATGCAGGGTCTCAGAGCGCAGACAGCGGGTGCAAGCAGCAAAGGAGGACAAAGCAAAAAGGATTTTGCAGGGAGGTGTAAGGAAGAAAGACGAGGCAGCCAGAGAATTTTGCAGGAGAAAGAGGGAGGCGGTGTTTTCTCTTGAAGAAGGGTAGCCCTCTCCCTCACCTAGAGACAGTTGCAAGAAGTGAGAAGCAGGAGCACATGGTGGGTGAACGATGATTAATAAAAAAGGGGTTAGGTTTTGGGGAGGAGGGAGAGTGCATTGCTATGCGATTGAAAAAGGGGGGACCCCTGCAGACTAGAGGGGCAGAAGAAGGACCCAAGAGGCATGGAGTGTTTTTTACCATCCAACCAGAGCAAAAGAAGGTAGCGGACAGACAAGGGCCTAGAGGCCACGTGGGGGCATGGGGTGGTTTTCCATTTGACTGGAGCAAAAGAAAGTAGTGGACAGACAAGAGCCTGGAGGCCTCATGGAGCATGGGCATTTGTGCCACCTGCGGGAGAGAAAGGAAGGTAGGCGGGATGACAATGGGCCGAGAGGCCACATGGAGACATGGGCGTTTTCCACCCGACTGGAGTGAAAGGAAATGAAGCGGGCAGACAAGGGCCCAGAGGCCACGTGGCTGACAAACCCAGGCAGCAGTTTCTACAGGCTGCAGCATAGGGTGAGGGGGAGGGTTGTGGGACAGAAAAGGGGGGCCAGAACCGAATGGGGCACTTGGATATACAAACCAGTCAAGATACAAAACGACGTGGGGAATTTTAGCCAGTGGCTGAACCTACTTGGGGAGAAAAACAGGATGCATTTGGAGGTTTTTGGACAAAAAAAAAAGGAGGGTCAGAGGATAAAGGGAGATGTTTTGCATCGGGGGGACAGTGAGTGTGCCACAAAAGAAAAAAAGATTCAGGCAGTGAAAAAAAAAAAATGGAATCCAGAAGGCAGAGCACGGGGGTCAGAGGATTTCCTGGAGGCCACACCACAGCGAGAGGTGCATGGTGGGGGGCAGTTTGGGGTTTTGTGTGTGAACGCAGCATAGCAGGGCAAAAAAAAGTTTTTTTCCTAGTTAAGGTTTTTTTTAAAAAAAGGGGGATTAATAATGATGGAGGAACAAAAAAAAATGTTTCTGGAAGTTAGCAGTAACCATTGATATTTGTGTGAACAGGAAAAAAGACAAAGAATGAACACCCGTGGATCCAATACAAAGAAGGCAGACGCAATGAAACTGATCATGGATCTCATGGACAGGGCACATAAAGTCCTGGATACAGTGGAAGACACAGTGCGGGAAGTACCAGGACAGAAAGAGAGGTGCAAGAAAAAGGGGCAGAGTGGGGCAGGAGGAAAAGGAAGGGAAGCTGGGGCACCGGTGCCAAAGCACCCTAGGACAAGTTCTCCAGGGCAGCAACCGGCAACCCATGCCATCCCCGACTCGATACCCATGCCCAGTCCGGAGGGGCTGATGCCTGAACCAGAACCCAGCCCAAGGGAGGAGGTTAGGCCTCACTCAGGACTGGGACCCAACATTCCCACTCCCGAAGATGGCTGGCCGGAGACGATGCAATGGGACAGGGGGCAGCCCAACCTGCAGGTAGTAGTAACCAGCAGGCCCCTTCTACCTGACCATGAGGGGGAGCAGAACCAAGAGACAAAGCAACAATTGGAACAGCAAAGGACCCCCATGGAGAATCAGGTACAGTGTTGACATTGGAAAGTACCATGAAGGAGTATGTGGAGCAATTGATATTAGGCATGGAGGGTGATGGGGTTAACAAACTGAAAAGGTGCTGGGAACTTAGAAGAAAAGGGACAGAAGAAAAACAAGGAGATGGGGCGAAAAAAGAAATGAGGAAGCAAAATAAAGGGGTGGGGGTACGGATTAGGGATCTTGCAGCCAATAGAAAAGAAAAAATCTGGAAAGGAGAATTTGTGGATATCTTTGCGTTGGTAGATGAGAAAACAGCTCAGCTATATGAAGAAAAAGAGAGTTTCAGCAAAAAAGAGATAGCGGCAGCCATAGTTCTGGTCAGAAAGGGAGAGAAGCAGAAGGGGCCCACTTATAGAGAGAAGACTTGGGAGGCTTGGACCCTGGGTTTCATGTATTACAGTGCTATAGCACAAGAGAAGAAGCCAGATTTGGGCATCCCTTTGCTAGCATACTCATTGATCATAAGAAATGCGTATAAGATGATGGGAGGTACTAATTGGCTACAGTATGATGAAAAGTTCAGGACCCGTATGGCTAATTATGAAGAGGATTGGCGATGGGATTCTAGGCACAATGACCTATGGTGGGAAACCACGATGGTAGCGGGGTGGGGTGGAAGGAGAAGGGCAGAGGGGAGACCTGCAATACCAAAAATGCTGTTGTGGTTACAACAGGGCTCACTGCGCCTTTCCACTCTGCAGGTTCAGACATGCCTGTTCAAAATGTGGAGGAACCCACCCAGCTTCCTGATGCCGATCCTATGCTGATCCTATGTGGAAACCTTCTCCAGAGGAGGACAAGGAAACGGTTCCTTTCGGGGGGGGCCACAGGGGAATCCAGAGAGATATTACAGGAAGAGGGAGGGGGTACATGGGGGGAAGATGGTATCAACATGGGGGAAAATGAGAAAGGTCAATATCAATTAGCAAAAACACCAATCAGAGCCAAATTGATAGAAAAATGGATGAAGGAATATCTAAATAGAGAAGTGGGACAAGAGCTGATAGATGGTTTTCAAAAGGGTTTTAGTTTACATTACCAGAGAAAGAGGTTTAGGACATGGGCAAAGAATCTAGCTTCAATAAAAGGAAAGGAAGCACTGCTGGAAAGAATGATTGGTAATGAAAAAGAGGCAGGTAGGATAGAAGGCCCCTTTAAAGACCCACCATTACAAAACCTGCTGGTATCACTGTTAGGCTTAGTCCCTAAGAAACAAGCAGGGGAATATCGGGTGATTCACCACCTATCCTACCCTGAAAAAGAATCAGTCAATGACCACATTTCAGAGGAGGAGAGTAGGGTGTTCTACGGGACTGTGGAAGATGTGGTGGAGATTATTAGGGCAAGACGCACCCCATGTTTGGCAAAGACAGACATCAAGTCTGCGCTCCGGTTACTGCGAGTCTGAAGGGAGGATTGGGAGTTGTTGGTTTTCCAGATCAAGGGAGAGTATTATTTTGACAAAGCCATGCTGATGGGGTGTTTGGTAGCATGTTCCACCTTTGAAAAATTCAGCACATGGCTACAATGGGTATTCAATGTCCGGTACAGGTATGACACGGTAGTCCATTACCTGGACGATTTCTTGTTCATAGGGGGCGAAGAAAGTGTACGGTTGATGCTGGAGGACTTCCATGAGTTGTGCAAGGAGTTGGGTATCCCATTGGCTACCAAAAAATGGAAGTACCCAGTAGGTGCTTAGAATTGCTAGGTATAGAGGTGGATGTGGAGCAAGGGCTGTTCCGCCTGCCAGAACAAAAAGTAATTAAGCTGAGAAAAATGCTGATAGACATAGGAAAGAAAAAATGGGTGCCCCTAATTTACAGCCAGCAGCTAATGGGGCACTTAAATTTTGCTTGTAGGGCAATCGGGCCGGGACGTGGTTTACACGACGTCTGGCTAGGGCCATGGCGGGGGGTTCAAAGCCATATCACTGGGTCAGTATAGGAAAAGAGACTAGAGAAGACCTAAAGATTTGGGAGCAATTCATAAAAACACACAACGGGATAGCTTTCTGGCAAGAGGAATGGCTATACAACACGGATTTGGATCTTTACTTGGATGCTTCAGGGGGGTATGAGGTGGGGGCCTATTTCCAGGGAAAATGGATAGCGGAACCCTGACCAAAAGGTGGATAGAAGAGGGATTGACAAAGGACATCACTTTTGGAGATGTTCCCATTTGGGTGGTGACAAAATTGTGGGGAGCATGGTTGATGGAACTAGGGGTTACATTTTGGTGTGACAACAGGGCAGTCGTGAATGTGCTGAACAACAGATGGTCAAGGTCAACGTTGGTACTCTACATCCTACGTCAGCTGGTATTGCAGGGGCTGAGGCTCAACATGAGTTTCAGGGCTAGGCACATTCCAGGGATAAACAACTCTATAGCTGACAGCCTCTCCCAATTACAGATGGAACGGTTTTGGTTACTAGCTCCCAATGCAGACCAAACGGGAGAGAGGATCCCAGAGGAGCTATAGGAGATTGGCTGGAGGGAGCAGCATATTTATTTTGAAGCACATGGGCAGACAACACCCTAAAAGCTTATGAAAGTTCATGGAGAATTTTCCAGGCTTTCAGAGCATGCCACAGCATGGAGGTAAGTGGGGCAGTCATGGAGGAACAGGTGGGGAGGTTTGTGGTGGCAAGCTGGAAGGAAGGAGCAGCTTGTGCTACTATGCAGGTCCACCTAGCATCGATAGGTTGGGTTTGCTGAATGAGGGGTTGGGGGAGCCTTGCAATGGTATTTTAGTAAGAAGAATGATGATGGGGTGGCAGAGGGTGAAAGGAAAAGAGAAGGATACCAGAGAACCTATATCGGAACATTTACTAGCAAAGATATTAGAAAAATTGATGGAAATCTGCTATACCCCATTCGAAGTAATGCTATTCAAGGCATTATTTATGGTATTGCACAGGGGGCATTCTGAGTGTCTGAAATGGTAGGACCCTCTACACCCTCCTTGGGAAAAGGTCTCCAAGCAGGTGATATACTGTGGGAAAAGGAAGGGATAACCCTAAAAATTTCAAGGTCAAAGACTGACCAGACAGGGGAGGGTTACAGGGTAAGGATTGAGCCCAAGGATGACCCTGGCAGGTGCCCATGCCAGCTTATGGAAAATTATTGCAGTATTAGGCCAGAACAAGGGGGGTTGTTTTTCGTCATGAGAACAGAAAAGGGGCAAAGGAAGTCAAGTGTCTGGGGTATTGAAGGAATGTAAAAGAGCTGGAAAAAACCAGACAGTTTCTCATCTCATTCTTTCAGATTGGGGCAGCCTCAGAGGCAGCGCACAAGGTAAAGGAGGAGAGACATAAAAACCCTAGGGCAATGGTCATCAGACTGCTATAAAAGTACATTAGAAATGCAAAAATTAACCATATTGTGTTTGTCTTCCACACAGGAAAGAAAGCAAGAGGCAAAAAAAAACACACACAGAGAAGTTTTGTATCCTCACTGTTTATAATTGTTGTTATAGATGTACAGAAAAGGAAGGACATATGGATAGTGGGGCACTCGCACATTTACTGGACGGAAAGGGAGGCAGTGCAGAAGAATGATGGAAAACAACTGGGCTTTGACCGCAAAAAAAATCAGGATCCTGTGGAAAGGCATATGGGGAATGCGATGGGGGCAGCTCCTTCCTTTACCTATAGAAATGAGAAAGAACAACAAGGACCCAGACCTCCTTATAATACACCTGGGGTGAAATGATTTGGGCCACGGCCCCTGGCTAGAAAATTTTTATAGCATACAGAGGGGTGTCAAGGTTATGAAAACATGCTGGCCAGAAACAACAATTATGTGGTCTGAAATGATTCCCCAAAGGGTGTGGAGACAGGCCAGACTGCACAAGGCCATAGACAAAGTAAGAAGGAGTATGAATAGTAGGGTAGGGAGATTTATAAAAGAAAATGGAGGAGCTGCCATCAGGCATGATGAAATTGAGGAGAGGATATATGGCCTATACAGGACCGATGGGGTGCATTTAGCTCAGATGGGAAATCACATATTCATCACTGAACTAGGTAGAAGTATAGATCAGTGATTGAAATCGGATGCAAAAAGGGAGGAAGCTTGGGGGGAAGCTTGCCATCCAACGCAAGCTGGAGGCAAGCTAGTAGAATGTAGGAACTAAAGATTGGATAGAAAAAAGGGAAAAGGGTCACAGGGGCAAAAAGGGGGACAATCAAAGGGGGAATGAATAAACTGGAGGACAGTAAAAGGGTATGGACACCCTGGTTTAAGTGGACAGAAAAAAGGGGAGCAGGAATTAGACCTTCCCAAGAGATAAGGAAGTACAAGGACAGCTGGGTTTACACCAGGGAAAAGGAGAGGAACATGACCCCCAAGGGTTTCGATGCCCGAGGAAGAAAACAAAAGAAACAAAAATGGAAAAGAAAAAGGAGTGGAATAAAAGGATCAGAAGAAAGAAAGAAAAAGGAACTCAATATTGTAAAAATGTATATATATATATATATATATATTTATGTATATAAAATAAAAGGTTTTGCCAACTGAGCAGCCAATCTACAATATTGAGTGTGGTGTCTCTTTTTTGTGAGGAAGGGATCTGGAACAAAATGGGTTGCCCTAAAAGGCAAATCTCATTGTTCCAGGCCAACTGAACCAGAAAAAGAGACTATGGTAGCTGCAAGGGTGAGGGTGGGGTCAGAGAGAAGTGGGGAAGGGATAGGGTGGGAGCCTGGGAAGAAGAGGGAGGAGTAAGGAAGGGGAAGTGAGGTCAGAACGGGGAGGCCCCTTGTGAATCTTGGCAGCATCATGAAAAGGGGAGGGGAATAAGGACCAATGAGAGGGTAGAAAAAGGGTAGGAGGGGCGGACCTAAGAGAGGGTTAAAAAGGACAACACAGGAGGGCTCAGCCAGTTTCTGCTAGGTCTCTTAGGTAAGTAGGAAATTCAAGACCCACCCACCGCCCTTTAAGGAAGGAAGTTTAGAAGAAGATAGAAGGTAGGAACTAAAGATTGGATAGAAAAAGGGGAAAAGGGGTAAAAAGGGGGAAACAAAAGGGGGAATTAATAAACTGGAGGACAGTAAAAGGGTATGGACAACCTGGTTTAAGTGGACAGAAAAAGGGGAGCAGAATTGGACCTGCCCAAGAGATAAGGAAGTATAAAGACAGCTCGGGTTACACCCGAGAAAAAGGAGTGGAACATGACCCCCGAGGATTTCGACGCCCGAGGGAGAAAACAAAAGAAGCAAAAATGGAAAAGAAAAAGGAGTGGAATAAAAGGATCAGAAGAAAGAAAGAAAAAGGAACTCAATATTGTAAAAATGTATATATATTTATGTATATAAAATAAAAGGTTTTGCCGACTGAGCAGCCAATCTACAATATTGAGTGTGGCGTCCCTCTTTTGTGGGGAAGGGATCTGGAACAACACAGCACTAACCTAAAATCTTTGTTACAGGAAAATAATAAAATGATTGCCCTTGTAAACCTTGGAAATGCCGGTCTGTGGTAGGTGGTCATAGCTAGCTTACATATCAACATCAAGTGATATCTTCAGAGCTTCCATGCGCCATCTTATAACACCACTGTGAAAGTGTTTTAACATTTTAGATAGTTGTGATTAAATAGTTACCAAATTATTTGACTCTGATGTGTATAAATACATTATTAACTTCATGTTCTATGCTTAAAGGTTATGTGACTTGTGCAGATAATGTAAGCGTCCTTATAAACTACGAGTTGCTTGTGGGTGCCAAAGATTACTAAACTAAACATTTGATCTGCAGATCAAAGTCTCACATCACAATCAAGAAGGCTGCAAAAGTTATATAGGCTCCACTTGTCGACAGTCTATGCTATATGAATGCAGACTATAAAGAATAGCATGTTATATACAGAGCTCAAAACTTTTCTTCATTTGATTTCATTTTATTAGCATTAGCCAGCTTAAAGCTCTTGAGTACAACAGAGCAGACTTTAGAAACAAGCACAGAACATTCACATGACACTCATGCCATTTGGCATGTAAGACTCCTTGATGGAGTGAAATTTTTAAATTGGTGAGTGTTCAGTTGCTTTGGCATAATGGGCTTAAAATGTTTTACTAAAAAGATTTTTAAAAAGAGATCGTTTCCTAATAAATCTTTCACCATTCACCCATCAGAACAGAAATTGCTGAACGCAACATTTAAGTAAAGTTTATGCCAAACAGGCTAAGCTGAAAAAGGAGGGATGTAGCGCATGGATTGAAGTTACTTTTTTATATCTGTATATAAGATGCCATTCTTTATAGTTAATGGTCATATGGCTTAAGATATGTACCAGATGAACTTGCAAGGTTAACTTGTTTAAAAATAGGGAGTTGTTTAGTTAATACGTTAATTGGCTTTACAGTGATGCAGTTTATGCTTTAAATTTATTCAGCTTTTGATTTGATTATGATGTGAAACTTAAAAGAGGTTTACAAACGAAATGTAAAGTGGCATATTATGAAATGTTCGAATATAGTAATGAGGACATTGTTTAAATAATAGGACTATTATAAGAACTCTTTTTTTTCTTAAAAATAATTTGAACATTAGTCATTCTCAGAAGGAAAGACAATTCAAGTTTAACAGTATTACAGGCACACTAATCATGTTTGGCTGATAGTTTTGTAATACTTGTGACCCACAACAATTTATAGTTTTTAAAGATGCTTACATCATCTCCACAGATCCTCTAATGTTTAAGTACAATATGGAACCTGAAATCGAGAAGGTACTTTTACACCGTCAGCGTCAGGTAATTTGGCAACTATTTAATCACCACAAATATCTGAAGGGTTAAAACATTTCTTTGGGGTCTCCTGATATTTATTATTTATAATGGAATAACTACAACGCTAGAGTAAAATGTTCTATTTTTTTCTGAAATTTTCAATGTAAGAAAGAGTAAATGGTACTTTTGTGTTGATGTGCCTAATCCGATGTTCTCTGCATTTAAATGCTGTTGAAAGAGTTAAAAGTGTATTTTGAAGTACATTATAGTTCACCTTTTAAAATCGCCAGTAACTGTGAGCCCTGGTAAGGAGCTTATGGCCTAGATATTCAAAAGTGCACCCAGAATGTGCGCAATTGAATGTGCAGCGCAATGCAGTTGCACCATAGGAAAACAATGCCATACTTAAAAGATGCACCATAGATATGTGCAGGTGCAAACCACACTGAATATAGCAAAGATGCACCACTGCACAACCAGACATGCAACCATGATTGCACAGGTGCATGACAGTATGCAGCAACAAGCATGCTGAGCAAGCACAACAGCAAAGGTGAACACAGGCATGGCAGCACAAGAGCAGAGTGCCAAGACAGGTGTGGCAGACCCAAACTGCAAGGGGACAGTGCCCAGGAGGCACAGCAGAGGCTCATGGCCAGAGGTCCACACAGAATGACAGGTGCACAACACAAGCACGTTCACCAAAAACACCAAGCCACCTACCCAGATGGAATGGATGCTGGCAGGCCAACGGCACCATGCCACCACCACCCTGACAGGCAACACCATATGGGACAATGCTGCAGCCATGGTGTGAGGGCACCATGCATGTACTGTGGTCTGATGTAAAAGAGACACATATGCACCATGGGACAAGGGTCACAAGCCACACCGATAGGCAGGGACACAGGGCACAGCACCACACAGCACACCAGCACTGGCAAAGGCAATACAGCAGGTGGTGAGCTGGCCAGCACAGGCAAACAGGGACACAAAGCAGTGTACCATGCACAGATTAGGTGCACAGCCAAAACCCAAGGGCCTGTGACACAGAGGGAGATGGCACACAGGACCCAGAGCACACAACAGCACCAAACAAAGGGCACAGCACTGGGAAAGAAGGGGACATGCCCAAGAGCACCACAGAACAATGGCAGCACAGTGCAGCAGCCTGCATGTGAAGGAGACACAGACATAGATATGCAAAAATATAAACATTTTAATACACAACAATGTTAAACAGAAACAAAGGGGTGCCAACAGAGCAAACAATGATAAACAGGGAAGGGGTAAGCACAGAGAGGGGCAATGTGGGCAAAAAGGGGAATGGGTCATGAAGAAAACTTGGAGGATAAGGAAAGCCAAAGTTAACTAAAGCAAAGGAGGTAGGGGAAGTCCAAAGCAGTGTTGGAGGGGGGACAGCCGTGGTACAGACGCCGCTGCCACACGCAGTTGGTGCACCTCCCACCAGGTCCCAAATTGCTGCTAGATGTCACTGGCCAATCCAAATATGTACATTGGTCCTTGTGATGTGGTGCTGGATGTGGCAATGCAGATGGAGGAGACCCCACCGATTAATTCAGGCAGTCTTCTGCAGGCCCAGGGACCAGCCTGACCTAAGAGAGGGGACACAGAACAGTCAATAAGTGAGTCATGTGTGAGTACAGGACAGCTGACATGCCCACTGGTGGACGGAACTGACAATGGCATGTGCACAGTGGACAGCAACAGCTGACCTAGCCATGCCCCACAGCCAGACTGCATTGACACCAATGAACAATATGCACCCACATCTGTGCAGTGTACCCCACAGTGCAGGTGCAATGTCCCCACAGGCAGGACAGTAGTCCCCCAGCAGCAGTGTGACACCATGGGACACACACACACACACACACACACACACACACCCTACCAGGGAGACTGATGGGATGCCACCACACAGAGACCATGTGCATGGACCTGCCACACACAGCGCAACATGACACAGGCAGTGGAGACATGAACCTCCACAAGCAGTGGCCATGCATGGTGGTAGGACCCTTGGCTGTATCACACCACCCATCCCAGTCCCAGCCATGCCCCGTAAACCATGCTGCACACACTCATCTGCCCTTCCTGGCACTGGTGCAGCAGCAGCAGCAGCAGCAGCACCCCCATCAGTGCACCATCTGTCCCAGTCTGCGGCCTCCTGGGCCTCCTGCAGTCTGCCAGTCCTGTGGATGGAACAGAGAGAGAAACAGACATGGATGGCATGCCATGCACAGCCCCTTTGCCTGGACTCAGTGCACAGCACTGACACAGCACAGGCAGGGACTCTGACCCACATGTCGGGTATGATGTCTGGGCCTATGTCACTGTGCACCACCGAGGTACGTGGTGCAGCAATGCAGGACATGCATCACCCACCAGTGCTGGCTGCCCTCTGGTGCAGCCACACTGGCAGCACACATAACACCACAGGAAATGGATAATGAAAGCCTTCACAGTGCAAGGGGACACCTACCTGGCTGCAGCACTGACCCCTTATGCGCTTGGTCCTGCAGCTTGCATAGCCATGCTGAATACTACCTCCGGAGGTCCCCATACCTGTGGCAGCACTGCTTCTCAGTCTGTAGCACTCCTGTCCTCCTCTCCAGTCCTACTGCTACCCTGTCCCAGACCTGGGAATGTGGTTCCTGCAGATCAGCCACACCGAACAGCTAATCTGCCCATGGCTCCACCAGGGCCTCCAGGTTGGTCATCTTCACATCACTCCAATTGTGTGCCCATCACATGCGTCACACAGAACCCGCCATTTTGTCTGCCGGCCAAACTCTATCAAACTGTGTGTACTGTGGTCTGCAAAGTGTGCGTGTGGAACTGCACAGTGCCTGATGTACAACTGGGAAACACAGACTGCAGCTGCACAGCATGGAGATGCATGATAGATAAGCGCAACAGAGGCCTATTGTGCAATACTGCCTGTTAAGTCCCTTTAGCACTTGATCTGCTATGAAGGGGCTTGTATCTATCCTTGATCTTTTGAATTCATTTTTATTTGATTAGGTTGATTTGCTCCTTTGTGAAAACTTAGCAGAATTACTTTTTTAGCACCTCCACCTTTTCACTGTCCTCCTCCACCAGTCCCCCCCCCCCCGTGAGTCTCAAGGTACTGCTCTTATTTTTCCTCTTTTCCCTGATATACAGTATCAAAAAAAGTTTAATCCCTCCTTTTTACTGTCTGTGCTATGCCAAGTTCCATTTTAGCTTTAGCCTTCCTAATTTCTTTAACTGCTACCCCTACTGTTTTGCTTTCTGTCTAAATGCAATTTGATTACATATTATATTTAAGCAATAATGTATGACCATGAGTTAGATTAACAATTTGTAAATTCACTTAGATGCACTAAGAAAGTTGGAAGGAGTATAAGGCCAAAGCCCATGAACACTCTTATCAGTCGCCCATAATACCCAAGGGAATGGTCATGTAATAAGTAGTTGTCTAGGTGTTTTTTTGAAGATATTCTTGGTTTTACTGATAACAGTATCAGTAGGGACTGAATTCCATGGATTTATAGTAGTCTGAGAGAAGAAGTATCCCTTTTTTTTGTATTAAAGCATGGTCTGTTAATTAGAAGTGGATGTCCTCTTGTGTTAATGTTTATCTACTTGAAATCAATGCCAATTTCAAACATTAAGTTTTAATTTATAATATCTCTAGTGAACATAAGGTCACCCGTGAGTCTTCTTTATTCAAGAGACATTAATCCAAATTTGTCCAGTCTTTGTTCATAATTTAAGGACTGTGCACTATCTATATATTTTGTAATTTTTCTTTGAATGTTTTCAGCTCTTATGATGTATTTCTTATTGTATGGACACCATAACTGAGAAGCATAATCAAATATGGGGCAAATATATGATCTATACAGCAGAAGAATAATTGATTTGTCTCTTGATTTAATATTCCATTATATATGCCACTAAATGTGGTTTGCTTTATTTATTATCTCAGTTATTTGAGTATTGAATGTTAATGTATTCTGTATTGTTATTCCCAAGTCTTTTTCAGATTTCACCACTTTTAAGGGTAAATTATTGAGTGAGTCGGGTGTGATAGAATTTTTAGTTCCAACATGCATGATACTGCATTTATTATTGTTAAACTTGAGACCCCATTTTTGTGGACCACTCAGTCAATATATTTAAGTCATTCTGTACAGAAATTGATTCAGACAGTGTCTTGCAAGGACCTACAATTTTGCAGTCATCTGCGCATTTTACAATATAATGTTTTAGATTATCAGATAAATCGGTTATAAACAGTTGAAATATTAAGGGCGCCAAGACTGATCCTTGGGGTACCCCACTAGTAACCTGTCTCCATTCTGAAGCATGACCATCTATTAGGACTCTTTGGGACCGACCAGTCTTTTACCCATTTTATAATGCTAGTGTGTATGTTATAGAGATTCAGTTTTATTAGTAAGGCCCAAATGAGGGACAGAGTCAAATGCTTTTTGAAGTCCAAAAATACCACATCACATGTTGTCCTACTATCAGCTGTTACTCACTGATTCAAAAAGCATAACAAGTTTGTAATACAAGATCAACCTTTACAAAAATCATGCTGTTTTGAGTCAGTTTCTAAGTTGTTTATTATTTTGTCCTTAAGTATGCTTTACATAATTTTACAAAGAACTGGGGTAAGGCTAATAGGCCTATAGTTATCCGTATCCCCTCTAGCTCCCTTTTTATATAGTGGTATAACATGTGCTTTGTTCCAGTCTGCTGGTACTTCTCCTGTTTTAATGCTGTGATTGAATAAAATTTGTAATGGTTTGGTCAGATACACTTGGATAATGTTGATCATATCCATGTAGATGCTATCTGGGCCTGGGGAAGAACAAGGTTTTATCATTTTAATTTTAGATAGAATTTCTTCCTCAGAAGTAATAATATCAGTTTGAATTGTATCTTGTATGGTAGGGGTATTGGATGGAGGGGTATCAAGAGATTTACAGAAATGGTCATTTAGCAAATTGGCCATCTTTGTTGGTTCTGATATCACATTATCTTCAAATGCTAATGGACCTACTTTACATGACTGTTTCCTTAAGGAGTTTACATAACTGTCAAATGTGTTGCTGTTTCCTTTATTTGCTTCTGCAGCCAATTGTAAATCTGCTGCTGTTTCTACTTTTCTGATTTCCTGTTTGCATTTATTTTGGATCTGTTTAAATGTTGCCAATCTAGATGGAAGTTTGTTTTTTTTGATATTTATTATAAAGGTGATGTTTTTTCTTAATCATTTTTTCAAGTTTACAGTTATCCATTTTGGGTTATTCTTAGCAGAGCAGTGTTTCCTGATTTTTGGTAAGTTTGTGTTAACTATTTGCAAAATTTTGTCTTTATGATAATCCATATGTCTTCCACTGAAGCATTATTAAAAATTCATCCCAGTCAATATTAGTGAGTGCTTTATTGATCATATCTCAATTAGCTTTTTATAAAGAAAGATTTCAGAGACATTCCTCAACACAGAAACATCAGAAATTATGTCAATTGAAATCGTTTATTTATTTAATTATTAAATGTTTCACAAGGAAGGCACACTGAACAACAAGTTGCATGTCTCCCGGTGCAACCAGTGTGGGGGAAGTACAATTGGATGAAGAATTAGACATATAGTTTAACATAAATCATATTGTGGTCACCACATACAAGTGGTGCTTATAACCTACAGTTTTTTATTATAATATTTTCTGAATTTATCACAATGTCTAATATGTTTGAACCCCTTGTTGGAGTTGTAACTATCTGTGTTAAGGATAGTTCACCACACAAATTCAAAAAATGTTTGGAGAGGCATGATTGGGCAGTACCTTTGATCCAGTTAATGTCACCCATATTTAAATCTCCCAAAAAACACTGTCTCTTCTTGGTCTACAGCTTTTTCCAATTCATTCATAATTTATTTCGATATGAGAGGGGTGGTATCCGGTGGACGGTAGCTTAAGCCTATTAAAAGAGTTTCATTATTTTTATTCAATAGTTTTATTCATAAGATTTCACTGTGATTAGATGTTTTTATTTTGTTTATAGTGATGGGCGAAGTGGGCTCAATCTGCTCCGCAAAGTGATTCATGGAGCAAAGGTGGATAATGAGTATTGCGAAGTCCATTGAAAACAATGACTTTGTGTTACTCTGCCTTCCCTGACCACTACTGCACCAAATTTTAAGGCGAAGTACATTGAGAACAATGCACTTTGCCTCACTTCACCTTGTTTTTAAGCTCCAAAGGTGAATTTTGCAGTAATTCATGGGATTTCAGGTCATATGGGCTCTCTATTGATCTGCACAGCCTCAGTTTGGGGTAGTGTGTGTAGAAAGGAGTAGGAGACAGTGTGCTGTGAGTGCTGTCTTTGATTGAAATCTTGTAAAGCTGTTAAAAAATAATTTTTGCAGGGTTTTTTGGGGGCTCAAACTTTAGTTCATTGATTGTAGGAAACCCTCCTGTGCTCATATCATCGAGCATTTTTGTTTTTGTGTGGATTTTGAATGTTAATGTACAACATTGAGTGTGTGTAGTGAAAGACAGTGAAAGTGTGCTTTGGGGGAAGGGAGTATCTGTGGTGTAGGTAGATTTAAGTTGGAGAAATAGTGATTTCTTTGTTTTTGGTTATATTTTTGTTATATAAGTGACTGTGTTAATGTACACACAGTAATATTGTCAGTAATTGTTGACATGTTCTTGCTGATTGTGTGTTGTGTGGATCTGGTGCAGCAGTTCATAATTTCAGGTTGTTTACATTACAATCTGGGGCATATTACTGAACTTTTCAATTTTCTACGCATTACTCATTCACCATTGTAGACAAACTGTTCTGTGTGTGTGTGTGTGTGTGAGTGTGTGTGCAGTGTTGTGTGACATCAAATAATACACCTTTTATTGTGCCACAGACTAGTGTAATTGCAGGCACAGCAGTGTGAACCTGCTATCCACTGCAGCTGCCTGATTTTGTACTGCGATCGTGGTATCTGTTCTTTGTTTTGCCCTCTTATACTGCTATAAAAATCTGCAGTCATGCTCCCCCCCATCCCCACAGGCAAAAGGATTTTTTTATCAGATTGGATTTTTTTTGTGACCTCATCAGCACCACTGGTTACTGAAGTTGTTTTCATTGCATGACAGACTAGTCTCTTTATCTGTTGCTGAAGCTACAGTTGTTTTTTTTGGCTTCACATCCAGTGTCCCCCCAATCAGAGAATGAACGTATCTAAATCTAAATTTGGTTATAATATTGTGGTTGATCCCCCAAAATGCTGGCAAAGAGACATGCAAGCAAAGCTGGTTCTTGCCATGGCAATGCTGGCAGTAAGATAGTCTGTGGGCATGGTAGTATGCAAACGCAAAAGTGCATTGCTGATGTGAGGAAAGGTATTTCTCCTGCAATGCAGCCCAATCAGTAACTTCACTCATAGTTGGAGGAGATGATGTTTTCCCAGCTGGTGGTGTTAGTGTTACTGGTGTTAGTGGTGGTGGTAGTATTAGTATTGGTGCATCAAGTTCAAATTCCGACCAGTGTACCGTATCCAAAAATATTGAGTGTGAAGCAGTGCAAATGAGTGGCAGCGTAGATGATGTCATACTTCCCAGTAACATCCCAGTAACTGAACCTGAAGATTCTGATAATCATGTCAATGATGGCATACAATGTGATATTCCGTCCATCGTGGCAGTTAATGTCATGCATTTTCCATTCAGTGATTCACACTGTGGTGAAAAAGTATCAGGTGATGGTGGAGTAGATGCTGATGATGAATGTGATGATGACGATGATGTTGCTGTTGTTGCAACAGACAGTCCACATGCTAGCATCCAAGCAGAAGATGTGGATGTGTGTGACATTGATGAATATGATGATGATGTAATTGATCCCAGTTGGGAACCAGAGAAAAAGAAATTCAAAGTGGCTATGTCTGAGTCGGTTTGCAGGAAATCCACCCCCCATAAAAACTTGAAATTTACTGGTTTTAGTTGATGATGATGATGCAGTAATCAAAATGATAGGTAGTCATGGTGGTCAGTTGCAGTCCAGGTGTGCAGTGCCAGCAACATCACGTGCCCCCCCCACTTCAGTGCTTAAAATAATGGACTTGAATAAGCCACATCATGGACATGTTAAAAGCAGAGCATCACAATCCCTTGTTTGGGATTTTTTGCTCAAGATGCAAATGATGAGTCAGCTGCAATCAGCCAGGTTTGCCATGTGCGTGTGAGTTGAGGTAAAAGGGGAGCCATCTGGGCGATAGGACAACATACGCATCTTAAGAATAGGCAATTGGCACTGTAGACCCAGCACAAGCTGGCAACTAATACCACAGTGAGGTGTTCACCCTCGTCACCAGCAACCATAGCGAGCATGTTATCCCCTTCCATGACTGTTAAGTCAAGTAGTAAATTAAACGTGTGCAGTACTGAGGTAATAAGAGCAGAGGATTACTATAGGCATGATGAGGTGGAGGACCATAACGACTTTGAAATGTTGTCCAGTGCTGGTGAGAGTAGCAGTATTGGTGGCGGTGGTGAATGCAGTATGTCTAGTGCAAGTGGTACATCAACCCCGGTTGGCAAATCTGGCAAAATAACTGCATTTCTGGGTTTGTCTTCATCACCTGTGCAACCGCCTTAATCAAACGTCCACACTCACCCCTGCCAATGCCATTCATCACAGAGCATGACCATTTGTGATCGCACCCTGTAAAACATTTAAGTCACACGTTACAGAGTGTTTTTGCGTATAAGCTGAAGTAACCCCCTAATGATACAGTGTCACATGAACTTAATGCTGCTGTAGCGGAAATGCTGGCAATTGATCTTTTGACCTTATCTTTTGTAGAGAATTCTGTGATCCGGCAGTTTACTGCACACACTTGTCCAAAATGGAAAGTCCCATCCAGGACATACTTTTCTACCGGTACTGTCCCCGAGTTGTTCCACACTGTGTCCAGCTCACTAAGACCTGCCCTTCAACATTCCTCCTCTCCATTCATCCATTTAAGTATGGATATGTGGACAAGTGGCAAAACAGCAGGGAGTTCATATTTGTGTATAACTGCACACTGGGCACAGGTGCCGGGGGTTCTTTGTGATGTTGGTAGTGTGAATAATCAGTGCAGTAAGGTGTACTGTCGCGGTAGCAATCTTCCAGGAATTCGACAGCATGCAATGATTGCTATGCACAATGTGACCTTTTCACACACTGGTGAGAACATGTTGGATGTGGTACTGACTGAAATTGACAAATGGCTAAACCCTCAGTCTCTGAGAGCTGGGTTCATAGCAAGTGACAATGGGTCAAATGTGATGAAATGTATCATGCATGGTGTTTTCTTTTGTGTTCTGTGCATGGCCCACTGTTTAAATCTTGTGGTGCAGGAGTTTCTGCAGCACCCTGATGTAAAGAAATTGCTGACCACTGCACAACATATCCGCTCTCACTTTTCAAGATCTGGAAAGGTCCGTGACCAAGCGCGGCAGTTGCAGATACAAAACAGCCTGCCTCAGCACCACTTGAAGCTGGAAGTTGTCACCCAATGGAACGCCACTTTATACATGGCAGAGAGGTTGTATGAACAATACAAACCCAACTCAGAATATCTTGTGATGCACACTAGCCTTGACAGTTCCGGGGCCTCCATGTCTATGATGACTGAACAGTGGCGCCTCATGGACTCTGTAATAACAATTTTGCAGCCTTTTGAACATGCCACACAGGCAGTGAGTGGTGAATCTGCCTCCATTAGCCAATCAATTCCACTGCTGTGGGTGCTGAGGTAGACATTGGTGATTTTTTTTAATTCAACATACTTTAGTAAGCATATCGCAGTGCAACAACATTTGAGAATTGAATGCAGTACTATCAATGTACACTGCCAAGAAAGCCATACATAGAATAATGAAATAAAATGAAGTAAGAGTCGGAGAAATTAAAATCAAAGAAAAAAACCCTCCCCCCTCACCCTCCCATTCCCCCCGTGGTGCACTCTCCTATCCTTATTGTCCTAAAGTTAACAAAGGAACAGCAAGAGCAGTCATTGAATTATAGTTAGAGAGGGAGGAGAGGTTCGTGAAAACAACAGGAGAGATCATATCAAGATAAATACAGAGCAAATAACTTCCCCAATTTTTGTTAAAAGATGAGTGGCGATGGCGAACACTCGCAATTAAGTGTTCAAGGTGGAGTGCAAATGATATTTCATGCAACCATTCCGCATAGGAAATGGTAACTTGATCCATCCAGTGTCTAAGCACTAGCTTTTCGACTGCCATAGGGATTAAAGCCATGTGAAACCGTCTCTCCTTCACCGGAATTCCAGAATAATCTCCCAAGATACATATGACAGGGGAGAAAAGGCCCTGTAGACCCAACAAAGGGTCCAGAGCAGATTCAATTTGCTTACACAATGGGGATATCCTTTCACAGGACCACAATATATGAAAGAGCGAGCCTTCCTCTTTATTGCACCTAGAACATGTGCTGGAGGTAAGCCTCTTCATTTGGGCCAATTTTACCAGAGTATAGTACATATTATTTAGGATACAGTATTGTGTAAGTCTGTATTGGTCCTGGGTGAGATAAGTGTATAGGCCTGTCCATATTGTATGCCAGTTAATAGCGTCATCAGGGAATGAAACCTGCCAGACCTGAGAACCAGCAATCGAATGAGACTGAGAGAAAGTGAGAATCAACTTGTATACCATGGAAATGCCATGGGATTTACAAGCCAAAATCTTTATTTGTTTGAGAAAAGCTTCAATACGGGAGGGGTTACACTCTTTCCCCATTACCTTAATTAGTAGATGCTTAAGCTGTAAAATTTGAAAGACAGCCCGTGACTTAAGGCCCAGCTTAATGAGAATATCCTCGGTAGATAGTATAGCACCATTTGAATAGAAATCTGCCACTGTGAGCTCAGGGGGAGGAGATAGCCAACACCTAGTTATGGAGGCACCCCCAATTTTGAGATTCAAATTGGCATGTAGTGGCTGAGAAGGATCCGAAGTTGAGTATACCTTATGGAATCTAAACATTTGAGAGAGAACTCTTAGCAAGGTACCAATCAGGAAGGGCTGCAGGGATTTTGGGAATTTTTTAAAGGGCGTATAAAAGAGCGATGAGGGGGCCACATTATGGGTAGTGAGAATATCAGCCTCTATAAGTAACCAAATAGGAATATAGTTGTGGTGAGCACAGAGATCAGTTAACAAAAGCCATTTACCACAGTTATAGAGATGACAGCCCAGTAGTAGAACAAAAAGTTAGGAAGACGCAAGCCCCCCATCTCCTTGGATAAAGAGAGCTTACTGTAGGATCTTCTAATCGCCTTGTCCTGCCAAATAAAGGAACTAACGTCAGAGTGGATGCGTTGGAAGAAGGACAGGGGTAACCAGACATCCAACACATTTAATTGATTAAACAATCTGGGTAGAACGTTCATCTTGACGGTATTAATTCTACCCCAAAGTGAGAGAGGGAGCTTCTTCCATCTTGATAAGTCTTGTTGAATGTTGGACCATAGATCTTCTAAATTAAGTTTGTGGAGTAATCGTATAACCGAGGTAATGTAAATGCCCAAGTATTTAATGGACTTGGGAGTCCATTTCATGCCAAAATCACTGAAAGCTGAGCTATATGTTAAAGAATTAAGGGAAAAATTTCAGTTTTAGTAATATTGAGTTTATAATTTGAAAATTTCCCAAAAGTGTCAATAATATGCAATGCTTCTGTTAAGGAGGAGACCGGATTTGAAAGGTGAAGCAATATGTCATCCACATAAACCGAAAGGGCGGGAGTCCTATCACCTATTGGAATACCAGTGATTAAGGGGAAGGAGTTTAATCTCCTAATCAGGGGTTTGAGATAAATATTAAAAGAAAAGGGGAGAGCGGGCAACCCTGTCTTGTGACCTAAAAAAGAGGGAAAGCCACAGACAAGACTCCATTACAGTTTATTTTTGCCTGAGGAGAGGACTATAGAGTCTGAATCCATTTGATAAAGGTATTAGGAAAGCCCATTGTCTGCAACGTAGCCCACAAGATGTTCCAATCCACTCTATCAAATGCTTTTTCAGCATTGAGGGATATGAGAGCCATTGGAAATGGGGAGGTCTTAGCCACCTGAACCAGGCACGCTAATTTATGAAGGTGGTCAGCAGGTGTACTACCTGACACTAATCCAAATGCTCTGGGCTAGAGCGGAGTCCAAACCTGTTCAATTCTGCTAGCAAGTGTCTTAGCCAAGATTTTAATGTCACAGTTTAACAAAGAGATGGGACGATAATTACAGGAGATTGGGGTGGTTTGTCTGGTTTGAGAAGAAGGATAATAGAGGCTTCTAATAGAGATGGATCTAAAGCCTGTCCTGAGAGCATATATTGATATAAACATAATAAGTAGGAAGCAAGATCTTTAGCAAAAACTTTGTAAAAGTTGAAGGAAACCATCTGGACCAGGGGCCCTATCCGAGGCAAGCTTATGGATAGCAGACAAGATTTTCTAAAGAGATATAGGAGCTGATAAACAAGCTTGTTGTGAGGAGAGAGAGTAGGTAATGGTAAGGCAGATAAATACTCAAATAATTCGGCCTGAGATGGGGATACAAGATGCTGGCAATAAAGGAAAGATAAAACTGCCTAAAAATGGCAGTTACGCTCTTGGGTGTGTTTTAGGATTCCATCCAAATCATTGATCGAAGGAATAAATCTGGATGCCTCTAGTTCCCTTAGATGCAGCACCAAAGATGACTTGCCTTCTCCTCCTATTGTATGTATTTTGCCTTAGTTCTGAAAATAAGAAATTCTGATTTTTCCTGTATTAGACGAGAATATTGATTCCTTAAATTCAACAAAGATTTTAGCACATCAGGAGAAGAGGAAGAGGTAAGAGAATGCTCAAGTGTGCAAATCTGACCCAGGGAAATAGTAGCTGCCTGTCTCTTTCATTTACGAGTGGAGGAGAGCCTAATAAACTCACCTTGCAAAAGCATTTTAGGGCACAGCATTCATGGTCCATCCTAGCAACTGAACCCTGGTTATTTGCAATGAAAAGTTGGATCATGTCTGAGATCCTGGTACTGATGTAATCCTCCTTTAGAAGCTTCATATTTAAGCCATATTGAGTCCCTTTGGAGGTTTTGATTTAACATAACTGTGACCCATGCTACAGCATGGTCCGATATTACAATTGGTTCTAGGCGGAATCATTAAGACCGTGTATGACAGAATGACTAAGTAAGATATAATCCAGCCGAGACCAAGTGGAATGCACCATAGAGTGAAATGAAAAAGCGGGTCTCAGGGTTTAAGAGATGCCAGAGAATGCACAATCTGTTAGTATCAAGAAATTTGGCAAGAGCCCTTTGGGTTTGAGTAAGGGGCTTAGGCAAGGAATTAGATCTATCCAAATCTTGTGTGGGTGGCAGGTTCCAGTCCCTCCCAGGATTGAGGGAACATCAAGAACTTCTAGTTCGATCGATAATTCCTGAAAAAATATAGGATTTCCTCCCAGGCCCATACACACCCCCAGGACAATTCAGTGCAGTCCAATATCCTGGACTAAAAATATCTCCCCGTGGATCAGTGATTGTTATTTTGGGTTGAAAGGCTATCGCCTTGTGAATTAAGATAGCAGTACCACCACTGACAGATGAGTTACCATCAGCAAAAACTTGCCCAATCCCGAGTCTACACAAACCCCCCATTTCCCCAAGGAGCAGATGAGTTTTCTGAATGAAAGAGATATGGACATTCAGCAATGATAAGTGTTTTAAGATCTGAATTCTCTTGTTGAGATCATGAGCCCCTCTTACATTCCAAGATATAAATTATTTCAAACCTGTAGCCATTGGGTATTATACCGAACAATGCATAACCAAAACAATATACTATGAGAGTTCACCGCTAAACCCTCCACCACCAATCATACATACATTTTGTTAAATTGGTATTCCCACAAGACCCAAGAGGAACCCCAGAGGATGCTACTGACCATGATGACAACTGCAAGATACGGGGAAACCCCATCATCAACAATAGAGAACAATGGAACACCATAGTTACCAACCCCCAATCCCCCAAATAACTATTTACAAATATCCCACCACCTAGCTTTGACACCATTAAGGAAGCTGCCTTTTGTTAAATGGTAGAGAGCCCACAAGTACCCCTTATAACTATCCTCAATACTACTAACCTGATAGAATATAATAAATGTAATAAAGCTCGTTCTGGTACCCTTCTGACCCCAACTTGAGTATTAATGCAAAACCAGTCTAACATGCCAAGAGGGATCCCTAGAATACCAAACCAAATAGAGCAAGGAGCAAGAGTAATTAGAGTACTACCCCCATACTTCAGGACGTGTGGTGGTTACTTCCAGCCCAAATCCTCCCCTACCACCCCCCGCCCTCTGAAAAAAAAAGGTGTATTGGGTTTAATCTACAAATCAAACTGGAATACCCCAGCAATATGTAAGCTACATGCATGCTCCATATAATACTTCTTATTCCTGCGAAAACCAGAAGTGAAGTAAATTCAACTCCACATTCTCTGACAAAATTAGTAAATAAGCAATATGACCGTATGGTAGACAAGATTATCGAGAGTGCAGAGAAAAAGTTCCAGAGATAGGTATATCAAGAGGAGTGGTGAGATAATGAGAGACCCGAACAATAAGGGAAAATAAAAGGACTGAAGTCCTATAGAGAGAGAGAATTCGAGAGGGGACAAACACCAATATATTAATCGTAACATAATTATCTCCCTAAGTACCAGAAATCAAGAAATAAAGAAAGAAACTGAGACAGCCCCTGAGAATAGTTTGGATAGTGAACAGGAGAATAGGTAACATGAGTCTTTCCAGAATTATATACATATCATAATGACAGAATCATTGTCAAAAGATAAACGAATAACAGGCAGCTTCTCGAATATGCAAGTGTTCCCCTGGGGAACCATATTGGAAACGGGCCAAACTGTCCGGTCAGAAAGAGTCCCCACTGGAAACAAATGGCATCAAGAGAAGGGGATCCGAGGGAAAATGGTGCCTCGTTGCCATGCAGAGTCCTCCGGGTCCACAGGCCATCCTCCGCCTCTCTCCTCGGTCGCCGTCGTCCTCACCACACTGAAGAAAAACTCCCCTCCCAAAGACGTCTCTCAGAACAAGCTCCTCTTTGGTAAGCCAGCCAAATAGCAAAAGGTACAGTCAGAGTAAACAGTTCTTTGATAGCAAGAAAGCGAGAGTGCCATCCTAAGATTGAAATAATGCAGGCAACTTCTTGCAGAGATTGGCTTGGGCCTGTTCGGCCGAGTCGTATGATAGCCATGCTCCATCCACCAAACCTGCAGACGTGATGGGTATGCCATGCTCAACTTAATACTGGCAGCTATCAGCTTGCTGACTATGGAGGAAAGGAGGCTCTTTTCCGTCGGGTTTCTAGTGGCAAATCCTGAGTAATTCTTAGGTGCTTGGTCTCCCATTGTATAGATTGTAGATCTCTGACTTTGGTCAAAATGAGCTGTTTTTCAAGATAGTTGAGAAAACGAATGATCATCGGGCGACGGGAGGCATTCTCCTCTGGTTTTGGACGTAGAGACCTGTGCGCCCTTTCTATTAAGTAGGTAGGATTATGTGGAGAAGGGCCCACAATCTTGGTGAAAAGTTTCTGAGTAAATAAAATTGCAGAGGGACCTTCTGCTCCTTCTGGTAAGCCAAAGATCAAAATATTGTTCCTCCTGCTGCACCCCTCTAGATCCTCAGTTTTGAGCTGTAGTTTAGAGATTTGTTGTCTGAGCTTTGTAATTTTGGATCCGTCCTGTCCCTCCAGGCCTCTAGAGAGTGAGTGCGAGCCTCTGTGTCTGCCGTCACAGTTCACAAGTTCAGCCATTTCAGTACGAATATTTTTTAGATCAGCAGCGATATCCAGGAAGTCTCCTTAAAGTTGCAACTCTTGCAAAAAAGCTGTCTTCTGAAAGCGGTGTTGATGCCGCCAATGTAGTCAGGTTGTTTAGCGATAGTTGCTGGAAAGTTTACCTTCTTTGCCTGTTTGTCAGGTGAGACTGGGGCGTGTGTCTGGGTAAGGCCGTTTTCATCTCAGCCTCCATCTGTGCGATGTTAAAACAATAGATGCTACGAAAAACAGCCAACAAGCTCCGTTAGATGAGCAGGAATATAGTGATGTAGAGGATACCAATTACCAGCTACAAAGCACTTGATGAAGTTAGATTATCAGCCGGAAAGCGAGAGCTAAAGGGAAGTAGCAGCTAGCAAGCCCAGACCATCACGTGATCTCCTAGACATTGGTGAATGTACAACATAGCCTTGATGTTGACAGAGACTGTGGTAGCAGTATGTTGCTGCAACACATGCTGACAGTATTCAACCAGAATCATCACATTGTGAGCATTCAGCGTAGTGACAACACTGCCATAGCAACAATGCTGGACCCACGATACAAGCGTGGAATTGCATCAGTACTGGAGGGAGGGCCTGAACAGGTAAAAATATCAATGGTCAACTGGTGCGCTTGGTTCATGAGGCACAGAAGTCATGTGCCAAGGTCAGCAAACCTCAGCAGCATAATTCAGCTGAAGGTGTACCTGTAGGACTATCAAGCATATCTTGCAAGGGGAAGGTGGCAGCAGTTCAAGGTGGTCTGTCATCCAAAGTGACTGGCATCAACCTGCTTAAGGAGGCTTTGTCCCAAGTGGGTATTTGTGAAATAAATGATTTGGGAGAACAGGATGATGCATCAACAACTGGACTTAGTGCAGCTCAGAGAATGGTTGAGTCATATTTGTCTGAAAACAGGCATCTGACAATAACTGAAGATCCTCTTTTGTACTGGAGTGGAATGGTCAGTGAATGGCCAAAGCTGAGTGCAGTGGCATGAAGTACCTCACATGCCCACCCTCCAGTGTAAGTGTTAAGAGGGTATTCAGCTCAGCAGGTGCAGTAGTCAGGATCATCGGACAAACCTGTCTCCTGCAAATGTTAGTTTGCTAACATTCATTAAAATGAATGAGAGGCACATACCAGCACAGACTGCAACCTCAGTATTTGTACCTGGGCCTACTCATGGTGGTTTTGGTGATGTGGAAATGGAGCATCCCGGTGGCACTGGCAGTGGCTGCCTGAAACAGCCCACCACTGGCGTAGATGATGACACAATGGAGAAAGAATTTTCCAGTGATCAGACTTCAGACATAGATGACTATGAGAGCAACTTTCGTTATAAGGATGATGATGTGGTTAATATTAGCAGGTTTTAACTGAAGTTGTTAAAAGGTGGTGTACCACACCGGACCACTGGGACTGATGTTAGCCACTGCCACCACTGAGAATGAGTCTGTCCTGTCAGGAGGTCTAAACCTCACTTTCAGGTTCTTGGCAATATTGGGAATGCAAGTAATCACAGACACATTGCACAAGAGTAATAAACTTGTTTATTACTACCAAAAAGGATAAAATCACAGTTGCCCTAAGCAGTTCTTACCAATATGAACTGGGAGCCAGTGCTAAGCATTCCCTATACCTCGAGGTTTCTTTGTGTCTCTTGGGATCTCCCAGGTACAAGACTAGTGTATCACATTATATACCTATGATAATTACTATGGTTACTGTAAGACAGAAACTTTTCTAGTTACAGAGATGAGCCCTATTGGCTAAATTAGAGGTGGCTCCACGGTCCAAGATAACATTATTCAATTTTGTAATAGTCATCAGTTTGTGAACAAAAGAGTTCTTATACAGAGTCTTACATAACTCAGTGTAGTAGTACAAATCACCAAAATGTGGCAATGCCGACTTACATATCATAATTATTCAAGGACAGGTGCCTTGGCATCTTACACAAAAGAAATACACAGAAAATACATAGAAGAATATATATATATATATTAGCAAGCAAAGTGTATTACAACAATACGCGTACATATCCTGACATCTACTCTTGTACTGGTAGATGCCCTTAGCCTATATTAGTATAACTTATGCTTAAGTGCTAGCTGTCTACAGTGTACCTCTGAGGTACCAATTGAGGTGTAGGGACCTTGACAACATCCCCCTTGTTGCCTTCAAAGGGGCAACACAGGCAAATCCTAGGAAAGGCCAGAGAGCAGTGGTCGTTTACAAACCCGATGCACGAGCTTTGTAAAGGAACTCGAGCTGCTCAAGCAGTGTTGGCACAGTGTGCGCCGTGAGCAGCAGAGCATAATAATCAAAATAAAGATTAAAATGCTTGTATAATAACAAAACCTTTAAAAGTAATTTCCAACTAGGTGTTAGTCAATGTGTCACACATGTTACCATCATTAATCAATGAGATGATAGCTTTATTGGCCTTGGTCATATTATTGCTAATGGATGAGGTGTGAGTCTTTCTTGTCTAAAAGTGATTTTAATGTAAGTGTGAATGTGTCTATGTGTACATTAAAATATGGTAAGTATTCAGACAGTGTGAGCAGATAATTGAGGTTACCATCAATGATGTCTGCATCTAGGAGGGACGAGGTTATGGCGGTATGTCCAATGACAGTCTTTTGGTGGGACAAAACAAAAATTGGGGTTATCAATAACACATGTCACAGATCCATAAGTATAGCTTTTAAAGTTATTTACCACACAATACTTCCCATCAAAATTATACTGAGAGCGAACAGTAGGGAGTCTCCACTTTTGCAGCTGGACAGGGCAGGTGTAGGCCGTCTTCGAAATCCGTGTTGACAGGTGATGAACCTCCTCACGATATGATTGATAGAGTGTATCCAGAGCCAAAGTCGAGTCCAAGGAATCCGTGCCATTCTTGGTGATGTCATCATCCATGGTAAAAGTCCAATCAATGCTATCTGGAGAATAACCACAAACAGGTTGAATAACATCAAATACATCACATCGGCACAAGTAAATGTATTGCTTCTTCGCACAGCAGTCCATGTGTGGAGCCACCCAGGCGTCCAGGAATGGATGGAAAACCAGTAGAGGTGGTAGATCCAGGTGTTCTCTGTAGATGTCTTCGTCAAAATGCCCAATAGAGTGCACCAGTGCAAGCTTGTCAAACAAGGCTGTAGTAGGATCAAAATGTGGTAAAGAAACAGTAAAAGAAACAAACATAGTATCTCTTATGGAACACTTCTTAGTAGTGAAACAAGGATCAGTATTAGGGTGACTGGTTACAAACCCAAAATTCCTGACTGTGGAGAGAGGAATGGTTAAAGTTTGTTGCATACACATAGCAATACAGCCAGGGGTTTTACATCATGGACAATACCATTTGGAAATGCGTCTGTCATGTATGATATCAGGGATCCTTCAGATTCGAGATCAAGGAAGAGATTGTTGATGGTAGTGATGATGTATGAGCCATAAGCAGAGCAAAGGATTTCTCTAGCAATGTATTGTTTATCTGCTTCTTTATTGTTTTGTTGTATGAGTGTGTTAATCTTATATTTGGAATCAGTAAATGCCTTAGCAATGTCGTACATGTTGTATACAGTGTATCTCTCTTCTTGACTAAGGCCATCCACACCATGCAATAATGGGGGTAGTATATTGTTAACCAAACCAGTGAAGAATTTGGCAGAATGAGCTTTGATAGCAACAATGTCTGCTTTATTCCAAATAGACATAGCCATACCAAAAAGGCCTGTGACAGTACCTGTTGCACCTGTGACATCAGAACTGTCAACTTCACGTGTCTTACATTTATGAGTTTGAGCATCAGGAGTGGCTCTTTTCCTAAAGTTGCCTCTATGTTCAGTAGAATGGACCCCTGCAATAGGGTCTTATGTACGAATCTGAAATGCAGCTAAACTATCAAGCAATAATGAACTATAAAATGCTGATGTATTAGTATTGATGACACATACCAAATTCTTTTATATTCCAGTAAGTAAGATTAAACAAAACAGGTATATGCATAAACTGTAGTTATTAATCAATGAACCTGGGAGGCAGTGGCTGTTAGACCACTACGGGGACCAGGGGTATGTTTGGAGGCATTACAAAAGCTGTTTATCAGTGGGTGGTAACACAGAAAGATACATGGCTGCCAAAGCTATGTGGTGTACAGCACAACATTTTTGAGCAGAATCCTTAGACAAAGAATTATAGTACAAAGGATCAATTAAGGCAGTAATGTTGTACAATCCAGAATGTCTTAATGCAGTTTTAACAAGAACAGAGAACCATTTGGGGATAATTTAGTATTGGGCCAACCCTGAAACTTCCTTGGAGAGTTTGGCCACAGGAGGATTTGTCCTTGCAATGTGGTTTGCCACTCAATTTGAAGGGTAGATTTATCAGGAGCAACAACCGAGGCAGTGAGGTAAGCATCTTAACCTTTCTTTACAGTGATCAAACTACAGTATCTGGTATATTGATGGATACTTCCTCTGAAGGAGATGCTGGAGGATCAAGGTGTGGTAGGAGGTCCGGTACCATGCCTTGGACGTAGGGGATAACTCCTGAGATGAGGAGATAATGGAACAAGATAGCCATCTTGTCAGTGTATCTGAAAAGCAAGATCAAAGATTAGTAAGTTAGAACTATTCTGCCCAGTGGGGTGAGGAAAAGTAATTAAGCTCCTTTATACAGTTTCAGCTGGTTGGCATGTAACCATTTGTCAGTCAACTGATTGTTATGCAGGAGTCTAACCTAATAGACTGCCAGACTGAGCTTGTTGACAATGGGGTATGCGCCTTCCACTTATTGGAGAAGGAATGGGTGGGATGTACAAATCAGAGTACCATTACCTGATCTCCAACCTGCCAATCCACTACTTGTGCGTGTTTATCAAACTGTATTTTGGATTGTTGCTGGTCCTTGCCCATGCAGTTGGAAGCATACAAGTGTGTGTGTATGAGGTCTTTTCTGAGTTTTTCCACATATTGATCTGCAGACACATGGTCTGCAGTGGGGGTGTGCAGGTCAAACAACAGGTGTTCAGGTAATCTCATCTGTCTTCCATTCATCACCTCAAAGGGCATGAGCTGGGTGGTGGCTGAGGGTGTACCCTAATTGCCATAAGGAGTAACGGTAGTAGGGAATCCCAGGTTTTGGGATTGTCCTCAATGAATTTGGAAAGCATTTGCTTAATCCATCTGTTGGATCTTTCTACTTGACCTGAGGATTGGGGTGGTAAGGTATGTGGAAGTTCTGTTGAACTCCAAGGAGTTCAAGGGATTCTTTCATCAACTCACCTGTAAAACTGGTTCCTTTATCAGAGTCTATCTTAAGAGGTAGGCCTCACCTGGAGAAAATCTGTTCCACCAAGATTTTGGCAGTGCATGTCTTAGCGGGGAAAGCTTCAATCCACTTAGAAAAGAGATCAGTTACCACAAGAGCAAACATTATTTCTGCTGGTGTTGGTCAGAGGGCCAATAAAATCAATCTATATGGCATGCCAAGGACCAGAGTGTCGTTGTGGTAAGAGTTTGGCATTTTGTTTGGTAGGGATGGGGTTGTTTTGCACACAAACAAGACAATTGTCTATGTACTGTTTAACATCTTTGATGACACCAGGCCACCAGGCGGTGGTATTAAGCCGTTGAAGCATATTTTCCACTCCCTGGTGTCCAGCAGTGGGTGAATCATGCACTTGGTGCAAGAATTCATATCTCAGGTGTCTGGGGACCATCCACAACTTGGTGGTGGAATCATCTGGTTGGTACCAGGTGAGCTTGTCATCTGGTGACAAGTGTAACTTACCCTCATGCCTCCAGTAGGGGTTATGTGTGGGAAGTCTCTCTTTGGTACTCTGGTCAAAGAATCTGAACACTTCTTTGAGTTCAGTGTCAACATGTTGGGCTGCTGAAAGGTCCAAGTGGGAAAGGGTTCAGGTTTCTTCCTGATAGCTGCAATTTGTATGGCTGCATTGGCCTCTGGATGGTCCATCATCCAGATGTCCCCCCCTCGGGCCCCTTCCTTGGCAAGGGTGTCTGCTGTATCATTGTAGGCTTGATAGGGGTTATGGAGAGAATGGGCTTTGACTTTATGTACATAGAGTTTGTGTGAAAATTTTTGTGCCAGTGAATGTATGTATATTATCAGTCCCTTGTACTTCACTGGGCTGCCATCAGAGGAGAGGAAGGAGTTCTTCTGCCAGAAAGGAAGAAATTCTATAACAGAACAACAAACCCAGTTAGAGTCTGTAAAAATGATAGTATCCTCAGTCCCATGTTGGATGAACTCGACGGCACAGACCACTGCTGCCATCTCTGCATACTGTGATGATGCTACACTGCAGCGCTTAGATATTTTAACAGTATTCCCATAAGGGTATATCACTAGAATACCCATCCCTGCGATTTGTTCTCCCTGAAAGTAGGATGCTGAACCATCAGTAAAGACACGACACAAAGAGGTGTTATCAAGCATTTGTGGTGAGGCAGAGAGGAAAGGACCTGGATCTGGAAGATCAAGTGACTGCAGTGTACAGTCATGGGTTTCTCCTTGGAAAAGGAGTCCATGAGCCAACATAGATGGAATTTTTGCTGGGTGTACCTGTAAGTCTCTATCCTGGAGAAGAAGTGACCAGTGTGTCAGTCTGGTGTTGGAGACTGACCCATCCTTCACTCTGTCTGAGAGCAGAAAGGTGGTTGGGGTGTGATTGGTGTTGATGATCAGTGGAGAGTACCCAGTGATATACAGGAAGCGCTTGACAGCCCAGTAGGTGGCCAGAAGGTTCCTTTCCCAAAAGCTATACTTCTGTTCCACTGAGGTCAAGAGCTGTGACGCATATTCAATGGGTCTCAGGGTGCCATAAACCTTCTTGGCCAACACTGCTGACATGGCAATGTCAGAGGTGGCGCATTCCAGATTGAATGGTAGTGCTGGATTGGGGTTGACCAGAGCTGGGGCGGAGGCCAAGGTCTGCTTCAGTGACATCACAGCCAGGGTGTGTATAGGGTCTCAAGTCCATGGAATGTCCTTTTTGAGTAGCTCATACAGAGGAGCAGCTTTCTGAGCAAAATCACAAATAAAATCTCTTGAACAATTTACCATACCTAGAAACCTTTGAAGAGTTGCCATGCTGGTAGGCAATGGCAAGTCCTGCAATCCCTGTACCTTCTTCCAGGTAGGGCTTTGACCTTGGTCAGTTATTTTCAGACCTAGAAAGAGTACTTCTTTCTGACATAGTTGTGCTTTTGCTGGATTGCATTTCAGGCCTGCTATCTGGATGAGAGTCAGTAGTTCGTCCAAGAGATCCAGATGTTGTTTCTGTGTGGCTGTTGCCAGCAACAGGTCATCCACATATTGCAAGAGACATTGGGGAGTAGAGAAACTCTCGAGGGCATCCATCATATGCAGATGGAACAGGGATGGGCTATTATAGAATCCTATGCAAGCAAGTCCGTTACTATCTTCCTTCAAAGGTGAAGGCAAACTTGTATTGACTCTTAAGGGCCAATGGTAATGACCAAAACCCATTGGAAATGTCCAGGGCACTGAACCATTTCAGGTCAGGGGTCAAGAGTCATAGCACGTCAGGTGCTGATGCCACAGTTGGGGAACAACTGGGGGTGACCTGATTCAGTTTCCTGTAGTCAATAGTAAGTCTCCAGGTGCCAGTGGGTTTTTTCACAGGCCACACTGGAGAGTTAGCAGTGGAAACTCAAGTTCTGATTACTTCTTGCTTGAGGAGTGACTTGATTGTTTCTCTAAGAAGGCAAGGCCTCAGCTGGAAAGGGTATTGCCTTTGCCTCTCATGTGCTGGGCCTGGCACTTCGATGACAGTGTGCATTCTGCCACAGTCATGTTTGTTAATTGCAAACACCTCCAAATGTCATTGCAAAACAGGGAGAAGCTTTGGGAAGAGTTCATGAGCTTTGAACAAGTCTATGATGTCATACTCCTTGTCATTGGCAGATATTGTTGCCACAATGTGTGAATCGGGGATCAAAATGGTATGATATTGACCCTGAATCTGTATCAGTAGCATGATAGCTAGATCCACCACACAGCCATGTGGCACAAGGAAGTCAATTCCTATAATACTAGGATGGTCATGCATTACCATTAGTTGGAAAGTGTGTGGGGCCTTTAGGCGGGCTAGCTCTACTGGTAGGGGTAAGAGCAGGTATGCGGCAGCCTATTACCATCAACTCCTGACATGTTGGTCCTCCATCCGGTGGACCAAGGGGATGTGTCTGGATGTTCATCATGTAATACAGATACAGATACAGCTGCACCTGTATCTAGCAAGACTAATAGTAGGCGGCCCCCGACCTCAGCCTCAGTACAGGGCCTTCCATTTGTTTCCAAGACTAGCTTGTTTACAATCCAGACTGGGGCCTGTAATTGTCAATCTGTACTGCTGGGAGCATGGAAAGGTTGGGCCTGACTCCTGTGAATCACTTCACCATGCTGCGCTAGTGCTATATAGGGAGGAGCTTCTGGGTTCAGGCCCGTGTTGGCCTGAGGGTCTGCACTTCCTGTATCCCCCATGACCCATTGGGGTCTGAGTTGCCAGTTGTACCACCGCAAGGGCCTGTGCGGGAACAGCATCCACTAGAAAGCGTACTTGTCCAAGGAGATCTCAGAATTTCCAGTTCTCTTCGGCTATCTCCCTATATGAAGGGCCAGTTCTTTGTTATTGTGGTTTAGCTTTACCCTTATGCTTTTTATTCTTATGCCAATCCCGGTACCCACCCCATTGTTGCTGCTGTTGCGGTTGTTGTTGTTGGGTCTGTTGGGGGTGTTGGTTATCAGCTGGAGGGGCTTGTTGATGTTGGGCCTGCCCTTCCACAGCGTAGGGCATCGTGGCTAATGAAGCAGGCTCCACGGTGGCTACTTTCTTGGAACTGGAGCCCAGATCATGGATATAGAGTTGGTAAACTCTCTCGGTTTTCCTGAAGGATGTCAGCAAACCTATCCATATTGGGGAAGGTGGTTGGCTCTACCTTTTCTCGTACTGCTGGAATCATGTTCCTAAGGAACAGGGTCTTATATTCAATAAGATCTACATCTGCAGCTTCTTGTGGCAAGTGCTTTCCTGCTCAGTACGCCATCCAAAGTCTATGGTGGTAAGTCGCTGGACTTTCCTTTGCATTCTGTTTTACAGGGTATGCAAGCATCACTCCTACTACACCTAGGCTGTGAGAAGAAATGAGCTCAGCTGCAGCCTCATCAAAGGTGGCATTCCCATCCTGGCGGATGGCATCTGGGAGTTTGGCCCACAAACTAGGATTGATGGTTTGGCATAGTATTTGGACCTGGTATTCTGCAGTGAAGCTAAGCATCTCATATTTAGAATGCACCTTTTCTAAGTGACAGCTGAGGTTGTCGGATGGATTCATCCGACCGATACTGTCAGCTATTTGCTGAACAGAGTAGGCCATTTGTTGGGGATTACTGGGTCGATCAGGCAGAGGTAGATTATCTCAGGCGCTGTCTAGTGCGGCCCGAGCTGCAGCTTCAGCCACAGTATGAACAGTACCCCCCTGAGTGCCAGCCTCCTGCAGAAGCTGCCTAATCTGGGTTTTAATAGCCCACTTACTTCTCTCAGGAAGAGGTACATTGCCTATTGCAGTTTCAATCATCGTTTCTATCTCTTGCCTATCTTCCACATTAATAACAGCTATCGATGATGCTGTTGGGACCAGGCCTGGACCTGTTCCCCCCCATCATGGGGGCCGCCATGTTGGCATCTCCCATGATGGACATCACAACGTCAATGATGTATGACATGGTGAGGGTGTAGTGGGGTGCTGCCATGTTGTGGATGGCTAGGTGGGGTCTCTGGGCCATAGTAGGGGCGTGATCATGCGTTGTATTGAGAGATGTCATTATCTGATACCTGTCCTTCAGATGACATGTGTAAGGCAGGGGCTACGCCTCCCATCACCTTAACATGTCCAGCCTGAACCTCCTGCTGATGGCGCAGTTTCACCATCTTGGTTTTACATTCAGCACGACTCACAGTTGCAACATCCATGTCAACCTCATCTTGCTTTTGCTTTTGCAACACTCTATACATGGTGCTCAATTCGTGATTGTCCCTAGTAGCCACTTCTAAGTCATTACGTACCTGGTTTATCTCATCCTGTAGCTCTCCATCTTCTTCCAAGTTGTGTACTGGGTGTGCTTTGAAACAATTGAGAAGCTGCGTGGGATATACTATATATTGGACTAGGTATCTGTAACTAATCTCTCTCTCTTGCTTACATCTGAGAGAAGTTTTCCTCACTTTTACAGTGGTATTGCTTTGTGTTTAATTATTTTAATTTTTAACTCAGGAAGGGTTTTTCAAAACTGCTTATCTTGTCAGCATCTTCAGAAGGGCTGAAATAACTGCATATTTGATTTGCGCTTTGTGGCTAACAAACCACCAGGCTGTTTAGGGGCTGGAGGTTTTACCTGTGTCTGACTTGGATGTCTGGATTTTTCTGTTTGATTAGCAGGGTACTTTCTCTGTCAAATTGTGTGTAGGTATCTTGCTGACAGGAAGACACCTCATCACAGCAGTGGGTGAGAACTTTTAGCTGATTGTTTTGTGAGGGCATAGTTTAGGCTCAACCCTTCCACCCCTCACCCCACCCACCCTGCAAATAGTTCCTTTATACCTGAGATTCTGACATCATTTCCTCAAAGGTGCAAGGTGCATATCACTGTCATATCCTCTCTAGCACACTGCACTGACAATATAAGCATACACATTGTATAATACATATATTTCTATATAACCAATCATACACATCGTCTTGTAGCACACACACACACACACACACACACACACAAAAGTAGATAAACATGTGGGGAAGTAGTGCAATGTAATGGCACAATGGGGCAGCATCTTCCGGAGTCTCTGGAGGCTGAGATGCTGCCCTATTTGCAGACAACTATCTGCCCTGAGGGAGGAAGTTGCCCTGCCTTCAGGCCGCACAGGACAGTAGTAAGGAAACCTTTCCCCAGGCCACACTGGACAGTAAGAGGAACCTCCCATCCAGGGAGCACTAGCACCACCACCACTACCTCAGAGGTTGTGAAGAAAGCACAGCAGTTGGACCACAGTGGGCTCAGGGAGGGAGGATGGTGGAACAGAGGCACACCCAGTCAATTGTTCCACTCCACAATCCATACACCATTCTGGGGAGCATAGCTCCCCATATCGACACCTGCAGAGAAGACTGATGACCTGTTACAAGGGAGGCCCACAGGAAGGAGGCAGAGGACATCAAAGGGAAAGGAAGCAGCTCTGGTGGGGACTCCAATTATTAGGGGTATAGAACTGGGGGAGCTGGGAAAACTGAAGGTGACCTGCCTGGTGCCATGGCTTGGAGGGACAGGAAGCATCCTCAGGATCATGAGAACAGCTGCAAGAGTCTGGAGCTGGACGTAATTGTCCACCTAGGGACAAATGACATGGCTCATCATGAGATTAGAGCAGTGCAGGAGGACATTGCAGAGTTGGGGAGGGTCCTAAGACAAGTAGCACACACAGTATCCTTCTCAGAGGTGCTGCCTGTCAAAGGCATGAGGAGGTGAGGTAATTAGCACCATGCAGTTTAATGAATGGTTGAAAAAATGGTGCAAAACACAGGGTTTGGCTTCATTGGGGACTGGGGTTCCACCTGAAGGGACACCAGCCTATACTGGCAGGATGGTCTGCATCTGTCCAGGAAGGAACAATGTCTTTGAGCAATCAATTTAAATGCTTCATTGGCAAGCTTTTAAACTAGTCAAAGGGGGAGGCACTGACAAGCAGCAGGAAAATCCCAGCCTTTCCCTTCAAAACAGGGTACTAAATGAGAAAAAGACCAAGGTAGAACAGTCAGTGGGGGATGCTGCAACAGAAGGTAAAGCCATCAAAAAATGGAGAGCAATGAGTACCAATGCCCATAGTCCAGGTAACAAGCTTCCTGAATTAGTGGCCTTGATGGAGGAGGAACATCTGGATATCGTGTGATCACAAAACATGGTACACACAAAACCATGACTGGGACGAAAACATACCAGGATACACTATCTACAGGAGGGACAGGGAGGGTAAAAGGAGGAGGGAGTAGCTCTTTACATAAGGGAAGGAATAAAAGCAACAGAACAAAAGGGGTAAACAGGGAGGAGAAAAGCACTGTGGGTAGAATTTGGAGACAGGCAATGGCAACAATCACTTTAGGGTTGTATACAGACCCCTTCTCAGGAGAAATGGACAAGAAAATGATAGAAAGTATACTTAGAATGGCAGAAAAAGGGGATATATTGCTGATGGGTGATCTGAATATGCCAGATATTAACTGGAGTGCAGTTGCAGCTGCCACTTCGAAGAGTGCAGTTATTCTAGATGCCCTACAGGGAGCATGCCTAACCAGTACTGGAGCCCAATCAGGAGGGCAACATAGAACGATTCTCTCAAATGGAGATGGAGAGAGGATCACAGATGTAGAAGTGGGTAGCCATCTGGGAACTAGTGACCATCGAACAGTATGGTTCACAATAAACACAGCAATAAGTCAAACCATACAAAGACAAAAGTACTAGACTTTAGGAGGGCTGACTTTGCCAAAATGGGTGAGTGCCTAAGGAATGCACTAGCAAATGGGCAGGAAGGAGGGGTGGAAGAACAATGGGGAATAATAAAAACTGCCATCACAGAGGTAACGAGCCTTTGTGTGAAGCAAATAAACAAAACAAAATTATGTAAGAAACCACTATGGTTCTCAAAGGAAGTGGCAGTGAAGGTTCAAGAGAAAAAGAAATCATTCAGGAAGTACAAGGAATCGCAGAAGGAGCAGGACAGAGAACTGTATCAGTTAAAGCAAAAGGAGGCTGGGAAGGCAGTCAGAACAGCAAAGGCCCAAACCGAGGAAAGATAGCCAACTCGGTTAAGAAGGGGATAAAACCTTTTATAGGTACAACAGGGAGAGAAGGAAGACTAAGGAGGATAGTGAGGCTTAATAAAGGGAGAGAGGGTGGGCAGAGGGAGACTGTGAAAGGCAGAGATACTAAACAAATATTTTGCTCAGTATTTACAAATGAAGAGGGGAGGTACATAAAACAAACAGTAGAAACACTCTGGATACAGAAGTTGATACCAGCCCATTTACAGAAGAAAGGGTTCTGAAAGAACTCTTAAAACTGAAGGTGGACAAAGCAATGGGGCCTGATGGGATTCATCCCAGAATTCTAAAGAACTAAGGGTAGAACTAGTGACACCACTGACTACCCTTTAACAAATCATGGGAGGATGGGTGGTACCCAAGGACTGGAGGAGGGCAGATATGATTCCCCTTCACAAAAGTGGGAGCAAGGCAGAAGCAGGAAACTACAGACCTGTTAGTTTAACCTCAGTGATAGGGAAAATGATGGAATCACTTCTGAAGGAAAGAATTGTCGAGTATCTAGAGGCCAGAGTTGGCACAGGACCCTAGGCAGCATGGATTCACAGCAGGAAGGTCATGCCAGATGAATCTGATAGATTTCTTTGACTGGGTGACCAAAGTAGTAGATCAGGTAGGGGCTGTGGACATGACCTACCTCAGACTTTAGCAAGGCATTTGACACAGTCCCACACAAAGATTAATATACAAGTTAGCCAGCCTGGGAGTGGGTCCCAAGATGACAGCCTGGGTAAAGAATGGCTGGAGAATAGGACACAGAGGTAATAGTAAATGGAGTCCATCAGAAGAAAGGAGGGTTACAAGTGGGGTACCGCGAGGTTCAGTATTAGGATCGGTCCTCTTCAATGTCTTTATAGTTTACATTGCAGAAGGACTGAAGAAAAATGTCTCTTTGCAGATGACACAAAGATCTGCAACAGAGTTGATGCACAGGGTGGGGTGGAATGGATGAGAAGGGACTTGGCAAGGTTAGAGGAATGGTCAAATGTATGGCAGCTTAGATTCAATGCTAAGAAGTGCAAGGTAATGCACCTGGGAAACAAAAACCCAGGGGAAGAGTACACAATGGGGGGTGAGATACTAACAACAACAAAAATGGAAAGGGACCTGGGGTAGTCATATCAGATGACCTAAAGGTGGGCAAGCAATGTGAGAGGGCAGCAAGGAGGGCTGGGGGGATACTGGGATGCATAGGGAGAGGCATCACCAGTAGAAAACAGGAAGTTATTATCCCTCTGTACAGACAGCTGGTGAGACCCCATCTGTAGTACTGTGTGCAGTTCTGGAGACCCAATCTCCGCAAAGACATAGACAGGATGGAAGCTGTCCAGAGGAAGGCAACTAAAATGGTACAGGGTCTGCACGGAAGACATATGAAGAGAGGAAGAAGGAGCTTAATAAGGCATAGCCTCTGAGGAAAGGAGGAGAGGGGGACATGATAGAAATGTTCAAGTACCTCAAGGGAATCAACAAAGTCCAAGAGGGTAGCATCTTTCAAAAAAAGAGGTGTGCAAGAACAAGAGGCACAATTTGAAGATAGAGGGGCAGCTCAGAGGTAATTTAAGGAAGTATTTTTTCACAGAGAGGGTTGTGGATACATGGAACGGCCTTCCGGAGGAGGTTGAGGAGTCAAAATCAGTGGTGGAATTCAAGCATGCATGGGACAGTCATAAGGCAATTCTAGGGGGTGGGGGTAGGAAGAAGTAGGCTGCTGGTTAACTAGGATCTGCAGCTTATCCAGTAGGTAGGGAAATGGGCAGACTGGGTGGGCCAAGTGGTCCTTATCTGCTGTCAAATTCTATGTTTCTATGTTTCCCATCTCCTCACTCAACTAAGCATTTGCAGCACTTAGCAAATCATTCATATGCAATGCCTGTCTCTTATCCTGTCTCAAACTTTCACACTCCTGCTTCAACATACAAAGTTCCTCTTCTCCAGCTTGAGCTGAATGATGCAAAAGTGAATCCTTTTCATTCTGCAGAGTTTGGAGTTCAGACTCCAAGTTCGGCTGCAGTCTAACACATTTCGTTCCCTGCAAACCTATCTGTTGCTTAAGAGATGAAATTTGCAGATCAAGGGTTTGAAACCTCTTCGGAGGCTTCCAGAGCAGCATAGAGAGCCGCGACCATCAACCCTTTAGCCTGATGCTTATTGGCTGATTGTCTCATCTCCATGTACTGGGTTAAAATCCCAGTATAGGGTTTTTGGATTGACTTGCATCCCACATGAAGTCAGCCCATCCTCCATGGGAGGAAGAAGTTCAAGACATCGAGTTTCAGTTCTGCGCAGATATTTGATCCGTGGCCATTGGAGGGAGGAGCAAAATCAAACTGTGAAAAGGCGCCGTGCTATGTAGACGATCCAGCAGGAGCACTTTATACACAGCCAGGCTACTACATAAGTTGTAGGCTTACAAATCAAAGCTGTAATGGAGTGAGTCGAGTCAGCATCGACCACACCTGAAAAGGATGACAGCCAGACTTTGTAAGTGACTACAAACTGGTGTTAAAATGGGAGATGTGATACGAGAATGTACACCTACTGTGAAAAGTTATAGCAACAAGTGAAAACTTACAAACACCAAATATTGCCTGCACATGGTCACCAATTTGTCAGGAGGTCTAAACCTCACTTTCAGGTACTTGACAATATTGGGAATGCAAGTAATCACAGATACGTTGCATAAGAGTAATAAACTTGTTTATTACTAGCAAAAAGGATAAAATCACAGTTGCCCTAAGCAGTTCTTACCAATATGAACCAGGAGACAGTGCTAAGCATTCCCTATACCTCTAGGTTTCATGGTGTGTCTTGGGATCTCCGAGGTACAAGACTAGTTACAGAGATGAGCCCTATTGGCTAAATTAGAGGTGGCTCCATGGTCCAAGATAACATTATAGAATTTTGTAATAGTCATCAGTTTGTGAACAAAAGAGTTCTTATACAGAGTCTTACATAACTCCGTGTAGTAGTACAAATCACCAAAAGGCGGCAATGCAGACTTACATATCATAATTATTCCAAGGACAGGTGCCTTGGCATCTTACAAGAAAGAAATACAGCCAGCCCGTCGGGCGCAGCGGTGGATTTCGCTTGCGATGCTGGCGACCCGGGTTCGGAACGCACCAGGATCATCGGAGGGCCGGCCGGGGGAGAAGGAGAGGCGTCCTATGGACTGCTCTCCTTCTCTGTGGGGAGGGCAAGGGTAGCAGTTGGCACACTGCGGACTCCTGGCGGAGGCCGGGGAACGAAGCGCTGATGCATGCAGTCTGGGAGGCGGGCGGATGCTGACGCCATTGCACGCCCCCGCCCCCAACAAAATGGTGGAAAAAGGAGGCGGGCAAGGCCACTGTCGAGATGAAGCCTCCCCGAGGACCTCAATTCACCACTGTCATTGTGGGTCCCCAACCAGACACTAGCCCGTGGCTACCAGAAGTGGTGGCCGTGGCCCCGCCCTCTGGGGGTAAGCCGGGGGTGACTGTGGGACCCTGGCAACAATGGACGGTGGCGGAGGTCTCCGGGGCCAATGACCAGGGCTGAGGGCAGATGGTGGTCCAAAAAAAAAAACAAGAAAGAAATACACAGAAAATACATAGAAGAATATATATATTAACAAGCAAAGTGTATTGCAACAATATGCGTACATATCCTGACATCTACTCTTGTAGGGTAGAAGCCCTTAGCCCTAAATGTTAGTATAACATATACCTAAGTGCTAGCTGTCTAGGGTGTACCTCTGAGGGTACCAATTAGGGTGTAGGGACCTTGTGTAACAGTCTTCCCCTTGGGACCACCACCACCACCGGACTGATGTTAGCCACTGCCACCACTGAACATGAGTCTGTCCAGACCACCACATCCATCAGCCACAAAAAGCTTCTTAATATTTAAACCATAAATTGAGTACGTGTACTCATGTTTGTTATGCTGTTTCACTTCCTTTAGTTGTATATTTTGTTTTCTGTAGCTTTTCAGAGTAGCAATGGTAAAACACATACGGTACACTTATTTTTTTTTTTTTACAGGTTAACAAAAAATGTCTCCATCACTAAAACTCGGTGTGAATGGTAATGCAGCTGTACCGTACAGATAGGAACCTATGTAATATCCATGTGAAATCCATTCTAGTAAGTATGAAGATTTTATTTCATCCATTTCATTGTTTTGGAAAGACTGCAACAAATATTGCACACAGGTTGTGTTAGTTGACAAGATGTAGGTTTGAAATGTAAATTGACTTGAGATTGAGAACCAGGGAGGGACAAATAACAATTAAGTTGCAATAAGTCATTCATTTCTTTTTTTAGGAAACTTCCAGATGCTTTGTTGTTCTGTCAATGTGGCCTAATCCAAAAAAGTTCTTCAACATCAGACACCCCCCCTTCCCCGGGCTTGGACACACATGCAACACGCAGAAGTCATTTCATTAGATGTCCATGACCATCATTAACAACCAGACCCCAGAAGGATGCAGTTGAACTCTATGAAGAAGTAATAAAATAAGAAACCATTACAGACAAACCTGCAAATATGATCCCCCCACCCCAAAAAATACTTACCTTCATGTGCTTAAGAGTTATCCATTTCCAATTTCAATGCAAAATTCTCATTGAGCACTGGAATGTACACCAGCAGTTTATATGACCTGTGATACAGAACAATACCATGAGTACATGTCCATGTCAACCCCTCCTCACCTACAAAATACACAAACATATGTATCTATATACACTCACCAAGGCTACTATTAGTGTACAGACAAAGGGCACCCTTCCATAAAGTTGAGATAATCACATTGTATTTGCTCAAATCGCCTCGCAGAACACATTGGACCAGCAACAGGATGCTCACGGTCATCATTTTATTCTGGGGGACTTTGTATGTGTTGAAACACTCTCATTTCATTGTGTTACCACTTGTCAATTTTCTGCACACAAGGAGGATGCATTTTGGGCATGCAGGAAAAATCTGGTGACTCTTTGCCACCACTGCACACATGACTGAGTGCACCATTAATTCTGGGAGACGTTGCATGTGCTGAAATACTCCCATTTCACTGTGTTACCACTTGTTAATTTTCTGCACACAAGAGGATGCATTTTGGGCATGCAGAAAAAATCTGTGGACTCTGTGCCTCCACTGCGCATATGACTGAGTGCGCCATTAGTTCTGGGGACTTTGTATGTGCTGAAACACTCCCATTTCACTGTGTTACCACTTGTCAATTTTCTGCACACAAGGCATGACTGAGTGTGCCATTAATTTTGGGAATGTATTTATGTGTTGTGTGATTGTTGTGAGCTCATGATGTCATACTCATTATCAATTAAAGCAGCATTGCAAGAATGTCGGCAATTTTGAACTGTACTTTTATGCTACTTTACATTTCCTCAGCCACTAGTTACCTTCAGTCGGACTTGAATGATACGCTTCTTTTCACAATTTCTGTCTGCTTTACTTAGTTGACTACTTTTTTTAATGTATTAAAAAAAATGAGCACACCTTTCAATATTGTTCTGACCAGGTTTGTATTTATTTGCAGCTACTTTTCAATAAATATTGTTCTCTGTTGTCATAAAACACTGCCTGCTGCATAACTGTTAATTTACAACAGAAGTGATATATAACAACTAACTAATGTGATGCAGAAAAGCAGAGGAGAACAATGACAAAGACCTGGTCAGCACCAATTTAAAAGGAATGCCCCTTTCATTATTTCACACATGAAAAAAATAGTACAGTAGACTCACTACTGGAAATTCTCAAATCATTCCAGTCAGGATGTAAGTAAAGGAAGTTGTAACATAGCATTAAAAAATATAGGTCAGAGTTCTCAACAGATTGTTGCACTGCTGCTTTACAGAGATTCACCACATTACATAGTTATGGTAATGCACATAACCTAATATGTGGGTGCCTTACTTCCATGGGAATATTTCTTGCTCCACATAGTGCAATACATTTCTGAGAAAACAGCCCATGATTTCATTACAGTGTGTTACATGATGGAGGAATTCCCATTCAGAAAAGCCACCCACATTCTGCCCCCCGTTCTCAGCAAAGTTAGGATGTGATGCCAGGGGGAGTGAAGGTGCACGCTCCACTGTAGTGAATGTCCATCAGCTATCCCAATGTTTCGTTATGTTATAAGGTTCACTTTATGGTGAAATGTGGGAACATTTCCACTAACAAGGCTCTTCTTACTGGAAACGTGCCAACACATTTCACCACAAACTGACCATTATAACATAAAGAAACATTTGAAAAGCTGCCACACAATTGGACATTCACTGTAATGGAACATGCACCCTGCTCTCCTGGAATCATGTCTAATGTTGCTGAGGAAGGGGGGCAGAATGTTGGCGGCTTTTCTGAACGGGAATTCCTCAGTCACGTGAGACACTGTAATGAAATTATGGGTGGTTTTCACAGAAATGTATTGCACTATGTGGAGCAAGAAAGATTCTCCTGGAAGGGAAAATGTGTATTATTAAACAACAACAAAAAAACACACAAAAACAGTACAGCACAGTAGTGGGGTGGGGGGGGTCCAGAAAACAAACTCTTAATGTGAGCTGCCACAGGATGCTGTGGTGGTCCAGCAGCAGGTGCAGCATTGTGAATATTTTCTGCTGCTGTTGTTGGGATTGTGTCAGCCTGCTGCTGCACAGCACCTACCCTCTGATTATTCTCCTCCAGGGCTGCCCACACCAGGGTAATGTCGGCCTCTATTGCAGGGACTGTGGCGGGGTCCACTGCAGGTGGAAACCCAGGTAGTGGTGGTGGTGGAGAGGGTGGTGCTGGTGGCTGTGGTGGCAGTAGTGGTGGTGGTGCAGCTACTGTACTGGCCCTCCTCCTGCCGCGGTGGCAAGGCATAACTTCAACCCCAGCAGCACCCTCGGACACTGCCACAGAAGGGCCAGCAGGTGGACACCTGGCCCTTCTGTGGCAGCCTGCCACTCCACCTTGTGGTTGGTTCAACATGGGAGCAACTGGTCACCGGTCTCCAAATGTGTCCCCTGGGGGCCATGGCACACCAGCACAACACACAGATGGCACACCATGACTGTGCTGTCTCCCCCCACAGAGTTAAAAATCTCCCACACTGGGGAACTGCAGGAGTGACCAGATATAGTCCTCGCACCACCTATGTTTTCCTGGGGCACCTCCTGTGGCTGAGGAGGTGGTGGAGGGGGTGCTGCTGAAGCCCCTACAGCTTTTACTGATGGTGGTGGTAGTGGCACTGGTGTTGCTGCTGCTGTTGCTTCCACAGGGGGAAGAAACACCCAAGAGTCAGGAGCAGTCCAGCATCACATTACCGCCCACACGTGTCTGCACTCCCCTCCTCTGACTGCACCCACAGGCCAGCAACTCTCCTTCTCCAGGGTCCATCCTTCCCACACAAGTCCCTGACCCCGACTATTAAAAAGGCCAACCACAGTCAATGCCTAGCCTTCACCCGGCAGTGGCACTCACCATCACACTCCCAGACACACACACCCACTGACACACAGTCATACACACACACACACAAAACAAAACAAAACTTATAAAAAAAATTCACAAAAAAAAAATCCAAAGCGCAATACAAAAATAAAATAAAGATATAGCTTTAAAAAGCTGTTGTTTTCTTCAGACACAAAGGCAGTAAAGCACTTTCTGCCAGTAGCTCAAAACTGCTTTCCTCTCCACAAAGCCTTCTCCCTCTATGACTGCAAAGGAGAAAGTGAAACTGCTTCTCTGACTCACTTCCTTCTTCCTCGCCTGGCTAAAGCATGCGACTTACAATGCTGTAAGCCATGGCGTGTTAAGGCATAATGACAACATAAGTGATAATGACAGTGTCTTCAATGTAAGTGGCCACTCACGTTCACTTCACCAGCGGATTAACAATTTGCTGCATCTCTATTTGTTTGTAATATCTATAGGTGTTAGTTCAGATTTTATATATAATGCAATTCCTCCACCTCTCCTGTTTTCTCTACTATTAAAAACAAATCATAATCAGAGATTACTGTCCCCCACATTTCTTTATTAGGCCACCAGGATTCAATGATGGCAACAATATCTGGGTTATGCAGAATATAGAGTGCTTTTAGTTCATCCATTTTATTATTCAGACTTTTGGCATTGACTAAATATGTTTTTAAGGATGATTAATATACCAGAGACTTAGTTTTGATAGGGTTGGCAACTTTCATGATGAGTATATAATCAATACTGGCAAGATTGTACTTTTGACCCTTCCCCCTTTTGTTAGTTTAAATCCACAATGTTAAGAGCCAAAAGAAACAAGCATTTGTCAATGCCGAATGTTGATCATGTTGGTCTGTTGAGCTCACCCAGTGGCCGTGTCACTGGATCAGTCTGTTTGTCCTGGTGCTGCAGGCTGCTCTTTAGTGCCGGGCTGCTGCCTGCGTTGGCACCTTGTTCTGCTGAAGAAATCCGCAGCTGTCCGACAGAGCTCCACTGAGGTGGCTCACTCCCCTCTCACTCGCTCATTCTGTTTCTCCTAGCACTGCAGGCTCCCCTTTTGTACTGGGCTCCTGCCTGTGTTGGTGCCTTTTGCTGCCCACAGAGAAATCTGCAGCAGTCCTGGCAAAGCTCCGTTGAGCTCGCTCACTCCTCTTCTCTCACTCGCTCATTCTGTTCTGCCAATGCTGCAGACTGCCCTCTTCGACTGGGCTCCTGCCTGCGTTGCTGCCTTCTTATGTCCATAAAGAAATTTGCAGCAGTTACAATACAGCTCTGTTGAGCTCAGTCACTTGCTCATTCTGGTTTTCCTGCCACTGCAGGCTGCCCTTTTGTACTGGGCCTCTGCATGCATTGCTGCCTTTTCTTTTTCTGCCCACAAACAAATCTTCAGCAGTCCCAACAGAGCCCCGTTGAGCTCACTGACTCCCCCTTCCTCACTCGCTTGGTCTGTGTCTCCTGGTGCTGCAGGCTACCCTTTTGTACTGGGCTCCTGCCTGCATTGGCGGCTTTTTCTGGCCAGAAATAAATCTGAAGCAGTCCCGACACAGCTCCACTGAGCTCTCTCACTCCCCCTCTGTCACTCTCACATTCCGTTTCTGCCGGTGCTGCAAGCTAGCCTTTTGTACTGGGCTCCTGCCTGTGTTGCCGCATTTTCTGCCCACAAATAAATATGCAGCAGTCACACTAGAGCTCTGCTGAGCTAGCTCAATACCACTCTGTCACTCGCTCATTCTGTTTCTCTTGGCGCCGCAGACTGCTCTTTTGTATGGGGCTCCTGGCTGTGTTGGCACCTTTGTCTGTCCACAAAGAAATCCACAGCTGTCCCAACAGAGCTCCATTGAGGATGCTCAGTCTCCCTCTTTCATCGCTCATTCTGTTTGTCCAGGCGCTGCAAGCTGCCCTTTTGTACTGGGCTCCTGCCTGCATTGGCGCCTTTTTATGCCCACAAAGAAATCCCAGCAGTCCTGATAGAGCTCCATTGAGCTCACTAAGTCCCCTTGTCTCACTCGCTCGCACTGTTTCTCCCACCGCTGCAGGCTGGCCTTTTGTACTGGGCCCCTGCCTGTGTTGATGCCTTTTTATGCCCACAAAGAAATCCGCAGCAGTCCTGACAGCGTTCTGGTGAGTTCACTTACTCCCCACCTTCACTCGCTCTCTCGTTCTGTTTCTCCCAGTGCTGCAGGCTGCCCTTTTGTAGTGGGCTCTTGTGTTGGGGCCTTTGTCTGCCCACAAACAAATATGCAGCAGTCCCGACAGAGCTCAGTTGAGCTCAGTTGATCTTAATCTGTCCCAAACACTGATTTCCAGAGTGACCATGCTATTGTCCGGCAGGAGTGCAAAAACATATTTTAGCCAGGATGCGAAAAATGACAGCTGTAGTGTTCATAAGGAGTTGTGAAAAAATGGCACTGTTGAAAATGTGACATGATAGTATTACTAATTTACGAAGTTACAAGGGCGCGTGGAAACAGTTCAACGCATGCTTGTAACACAGTCATGTTATGGAGTTTTGTCACCAAATTTTCAACATAGGGATTTTAGGACCTCTGCTCATGAACAGTGCCACTGTATTTTTTAATCTGTCCTGAACACTGACTTCCCACAGTGACCACGTTATTCTGCGCCGGAACTGTGAAAACACATTTTGGTCAGGATGTGAAAAATGACAGCTGTACTGCTTATAAGGAGGTGTGAAAAAATGGCACTGTTGAAAATCTGGTGTGACAATATTACAAATCTGCGAAGTTACAAGGGTGCGTGGAAAGTACAAAACGCACACTTGTAATACAGTCAATTGATGGGCTATCACCACAAAATTTTCAACATAGTCATTTTAGGACCTCTGCTCATGAACAGTATCATTGTAATTTTCTTAATCTGTCCAGGACAGTGATTTCCCACAGCGACCGTTCTATTCTGCACCGGAAGTGCGATAACACATTTCGGCCAGGATGGGAAAAATGACAGCTACACTGTTCATAAATAGGTCTAGGAAAATGGCAGTGTTGAAAATCTGGAGTGAAAATATTATAAATTTGTGAAGTTACGAGCGTGCGTGCCAACTGCGCAACACACGCTCATAACACAGTCATTTTATGGAGTATCATTACCAAATTTTCAACATAGGCATTTTAGGACCTCTACTCATGAACAGTGTCACTGTCATTTTCTTAATCTGACCTGAACACTGATTTCCCATAGTGACCGTGCTATTCTGCGCTGGAACTGTGAAAACATATTTCGGCCAGGATGTGAACAATGACAGCTGTACTGCTCACAAGGAGGTGTGAGAAAATACCAAATTTGAAAATCTAGCATGAAAATATTGTAAATTCATGAAGTTACGAGCGTACATAGCAACTACTTATTCTGCAGCTCATAAAATAGTCATTTTTGGGATTTTTTCCACCAAATTTACAATATAGGCTTTTGAGAGCCCACCTGATGAACACTGGCACTGTCATTTCATTAATTGGCCCCGAAGGGTGATTCCATACAATGACCACAAAACCACCTTTCAGGGCTCATTAACGTCATGACAGTTCAAGAATTCATGAGGAGGAGTCCCAAAAACCCCATGTTGAAACTTTGGTGAAAAAAGTCCCCAAAATGACCGAGATATGCACTAAAGTTGAAAAAACTTATTTATTACATTATACAGCTTACCAGCATTTCCTCAGTTCGCGGTCGGCTTTGAAGAGTGCAGATGTGTTCCCGGTCCACCGAAGATCATCGCGCCAGACTCCGGAGGTAAGTATGGGGTGAGGGTGGTGTGGGGAGGCAGGGTGCACAGTGGGTGGGTGCAGGTTGTGGGAGGGGGGCCTGGGAGAGCTCCGAGGACCATTTTTTCTTCACAGGGTGAAAAAAAAATAAGACATCGAGGACCGTTTTCCTCTTTAACAGGTGCTTTGGCACACTGGAGTGGGCTCCCAGCATGCCACCTCTGTGGGTGGGTGGTGGTGCGTTAGCTGATGGGGATTGGGCACCATCATCGGGCAAACAAGGAAAGGGGGAGGAGAGCTGCAGGAGCAAAGGGGGATTGGGTACCCCCTTGGCTATAGAAACGGAAGGGGGGTATAATTATGCCAACAGGGATTAGACACCCCGTCAGTAGGAACAACACGGGGGGGGTATCATTATGCTGACGGGGATTGGGCACCCCATCAGCAGGAGCAACACAGGGGGGTATCATTATGCTGATGGGGGTTGGGCACCCCGTCGGCAGAAACAATACGAGGGGTTACAGAATGCCGACGGGGAGCGGGCTCCCCCATCGGCAAGTAAACATGGTGGGGTGGAGGGGGTTATATTGTTTGTGAACTCAGCGGCAACCCACTGCCATGTTCACAAACAATATCAGGGGTTTCACATCCCGCCCTGCAATGATAGGTCACTCCCTCTTTGCAGAGGATGGCTGGCCGCTGCAATGAGGGTGGCCCTTGACTGCAGCAGCTGATTTTAGAAAGTTGTGGCACGCTGGCTAAACTAGTATCAGCAGCAGTGTGCCACAGTGGGGATGGGGGACAAGCCTTTGCAGACTGTGGGGGCATTGGGCACAACAATGCCACGCCTCCACAACCTGCTTGTGGAGAAAGCTGACATAACATGTTTCTTGCGCATGCGCGCAATCAACATAAAAATGAAGTTAGTTGGCCTGTGCCTCTCTTATTTAGATGTAATCCATCTCTGGCAAACAAAGATCTGTTTTGTGAAAATGATCTCCAGTGGTCAATAAACAAGTTGTTCTCTTGAATACACCCAGTTTTTAAGTCTAGCGTTAAGTTTGGCTATAGTATTATTTTTTTCCTGTGAAGCTCTTGGTATTGGTAGAATAGCAGAGATGGCAACATGACACTTATTGTATTTTGTTGCATTTTCTTTCCCAAGTCTAGCAATTCATAACATACTGTATGTCCTTTTTGTGCATGTGTCCCACAATATTAGACCTTACATTAATGATAATTTTAGTGTTTTCTTCTTTTAACAAATTGTCAAGTCTTGATGCAACGCCTTGTATTTTTGTCCCTTGTAGACATGTGGCATTGTTTCTTAGTTTATTGGTTGGTGAGAGGTGAGGATCAATGTGTTTAATAATAGAGTCTCCAATGATTTTATGTTGAATCATATCATTAGAATGAGAATTATTCTCAGTGACGGTGTCAGGGATTTCCATAGTCTCTTCTGAAGATGCAAATCTATTGTTAGTTGGTACTGAATTAGAAGGTGTGTGGAAAGTATTATCTATATCAGGAGGTTTATAGACCTCCTTTCTCCTCCCTTTTTTTGACCTTCTATGTTGTATTGTTTCCCAGTCCCGTTTCAGTATTAAATGGCTCTGGTTCTCGTGATCTTTTATCTCTGTATATGCTGTTGCTTTGTACTTCAATATCAACACCCTGGGTTATATCTTGCATTTTGTTAGAGGTATGAGATGCACCATTATCTGTGGTAACAGCTGGCTCTACAGTTGAAGGGGCTATATTTCCAAGCATGCTGTCCATGAAGCATTCTAAATTGTGTAATTCTTTTAGGTTAGCCAATTCAGTGAACAGTTTAGTAATTTCCCCTTAAAGGCTTAAGATAACTTCACAGTTAGTACATGAAAAGGAAATTATGGGTTCAGCAACAGTGCTGTTCTTGCGATCAATTGTATTACAAGTTTGACAAACTAGCACCTTGCTTCCATTTCCTAGCTCTAAGATGTTAAACTGATTTTGCTACTTGTCACCTATGAAGATGGGAATTTAGCTTATCAGGCCTACAAGAATAAAAAAAAATGAAAATAAATGCAAATGAGTTTGTTTGCTCTGTTTCATAATAGAAAATAAGAGGGGTTACTTGCAGACTGCTTGTAACAATGGAAAATTAGGGTCAGATTCTCCTTTGGTATTAAAGTAATAAGGTTTCAGTCTTAGCTCCCTATGCTACCTAGGCGGATGCTTGGCAGATGCTGCTTGCCTCTGCCTGCATCACCATTGCCCTAAGCTTGCCTTGGTTAAGCTGGGGAAGTAATATAGGGGTGGCCCCGAAGTGACATCACATCCACTTCCTGTCTCACTGAGGCAATATTTAAAAATTTTAGCAAGTGGTTTAGCAATTTACTAGTACAGCTACAAGGTACTGTACCTTTACAAAGACACTGTAAACTTGTCTTGGTGCTCTAAAGGGCTGATTAAAACTGCAGAAAATCCACAGCAGCTCTATGTGTTCTAATAAAAGGACCCCCTCAATTTCACAGGCAGTGAAGCAAAGTGGAGCCAAAAACGCAGCTCTCACTTGAGTCTTAGTAGTAAAAAAGCTACCTCCTCAAGCAAAGGGAGATGAGATTACACTGATTCAGGCTGTACCTGATGGGCTAAGTTAAAATGGCGCTTTATAAGTAGCCCGACTGGAAGTAACATCACAACCACTTTCTATCTCGCAGGGGCAATATTTAAAAGTTTCATCAAGTGGTTTAGCAATTTACTAGTGCAGCTACACGGTACAGTTCCTTAATAAAGACACTGTAAACCTGTCTTTGTGCTCTAATGGGCTGACCAAAACTGCACAAATGGCCCCTTCCTGAATTCCTGGAAGGTCACTTGCCCAGTGACCAGGGGACCAATCCCAGGGCAGTACCTTCTGAGGTCAAATGACAAAGAAGGTAGTGACCAACTGGCCTTTGCCCTGAGCTGTAGGGCTAGGAGTAGTCTGCAGCAGGGAGGGGCAAAGGCCAGGACTCTTTAAAGCTGGCCAGGAGGGAATTTCCTCATTCTGACCAGACCTCCACAGAACCAACAAGTCCAGTCTCTCTTCCTGCACAAGCCCTTTCAGGTAGGCCTCTGGGTTTTGGCTGGCAGGTCACTGGGCCGGGAGGGATAGTTTTTGATCATAGGTGGCCAGGCAGCTTTACCTGGGCCATCTTTAAAAAAAATAATAATAATAATAACTGTGTTAAACAATTTGGGGTGTGGGTGAATTTCCCTCTTGGTCCTTGCTTTATTTGGCTGCATTCCTTAGAGGCAGGGTTTGCCTAGCTCTCATTTGGGGCATGTGGCCATGGCATATTATAAAAGTCACTAAAAAATGAATACATAAAGAAATAGATAAATGAAAAACTAAAGCGGTTTAAAAGGGCATAATTTATATATATTTATTTAATGCAGGAAGTTAAGAGTGGTGTTTGCTTTTGCTGTGGGAAAACAATAGCCTTCCCTGGGGCTGGTTTCTGCTCTCTGACAAATAGGAGGACTGTTGCCGGTAGGCAGGGCTGGGTGAGCAAGCCCCTAAGGGTATCTTCCTCTTGATGTGATTTCTGGCGTCTGTTTTAATTATTGTGAGCTTTTTGCCATTGGAAGGGTGATTTCACCTTTCCCTGGACCTGGAGTCTGGTATCTGGTAATCCATAAAAAAAAAAATCAGAGAACAGAGAGCTTGTTCGGCCGCGGGAGACAGCAGGAGTCTTTGACCCCCAGGGGGCTGCCTGTGGCTTCTCTTAGGTTTTTCCTCTTCCTGCAAATACTGGCCGACACTACTTCCCTAACTTTGGTAGTCTTACCGTCTCTGGATGTGGTCGCTGTTTGCCCTGGGATTGTTCCTCACCAGTTCCGCCGTTGTTGGTGTCCTCAGTTTCCTGATGGTCAAAGGCTCCCCCTGCACCACCAATGCAAGCGAGGGTATGGAACAGCACCACGCTTTGTAATGAGGTCCCTCATCAGTCTTTTGTGCATTCCATTGAACCTTTCAGTGGGGGTTAGGCGGTAACTGTGGCTGATGTGGGGACCTAGGTTTAAACCTCAACGGCCCAACCTCGCCACTGCTGCTGGGCGCCACCACTGCACTGTTTTCCTCAGAGTGGCTGAGGGTGGGTTTTGCTGAATTGGCAGTGAGAGTGGAGACACACGAAGAGCAGGAGATATACTGCCTGCACTCTCATTAGCTCTCGTGAGAGTTGTGGTGGACATCTGACCTGGGTCGCTTTAGGTTCCTCTCTGCACATATGAGCCTCCTACTCATGTGGGACTTTTCACATGGTTTCTGCTGCCATCTTAGGTGGGTCCTTGCTATACAAGCTTGCATTGAGCCATTTTTTTATCTCTTTGGCAGGGCATGGTTGGTGGCCAGTGTGGGCATTCCATCTCTCTTCCCATGTTTCTTCCATGCTCCCGAGGGTGTCTAGCAGGGCGGGTTTACAAACCAATAAAGACATATCTATTTCAATAACTAATTACATACAATATCTAATAACTCACAATAGTATATGTCAATCCAAAAAAAAAAAATACATTTCCTTTCATCGGGGCTTAGAGCAAAAGAATAAAAATAAAAAGGAAAATATCAAATACAGAAATCTGTGCATAATTAATATGTTTTAGACATCAACACGATATACAGGAGCGGGGAAGGGGCACCCCATCCCAGATTATTGCTATATGCTACCACTTATGCCAATATGGCAGTTTGTTGTTCTTTTGGTTTCTGCAGGTTTCAAGTAATCTTTAGTGCCATGAACACCAGGGAAAGCCAGCGGGCAGGGTCCATGGAGCGCAGGCTTCCTCGGACCTGGGCACAGGGTTCAACCCTCTCAAGATTTTAGGGACACCCTCCAGTGGCTGATGCAGCTGGGAGCCCTGACCTGCTCAGGTGATGATGAAGAGCGACAGGGATGCATCCCAGTGAAGACAGACCACCCAAGACATCGGGCAGGACATCCACAAAAATGGTGGAGGTTATGGGGACTAGACAGGTCCAGAGAAAAGTGACACCAGGGAGACAGCCAGAGGCACCCAGGGATTCAACAGCAATTGTAGAAGATGACATGTCCTGTGGAAAGCAGGAGAATCCTCCAGACAAAGAGAAGCGCCCCTTTAGAGCATGGTGCTGCCATCTCGAAGATCAGTTGGTGAGTTGTGTGACAGGCCTCCCACAGCTGATGTTCCCCTTTGGGACCATCGGTCTGGGCTTCATAAGAGGGGGGATGGCTAGTATAACCATAAGGGTGTCAGGCAATTGGAGGTAGGTCATGCAAAACTGGAAAGACACTTACATGCGAAAGCTCTCACTAGAGCTCGCGGTGCAGACAAGGGGCAGAATAAGGCTGCAGCAGCACTGGTCTTGGGCCCACCTGGCCCAGCACAACCTGCACTGGATGGGGCACAGCAACCCCCACTAGGTACACAGCAGAGCTGGTAGCCAATGCCTATCCCTTGGTTCCCCCCGTGTCATACCCAGTTCTGCTCCCTCTGGGGCTTCCCTGGCCACATCAGCAGTGGGCTGGCAGAGGCCTTGCCCCCTACCTTTGGGTTCCCAGCCCTGGTCCTGGCCCCTTTGGGGGGTCAACAATTAGTTGGAGGTGGTCACATGGGTAATAATGTCACAGTGTCTCAAACCCTTTCCCCACCGGTGGTACGGGCAGTGGCCCAAGGCATAGGGAGGGTCGTTGGTCATGACATGAGGGTTTGGTTGTGGCTGTGAAAGTGCCAGTGGCCCCTCAGTAGGGTATGGCACCACCACACAGCAGAGTGGTGCCCAGAAGCTACTGAGGTGGATCAATCAATGAGGGCAGATTTGGGGACTGCAGCTGGGGGCTGACTCAGCAGCAGATGATGCTGCTCAGCAGCAGCCGGTGGTGCCAGCATCCAGCCCTGTTGTGGCACAGGCATCAGTGTCCCAGTGTTGCCCCATCATTGACCCAGCAGGGCCATTGGGCATTCATGGGGTGGATGACCCCATGGATACCAGCTTAACAGCTGCGAGTCGGGACAGAATTTAGAAGGGGAACACATTGTAACATTCAAACTGCTGCATCAGGAGCTACCTGATGCAGCAGACAAGGATAAATTGAAACAGAAGAAGCTGCTTAGGCCCAAAGTGCCCCACATTTTTGAAAATTGGGTGGCTGCTTTTGACATTTTCTTTCAATATGTTGCTGAAAATTACTGCAGAAAATTGGGCAGTTGCTGAAGTACAGAGATAATATCAACACTGTACACCTGGCGTATGAAGGGAATGCCTGGCTGCAATATGATGAGCTTTTCTGGATGCATCTCATCAGATCACCAGATATGCACTGGGACAAGCTCGATCATGACCTATGGTTTAGGCACATTACCCAGGCAAGGTAGGCGAATGGTGCCTACACTGCCAGTGGGCTCATGGTCACCAAGACCCCTTGGTCTGGCCAAAGGGGGCAGGCACTTGCAGGGAGTACAACAGGGGTAAGTGTTTTCGGGAGTACTGAAAATTCCAGCATGAGTGCAGCAGTTGTGGTGGTAAACACAAGGCTAGCACCTGCCAGGCAAGGGGAGACCCAAGAAGAGGAGTCTGTCAGCAGGCCAATAACAAGCAGGGAGACAAGCACTTCAAGAAAGCTGGTATGTCTTCAATAGGTCTAATTGATCCCTGGCGTTCGTTTAACCCTAGCCTCCGTGAGTTTACGTTTTTTTCTGCTGTGCATAAATCATATTCGAGACTGGACTTTTTTTTGGTCAGTCAGTTTAGTCTGTCCTGGGTGGTGGAGGCCGAAATCTTGCCCAGAGTTATTTCTGATCATTCACCTATAAGGATTGTGTGTTCACTACCACGTTTACCGACTAGTCCTATTCATGGTCACTAAATAATAATTTGTTGAAAGACTCAACACATTAGCTGGCTTTAAAGTGTTTTAGAATTCTATTGCCAGTAATTGGGGTTCCATTAGCGCTACCGATCAGGCATGGGTGGCTCTGAAGGCAGTGTGGAGGGTGAAGTAATCGTTTAGCAACTATCCGTAAGAGTAAGGCAAGGGCACTACTGGACAACTGTTTAAAGAAATCAAGGACTTAGAAAGTTTGAATGTTAATCAGATAACGGCAGAACAAGTTAATAAACTAACTGTTTTGAGGAATCGATCGCATGATATGCAGAGAGAAGTGATTGGTTCAGCTGTTAGGGTTAAGGCTTTATACCTGGGACAAGGTAGTAGAGCAGGAAGGTTGCTGGCTTGGCAATTAAAGCAGAGATCCTCGGCAAGGTGGGTTTCCGCCCTCAAAAACCCGGACTCAGGGCAAGTGGTTACTGATCCGGCTGAAATTTTAGGTATTTTTAAGTCCTTTTATCAGAAGCTATATACAAGCCAGCAGTCCTCCGCCCAAGTATTAGACTAGTCATGAGAGTTTTTAGATTCTATTTCGTTGCCAAAACTCTCAGGTGAAGCTGGTCCTCAATTGACTGCTCCTATCTTAGTGGATGAAATAGTAAGTGTTATTGATTCATTTGGTTCAGATAAAGCACCTGGCCGGATGGATTTTCAGCTTTCTTTTATCAGCGATTTAAGGTTACTCTTGCACCTTTATTGCAGGAGTTATTCTCCTTTTGGTGTGATCGAGGGATCAAGGACCAGACACCATTTGAGGCTAGGATTATTCTGTTGTTAAAACCAGGTAAGTCTGCTGAGGAAGTGGGTAGCTATAGGCCGATTTCATTGTTGAATATGGATGTTAAAGTTTTTGCTAAAGTTTTGGCCAATAGACTACAGCATGTTTGGCGGACTTTATTAAGTCGGAATAGCTGGTTTGTGGAGGGTTGCTCCTCAGCTGATCATTTCAGTAAGTTGTTTTATTTGATTTCTGAATCTATGGACCCGGAGTTGGAGCGTCACTAGTTTCCCTAGATGCTGAGAAGGCCTTTGACAGGGTGGAATGGGCCTTTATGTTGCTACCCTGTCAAAGCTAGGGCTTCGGAAGATTTATTCATATGGTTGGGTTTTATATTCTTATCCTGTAGCTAGGATCAGTGTAACAACTTAATTTCAGAGGTTTTCCCCTTTCTAGAGGTACTCGGCAGGGTTGCCCTTTATCGCCATATCTTTTTAACTTGTATGTAGAACCGTTGATTCATTTTATTAAGTTTAATTGCGATGTGAAAGGGCTACGGATTGGAAACACGAATTTAAGCTTTCTGCATTTCGGATGATTTACTGTTACATATTTCAGACACTACTTCCTCTCTTCCTATAGTTTTCAATTTGATTGATAAGTTTAGTAAGTGTTCAGGATACAAGTTGAATAAAGCTAAAACATCAGTTTATGCTTTATCTTCTTCACTTCATAAAGTTGGTGCCTTTCTTTGGGTCTTTGTTGGCAAACTAAGTCTCTAACTTATTTGGGGATTCAGATATCTAAAAATTTGGAGAATCTAGTCGATCTAAATTTTAAACCTCTGGTTAAAACCATTAAGGAGGATTTGGTTAGATGGTCCAAGCTTCCTTTGACTTTTCGGTAGAGTTAACACGATAAAATGATGGTTATGCCCAAACTTTTCTATGTTCTATCTAACCTAAATATGTACTTGCCAAAGTCCTTTTTATAGCCGTTAGTTCAACATTGTGTGACATTTCTATGGAATGGAGACCCCCTAGAAGGAGTTATCCTAAACTTACTGCATGTGGCTGACTTCGGTGGGCTCAATTGCGGACTTTTATGCTTATTACCTTACGATCCATTTGGCGAGGTTGAGTGCCTGGGTAAGTAGTGAAGACATAACCTACCCTGGTCTTCAGTTAGACTGTTTATTTGTTAGTGGTCTTAAGTTGGATTTGGAGTCTTTGCTTTATGTTCCGTGGGTCAAGATTTCAGCGGGTGAGGATACACGTTAGGATGGGACATTAAAGCTTTGCAACAATTTTATATGAAACTCCATATTTCACAGAGATATGACCTTTCCCAACCGATAGTCGAGGAATCAGGAATTTGATCGTTGGGAGAAATCCTATATCTAAGCAAGGGTTTGTAGGGTACATGAAATGCGTAGTTCAAGATTTTTGCCAGGATAACAGGCTTCTTACATTGCAGGCTTTGGTGGAAAAATGGAAGGTAAATGTCAATCTTATTTGAATCAAGTCAGATATTAAAGTTGTATTAAATAAGTATTTGGTAGAGGAGGCTAGATCAGACTATTTGGGATCTATGTTTGTGGAGTTGAATGGGTTTGTACGGGTGGGCAAAGGCGATATCAAAATATACAAGTATATTATAGTTAAGGACTCTTTGAAGGTGTCACCAATCCCGTTATACTGGAGTTAAATCTGTCTTTGGGTAAATCAGCAGAAATTGGGAAATGGCTTGGGTCGATATCTTTAAACTGGTTAAGCAGGATAAATTAAGAGAAATTCAATTTAAATTACTTCATAATCTATATTTTTCCCCAGCTAAGCTTTCAAGGATGACTGGTCGTTTGGCAGCGAGTTGTACAGAGTGTAATGACTCGTTGGCTACCAGCTTCCATAAGTTTTGGTCCTGCCCTAAGGTGGTAGGTTTGTGGCATTTGGTGAAGCAAGTGATTGGTCAATTTTATGATTTGAGCAGATACTTTACTCCAGAGGTTTGTATACTTGGTGTGTTTGATAATATACATAGTAAGATAACTAAGTGTCGTTTAGCTATGGTAGCAGCAGTAACTAAATTGGTAATTCTGCGGCACTGGAGAGGTGATTGGACTCCCTCGTGAGGAGTGGTGGGAGGAGTTTATGAGTGCCCTGAATGCAGAAAAAGCGACTCTTTCTTTATATGGCCTTCACCATTATTTTGCAGTGTTGGGGAAGCTACTCAAATGTTTGAAGATAGATACAGGTACTAATAGCAAACTGTGTGATGTTTGTTTAATGCAGGTGGGATATCGATCCTAGTTAGGTAGGTTGGTACATTATTTGCGTGTATCCTTTCCTCCTTGTTACTCCTTTTCTTGATTTAGTCACATTATGTGGTATCTAAGTTTTACTTAGTTTGTTCTCTGTGGATACTTTGTTCTTGTATGATTCTACATGAGTGTGTCAGTTATAGGGATAGCTGCCAGGGGTGGGGGGCTTTTGTTTTATATTGTTTTATAGTGTGTTTGTATTTGTAATTTGTATTTGTATGTTGTGTATACTTGGTTTGTTATAATGCAATAAAGTTTGGTTATTTGCACAAAAAAAAAAAGAAAGCTGGTGAGGTCCCCAAAAAGAATTGACCATGTGGCCACTTGGCTAGACTGCTACCCTTGCAGAAAAGACACATTATATTACTGGATGCTTCATCAATGGATTTTGCATCCCTTACCAGGGACCATGCATTTCCACCACGACACGTAACTTGAAATCGCTACTGCTCTGCAACACATGGTTGCAGAGAAGATATGCAAGGAAGTGAACTCTGGAAGGATTGCAGGACCATTTGATAGTCTGCCACTTAGCCCCTATATGGATATCATCTCTGGGTGTGGTTCCAAAGAAATCACCTGTAGAATACAGGCTGGTTCATCATCTGTCCTGTCCCAAAGGGCATCAGTGAATTATTTCATTAGCCCCAAAGATTGCTCATTATGCTATGTGTCTTTTGACTCAGCAGTCAAGCTCATTCAGGAGGCAGGCAAGGGTGCACAGCTGGTGAATAGTGATATAAAGTCTGCTTTTCACCTCCTGCTGATCAGTCCGCAGGATTTTGACTTACTGGGTTTTTGCTTCAAGGGGAAATTCTATTATGACATGGACATGCCTATGGGTTGCTTCATTTCGTGTGCAGCCTTCGAGGGTTTCAGTCATTTTCTGGAATGGGCCACTACACATTATGGTGTCATCTCTAGGACAACTCATTACTTGGATGATTTCTTTTCATCGGGGCCGCAAGCACTTCTGAATGCAGAATGGCCCTTACTTCCATCACGCACTTGATGGACTAGTTTGGTGTGCCGCTGGCACACAAAAAGACTGACGGGCTGGTTACCAGGCTAACTTACCACAGTATCTAGCTGGACACTGTAGGCATGGTGTCTTGACTACCAGCCAACAAAGTGGAACGACTGGGGAAACTGATGACCGAGGTCAGGTCGGCTAAGAAGGTTATTTTGAAGACCCTACAGTCATTGATTGGACACTTGAATTTCACTTGCAAAGCAGTGTCGCCTGGCAGGCATTTTTCAAAATGGTTGGCATGGGCAACTAAGGACTCATTACAACCCCATCATCACATTAGGGTAACTGCAGACATGAGATCAGACTTGGCTGTCTGGGAAAGCTTCTTAGGCACTTCCATGGTGTATCATGTGGCAAATCCAGTGCTCATTTCAGGCAGGATTGCCAGATGGTTACTGACACCACAGAGGGACTAGGTTCCAGGGCAAACTTCGGCTCATAAAAATGTCAGCCTGTTGGAATTCTTTCCATTGTGGCAGTGACCTTTGTCTGGGGAGCGTCTTCGAACAGGAAGGTCCTCTTCCTGTCAGACAACATGAGGGTGGTGGCCATCATGAACTCGCAGTCCTCTAATTCCAAGGAATTGATGAGGGTATTAAGGGTTTTTGTGCTGAAATGCCTACAACTCAATGTCTCCTTTAAGGTGGTATGCATCCCTGCAGCATGAAATGTAATTGTGGATGCCCTCTCTTGATTGCAGTTTGACCACTTTCAACAGTTGGCACCAGCAGCAGAGGAACACCCCGTTCAAGTGCCAGCCGTCCTTTGGCAAGCTGAGATCTAAGAACAGCTGAGCTGGTACAACACGCTCTGGCCCCAGGGACATGGCATAAGTATAGGGCACATGTGAACTCCTTCTGGGAATTTTGTGGGGATGACAGCGAAACTACAAGCTGATCCAGCATGCTGATATGGTTCATCAGTTTGTAAATTTTCTGATTGGTTGGGGCATGGCCCCAGCTTACATTCACAGTTGCCTATCCGGCATAGCCTTCATGGCGAAAATGCATGGGTTGCAGGATGTGACTGGATCATTCCTTATAAGGAAAATGATTGAGGGGTGGCACAGAATGAGGGCCAATAGGCAGAACAGTAGGCAGCCAGTGGCTGGGGTCCTCTTAAGGGAAGATTTTAGCCCTCTTGTCAGAGGTCTGCACATCTGAAGATGAGGCAGTGCTGTTTAAGACTCTATTCACCACTGCTTTTTTTTAGGGCTTTTAGGGTTTCTGAATTGGTTGAGGACCCTTTATTGCCGGTGGGTCACAGCATACAATGGGGTGATGTTTTGGTTAAGGGAGAATCTTTGGTTATTGTATTGTGACACTCCAAGACAGCGCAGCATGGCCTTCCCCAATTCATTGAGTTCCTTCGGCCTCTGGGGCAGGTGATCTGCCCTTGGACCCTTAAGAAAACATACATGGAGTGGAGAACTACAAGACAGGGGACATTTTTCACACACGCTAATGGGTGGCAAGTTACAAGGTACCAGTTTGCAGCAGTTCTGCTAAAGGGCATTGGTGCAACGGGCAGGGACCCCAGGGGTTTCAGCAAAAACTCCTTCAGGATTGGGGAGGCCATGGAAGCAAACAGGCTTGGTTGTGGGGAGGGAGAAATTCAGGCTATCGGGAGGTGGCATTCAAAGGCCTATTAGGGATATGTTAGGCCTGCCAAGCCTGGAAACAGCACAGATATAGGCACATCGGTGGGTGTTAATTAATCATTTATGATTTGTCTTACAGGTGCATTTTCAGAAGGCAAAATCCTTTTACATGATCGGCCATTCCTTTTTCGTAAGAGCCCATGAGTGGGCGGCTTGCCAGGGGCAAGGTGATCAGCTGGACATTCCAGGGAGCAGAGCAACAATTCGATGGTGTGCTCAGTGGGATGAAGTGGGTGGATCTGATCCCAACCCAGAGAAACCTTGGTTTAGTAACTTCACCCCCTCACAGACTGATCTTACATTTGTGGAGTAATGATATGGGTTGTTTGTCATCTATAGATATAATAAAGGCTATCATGGTCAATCTCAGCTGGATTAGAAACACATGCTGGACACCCAGCTGGCATGGTCCAGGATTCTTCCTTGGGGAAGTGGAGGACAGGGAGTCAGCTAGGCCTCTTTGGAAGGTTCAGAAAGTGAACCTGGAAGTGCCCATTTCTGCTTCCCTCGAGGAATTCAGATTATAAGTCACAGAAATATTGTATCAGGATGTAGTTTTTTTCTTCAGACAGGGTGTATCTGTCAGAAATAGGGCAGACTTTGTTTAATTTTAATTTACAAAATATTTTAGAGGCATGGTTATAGGTATTCGCCTTGGGGCACTGTTACGGCGATTCGTAAAGGTTTTACGGATCTAGTGCTGGACATTTTGGCATTATGGGAATTTTATTAAGGAGTGGCCTGGTGAGGCATACTCATCAAGAAAAAATGTGACAGTCTGGGGTGGAGCCGGGACAACGGGGGGGCCACGGATGGGCAGTTGAGGCCCAGTGAGGGTATAACTGCTCGGCTGTGGCCTAGCAGGTTCCTGGATCATCGAGCTTCCTTGTCATTGGAGCTGGCTGGCACGGTGGGGGCTCTGCTGGGATTCGTTTGGCCCTAGGCTGACTTGTGAGTAAAATGAGTTTGTGGGTTTAGCCAAATGTGTCTGCTGGCGCAGGTGAATACTATATATTCCATGCTTTGTAATTGTTATCTGTATCACATGCCGTATTGTATATCAAACTGTTATCATGTATGTTGTGTACTGACAATTAATGTCGAAGTAAAGTTCAGCCTTTCTGCCAAACACTGGGTGTCATGTGTTTTTCTTGGAGGGATTGAGATGGTTCTATCTGAGCATGGCCCCTCCCAGAATTCCTGGGAGGCCACCTGCCCAGTCACCAGGGGACCAATCCTGGGGCAGTTCCTTCTGAGGTCAAAGGACCAAGAAGGTAGTGACCAACTGGCCATTGCCCCGAGCTGTGGGGGCTAGAAGTAGCCTGCAGCATAGGGGGGCAAAGACCAGGATTCTTAGGAGCTGGTCAGGAAAGAAATTTCCTCTTGCTGATCAGACCTGCAGAGAACCTACTAGTCCTTCCCTCCCGCCCTATTTTGGGGTTGGTGATTGTACTCTGGGTTCGTCAGAAAGGCTATGTATGTGTATGGGTGGACATTTCAGCATTATGGGAGTTTTATTAAGGAGTGACCCGGTGTGGGCACACTCATGAAGGAAAACTGTGACTGTTTTGGGCAAAGCCGGGACAGCGGGGGGCCACGGTTGGGCAGTTGAGGCCCAGTGAGAGTATAACTGCTCAATTGTAGCCTAGCAGGTTCCCAGTCCATTGAGCTTCCTTGTCATTGGAGCTTGCTGCCCCACTGAGGGCTCTGCAGGGATTCTGTTGGCCCGAGACTGGCTCGTGATTAAAAAGAGTTTGTGGGTTTTAGCCAAATGCATCTGCTGCCCCAGGTGAATATTATATGTTCCATGCTTTTATGTGTTATCTGTATGACATGTCTTATTGTATATAAAACTGTTATGATGTATTGGTATATTGACAATCAATGCCGAAGTAAAGTTCAGCCTTTCTGCCTTTCTGTCAAACACTGTGTGTCATGTGTTTTTCTTGGAGGGATTGGGATGGTTCTATCTGGGCAATCCACAGCAGCTCTCTGTGTTCTACTAAATAGTCCCCCTCAGTTTCACTGGCAATGAAGCAAAGTGGAGCCAAAAACACACCTCTCCCCAGAGTATTAGCAGTAACAAAAGGTCCCTTCTCATGCCCAGACAATATTTAAATGTTTTAGCAAGTAGTTTAGCAATCTACTAGTGCAGCTACAGGGTACAGTGCCTTTAGAAAGACACTGTAAACCTGTCTTGGTTCTCTAATGGGCTGACCAAAACTGCAGAAAATCCACAGCAGCTCTTTGTGTTCTACTAAATGGTCCCCCTCAGTTTCACAGGCAGTGAAGCAAAGTGGAGCCAAAAACACAGCTCTCACTTGAGTATTAGTAGTAAAAAAGCTCCCTCCTCATCCACAGGGAGAAGAGATTACTCTGATTCTGGCTACTCTGATTCACCCTTTGGGGTGTAAAATGGCAGGTGACAAAGAAGAGTACCATATTGCCACGAGGGTGTGATTAACTGTTTATTTAACCCCCGGCCATACATTATTGCTATTATTATAATCTGGAAATTATAAAAATATATTTACTTTAAACTATGTTTGATTTATTAACAGAAAACCCACAAGTTAAAAGAAAATAGTCTTTCCACATTTATCAAAAGATGGCAACAGTGCTGAGCTATTCTTGGAATGCTGGAATCCATGGCAACCTACCAAGCTGACTCGTCTTCAGGAGTTGGTGAATTTACTTTATGAGATAATACCATAAACTGTATTTTGACACTCTGTTTTATTGTAAATGTGACAGAGATAGTGGAGATTGAGATGGAGCCTGTTTAATGTCATAACCAATTAACGTATTTGTTTATAGACCGTACTTGCACACTCTGTCCTCATGCAAAGACAACATTTTCGCACCATAGGTGGAGGGGTTCATTCCTATGGTTACCAGATGGTGTGGGAGGCACCACATTTGAAATGTACAGCTTTTTATGTTGATTGCAATGCACAAAGAAACATATTGCGTCAGCTTTCTCCACAAGCAGGTTGTGGAGGCATGGCACTGTTGTGCCCAATGCCCCACAGCCTGCAGAGGCTTGTCCCCATCCCCAATGCCGTGGCATGCTGCTGCTGACACTAGTTCAGCCAGTGTGCCACAGCCTTCTAAAAAAATAGCCGCTGCAATCAGGGGCCACCTCATCATTGCAGCATCAGCCATCCGCTGCGATGAGGAGCGACCCATCATTGCAGGGTGGGATGTGAAGCCCCCTGATATTGTTTGTGAACATGGCGGTGGCTTGCCGCCGAGTTCACAAACAATATAACTCTCCACCGTGTTTACTTGTTGCTGGTGGGGACCCACTCCCGATCTGCATTCTGTAACCCCCATTTGTTCCTGCCGATAAGGTGCCCAATCACGTCGACATAATGATTACACAGTTTTGTTCCTGCCGATAGGGGTGCCCAGTACCCATCGGCATAATGAACACCCTTTGTTCCTACCAACGGGGTGCCCAATCCCCATTGGCTACTGCTTGCCCCAAGCTGAAGGCTCTGCTGGCATGCTGGGAGCCCACCCCAGTGTGCCAGATACCTCTGTGAGAGGGAAAATGGTCCTGCGACATCTTTTCTTTTTTTTGTCCTGAAAAGAAACTGTCCTCGGCGCCACCCTGCCCCCACCCGCAACCCGCACCCACCCACTGTGCACCCTGCCTCCCCACCCTCACCCCATACTTACTTCCAGAGCTCGGCGCGACGATCTTTGGTGGACCGGGAACACGTCTGCACTATTCAAAGCTGACTGTGCACTGAAGAAATGCCGGTAAGTTGTATAATGTAGTAAATAGGGGTTTTTCAACTTTAATGCACATCTTGGGCATTTTGGGGAATTTGTTCACCAAATTTTCAACATGGGGTTTTTGGGACCCCTCCTCATGAATTCTTGAACTGTCATGGTGTTACTCTGCCCCAAAAGGTGGTTTCGCGGTCACTGTGCGGAATCACCCTTCGGGGCCGATTAATGAAATGACAGTGCCAGTGTTTATGAGTTGGGCTCTCAAAAAGCCTATATTGCAAATTTGGTGGAAAAATCCAAAAAATGACTATTTTACGAGCGTGAGTTGCACAGTTGCTATGTACGCTCGTAATTTCGTGAATTTACAATATTTTCATGCCAGATTTTCAACATTGACATTTTGTCACACCTCCTTGTGAGCAGTACAGCTATCATTGTCCACATCCTGGCCGAAATTTGTTTTCACACTTCTGGTGCAGAATAGCGCGGTCGCTGTGGGAAATCAGTGTTCAGGACAGATTAAGAAAATGACAGTGACACTGTTCATGAGTAGAGGTCCTAAAATGCTTATGTTGAAAATTTGGTAACGATACTCCATAAAATGACTGTGTTACGAGCATGTGTTGCGCAGTTGGCACGTACGCTCGTAACTTCGTGAATTTATAATATTTTCACTTCAGATTTTCAACATTGCCATTTTCCCAGATCTACTTATGAACAGTGCAGCTGTCATTTTCCCATCCTGGCCAAAATGTGTTTTGCACTTCCGGCGCGCGAATAGAGGCGGTCGCTGTGGAAATCACTGTTTGGGACAGATTAATAAAGTGACAATGATACTGTTCATGAGCAGAGGTTCTAAAATGCCTATGTTGAAATTTTGGTGATGATAGCCCATCAATTGACTGTGTTACAAGTGTTCACTGCGCACTTTCCACGCACCCTTGTAACTCTGCAGATTTGTAATATTGTCACACCAGATTTTCAACAGTGCCATTTTTTCACACCTCCTTGTAAGCAGTACAGCTGCCATTTTTCACTTCCTGACCGAAATGTGTTTTCATAGTTCCGGTGCAGAATAACGTGGTCACTGTGGGAAATCAGTGTTCGGGACAGATGAAGAAAATGACAGTGGCACTGTTCATGAGCAGAGGTCCTAAAATCCCTAAGTTGAAAATTTGGTGACGAAGTCCATAACATGACACAATGTTACAAGCGTGCGTTGAACTGTTCCACGCACACTTGCGCTTACCAAATTTGTAATACTGTCAGCCACATTTTCAACAGTGGCATTTTTCACAACTCCTTATGAACACTACAGCTGTCATTTTTCATATCCTAGCTAAAATATGTTTTTGCACTTCTGCGGACAATAGCAGTCACTCTGGGACATCAGTGTTTGGGACAGATTAAGATTGACCGAGTGAGAAGGGGTGACCGAGCTCAACTGAGTTCTGTTGGGACTGCTGCTGATTTGTTTGTGTTCAGACAAAGGCCCAACACAAGAGCCAGTACAAAGAGCAGCCTGCAGCACTGGGAGAAAGAGAGCGAGAAGCGAGTGAGGGAGGAGTGAGGAAACTCACCGAAGCGCTGTTAGGACTGCTGTGGATTTCTTTGTGGGCAGAAAAGGCATCACTACAGGCAGGGGCCCAGTAAAAAAGGCCAGCCTGCAGCGGTGGGAGAAACAGTGCGAGCGAGTGAGACAAGGGGACTTAGTGAGCTCCACAGAGCTCTATCAGGACTGCTGGGATTTCTTTGTGGGCAGAAAAAGGCACCAATGCAGGCAGGAGCCCCGTACAAATGGGCAGCTTGCAGCACCAGGACAAACAGAATGAGTGATATGAGAGAGAGAGACTGAGCAACGTCAATGGAGCTCTGTCGGGACAGCTGCAGATTTCTTTGGGGACAGACAAAGGTGCCAATGCAGCCAGGAGCCCCATAGAAAAGCGCAGTCTGCGGTGCCAAGAGAAACAGAACCAGCGAGTGACAGAGCGGTAGTGAGCGAGCTCAACAGAGCTCTAGTGTGACTGCTGCAGATTTCTTTGTGGGCAGAAAATGCGGCAACGCAGGCAGGAGCCCAGTACAAAAGGCCAGCTATGGGCGCCACCAGAAACAGAATGCTAGAGTGACAGACGGGAGCGAGCGAGCTCAGTGGAGCTGTGACGGACTGCTTCAGATTTTTTCTGACCAGAAGAAAAAGCCACCAATGCAGTCAGGAGCCCAGTACAAAAGGGCAGCTTGCAGCACCAGGAGACACAGAACTAAACGAGGAGGGTGGGGAGCAGTGAGCTCAATGGGATTTGTAATATTGTCACACCAGATTTTCAACAGTGCCATTTTTTCACACCTCCTTATAAGCAGTACAGCTGTCATTTTTCACATCCTGACCGAAATGTGTTTTCACAGTTCCGGCGCAGAATAACGTGGTCACTGTGGGAAATCAGTGTTCGGGGCAGATTAAGAAAATGATAATGGCACTGTACATGAGCAGAGGTCCTAAAATCCCTATGTTGAAAACTTTGTGATGAAAGTCCATAACATGACTGTGTTACAAGCGTGCATTGAACTGTTTCCACGCACACTTGTAACTTCACAAATTTGTAATACTGTCACACCACATTTTCAACAGTGGCATTTTTTCACAACTCCTTATGAACACTACAGGTGTCATTTTTCACATCCTGGCTAAAATATGTTTTTGCACTTCTGCCAGACAATAGCACGGTCACTCTGGGAAATCAGTGTTTGGCACAGATTAAGATCGACCGAGTGAGAGGGGGGAGTGACCGAGCTCAACTGAGCTCTGTCGGGACTGCTGCATATTTGTTTGTGTTCAGACAAAGGCCCCAGCACAAGAGCCCAGTACAAAAGGGCAGCCTGCAGCACTCGGAGAAACAGAATGAGAGAGCGAGTGGGAGTGAGCGAACTCACTGAAGCACTGTTAGGACTGCTGTGGATTTGTTTGTGGGCAGAAAAAGGAGTCAATACAGCCAGGGGCCCAGTACAAAAGGCCAGCCTGCAGCGGTGGGAGAAACAGTGCGAGCGAGTGAGACAAGGAGACTTAGTGAGCTCAACAGAGCTCTATCAGGACTGCTGGGATTTCTTTGTGGGCAGAAAAAGGCACCAATGCAGGCAGGAGCCCAGTACAAAAGGGTAGCTTGTAGCACCAGGACAAACAGAATGAGCGATGAGAGAGGGAGACTAAGCGACCTCAGTGGAGCTCTGTCGGGACAGCTGCGGATTTCTTTGTGGACAAACAAAGGTGCCAATGCAGCCAGGAGCCCCATAGAAAAGCGCAGTCTGCAGCGCCAAGAGAAACAGAATGAGCGAGTGACAGACAGTTACCAAGCGAGCTCAATGGAGCTCTTGTGTGACTACTGCAGATTTCTTTGTGGGCAGAAAATGCGCACGCAGGCAGGAGCCCAGCACAAAAGGCCAGCTTGCAGCGCCACCAGAAACGGAATGTGAGAGTGACAGAGGGGGAGTGAGTGAGCTCGGTGGAGCTGTGTCTGGACTGCTTCAGATTTCTTTCTGGCCAGAAAAAGCCGCCAATGCAGGCAGGAGCCCAGTACAAAAAGGCAGCCTGCAGCACCAGGAGACACAGAATGAGCAAGTGAGGGAGGGAGAGTCAGTGAGCTCAATGGGGATCTGTTGGGACTGCTGCAGATTTCTTTGTGGGCAGGAAAAGGCAGCAATTCATGCAGGGGCCCAGCACAAAAGGGCAGCCTGCAGTGGCAAGAAAACCAGAATGAGCGAGTGAGTGAGCTCAACAGAGCTGTATTGTAACTGCTGCAAATTTCTTTGTGGGCATAAGAAGGCAACTTAGCGCAGGCAGGAGCCAGTGAAAGGGCAGCCTGCAGCAGCCAGCAGAACAGAATTAGCGAGTGAGAGAAGGGGAGTGAGCGAGCTCAACGGAGCTTTGTCGGGACTGCTGCAGATTTCTTTGTGGCAGAAAAAGGTGCCAACAGAGGCCGGAGCCCAGTACAAAAGGGCAGCCTGCAGCGCCAGGAGAGCCAGAATGACTGAGTGAGACAGGGGGAGTGAGCAACCTCAATGGAGCTCTTTCTGGACAGCTGTGGATTTCTTTGTGGGTAGAAAAGCCACCAACACAGGCAGGAGCCCAGTACAAAGGGCAGCCTGCAGTGCCAGGAGAAAAGAATGAGCAACTGACAGAGGGGAGTGAGCCACCTCAATGGAGCTCTGTCGGGACAGCTGCGGATTTCTTCCTCACCAGAACAAGATGCCAATGCAGGCAGCAGCCAGTACAAAAGAGCAGCCTGCAGCACCAGGATAAACACACTGAGTCAGTGACAGGACCACTGAGCTAGCTCAACAGACCAACACAATCAACATTCGGCATTGACAAATGCTTGTTTTGTTTGTTTTACTTTATCCACCTAACAATCAGTGTAAGCTGTCAGACTGTTTGAACTATTCATGTTAACTGATAGGATCAGGGAATGGGCAGTCATTTTTAGAATTTATTAAACAGAGAAAGTTTCTGGCCACTGAACACAGAAGAAACCAACACAGGGCTACAGATACTAGTACCACTTACATTTAGTTAAAAAAGTAGAAGAAACACACACAAGTGAATTATTATTTTTTTTGGGCTGGCCTCTGATCCTTACCAGGGCCCAGTCCTGCCCTGCCTACCATCCCCCCATGCCCAGATTTACCCCTCAGGGTGGGGCCACGGTAGCGGGGACCCCTCCCTAGCGGACATGGGTGGCAGTGGAGACCACGGCAGAGCAGGGCATCGTGCCCAGGGGTCAGCTTTTTCCTGATGGTGCATCCCTGGGGGCAGGGACATGCAATGATGTCCAGCATCTGTTCCTCCCCCTACCAGCCACAGCTATACCCGCAGCCTCTGCCAGGGATCCGTAAAGCACCAGACACTCTCCCCCCGGGAGAAGGAGAAAGGTCTCTGGGATGCTCAATCCTTCTCCCCTCAGCCGGCCTTCCGACTCCCAAGTCCATGACTGAACTCAGGTTGTCAGTACCACAAACTAGTGATTTATTCTAGACAGTGCGTTTCCAGTGACAGGGTGCCAATGACAATGCTGCCGATGACTCAGCTGGTTTTGCTATAAGCTTCTCTCAATAGAAATGCACTGCCTAGAATAATTCACTTGTAAATGAGTGTTTCTTTTACTATTCTAACTAAATAAAAGTGGAACTAGTATCTGTACCTTGTAGCCCTGTGCTGGTTACTTCTGTGTTTAGTTACCTGTGTTCAACTGGGCACAGGTGTTCTTTTATTTTTTTTTTATACCAGCAATTTTCTTCCAATTCAGGAGGCTCTGGCTCCTTGCTCCCACTCACTGCTCCTCCCCCAACTCCAAGTTTACCCCCCTGGGTAGAGTCACCAGGCAGGTGCCCCGTCCTCAGGAAACATGGTCTTGAGGTCCTGGCTTGACCCCCAGGGTGGGGTCACGGGAGCAGGACCCCCCAGCGGACTTTGGTCTGTGGCAGGGAGTGGAGGCGGAGGCTGTCAATAGTGTCTGGGGATGATTTGGGCAATTTTTCTTCCCTGGGAGCAGGGACGTGCAATGATGGCAGCATCCACCCCCCTTTACTTGTGGCATCAGCCACAGTGGTACCTTGTGCCTCCTCCAGAGGTCTACATTGTGTTGGACACTTTTCTTCCTCCCTCCGGAGAAGGAGAAGGAGAACAGTCCATGGGATGCTCAGTCCTTCTTTTCTGGCTGGCCATCTGACTCCTGAGTCTGTCCCAAAACCCAGGATGTCGGCGCTGTAGATGTCCACTTGCTGCTGTGCCAGCTGGCTGGCCAGTCATGGTGTTCTGAGTGGAACTGTGGTGCTGTGCTGCTAATATGTTTATGGCCATAAGACAAAGGAACCTAGTGGTAGCTTGGTGGCTGTCAGACTATTCATTATGCTGTGTGCTCTGAAGGAGGGTATTGGAGACTGAGACAACCATCTTTTACAGTTTGACAGTCTATAACGATAGCTGGGGCTTCATTCATAAAGATGAGAAAAAAACATACGCTGTGAGTTGGCTCTGCATGGTAGGGTAACGTGGATTAATGTAACCCTGTTAGAACTTTGAGAACTAATCAGAGTTAGAGAATATTTGCTGCATTATAATAATAGTGATTATGCTACATGTTTTATGAGTCTGTTGCTACATTCAATTGGTTCATGGATGGGTTGATCGTGTCAGGAGGTCAGTCAGCACTGCATTGGGAGGGTAGTTACATGCTTCACCATATCCACTAAACCTTTCTCTGGGTGGAGGTACTGCACTACTTCTTTCTAACTTTGGATATGAATCCCCAAATCAGCACTTTATGGGACACAGACAGCTCAATACACAAGGCAGGTGTAGTAACTGTAACAAACTGGAAATTGGGAAGAAGACCTGAAGGATCAAGATCTGGAACATTATGGGGAAAATTAAAACAAGCATTTGTCAATGCCGAATATTGCCTTGCTGGCATTTGCATTGGTAGTGCAAAGTTAAAGAGACACATAATAGGAATGTCAGTGAAGTATAGAACGGACGTGAAACCCAGCCCACCAGAGAGTGATATGAATAGGGTGTGCCTTTGGGTCACTGGCCATAATGCTAATGCCATTTCACTTCACCCTACCCTGCAGACCCTGACAAGTGTCACATTGTGCCTTGGGGTCATCAGACCTTATGCTCACCCCATTTCATAAGGAAGTATGTTGAGATGGGTGCAGCATAGGAGAATGGGGTGAACTTTGGAGCCGAAGAGTCCAAGGCACACCTGGATGCCTGTCAGTGGCTGCAGGGTGGGGGTGCAATGGCATGAGCAATACAGCCAACAATCCAAAGGCACACCCTGATGCCTGTTAGTCTGTACAGGGTGGGATGTTGTGGTTAGAAACCCTAACACCTTGGGCGTTTGTTGGTATTCACACTCCAAATTTTCAACATGGCCTTTTTGTGACCCCACCTCATGAAAGCATTTGGGACCTCTGCTTATGAACAGTGTCCCTGTGATTTTGTTAATGTGCCCCGAATGTTGATTTCTCACAGTGACCGCACCATTCTGCACCACATAAAGATGACAGCTGCATCATTCATAAGGAGGTGTGAAGAGAAGGCGATGTTGACAATCTGGAGTGAAAATATTGAAAATGCTTTACGTTACGAGTGTGCATGAAAACTAGGCAACACACGCTCGTAACAGTCTGTTTTTCTGGAATTCTTTCACCAAATTTTTAACATAGGCATTCTGGGATCTCTGCTCATGAACAGCGGCAGTATGATTTCCTTAATTTGTCCCGAACGTTGTTTTGCCCAAGTGACCATGCCATTGTGCTCCAAATGTGCAAAACCATATTTTGGGCAGGATGCAAAAAATGACAGCTGTACTGTTCATAAGAAGGTGTGAAAAAAATGGCGATGTTGAACATCTGGAGTGAAATTATTAAATATTTTCGAACTTATGATGGTGCGTGGACACTGTGCAATACACGCTTGTAACATAGTCATTTTGTGTTGACCAGCTGTTTAACATAGGCATTTTTGGACCTCTGCTCATGAACAGTGTTACTGTGATCTTCCTACTGTGTCCTGAACATTGTTTTCCTACAGTGACTGCGCCACTCTGCGCCAGATGTGCAAAAACACATTTCAGGCAGGATGTGAAAAATGAAGCTGTACTGTTCATAAGGAGTGAAAAGGTGAAAAAATGGCAATGTTGAAAATCTGGAGAAAAAATATTAAAAAATCTCGAAGTTAAAAGTGTGCGTTGAAACTGCACAACACATGCTCATAACACAATCATTTTTTGGAATTTCTTTACCAAATTTGCAACATAGGCTTTTTGGGAGCCCAACTCATGAAGAGTGGTACTGTTGTTTCGTTACTCAGTCCCAAAAAGTTATTTCACGCAGTGACCACGAAATCACCTTTCGGGACTGAAGAATGCCATGACAGTGCATGCATTCATGAGGAGGGGTCCCAATAACCCCATGTTGAAAATTTGGTGCCAAAATTCCCAAAAATGCCCAAGATATGCACCAAAGTTGAGAAAAAACTATTTATGCCATTATACAGCTTACCAGCATTTCTTCAGTTTGCAGTTGGCTTTGAAGAGTGCAGACGTGTTCCTGGTCCACCGAAGATTGTTGCAACCTGCACGGCGGAGAGTAAGTATGGGGTGAGGGGTGTGGGGAGGTGGAGTGCACAGAGGTTGGTTGCAGGTTAGGGGTGGGGGCCTCCAACAGTCAGCAAGGGGCCATTTCCTTTGTTTCAGGTAAAAAAATAAATAAAAAATCACCAGAGACAATTTTCTGTTTTTTTTACAGGTTATGGCCACACTGGGGTGGGCTCCCAGTGTGGCACATTGGTTGGGGAGGGTCATGTCACCCACACTGGGTGGGCTCACAGTGTGTGCATGTCACACAATTGGGGGCAGTGCCAGGAAAATAGCGTGGGGGGGTTTAAAGGCCTACTCCCATTATCAGTGCTGCCCCCCAGGCGCACCACAAGACTCCAACTATCCCTTCTTTTTCAAGTCCCCTTGTAGAACATCCCTAGGCAGAGATCATTCACCACTGTGCCCCTCTCTGGCTCAATCGTTACCACCCCTCTCACAGACCCCCAGCATCTCTTTTTCAAAACAGGTCTCAAAGCTCTACTACTTGAGAGTGCTAAATGCACCTGTGGCTAATTTTGCAGCCCACTCTATTTGCTTCCTCACACCACACATCACCTGACACAGGGCCTCTCTTGACCCCAAGTATCTGCACCCTACTAGTTTCTGTCAAAGGATTCCTAGAATGTTGATTAATTGCCTCTCTGTTTTAATAAGAGCAAACCTGTACTGCATTTGACAGTACTGAAAATGTATATACTGCCTGTTTTTGTTCGTCTTAATCTGTATTTGTCCTCCTCCACCCCCTGTAACCGACGTGGAGCCTTTGCAAAAGAGTCTGTGACTCAAAGGTTTGTAATTCCGATTATATTCAATAAATAAATAAATAAAGAAAGAAACATGTCGACAGGGGGATTGGGCACCCCATCAGCAAGGATGTCTGCGTTTGGAGCATGATGCCAAAAGAACTGGGCAACCCTTGGCATGACAGCAGCAAAGGGCATATGCTGACAGGGTTGGGATCTCTGTTGGCTACATAGTATAGGACGGGAATATGAATGCAGCCCGCCATTTTATTGAAATGTTACACTGCACAAGACACACCCTGCAATGAGGTGGAGCCCTCCTCTCAGCGGCTAAAACATTTGAAGGTGGTGGCACACTTTTGCACTGCTGTCATAGACAGCGTGCAATTAGTCGTGCCATGGAGCCCAGCCTGAAAAGCCATGGCGCCACTGGCTAGCATGACCGTGCCTCCAAAATCTGCTATTCTAAAGTTATATGGAACATGTTTCTCGCAGGTGCAAGACAACATAAAAGATCACTTACTGCATTACTAATTTTGTCCCTGAAGTAAAAAATACAACAAAACTGGCAGGGTACCATTCTGGTTCAATTATAAGATCAAAAGAAATTTACCGCTAACATACCTTGAATGGTACTGAGAATTTCTATTTAACTTGAACATGGAGAAAATGGGAGCCAGTATGAAAAATTGCCTTCCAAAGTAAAGAAAGATATGGGAGACCCAACACACTCTGTATCTAATACACTAGCCGAATGGTATGCCTGGACCTACATGAGTAGCTACCTGTATTCATGATGACCTCTGAACTGGTCTGTGACACCAATAACTTACCTTTCAATGCAAGTATCATATGGGATTGAGAGAATGCAAGAGGGGAGGGTATGGGGGAAGGAGAGTAAGCTGTATGTGTCATGTTACTTCATTACAGATTCTGTAACTTGCTCTGTAACTGTAAAATAATAAACTTAAATTAAAAAAGATCAAAAGAAATATAAGAAAGGAAAAAGGAAGTATGTGTCAAGTCAGTCAGAGGAAAACTGGAAGGCCTACAAGAAATATACAAATAGATATATTAAAAAAGTCAAAGACAGTTTAGAGTTAGAACATGACATTTCTGTTAAGGAGAATAAAAAAAAACAATTCTACAGGTACTTACAGTAGGTGCACTCAGGTGACCAGAAAGCTGTGGGTCCTTTAAAAGTGGAAGACAAATTAATAGAGGAGGAACAGGATATGGCCAGAGAGCTTAATAAATAATTTCTTAGTGTATTTCAACAAAAAGAGAGCAGCTCCAGTATCTGTAGAGACATGGACTCAAACATCACAGAAATTTATATTTCTGAACAAGAGGTACTTAGGAAAATCAGTATCATCAAAATGGACAAGTCTGTAGGTCTTGATGGATACACCCAAATTTCTTAAAGTGGCAGAAGACACCAGGAGAAAGGACTGCTGTGTGACTGGACTTCTGCTGGGACTATATTGCCCTCCTTCCCCACCCAAAGCTAGTTCTATTTTTTATAGGCACAGGATTTGACTGACAACAGAAACTTCCTGTTTGGGAGCAGGAAGTGAGTGATCACAGAACCACCAAAGACCCACCATCCTAGAAGGGCAAGAGTAGCTCTCCGGCCCCCTCTAGCTGCTGGAGGTCTGCCTCTGAGCAAGTAAGTGGTCTACTGAGAAATATAGGATATTCTTGTCTCAGAACAGGACAATCAGGAGCTTAAAGGGCACACAGGCAGAAAGTAAGGAGAGAGAGAAAAAAAACAGAGGAAAGAGTAAGGATTGCAAACAGTTAAGGCGCCAGAAATAAGACATGATTGGAGTGGTGCAGTGCAGTGGCTGTGGAGCAGCAGTCTTCCGGGAGACGTTCTGGAGGATACAGTGTTGTCCCATCTGCAGGCATCTCTCTGGGCTGAGGGAGGAGGTTGCTCATCTCCAGGCTGAGTTGGCCAGGATTTGTGGGACCTCCTCTTCCATCCAGGGACCACCAGTGCCACTGCCGTTGCCTCAGAGGTTGCCAAGAAAGAGGAGCGGTTGGGCCACAGTGGGCTCAGGGAGGGTGAGGATGGTGGAACAGAGACACATCCCTCCAGTTGTACCTCTCCACAATTCCTATGCCATTCTGGCAAAGTGTGGTTCCTCTATGGAGGCACCCGCAGTGGAGACCAAGGAGGATGCTGGGAACCTCCACAAAGGAGACCCACAGGAGGGTGGCAGGGGACCCTGCAGGGGAAGGAAACAACTCCTGGTGGGGGACTCCATTGTTAGGAAGGTAGAACTGGGGGAAGAAGGGGAGAGGGAGGTAAGGTGCCTGCCTGGCGCCATGGCTTGGAGGGACAGGGAGCGAATCCTCAGGATTGCCGGAGCAGCTGCACAGGGGAGGGAGCTGGATGTCATTGTCCACCTAGGGACAAATGACCTGGCTAAGAAAGGGATTAGAGAAGTGCAGGAAGAGTTTGTGGAATTGGGGAGGGGCCTTAGTCAAGTAGCACACACAGTAACCTTCTCGGAGGTGCTGCCCATCTATGGCATAGGAGAGGCTAGGGTGTTCCTCACCATGGGATTCAATCAGTGGTTGAAAAACTGGTGTGGAGCTCAGGGATTTGGCTTCATTGGGGACTGGGGGTCCACCTGGAGTGATACAAGCCTATACTGGCATGATGGGCTGCATCTGTCCAGGAGGGGAACCAGAACCTAGGTGATAGGTTTAAATGCTTCATTGGCAAGCATTTAAACTAGCCAAGGGGGGGAGGCACTGGAAAGGAGCAGGGAAATCCTAGCCCCCCCAAATAATCATGGTAGTAAGTGCGGCAAACACCAACATAGAGGTGTCGATAGGGAGAAGGTCTGGGATAAATGGAGAAAGTGACAAAGGCAAGAAGGACAGGGATGGGGCAAAATGGAGTAAGGCCATCAGGAAATGGAGGGTAATGAGTACCAGTGCCCATAGTCTGGGCAACAAGCTCCCTGAGCTGGTGGCCTTGATGGAAGAGGGATGCCAGGATATCGTAGCAGTCACAGAAACATGGTACACAGAGAACCATGACTGGGATGTTAACATACCAGGGTACATATCCTACAGGAGAGAAAGGCAGCGGAGAAGAGGGGGAGGAGTAGCTCTCTATGTAAAGGAAGAGATAAAAGCAACTGAACAAAAGAGTAAACAGGGAGGAGAGGAGGCTCTGTGGGTCACCTTGGAGACTGGAAAGGGCACCACAATCTGCACATGGGTTATGTACAGACCCCCCATGTCAGGGGGATGGAATGGACTAGGATATGATAGAAGGCATTCTTAGAATGGCAGAGAAAGGGGAGATACTGTTGATGGGAGACCTGAATATGCCAGATGTTAACTGAGCACATTGCTGCAGCCGCATCCAAGACAGGGCCATTCTTGATGCCCTACAGGTGGCAGGCCTCAGACAGCTAGTTTCGGAACCCACTCATGAGGGAGCAATCTTAGACTTTGTACTCTCAAGTGGGGCAGAGAGAGGATCTCAGATCTAGAAGTGGGTTGCCATCTGGGGACAAGTGACCATCAAACAGTGTGGTTCACGTTAAACTCAGCTACAGAGTCAAGCCATACAAAAGTGAGGGTACTGGACTTTAGGAGGGCTCACTTTGGCAAGATGGGAGAGTGCCTCAGAAAAGCACTAGCAAACAGTCTAGAAGGTGTGGAGCAACAATGGGGAATCATCAAAACTGCCATCACAGAGGCAACAAGCCTTTGTGTGAAGCAAATAAACAAATCAAAATGAAAGAAAAAGCCACTATGGTTCTCAAAAGAGGTGGCTGTGAAAGTCAGGAAGAAAAAGTTAGCATTTCAGAAGCATAAGGAAACACAGAAGGAGCAGGACAGAGAGCTGTACCAGTTAAGACAGAAGGAAGCAGGGAGGGAAGTCAGAATAGCAAAGGCCCAAACTGAGGAAAAGATAGCCAACTCAGTTAAGAAGGGGGATAAAACCTTTTATAGGTACATCAGCGAACGTAGAAAGACAAAGGGAGGGATAGTGAGGCTGAATAGAATGAACAGTGGGTGGGCAGAGGGGGGCAGTGAAAAAGCAGGGATACTGAACGAATATTTCTGCTCAGTATTCACAAAAGAGGAGGGGAAGTGCCTAATCCAATTAACAGAAGCACTCTTGATAGGAGTCAATCCCAGTGCTTTCACAGAAGAAAGGGTTCTGCAAGAACTCCTAAAACTGAAGGTGGACAAAGCAATGGGTCCTGATGGAATTCACCCAGAATTCTAAAAGAATTAAGGGAGGAACTAGTGAAACCACTGGTTACTCTTTTAATAAATCATGGAGGATGGTGTGGTACCGAGGACTGGAGGAATGTGGATGTGATTCCCTTCACAAAGTGGGACCAAGACAGAGGCAGGAACTACAGACCTGTCAGTCTGACCTCTGTGGTAGGGAAGTGATGGAGTCACTTCTGAAGGAAAGAATAGTTGAGTACCTAGAGGCCAGTGGAGCACAGGACCCAAGGCAGCATGGGTTCACTGTGGGAAGGTCATGTCAGACGAATCTAATAGATTTCTTTGACTGGGTGACCAAAGTAGTAGACCAGGGAGGGGCTGTGGACATGGCCTACCTAGACTTTAGCAAGGCATTTGACACAGTCCCACACAAAAGATTAATAGTCAAATTAATCAGCCTGAGAGTGGGCCCCGGGGTGGTATCCTGGGTAAAACATTGGCTGCACAACAGGACACAGAAGGTAATTGTAAATGGAGTCCACTCTGAAGAAAGAGGGGTTACTAGTGGTGTACCGCAGGGTTTAGTATTGGGTCCAGTCCTTTTTACGTTCACTTGCGCGCATGCGAAAGGAACGTCTTGGGAGAATGGGACACTTTGGAGGTGTGCCCCTCCTCTGCAATCCCCTGCTCCATTGAGCAGGCATGGCAGTCCTGCACCAATCGGATGTGGTGCTATGTATGACAGCGGTGGTCTTCTCTTCAAAGAAAACCACTGCTGTGTGCTTGCACCGCGTCACGCCGCCCCCCCCAAATATTTGCTGCCACGCTGGGAGCCCACCCCAGCATGGCAAACATCCCACGCCATCTGCCGATGGGGGTGCCCAATCCCGCCGGCTCCACGCCCCAGCCATCCTCTGCCATGCTGGGAGCCCATCCCAGCGTGGCAACGTCCCACATCGCTTTTTAAAAACCTGTAAAATTAAAACGGTCCCATGGCCTTCTCCCAGCCCCTCCCACAACCTCGCACCCACCCACTGTGCACCCTGCCTTCCCACTCCCCCACCCCATACTTACCGGAGCTCGGCGCGACGATCATCGGTGGACCGGGAACACGTCTGCACTCTTCAAAGCTGACCGCGAACTGAGGAAATGCCGGTAAGCTGTTTAATGAGCTAGATAGGGGTTTTTCAACTTTATTGCATATCTCAGGCATTTTTGGAATTTCTGCACCAAATTTTCAACATGGGGTTTTTGGGACCCCTACTCATGAATGATGTTACTGTCATGGCATTGTTCGGGCTCGAAGGGTGATTTCACAGTCACTGTGCAGTCACTGCGTGAAATCACCCTTCGGGCCTGAATAACACCATGACAGTGACATTATTCATGAGAAGGGGTCCCAAAACCCCATGTGGTAAATTTGGCAAAAATTCCAAAATGACTTTTACGATGTGTGTTGTGCAGTTCCTATGCAGGCTCGTAAGTTCATGAATTTTCAATATTTTCACTCCAGATTTTCAACATTGCCATTTTACCACACCTCCTTATGAGCAGTACAGCTGTCATTTTTCACATCTCACCCAAAACGTGTTTCCACCCATGTAGCACACAATGGCACAGTCGGTGTGCGAAATCAATGTATGGGACACATTAAGAAAATCACAGTGACACTGTTCATTAGCAGAGGTCTTAAAATGGCTATGTTGAAAATTTGGTGAAAAAATTCCTAAAAATGACTGTTTTACGAGTTTGCATTGTGCAGTTCCTACGCACGCTCGTAAGTTTGCGAATTTTCAATATTTTCACTCCAGATTTTCAACATTGCCATTTTACCACACCTTCTTATGAGTGAGTACAGCTGTCATTTTTCACATCTCACCCAAAAGTGTTTCCGCCATGGCGCACAATGGCGCAGTCGATTGTCTGAAAATCAATGTATGGGACACATTAAGAAAATCACAGTGACACTGTTCATGAGCAGAGGTCTTAAAATGGCTATGTTGAAAATTTGGTGAAAAATTCCTAAAAATGACTGTTTTACGAGGTGTGCGTTACAGTTCCTACATGCCTTTAAAGCGTTTCTCAAATTTTCAATATTTTCCTCCAGATTTTCAACATTGCCATTTTACCACACCTCCTTATGAGCAGTACAGCTGTCATTTTCAAATCCTGCCCAAAATGTGTTTCTCGCCCATATGGCACAATGGTGCAGTCGATTGTCTTGAAATCAATGTTTGGGACACATTAAAGAAAATCACAGTGACACTGTTCATTACTTGAGAGTCTTAAAATGGCTATGTTGAAAATTTGGTGAAAAAATTCCTAAAAATGACTTTTTACACGTGCGTTGCAGAGTTCTCATGCGCCCGTAGAGATCTGAATTTTCAATATTTGCACTCCAATGACTTCCAAATACCTAAACAGCACATAGAAGCAAGCAACATTTGGCATTGACAAATTCGTGTACTTCTTTGTCACTGATTTTTAAGCCATGTCCAAGTCCCAAATACCACTGCAAATACCTGCAAGCAGTTCAGCATTGACAAATGCTTGTTAATGTCTTCATCAGTGACATTGCAGAGGGACTGGAAGAAAAGTATGCCTTTTGCAGATGGCACAAGATCTGCAACAGGGTTGATACACAAGGAGGCGTGGAAAGGATGAAAAGGGACTTGGCAAGGTTAGATGAATGGTCAGAAGTATGGCAGCTAGGATTCAATGCAAAGAAGTGCAAAATAATGCACCTGGGAAATAAGAACCCAGGGAAGAAAACACAATGGGTGGGGAGGTATAACAACAACAAAAAGGAAAGGACCTGGGGTAATCATATCAGATGACCTTAAGGTTAGCAAGCAATGTGAGAAGGCAGTAGGGAGGGCTGGGGTATACTGGGATGTACAGGAGAGGCATCAGCAGCAGAAAACAGGAAGTTGTCATCCCTCTGTACAGACAATTGGTGAGACCCCATCTGAGTACTGTGTCCAGTTCTGGAGACCCCATCTCCACAAGGACATAGACAGGATAGAGGTAGTCCACAGAGGGCAACTAAAATGGTGCAGGGTCTGCAAGAGAAGCTGTATGAGGAGAGACTAAAGGAGCTTAATATGTATACCCTTGAGGAAAGAAGGAGAGGGAGGACATGATAGAAACTTTTAAGTACCTCAGTGGAATCAACAAAGTCCAAGAGGGTAGCATCTTTCAGAAAAAGAGAGTGCAAGAACAAGGGACACAATTTAAAGATAGAAGGAGGGCGGTTCAGGGGCAATGTGAGGAAGTATTATTTCACAGAGATGGTAGTGGATGCATGGAACAGCCTTCCTGAGGAGGTTGTAGGGTCTAAAACTGTGGAAGAATTCAAGAATGCATGGGACAGACATAAGGCAATTCTTGTGGGGGGTAGGAAGAAATAGGCTGTTGGTTAACTAGGATCTGTGGTCTATCCTGTAGGTAGGGAAATGGGCAGACTAGATGGGCCAAGCGGTCCTTATCTGCCGTCAAAGTCTATGTTTCTATGTTTCTATGTTACTATCAGATGTTTTGGTGGCCCTATTACATATAGAATAAAGTATGGGGTGGTGTGTGTAACGAGAAGTTTACACACACCTGAAGATGGGTACTACACAAACCCCAAGATCGATGCTAGAGGGGTTTGTGCAAAGCATCTAACCCGAGGATGTGTAAACTTCAAGTTTAATCACACTACCCCATATTTGTTTATATAATTGCTGGGTCTCCTTTTGGCCACAGCAATTATATAAAATAGCAGCAGTTCTGTGCAGCTGCACTCCTTCACTTTTCCGTGGGTCTGCAGATTTTCATTCTCAGAGGTTTCACACTTTAAAAAAAAAAAAAAAACTTTTTCTGATTTAACTTACCACCATGTTTCTTTGGCGGCTGGGTTGCAGAAGAGAAGGAAGCGGCGAGCCAGAAAGTGAGAAAAACTGCAGTGAGCATCGTGCATAAAGGGAGGAAAACTGTGCATGTGTTTACTGTTATAAACACTCCTTTATAATGGTAAATGATGCCTGGTCTCCTATGTCAAAAAGGAGACCCAGTTATTATATAGAGAATAATGGATGGGGGTGAGTGATGATGAAATTTAATATACACCGAGGGATGGGATGCTCCGTAAACCCGAGGTGAAGCCAAGGATTTATGAAAGTATCCCACCCTGAGGGTGCACATTAAATTCTCATTTACACACTCACCAATCTTTTATTTTGTATAATAAACTGGCAAGAAATTTTTCCCACCAGTGTTCAGGTGTCTTTTTTTTTAGGTCAGAACATTTTTTTTTGACAAGACAAAGTGTGATGGGGTTGCCTGCTCACAGGAGTGGTTTGAGGTAAGCAAGAATAATGTCAGAAGGTCCTGGAGAAAATGTTTTCTTCTCGGTTGTGGTGGCTGTTCGAGCGGGTGAGAGAGGAGCAGCTGTGGGGCTCGCGCTGCACTCTGTTTAACCGAGCCCATGTTTGTCGTAACAACCAGCTGGTTGTTATGGTGAATGTCAACCTTTTCTGCCCGTAGAAAAAATTCCTTGCCAGTTATTATATTACTTTTTAACACCTCACTGAAGGAAGGGAAAACAGTTGTGGATGGGAGGGAAGCTATAACAATGATTTTTAAGAAAGGGGACAGACATAAGGAGGCAAATTTTAGGCCAATCAGCTTGACATCAGTGCTATGAAAACTAATGGAAGGTATTACTCAAGACAGATTGGTAGAACACATCAAACAATGTGGTCTTCCAGATATAACTCAGCATGGTTTCAGTACTGGGAGGTCATGTCTGTCTTACCTTCTGACCTTCTTAGAACCAATCAGTGCCACACTGGATAAAGGTCTCTCGGTGGAGATCATTAACCTGGATTTTTTCAGAACATTTGACTTTGTTTCACATAGAGTTATTAGATAAACTATTTGAAATACAGTTACACCTACAATTAGTATCCTGGGTCAAGTCATGGTTGAGTGACAGGAGGCAGAAAGTGAGCATTAGAGGTTACTGTTCTGAATGTGATAGGCATGGGTGGGTGCCCAGGGTTCAGTGCTTGGCTCAACACTTTTCAATATTTTGTCTCTAGAATACAATCCTCAGAGAAATCATGAATGTGTAACTATGCAGACAACAGCAAGATAGGTGCAATTGTTAACAACTTAAATGATGTTTATCAGCTACAAGATGATCTGAACCAAATAGTTGCATGGGCTGTTACAAATAATATGAAGTTCAACAAGGAAAAGTGTAGGGTCATGCTCTTTGAATAAAACAACCCACAAAGGGAGTATAAACTAAACAACACAATACTTCGGAAGACAACCAATGAAAAGGATTTGGGCATAATCATGACAAATAACTTGTCCTTTGATATGCATTCAAAGGCCACTGCACAGAAATGCCACAGAATTCTGAGTTCCACATTTAGAAATACCAAAACTAGGGACCCGAGAATGATTGTACCTTTGTACTCATCTCTTGTAAGGCCTCATCTCGAGTACACTTCCCCCTTCTCTGCACCACAAGCAATTAGTGGTGGGTGAAGTGGCCCCAATTCGCTCTGCGATGTGATTCATGGAGTGAAGGTGGTGTGCGGAATACTCCACCGGCGGAGTACTTTTGCATTATATTATGTAACGCTAAGTCCATTGAGAACAATGCCTTCGTGATATTCCGCTTTTCCAAACTACCATTTCCACCAATTCTAAGGTGAAGAACATTGAAAACAATGTACTCCTCCTCACTTCACCTTATTTTTAAGCTCCAAAGGCGAATTTTGCAGTGATTCATGGGATTTCAGGTCACATGGGCTCTAGATTGTTCTACACAGCCTCAGTTTGGGGCAGTGTGTGTATGAAGCTGTAGAAGCCAATCTGCTCTAAAAGCTCTCAGTGATTCAAACCTTCTAAAATCTGTTAAAAAAAGCAATTTTGGGTCATTCGTTTAGCTGAAACTTTAATTCATCGATTACAGGAAACCCTCCTGTGCTCATATCATTGAGTGTTTATTCTTTGTATGTGGATTTTGAATGTTAATGTACAATATTCAGTCTGTGTACTGACAGACAGTGGAAGTGTGCTTTGGGGGAGGGGCGTATCTGTGGTGTAGGTAGATTAACTTGGAGAAAAAGACAGTGCTTTCTGTTTTGGTGATATTTTTCTTGTATAACTGTGTTAATGTACTCAAAGTAATATTTTCAATAATTCTTGCCATTTTTTTGCTGATTGTTGTGGTGCAGCAGTGCATAATTTTAGTTTAAAATATGTGGCTATATTACTGAAGTTTTCAATTTGCTACACATTACTTCGTGTGTGTGTGAGTATGTGCGTGACGCATGTCATCAAATCAGGCACCTTTTATTGTGCCACATAATTTCAACAATGTGAACCTGCTATCCACTGCAGCTGTACTGCACTGCACTTCTTTGTGGTATCTTTACTGGTACTTGTACTAGTGACTGTTACTGCAACAGTGCAGTACACACTCCGACAGCCACCCCAACCTGCAAAGTTCTTTTCGAGTTTAGAATTTCTGATGGTGAGCACAGGTTAGGTGTTGTGCCTTTGCATCTGCATCTCTTCAGTGCACAGCACAATCTTTATCTGTCTGTGCAATTGCATCTCTTTAGGGCCCAATGTCGATCTCTAACTTAAGTCACAGTTGTTTCTTTGGCTTCCCTTCAGAGTACTGACAGGTGTGGTGCATAATTCTGCATTAACATTGACTCATTAATATGCGTTTTAAGTTATTTGGTATTTTTTCCTAAAACCTTTTAAAGAGACAGTGTCTTCATTCTAAAGTGCATTACAGCATATACAATATGAACCCACATAAATGGATATAGGCCTATCATGTGACACTCATAACATGCTTTCATAACAGCATCCAGCTCTTTTTGACCAATTTATTATTCCCTCCTGACATGCCTAATAGTGATGGAAAATGTTTACTTTGAACAGAGGCCAGGGCAGCAATGAAAAACCCAGAGCTGTAGTAACATCATTCCATGTGAATAGTGTGGACCAGTTTATGCCTAGTAGATCACAATTTAGTGCCTCCATGTCAACCTTTGCAAAATTTCTAAAAAATATGAACCCTGATGGGGGTTGGATTCTCCGGCAAGATCACATAGAGAAGGTAGGGGAGTGATCACTAATGGAGTCTGCCAGGACTCCAGAGATTCTGGCCCTGTCTTCCCTGTTTGCTAAGATCCAGTCAAGCAATGTATGATGATCTGGTATGGTGTTGTGGCATGTGGGTAATCAAATTATTTAGATAAGGTTGGTTTCCTTGAGAAGTTCCATGTAACTTGGTTGCTTGTTATCCAACCAGTTTAGATTAAAATGACCTATTATGATGGTGTCTCTTGCTGGTGAAAGGTCAGCAACATCAGTAATTATTTGCTGCAGACCATCAGTCCCCCCACTGGAGGGTTATAAACACAGCCTAAATGTATTTTGACTGCGGATCCAATGGTGACCTCCATAAGCAGCCATTCCGGGGATGCTTCTTGTGCTGAACTGGAGGAAATGATGGTCCTAGTGAGGTGATCCTTCAGGTAAATCATAACTCTTCCTCCCCTTTTAGCTCCTGGCCTCTCATTTCTAAAAATAGTATAGCCCTTCAAGTGGCAGAGTGAGACTGGGGAAGTGGGTTTCAGCCATGTTTCGCTTATGTCTAATACATCAGGCTTGTGAAGTGACACCCATGCCTCCAACTCATGGATTTTAGGTAGAATGCTCCCTGCATTGATATGAGCTATTCTTGTTCCCTTACCATAAGACCATTGTGAGAATACTTGAGTAGTGGTGAGATGCTGGGGACCGGGATTAGCTTCCACATCCCACACCTTTGGGCAGAAGGCAATGGATGAATAGATAAGAACTGCAGCTACCTGGAACACTTATATTAGAGAGTCTTGGGGTAATCAAGAGCATGTCTAGTAAGTGAGCTTGCTTCCTGCCAAGGCAGGTTAATCGGGTGATTGGGTGCTTTAGCAGTGCAGGATTCACCTAGTAAGGACCTAAAATTGATTGTGAGTGAGTAGCTAAAATTTGGGGAGCAGTCCATGACTAGGAGACTATTGCTCATGTTGCATAAAAAGTAGTGATGGTAGTGTAATGACCACTAGAGGGCCATGAACATGGTGTACCTAAATAGTATGCAACAGGTTTTGGAGGTAAAGCACCAAGAGGCCACTGTAAGGAACTTAGCTAAGCCTTATGTGATTTTTAAATAAAGTGTTGCTGGAGAGAAACAGTGCCTTGTGTTTCTAGCACCTTTTATAAACTTGGGCTGGAGAACAATCCCCAAGATACGATCCTTCAGAGTAACTATTTTAGTATTAATTTGCAGTGCAGGGATAGTAAGAATAGTGAGCACTCCACTACCAGTACTGGTGAAACAGCATTTGTCAATGCCAAATGTTGTCTAGCTGGTATTAGCATTGGTAGTGCAGGAGTTAGAGATGCATAATAGGAATGGCAGTGAAGTATTGAAGTGATGCCAACCCCATCCCCACCCTGCAGAGACAGACAGGCATTGGGGTGTACCTTTGGGTCATCAGCTATAACGCTTATGCCATTTTACCTCACCCTACCCTGTAGACACTGACAAGTGTCATGGTGTGCTTTGGGGTCGCTGGGAATTATACTTACCCCATGTCATAAGAAAATACTCAGAGGTGGGTGCAGTATTGGAGAATAGGGTGAACTTTGTAGCTGAACACTGCAAGGCACACCACGATGCCTGTCACTGGCTGCAGAGTGGGGGGGGAGGAATGGCATGAGCATTGCAGCCGATGATCCCAAGTCACACCCCTGACGCCTGTCAGTCTCTACAGGATGAGATGCTACAGTTGGAAATCCTAACACCATAGGCGTGTATTGGTATTTTCACCCCAAATTTTCAACAGAAGCTTTTTGTGAGCCCACCTCATGAAAAGCGGCACTATCAGTCTGTTAGCTAAAAGGTGGTTTTGCACAGCAGCTATGCCATTTGGCAACACAGGGATGAAAACACATTTTGGACAGTATGTGGAAAATGACAACTGTTTTGTTCATGAGGAGATGTAAAAAAATGGCAACGTTGAAAATCTCGAGTAAAAATATGAAACATTGGTGAAGTCATGAGCATGCGTAGAAACTGTGCAACACACGTCCATAACCCAATTATTTTTGGGATTTTTTTTTAACCATATTTTTAGCATAGGCATTTTGGGACCTCCCCTCATGAACATTGGCACTGTGATTTTGTTCATTTGTCCCAAATATTGATTTCCCACAGTGACCACGCCATTGTGCACCACAGATGCAAAAACATATTTAGGGCAGGATGTGAAAAGTGACAGCTGTACTATTCATAAGGAGGTGTGAAAAAATGCCAGTGTTGAAAATCTGGCATGAAAATATTGCAAATTTGCGAAGTTACAAGTGTGCGTGGAAACTGCGCAACACACACTTGTAACAGTCATTTTATGGAATTTTGTCACCAAATTTTCAACATAGGCATTTTAGGACCTCTGCTCATGAACAGTGTCACTGTCATTTCCTCAAACTGTCCTGAAAACTGATTTACGCATCAGCGACCGTGCTATTCTGCGCCAGATGTGCAAAAACCACATTTCAGCCAGGATATGTAAAATGACAGCTGTACTGTTCACAAGGAGGTGTGAAAATGGCAATTGTGAAATCTGGAGTGAAAATATTACAAATTCATGAAGTTACGAGGTAGTGGAAACTGCACAATGCACACTTGAAAACAGCCATTTTGGATTTTTTCCACCAAATTTGCAACATAGGTTTTTGAGAGCCCCCCATGAACAGTAGGTCTGTCATTTCATTAATCATTCCTGAAAGGTGATTCCATGCAGTGACCACAAAATCACCCTTTGGGACCTAATAATGCCATGACAGTGCCTGAAGTCATGAGAGGGTCCCAATAACCCCATGTTGAAAATATGGTGTCAAAATTCCCAAAAAGGCCTGAGATATGCACCAAAGTTGAAAAAACCTTATTTATGCCATTATACAGCTTACCAGCATTTTCAGTTCGCAGTCCAGCTTTGAGAGTCTTCAGACATTTTCCGGTCCACCTAAGATCGCATCAGACTCTGGAGGTAAGTATTGGGTTGGGGGTGTGGAGAGGTGGGGTGCATAGAGGGTGGGGCGCAGGTAGGGGAAGGGCAGGAGACCATGTGGGACCATTTTCTGTTTTACAGGTAAAAAGAAAAAGAAAACATTGCGGGACAGTTTTTTTTTTTACAAGGTACTGTGGCACGCTGGGGTGGGCACCCAGCATGCCACCTGAGTTGTTTTTTTGGAGGAACTGTTGCCAATGGGGGATTGGGCACCCCCCCATCAGCAAATACCAGTGGGGGAGGGAGAGACAAGGGGGATTGGGCACCCCCTCGGCACACAACAAATGGGGGAGGGACATTAAGCAGATGGGGAGTGGGATCCCCCATTGGCAGATTGAACTGGGAAAGTGGGGGACTGAAGCCGATGGAGATTGGGCCCCCATCCCAGCAAAGACTTTTGAGGCGCATGATGCCGAGGGATTAGGCACCTAGGCACACAGTAGAAATGGGAGGGGGGCATTATGCTGATGGGGATTGGGCTCCCCTGTTGGCATTGTGACAGGTGGCAGCAGTCACTGCCATCATGTTGCTTGCATGTCGGGAGATGTGTTGTGACCTGCTGCATGAGATCTCCACTCTCATTGCAGTGGATCTTTTCTTAGATCTGTTGGCCACATTAGGGATGCATGATGTCAGTGCCTGCTGCTAGCTTATTGGGGAATGAGGGACACACCTACTGATGCATGCCCTGCAGTCACCCAACAGTGACCGTGCCTCCAAATCTCCTACTACTGAAAGATGCTAGCTGCACAAGTGTGAGCCAACATAAAAAGGAGAAAATGTACCAAGTGTGTGTATGTGGGGGGGCAGAGATACTAGAAAACAGCAGGTAAAAACAGGACAGGTGGAACATAACAAAGGAGTTGGGGGACAAGGATGCTGGAGCACACCAGGTGGAGGCAGGACAGGTGGAAAGTACAAAGTTAGTGGGGGAGGGCTGAGATACTAGTAAATTGAATCAGGTGGAAACACTAACAGGCTGAGTGGACTAATGGAAAGAGTTGAGTTTTTCAGAATTGGCTGCTCTCGGCCAGTGTTCAATTCCATAAAGGGAGAAAGAAAAGCCCATGAATTAAGAATGGAGAGAGTGGACTTCTAAAGTGGATTCATTCACAGCTGATTTGGAGAAATACAAATGATAGTACTAGGGGACAGCTGAGGCTCAGAGCACCACAGATATATTTAAAAATTGAGTGGAAGGTAATGAGAGAGTGCAGAGCCCCTAGTGGCTTGCCAGTGTAAGCTGCTAAGGGGTGTTTGGGGAGATAGGAAATAGTTGAGGTAATCACATGATAAGGTCAACTGACACTACCTGCCTATAATACAAATGCATGCCCAGGGCAGGAGGGTGAGGTGGGTGGGGCAGTCGACGCACTAGTTGTGGTGGAACACCACTGTGCCTCACAGTAATATACATGAAATATGGTGCTAGCAGGGCTTCAGCTTTTGTGCAGAGGTGGGTGGTTCCACTGGTGTCTGGTGGACTCTGAAGCAGCCTGCAAAGGAAGATGGTGAAAGTCATCAGTGAAGATAAGTGGATTAAGAGGTTAGGTCAGTGTAAAACAATGTCAGAGTCAGAGCGGGAAAATGGTCTAGATGAGGAGGAGGGGGTATGCCAACTGCAGGTTACATTCAGGCTACGGCTTCCGATCTGCAGTCAGGCACTCATACAGCAGTTATACAATACCCCCGAGGACACAGCACTTATATGGTACAGAATGCCCCAACACTCACCACAAGTACACAGTACAGAAAACCCTGAAACAGCACAGAAATAGTACTCTTAACAGCAATTTTACACAGTAAAGCTCTAACTAGCAATATAAGCTCTTAAAGTTCCTGCTGAACTCCTCACAATTCAACAGTCGGACTTGGAGGGATTGTGCTGGTGAAATCAATCTGTGCTGCACCTACAATGATTAATCACAACCACATAATTTTTTTATTTTACACCACTGTGCCTCACAGAAATATACCTGAAATGTGGTGGTAGCAGGGCTCCGGCTGCTGTGCAGAGGGAGGTTTCCAGTAGGAGACTGGTGGACTCTGAAGCAGCCTGAAATGTGGTGCTAGCAGGGCTTCAACTGTTGTGCGGAGATGGGGGTTCCTGTCAGCATTTGATGGACTCTGAAGCAGCATAAAATGTGGTGCTACTAGGGCCCTGGCTGCTGTGCAGAGTGGGGGTTCCCATTGGCATCTGCTAGACTCTGAAGCTGCCTGAAATGTGGTGCTAGCAGGGCTCAAATATTAATTACAGGAATTGGAATTGGAGGGTGGAAGGTGCCACTAGACAGCAGGGAAAGGAAAAAGAATAATGTTTATGGCAATTAGAGGGTGGTGGGTGCTACTAGACAGTAGGAAAAGCAACATTAATTATAGGGACAGCAATCGGAGGGTAGGAGTGCCACTAGACACCAGCACAATCAAAAGAAATTATGAGGACAGTGATCGGAGGGTGAGGGGTGCCACTAGACACCAAGCAAAATATACATAAATACAGGAATGGCAACAAATATGAACATTTTTGTATGATATTTTTGTTCATATGAACATGTTTGTACTGGAAGTGAGTCACAAAAAAGGATTTAAATTGTAAATAAAAAAAAAAACATTTCTTGGTCATTTCTCCAACAGTTAAGTGCAGAATCCACCTAACGAAGTCCCGATGAGAAAGTCAGATATGTTGGTCTGTCAGCAGGATGTCATTTTTGTGGGTTTTGACATTTTTATTTTAGCAAAAAATGGAAAACAAATGGTGGCAAATGAAAAAGGATTTTGCACTCATGAAAAAAGAACTCGTCAATACAAAAAAATGATTCTTTTTTGTTTCATACAGCTATTTTGAAGTGCTTAGTGAACATGCTCAGAACCTGAAATTTCAAAATGTAATAACTTTGGAACAGTTTAATATATTTTCACTAAACAAGCAAAAGGTACATCTGTGTTCCAGACTCTTTCTACCCTGAATTTTTCAGACCACAATTCTAAACTGCCTAGGCACTACAGACGTCACCTAAAAAACAGCCCCCCCCCCCCGGAAAAATCACTTTTTGCACTATCTGGATCTTGGAATCCGTACATTTGGCAGGAAAGGAAGTTGGCACATCTGGGGATCTATGGTACAAGACCATGCAGGCAAAATGTCAGCCAAACTCATTCAACAGTTGCAAAGTTATTAAAGTTCAACAATTGGGGTTTAATATTAAACACCCTTCTCAATCCTAGTTAGATCCCAAGGCACACCCAATGCCTGTTGGTGTGTGAAGGCTAGGTGGTGGGGGTGGGTGGTAGGTTTGGTAACCCTAACACTAAATTTCCAGACTTTTGTGCTGTAATAGAAACCCTAACTGATACATTAACAGAGTTTTTTTTTTTTTTAATGAATTTCCCTTCTTTCTGAGATAGTATAATAGTATCCTTATTTTACTGTGGGAGTGCGTAGATGTGCATATGTATGTAGGTGTGGAAGCGGAGGTGTCTCTGGTCTTTGCACGTCTATGTGTCAAACAATAGCGGACAAATTGTCTGCATAGCATAGCCATATTATTATTCCACCTCATGTACCCTGGTGCAAAGAAATCATGAAATGCAGCGGCAAAACATAATTATGCACAACTGCAATGCCATTCTGCACCACAGGTGCAAAACACATTCAGGCAGGATGTGAAAATTACAGCTGTACTGTTCATGAGGTGGTGTGAAAAAATGGCTATGTTGAAAATTGAGCATCAAAAGATTGAAAAGTTGCAAAGTTCTGCATGTTCATAGAACAAATTCAACAGATGCATGTATCTTGGGCATTTTTATGAATTTTGTCACCAAATTTTCAACATGGCCTTTTGGGGACCCCATCTCATGAACACTGCCACCGTTATTTCGTTAGTCTGTCCTGAAAGGTGATTTTGCACAACAAAAGCACCATTCTGCACAACAATAATGAAAACATGTTTCAGTCAGGATAGGAAAAATAACAGCTGTACTGTTCAATAGGTGGTGTTAAAAAATGGCAATGTTAAAAATTTGGAGTGAAAATATTAAAAACTGATGAAGTTAAGAGCGTGCATAGAAACACTTCAATGACCGCGCGCAACTCAGGCACTTTTTGGTATTTTTGCACCAAATCTTCAACATGGGCTTTTTGGTACCCCACCTCAGGAACTCTGACACTGTCATTTCATTAATCAGTCCCAAAAGATGATTCCGCACAGCAACCGTGAAATCACCTTTCAGATCTGACTAACAAAATGAGGTGGGGTCCCAAAAAGCCCATGTTGAAAATTTGGTATACAAATTGCAAAAATAGGCTGAGATATCAACATAAGTTCAAAAGCATAATAGACAGCCATTATCGGCATAATTTGATTCTTCAATTTGTGTTCAGCTTTGAAGAGTACAGACATGCCTCGATCAATAGAAGATGGCAGTTAATGTCCTCCAGGGGTAAGTATAGGGCAAGAAGGGGTGTGGTGAGGTGGGTTGCTCAGTGGGAGGGTCAGGATGGGGGAAGAGGACTGGGGGAGATGACGAGGGACCATTTTCTTCTTTCTAGGTTATTTAAAAATAAGATGTTTGGGGACTGTTTTTTCATTTTGACAGATAAAAATGACAATATATCATCACATGGGGGTGGGCTCCCCAGTGTCCCACAGTACTGGGGAGTACAAAGCTTAACTGGGGACACTTGGAGTGAACTACCCAGTGTCCCACAGTGTTGGTGGGGATAGTGCTAACATGGGGCTTGGGCACCCCAAAGTTCAGCAAAAAAAAGGGCAATTTAAAATAAATCTTTCACCACACTGGGAGTGGGATCCCCAGTGTACCACACTGGACAAGTGGTGGTGGGTGGCTTTCTACTGCCAACATGGGGATTGGGGACCCCAAAGTGAGCAGAAACACTGAGAGTGGGCTACCAAGTGTCCCACAGTGGCAAGAGTGTGTGGAGGGGTATTGCTACCACTGACATAGGGATTGGGCACCCCAATGTTGGCAGAAATAGTTTTAATAAATAAAACATGCCACAGCCCTCTTAAAGGCACTAAAAGGAGAAGAACTCCTTTTATTAGGTAAACACCAACAGGTGTTTACCTAAAGAGAAGAACACAATTTCAATGTCATTTTGGCCACAAAGCAGCCAGAAAAGGGTTTTATTTTTTACTGGGACCAATGGGTTTTCACATTCAAGTACTGCCACAAACTGAGGCAATTTTGTGAAACAATTGCGCAATTTGTGTGCGGTGTTTGCAAAACAGTGTCAGGTGGCAGTTTTGTAAAAGAAGTGCCACACACCTAGGCACTATAAATGGATGAAACTCAGAAAAAACATTTCTGGGCACTATTTTGATTAAAGTAATGTCAGGATTATGTTCCTCATGCCCCAGGTAGGTAAATACAACTGTTGGTGTTTACCAAGGGGCAGAATATTTTGAATTCCAATGTTTTTTAGCCGTCACTAACTGAAAACAAGATGACGACAACACAAAAGTGCAAAACCCATTTGCGACATTCAAAAGTGCTTTCATGAAAGCAAAAAGTGCTTTCGAGGCAGATATATATTTTCCCCATAAGCTATAATGGCAAAATTTAAACTTGAATAACTTTTGAATGGATTCATATTTTTTCACCAACCCTTCAAAAGGCACATCAATTAACCAGACCTCCTATACCCTGAACATTTTATACCAAACCCCCAAACCATTTGGGCCATAGTCCCAAGCAAAGAATTTGCCAAAAAGTGAGGATTTTTCACATTTTGTGGCACTCCACAGCTCCACAAATTCACATCCAACTGGAACAAAACTTGCCTGATCCTGAGATCTATGGTACCAGAAGGTGCATGCAAAATAGCAGGCAAATCAGACAAATGGCTGCAATTTATTAAAGTCACAAAATAGAAAGCTTAACGCACTCCATGGCACAGAAAGCAGGCATCTGACTCGCATAACTTGAGAGTACTAAATTTTAATACTTTTAGTGAAATAAACAAACATGCAGTAGCCAACTGGCCACTGAAAATCACTAACATTTAGCCTGGCAGCACACACAGGAGAAGGAGTCGAATGTCTGCTTTCTGTGCTATGGGTGCTTTAAACTTTTTTCTTTTGGCTTGCTTGATATTTTAATAGCACCATAGCCACGGTACCTGGTGCTTTATTCTCTCTAGTGGAAAGTTTTAAAGCGCAAAATTTGGGGTTCAAAATAGAAGTGGCTGTGTAACCTAACTATATTCACACTACTGTGCATATATAATATATATATATATATATATATATATATATATATATATATTTACTAAAAAACTTTGTTAATGCTCCAGTCAAGTTAAAAGTGGCAAAGTTGGAAAATGTCATGTTAGGATTTCCCTAACACCCCACTCTCCCAAACCAGGCAAAAGAGCAGGTGTCGGGTGTCCCTTTGGCTTCTCAAGCCTAACACTCACCCCATTCCATCTGTAAATAAGGTAAGATATGTAGGCTTTATGAGAATGGGGTGAACGTTATCTTGGGAAGCCCAAAGCACACCCCACATCTGTTCTCCCACCTGGTTTGGGAGGGTGGGGGTGTTAGGGAAACCTAACGCCTCCTTTTCCAGCTTTTGTCACTTTGACTCTAAGTGGAGCATTAACAAAGTTGTTTGCAATTAATTTCCTTTCTTTCTGAGATAGTATAATAGTATACTTATTTTACTGGGGAGCTCAGGGCCCTTTGCTCCCATCCCTTGATAGATGCATAAATGTATGTAGCTGTAGAGAAGGGTCCTCTGGGCCTTGTGCTTCCATTTATAGGACAACAGTGACCAAATTGTCAGCATAGCCATCTTATTAGTCCACCTCATATACCCAGTACGGAACATTTTTGAATCCCTGCCAAAATGTACTTCTGTGCAACTGCAACACCATTCCATGCCACATGTGTGAAAAACACATTTTGGCAGGATTTGAAAAATTACAGCTGTGACATACATGAGGTGGGGATATAAAAAAGCTATGTTGAAAATCTGGGGTCAAAATATTTAAAATTTCCAGTCATGAGTGGGCATATCAAAATTGCAATGAATAGTCATAACTTTGGCATTTTTCCATATTTTGAACACAATTTTTCAACATTGTCTCTTATGACCCACCTCAGAAACCCCATAAGTGAAAATTTTCAAATCTGTACCAAAACACCAGTCTAGCAACACAGGTACAAAACCACATTTTGAACAGGATGTGAAAATATGACTGCTATACTGTTCATGAGGTGGTGTGAAAAAATGGCTATGTTAAAATTTTGGAGTCAAAATATTGAAAATTACCAAAGTTATGCACATGCATAGAAAATTTTCAACAAATACTCATAACTTCGGACATTTTAGGAATTATTTCACAGATTTTCAACATGGCCTTTTGAGACCCACCTCATGAACACTGGTGAAATTTCACTGTTTAGTCCTGAAAGGTGATTTCAAACAGCAACTGCAAATCCCATTCTGGGCCTGACTAATGAAATGACACTGCCAGTGTACATGAGGTGGGGTCCCAAAAAGCCATGTTGAAATTGAAGAAATTATTCAAAAAGTGGCCATGTTGAAAGTGGTTGAAAAACAAATCCTAAAAATGGCAAAGTTATTAACATAAGTTCAAAATGCCATTGAAAAACATTATATGGCACTTACCTTTATTCTGCAGTTCATGATTTGGCTGCAGGGCAGATGTGTCTCAGTCCACAAAAGATGACAGAATTCGACATTGGCTGGTAAGTATAGTGTAAGGGTGGGTGTTGGGAGGTGGGTGCTCAGTGGGAGTGTTGGGATGGAGGAAGAGGGTCAGCGGTGGTGATGAGGGACCATTTTCTTTGTTTCAGGTTAAAAAAAGACATGGGGGAATGGTTTTCCTATTGCAGGTGCATCAATAAACCATCTCAGGACTCTGGGGGCGGGCTCCTCAGTGTCCCACTCTGCTGGAGGGGAGCTATTAATGCTGACATGGGGATTGGGTCTCCCAATGTCAGCTACAGTTAATTAAACAATGAGGGGGTCATCCAACACTGGTAAAAATAAATAACAAAAAACAGGTAGGAACAAATAAAATAAGGGGGATGGAGATCAGAGGGTGGGGGGGGTGCCACTAGACACCAGGAATGTATCTTTTATTTAGGAGGATAGTGATCGGGGACTGAGCGGTGCAACTTGGCACCAGGCCAAAGTGTCTCACAGCTTACACTGCAGCTGGCAGTACAAGTTCAGCTGCAGCTGCAGAAGTGAAAATACCACTGTTCTCATACAGAAAATACAAGGAGCATTCCTCTCTAAGCTGGGCACCCAGGATTTTGGGTGCCCAGAAAAAGTATTTCTGGCCCTAATTGTGAAAAAAAACCAGAATCTAGATAAACAGGGCTGGTTTAGCTGGTTCTGGTGTTTGTTTTGTAAAACAACACAAGTTGTTTGTATTTTCTACACATTACAGTTTGTGGAAAAAAAACAAAATGGTGGCTTATGAAAAAGGAATTTTTCTGGTGAAAAAGGAATGGCCCCTCATGAAATACAATCCTTTTCTTGTGAGGCCAAATCCTTTGTAAGACTTTCTCCCTTTATCAAAAATGATCTTATTGAAAGCAATGGAACTCAAAATCTGAATTACTCTGCAACAGATTCATATTTTTTATTCTGTAAAGGCTGTAAGGGCCTTTTGGGAGTCTCCTGGCCTCTTGGGAGCAGCAAGCAGTGGTCCTTCCCAGCCACTAGGAAACAGGCCAGTGTCAGTGGGAGCGGTGTGTCAGTGGGAAACTTCCTAAGGGAAACAGGGAAGGTAAGGCAGTAAGCAGGCTAACCCAAACTGAGGAAACACTAGCACGAACAGTAAAGAAGGTGACAAGACTTTCTATAGATACATTAGTGAAAGGAGAAAGTCCAGAGGGGGTATTGCTAAGATCAAAGGAGATAAGGGGGCATGTGAGGAGGAGGACCATGTAAAAGCATCTATCCTAAATAGATACTTCTGCTCGTATTTACTGAAGAGAAGGTAGGACAGGGCCCACAGCTCAGCACCATGGACACAGGGTGGAGGGAGGTGCGCACTAGTCCCTTCACAAAAGAAAGTGTCCTACACGAGCTTGAAAAGCTCAGGGTGACAAGGCAATGGGACCTGATGGCATACTTCCTAAGGTACTAAAGGAGCTAAGGGTAGAACTAGTAGAACCATTATCAGAACTGTTTAGTGAGTCTCTGAGCACAGGAGAGGTCCCAGAAGACTGAGCAGGGTTCATGTGATCCCGCCCACAAAAAGTGGTAGCAGGGAGGAGGCAGGGAACTACAGACCTGTCAGCCTTACCTCAGTAGTGGGCAAGATTATGGAGGCACTCCTTAAGGAAAGGATAGTGCAACACCTGGAATCCATAGGAGCACAGGATCCAAGACAGCATGGGTTTACAAAGGAAGGTCCTGTCAAACAAATCTCATAGATTTCTTTGACTGAGTAACCAGAGTGGTGGACCAAGGGGAGCATTTGATGTCACCTACCTTGACTTCAGCAAAGCTTTCGATACTGTTCCACATAGAAGATTGATTAAAAAGCTGGGTAGGCTTGGGGTGGGTCAGAAATTGGTCAACTGGGTGGCAAACTGGTTGACGGGCAGAAAACAGAGAGTGGCAGTAAACGATAAATATTCAGAAGAGATGCAAGTCAAAAGTGGGGTACCTCAGGGATCAGTTTTGAGGCCAGTCCTCTTCAATATCTTCATCAGTGACATTGCAGATGAACTGGAGAGTAAAGTCTGCAGATGACACCAAGATCTGCAACAGAGTAGATGATCCAGATGGAGTGGGCAGAATGAGAAGAGATGTGGATAAACTGGAAAAATGGTCAGAAGAGTGGCAACTGGGGTTTAATGCAAAGAAGTGCAAGATCATGTACATAGGGAAGAGAAACCCTGATGCCACCTATAGGCTGGGAGGGGAGTTGCTGGCAGTCACAAGGGAAGAAAGAGACTTGGGCATCATCATCACCACCGATGACCTGCAATCATCCAAGCAGACCACTAAAGCAGTAGGTAAGGCTAGGGGGATGTTGGGGTGTATTAGTAGGGATATCACAAGTCAGAAGATGGAGGTAATACTCCCTCTTTACAAGACACCGGTTAGGCCCTATCTGGAATACTGAGTGCAGTACTGGAAGCCACACCTTCACAAGGACATTAACCAAATTGAAGCATTCCGGAGAAGGGCAATCAAAATGGTGCAGGGACTGCATCAGAAAACACATGAGGACAGATTAATGGAGCTCAATATGTATACCCTAGAGCAAAGGAGGGAGAGAGGTGATATGATCGAAACATTCAATCACCTTAAGGGCATTAACAAGGTGAAAGAGTCTAACATGTTGCAATATAAGAAAAATAGCTGGACAAGAGGACACAGCATGAGAATAGAGGAAGGCTGATTAAGGGGTAATGTGAGGAAGTTCTTTTTCACAGAAAGGGTGGTGGATGCATGGAACGGCCTACCTCAGGAAGTGGTGGATATGAATACAGTGCAGGGCTTCAAACAGGCATGGGCTAGGCATAAGGGTGCAATACAGATGAGAATGAATATATAGGCCATTGACAGAGCAAAGGCTGAAGACACATTTATAAGTTAGAAAAGAAATGGGCAGACTGGATGGGCCTTGTGGTCCTTATCTGCCATCAACTTCTATGTTTCTATGTACAGAGGAGCCAGTGGGAGCAGCGATCAGTGATCAGCGTGTCCTTCCCAGCAACTAGGAAGCTGGCCAGTGTCAGCAGGAGTGGAGTACAGAGGACCCGGAGGGAGTGGCAAGCAGTGGATCCTTCCTGGCTGCTAGGAAGTGGGCCAGGGTCAGAGGGAGTGGTGACCGAAGGATCCGGGAGAGCAAGGAGGAAGGCAGGCCAGACAGGCAATGGCATGGGAGTTTTAAATCAGGAGGCTGAGACCGGTTGCATCAAGGCAAAAAGGAGCTGCAGTGACTTGGGGAAGATTTGAGTTTGGCGCCAATCAGAAGTGGGGGCCAGTGCCAATCAGACGTGGGAGGCTGATGTACCAATCTGGGCCAGGGACAAGTGGTCCAAATAAGCCGCTAAGGCTTTAAAAAGGCAGCCCAGGGAGACAGAGTCAGATTAGCGATGATGTAGGGGCCATAAGGGCGAGTATCCTGACTGCCTAGGGAGCAGCAAGCAGCAGGTCCATCATAGCTGCTAGGAAGCGGCCAGGTCAGCAGGAGTAGCATACAGAGGAGCCAGAGGGAGCTGCAAGCAGTGGGTCCTTCCCAGCTGCTAGGAAGCAGGCCAGGGTCTGAGGAAGCGGTGACCGGAGGATCCAGGCGAGTGTAAGAGGTCTGAACCTCGCTTTCAGATTCTTGGCAATATTGGGAATGCAAATAATCACAAACAGGTTGCATTCGAGTAATAAACAAGTTTATTACTACAAAAGGGATAAATCACAGTTGCCCTAAGCAGTTATTACCAATACGGACTGGGAGCCAGTGCTAAGCGTTCCCTACACCTCAGAGGTTTCTTTGTAGTCTCTTGGGATCTCTCGGGTCTCCGAGGTGTAGAGCCTGTGCATAACATTATATACCTATGATAATTACTATGGTTACTAAAAGATAGAAACATTTCTAGTTACAGAGATGAGCCCTACTGGCTAAATTAGAGGTGGCTCCACAGTCCAAGATAACATTATATAATTCTGTAAAGTCATCAGTTTTAGAACAAAGACATTCTTATACAGAGTCTTACATAACAAGGTGAAGTGGTGCACATCACCAAAGGATGGCAATGTTGCCTTACATATTACAATTACTTCAAGGACAGGTGTCTTGGCATCTGACAAGTAAGAAATAGATAGAAAATACATGGTATAATATGTGTGCATTAGCAAGCAAAGTGGGTTACAATAATATGCGTTCATATCCTGACATCTACTCTTAAACGGTAGATGCCCTTAGCCCTATGTATTAGTATAACCTATGCCTAAACATTAGCTGTCTACGGTGTACCCCTGAGGGTATCAATTAGGGTGCAGGGACCTCGTGTAACAGGAGCAAGGAGGAAGATGGGCTAGTCAGGCAACGGTGCAGGAGTTTTAAAACAGGAGACTGAGACTGGCAGCACCAAGGCAAAAGGAGCTGCAGTGACCTGGGAGAGGATTTGTGACCCACCCACCCTACCCAGCCTGACCTCTATTAAATAGGCATAGAAGTGGAGACAGCTAAGGGACGAGCCTGAGCTCAGGAGAGAGGTGGCCTGGACTCAGAGTGTGGTTGCTGCTTTGGTGCAGCTAGTGTTGGGGGTACTCTGTTTGGTACTGCCTGTATTAAGTGGAGTTCTTAATGTTTTGGGAGGGTATTCTTATTTAGTGCAGCTTTGATACAGCTTGTGTTGAGGGGGCTATTCTGTTTTGCACTGCCTGTGTTAAGTGGAGTCCTTAACATATTTAGGAAAGGTATTCTTGTTTGAGGTAGATGGTATAATGGGCATTGGTGGGGGGCCCAAAGGAGCCCTGGCATGACTTAGACATTTACTGGGATTAGGAAGGGGGCAACTGACCGGGAGTGAAAAACGATATAGAGGGGGACTGATAGGGGGCAAGGTCCACAGATCATGAGGACTGGCATCTTCTGATGACCTCTCCCTCGCCACAAAAATCCATTTTTTGCAGCAAACACCCATCAAAACTAGCACTTGGGGTGCTCTGATTGGAAGACAGCCACAGGTGGATTGAAATGGGGATGCGATTAGACCATGTCACCAATAGCATCCCTTCAAGCAATACAGAACCTGCTAAACAAGTTACAGAGTGCCCAGGCAGTTAAGAATAAAGATACCAGGACTGACCTGGTGAAAGATTCCTTAGAGAAATTACTGCACCAGTGTTTGAGCTGCAGTCTCAAGACCTCTTTATGATGTAATGTAGACCACCGAACTGACTAGACTAATGGATTTGTAACCAGAGTGAGAATACACATAGAGGGCCCTCTTCAAAATACAGAAAGGAATGCGATGAGAGACTTCCTGCTTTCCCCTTGTTTATTGCCTGTTTAAGGCCTCTACGACTGGGTCTATACTGCTGAAATTGCCAACTTTTTGCGTTAAACGCGGCGCATGCATAAGAGAGAAGTTTAAGGGCCGCACGACGGAGAGTGTGCCTCTCCTACCCAATGCAGTGCTCCCTTGAGCAGGCATGGCATCCTGCACCAATGGGTGCAGGAGCTCAATGTAACAGCAGTGTTCTCTGCTTGAGGAAAGCACCGCTATGTACTGAAGCGCTGCCCCCCTGGCCGACATGTGCTACCCCCACAAGACATCCACGCCTCTTAAAGTTTGCTGCTGGTGGAGCTCACCCCAGCAGTGGAAAATGTTGTTTGTCCAACCCCCATAGGCTCCACAGCCCCCTCCAAGCCGTCCTGCTGCCACACTGGGACCACCCCAGAGTGGCAAACCTTCCCATTACTTTGCCAGCGGGGTGCCCAATCCTCGTCGGCTCCCCGCCCCCAGCCATCTTCTCTGCCACAGGAGCCCACCCTAGCGTGGCAAACGTCCCACATCGCTCTTTTAAACCTGCAAACAAAACGGTCCCGCCGGGCGTGTCTCCCAGCCCCCACAACCCGCATGTCTATGCTTGCCAATTTTCAATATTTGCACTCCAGATTTTCAACATTGCCATTTTACCACACCTCCTCATGAGCAGTACACCTGTCATTTTTCACATCCTGCCCAAAATGTGTTTCTGCCCATGTAGCGCACAATGGCGCAGTCGGTGTGCAAACTCAATGTATGGGACACATTAAGAAAATCACAGTGACACTGATCATGAGCAGAGGTCTTAAAATGGCTGTGCTGAAAATTTGGTGAAAAAATTCCTAAAAATGACTGTTTTATGACTCTGCGTTGCGCAGTTCCTACGCACGCTCGTAAGTTTGCAAATTTTCAATATTTTCACTCCAGATTTTCAACATTGCCATTTTACCACACCTCCTTATGAGCAGTACAGCTGTCATTTTTCACATCCTGCCCAAAACGTCTTTCCACCCATGTAGTGCACAATGGCGCAGTCGGTGTGAAATCAATGTATGGGACACAGTAAGAAAATCACAGTGACACTGTTCATTAGCAGAGGTTTTAAAATGGCAATGTTGAAAATTTGGTGAAAAAAATCCTACAGATGACTGTTTCTGAGTGCGTTGCACAGTTCCAACACACTCGTGAGTTTCTGATTTTCAATATTTCCACTCCAGATTTTCAACATTGCCATTTTACCACACTTCCTTATGAGCAGTACAGCTGTCATTTTTCCATCCTGCCCAAAACGTGTTTCCGCCTATGTAGCGCACAATGGGGGTAGCAACAAGGTCATGCTGACAATTTATTGTGCAAATACCAGCAATCTCATAGGGCATTAGGGCATGCCAAACACCACTGCAAATACCTGCAAGCGAACATTCATAGAAACATAGAAACATAGACTTTGACAGCAGATAAGGACCGCTAGGCCCATCTAGTCTGCCCATTTCCCTATACAGGATAGGCCGCAGATCCTAGTTAACCAACAGCCTATTTCTTCCTACCCCCCCCCAAGAATTGCCTTATGTCTGTCCCATGCATTCTTGAATTCTCCCACAGTTTTAGACCCCACAACCTCCTCAGTGAAGGCTGTTCCATGCATCCACTACCCTCTCTGTGAAATAATACTTCCTCACATTGCCCTGAACCACCCTCCTTCTATCTTTAAATTGTGTCCCTTGTTCTTGCAAGTCTCTTTTTCTGAAAGATGCTACCCTCTTGGACTTTGTTGATTCCACTGAGGTACTTAAAAGTTTCTATCATGTCCCCCCTCTCCCTTCTTTCCTCAAGGGTATACATATTAAACTCCTTTAGTCTCTCCTCATACGGCTTCTCTTGCAGACCCTGCACCATTTTAGTTGCCCTCCTCTGGACTGCCTCTATCCTGTCTATGTCCTTGCGGAGATGGGGTCTCCAGAACTGGACACAGTACTCCAAATGGGGTCTCACCAACTGTCTGTACAGAGGGATAACAACTTCCTGTTTTCTGCTGATAATGCCTCTCCCTATACATCCCAGTATACCCCAGCCCTCCCTACTGCCTTCTCACATTGCTTGCTAACCTTAAGGTCATCTGATATGATTACCCCCAGGTCCCTTTCCTTTTTTGTTGTTGTTACTACCTCCCCACCCATTGTGTATTCTTCCCCTGGGTTCTTGTTTCCCAGGTGCATTATTTTGCACTTCTTTGCATTGAATCCTAGCTGCCATACTTCTGACCATTCCTCCAACCTTGCCAAGTCCCTTTTCATCCTTTCCACGCCTCCTTGTGTATCAACCCTGTTGCAGATCTTTGTGCCATCTGCAAAAAGGCATACTTTTCCTTCCAGTCCCTCTGCAATGTCACTGATGAAGACATTAAAAAGGACTGGACCCAATACTGAACCCTGCGGTACCCCACTAGTAACCCTTTCTTCAGAGTGGACTCCATTTACAATTACCTTCTGTGTCCTGTTGTCCAGCCAATGTTTTACCCAGGCTACCACCCTGGGTCCCACTCCCAGGCTGGTTAATTTGACTATTAATCTTTTGTGTGGGACTGTGTCAAATGCCTTGCTAAAGTCTAGGTAGGCCATGTCCACAGCCCCTCCCTGGTCTACTACTACTTCGGCATTGACAAATGCTTGTTTATAGTACAGGTTAGTACTGTCCAGATTTTCAGTCTAGAGGAGCCTTCCGTATTAATTCTTCTTTGAAATAAGATGGGGAAAGCAGGTGGAAGACAATATTAATGTTTTCTAACTGGATCATTTTTCACATTCCAGAGACTCAAAGGGACAGAACCTCAGATCTGAACTTTGAAGATGTTTATTACTCAGGCTTTTCCTTAATTTTGTTCACTACTTTGTGTAAGTATAAAGCCCCAGTTGAAATGTAAGCATTTCATAAGAAATACTTTGCTTTGGGAAATTTCTACAAGGTATCGATGATGGTGGGTTACAAAATACCTTATATTCTTTTAAAAAAAGGGGGATGGTGGTTTGAGGGGGGTGAAGGGAAGAACTCTGGTTAACCTTTTTCACCCAACTGTTTCTCAGGGAGAAACTGCTGTTGGCAGGGTAGCAATACCAAGCAGCTACCTGCTGTCAATGACACATACGCAGTAGCTTTGTTCTAGCCTAAGACCTAGATCCATTGAGCTTTCAAGCAGGACTGCCTTAGAGTGCAGTAACTGGATAACTCTCTTGTTCTGGCCCTCGAACCGTCTAGTAGACGGAGAGCGCTTGAGCAAGAACTCTCCAGTAGGAGACGTTCCACTTTGTGGAAGTACAAAAAGTTTTAAAAGTTAACAGTTGATATTAGAAAAGTAAGTTTTGTTGTTGTCAGATGTTAAAGTTTAAAATGTATTTGCTTTTTCAGTTCGATGACAAGCTTCATGTTTCAAGGGGTGTGTGTGGCAAGGACTTGGAGAGGGGAACTTGGAGAGGACATGAGGTTAACAATGAAGGAAATCCAGACAGGTCAGACAGAAAGCAATAAAAATGGATAAATCAGATATTCAAATCATGTCCTTCAATGTGAATGGACTCACATATCCAATTAAACGGAGCAGGATAATGTCATATATCCGAAAGATGGACGCTTCTTTTATCTTGCTTCAAGAGACACACTTGAACAAAGAGACACTCTAAATTGAAAAATCTGGATATCAAATACTAGTAGATTCCTTTTACAAGGGAGCCGCATGACGTAACACTGCCATACTGGTCCCTAAAAGACCATTTTTGAACATAAGGACACACTAACAGACAGGGAAGGTAGATATGTGGAAATAAAGGAGTTTTTAATGGGGCCAAAATTATCCTGGTATCGATATATGCACCACCGGTTACAAATTACACTTTTGCAGGGATTCACTTTTGAGAATAGCAGAATGGGTGGAAGGGCATCTGATCATGGAGGGGGACCTCAATTTAAGATTAAACGCTGCAAGGACTCCTCAGCTCAAGTTCTGTGAGAGGAAAACAGCTTAGCAAGGAAAGTGGCAGGGCTGATAGGGGAGATGGGACTGCTGGATGCATGACGTACAATGCATAAGGACAGTAGGCAATACACCTACTTCTTGCAAGTCCAACAGTCTTACTCTAGGCTGGATTACTTTCTGGTCCCTAGAGATTTGTTAGGTCTCTGTAGGGATACCTGGTTAGGAGATATACATATCTCTGACCATGCACCCATTTTTTTAAAGTTGGCCTTGAGTCCTGTAAAACATTCTACCCTTTGGAGACTAAACACACCCTTACTGCAAGATAAGGACATTCAAAACAACAATAGAACAGGCCATAAAGATAATGACATGCCGAAAGTCAAACCTGGCATACTCTGGGATAGGATAAAGGCAATAATCAGAGGGAATTTCATAGCTATTTCTACACATTTAAAGAGAAGAGGAGGAGAGAACTAAATGTTTAAAGGAACAGATATCCATAATAGAGAAAGAGCAACAACAAAAAAGTGGATAGCAAACAGGGCAAAAAACTAAAACAATACAAGAAGAAATTTCTGGGCATACTAGATTATCAAATAGAACAGAAGCTGCTATATTTAAGGCAGTGCTTCTATGAGGGGGGCCAAGAGCCCTACGACTCTTAAGCAGTAGACTTAGACACAACAGGGCAAAGGTGTGTATACCTAGGATTTTAGATATTGGGGAAAATAAAACATGGAAGTATCAAGTAGAGGAGATTGCAGATGTTTTCAAGAACTTTTATCAAAAGCTCTATTCTCAAGGTGCTTCCTCCTCAAAACAAGATGTACAGACTTTTCTGGAGCCACTCCAACTTCCTAAAGTTACAGAGGATACTAAGAACATGTTAACTGCCCCAGTGACTCTGGGAGAATTACAGTTAGCTGTTACATGGTTAAAAGCAGGCAAATGTCCAGGGACTGACAACCTACCTGTAACCCCCCCCCCACACCACACACAAATGAGGGTTCCTGAAAAGTCTTCCATGAGCTAGCCCAAATGCTCACTGCCCAGTTGGTGTTCGGTGTTACAGCCGTTTAAATGTATTGCCAGTGAGTGCCTGTGTGGCCTCCATGTACTGTCGCTTTATGAGCTGTGCAGTGAAATTAATCTGAAAAGGGGGGCAGAGTGTTGGCATGCTCAAGTCCTGCCTGGGCTACTGAATAATTGCTCAATTTCTACCATCGCTAATTGTGTAGAGGGAGCTCTGTTGAAAGATGTAACATATCTTTAGAATCATTTAGAGTGGCAAAGATATTGTTGTTTGTTCTAACCTGCCTTCTTTGCAGTGAGGGGTTTCTGTCTATCTCCACCATTTTGGTCCCAAACCGCCGAATTGGACCAATCAGTACTTGGGGACTCTGTGCATATAAATGTGCTGTGTCCTGTGTGGGGTTTGTGATCTAATTCCCACTTGTGTAAACTGTATACAATGATTGTTGGAAGCAGTATCCAGCCCGAACTGACTGCACTAGTGATTATTTCCATGCAGCTGGGCCTTGCCACGAGGGCCTTGCCAGACTACCCTTCTGCACAGAGAAGCACCATCGTTGAGAGACCTGCTCAGGAATCCACCTCCTGCTTCACTACTGAACAGGAATGATGCCACGGTGAATCATGTGGACCCTGCTTCTCCTGGCACCCCAAAGAGTGCATCTGCTGTCTCGATGTGTCATCCATCCTGTGTCCAGTTTTGGGTATCATGAATAACCACCAGGGCAGCCCCCTGCAACTAAATTTAAATCTGAGTGTGTCATCTGATTGCTGTGTTATTCCTTTCTTTCTCAAACTGAGCCATCTGGCTCCGGATTACAAATAGTGTGTTGTGAAAATTGCTTTTCCATTTCAGGGCTCCAACCAGCTGCAACACCTGCCTACCCCGTGCAACGGTCCTGGCTAGCCCACCTTTCCATCCACCTGGGTACCAGAGAGTGTGTCTGTAGTAGGAACTTTAACTACATGTACAGATGTGTGATTAAAAGGGTAATTAAGCTAATTAACCTGATTCCCCCTTCCTTGTTCACAACCCCCTGAATAAATCAGATCTACTCTTTTTCTACAATTCAACCAAATTGTGATTCCAGTTTGTGCTCAAAGTAGTGTACTGTGCCAGTTGTTCTGTCTAACCTTGTTTTAGGGGGTCCTCAGGGTCAAACTGGAGACACAGGCCCTGGTGGTAAGGGTTAACTATGTGGGTACTACAAAGCATATCGGGGTATTGTGAAAGTAATTATGTGTATTGTGTGGGCCACTAGCAGGAACCGAGGGGTTACAGTGTCCCAGAGGGCTGCGCCCAGGCTAGTTTGACCATTACCAACCCTGACCTCTGGGTGGAGGCACTCTTTTTAGAACTCAGGCCCCTTAACCTGCTAGTAGTCAAGCAGGGAGGGGTGGTAGCCCTTGGGGTGGTGCCACCTGGGGTTACATACCTAAAAAATGTTATAAACAATTTAGAAAAGAGATACCCATGGTGCTATTGAAAGCCTATAACTGGGTCTGGACCGAGGAGGGAGAGGCAGCCCCTTCGTGGGAACAGACCATCATATCTGTAAGCCCCAAGCCAGCCAGGGACCCTGTCACCCTGCACTATGCATATCATACAGACCTATATCTATATTAAACATGGACTATAAGCTCTTGACCAGTATACTGGCGAACAGACTTGAACAAATACTTCTATTCCTGACCCATTTCGATCACAAAGGTTTTGTACCAGGTAGACAGACAATGGATAACATTAGAAGGTCGGTCAGCATTATAGAACACCTGCATAGAACGAATGCCCCAGCCTACCTGATGTGCCTAGATGCTGAGAAGGCCTTTGATCAGGTTTCCTGGAGTTTTCTGTGGTGTACCCTGGTCGACTTTGGTTTCACAATCCCTTTTATTGACTTTATCTTTATGTTATATGCTATGCCCAGGGCATACATAAGAGCAAATGGTCATCTCTCTGGCGCATTTGAACTAGCTATGGGCACAAGGGAGGGGTGCCCGTTGTCCCTCTTACTTTTTGCACTCTACATAGAGCCCTTGGCTCAGAGTATTAGGTTGAATCATAGAATACATGGGGTGACATTGGAAGGTACCAAACATAAGCTTGCTTTATACACAGGTGACGGATTGCTCTATGTTACAAAACCAGAGGAGTCAATGCCAGAAATATTTACTCAGATAGAGATATTCCCCAGATTATCAGGGTATACACTCAACTGGACAAAAACTGAAGTATTGTCCCTAAATGCATTCGTGCTCCAAAAAATGTAAACAAAAATACCCCATGAAATGGGATTGTTAGGTGGTAAAATACCTGGGTATGTACCTCAGAGGAGATCCAGCTACCCTCTTTGAGAATAACTACCCCAATTTACTTAAAAATATAAAAGCAGATCTACATAGATAGAATGCTCTGCCTTTCCCTTTCACTCTAGACTGCAAATTATCAAAACAGTGTGGTTCCAAGACTTATGTATCTTTTCAGGTGTGTCATGCAATATTCCTACTAGGGATATAGCAGACTGAGAGGCTCCTACTAACTTTTCTATGGGCAGGCCGTGCACCGAATATCTTGTAAAATGCTGTACCTTGCTTAAAGGGATGGTGGAAGGCTTGCCCTAATCTGCAAGATTACTGGACAGCCTTTCATATGAAGACTGCACTTCTGTGGGCACATGGGCAGTATAGGGCCCTCTGGCAGCAGATGTAAGTATGATAAGGAAAATCCCCTACGTTGCTCACGCTCTCCAGCAGATAGAAAACATACACATCACAATCAGTTGATCACAGTGCAAACTACCTTACATGCCTGGCAGGTAAGCAACAGGAGGGACATACAGCTAGATGTAGCTGGAAATATATTTGGCGGATAGGAGACAAAATTTTCAGCCTGCCATACAACACCCATGGTTAAAGAGGCAGGCAGATAGAGGAATCTCAGCACCGGCAAATGATGCGAAGCTAACACTTTATTACCCTTTCAGAGTCTTGCTACAAAACTAGGATGGAAACCAGCAGATATAATATACTATTATCAAATAAGAGATAGGATTAACACCTTAATTAAAAATACAACATTATTGGAGGATGCAAGACGTTTCCAGAGGTTTATGAAACAATATGGGCTTCTGTTAGTGGTAAATGGGCTATCACAAAATTACATTGGAACCTAATAGCAGACCAGCCCACATTTTGCAAGCAAATCAACAAAAGTGGTTTCAGGAAATAGGAATTAAATATTATGATGCCATCTGGCAAAAGATATTTTTGAGTAGCTGGAAAGTAACATCCTCTCCGACATGGCAGAAATTTTCCTGGAAAATAAAATCGAGATATTTCTTGACCCCTTTAAGACGAGTTAAAATGGGAATACTGACACAAGGAAAATGCTGGAGAGGGTGTGGGGACCTACAGGCAAGCATAGTACATGTACTATGGTCCTGTTCCCTGATTAGGGAATACTGGCAGAAGATAGAACAACACTTGAAGACATTGTTTGGAGTGGAAGTGGAGTTAGGCCCTGAACATACTCTATTGGAAATTATTCCACAGGGGATCCAGGGGAAGGAGGGCCAATATTAATGGGCCATTATGGTGATAGCCTAGCTCAAAGCAATTATTAAAAGATGGCTGCAACCAGACCCGCCAACCCTCTTGGAGTGGGTTGACCTTATAGGGAAAATACAAACCATGGAGAGGCTGACCTATAAAATAAACCAGAGAACAGAGCAGTTTACAAACAAATGGACCAGATGAGAACTGTACAAAGAAAATGTGTAATAAGCTCTTTTCTCCTTGTAATATGAAAGTTGGTTTTACTTTTTTCATCCCATAATTTGCATACTGGCCAGGGGCTAACAAGATTTCTGTACAAATGCCCCCAAGGCAGTTATCCCTTAACAACAGTTCTCAATGCCCAGTATATAAGGATAATGAACATCATCAAAGTGATAGTTATTTAGAGATGAAGCTTATCAATGTTAATTTGAATTACAGTTTGAATAAGTTAATTTTCTTTATTGTAATTCGGTTTTGTATCTTCAGACTTGGTATGGAATCAGGAATTGTATGAATCAAACAACAGTTTCATAATGGTGGAGAGAGGGACTGCTGTAACCCACCTCTTCTTCTTAAGTCTATAAATTGAACAGGATTTACCTTTTTACTCAGATTTGTACACTAATCTCAGATGTACTTGTTGGGATCTTGTCTGATTTGTGTTTTTTTAGCCTGATGTACTGTAACTCTCTGAACAACCCAATAAGCAAGTATAAAAAAAAAAGGTGGGCATTGGGGATGGCAAGGGGGGTGAAATGGATGGCGACCCTACTGTGGACATAGGCAGGGGAGGGCAAGCTGGGGACAAATGGTGTGGGGGAGGGTTCAGGGGTGCTGCCCAAATGGGAAAGAAGCTTCCTGGAGAGAAATGGTATGGGCACAAGGGACTGCACCACCAATAGGGGGAGTGGTGGAGTGTGCCCCAGGGGAGGGAGGGGAACACCAGTGAACATTGGGAGGCAAACAAAGGACCAGGGGACCTGGAAGGTGGTTGGGGACCAGGACAGAGGTGGGGGGGCAGACACTGGGTGTGGAGCATGGCAATAGGTTTGTGCCCTGGTACAGTCAGATGATGATGAGAGAAAAGGTGTCTTCTGGGATGGAGGAGGCTCCAGAGCAAGTAAACTGGAAGTGGCAGGAATCTGAGCAGAAAAGAGCAGTGGAGATACTCCAATGCAAGGGTACTCAGTGGGGGTAGTTGGGGAAAAGATTCGAGAGAGACTGGAAGATGCGGGGCAGGAGTGGGAGTCAGGACTCTGGTGAGGAGGAAACAGAGATGGAAAAGTAGGGGGACACTTGAGGGGGTGGGCCAGGGAAGGACCGGGGATCAAGAGGGGATGGGGACTAGGAATTACAGAAGGGAGAGAGGGAGGAGGCGGTATGGGAGGGTCTAGTGCAGGCTCCAGGGGGGCAAGGGGATCCTTGTCATGGGAAATAGTACAGAGTTGGACCTGGGAGCCACATGGGGAGGAAGTAGTGCCTCAGGGGACCAGATCAGTGAGAAGAAAAGAGCTAAAGAGGGGGACAGGATGGAAATAGGTGCGCAGGGGATGGAGAGATGGAAAAACTGACAGGCTAGGGTGGTCGAGGGAGCACCCAGGAGTGGGGACAAAGGAAAAGGAGGCGGTAAGAGTGCTACTCTTGGGGGACTCCATGGTTAGAGGGATCAGGTGGGGAGGGTGGGGGGTGGAGATAACCAGTGGTGTAATGAGCAAGAGTATATCAGGCATGATGGTGCACAAAGCCAAGCATCTGGTCTATGATCTGCCACAAGAGTGTGGGGGGAACCCTAATATATTAGTGCACCTGGGTGCAAATGATATAGAGGGAAACAGTGTGATGGAGGTTCAGGTTAGGTTCTGTGAGCTAGCCAGGATGTGTCAGGATGTTGCGTGCTCGGTCTCCTTCTCGGAGATCTTACATAGATACATAGACAGTGTCGGCAGATAAGGGCCTATGGCTCACCCAGTCTGCCCATTTGAGCTTGTAAGTTCAGTTTATGTTTTCCAAGAAGTCTGTTGCCCCTTACCCCGACCTCCAGAATTCCTTTATGTCTATCCCATGCATTCTTAAATCCCGTGATTGTTTCAGTCCCCACCACTTCCTCTGGCAGGGTGTTCCACTTGTCCACCACCATTTCTGTGAAGAAATTCTTCCTCACGTTTCCTCTGAATCGTCCTCCCTCCAACTTCATCCCATGCCCTCTAGTCCTGGAATGTCCTTTTCACTTAAAAATAGTGTATTCCTGCACCCTGTTCCTCCATTTAAGATACTTGTATGTCTCTATCATCCCCTCTCTTCCTCCTTTCCTCCAGGGAGTACATGTTCAGTTCCTTCAACCTGTCCTCATAGGACTTGTGATGCAATCCATGCACCATCTTTGTTGCCCTCCTCTGAACCTTCTCTACCCTGTCTATGTCTCTACGTAGGTAAGGTCTCCAGAACTGTACAGTGTATTCAGGTGGGGCCTCACTAGTGTCTTGTATAGTGGAATTATGACCTCCCTTTTCCTGCTGGTGATGCCCTGCCTATGCATCCCAGCATCCTATTTGCTTTACCTGCTGCCTTGTCACACTGTTTCCCTGCCTTGAGGTCATCAGAGATGATAACCCCAAGATCCCTTTCCTGCTTGGTGCATGCTATATCCTCACCCCCCCAACTGATATATTGTGCCAGGGTGTTTGTGCCCCATATGCATTATCTTGCACTTCCTTACACTGAATTTCAACTGCCAAACCCCTGACCATTCTTTAAGTTTCTGCAGGTCCCTTCTCATTCTGTCTACATCCTCTGGTGTGTCTACTCTGTTACAGAGCTTTGTGTCATCAGCGAACAGGGAAATTCTGCCTTCTAGGTCTCTGTAATGTCACTGATGAAGATATTGAACAGAACTGTTCCCAGCACTGATTCTTGTGGTACCCACTGGTCACTCTTCCCTCTGTGGAGTGACAGCCATTTACCTCCACCCTCTGTGTCCTGCCACCCAGCCAGTTACCTACCCACCACACTACTGTCCTGCCACACCCATATTCCCCAGTTTGTGCAATAGTCTTCTATGTGGCACAGTGTCAAAGGCCTTGCTGAAGTCCAGATAGGCCATGTCCACTGCCCTCCCTGATCCACCTCCCTAGTCACCCAGTCAAAAAATTCAATGAGGTTGGTCTGACATGACCTCCCCCTGGTGAAACCATGCTGCCTTGGGTCCTGTAGTCCATTGACAACCGGATGTTCCACCAATCTCTCCTTTAGAAGTGCTTCCATGATCTTCCCCACTACTGAGGTGAGGCTGACTGGTCTGTAGTTCCCCACTTCCTCTTTGTTCCCACTTTTGTATAAGGGGACTACATCTGCTATCCTCCAGTCTTTAGGTACCTCCCCTGTTTACAGTGATCGGCTAAACAGGATAGCCAGAGGTTCAGCCACCACCTCTCTTAGTTCTTTAAGGAACCTGGGGTGCACCCCATCTGGCCCCATTGCTTTATCAACTCTTATTACTTCCAGTTCCTTCAGGACCCTTTCACGTGTAAAGGGACTTGTGTCCATTTCTGCACCATTCTCACCCTTTGTACTCCATTGAGACCCATTACCCTCCTCTTCCTCAGTAAAGACTGAACAGAAATACCTGTTCAATATGTCAGCTTTACTGTTGTCATCCTCCACAGAGCCCCCATCCTCCCCCTTCAGTCTCACTATCCCTCCCTTTGCCTTTCTTTTTTCACTTATGTACCTGTGAAAGGTTTTGCCCCCTCTACCTACTGATTTTGCAATGTGTTCTTCTGTCTGAGCTTTGGCTTCCCTTACTGACCTCCCTGCCTCCCTTTGCTTCTCCTGGTACTTCTCTCTATCCCCTTCTGCTTGTGTCTTTTTGTATTGCCTGAATGCAATCTTTCTGGCTTTCACTTTCTTTGCTACCTCTTTGGAAAACCACAATGGTGTCCTCTTCCTTTTCCTCTTGCTAACCTGCTTAATACATAATTCTGTTGCTCTTGTAATCCCCATTTTAAATACTGCCCACTGTTCCTCAACCCCTGATTCCTTCCCCATTCCCCTTAATTCCTCTTTCAAGTATCTCCCCATTTTCCCAAAGTCTGCCCCCCTAAAATCCAGGATACGTGCTTTTCTGTGGTTTGGTTCTGCTCTTTCAGTGATTTCAAACCACAGTGACTGGTGGTCACTGTTCCCAGGTGCTCCCCACTGTTACCCCATCACACTGTCCCTGTTTGTGAGCACAAGGTCCAGTATTGCCTTCTGCCGAGTTGGTTCCATGACCAGTTGCTTGAGGAAGGCACCTTGAAGGAGTCAGGATAAATCTGCTCTTAGTTGATGCTGCTGCTGGGATGCTCCAGTCCATGTCTGGAATATTGAAGTCTCCAACCAGTACTACCTCACCCTTGTCTGCCATCCTTTGGATGGCTAGCATCAGCTCTCTATCTGTTTCTTCCTCCTGGGCTGGTGGTATATAGACCACACATGTGTGGATGGCTGGCCCCATTTTCCTTTCCAGCTTAACCCACAGTATCTCTCCCCCATTTTGTTTGTCCTGGATCTCTGTGGCCCTTATGTCATTTTTCACATACAGTGCCACTCCTCCTCCCTTCCTGCCTGCCCTGTCTCTTCTGAATATGTTGTAGCCAGGTATGGCCATCTCCCAGTTGTGGTTATCATTACACCAGGTTTCAGTGATGGCCACAATGTCCAGGTCTGACTGCACCATGACAGCCTCCAGATCTTTCATATTGTTGCTAAGGCTCCTGGCATTTGCACACATGGCTTTCCATGATTTGACCTTCCTAGACTGTTTTGCTGTTCTACTCCAGCCCCTTCCTTGGTTGTCCTTTATCTTTGGTTCTCCTTGCTGTCTGCCCTTCTGCTGAATTTTGCCCCTTTTCTGCCTATCCACCTCTTGGGCGCTAATCTCCATCTTTTGCACACTGCTTTGTAGAGACAGCAACTCCTCTGGTTCGCTGGTTCCATTGCTAGCTGTGTGGGGTGAGCAAGTTGGTACCCTCATTGCTGGCCTGCCATCCCCCTTTGCTAGTTTAAATGCTTATCAATGTAGCATTTAAACTTATCATTGAGTGCTTGGAATCCCCTCCAGGATGGATGCGGGCCTCAGGCTTGAACAAAACTCCATCCTTCCAGGTGAGTCCCCAGTCACCAATGAATCCAAACCCTTCCTCACAGCACCAGTTCTTCAACCATGAGTTAAAGTTCCTGATGCATGCACCCCTATGCTCTCCCTTGCCTCTCACAGGTAGTACTTCTGAGAAAGTGACAGAAGTAGCTACTTGCTTGAGACCCCTCCCCAATTTCCTAAACTCTTCCTGAACTTCTTTTGGCTCCCCATTTGCCAGGTCATTAGTACCTAGGTGGATAATGACATCCAGCTCATCCTTCTGTCTTGCCTTCCCAGTGATCCCCAGGATCTTCCTTCCATCCCTCCATGCCATGGCACCTGGTAGGAACCTCAACTCCTGTCCTCCCCTCCTGTGTTCCTAGCTGGATCCCTCTTATGATGGAGTCCCCACCAGGATTTTCTTCCTCCTCCTGGGGTCCACTGCTTTCCCGCTGAGGCCACCTCCTTGGCTAACCTCACATCATTTCCTTCCACTTCTCTGGGTACCTCTATTTGGTTGTCCCTGTTTGCCAGTGTGGCATATGAGTTCTTAGTGAAATAGGATCTGGGATGTGCCTCTGCCTGACTGCTCCTAACCATCCCTGGGTCCACTGTCATCCAAGTGCTCCTCGTTCTCGGCATCCTTTGAGGCAGTTGCATTGGACTGGGTGGTCTCTGGATAGGGGTGATGGTACTCATGACCCAGTTTACTTCGCTCTGAGTCCTGCTACCTCATCCCACAGTCAGAGAGATGCATGCAGATAGGGCAGCACCTCAGTGTCCAGAAGGTCTGCCTGAATATGGCTGCCCACAGCCACTGCATTGCCACTCCCCACATTATACTGCAATTATACTGCTATTCCACTACTTGTCTGCTACTGAAGCTCTCCTAGTTACCTTTTTTAATTTACTGTCCTAAAAATCCTGCCACTGATCCTCAGATACTTTTCTTTTTAAAAAAGAAAATAAACCAAGAAAGAAATAAATGAATCAAAACACTTGTAGTGCTGAGGGTGGGCTTCTTCACCCTTATGCTCCTCCTACTCCACTCACTATACCTGTGTTTAGCTCCTGTCAATCAGATTTAACAGGGCATATAATTAAGAGTGGAGGAAGGGAGGGAGGATGATAATTGCAGCAATTAAAGACAGCAAGAAATACACCACCACTATGTTTTAAGTTTTCAACAGCCCAAAAACAATTCTAAGTAAAGACAACAAAGAAAGTACAGTGTCACTAAAAGCCCACAATCTAAGTTTAAAAGAAAAATAGCAATTACCAGTTACTGCAAAGCATTGAATTGAATATGCTTCCTTCCCTTCTGGCTTCTATAACATTCAAAAATGCATACATTTCTATCTCAGCTCTTTACCCTTACCATCAAAAGGTAACTACAATCACAATAATCTACATTACCAGTACTGAGGGCCAGTGTGGAGAATAAGCAGAAGATAAGGGAGGTGAACGTATGGCTGGGGGAATGGTGTGAGGCCAGGAGGTATGGGTGGGTGGGAGATTTGGGTACAACTTGGAAGCACAATAAACTGTGCATGAACAGGTTCCACCTCAGTGTGAGGGAAAGAGGTCTTGAAATTAGATTGGAAGGATTCATTCACTTTAGGTGGGGTTTAAACTTGTAAGGGGAGGATGACAGCCTCCTGGCAGGCCCAATCAGGATAGCCCTGGCAGTCTCCCCATAGCAGGTGGGGTGTACAGACCAGGTATGCCCATCAGGGCAAGAGAGGTCCCCTATCAGGCTGCAGACTGGAGGCCCTCAGGGCAGGAGATTGGGGGTAGGGGGATGGGTTGGAGGGTTGCACTGATTAATGACAGGAGCTTGGGTAACAAGATGCCTAAGCTTCAGGCACTGCTGCTGGAGGGGGTGTGGATGTGGTGGCTGTCACTGAAACCTGGGCAACCCCTGGGCATGACTGGGACCTAAACCTGGTAGAATACACCACTCTCAGAAGAGAAAGAATGGTGGGGGGGACATTAGAAGGGGTATCAGGAGTGAGATGAGCCTATTTTCCAATGACTCAAAGCTGGGGGTGGTGGTCGAAGACAGGAAGGGGGGCTGGCACTCCAGAAGGACCTACAGACTCTGGAGGGGTGGCCGTGTGCCTGGAAGTTGAAGTTCAATGCTGGGAAGTGCAGGGTCCTGCACCTGGGGGCCAGAAATACAGCTCATGTATATACCTTGGGTGGTGAGATACTACAGGTCTTGAGGGAGGAGAAGGACCTCAGGGTAATGGTGGATGCCAAAATGAACAACTCAGAGCAGTGTAGGAGGGCTGTGGCCCAGGTGAATAAAATGCTTGGGTGCATAGCCAGGGGAGCTCAAGGAGCCGGGAGGTACTTCTTCCACTGTACAATTGCCTGGTTAGACCACACCTTGAGTACTGTGTGCAGTTTTGGCATCCTTACTTAAAGATGGACATTATTCTCCTAGAGAGGGTCCAGAAGTGGGCAACCAAGATGATACAGTGCCTAAGGAAATGTCATATGGGAAGAGATTTGGGAGCTTGACCTGTGCTCTCTCTGGAGGAGGGAGGGCAGAGGACATAATTGAGGTCTTTAAATATCTCAAGGGATAAATAGGGTAAGCCAGGAAGGGGTGCTTCAGCTGAGGGAAGGGGGGCCACCAGGGGCCACCCTATGAAGCTGGTTGGGGGGAGACAAAGGGGGGGAGACATGGAGATGTTATTTCACTGAGAGGGTTGTGGATCCCTGGAATGTGCTGCCCATGGAAAGGGTGGTGGTTGAAACTGTGGAGGGGTTTAAGAAAGGGTGGGATAGGTATAGGGGGAGGCTGCATCTCAGTACCCCCTGGTGGATGGGAGTGAGGGACCCTGTGGGTCTGGGGGAAGGCCTGTGGCAGTGCCCTGTATGGGCACTGGTCACTGAGCAGACTCGATAGACCAGAAGGCCTATTCTGCTAGCTTCTTAGTATGTTAGTAGTCAGTTGGATATTGGTGGAGTCCATACCAGGATTAAAGGCAGACAAGGCAGGACAGGCAATCCTAAGGTGTGTAAGGAGGGGGTAGGAGGAAACACACATTGTGGTACATGTGGGGACAAATGACCAAGCAGAAGAAATGGTGGAGGTAACAAGGGAGAGGACTGAGGAAGTGGGAAGGTTGTTTGAGGGAGACCAGGAGGCTGTGGCCTTCTCTGAGGTACTCCCAGTACCCTGTGCAAGCACAGTAAAAAAGGAGAGGATTAGGGAGTTGAACGCATGGTTGCTAGAATGGTGTCCAACTAAGGGGTATGGGATTGTGGGTGACTAGGGCAGTACCTGGGATAATAACAGTCTGTTTGCAAGGGATAGGTTGCACCTGAGTGTGGAGGGGAAGGAGGTATTAAAGCAAAAACTGGGGAAGTATATTGAGACTAAGATGGATTTAAACTAGATGGGAGGGGTGGCAAGTGGACAGCAGGTAGGCAGGGATCCAATAGAGTGGAGTCACAGCCTCCCCTACCGAGCTAGCAGAGAAGACTTGGGGTGGCCAAAAAAAGAGGGAGTAGAAGGGAGGAGGTGGAGGCCAGTGAAGGGAAGGGGCAGGATGGAGGGTGGTCTTGTTGAATGCAAGAAGCTTAGGATATAAATCAACTGAGATACAGGCACGCCTAGCAGTGTGGAGGGTGGATATTGCAGCTGTCACAGAAACATGGACAACTAAGCACCCCAATGGAATGGAGTCACAGCCTGCCTCCCAAGCTAGCAGCGAAGACTTGGGGTGGCCAAAAAGGAGGGAGTAGAAGGGAGGAGGTGGAGGCCAGTGAAGGGAAGGGGCAGGATGGAGGGTGGTCTTGTTGAATGCAAGAAGCTTAGGAAATAAATCAACTGAGATACAGGCATTCCTAGCAGTGTGGAGGGTGGATATTGCAGCTGTCACAGAAATGTGGGCAATTGAGCACTGGGACTGGGATCTGGCAATCCCAAGATTCAAATTATACAGGAAGGACTGTAAGGGGCTGCAGTCTATGTGAGGGGATGGGATCAAATGTACAAGTGATGAGGGGAAGAAAGAACAGAGGCAATCTGGCAGCAGCTACTAGACTCAAGGGGTAGGAAACTGATGTTTGGGGGTGGTATATAGGCCACCGTCCCAGACTGAGGAGCTTGACAGGAAATTAGCAGGACAAATCAGAAAGGGATGTAGAAAAGGGAAGGTGGTCATCGTGGGGGATTTCAACTTGCTGGGGGTTGACTGGAGCATTCTGGTCACCTCCAGTGCTAGAAAGCAAGTGCTCCTGGATATGATCCAGGAACGTCTCCTGACACAGTTGGTTAGTGTACCTACTAGGCTAAAGAACAGTTTAGATCTAGTATTGTCAAATGGGGAGGAAGTAAGGGAAATAAAGGTGGAGGACCCACTAGCCAACAGAGATCACCAAACAATGTGGTTTAATATCACGACGTGTGGGGAGCCAGAGAAATCAATTACTCTGGTGGTAAACTTCACGGGGGTGGACTTTGGGAGGATGTAGGAATTACTGAAAGGGAAACTGGAGGGCATAAGGCAGGAGATGGACATGGAGCAGAAATGGGATATTATTAAATGGGGGATTAGAGAGGCAACAGAAGCCTGCACAAAGACACAGAGTAAGAGAAGCAAAGCAAGAAAACCATGCTGGTTGAACAGTGAGGTTGTGGAGGTGGTGAGGGTAAAACAAGTGGCGCACCAGAAGTATAAGAGGATAGGGAAGGAAGTGGACAGGGAGGAATATGCAAGATGGTTCAGGGAGGTGACCAGAAAATTGAGAGAAGCCAAGGCCCAGAGAGAGCTGAGATAAGCGCAGGGAATTAATGGGGGGGGGGCGGTGGGAGAAAGACTTTTCAGATACATCAGAGAAAAGGAAGTGCAAGGAGACAATAGTGAGGATAAAAGGGGTGGGAGTGGAAGGAAAAGGGGCAGGCAGAGCATTGTATGAATACTTTTGCACAGTGTTCATGGAGAAAGGACAGCTGCCACCATGGGATGGTAGGGTGGGGACAGGGAGGGGTGACAGATGGAAGAATTGAGGCAAGTAGAGTCCTAGAGGGACTGGGGGCACTGAAAGTAGACAAGGCACCAAGGCTGGATGGTATCCACCCAGGGTGCTGAGGAAATGGTGAAGGTGTTAGGCGGAGCCGCTGGCGAGATCTGTACAGAACCTCACTGCAGTCGAGATGTGTGCCACTGGACTGGAGGATGGCAGATGTAGTACCATTACACAAGAGTGGGCCAAGGGGTGACCTGGGTAATTAATGTCGTAAGTCTCACCTCCATAGTGTGCAAACTCATGGAAACGATACTAATGGAAAGACTGGTGTCACACCTGGAGGACAATGGCCTCCAGGATGTGAGGCAGCATGGGTTCATTTCAGGGAAGTCTTGTCAAACCAGCTTGATACAATATTATGCCTGGGTGACAGGTGAGCTGGATAAGGGTCATGCGGTGGATGTTCTTTACTTGGACTTCAGCAAGGCCTTTGATTAAGTTCTTCATGGGTGGCTTGGGGGGAAGTTAACTGGTGTAGGGGTAGGGTAAAAAATGATGAACTGGATTACAAGGTTAGCTGAGTGGGAGGCTGCAACAGTTGGTGGTGAGAGAGGAGCTCTCAACTCCAAGGCCAGTGATGAGTGGAGTGCCACAGGGCTCTGTGCTGGGGCCAGTATTATTTGGGCTCTTCATATCAGACACTGCACACAGGGTGCTGAGCAAGGTAGAGTCTTTACTCATGATACCACAATCGAGCAGTGGTGGATGGAAGACAGGGATGGAAACAGCTGCAAGGGACCTAAGTAAGCTAGAGGAGTGGTCAGAGAGGTGGCAACCAGGGTTCAATGCAAAGAAGTATAAGGTTATGCACTTTGAGGCAAAGAACCTAAAGAGAGAATACTGACTGGGGGAAGGGGGTTAAGCTGGGGATCACTGAGGAGGAGAAGGACCTAGGGGTAATGATAACCAGGACCATGAACAACACTGCCCAGTGCAGGACAGTGGCTGCAAAAGTAGAACAAAATGCTGGGGTGCATAGCGAGGGGGGTTTCATCCAGGCAAAAAGAGGTGATCGTGCCCCTCTACAGGTCACTGGTAAGGCCACACTTGGAGTATCGTGTGCAGTTTTGGAGGCTATACCTAAAGCACAATATCAGGCTACTGGAGGGGGTACAGAGGAGGGCAACAAAGATGATTTGTGGAATAGAGGGGAGAAACTATGAGAGCAGACTGGGATACCTGAATATGTACACCCTGGAGGATAGAAGGGACGGGGAAACATGATAGAAACATTCAAGTGTCTGAAGGGAATCAATAAGGATAGGGCAGAGGGGGTCTTTAAGTTAAGGAGGGGAAGGGACACCAGAGGGCATGGACTAAGAATAGGGGGGGGATTTAGGAGGGAAAGGAGGAGACACTATTTCACAGAGAGGGTGGTAGCAAAATGGAATGCATTACCAGAATGGGTGGTATCATGTAAATCTGTGAACAGCTTCAAAAGGGCATGGGACAGGGATCGAGGAAGAGTGAAGGTGGGGAAGGTGGGGGTGGCAGTGGGATGACAAAGGGAAGGGGAAGTGGGGCAGCTGCAAACTAGGGGTGCTAGCTCACACTTGAGCAGACTTAGATAGACCGGATGGTCTGTTTCTTCTGGCACATGCATATGTTCGTATGTTCATATTACGTAACTCTCTCCAGCATCCTCTACCTCACCCTGAGCTCTACCTTCCACATGAGACCCTTCCATCTCCTCACACGAACCTGGTGAAACCCAACCACTTCTGAACCCCCTGATGTGGGGCTTCTCTATCCATCCAGGGTGCTCTATTTACAATCTAGTATGCCGGGTTGGGTGATTGGGCCCTGGAGAGGAGAATCTGGTGTCAGGAGTGTGGCTAGGTGGGGGCAAAGGTGCCTTTGCCTTTCCCTCAGGATGGGGACTTTTCTTGTATTGATCCATCCTCCACCTAGGCTCAGACATGCAATGCATCCAGCGTGGGTATACATGCTCCTGTGCATGCCTACAGGATCGCCACCACAGCCAATCCCTTGGTTCGTGGAAATCAAGCTTGTTGTGCTCCCAGACACCACCAGGAGCCACCAGAGCCAGGGAACCCTCCCTCCTAGAACAGGAAAGCAGTCCTCCAGATGTTCAATCCTGTCCTCCCCTGCTTACCCCCAGTGGCCCAAGCTTGCTCCTGAACTCGGGTTGCCAGCATCCCGTGAGGTGTGGTGTCCAGTGCCTCAACCCTCAGCACCACCGAGACAGCAAAACAGATTAATATGTTTTCACCAAACAAATGCATGGCAGTTCTGTTACCCAAGCTGTTTCTACCATAAAAAATTACACCAAAATTCTCCATTGTCTGGGTGGAAGGCAATGAAGAAAAAACCTGCAAAAAAATTATAGACTTTTAAGGTTTTTGCAATACCCAGATCTCAGAATCCATACATCCAACCTGAGTAAAACTTGCCCATCAGAGACCTTCCCCAAGAGACAGCACATGCAAAAAATGTCACAAATCCATTCATCAGTTGCAGAGTTATTAAAGTAGATAGGGACACAGCTGGATATATACTGTGGCCTAGATATTCAAAAGGAGTTGCACCATGCGCAACAGGGATGCGCCAGTGCAAGCCGAAAAATACACCATTCTCGCGATATTCGGTGGGAGAGGGCCCCCAAATCACAATGCATGAAGTACAATGATAATGAATGCATGCGCAACTGAAGAGGAGGAACCATGCATAAATGGTGCAGTGAGATATTCAACAGCATGCACCATCTTAATGGGGAGCAAGCGAGTTGTGCGATAGCGAAATGAGCCAAAATAAAAAGGAACAAAGAGGAGAGAAGAACACTACAGGAAGGCACATGCTGCTGAACCATAGGCAGCCACACAGGCACCAAACGCTGGGAGCAAGACAGAGACAGAACACCTGGAGCCACCAGGAACAGGGAAGGTGTGGGAGCCTCTGCCACAGTGCAGTCCAAAGGGGAAGTGCCACACAGCACTGAGGCCACTACAGGGGAGGTTCAGTGCAGGAGTAGCAGCAAAGGACAGCGGAGAACACAGAAACAGCTGTCGGGGTAACACAAGCCAGGGACATGGCCAGTGCCACCATCCAGATGGAGGCAGTTATGGAGAGGGTGAAGGCAGGCAGCAGGGGGGCGCGGCCATGGAAAGGCCCATTGGCGGTATGCCCCCAACAGGCAGTACCGAGCCCTCACCAGCTTTGAGCTGTACACTGATACTGAGATCGTGGGCCGGTACCGCCTGAACCAGACTATTCTGAGGTGGCTCTGTGAGCTGTGCAGTGATGTGATGCAGGCACCCACACGATGGAGCCATGCTCTGTCAGTGGAGACCAAAGTCACAGCTTGCATGTGCCTGCTCACCACGGGTACCATCCAGAGACCAACAGGGGACACGACAGGAATAACCCAGTCAGCCATGTCATGCCACCTCAACCAATTCCTCAGCACACTGCTGCCACATGCTGCAGAGTACATCCATTTCCCAGCACACCAGCAGAGCGTACAGCAAACATACAGGAGTTCCACAGGGTAGCACGTATGCCTGGTGTGCTTGGGACAATAGACTGCACCCATGTGGCCATCCACCCACCACCTGGCCCCGAAGGGCTGCACATGAATCGGAAGGTGGATGCAAGCATCAACTGCCAGGTGGAGTGTGATGCCAGGGATGCATAATCAATGTCTGTGCCACGCACCCTGGGGGTGCACATGATGTCTTCATCTGACACTAGTCAGCACTGTGCCACAGGTTCAAGAGTGGGGACATCCCCACTGGCCACCTAGTGGGTGAGTATGCAAAGCATGCAGAAAGACATGGAGCTTGGGAGAGGCATAGTCAGAGGTGACATGGGTATTGGCCTAGATGGCCCAAGGCAGGGCGATGCTGATCACCAAACTAACATCCATCCTCTACACACAGGTGACAGTGGATACCCACTCCATCCTGGCTTCTCCACCATACCAGTGGCCCATGACCCCATCGCAGCAACGCTACAGTGATGCACATGCCACCACCACGCAATGTCATCAGCGGTGTTCAGGATGCTGAAGGCACATTTCCATTGCCTGGACACGTCTGGCAGTGCCAACAGTACAGCCCTTAAAGGTCTGTGGGATATTCCTGGCCTGTTGCATCCTGCACAACATGGCCAACGACTGTGGGATAGCCAACAAGTTGAAGAGGGGACAGTGATGGGACGGATGAGGATGCTGGTGAAGATGGTGATGGGCAACCCCTTTGGTCGAAGGGACCCCTGACTGATCCAGATGGCACAGCTGCACCGGGACACCATCACAGAGGAGCACTTCAACCAACTCAGGTAAGTCATGGGGCCATGTGCAACCACCAGTGGAAAAGGCACAACCCACAAACACATGGACAAACACCAGGGTGCATGTCATTAGGAATTGGCAGAGCATGGAACCGCACACACCGTCGAGGGATGGGCAAGGTCTAACAGAGCCGCCGGGCACACATGCACACACGCTTATACACACCTCACAAGACATGCACACAAGGGTGGAGGCATAACCCCTGACCGCCACCCCAGCCACACACACATTCACAGACCACCACGCCCAGTGCCTGTCCTTGTGCGTGTGTCAGATGCTGGGAACCATTGCACAGTGGCGGACAGTGCAACGCAGGCATCATCATGCACATGCCACAGTGGACAGCAACTGATAGGGTGTGCAGATGGAATGGGTGTGTGTGTGCAGGGCCGTATACCCCACCCGTGCATTGCACGTTGAACAACACAATGCACATAGGGCAGCATCAGACAGTAGCCATGCTGGAAGACAGGACAGCTGTGCGCCACAGTGCCATGGCTGCCATGGATGTGTGGGCAGTCCCGCTGAGACCTGCCAGTGGTGACAGGCTGACCAATGGCCTCATGGGGTGGCACTGACGGTCCCCCAGGGGTTCCACTCCATGAACGTGACCATGCTTGCATGGGGTCTGCAGCACACCGAACATGCCTGTGCCCGGTGTGCTCCAGATGCCCACAGCTGAACCCAATGTCGACAAGGAGGTTGTCGCATGATGCCGGGAATGGGGGGGGGTGGACATTGAACTGTGCGGTGTCTGCGACACATGGGAAAATAACTGTGTGCCCATTGTGGCCATGACAGCTGTGATTGCCTGTGTCTGCCTGTCAGTGGCAGTGGTCACATCCTCCCACATCTGGTCCATTCCTGCCAGGAGCAGAGCGGCATCTCTGTTGCACCGATACTATGCCTGGTGCAGAGCCGCAGTGAGTGCATCCACTGCCGTCACAAGCCACACCTGCTCATTGACTGATGCTTGGAGTAAGCGTGTGTGCTCATCTAAGAGGTCATCTGCCTGATTGGCATGCTGTCCCTCATGGTGTTTGTGGCCCTGATGGTCAGCACCCCTTGAGGATGGGAGCAGCACACCAGGGCCAGGCCTGGGCATGTCCACAGGTGGTACACGGATGCACCCCTGACACTGTACCCCATGGCCATTGGCGACTGCTGACACTGCCCCTCTGGCTGCCGCTCTCCAGGGCTCAACGGTGCTGCCACAGTGGCTGCAACAACCCCACTGTCCTGGACATACACCAATGCTGCCTCACTGGTGCAGACAGGCACAGGTTGGGACTGTGATGTCACGCAGGCCTCCACGGCGGCACCACCCACCGCCATGCCCGTGATGTCACCTGCTGTGTAGCCATCCTGCGCCCACACGTATCACTGTCCATGAAGTTAGCTCCATCCTCATAAGTGATGGATCTGGCACCAGCCTGAGTCTCAGCATGCTGGCATGCATCGGCAGCTGGCATGCTGGGACGAGGCAGGGCCTCCTCCGCACCTGCTCCACCAACATCAGTATGGACATCCAGGCGGGTCCACTGTCGCCTGACCTTGTATGCCTGTGGAGGTGGACGGGCCTCCGCTATCTCCATGCTACCACCCTCAGTGGACTCTCCCACCACCGCTGACCCATGTAGATGCTCAGGAGCTGTATGGGAAAACAGCAGCATTAATGTATCTGCCCTACCCTGCCCCCCCCATTGACAGACCATGACCGACCATGCAATGACGGGCTACCACCAGTCTGGAATCCACCATTCGGAACACCCTCGTTGGCCCAACGCAGCATGCTGCCAGCAACCCGCTCTTCTTGTGCGGTCAGGCGTTGCACGTCTGGCTGTCCCCCACTGGTCACAGACCGTGCTGCCCTGATGGCAGCCACCTTCTCTTTAATCCTCCACCTGTCCATGCACATCTTCTTTTTGCACTCCTGCACAGACCACTAGTGGCTGCCATGCAGGTTGATGGCACGCGCCACCTCTTCCCATGCAGCAGCATGGGCCTGTGGTGTTCCCTGGCATCTGCTGAACAGCAGCTCCTGGTCGAGGTAGGCCTCAAACAGAGCATCTGTTTCTGCCTTGGTGAAGTTAGGCCTCCTCTTCCACCCACATCTCTGTTTCTCTTCCTCCACCTCACGATCGCTTCATTATTCATCCTGTGAGAATGATATGTGTTACCTGTGACTGTGCAGTCCCATGCATGTCCCACACACCACAGTCCACACTCCCAAACAGCATGCAACTCACCACAATAGACTGCAGTAACCAACTATGGCCAGTGCAGCCCAATGTCACATTTTATAGTGCAACACATGCAAATGAGGCGGGTGCATTTTAAGTGGATGCATATGCAGTGTCTGCGCCATTGAATGGCTGATTAGCTGATTTGCACTAGCGGCTGAATATCACGCTGTTGCGCTTTGCTGGTGTGTTGAGCGTGCTCAGGCAAGGGCACATTTCTGTGACATGTGAGTACACACCGAACTGCGCATGCCGGGGTGATGATGCAGACACCTGCCATGCTGCTGACGTGCTATGCACGGGAGGCAATGTAGAAGCACGGCCACCATTGTGCCAGTGGTGCTACTCGCTGTTCCATATATGCGCTGTGGCACTGGGGTGCCATGAGGTGCACTGGGCCACAGCGTGGTAGGCTGCTACAGGAGGTGGCACATGGGGCCCAATCACGACACACATTGAGTTCCAGTCATGCTGTGGCTGTCCATGTGCAAGAGACCCTTTACCCTGTGCCCAACCTTTGCCCTCTAGGCACCATGCATCCACATGGGTGCACCACTATCGCTGTTCAGTGAATCGCAGTAGGGAATGGCACTTGTACTGCGCTGCATCTGCACATGGTGGACCATGCTGCGAGCACCATTTTGACTCAACTAGCTGTTGAGATGACACGGAGGAGGCTACTATGTTGAGCCAGGTTGAGTTGGCCAATTTGGTGGCCATTGTAGAGCCCCATGCTGGGGCACTTTATGGTGATGCACCCCAGGACAGGGCCAGGACTGCAGTTTGGGAGGAGGTGGCGGTGGTGCTGGAGGAGGCCACAGGAATCGGGTGCATGGCCAACAGTGTCACCACCGGTATGCAGGGGACATCCAGGCAGGGACCTGGAAATGCTTGCTACCTACGGGGGACGTGCCAGGAGGAGCATGGTGCCATGGCGGAAGTGGTGCCCCATCCATACACAGTTAACGTCCATACAGGTATAATGGTTGCATGTGTCCAGCACATGGGGGGCCATCCAGTGTTGGCCATGGTGGTGGTATCGGGGTGGGGGGTGGATGGGTATGGCTGCATGGGATTGCACACACATGGGGGCGGGGGGACTTTGCTACCAGATTGTACTGATGTTCCTCTCTCTCTCTCTCTATGTTTGCACCTTAGGCCCAGAGGAGCACTGGCATGTGAGAGAGAGGAGGTGCCGCCAGGAGGACCAGCAGGCCAGGAGGGATGAAGGTCCACAGAGGCACAGGGACCAGCCTGATGATGGTGAGTGCCTTACATCCATGATTACTATTGCATGTTGTGTAACAGGGCGGGCAGTGGGGCATGGCCACCATCCATTGACACCACTGCCATTCACGCAACTTGTTACAGTCAGCACTGTCCAGTGGCACTGCATGTCTGGGAGTGTATCAATGGTGGTCCATGAGTGCACCGGGTACATGGCTGTGCCACTGCCTTCACACCGCATAGCCAAGTCACTGTACGGCCACGGTGGTGCTGTGTGAGACATGGGTGGTGAGTGTGTGCAGTGGTCTGCATGGCTGTGGGTGCCTGGGTAGGCAGGTCTTGTGGACGCGGTCACTGTGGGTGGTCACACACCATCACAGGGGTGTGGCACATGGCTGTATGCCATGCACAATGGGTGGGCTGCAGAGGGCTAGACAGTCACACGTATTGACTCTGCTCCCTTGTCCTAGGTGGATGGCAACTACTGGCCATAGAGAGGGGACTGCAGGAGTTGTTGCAGCTGGCAAGGGCATCCCTAGAGATCCTCCAGAGAATGGACAGGCATGGAGTCAGGAGGCGGAGGACACGTCGGCACCACATGAATGATGAGCGGGGCAGGCGATAGGCCATCCATGCCCCTGGAAACATCTCACCCAGGACCCACCCTCACACCCCTTCTTCCCTCTCCTATATGTTCACCCCTGCCCCTTACTCACCCACTTGGTATGTGGCCCTTCCCCATTGTAAATATTTGTAAATAGTTTTGTTGCTTACCTCTTTTTAATACATTTGTTTTGTTATGACAACTGTGGTGGTCTCTGATTTGCAGCGGGCTACAGGTGCTCAACTGCAGTGGTTTGCATGGCATCAGGGGTGGTGCACACATGGATGTGTGTAGGTGTCCGGAAGGGAACCACCTATGGTGTGTGGTGGGGGGATCAGTCACTGTCTGTGGTTTGTGTGTTGTTCTCTGTGCACTGGATGCCTGTGTGCAGTGGTCCATAGTGCATGCACTGTGTGCATGGCACCCCTGCAGACCATCCATGGCCTGTGCAGCTGATACCCTTGCATGTCTGTGATATACACGGTCTGCTGGCATGTCAGTGGAGGCTGTCCATGCTGGACAACCACTGTACCCGGCACAATGCCAGGTTGCCTTCCATCACCAGTATGGTGCACGTCTGCCTCCGGTGGCACTGTGGCCTCTGCTGTTGTTGTCCCCCCTCCATGTTGTCCCTTGTGTCTGTTGCAGGGGATGTGCTCCAGTGTCTGTTACTTGTGCTCCAGCTGCATGCTGGTGGCATACAGCTTCATAGTGCCTGCGCAGGTTGGCTGGCACACCTGTGCCATGTAGGGGTGCTGGCCATGTGTACACGGTTGCCATGGCCACATGCCAGCAGCTTGGTTGACCCGCTACTGTATTTCTGTATTAGTGTGCCCTTGGTATGGGAGGATTTGTCCATGCACTGTGTTGCATTCTGTGTGGTGCATGCTTCCATGCAACACTGTGTGTGTCTGTGCTGGCTGTTGTGTCCAGTGCTGGAAGGGATGTGTCCTTGGGAGGGTGTGCAGGGTGCTGTACACGCTGGTGGTGGGGTCGGGCTGCGCCCTGTCGCATGTGTGCCTTGTGTGCTGGCGCATGGTCAGTCTCCTCAGCTGTACCTCAGGGGACATGCAGGGTGGCACTGTGTATGCAGTTGTTGCATCGCTGGCTGCTGCTGCCTGCTGCAGGGTGCACATGGTGAGGCTGCCTTGCATGGCTTCATGGTGCACAGGGTTGCATTGTCATAGTGGGGGTGGTGGAATGCATGGGGTGTCCTGCACTGTTGGGCACTACTCCTGGGCAGGCTGTATGGGGATTGTGGTGCAGGGTGTGCTCTGCATTGGTGGGATGGTGTGGCATGGGGTGGTCGGCCCTCCTTGTGTGCTGGTCACAGCTTGCCAGGGGGTGTGTTGGGGCACCATGTCCCAGCTGTGGGTTGGTTGCTGGTATCCATGGCCTGGTGGTTATTCCAGCTCTCCACAGGTTGTGCAGTGCGAGGGGTGTGGGGGGCGATGTCTGTTCTGCTGTGTGCTCCCTGCCCATCTGTGGCATGGGTGGTGGGCCCCTGCATCCTGTCCCTGCGCATCCCTGGTTGTCCTGTTTCATTGTTGCCCTGCTCCACGGGGCATCCCTGGTTGCACTATGGTGCATCTGGACTGCTCCACTGAGCATCCCTTGTTGTGCTATGGTGCATCTGAAATGCACAACTGCACCCTGGTTGCTATGGTGCAGGTGGCGCAATATTCAGTCATGTGCCACAGGCTGTCTTAGCTCTTGCTAGATTTTTTAATATTGTGCTCTTGGCATGGGCGCAGAGGACTTGCGCTGCTCCTGCTGTTGCATACTTTTGGGTGCAGTTTGAATATCCGGGCCCCTATGTGTGTGTATATATATATATATTTTTTTTTTTTTGGTGATCACTTTTAATTGTGGGCGCTTACACACATATTGCTTACAAACTTATACTGCTTATATGATGAGTCATAATTTTGTTATTTCACTTTTGCTGTTGCTAACTTCAGGCTTGAATGGCAAAGTTTGCTGATGTAGTGAAAGATGGAATGATAACCTGCCTTTTCATTTAAGTTGACATCCCCCACTCATGTCCTGTCTTCCTAACCTGTTTTCACACCCACATGATCAATGCAGTTTGCCTTAAATGACTGCTGTTGTTCCATTAAACTATCTAAATTTGTAGCAGACACAAGGGCAGCACTCACAAAACCTCTGAGAAGTTAGGTTTTTAAAGTAATAAAATTTAACACCCGGTAGATGGTGAACAACCAAATCAAACCCAAAGCACTAACGGGGTTAGTGATGGGGGTTCAATTTGGTTGTTCACCATCTACAAGGTGTTAAATTTTGTTACTTTAAATAAAAAAATAACTTTTTAAAGTTTCTGGGAGTGCTGACCTCATACCTGTTCTGTCTGTTTTGTTTGGGCAAGCACCCACTTAAAATTCTGTGCACCGTATGACCTGTTTGTTATCCTACAGTAGTTTGTGCTTCTGATTTACATTTTGTTGAACTGATTCATGTAGGTTATGTCTTTTTCTCTTTAGTATATGTACATAAACTACATCATACAGGTTCAAAAAGGCACTTACTACTCTACCACATTTTAAACAAAACACGTACTGTGGGCTGATCAATGTTCTTGCACACACTTTTTTGTTTTACTCTTTTAGCCACCTGTTTTCTTTTGCCTTAATAAACTTCTCTTGGCACCTATACCAAAGACAGATGTCAAGATGGAAAAAGTGAAACCAAACAAATAACCACATTATACTGTACAAGCAATAATTACTGTACTGTCAGTTGCCGATTGAACTGGAAGGATAAGCCTGTGGTTTGATTGAGCTGTGCAGGCTCTTCCACTGTCCCTACTTACATGCTATCAAGCCAAACAAACCCTGCCTAGTGTTTCTATGCCACCTCCTACCCCTCCTCTTTCTCCAGTGCTTGCTCTCTCTCTCTTGGGTGTGCCTTTCAGCTACCTTTTTCCTTTAGTCTCCAGAAAGTTCTCTTGACTCCCCTATAGAGGGTTGAAATCCAGAGGAAAAGAGTTAAGCCAAACAAACAACCATGTAGCCTTTCACTTGTGCTGTCCTACTGCCAGCCACCAATTGAACCATTTGTAATTATTTTTACTTACATTATCAATGTGGGCAGTGTCATTTTCTCTTGTTCTCCCTACTGTACCATTGTCCAAGGTACACCTGGCAACAGTTCTGGCTTGCTTTGCTTTTCTTGGTCACCAAGTGTAGTCATTCTCTAATGCAAATCTAAGACAAGAAAGCAAGCAGCAGAGTAAAGTGAATGACTACTAATGGATCCCTGCAAAAAAATTACCTGTACTGTGTACTGTCCACTAGTGATGCACAACACATCTTGATGGGTCCATGCCACATATTGCCCCTTTTAATCCCCTGCTATGATAGATATCCAGTGTAGAGTAGTGTTGGCTTAGGTTGTGGAAAATCATAGCAAGAAACATGCACACGAGGAGGCTGATGCTACTGTTCATGAAATTGAGAATAGCTGAAAAAACAAAAGTTGTTGTGACTCAGGGCCCAAAGTTTACCACACAGAAATGTTGAAAATAAAAAAAAAAACTTTTATTTTATCAAAACACTGCTACATAGCACAAATGAGAGAAGGCCTGTGTGAAACACTGCAAGCATGGGTTGTGTAGGTGGACCACGTTGGCTTCCAACTCAGCATCATGCTCCTCCATTTGCCACACTGGATATTGTTCTCTATTCCACCACCTGCTCAGTAAAGCCCTGCCCTGGGTGCTGAAAGATGATAATAGGTTGTGACAAGCATGACTGGGATGTGCAACTCTGCAGCAAAGGAAAGTGGAAGTAAGGAAGGAGATAGCCATTGGGTAGTGATACACAGATGAAATGCTGGGGGAACCAATACATTGAATATGATATTCCCTAACCATGTGAGTTATGCAGATTGTGCAGTACAGAGAAAGGGTGGTAATGTAGAAAATAAAATGGAAAGCTTTGGGCCAGCCCACTGGCACAGCACAAGGTATCTGCTTGCAGCACTGACATCTTAGGTTCAGTGATGGCTCAGAGTCAGAGTCCAGCCAGGAGAGAAGGATTGATCATCCCAGGGACTGATCTCCTTCTCCGGAGAGTGGGAAGAGTGTCCAGCACCACGCGGACTGCTGTCGGAGGCTGCGGGTAGCGCTATGGATACTGCCACATGCTTGGTGGTGGGATGGATGCTGGTGTCACTGCATGTCCTCACTCACAGGGATCCATAGTACAAAATGCCAGGCCTATTGATGGCGACCCCTTCTCCACTGCTGCTCCCATAGTGAACAATGTCCACAGAGGGCCCTCCTAAGGCCTTGCCTTTGGGGAAAACCAGGGACTTAAGATGGTGTTCTTGAGAGTGGGTGCCCCTCGCAGCCCTGCCCAGAAAGCTGGTCAGGAGGGGTGATGAGCAGAGAGGGGCCTGGAACCTCCAGTCCAGGGGAAGAAGCCCAGGCAAAAAAAAAATAGAAAGCTTTGGACAAAAACACAACTTTCTGTATAGAAAATACTTTACACAAACCTTTAATTAAATGACTTACTACTAACACTGTGGCAGTGTTTTCATTAAGACTCATAATAAATACTCATAAGAACTGTATTGGCTTTATATTTCCTTAGGGTCTTCCTCTTAAGCATTCAGATAATAAATTTGCATAGATACAATCCCATTACACAAATCAACTAAATGTCCATTTGCATATTTACGTTTCACTGCATATGTTTATTTAAATATGAAATATGACTATTTCGAACAAAATAAAACTAGACACCTATAATTTTCAATGTTACCAACAAAAAATGCTTAGGCTTTCTGGGTCTGCATTAAAGTGCTGATGTCCCCAATAGAAGTGAAAAATGAATTACATCTTTCAGCACCCACTGGAAATGTAAATCACAGAAAGTAAAAGCAAACTATTGCATCTTGAAGCAGAGCCGGGAAGGAAATTAATTTTGCCACAGTTTTAAGAAGCTTTGATTGCTAAATAAATAATCAATGAACAAAGCAATTTGTACATCGCACTAGACTGAAGAGCTTGTAAAACACTGGACAGGTAATTACTTACATTTATGAGACCAAGAAGCAAAGTGTCAAGGGACACAACTGCTTCAATCATATCTCAAATATTCTAGACCATTAGCCCTGTCTTCCAGTTAGCAACGGGCTCCACACTGAAGTTCCTCATTAATAAGCAGAACAAAACCATTTCTCAAAAGTTCTGTCAAACATAATGTATATTGTGTGGTTTGTGTCAGCTGCAACTGGTTTTATTCAAGTTTTTGTAAAACTGACTTTGGAATGTGTTAGGTTTCCAATACATTTCGTATACTTGTGTGTACTGACTTGGTATTTTAAAACTGACTGATTTCTTGGTATTCAAAACTATTTCTTGTAGAATAGGTGTGTTTTGAATATGAGTGAGCTATCATTGAATATTAGGGCCACCACATTTGGCCTTGCTAGTCCCCTACAAATGCTCCATGATTGACAAAAGCAGCCACAGTGCTACCATTTATTAGACTGAGATGCAGACCAGTTTGTTTTGAGTAAAATAAATCTGAGCATTACTAATACCGCTCTAAAACACATCTGTGGTGTTATTTACAAGGTAGCAGGTGGATACTGATAGAAACATAAACTCTGAGTCCATATGGCCCCCAGCATTGTGACTGAGCTCTCATTGACATACTGCCTCAACTCCTGTGAACTGGGGACCACAGTCCTTGGTGGGAGATTAAAATGCTACTTGGATGAGCATTTAAACTATCTGGGGAGGCAGTAAGCAGAGTGATTAAACAAATGCCCCATGATTGAATGTCTAGGCTGCCTATGTTTGTATATCAAACCAGATAAATTTTGGTCTTGGGACATCAACGAGACATAACAAGCAATTAGACACAAAATGTACAAATTCAATTCCAATATGTCAAAACTTGCTGTATTTATTAATTCTTCATATAACATATCATTATACCCCCTTTCCAATGCTGTGTTACCTGCATTTATAAATATACAATACAAATTAATAATCCTTTTTGAATTGCAGAAATGGCTACTGTTTAAGAATGGAGTTCATCCAATTTTTTTGTCTAATTGCTAGGAAACAATGGCTACCAAATAATGGTACAGCACTGAGGAGGACCTGTCAGAAGAAATGCCCCTAGGGCAGAGGTGCAGAAAGGCAGGGCTGGGGACAAAGCAGAAGAAAAGTGGTAAAAACATGCATGTGGGGTACAGGATTGAAGGCGTTAAAGGAAGGGAAATTAAAGGAAGGGGTAAGTTGATGTGAACTTCAGGGAAAATCACAGTCAGGAACGGGAGGGGGAAGCAGTGCAGCAGGCAGAGTACTGTAGAAGTAAGTTGTGGTGAGCCATGTACATCAATTCAAGGAGTCTTGTAAACAACATTACAGACCTGGGAGCCATCATTGTTTAGGCTGACCTGGATTTAGTGGCCACTATGTAGCTATGGTGCACTAAGCACCATGCTTGGGACATGGCCATACTGGGATACTATATGTTTGGGAGAGACATGACAGGGAGGAGAGGAGGAGGAGTTATTTTATACAGTATGAGATGGAGGGACTCAATGTTATGGAAGTACAGAGTTTTAGGAGGAAAAGAAGGGCTGGAGGTCCTCTGGGTCACTCTAAAGGCAGATTCTGGAGCTGCTATCCATACCAGATTATCGTACAGGCCTCCAGTACAGTAGGAGTAGTTGCATAAGGATGCTTGGGAAGCCATCATCAGAATGGCAAGTAAGGGAGGTGCTGCAAGTTGGTGACTTCAGTCTGCCAGACGTGGAGTGGAGCCTTCCAATGCAGCTTTTGCAACTAGTAGGGCTATCCTGGACTCCCTACAAGGAGCTTCTCTCAGGCAGATAGGCACAGAACCCAGTAGGGGTAGAGCAGTGCAGTACCCAGTGCACACAAACAGGGATTGCATTACAGATGTCACAGTAAACAGTCTCCTAGGTACCAGTGATCATTGCACAGTGTGGTTTAACATTGACAGCAACAGAGGCTAACTACATAAAGACAAGGGTACTGGACTTTAGGAGGCTAGAATTTAAGGAAATGGGTGACTGCCTCAAAGAGGGGGTGTCATTAAGGAGTAAAGGCACAGTATGCAAAACTAAGGGAGGGTATAGCTAAAGCAACTAACCTCTGTGTGAAGTAAGTAAGTATAAGGAGAAGGAAAAAAAGACGGTTATTGTTCACTAAGGAAGTGGGAAAGGTGGTGAAGGAAAAAAGAATGGCATTCAAGAAGTATAAGGAAACACAGTGGGAGGAGGATAGGGATGTACACCTAGACAAGCAGAGGGAAGCAGGCAAGGTGGTGATGGGAGCAAGGGCTCAGACACAGGAAAGAATCGCCAAAGTGGTCATTTGGTGCAATAAGACTTTCTTCAGATACATGAGTGAGAAGGGGAAAGCAAGGGGAGGGTTAGTGACAAGTAGAAAGGGAGGGAGTACTGCACAGAAGAGGAGCAAGAAAAAACAAACATTTTGAACAGGAATTTCTGCTCAACATTCACAGTGGAGTGAAAGAGGGAACAGACCATCAGGGAAAAGTAGGAACAGGGGGAGGGAGGAGGAGGTCACAAGTCCAATTTCAGAAGAAAGAGTCCAGAAGAGACTTACAACTCTGAAGAGGGACGAAGCTATGGGATTGAATGAGATACAGTTAAGGGTTCTAAAGGAACTGACTGAGGTGCTAGCTGCCCTTCTGAGAGCTTTGTTCAGCAGCTCACTGGAAACAGGCATGGTTTCTGAGGACTGGAGAAGAGCTGACATGGCCCCCCTATATAACTGCAGCAGCACAGAGGACTTTAGCAACTATAGGAAAGTCTGTCTTACTTCAGTGGTGAGTAAATTAATGCAAACTCTGCTAAAAGTAAGACTGGTAGAGTATCTTGAATCCTATGAGTTACAAAACCACAAGCAACATGGATCCATGGGGGGGGGGAGTTCTTGCCAAACAAATGTGATGAATTTCACTGACTTGGTGACCGGGGAAATAGATCAGGGGAAAGGCAGTAGGCATGGCCTACCTGAACTTCAGCAAGGCATTCAACATTGTGTCACACAGGAGGCTGATAAAGAAACTGAGCAGTCTGAAGGGGGGATCCAAAGTGATGAATTGGGTTAGAAACCGGTTAACAGATAGAAAGTGGGTGAGCAAAGAAAACCAGCACCAATTTGCATTTAAAAACGTTTTTTATTTTAATATATCACACCAACCTTGTCCAATACTTAAGGTAGTGGTAAAAAATGCATACTTACAGATAGTGCTAAGATGGGTTGCCTGAGCTATCTCAGCACTGTCTGTAAGTGTACATTTTTAGCACTGCCTTAAGAATTGCACAAGGTTGTTGTGATGAGTAAAAATAATGTTTAACTTTTTTACCTGCAACCTGGTGCAGTTTTCCTTGCTCACCAGATTTACTTTTAACCAGGCACAGGTGTATGAGTGCCACCTCTGTTTCATGTTTGGCTGCATTTTGTTAACAGATAGAAGACAGAGGATGATAGTAAATGACACTCAGTTGAATGATAGATGAGTGACCTAGTGGAGTGCCACAGGGCTCTGTAATAGGACTGGTACTCTTCAATATCTTCATAAGTGACATTGCTGAGAAACAGGAAGGAAATATATTCCTTTCTGCAAATGACTCCAAAGTCAGTAATAGGGTGGACACTCATCAGGGGGCAAAGAGAATGATATTCAGCAAATGATACACTCACCCGATCTTGACCCCGCTCTATTCGAAGCCACTATAGTTTTAATTCCTAAGGCAGATAAAGACCCCTCGGACCCAGCTAGTTACCGCCCAATTTCCCTCCAGAATTATATCATCAAAATCTTGGCTAAAATACTCGCTGAAAGGATTAAATCGATCTGGATGGGTCTTTTGAGTCCTGAACAGACCGGTTTTGTTCCTGGAAGGTCAGCAGCTGATCATCTAAGGACTCTGTCCCATATCTCACATTATGCTCAGACTATCCCCACCCAGCTGCTCTGGTGTCTCTTGATGAGAAAGCATTCAATCGATTTGATTGGTCTTTTGTGGATTGTACTGGAGGAAATGGGCTTTCCAATTCCTTTTCTGAATCTGATAAAGACACTCTATAAAATTCCATTAGCCAAAATTTACTGTAATGGGGTTCTGTCCTCCTTTCCGTCTTTCGACGGGTACTAGGCAGGGATGTCCCTTATCTCCCTGCTTTTCAACTTATATTTGGAACCTTTATTAAATAATCTTAAATCTTCTTCTCAAGTGAAGGGCATTCGGCTTCATGATAGGGATCTAACCTTGTCAGCATATGCAGATGATGTTTTGTTTCACTTAGCAGATCCGGTTACGTCCCTGCATGCAGCTTTGGCTATTATCAAGAGGTTTGGCTTCTTTTCTGGTTATAAACTAAATATCTCTAAATGCGAGATTTTTCCCTTAAACAACTATACTTTTAAGCAGACTTTCCAAGCTTTCGGGATGAAATGGGCTTCTAGCTCAATCAAGTATTTGGGGATTCATTTCTCTACAGATATCTCTCTTCTTAAAAAACTTAACCTTACTAGGATTAAGGATTCGATCAGTCAGGATCTGCAACGTTGGACAGCCCTTCCTATCTCCTTATGGGGTAGGATAAACATTATTAAAATGAATGTCCTTCCCCGAATCTTCTATCCGTTGAACCTCACTAATCTCTGGCCCCCTTTCCTTTTTTCAGAAGCTCCATAGTTTGATCTCTGCTTTTATATGGCGTGGTAAAGGAGTACGGTGTTCTTATAGGACGTTATCACTTCCTAAAGAGAGAGGGGTTTGAAACTTCCTAATTTTCTTTTTATATTATTGTGCCCATTTGTCCAAATTAGGCAAATGGTTTTCAACAAACAATGACTGTTTTCAACCAATCTGGCTTCAACTAGAAAAGACTTCCTTTCTGAACTTAAATTTGATATATTGTCTTTACTTTATCAAACCCCGAAAACACTTTCTCATTTAATTTTGGATGATGCAACGGTAGTCTCCCTTAAAGTGTTGAGCCCAATGTCTCAAATATTTTCGGATTGTTACCCATACTGACTTAGGGCAGCCAATAATACTCAATCCCAATATTAAACTAGGAAACTCCTTGATAGGTCCGAACTGGCTCCCACATCTCCATAACCTTAGGATTGAGCATCTGTTTGACCAAACCCGGCTTCTCGATTCTGGGGAAATTTTAACCAGGTTTGACATATCAGGTAAAGATATTTTTAAAGTATTCCAACTGCTACATCTGGTGAATAGTATATTCGTAGTTCCTATAAACAGTCGATAGTACAACCTTTCTTTTCGACTCATTACCAATTTGGCTTCCCAAGCACATTCAATATCTAGGATTTACTCCTATCTCTTAACTTTTAATCTTGAAGAAGAGGCTGGGGGCCTTATTCTGGACACATCTCCAGACTGTTCCATGTTGGAATACCTTCTGGACTAATTTACACAAATACCATACACAGGATAGATTTCGCTTAGTACAATATAACATTGTTTATAACCTTATTATACTCCTGTCAAGCTTTTCAAACGTAACCTAATTCCCACTTCAGACTGTTTCAGGTGTCTGCGAGAGGAGGGTAACTTAGTTCATATATTCTGGGAATGTCCTAAAGTTGCTCCTCTGTGGTCTCTGATTCATGATAGTCTGGATTCCCTTCTGGGTCTGAGAGAATTTTTCTGTCCTGCAATTTGTGTATTTGGGGATCTTTCTCTAGTCGATAGTGGGGAACGTAGATATTATATGGCTCTGATATCTATGGCAGTCAAGAATTTGGTTTTAAGACATTGGCGAGATCAATTGATCCTAACATACATGGATTGGTTAAAAGAGATGATGTCATATTTTCAATCTGAGAGCTTGATTGCCAGTTACAAAAATCACCCAGACATATTTTGTAAAAGATGGGGTAAGCTCCATGCTTTCTGCTTACCCTAATTGGTGACCTGATGACCGGATCCCTCGACCCTCATGTTTCATGTTACATCACGCTGCCTTATAACATGCCAGGTGTTATCTACTAATTTTAAGGTTATACATCCTATAGGTCCTGTTATTCTCTCTCTATACTCGATCTGTTATCAGTCAGGGTACGGGTAAATATGTGGAGAGATGATATTATCCAGACTTTGATTATTTTGCCAACATGATATTGGGGGGTGCACTCTGAAACTCAGGGATTAGGATGGGGAGGGGTTAGGTTATTTTCCTGCAATATTTGGTTGGGGATCATATTAAATGTTTTTGAGTTCTGTTATGTTTTCGTGGTCCCCAAATATCTTATGTATCTAATGGTGGTTGGGGGTTGGGGGATGGGGTGGTTTACTGTTCAATATACTATGGTTTGTCACGAATGTACTCTGTCCGTTTTTCTTTGAAATCAATAAACTTAAATTTCGAACACTCTGATGGGGGGAGGGTGAATCGTGGTGGATGTTTGGGAGGAAGAGAGGGTTGGAAGGGGGGTTTTATGTTGTACCATGTAATTTATCGGTTTGTCACTACAGTCAAGTTGTATGGTTGTTTCTTTGGTTGTTGAAAATCAATAAAAATTTAAATTTCAAAAAAAAAAAAAGTGATACACAGAGTCCTCTGTTTTCACATTAATTTCTTTTTTAATTTTATTAGCTTCACCCCTATGTTTCGCTCCTACGAGCTAGATCACGGGGCTTCATTACCATCTATTTTAAAGAAACAAATACATTTTGTTGAATTATAAATTTCGATTTCACTTTTTCTGAATAAATTATAAAATATTCATTTCAAGTATCTACCTGCACACAACATTTCTAAGTGTTTAAATCACTTTGAAACTTCATTGTTCCTTCTGAAATAAATAAATAAACTGCAATGTAATAATTGCTTAAACTCCAATATACAATGCTTTGTCGCAGCAGACTCTGTCCAAAATGTAACAAAAGTAATTACTCAAACTTTCCCAATATCAAGCATACCTCAAGAATCAATCAAAACATATGTTTTTTTTGATACTTTCTATCTCTGTAAAAATCTATAAATACAAAAAAATACAAATTTGGTGTGAGCCTTTCAGCTTATGCAAACAAACTGGTATCCCTAAAACAGTTTAAACTTTTAAACTTCCCCGTTAAATAATATAGCTCACCTTCTTAATGCAGTATGCTGATTCTTGCCATTACCTTTCCAAATTCCACAAAAGCGAGTAAAATGTTTAATTTTTAAGTTTACTTTCAAACAAAGCCCTAATGGCGCCTGCTCACATAAAATGCTATAGTGTTGTGATCTTTCTTTCGGCTGCTACACCTCTTAAGCAGCCTGACTTTCCCACGGGAGTGACGTTTCACTTCCCGAAACTCTCGTGGGATGCGAGAGCGTTGCCGAGCAACTGAACACACTCCACTGAATATTGTGGATGTGTGCGGGAGGTCAGGCTGCTTTGAAACGGACGAGACTGTTGCCAAAAAGCCGAAACTCATTAAATGAATATTTTGTAAGGGAAGAAAGTGACCACCCATATAAAGCAACAAGGGTGTTTGCTAACTTAAACATTTTAGTGCAAACTATGCTTGAAACATATTCAAAATACAGAGAGACTTTATCAAATGAGACAGACAATACAATGGAGTGCCATCTTCTATCACAGTTCATACTGACATCTCATAGAACAACATAACTGTGTACAGCAATACATTATAGCTACTACATGTATTGGTATTAAAAAATAATAACAAACTATTTCTGAATAGCAGACTCATTTTATAAACCATTTGGTTCACTCCAATGTTGTCTCCCAATGATACAATACAGAGTCTATACAAATATTTACAGTTATAAATGGCATAATGAATGCAAATGCACAAATTATATTTAGAGTAAATGCCAATACCCAAGTTCTCTATTTATTTATGTGTTCTTATAAGTTTTTATAAACATGCCTGCCAATTACTGTCCACATTCATTCCTATATTTGGATCTAAAGTTTTTAAGTAAAAAATCCACTTCATTTCAGCCTTATCTAACAATTGTGTATAGTTGCCACCTCTGTATGGTATTTTTACCACCTCAAGACCCCAGAACCTGAGAGACACTCCTGTATGTCCCGCCTCATTAAAGTGTGAAGCTACTGGAGATTTGTCATTTTGATTTCTAATATCACTCTTATGTTCCAAAATTCGGACTTTAAGAGCCCTTTTGGTTTGACCTACATATAATTTGTCACATACACACTGCAACACATAAATCACACCCTCTGTGTTGCAGTCTATATGGTCTCTGATAGGAAATTCTTCACCAAAATATGGATGTTTAAAATAGGCCTTTTTACTAGTATTATTTCACACTGAGCAAAGAGAATGAGCAGGGATCTAGAAAAACTTGAGGACTGGTCTAAAGCATGGCAACTGAGGTTTAACACCAAAACGTAGAAAGTCATCCACCTATGGCATAGGAAATCAGGCACTGAGTATAAGATGGAAAGAGGTACTGATAGTCAATAAACAGGAAACAATCTTGGGGTTATCACATGGTATGACCCCAAAGTGACAGGGCAGTGTGACAAAACAGTGGGTAGGGTTAGTAGGATGCTGAGGTGCATAGGGAGGGGTATATCAAGCAGAAGGAAGGAGGTTGTATTGCCACTGTGACGCTTTCTGCTGCAAGACCCCTGTTTTGGAAGTGGCACCTCAGAGAGGAAAGAGATGAGGTAGAGTCAGTCCAGAAGAGGACAACTAAAATGGTGTTGGGGTTGCACAAGAAGCTCTATGACAAAAGACTGAGTGATCTTAATGTATATACCATGGAAGAGAGGAGATCGAGAAGTGAGCATGATGTGACATGATAGAGACCTTCCAGTACCTCAAAGGGATGAACAAAGTGCAGGAGGGAAGTATCTTTTAAATGAGAAGAAGCACCAGGAACAGGGTGCCTGAGATGAAAAAGAAGAAGAATCAGCATTTATATAGTGCTTTTCATACACAGTATCCCAAAGCGCTTTACAAGCAATGCTAGACTGGTAGTGAAGTGAATGAATGTGCGGTGGTGGCCATATAGCACATCATCACCCACACACAGCCTGGATAATTGCATGGAGGTGGTGGTGGTGGTGGGGAGTTTAAGAGAAATATGAGGAAATATTTTAGTTAATGAAAGGGTGGTAGACACATGGAACTGGTAGCAGGCAGAAGAGGTGGAGGTGAAAACAATGGGGGCTTTAAACAAGTATGAGGTAGACATAAGGGTACAGTAGAAAACAGATAGGAAGGCAGAAGAGTTGCTGGAAACCAGTTAGGGTCTGTGTAGAAGATTAGGCAGGGAACAGCTGAGCAGACTGAATTGGCCAAGTTTTCCTGCTTTCTGCTGAAAAATTCTACCTCTATGTTTCTCCCTTAGGGTGGCAGCATACAATAACATGCATGCATGTGGAGGCGTTCATACATATTTGGTACATGGTGGCTGCCCCCTCTCTCCATTTTGTGCGCTCAAATTGTGCTGCTACCAGTCAATAAATCCATTGAATTCAATTTTATTGTTCAACATACTGAATGCAGTAAATGTTATTACAAATACAGGTCTTAAAATCATAATAATATACACATCACAAAGACGTATACATTGCATATTAGATCTAATATAAAAACAACATCAATAAATGACATTTATGATACACCAACAACTGCTTTTCTTCTTTACTAGAATGCCCTAAAAAGGCCTAGTATTTTTTTTAATTCAAACTTGAATTCATAAGACATTTCAAGAGTCTTTCTGTAGAATCATAAGTGTTTGCAAGAGAGGCAGTCAAGCAAACAGATCTTTCATTATTAATGAAAATGGTTATCTTGGTTTGAGAGCCACAGTACATAAATGAGCTCATCCCTCCTTCTTGTTATATTGTGCAATATACACTTCACCCTTGTATAATTCAAGCCTATGAAGAATTTATAACCTTCTATCTTCTGGTTTATGATATAGGGTTAGATAATCTACTAGTTCATGCATTCTTTTGTCTTTTGCAAACAATTTATTTTTGATTGGCCACTAAAGCTAAATCCCATGGGTTAGCTTGGTCACTATTTCTTTGATTTATCTAAGAACACATCAGGACGAATGACTTATTGGTTGGGAGACATAAACATATCCCAGTCCTAATTTATAAAGGGTAGTGTTCAAATAAATTTGTCATGGTAATGTAATGTAAAACCTAATTCATGATACTTTTATTTTTCATCTGGGTATCAATTAGATATCTGCTTTCTGGTGTTTCTTCAGAAGCCGATACTTACACATTTTTTGATCGATTGCTATATAATCTTAAGGGTATTTTGATCATGCTGAGACCTATCTAATGGATTCAGAATAGATTTTTGCAATTTTAACAAAGTGTTATAGAATGCAGAAACAGTTATCTTACAGCATTTAGAGTTAGCGTGTTCCCCCACCACAGTGCCATATAAAATACCCAACTTTATTTTACCATTATTCACTTCTAAGGCTGCTTTTCACAATGTCCTCCACACTGTAAATTGAATGAATTGCTAGCTCCTATATGTTGTTTTATTGCATTCGTTAATAAGTAATATATCCTGGTTTCATGTAAGGTTATTGGCAAACGTTATACTCAAATAATCATAAAAGATTACTCTTGATTGTTCACTGTTGCTCAATTATCAAGAGGACCAGGATAATATTTGCCTGTTTTGATAACCTGTCACTTGGAAGTATTAATCTTAAATTTATTTTGCTCACAGACTATTTCAAAATGAGACAACTTCCTTTGAATTCCTTTGAACTTCCTTCTGAGGGTAGAGGTAGACAGTAAAAGCATGTTGCCAGCATAGGCCAGATAACCGCAACTCTTATTTAGTATCTTTGGATTTACTACGTATTCCAAAATGTAGAGATTAAATACAAGTAGCACCAATAGAAACCCTGTCCTACTTTTAAATTTGTACAAAATCAAAGTGGCAATGCACCATTACTAGAATATCTCATGCTGGCCCAGTTTTTTTTATGTCAACTGGCCATAACTAACAGAAGTGGAATAGGAACTCCTAACCTGATCATTTCTTCCAAATATTGGAAATTCTAATTGTGTTGAAAGACTATGAATAATCTATAATGGCAATACACAAAGGTGTATTTTTAATTAAAGTATATTTTTGTATTTAATTAGAGATGTGGCTAAGTATAACTTTTGACGGTGATGTTCGCACAAAATGGCAAAAATTCATACTTTGCAGAGCTTCGCAAAGTTTTCCCCAACCTTGAAAAGTTCGATTTAACTGCAATCACAGCTTTTTTGGCACAAACTGTAGAAATTTGCCATGAAGTGTGGAATTTCGCTTCTGAAATTCTGCACTTCATGGCAAAACGTCACACTTCGCTGTTGATCTGTGCTCCGCAAATTGCATGAATTTCTTGAATTGTGCTTCATGAATTGCATGAAGTTCATAAATTAATTCATGAAGCCAAGTTTGCCAACTTCACCCATGTCTTTATTAAATGTAGAAATATGAAAGAACTAGCAATTGTATATCTTGCTTCCTGGAATCCAAACTGTGCCTTTGATACAATAGCCTTTTCATTGAGCTGTTTGTTACCCTTTCCTAGTATTATATGAGAGCAGATTGTTTGTGAGTTATCCAAATGACTAATAGGCCTGTACATGAAAGAGTCTAAAGGTGACCCTTTATTGTTATTCAAAGGAACAATTATTGTCCATTTCCATTACTCTGGGCATAACCCATTTCTAAGATTTAAGAAAAGATGCAAAAATAAAGGCACCCACCAGTCTGGCTTTCCTTTAATAATATCTTCTGGCATGACATTAGGGCCTGGGGCATTATGCAGTAGTAGTAAATTATTTTATTCATAAAATTCCTATGGGGGCTATTCACAAAGTATATGCCAGAGGTGCGTCGGCCGTCCACACAGCTCCTCATCAAAGATGACCTGAAATCATCTAAGCAGGCCACTAAAGCAGTAGGTAAGGCTAGAGGGATGTTGGGGTGTATTAGCAGGGGTATCACAAGTTGTAAGATGGAGGTAATAATCCCTTTTTACAAGACACTGGTTAGGCCCCATCTGGAGTACTGCGTGCAGTACTGGAGGCCGCACCTGCACAAGGACATTAACAAAATGGAGGCAATCCAGAGAAAGTCAACCAAAATGGTGCAAGGACTGCATCAGAAAACATATGAGGACAGATTAATGGAGCTCATTATGTATACCCTAGAGCAAAGGAGGGAGAGAGGTGATATGATTGAAACATTCAAACATCTTAAGGGCATTAACAAGGTGAAAGTGTCTAACATGTTTCAATATAGGAAAAATAGCAGGACAAGTGGACACAGCATGAGATTAGAGGGAGGCCAATTAAAGGGTAATGTGAGGAAGTTCTTTTTCACAGACAAGGTGGTGGATGAATGGAATGGCCTACCTCAGGAAGTGGTGGATAAGAATACAGTGCAGGGATTCAAACAGGCATGGGATAGGCATAAGGGAGCAATACAGATGGGTATGAATAGATAGGCCATTGACAGAGTAAAGACCTATTGCACATTCATAAGGTAGAAACAATGGGCAAACTGGATATGCCTTGTGATCCTTATCTGCTATCAACTTCTATGTTTCTATGTTTCGCTGCACCTGTGGGGGTTCTATGCATGGACTGTAGTCACCAACATTGGATTCCACGTGGCCCCCCTACATGACCCCTGCTTCCCTGCTAACATAGGGTCCCTGGGGAGGTCCATGGGAGCGGAGAACAGGGGCAGGCAGCCAATGAGCTGCCCATCCCAGGTTCCATTGGTGGGTGGATCACTTGCACCGTGGGTATCATGTTGACGCCAGCACAGTGCACCAACCACACCGGAGGATATGTGCCCAGTTCTCTGCCCCTAACACCCATGAGGTGTCCCAACAGTAGGGGCATCCTTTGTGGGGGGGGCTGTGGATTTCTCATCCATGCCATCACTGCCACGGCCAGCTGCCACCACCCTGTGGGTGCATACCAGGTTTACAGCTGCCTTGGTGTGGTGTAGCAGTTCACTGTCATGCACAGCATTCCATGCCTTGCAGAATGCTGCGGAGTGCTGTCACACCCCTGCATCACCTGCAACCCACCCCAGTCTGAAGCTCTGTGATCATCCGGGGGATCAGGTGCATGGGGGCATATGTGGTAGCAAATCCTGCACAGGGGGTGCAGTGGGCACAGGCAGGTGCAGGGTGGCTATGCACCACATTCACACAGTATGTAGCCAGTCTGCATCTTTGTGTATGGGGCCCATTATTAATATTGATTGCTCGGTTGAGCCAGTCCTCATTTTCAGTGGGGTCCAAAGCAGATGAGGTACACAGAAGTTTCAGTTACAAATATGATAGTATAAAAGACAAACAAATAATATTCAATACACATATTATTTATTTATTTTCATTTATTTGAATTTTGGTGATCGGGTATGCCCACAAAGACAAAGTATTCCCTTGTTCGGGGGTGACCAGGGGAACATAAACATTCCAGACAAATTATATTACATTTTATTTATATATTTTTTTACTTATTTATTTTTATTTATTGAAATGTTTCACCAGGAAAGCACACTGAACAACAAGTTGCTCGTCTCCTGGTGTGACCTGGGGGGAAGGGGTACAGAGAGGATGAATCATTAATACACTCAAGGTGCAGAGGACAACAGTTACATACAGTGAACATACAGTAGGCAATTTAGTGTATGGGGGAAAGGAACAAGAGGACATCACAGGCATGTACTTAATACTGAAAACAAATACTAGTAGTTAGGGTTACGTGGCTATAGACAGAACAGAGAAACGCAGCAGAGGGGACAATTACAGAGAGGTGCAAAAGTATTAGCAAGTGCATGAGGTATAGATGATTCTTAAAGTGCCAAGGGGAAGGGGGTTGGGCAAGTAGGTATCAAGTGCAATGAGAGAAAATGGGAGAGGAGGAAAGAGGAGGGAAGGACAGTTGAATCCAGGGACCCCTCGAGGATGTTGAGAACCCTGCAAGAGGGCAGAGATGGGGGGATTTGGGGGAGTGCCAAGGGAGAGGGAACCGGGCAGCTAGGTAATCAAGTGCAATGAGTAAAAGTTGGGGGAGGATGGGAAGTAGGAGGAAGAGAGACCTGAGCGCAAGGGACCCATTCAGAATGCTGGGACGAAGAGAGGGAGAGCCAAACCCAGGGGTCCTTCCAGGATACTGAGAGTCCTGCAAGGGGGAAGGGAAGGCTAAAAGAGATGGGGGGGATATTTAGTGGAGTGCCAAAGGGAGAGAGGAATTGAACAGGTGCTAAGGGTAAAAAAGAGTGAAAAATGGGGCGAGGAGGTGGAGGAGGAGGAGGGGAAGGAAAGCTGAGCCCAAGGAACCCCTTCAGTATGCTGAGAATCCTGCAAGGGGCAGGGGAGGCTAGAAAAGATGGGAACGGAAAGGTTAGGAGTAGATATAGGTCAGGGGTGAGTCTAGAAATACTGTATGCAAGGACATGGTTTAGGGAGACTCATAGCAGGAGCAGCAAGATGAAACATAGTTGTGAAGGGCAGAGCTGATGGAGTAGGAGGAGGAGGAGTGACAAACTTGAGGAGGGAGGAGGGAAGGAGTTTCAAATTTTGGGAAGCAGTATGAGAAGCCAGACTGACCAATGATGGTGGAGCGCTGAGGGATAACCCAAATACGTGAGTCGGTAGATCTAAGGGAAGGAGAGGGAAGGAGGGAGGTGGAAAATGAGGATGGGTAGGATCTCTTTACAGAGGTAATCTCAGTTAACAATTCCTATGCACAGAAAATAAAACTTACGTATATAGGTATCAAATCAGATGTGAAAATAAACATTCCATACATATTACATTGCATTACAGAGGTAAGAATGTAAAAAGGAACAAATATATATTTCATTACAAAGGTATGAAGTATATACATATATTCAGGCTGACACGAGTAGAGAAGTCATAGGAAATGAGGGTGAGGAAAGAGGTGGGGAAAGGTAGTTATTAGGACAGTAAGATGGTGGAGGAGGGTAGATGGGGAGAGAAAACATAGTGAGGATAAAAGATTTTATTTGCAGTTACAGGTGAGAGGGGAGGGAAAGAGTGTCTCTTTGAAGAGCCTTTTAAACTTAAGAAGAGATGTGCAGGAGAGTTGGCCATTTGGGAGGTTGTTCCATTTCTGTGGGACTGCAAATGAGAAGGATCCCTTACCGATGGCAAAGCGGGGCTTCCGTTGACACAGCATCGGGTATTGAGAGGATTGAAGGGTCCTAGTGAAGGGTTTCAATGTGAGCAGGTTAGAGAGGCTAGGGGGAGGGCAGGTGGATGAGTTTATACATGGTGCAAAGTAAAGGAAAATCCCATTTAATTTCAAAGGAGGGCTAGCCTAGGATATTGAGCGCGTCACAGTGGTGGGCACGAGCATGGGCAGTTGCAGTGAAATGAGCTATGCTGTGATAAGTCTGTTTAAATCTACTTAGAAAGAGAGTTCATAGCAGTTCAAATACCATAAATAAGATTACAGGAATTTCATATACCCAGAGTAAGACTATCATGTGTTTTACCCATTAAGAAAACACAATCCATGAATACATATTTAATACACAGTATTAGTTACCATAATTTGGACAGCATTTCAGTAGCATATTATGATTAACTGTAAACCAGTTTTTGATTTTTGAGCATATTATCTAACCATTTGATAGCCTTAACAAATGGGAAATAGAATTCCAGAGTTTTGGGCCAGTGTAGAAAAAGGATGACCTACCAATAGTTATCATTTTCTTGGGTAGAATTTATTACACTCCAGATGCTGTTCTCAAACCTCCTTGATACACCTAAATTCTATGCTATCTACTATATCCTGGGGTTCTATTCTTAAAACATTGATACATTTACCTAATGGTGTGAAGTTCCCTTCTTTCCTGCTGCCTATACCAGCCTAATTTGATACATATCGTAATGATGTGTGCTCTAGGGGTTGTCGAAGATAAAGTGGGCAAAGCTGCTGTGAATAAAATCGAGCTTCACCAGCTCCCTCCTCTATGCCCCTAAGAGCAACACATCCCCATAATCCAAAAATACAGGTTACTCACCTGTAACAGGAGTTCTATAAATGGTATATGTTGTTCATCCACAATTCATGGTAGGTTCCTTGCTGCTTTAAATCTTGCTGGAAGGTCTTCAGGCTGGCTCCTCCCACCCACCCCGGTGGTAAACTCTCGGCTCCCCCCATGACTCCAGATATAGCCTGCTGGAAGCCAGGTTGTGCGTCAAGCCAGGGAGGTTGGGTGGGTTGTGTGGATGAACAACATATACCATTCCTAGAACTCCTTTTACAGGTGAGTAACCTGTATTTCTAGGGACATAGATATGTTGTTCAATCCACACTTCATGGCAGACTCCTAGCAGTTCTCCGGGAGGAGGGAGGCAAGGCACACACCCCCTATTTAGAAAACATGGACTGGAGAACTGAAGCCCCAAAACCAGCATCCCGGAGTGACTCAAGGTCGATGTGGTAATGGGTAATGAAGGTGTGTGCTGACTTCCAGGTAGCAGCCCTGCAGATTTCCTTGATAGGGACATCCCTGGAAGCAGCCATCGGATGCAGCGGTATGGTGGGTAGAATGAGCTCTTATCCCTTTGGGAGGCTCCATGCCCGCCAACCTGTAGCAGAGACCTATGCATGAGGTGACCCACCTGCCTATTGTCCACTTGGCCACAGGTCTGCCAGATTCGGCTTCAGCGTAGGTGACAAACAGCTGGTGAACCTCTCCCCGAACTTCAGCCGTTCACCCTATAATAAGAGAGTGCTCTTCAAGGGTCCAAAGTATGGACCCTATATTCGGCCTCTGAGGTGTGATTGGGGTAGAACACCGGCAGAGTCAACACCTGGTTAAGGTGAAACTCTGACACCACCTTTGGAAGGAACTTCGGCTGGGGGCTCAGGACAACCTTGTCCCTTTGGAAGACCAGATAAGGAGACTCGATGGAAAGTGCCTAGAGCTCTCCCATCCTTCTGGATGAGGTGATAGAAACCAAAAAGGCGGTCTTCCATGACAGGTGAGAGATGTCACACCTGTGCATCAGTTTGAATGGCTTGCCCATGAGCTTAGCCAATCGCAGCAGTAGATCCCATGGAGGTGGAGGTTCTCGCACCAGAGGGGATATGTGATCAAGGCCTTTGGAAAAGCACCTGACCACCTTCTCCTGTGCCACCAACTGCTTTCCGGCCCGTGCCCAGTAAGCAGAGATAGCTGCCAGGTGCACCTTTAGGGTCATTGACCCAAGCCCTAGCTCAGAAAGGAACCACAGGTAGTCCAGAATGCTGGCCAAGGAGCAGGAGGAAGGGTCCAACCCCTTACCCTGACATCAAATGGAGAATCTCTTCCATTTGAAGGCGTAGCATTTCCTGGTCGACTCCTTACGGGATGCCTCAACAACATTGAGGACCTCGTTGGAAAGACCCAAGGCCTGGAACTCTAGCCACTCAGAAACCAAGCTGTCAGGTGCAGGGATTGAAGGTCCAGGTGGAGAACCTTCCCCTGGTTGACTGAGATCAGGTCCGGGCAGGCTGGGAGCCGCCTCGGAAGCCTGGAGCTGAGGCTGAGGAGATCTGGATACCAGAACTGGCGGGCCAGTCTGGGGCTACCAGAATCACTTGCGCATTGTCCCTCTTTGCCTTGAGAAGCATCTTGTGGATCAAGGGAAATCGGGAAAGGCATAGAAGAGGCCCGGGGTCCACAGCATCGAGAAGGCATCCCCTGGCAGCAAGCCCTGCTGAGGGGGGCGGGCATGAAACAGCCTCAGCTTTGCATTCTCCCTTGAGGCAAACAGGTCCACCTGAGGTGTGCCCCAGTGGGAGAACAGATCATGTACCACCTCCGGCAGGAGTGACCACTTGTGAGATGCAGCCCCTATCCAGCTTAGGGCATCGGCCAGAGTGTTAGAGGCTCCTGCCACATGAATAGCTAGGAGAACCACCTCCAGGCTGCACATGAGGGACCAAGTGTGGAGAGCTTCCTTGCACAGAGGCATAGAGCACGTCCTGCCCTGGCAGTTTAGGTAGTACATGGTCATGGTATTGTCCGTCTGGACCACTTTACCCCATACAAATGGATCGAAGGCGGTAAGGGCTAGTTGGACCGCTTGAAGCTCCAGCAGGTTGATGTGGCATCGGGACTCCTGAGGGGACCAGAGACCATGTGCTCTGTGCTCCCCCAGATAGGCACTCCAACCCATCAGAGAGGCATCGGTCTATAGAGGGACCGTCGGCTTGGGGTGAACAAATGGGATGCCCTCCTGCAGATGAGCTGGAATGATCCACCACTGGAGAGCGTTCCACATCTCCTGGGTCACTGCCACTGGCTGGTCCAAAGGACCGGAGCACTGTGATCATTGGCTGGCCAGTCCCCATTGTAGGGGATGCATGTGCCAACGGGCTAAACGGACCACACTGGTGCAGGCCGCCATAAGGCCCAGGAGGTGCAGGAAGTCCCGGGCAGGGCGCAATTGCCCAACCTGAAATGATTGGGCAAAGGAGGAAAGAACTTCAGCCCTTTCCGCCGGGAGCCGTTCTCTGGCTAGAAGAGAGTTGAGCTCTGCCTCAATGAATTGAATCACCTGCTTTGGCACGAGTTCTGATTTGGCCTCCTTGAAGAGGAGGTCAACCTGACAGCAAACCTGAAGGGCCAGATCCCTGGACCGCTCCACCTCCGATCTGGAGGAGGCCACAATCAGCCAGTCGTCCAGGTAAGGGTACACCGGGACATTTTGGTGCCGCAGGAATGCTGTCACCACTGCCATGCATTTGGTGAAGACTCTGGGAGCTGGAGAGAGGCTGAAGGGCATGGCCCGGAACTCGTAAATGTACCCCTCTGCTCTGAAGTGGAGGAATTGCTGGTGGGATGGATGGATTGAGATGTGAAAGAACGCGTCCTGGAGGTCCAAAGAACAGAATCACATGCCCTGTTCCAAGGATGGAATGATCTGAGCCAGACTGACCATCCTGAAGGTTCGAGACCTTAGGAACCAGTTCAGGTCATACAGATCTACAATGGGGCACAAGACCCCTGTCCGTTTCGGGACCAGGAAATACCTGGACACAAACCCTGGGTCTGGTGGAGGATCCGCCACCTCCCTGATCACCTCCTTCTGGAGGAGCAGGGCAATATCAGCTTGACAGGCTGACAGAGAGGCCGCAGACCCCATAGCCCCTAGTGGGGTGACGGTTTGGAAGGGCGGGGCTTGCTTGAATTCCAGAGGCAGACCTTTCCTACCACTTCAACACCCATCGGTCCATGGTGATAGTGGACCAGGTGCAAAGAAAGTGGCGGAGCAGTCTCCACGGGGAACCCGGGTGGGGAGCGACGAGGCTGGGGGTAACACCCCTCAACCTGTCACTGGATAGGCTTATAGGAGGGACCAGCCGAGGGACCTCCCGGGCCTTTCCCTCCCGGCTTCCTGCTGGAGGAAGCTGCAGGCTTGGCTTTGGGGTGCCAAGTGCGAGCCTGCTGGCCCTGATGCTGGTGTTGCTGGGCCAGATGTGCCACAGGGGCAGAAGGCTGAAAGGGCTTACGCTGCTGCTGGTGGCCTTTGTCCTTCTGGGCAGATGTGACCGAGTCCAAGGTGGCATTGGACTTCTTGATCCTCTGCAAATGGCTCTCTACCCTGGGACCGAACAAGTCAGTACCCAGGAAGGGGATGTCTGCCAGCTTGTGCTGGGTATCTGCCATGAAGGTGGAGATCCGCAGCTAAGCTCTGAGGTGCATGGCCACTGCAGCCACTACTGACCGGGCACAAGAATCTCCAATGTCAAGAGCAGTTTGGGGCTGCTACTTCACCACCACCCTTCTCTGATCCCGCACCTGCTTGACCATAGTCTGGAGGTCAGCTGGGAGATGAGGAATCACCTCATCCAGGGATCCCATAAGGGTGTGGGAAAAGTGTGCCATCAGTACAGCCAATCTGACCTGATGAAGGCCTAGGGAGGACAGAGCGTACACTTTATGCCCGGCATAGTCCAGCTTCTTGGACTCTTTGTTGGGAGGCTGGTTCACATCTCCAGTGTTCCCAGAACACCGGAAAACACTATTGGTCACAAGCCCCTCCACAGAGGGTGCTCCAAAAAACTGGATAGTTAACTGGTTGGGACCAAGTACTTCCTGGCCATCCTGGCCGAAGGAGCTGGACAAGAAGCCGGCCACTGCCATAACTCCAAAGCTGGGCCAATAATGGCTTCAGCCACTGGAAAGGCCTCCATGGGATAATCCCCTCAGTCCAGTATCTCAGTGAGGGGATAATTGGCCTGCTTAGACATGGGTTCGAGCTTAATCCCAGTAGATTCTGAGATGAGCCAAAGCAAACCCATGAATGAGGATGGGCTCTCGTCCACCGACTGTCCCCAGTGGACTCCAGGTCAAGGGGCCTGGAGAACAGGGAAGAGTCATCATCAGACTCCGAGGAGTCTGCAAACAGCTGCCTAGGGCCTGAGCCACCCTCCACTTGCCGAGGATGATCAGGAGTGAGGGTGACCTACAACCGATGGGGCAGTCCCTGATCTGACGGAGAATCCTCAGTTGGAGCCCCAGATTTAGGTTGTGGAGGCAGGGGTCCCACCACAATGGGTGGCGCAGCTGGTTTCAGCTGAACAACCAGTGCCAGTTTGGGCTCCTTGATATCCACGAGGGGTTGTTTCGGCCGTTACGGTGACAGCCACTTAATGGCCAGGGAAGGTGACGGGGATGGCTTGTTCCTGGTCAGAAGGAGCTGCTGCCAAATCTAGTCCTCATAGTGTTGATGCAATTTTTGCGAAGCCTTTCCTCCGAGGAGGAAGAAGACAAGGACGAGTGGCGTGGCCGCTTTCCTCGGTGCCGAGACCAAGACCGCTGGTGTCGGCAGGATTGGCTGAACCGAGAAGAGGTCTGAGACCGAGACCGTCGGTATTTCTGAGGGTGGGTCTGGGAGGGAGCGGGGGAAACCCGTTCCTCCCTCGGCTCAGGAACCTTAACCAGGGACTCCGGCACAGGAGGTGCAGGCAAGTCCTCGGTTTCCACCAGGGGAACTGGTGAAGAAGGGTTGTCGGCTTCTCCAGTAGACAGCCTGTCCAACAGGTCGAGAAAAATCTAGACCGCATCAACGGCTGTCTCAGCCGGCTGACCTGACAGGGACACCGTGAAGCCAGTGACATTAGCCTCAACCTTAACCGAAGTCGAGTGTCGACTGTCCGGGGAAGGGGACCTCTCCCGCTCCCACGAACGCTGATGGTGGGACTTACCCTTCAAGTCCTTCTTCTTGGACTGAAAGGAATGTCCCGATGGACTCTCACCTTTTGTAGAGAGGGATTGACAAAGCTCCTTAAAAGAAGCCGTGTAGGTGGAGCCCAAGGAGAGCAGGATAAATGCTGCCACTGAGGGGGACGAAGATGCGGCCTGGGCCGCCTCCTCCTCGAGGGCGATCATCTGCTCAAGTTGCTCAGCCAAGCCCGCCACCGCAGACACTGCTCAATTGGTCTCCTTTGACTTCACTGGAGGAATACATCTCTCGGGGTGCCCAAGTTGGAGTCTGGCAGCACGGTCTTCGAGGACAATGGCCAAGAAGGACTTGCACAATTCGCAGGCCTGCAGATCGTGATCAAGCCCAAGGCAATAAATGCACTTGGAGTGCGGATCAGTCTGAGACATCTTCTGCCCGCATGGGCACCACCGAAATCCGGGAGTCGACTTATCCATCACAGCTGCGAAGGAAGAAACAGACCAAAGTCTAGAAAATTAAATACATTTTGGTTTAACCAATGAGTTTGGATCCAGGCCTAAAACGCAAAGCGCTAAGGAGGGAAACTGAGCTTCCAAGTGGTAAGGAAGATCTGGCGTCATGGGGTGGAGCCGAGAGTTTACCACCCGGGTGGGTGGGAGAAGCCAGCTTGAAGACCTTCCGGCAAGATTTAAAGTGGCAAGGAACCTGCCATGAAGTGTGGATTGAACAACATATCCATGTCCCTAGAACTGATACAATCACTATATTTCCAACATGTTTCTTTGCCTGAGGCAAGGCCTCAAATGATTTCTTAGAATTTTTTGACATCAGTAGGTCTTTGTACCTCTGTACAGACAGTTGGTGAGACCCCATCTGGAGTACTGTGTGCAGTTCTGGAGACCCCATCTCCGCAAAGACATAGACAGAGTGGAGGCTGTCCAGAGGAGGGTAACCAAAATGGTGCAGGGTCTGCACCAGAAGACATACAAAGAGAGACTAAAGGAGCTTAATATGTATACCCTTGAGGAAAGGAGGGAGAGAGGGGACATGATAGAAACTTTTAAGTACCTCAAAGGAATTAACAAAGTCCAAGAGGGTGGCATCTTTCAGAAAAAGAGATGTGCAAGAACAAGGGGGTACAATTTGAAGATAGAGGGGGGACAGCTCAGAGGTAATGTGAGGAAGTATTTTTTCACAAAGAGGGTTGTGGATGAATAGAACAGACTCCCTGAGGAGTTTGTGGAGTCAAGAACAGTGGGGAATTCAAGAATGCATGGGACAGACATAAGGCAGTCCTAGTGGGGGGTAGGAGGATGTAAGCTGTTGGTTAACTAGGATCTGCAGCTTATCTGTTAGGTAGGAAAATGGGCAGACTAGGTGGACCAAGCAGTCCTTATCTGCCGTCAAATTCTATGTTTCTATGTTTCTATGTTTAAATCTAATTTGAAAATATCAAACATAGGGAGGATGACAAGACGGTACTATTACATTTTCAGATTGGGAGACAAAGGTCTTCTGATAAAAACTTACCAATAATGTTTGAGGATATTTGGATTGTCATAATAGATTGCCAGTTCTGTGTCCATTTTGTGATTAAGGACCCACATCTCTTTGTATCATTGGATAGAACACCAACTCTTAAATCTGCATATAAAGCTTGTTGGTATTTGATCTTTTACTGCCTCTCATTTCCCAGTCAAAGCCACAGATTGTGAATAGTAACTAGTGTAACTGGTTCTATTTGCCGTGCAGTTTTAAAAGAGTACTGCCACAGGGTGAGAAAAATAAAAAAATGAAAATGCAGATGGAAACATACTGTAGAAACATAGATGATAATGTCAGAAAAAGGCCAATAATCCATCCAATCTGCATGAGTTCCCGATCTAACTCTGTGACCAACTGTCCATCCTGTAACTTGGCCCTCATCTTCCTGCCCTCATTTCCCCTCCCAATTTTGTAGCCTTGGGTGCTGGGTGACCATTATACTCTTCATTCTTTCCCAGTCACGCTTGAAACCATCAACTATTTTAGCTTCTACCACTTCAGATGGTATACTGTTCCACTGCTCCACCACCCTTTCTGTAAGATAATGCTTTCTCATGTTCCTCCGAAACCTCCCTCCTGCCAGTTTCCACGCATGCCCTTGTAACCTCAAACTAGCATTCAAGCTAAATAGTTCCTTGATGTTCACTTTGTTTAGTCCTTTTAGGAATTTGAAGGTCTCTGTCAGATCATCACTCTCCCTTCTGGTTTTCAGTGAGTGCATGTTCAGTGCATTGAGGCACTCCTCATAAGACCTGCCTTGTTGGCCCCACTGCACCATTACCAGCCTGTCCCTACCTTCCTGAGATGAGGGTTCCAGAACTGGGTGCACTATTCTAGGTGTGGTCTCACTAAAGATCTATAAAGGAGTAGTATTAGTTCCTTCCTCCAGCTATCATTACCCCTCGCTATGTACCCCAACATCCTACTTGCCTTACCATAAGCTTTGTTGTACTGTCTCAATTGCTTGATGGTTTCACTGATGATAACTCCTAGATCACATTCTTCAGTGGTAGTGCTAAGTCTCACCCCACCATCCAGTACTCTGTCCTGGGGTTCTTATTTCCAGGTGCATTACCTTGTACTTTTTGATGTTAAATTTCAACTGCCAATCCTTAGGCTACCCCTCTAGCCTTTGTAGGTCATTCTGCATTTTCATGATTACCTTTTCACTTTCCATCCTCCTACAGAGCTTACTGTCACCTGTGAAAATATACAACCTGCCCAGATACCTTCTCAAATGTCATAGATGAACATATTGAAGAGGTCTGGGACCAGGATTGATCACTTTGGCACCACGCTTGTGACCTCTCTCTCTTCTGATGTGATCCCCTTCATCACAACCCTCTGTTTCCTACCCTTCAGCCACTTTCCTACCTAGTTAACTATGTCCTTAGCCACACCCAGATCTCCCATCTTCTTCAGAAAGCATCTGTGAGGCAACAACTCGAAAGCCTTGCTGAAGTCAAAATAGAGCAAATCCACAGCATGGACCCTATCCAATTCCTTTATCATGCAATCAAATAAAAATATCAGGTTTATCTGACAGTACCTCCCTCCTACAAACCCATACTGTTTACTGTCATGGAGATGGTTGCTGTCCAAATAGTCAACAGGGCCTTCCATGACCAATGAATCCACCAGTTTCCCTGCAAAGGAGTTCAGACTGACAGGTCTGTAGTTCCTTGTTTGTTCCTGTCCCCTCCCCATGGAGCAGAATGGCATCCACCCCAACCTCCAGTCATTCAAAACTACCCCTGTCCATAGTGAGCTTTTAAATAATCCTATGAGTGGTTCAGCCAGTTCTGCTTAGAGTTTCCTGAGACTCCTCAGATGCAGCTTATCTGGTCCTGGGACATTACTAATCTTTAGGTCAGCCAGCACTTTCTGTACCCTCCATCTTGTACATATTGGCTGCCTCATCTCCTGGACCATATTATCAGCCACTTTGATGTCACTCCCAGGCAAGGACCTGCTTTTCTTCCTGGTGAAAACTAAAGAAATATATCCATTAAGGATAGCAGCATTTTGCCCATCCTCTTTTATCACCCTACCCCTCTCTGATAGCTTAACAATTCCCCTCCATTCTTTCTTTTTTCCTGACTATATCAGAAGAAATGTTTTCTTCCATCCTTGACCCCTTCTGTGATATGTAGCTCCATGTCTGCTTTTGCCTTCCTAATCATCCTCTTTGCCTCCTCATTTTAAAGTAAATATTCTCCATTCTTTCTCCCTGCCTTTCTTTGTACTTGTAGAAGGCCTTTTTCTTAGCCTCCGCCACTTCCATGACTTTTCTGAGAACCATAATGGTCTCTTGAACTTATTCCTGTTGGTTACTGTTCTCATGCATAACTTGGATGACTCGAGAATGGCACCCTTTATTACCCCATCTTTCTTCCAGCCCACCTAAAATATCTACCCCAGCTATCTTTTCCCTGACCAGTTCCCCCAGTTTGCTGAAGTGCACCCTCTTAAAAATCAAAGACTTCAGTTCTTGATTGGGGAGTGGCAGTCTCTAGGGCTAGTTTGAACCACATGGAGTTCTGGTCACTGCTCCCTAGTGGCTGTCTTACTCTCACCACTTCTACCACCTCCAAGTTGGTGAGCACCACTCTGAGGATGGCAGACTGCCTAGTAGGTTCCTTACCTAGCTGCACTAGGAGATAGTACTGGATTGTATCAAGGAAGGCCTGACTTCTTGTGCTCCTGGCCACCGGAATATCCACATCAATGTCCGCCATGTTTAGATCATCCACCACCGCTACATTCCCCTTTACTACTCCCCTTTCAAGCTCCTCTGCAAGCTCTCTGTCCCTCTCTTCCTCTTGCCCTAGAGGTCTACAGACCACTCCAAAGCATAGTTTCTTACTTGAAGCTGCCATGAATTGCACCCACAGTGACTCTGAGTCCCCATTTGGGAAAGGGGAAATTGTTTAACCAGGAAAGGCACACTAAGCCGGGGCTTGTTTCCAGGAGCACAAGGAAGTTAAGTGACTTGCTCAGGGTCACACAGTATGCAAGTGGAAGCTATGGGATTCAAACTCAGGTCTGGTCTGCTGGATGTCACCAGATTTGCAGCTCAGAGCCTTACACCACTGCGCCTATACTGTCTCACATTATTACTCCTGATGCTCCTATCCTTTACCACCTCAGTGCCATCCCTGACACAGAGGGCTACTCCTACCCCTCTACCTCTTCCCCAATTCCTTCTGAACAGTGAGTATCCTGGAACCATCAGGTCATACTTTTTATTTTCTGTGGCCCAGGTTTCTGTAGTGGCCACAAGGTCCACCTCAGTGTCTGACATCAGTGCCCAAAACTCATTTATTTTATTACACCTGAAGGTCAGGTTAGACTTTATTTTTTATAGCAAGGCAGTAGTGCCAACTCATGAAGTTGTGTGGATTCTGTGTGTTATGATTATGTAATATGCCTTCTTTTAATGACTTAGCAATCTCATATTTTCAATTTTACACTGTCTCCTAGTCTTTCTTGTTCACTTTGAGTCTTTCTGGCTATAATAAACTGTACAAAGAAACAAACACTAAATTAACTAAAGTCGAGTATAACCTTTTCACAAATCTTTTAAATATTAGATTGGGAAAAAATGGAATTACTGGTATGTTTAGACATTCAAGTCTCAGTGGCTGTGGCCAAATTGATATTATATTTACAGATTCCCTGGTGGCAAGTAGAGTCTGGGAAAGAATCTTGGACATAGATGCTATGGGCCTTTTTTCTGGTAAACCCTCTCTGCTCAACATGGTTCATTTACTTGTCCTACCTATTCTAATTGTGGTGTTCAAAGCCAATCAATTGTCCAACCCATGAATGATAATTGTTCCTTTAATGTCCCACGGGATATACTAATTGACTGCACAATAATAGTAACAATGGTTCAAAGCACACCTGTCATACAGGGAATCGGATGGACAGTACAATTTATAACAAGCATTTGTCAATGCCGAACGTTCGCTTGCAGGTATTTGCAGTGGTGTTTGGCATGTATGGTGCTTTACCCTAATGCCCTGTGCGATTGCTGGTATTTGCACAATAAATTTTCAGCATGACCTTTTTGTTACCCCCATTGTGCGCTACATAGGCGGAAACACGTTTTGGGCAGGATGTGAAAAATGACAGCTGTACTGCTCATAAGGAAGTGTGGTAAAATGGCAATGTTGAAAATCTGGAGTGGAAATATTGAAAATTCGCAAACCTACGAGCGTGCGTGGGAACTGTGCAATGCACGCTCGTAAAACAGTCATTGTTAGGAGAATTTTTTCACCAAATTTTCAACATTGGCATTTTAAAACCTCTGCTAATGAACAGTGTCACTGTGATTTTCTTACTGTGTCCCATACATTGATTTCGCACACCGACTGCGCCATTGTGCACTACATGGGCGGAAACACGTTTTGGGCAGGATGTGAAAAATGACAGCTATACTGCTCATGAGGAGGTGTGGTAAATGCCAATGTTGAAAATCTGAGGAAATATTGAAAATTCGCAACCGAGGTAAGTGAACTGTGCAATGCACGCTTATAAAACAGTCATTTTAGGAATTTTTCACCAAATTTTCAACATTGCCATTTTAAAACCTCTGCTAATGAACAGTGTCACTGTGATTTTCTTACTGTGTCCCATACATTGATTTCGCACACCGACTTTGCCATTGTGCACTACATAGGCAGAAACACGTTTTGGGCAGGATGTGAAAAATGACAGCTGTACTGCTCATAAGAGGTGTGGTAAAATGGCAATGTTGAAAATCTGGAGTGAAAATATTGAAAATTCGCAAACTTACGAGGTGCAGTAGGAACTGCGCAATGACGTTATGTAAAACAGTCATTTTTAGAATTTTTCACCAAATTTTCAACATAGCCATTTTAAGACCTTCTGCTAATGAACAGTGTCACCATGATTTTCTTAATGTGTCCCATACATTGATTTCACACACTGACTGCGCCATTGTGCGCTACATGGGCGGAAACATGTTTTGGGCAGGCTGTGAAAAATGACAGCTGTACTGCTCATGAGGAGGTGTGGTAAAATGGTAAGGTTGAAAATCTGGAGTGAAAATATTGAAAATTCGCAAATGTATGAGCGTGCATAGGAACTGCGTAATGAACACTTGTAAAACAGTCATTTTTGGGAATTTTTGCACCAAATTTTCAACATGGAGTTTTTGGGACCCCTTCTCATGAATTATATCACTGTCATAGGCGTTATTCAGGCCCGAAGGGTGATTTCGCGCAGTGACTCCACAGTGACTGCAAAATCACCCTTCAGGCCTGAATAATGCCATGACAGTGACATCATTCATGAGAAGGGGTCCCAAAAACCCCATGTTGAAAATTTGGTGCCAAAATTCCAAAAATGCCTGAGATATGCAATAAAGTTGAAAACCCCTATCTAGCCCATTATACAGCTTACCGGCATTTCCTCAGTTCGCGGTCGGCTTTGAAGAGTGCAGACGTGTTCCCGGTCCACCGAAGATCGTCGCGCCGAGCTCTGGAGGTAAGTATGGGGTGGGGGGGGTGTGAGAAGGCTGGGTGCGCGGTGGGTGGGTGTGGGTTGTGGGACGGGGACTAGGAGAAGCGCCCTGGGACTGTTTTTGCTTTACAGTTGAAAAAAAAAAACAAGACTACGTGGGACGTTTGCCATGCTGAGTGGGCTCCCAGCGTGGCAGAAGGATGGCTGGAGGGGGCGAGGAGCCGACGGGGGATTGGGCACCCCCGTCGGCAGACAACCAGGATGTTTGCCATGCTGGGGTGGGCTCCCAGCGTGGCAGAAGGATGGCTTGGGGGCGTGGAGCCAACGGGGATTGGGCGCCCCTTCGGCAGGCGACGACGGGATGTTTGCCATGCTGGGGTGGGCTCCCAGCATGGCAGCAAAAGGCCCCAGAGGCGGCATGGCGGGGGGTCGCATGACGCGGTGGGCGATGTGGCCTGTGCTCTGTATGACAGTGGTGGTTTTCTTTGAAGCGAAGACCACCGCTGTCATACACAGCTCCCACACCCATTGGTGCAGGACTGCCACGCCTGCTCAATGGAGCAGTGGATTGAAAGGGAGAGGCACACCTCCAAAGTGTGCTACTTTCCCAAAACGTTCCTTGCGCATGCGCGCAAGTGAACGTAAAAATGACTTGTCATCCAGCTATACCATGTTAGGCCCAAGATCAGAGGGGACAAAAGCCCATTCATAATTTCTTGGAATATTGCAGGTTTGAAACCTAAGTTACAGGAATCTGACTGGCTTAATTATATCCTCAAATACTTCATAATTTGTTTACAAGAAACCTGGCATGCTCACAATGAGGAATTGGACATCAGTGGTTATATTATTATATGCAATCCCGGCTCAAAGAAGAGCTTAAAGGGACGTAGAGCTGGAGGGCTTGTCATTTATCTGACAGTTGGAATTTTTACAACTCATCAGATTATTAAACATAATTTAAGCTTTATTAGGATTAGACTACTCTAGGAAGGAACTTGGTTATTGTTATTTAACTGTTATTTCCCACCAACTAAAGTTAGATCACAGGCTAACAATACGTGAGACAACTTTACAGAAACAATTAGAGAAGCCCAGTTGGAACACCCAAATGCACTAGTTACCTTGAAGTCCATAATGTGACCTCTGAAAATAGTTTACATACCAAACGACATAAAACACGCATACTCAAAATGACTATAAGCTGGCTCAGGAAACTATTAGTTCTCTTACTTTGCTCAGGGAATGTTAAACTAAACCCTGGCCCACTTTCTGCCCTAAATGCCACATCTGATCTCTTGCACCACAAGGGCATCAGCTTCCTGCACCTGAACGTTTGCAGTTTACTCAAGAAACTCGATATGATCCAAACTTGGGCTCTACATGTGCCGCCAGACAGCTTTATGATCTCAGAGACCTGGCTTATGCACACGACCCCAGATAAAGCAATTAATATCCCAGGATATAATGTCTTTCACTGTGACAGACCTACCAGGGGTGGGGGGGGGTTGCAGTTTACATTAAGTACAAATTTATAGTTGCAGTCATCGATTAAACCTCTATTCCAAAATAACTTGAATGCCTTGCTCTAAAACTATCACTATCACCTGAGGTGGTATTCTTAATATCTGTATGCTATAGACCACCCTCTGCCAAGCTCAGCATTTTAACTCACCTTCATGACCTAATAGAGAAGGCTAATACCGAATGTATAATGATGGGAGATTTCAACCTTAACTGGAAGAATGTGAGCTCCAATAAACTTAAGGTATTCTGTGACATGTATGGGCTAACACAGGTTACTCCCGAAGTCACCAGACTTAACAGGAAAAATTTGGATCATAGTTCTCTATTGGACCTTATGATTGTTAGCAAGCCACATAGTATCTCTCATGTAGGGGTCTTTAATAATGATCTTAGTGACCATTGTATCACACCTTGCATTAGGCACTCTCCTCATCTAACCGTGTCCTCTACCTTTAACCTAAAAAGATGCATGAAAAAATTCAGCCAGGCTGCCTTTCTGGATGACCCTGGCAATATTATGTGGCAAGACTTCTATCTTGCCCTCTCTATCACTGAAGCGTTCAATATATTTCATAACCTACTTTTGGGGCTCATTGATAAATACACCCTGATCAGGATGATCAAAACTAGGAAAAGATCCTCAGGCTAGTTTTCTCCTTCCATAAAGAAAGTTATCAGAGACAGAGACTTTTGTGGAAAGAGCAAGAAGTCTAAATTAGATGCCGACTGTCGTGCCTTCCGTGTAGCAAGGAACGCTTGCACTAAACTAGTTAGGACTAAAAAAGCCAGCTTTTTCCAAACAGCCCTTGAAGAGAATACAAAATAGCTCTGCCAAGTTTTGGAATATCCTCAGAGAGGTCGAGGGTTTTTCAACTGCCTCTTCATTGCCGGCCAAGATAGTGTACAGAGACACCTCATATACTGATAGGGCAAACATCCTGGAACAACTTAACAATCATTTTGCTACAGCAGGACTCGTATTTGATGTCTCTCCTCTCAGCAAGCTAAACACTCACGGTGATGTTAGGAATGGCTTAAGCTCCAGCTCTGACTCAAATCCAAGAGCTGTGCCCTTCAGTTTTCACCCAGTAACCTTTAAGCAAGTGGAGGACCTATTATTGTCACTGGATACCAAAAAGAGTGCTGGTGCTGACCATCTAGACCCAGTCTTTCTGAAAACAGATTGCTATTATCTAACTGCCCCTATTACCCACTTATTTAATACCTCTCTGGGACAAGCCAGTATACCTCTGCTCTGGAAAGTCACACATATTACTCCTCTCTTCAAGTCTGGTGACCCCAGTAACTTGAACAATTATTTGCCAATTTCTCTACTTTTGACTCTCTCAAAACTTCTGGAAAAAATTGTTTATCCCCAGCTAGGAGACTACGTTGAATCTGAAAATCTTCTAAACCCAGCATAGTCTGGTTTCAGACCCAAACACAGCACAGTATCAGCCTTAACTAAAGTGTCTATGAAATGGAAAAATGCCTTGTATGCAAAAAAACATGTTTCTAGGGAGATGGATATGTTGTTCAATCACACATCATGGCAGGTTCCTTGCAGCTTTAAATCTTGCCGGAAGGTCTTCAAGCTGGCTCCTCCCACCCACCTGGGTGGTAAAACTCTTGGTTCCACCTCATGATGCCATATCTTCCTTACCGCTTGGAAGCTCAGGTTCCCTCCTTAGCGCTCTGCTTTTTAGGCCTGGATCCAAACTCGTTAGTTAAACCAAAACTTATTCTTAAATTTTCTAGACTTCGGTCTGTTTCTTCCTTCGTGGTTGAGATGGATAAGTCGACTCTCGGATTTCAGCGGTGCCCATGCGGGCAGAAGATGTCTCGGACCAATCCGCACTCCACGTGCATTTATTGCCTTGGGCTTGATCACGATCCGCAGGCTTGCGAATTGTGCAAGTCCTTCTTGGCCAATGTCCTCGAAGACCGTGCTGCCAGACTCCAACTTGGGCGCCCCGAGAGACGTATTCCTCCAGTGAATTCAAAGGAGGCCCATTGGGTGGTGTCCGCGGTGGAGGGCTCGGCTGAGCAACTTGAGCAGATGATCGCCCTCGAGGAGGAGGCGGCCCAGGCCGCATCTTCGTCCCCTGGTGGCGGCATTTATCCCGCTCTACTTGGGCTCCTCCTACATGGCTTCTTTTAAGGAGCTTTGTCAATCCCCCTCTACAAAAGGTGAGGGTCCATCAGGACATTCCTATCGGTCCAAGAAGAAGGACTCGAAGGTAAGTCCCACCGTCGGCATTCGTGGGAGCAGGAGATGTCCCCTTCCCCGGACAGTCGACACTCAACTTCGGTCGAGGTTGCGGCTAAGGCCGCTGGCTTCACGGTGTCCCCATCAGGTCAGCCGGCTGAGACACCCATTGACGTGGTCAAGATTTTTCTCAACCCATCAGATGGGCTGTCGACTGGAGAAGCCGACAACCCTTCTTCACCGGTTCTCCCAGTGGAAACCAAGGACTTGCCTGCGCCTCCTGTGTCAGAGTCCCGGTTAAGGTTACCCACCCTCGAAATACCAACCGGTCTCGTCTACGGACCTCTTCGGGTCAGTCGATCCCTTAACCAGGTGGTCTCGGTCTGCAATCGAGAAGAAGTAGTGCCGGCTCTCTCGCTTTTCCTCCTTTGAGGAAAGGTTTTGCGCAAATTGCGTTGACGCTATGAGGACTTGATGTGGCAGCAGCTCCTTCTGACCAGGAACAAGCTGACCTTGATGCCTTCCCCGGCCATTAAGTGGCTGTCACCGGAATGCCCGAAACAACTCCTCATGGTTATCGAGGAGCCCAAACCGGCACCGGTTGTTCGGCCGAAACCAGCTGCACCACCCATTGTGGTGGAATCCCCGCCTCCACAACCTAAATCTGGGGCTCTGACCAAGGATTCTCGGTCGGGTCAGGGGTTGCCCCATCGGTTGTTGGTCACCCTCACTCCCAATCGTCCTTGGCAAATGGAGGGTGGCTCAGGCCCTAGGCAGCTGTTTGCAGACTCCTCGGAGTCTGATGATGACTCTTCCCTATTCTCCAGGCCCCCTGACCTGGAGTCCACTGGGGGACAGTCGGTGGACAAGAGCCCATCCTCATTCATGGGTTTGCTTCGGCTCATCTCAGAATCTACTGGGATGAAGCCTGAACCTGTGTCTAAGCAGGCCAAGTATCCCCTTACCGAGATACTGGACCGAGGGGATTCTCCCACGGAGGCCTTTCCAGTGGCTGAAGCCATTGTTGGCCCAGCTTTGGAGTTATGGCAGCAGCCAGCTTCTTGTCCAGCTCCTTCGACCAGGATGACCAGGAAGTACATGCTCCCCACCGGTTCACTATCCACTTTTTCAGAGCACCCCTCTGCAGAGGGGCTTGTGACTGATAGTGTTTTCCAGCATTCCAGGAACACCAGGGACGTGGACAAGCCTCCCAACAAAGAGTCCAAGAAGCTGGACTATGCCGGGTGTAAAGTGTAGGCTGCGTCCTCCCTAGGCCTTCATCAGGCCAGTTCAGCCATACTGATGGCACACTTTTCCCACGCCCTTATGGGCTCCCTGGATGAGGTGATTCCTCATCTCCTGGCTGACCTCCAGACTATGGTCAAGCAGGTGCGGGATCAGGGAAGGGCAGTGGTGAAGCAGCAGCAGCTCCAAACTGCTCTTGACATTGGAGACTCTTGTGCCCGGTCAGTAGCAGCCACAGTGGCCATGCGCTGCAGAGCTTGGCTGCAGATCTCCACCTTCACGATGGATACCCAGCACAAACTGGCAGACGTCCCCTTCCTAGGTACCGACTTGTTCAGTCCTGGAGTGGAGGGCCATTTGCAGAGGATCGAGAAGTCCAATGCCACCTTGGACTCGGTCACATCTGCCCAGAAGGACAAAGGCCACCAGCAGCAGCATAAGCCCTTTCGGCCTTCTGCCCCACAGCACGTCCAGCCCAGCAACACCAGCATCAGGGCCAGCAGGCTCACACTTGGCACCCCAAAGCGAAGCCTGCAGCTTCCTACAGCAGGAAACCAGGAGGGAAGGCCTGGGAGGTCCCTCAGCCGGTCCCTCCTCCATGTCTGCCCAGTGGCAGGTTGAGGGTGTCCCCCAGCCTCGTTGCTCCCACCTGGGTTCCCCCCATGGGGGGATGGCTCTGCCACTTTCTTTCCACCTGGTCCATTATCATCACGGACCGCTGGGTGTTGGAAGTGGTAGGAAAGGGTCTGCCTCTGGAATTCGAGTGGGCCCCACCCTTCCGAGCTGTCACCCTGGGGGGGCTATGGGGTCCATGGCCTCTCTGTTGGCCCGTCGAGCCGACATTGCCCTGCTCCTCCAGAAAGAGGTGATCAGGGAGGTGGCAGATCCTCCACCAGACCCAGGGTTTGTGTCCAGGTATTTCATGGTCCTGAAACGGACTGGGGGCTGGTGCCCCATTCTAGACCTGCATGACCTGAACAGGGTCCTAAGGTCTCGAACCTTCAGGATGGTCACGCTGGCTCAGATCATTCCATCCTTGGAACGAGGTGTGTGGTTCTGTTCTCTGGACCTCCAGGATGTGTTCTTTCACATCCCAATCCGTCTGTCCCACCAGCGATTCCTCCACTTCAGAGCAGAGGGGTCCATTTACGAGTTTCAGGCAATGCCCTTCGGCTTCTGTCCAGCTCCCAGGGTCTTCACTAAATGCATGGCAGTGGTGACAGCATTCCTGCAGCGCCGAAGGGTCCAGGTGTTCCCTTACCTGGATGAATGGCTGATTGCGGCCTCCTCCAGACCGGAGGTGGAGCAGTCAAGGGATCTGGCCCTCCAGGCTTGCTCTCAGGTTGGCCTCCTCATCAATGAGGCCAAATCAGAACTCATGCCAAAGCAGGTAATTCAATTCATCGGGGCAGAGCTCGACTCTCTTCGAGCCAGAGCATGGCTCCCGGAGGACACTGCCGAGGTTCTTTCCTCCTTTGCCCAATCATTTCAGGTTGGGCAATTGCACCCTGCCCAGGACTTCCTGTGCCTCCTGGGCCTCATGGCAGCCTGCACCAGCGTGGTCCATTGGGCCCATTGGCACATGTGTCCCCTACAATTGGGACTGGCCAGCCAATGTTCACAGCGCTCCGGTCCTTTGGACCAGCCAGTGGCAGTGACCCAGGAGATGTAGAATGCTCTCCAGTGGTGGATCATTCCAGCTCATCTGCAGGAGGGCATCCCATTTGTCCACCCCGAGCCAATGGTCACTCTGTCGACCGATGCCTCTCTGATGGGTTGGGGTGCCCATCTGGGGGAGCACAGAGCACATGGTCTCTGGTCCACTCGGGAGTCCCGATGCCACATCAACCTGATGGAGCTTTGAGTGGTCCAACTAGCCCTTACCACCTTCACTCCGTTTGTATGGGGTCAAATGGTCCAGGTCCAGATGGACAACACCACGACCATGTACTACCTAAACCACCAGGGTGGGATGCACTCCATGTCCCTGTGCAAGGAAGCTCTCGCACTTGGTCCATCATGCGCAGACTGGAGGCGGATCTCCTAGCCATCTATGTGGCAGGAGCCTCCAACACTCTGGCCAATGCCCTAAGCCAGATAGGGGCTCCGTCTCACAAGTGGTCACTCCTGCCAGAGGGGTTACATGATCTGTTCTCCCACTGGGGCACACCTCAGGTGGACCTGTTTGCCTCCAGGGAGAATGCGAAGCTGAGGCTGTTTCATGCCCACCCCCTCAGCAGGGCTCGCTGCAGGGGGATGCCTTCTCAAGAATGTGGACCTTGGGCCTCTTCTATGCCTTTCCACCATTTCCCTTGATCCACAAGGTGCTTCTCAAGGTGAGGAGGGACAAGGTGCAGGTGATTCTGGTAGCCCCAGACTGGCTCCGCCAGTTCTGGTATCCAGATCTCCTCAGCCTCAGCTCCAGGCTCCTGAGGCAGCTCCCAGCCTGCTCAGACCTGATCTCAGTCAACCAAGGGAAGGTTCTCCACCCGGACCTTCAATCCCTGCACCTGACAGCCTGGTTCCTGAGTGGCGAGAGTTCCAGGCCTTGGGTCTTTCCGACGAGGTCCTCAATGTTGTTGAGGCATCCCGTAAGGAGTCGACCAGGAAATGCTACGCCTTCAAATGGAAGAGATTCTCCATTTGATGTCAGGGTAAGGGGTTGGACCCTTCCTTCAGCTCCTTGGCCAGCAGTCTGGACTACCTGTGGTCTATTTCTCAGCTAGGGCTTCGGTCGATGACCCTAAAGGTGCACCTGACAGCTATCTCTGCCTAGCGGTCGTGGGCCGGAAAGCAGTCAGTGGCGCAGGAGAAGGTGGTCAGGTGCTTTTTCAAAGGCCTTGATCACATATCCCCTCCAGTGTGAGAACCTCCACCTCCATGGGATCTACTGCTGGTATTGGCTAAGCTCATGTCAAGCCATTCGAACTGACGCACGAGTATGACATCTCTCACCTGTCTGAATATAGGCTCCATACTTTGGACCCTAGAAGAGCGCTCTCTTATTATAAGGAGTGAACGGCTGAAGTTCAGGAGAGGTTTGCCAGCTGTTTGTCACCTATACTGAAGCCGCACCTGGCAGACCTGCAGCCAAGCGGACGATAGGCAGGTGGGTCACCTCCTGCATAGATCTCTGCTACAGGCTGGTGGGCATGGAGCCTCCCAAAGGGATAACAGCTCATTCTACCCACCATACCGCTGCATCGGTGGCTGCTTCCAGGGATGTTCCTATCCAGGAAATCTACAGGGCTGCTACCTGGAAGTCAGCACACACCTTCATTACCCATTACCACATCGACCTTGAGTTGCACCGGGATGCTGGTTTTGGGACCTCGGTTCTCCAGTCCTTGTTTCCTAAATAGGGGATGTACACCTTGCCTCCCTTCTCCCAGAGAACTGCTAGGAGTCTGCCATGAAGTGTGGATTGAACAACATATCCATGTCCCTAGAAATACAGGTTACTCACCTGTAACAGGAGTTCTAGGAATGGTATATGTTGTTCATCCACACAACCCACCCGACCTCCCCAGCTCCGATGCACAACCTGGCTTCCAGTGGTCTAGATCTGGTGTCATGGGTCAGAGCCGAGAGTTTTACCACCTGGGTGCATGGGAGGAGCCCGCTTGAAGACCTTCCAGCAAGATTTAAAGCGGCAAGGAATCTGCCGTGAAGTGTGGATGAACAACATATACCATTCCTAGAACTCCTGTTACAGGTGAGTAACCTGTATATTTGCGCTCTTCCTTGACCTCAGCAAGGCCTTTGATACAGTGGACCATGGCCTTCTGCTGGAAGCATTGAGCAACCTTGATCTAGATAGAGCTGCTTTACAATGGTTTACTTGTTATCTCACTATTAGAACACAGCAAATTAAAGTCCTTGGGGACCTGTCTCCTTTAAAAGCCCTACAGCAAGGTGTTCTGCAAGGCTACATCCTGGGCCCTATACTCTGCAATTCACATTAACAATATCAGCTTACACCTACATACTGCTAACATGCATTTATTCACAGATGGTACTGTCCTTTATACCATTAACTCCTCCCTAGACATAAGCTGCAATGAACTACAGCTTGATTTTGTCATACTGCAGCAAAACCTCCTAAAACTCAAACTTCTTAATGCCAGAAAGACTTAAGTCATGATCATTTCAAAACATGCTCCCCAAGACCTAGGATCACCAACCAGCCATCAGATCCCTGCCTTACTTGGTGAATCACTGAAATTTATGTATAATTTTGAATACCTTGGATTCTGGCTTGACAAAAGGCTTAACTTTTTATTTCACCTTAATGAGTTAACAAAAAAGTTAAGGCAATGACTTGGTGTTTTCTTTCGCATTAGGCACCTCCTTACCTTTGTAGCAAGGAAAAGACTAGTCCGAGCTATCTTTTTGCCACTGCTTGACTACACTGACTTTCTCTACAGCCACTGTCCAAACTCGGCACTCAGTAAACTGGACAACCTCTATTACCGTGCTTTGAGATTCATCCTGAACAACCCCCACGCACCCATCACTGCCTTCTGCATGTGGAGATGGGATGGTCTTCCCTCATGTTGAGGAGACAAAGAAATGCCCTGCTCTGATTTTACAGGGCACTAACTGATAAACTGCCAGCTTGTTTTGCTAGTCTATATGAGCACGCCAAAGGGCTGTATGGTTTGAGACAATTCTCATTAATCACTTTCAATGTACCTAGAATAAAGACGAGGTATGGTTCAGCTGCTATTAATTTCTCACTCCCCTTACTATGAAATATTATGCAAAGATCCTTAAAGTTTACCTCTGTTCCGGGTCCCTTTACCTTTAAATTCCTGACAGCTGATTACCCAAAGGAATCCTGCAAATGTTTTAAGTGGCCATTGTAAATATTAGTTGCTCCTACCACTTTGCAAGTGCAACCTTGCCCTATCAAGGCTAGCACTTGCCGTCTGCTGCTAATCTTCTGGCTGCAGTAGCCTTCCCCCTTCCCTTCTGGCTTCCTGCCACTCTCTACAACTGCCTTTATATTTCTGGGTGTAGCCTGAGGCCTGTCCTTCTCTGTCTTGGCATGCAGTCTTTTAGCTGTACTGTCCCTGGGTCGATGTAGCTGATAATCCATAAGACCCTTTACTTTGTGTATATTGTTATCATGCTTGATGCTGTGTTGTAATTGCTTTTTTTTTCTTTTTCCTGTATGTTGCTTGTCCTTGTCCAGGACCACTTTGAAAATGAGCTTGTTCAATGGTGTATTGTCTGGCTAAATAAAGTATTGATTGATTGATTGATTGATTTTCTTATGTTGTACTCACTTGCTTTCCTTTTTTTTTTTTAACCTGGACATTTGTGAAAATGGGCATTTTTGGTCACATACTTTCCAGTATAAAATAAATTAATTAATTAATTAAGGTCAATGGGGATATTATCCCCTCAAGGGGCCTTTTCCTATTCATGTCTTGGAAGGCAAGATGGACTTCTTCCTCCACAAGATGCCTCTCTACCATCAACTTTTGATCAGCCATGAGGAGGGGCAATGAGATGGCCTTAAAGAAGGCACCAAGGTAAACAGGAATTTCAGGGTTCTGCGAGGAGTAGAAGGACTCATAAAAAAGGTCATGATGTTATGTCCCTCTACTTACTGGATGCAAAGACATTTCTGTCCTTTAGGAGAGCTATGTGGTGTTCCACCTGATGTTTCGTAAAGTGGTAAACTAAGATCCTAGAGGACTTTTCTCCCCCTTCCCAAAATTTATGATTTGCCTGGAGAATGGCCAACTCTGCTGCCCTGGAGAAAAATGTGTTGCTGTGAGTTTCACCTCAGTCATTTTGGCTAGGAGAGTTTGTCTAATTTGAGGGGCTGTAGTCACCTCAACCACCTTTTCTAGTTCCATCAGCTGTTCCCTGAGGCCCTCTGCTTGAGCCTCCTTTTCTCTCCTCTGTCTTGCTCCATATTGCATAATGAGCTCACACAGGGTTGCTTTATAGGGTAGCACATCAGTTCAACAAAGTAATAATAGTGACAGCAATGTCAGTGATGGCATTACAGCGACTGCAATTACGGCGCCCGTATATATGGGAGAGCACCGTTACAGTGACAAATGTTTCCCCCCCTCCTCGAGGTGCTATGAACTAAGGGTTGGTTATTTTAGTAAAGGGTGAAGTGGGTATTGGGGCACAGCACCTACAAAACTAGCATTTGCCATATTGTTGCCATAACGGTGCTCGCCCATATGTACGGTGCCGTAATTGCAGTTGCTGTAATGCCATCACTGATATTGCTGTCGCTATTATTACTTTGCTGAATTGACCTGGAGCCCTTTATAGGCCTCCCAAAGAGTGGCTGCAGACACATTGCCTGTGTCATCAGCTTTAAAGTATTCTTTAGTTTCCTATTGCACCCATTTGATAAAGGTCTTGTCCAGGAGGTGAAGGGTATCAAATCTCCAGGAGGTGGATCTTGTTTTTTCTGGTCCCCATGCCAGGAGCAAAGATACTAGGGTATAAACCAATGAAACAGTTGGTTCTATGCTCGATTTTATCAAGTCATGGGTGTCCGTGGGGCAGCCTAGTGAAAAATCCATCCTATTAGCTAATCCACTGACTGGGGAGATGTATGAATAATCCCAGTCTGGAGGATGAGGAGACACCAAAGATCAGACAGGGACAGATCGGACATCAGAGAGTGCATTATCTTTTCCACCCAGTGGTGAGGCTTTGACAGTTAAAGATTACCTATCTGCCAGCTGGTCCAGTATAAAACTGAAATCCCCTCTAATGAGGCATTGGTCTCCATCTGCTGTGAAATCCATGACGGCCTATGTAAAGTGGAGAATGAATTCTGGGACATCAGCATTGGGACCATACACAGACCCCAACACTAGAAGCCTTTCCAGGGTTTTCAGGTGGACCAGTAACCATTTGCTGTGCATGTCCAACGTTTGCTGGATAATCTGCCATTGCAGGGGTTTATGTAGTAATAAGAAAACACCTATTATGGATATAGGGGCACAACTATGGGCCTTCACCCTCACTCATTCCCTACAGTACAGTACAGTACAGTAGAGTCATTGCCTGTCAATTTTGTCTCTTGCAGGATAGCCACTAGTGCACCCAACTTCTTTATATCCAATGCTATTGACATTCACTTGAAGTGGAAATTGAGTCCCTAAGAATTGCAGGTGATGCAGTGGATATCAGCCATAATGGGAGGTGAGTAGTGACAGGTTGTCAAGGTAAATAAACAGAGAGAAGGGACAGTACTCCCCTTGGAGAAGAGGCTGAGCTCACCTAGGGCATATGGGGGGAGGGTACCAGTCCACGTTGTACATACTCTTGTACACTAATCTTAGCACTTTGTTCAAACATAAAGTTGTTCTATCATAGTACATAAGAATTGTAAATTTAAGAGAGAAAAACAGAGAACTTCAACCCTGGGGATGCTGCATGTTGCTTGGGTGATAGCAAGTTGCAGATGCTATATGCATCAAGGGGAAGGGAAATCCTGGGGGCATCCATTTCACATAACAAATAAAGTGTCCTCTGCCTTAATAAAAGACAATACTCCTGAGTGAGGCAAGACAAACTGGAGATTCAAACAACATGAAGTCTTGCTGTAGTCTGACTAATGCAGTTAGCCCCAGCACTCAAACTGCCCTGGAGAGTAGAGGGTTAATTACTATGCAGGGCATAGAACGCTGAGCTCGAGCTCGGTTCAGACCTCTGTCTGATGCACTTTGAAGCACAACTGTCAGATTCTTTACTCTGCCTAACTGAACAGCCGCTCCAGAGATTTCTCCTTTGTCCACGGTTTGAAAGTTGATTAAAGTCCTCGTTTTTACTGATTATTTTTCGCAAGTTTCTGTTCAGATCTCTGTCTGTCGTACAGTAAGTACTAGGTGTATAACTAGACATAGTAAACTTGTGGAAATTGTAAAAATTAATTTTTCGACCAGTTAGGCTGAACCGGCCGTTTAGTGATTTATATATTCTGTCTTTGTTTTTAAACCTATAGTGTAGTTACCGGTCCTTGTCGGTTTAAAAAAAATGCATTTTCTTGTGTTTTTTTCCAATACCCATGACACGGTTAGAAATCAATAAGGTGTCTTGCCTGGTTGTTTTCCATAAAAAGGGTAAGCTTGTGTTTAGGATGGCTACGTCTGAGAAACCCAGAAGAAAAACCGGGCCCACTGGGTTTCAACACTGCAGTGTGTATGGTGAGGTCTGCTAAGGCTGATCCCGACACCACCTGTGTTTATTGTCTGGGGTTTGACCACCTCGATTCAGACTGCCAAATGTGTAAAAACATCCCTAAGTCTACCCTGGAAAAAAGATTAGGTAGGCTCAGGGATAAGGAGCCGTGAAGTCCGCTGACCCGGATGGCCAGCCCGGTTTGGTTCCTACCAAACCTGAGGGAGTGCCCTCTGACCAGGGCGACGCATCTTCCGGCAAGAGGAGAGCAGATCCTGAGGGATCGGTTCCTACAAAAAGGAAAAGAAAATAAAAATTGCCCGGCTCAAATCCAGAGACTCATTTTCCAACCGCCAAAGAGATTGCCAATGCGATAAGGATTGTTAGAATTGCTTCACCCGGTTCTGTCTGATCCGGCACCTTCTGGCAGGTGCTCGGTTCGGTCGGTTCCCTTGGTTCAAGATTATGCCCCTGAAGATTTCTATGAACTGGATTTGGAGGAGGATGAAGATTATGATGATGATGATGATAATGATGATGACGATGGTGTGGGAGGTCTGGTTGAGCCCATTGAACCGGACATCTCCCCAGACAGGCCTTCTGGTGTTTCCCCTCCTGGCTTTCTGAGTCCCCTTCCCACTACATGTTTTACAGGAAAGTGGCAGAAAACCTCAAGCTCCCTGTGGAAGAAGCTGTAGAGGAACCTGATTATGTGGAGATGATGGACATCCCAGAGTCCATGAGACTGTCTATTCCCCTTCATAAGTCTTTTGGTAAACAGACACAAAAGATTTAAAAAACTCCAAATTTTGTACCTCCTATCGATAGAAGGATGGACAAAAGGTACACCTTATCAGGTTCAGGTACAGAATACTTGTATCAACAATGCAGCCATGTTGGGGTTGTGCAGGCTGCAGCCTGTGATAAGGCTAATATACCATTGGCTTCACACCCCCAGATAAAGATTCTAGGGTGCTAGATGCCATGGCAAAGAAACAGTACATGGCATCCGCCTTGGGACTCAGGCAGGCTAATTATATGGCCTATGCAGCCAGCTACCAGAAGTCTGGGTGGGACACTGTACTGGCACTGGCTAAGCAGGCCTCCCCCCAGCTAGTCTTGGAGCTGGAGGGGGTGACTGCTGATGGGATTGAGGCATCTAAAGTACAGTTCCATGCTGCTGTGGACTCCAATGATGTGTTATCTAGAGTCATGGCTACATCTGTGACTCTTCAGAGAATGGCTTGGCTCAGATGTACTAGCTTCTCACAGGACACCCAGGCTAAGGCCATGGATTTCCCTGTGGTGGGTAATTCTCTGTTTGGGGTGCAGACAGAGAATAACATGAAAAAGATGGATGAGTAAAGGACCACCTATAGGAGTGCACATGCCAAGGAAAGGCAGGCAACTCCTTAAAAGCAGCAGGCTAGGGGCAGGGGTAGGCCTTTTCATAGTCCTTCCTACCAAGCACAGGTGTCTTCTCCCTTTCCTCAGAGGGGGTTTTTCAGAGGGAGAGGAAAAAGATGGATGAGCAGGGCTGCATCCATCTCTCAACCTAAGGCTCCTGCCAAGCAGACACCCTGATGTGTCAGCCTGGGTCGACTCCCCCATTCCTGTAGGAGGCAGGCTGGCTTACTTGGTCCAGGACTGGATGTCTGTTACCTCAGACAAGTGGGTCCTGGAGGTGGTAAGCCAGGGGCTGGTTCTCAGCTTCAAGAAGTTTCCAAAGTTGAGGGCCAGATCTATTCCACCTGCAAGCATCTCCGAAACCATTGCCCTAGAGGCAGAGCTTTAATCTCTACTGGCTCTAAAGGCTGTAGAGAGAGTTCCTACATTGTACAGGGGCAAAGGTCTTTACTCCAGGTACTTCCTTACCCCGAAAAAGGCAGGGGAGTGGCGACCCATCCTAGACTTAAGATACCTGAACAAACATCTTTTAAAACCAAAATTCAAAATGGTGACTCTGGGAATAATCCTTCCCTCTCTAAGGCCAGGGAACTTAAAAAATGCCTACTTTCACATTCCCATCAGGTGCTCCCACAGAAAGTACCTCAGGTTCGAATTGCCTTCAGGCCATTATCAGTTCAAAGCTATGCCCTTTGGACTGACATCAGCTCCAAGGGTATTCACAAAATGCCCAGCAGTAGCAGTGGCCTTTTTAAGAAGAAAAAATATTTCCATATTTCCATACCTAGACGACTGGCTCATTGTGGGTCAGTCCCCAGACCAAGTCAAGTCAGACCTTCAAGTGACGCAGCAAGTGTTCACTTCCGTAGGATTTCTTCTCAGTCTTCCCAAGTCAGTTCTTGAGCCTGTGCAGCTCCTCACCTTCATAGGGGGAGAGTTGGATACAGTCAAAGCAAGAGCTTTTCTTCCCCTGGAATGGACAAGGGCTATTGTAGAGCTGGCTTCTTCATTCCACCTTCTGGTCTCTTGGTCAGCAAGGCACTTACTTCAACTTCTGGGTAACATGGCAGCTTCTACAGCAGTGGTCCAAGGGGCCAGATTTCAGATGAGGGACATTCAGTTTCACCTGAGGCCCTTTAGGTCTCAGAAGAAAGATTTTCTAACCAAACTAGTTCCAGTGAGCCCAGATTCTGATCCAGGCTCTCCAATGGTGGCAGGATCAGGACAACCTCAGGCAAGGAGTCCCATTCATCACTCAGTCTCACTCTGTGGTCCTAACCATGGATGCTTCTCTTTTGGGGTTGGGAGCCTATCTGGGGGCTCTCACAGCCCAGGGACTGTGGTCCCCTCAGGAATCCCTTCTTCATATTAATCTCTTGGAATTCAGGGCAGTCTTTCTGGCCCTGCAAGCTTTTTCTCAGTCAGTGCAGAACAAGGTGGTTCAGGTCAGGGCAGACAACACCACCACCATGTGGTACATCAACAAGCAGGAAGGCACTGAGTCCATGACCTTGTATATGGAAGCCACGAAATTGTGGTCCCTAGCTTATTCTCTGTAGACCTCTCTGATAGCAGTCCACCTTCCAGGGAAGGAAAATGTTCTAGCAGATGCATTGAGCAGGACTTCCCAGGGCCATCATGAATGATCCCTGCACCATCTGGTGTTGAAAGAGATTTTTTCAAGGTGGGCACTCCAGAGATAGATCTCTCTGCAGCCCCAGACAATCACCAACTTCCTCTGTTTTGTTGCTGACCCCCAGTCTTGGGCTCAGTCCCTCTGGATGCTCTGATTTTGAACTGGGAAGGGAAATTTCTATATGCCTTCCCTCCCTTTCCTCTACTGTTCAAGGTTCTGGTCAAGGTAAGGTCACAACCTTGCAAAGTGATTCTGATTGCTCCAGACTGGGCCAGGCAGCATTGGTTCCCCCGTTGCTGTTCCTAGCAGTCCATCTTCCCCTGTCTCTTCCCAGGAATTATAACCTGTTAACCTCCTCTCAGGGGAGGATTTGGTACCCTAGTCTTCAGTCTTTCAATCTCAAGGCATGGCTCTTGAAGAGTTAGAGTATGCAGATTTGCATCTATCCCAAGGGTTTCTAGATATTCTCAAAGCCTCTTGAAAGCCTGCCACCAGAAACATGTGCAACTCCAAATGGAAAAGATTCAGCATTTGGTGTTCCAAGAAGCATATATCCCCAGACACTGCTGAATTATCTACAGTTCTGGATTATATGGTTCATCTTAATGGCCTAGGCCTCAGACCAGCTACTCTCAAAGAACATTTGTCAGCTGTTTCTGCTTTTCTGTCAGCAGGAAAGCCTTCCTCACTGTCATCTCACCCTGTATTCTGTACATTTTTCAAGGGATTGCTACATACCAATCCCCCCTTTAGGGAATCCTACCCCTGCTTAGGATCTTAGTGTTTGCATTGCTCAGCTTATGCAACCCCCTTTTGAGCCTTTGTCTTCAGCAGAGTTTAAGTACTTGACTTGGAAAAATGTGTTCCTGATAGCTATTACCTCTGCCAGGTGTATCAGTGAATTGCAAGCTCTGTCAGTGGAGCCTGACTTTATCTCATTCCAAAAAGAGATAAGGTGGTCCTTAGAACTAATAGGAGGTTTTTACCTAAAGCAGTTTCAGATTTTCATCTGAACCAATCTATGTCTCTCCCTGTGTTCTTCACTGATCGTTCTTCTTCAGGAGAAAGAAGTTTACACAGTTTAGATGTTAAAAGAGCCCTTAGTAACTACATTGAGCTTACTAAGGCTCACAGGTTTGACTCCCTTCAGTTGTTTCTCACTTATGAGGAAGTGGGTAAGGGCAAACCTGCCACTAAGAGAACTATTGCCAGGTGGATTGTCTCTTGTATTCAATTCTGCTATGAGAAGCTAGGCAAAATACCTCCCTCAGGCCTGAGGGCTCATTCAACTAGAGGTACAGCTGCTTCCCTGGTTGCAGCCAGGGATATTCCTTTGCTAGAGATGTGGAAAGCAGACAGCTGGAAAACAGTCCATACATTTACCAAGCATTATTCCCTGGACATCCAGGCTAGGAGTGATGCTCGGTTTGGTACAGCAGTACTGCACAGCCTATTCCCAAGGTAGGTTCTATTCCCTCCTCCATGGAGGTACTGCTTGATAGTCTGCAATAGTCAGAATACAGCAAGACTTCATGTTGTTTGAAGAAAAAATTACTCACCTTAGTAATTATGTTTCTTCTAATGGAGACTTGCTGTATTCTGACCTCCCTCCCTCCCCTACCTCCCCTCTCAGAACCTGTTTTTGGGAAGTGGTCTGGCAGGTGCAGTGTTGCACCCCAGGGGTTCATTTGGGTATTCCCTCCTTTTAGAGAGGGGGAGTGGGTTATATTATTAATTTAACAGTCTTAAGTTGTTCACTACCTGGTTTTTGATTTTGGATTTCTTAACTTGAGCCTTTTGGGGATCCATCATTTTTGGTTGCCATTTGGCTAGTAAACATTTTACAATTTCTACATAGTAGTTAGTATTAGCTCATAAGAATCTGATAGCTTCACTTTAAAGTGCAGCAGACAGAGGTCTGAACTGAGATCGAGCTCAACATTCTATGCCCTGCATAGAAATTAACCCTCTGCTCTCCAGGGCAGTTTGAGTGCTGGGGCTAACTGCAATAGTCAGAATACAGCAAGACTCCATTAGAAGAAACATAATTACTAAGGTGAGTAAAGTTTTCTTATAACAAATCACCAGGATACGCTGTGCCCCAAGGCATGCAGATAGATCCAGTTCTGGGCAGTGGTCATCTGTCCCAGAAAGGGAAACCCAAGATGTACCAATCATTCAGATAGGATGATCTCTCTACAGCAATGGATTCTCCTAGGCAAAGTGAGAGAGTCCCAGATGTGGGAGGTGGGAAGTAGTAACTCCTCGCCCCTTGCTGAATCCAACTTTTCTGAGAAATACTGTATATTGTAATAAATAAGCAAAAAACACACTTTGAGAAACTACCTCACTATAAATGCCCTAATGGAGGCATTCCAGACTACCCTGAGTCCTCTCCACCATATGCCTCCTTACCAGCTCTCCCTGGTCTCATTCAAGGCCCCCAGCCTCCCCATCAACCTCCTGAACCAGTCTTTTGTTTTGCTAAGTTCCCACCTGGCACCTTTAACCAGACATCTCTGCAGGAGCCCTTTCTCTTCCACTATTTGCACCTACATCTGCCCTGAGCACTAAATTGCCCAGGGCCCTCATACCAATCTTTGTCTTTGACTTTTTAACTAATGGCCCACATTTTTTTGTTTCTGCTCTTTTTTAGCCACAAGCCCAAACCAGGTTCTCCACTTCAGCTGAGCAGCCCTGGCGCTGCTACCTCCCGGTGGCTGGACCTCTGCATCCAGCCTACCACTCCCTGGCCAATGAAAGCTGGTACGATTGGTCAGCTCCTAGCCTGGAGCTGTCAGGCTTCATGCCCCGTAATTGGACTGGCTCCTGGGGACTGTGGCTGCTTTCCAATTGGATGCTGCAGATCCCCATTGAGAAAGCAAGCACCCAAGGCACCTTTTTCAAATCACAGCTCGGCCACTGCCTTGATGTACTGCTCTCTGGACAGTGTTTTCATGACCCCCACCCCCTCTGTCCTTTATTAAATACACTTCCCCAGTGATCCCCACCCCCTGAGGCCTCACACTAATCAATTACAGCAACTCCTTAAAGGGTCTCTCCTTCCTGCAACTTCTGAAAGGGGTGATCCTCTCTCGTGCTCAAATTTAACTGCAAACATGCTGCTTCATCCATTTAGTATAGGATTTCTACTTATTAGTGTAACTGTCACATATCATGGGTCTCTAAACCCACACAATTTTCAACACCCAGGCATATTCAGAGGCTACCTAAATCTTATACACAAATTTCTAAATGTTTCCCTCCCACTGCCACTTACCTGATCTGGCCTCCATACTACCATACAGTACTATACTCACATCAGGTACCAACTGCCTCTCTCTCATGGGTTTGCCCTTTCAATTAAAGCTATTCTGTATGCTTACTATTACCCCTCACCTCACTGTTTGGCCTTGGAGAAGAGTCTGAAAAACTGCCCATACCTCAGGGGCAAAATTTGGCCATTCTGACTTCTTCTTAGTGCTTTAAAAAAGATCCTCCTCCTGCTACTTATCTGTGCAGGTAATGTCAAATTAAACCCCAGGTCTCCCCTCTCCATTCCTATCCCAGCTGATCTACCTTTACTAAAAGGTTATAATTTTTGCATTTAAATGCCTGCAGCCTTCTGAAAAAGCTTGATGCTATCAAAACGTGGACCCTCCACTGCTATCCTGATGTTCTTGTAATCTCTGAAACTTGGCTAAGACCAACCACCCAGGACTATGAGGTTAACATTCCTTCGTACAACTTGTTTTATACTGATAGGAAATCCCAGAGAGGGGGAGTAGCCATCTATGTCTGGGACAACATTACCACAACTATGGTGGACACGACTACAGTCCCTAAGGAGTTTGAGTGCCTCATGCTAAGAATTCAACCAGGAAAATCAACCTCTATCTGCATTAGTGAGTGCTATAGGCCCCCCTCACCTAGCCTTTCTCTGCTCAAACATCTAAGTGACATACTAGGTACCACCTCATCAGAAGTATCCATAATTGGTGACTCTCTCCAGTCTCCCTTACCACTGAAAGAAATCTGTGATGCCCATGGACTTACCCAGATCATTAATGAAGCTACCCGCCCAAACACTAAAAACCCATAGCATAGCTCCCTTCTTGACTTATTCCTTGTAAGCAAGCCTCATCTCTTCCTCCACTCAGGTGTATTCATTAATGACATCAGTGACCACTGTGCCATTGCATGCATAAGGTCGACACAACTCCAAACCTCCTCTTCTTCTAAATACATCCATAAGAAATGTAAATGGAACTTCTTCCCAGATGCTTTTCTCTATGACCGCCAGTAGGCTAACTGGCAGAAATTTTACCTCGCATCTTCTGTGGAAGAGGCACACGAGGTACTTCATGAAATATTCACCGTAACCTTAGACCGCCATGCCCCAGTTAACAAAAGCAGAACCAAAAGAAAATCCTCACCCTGGTTCACAGATAACCTAAAGACTGCCTCATGGCATAGGGATGCTCTTTGGAAAAGAGCCAGAAAGTCTAAATTGGCCACAGACTGGTCTGCTTTCCGAACCGCAAGGAATTTCTGCACGAAAACTATCAGAGCTGCGAAGTCTAGTTATTTCTGCTCTGAACTTAATGCATCTACTAACTCTGCTACTAAGTTTTGGAAAACTTTAATGGAAGTAAAAGGCTATAACAGTGCTGGCACACTTCCTCACAAAATATTGACTGGTGGTACCCACACTACAGATAAAAATGAAATCCTTGACCTCCGTAACAATCACTTTGCCACAGCAGGGATGGTTTTTGATACCTCCCCAGCAAATGCCATCAGGGCACAGTTCCTTAGTCAGTCATCTGATTGCCACGATCCAGAATCAAGTGATCCTTACCACTTTTTCTCCTTCTGTCCAGTCACTGGCTAACAGGTTGAGGATCCCCTTCTTCAACCTGATACTAAGAAAAAGTGCGGGTGCGGATATGATTGAGCATTTCTTCCTAAAGTTGGCCTACTATATTTTGACTATCCCTAATACCCACATTTTCAATTTGTCTCTCAAACTGGGCTCCCTCCCCAAGGTCTGAAAGAAGGCCCATGTCATCCCTCTATTCACATCAGGGGAACCCTGCAACCTAAATAATTACCGCCCAATCTTCTTGCTCCCAGCCTTGTCAAAACTATTGGAGAAGGTAGTAAATGAACAGCTCAGATCTAATCAGGAAAGTTTTAATCTACTAAACCCAATTCCATCCAGCTTCCATCCCATGCATAGTACCTCCACTGCCCTTGCTAAGGTTATAAATGACTGGCAGTCCACACTTGACAACAAACAATACATATGCACCTTGTTTCTGGACTATAGCAAGGCTTTCAACATGGAGGACCACGATTTGCTCCTGGTGACCCTGAAGAAAATTGAGGTGGACAACCTGGCCATAAGTTGGTTCACAAAGTATCTTGTGGACAAAGAGTAGCAGGTCAAGCCTGAAGGAGATCTATCACCAAAAAAAATACTCCTTAGAGGTGTTCCCAAAGGATCCATTCTTGGTCCTCTTCTCTTTGCCATTTATAGTAATCAAATTGACACTGGCCTAAAGTCATCTAGTATACATCTCTCTTTGCTGATGATACAGTGCTATACATTGATAGATCAACTCTGGATCAAGCCATTTGGGACCTCCCGAACGATTTTGACATCTTCAAAAAAATGTATTCATCTTGAAACTCCTGCTCAATGCTCAAAAAAAATGAAAGCCATGATTTTCTCTCCACTGGCCCCTCATCTCAAAAAAAACAAACCCAGATAAGGTTCTTCACATAATCACCCTTTTGGGAGAAGCCCTGGAGTTCGTGGAACAATTCAAATACCTGGGAGTCTGGATTGACTACAAATTGTCCTTCATTGATCACATTGAAGAACTCACTAAGAAACTGCATCAAAGGTTCAGTATTTTCTTCAGGATCAAGAGCTCACTAACCCAAGGGGCTAGAAAACTCCTAGTCCAAGCTACCTTCTTGCCTCTCCTAGACTATAAAAACTTCCTATATTGCCATAGTACTAGCACAGCTCTCTCCAAGCTTGATACCCTATATCACAGAGCCCTTAGGTTCATTTTGGATGCTCCTTATGACATGCACCACTGCATCCTCTATTCTTCCATAGGCTGGAGCTCCCTTAGCTTCAGGAGGAAAAAAAATGGTATTCTGTGGATGTATAAGGCAATCATTCATAAATTACCTCAGTACCTCACACGCTGCCTAACTCCCTGCATCCTTAGTTCCTATTCTCTCAGAAGTCTTACCATCTTATCTCTGGCTGTCCCTAAAGTTAAAATGCACTTTGGTAGAGCTTCAATAAGCTTCACTCTTCCTATGCTTTGGAATAAGATCCAGAAAACCTTAAGGCTAGCTTCCATTGTCACATTCTCCCTCTTCAAATTCTTGTTCCTGGGGACCTTCTCTGAGGTCTATCATTGCTTCAAGTCAAGGTTTTAACATCACAGTTTGTTACTGCTTTAAATTCAGGACTTAAACCTCAACCATTGCCTGAGGCATCATTTGAGTCCTCCCTTCTGTCATTGTCCAAATCAAGGTCCCAACATCACGATCTGTCTTTGGTTCAAATATTGGACTTAAACCCCAACCATTGCCTGTGGCATCTGTCATGTTTCTCTCTTAGAACAGTTCTTCCTCCCTAGGCCATCATGTCCAACCCTCTCTTATCTCATCTGACCTTTCCTCCCCACTCCCTATACACCCTTCCCCATCCCACTTTCAGGCCATGTCTACAGTACTTATCAAAGGACTCTTACATCTCAATCTTCTTCACACTTTGACGCTTGAGGAACTGCCATTCCTGCTTACTATGACTCCTCCAATGATGTTTACTGTATAAACTTTAGCTCATTTCCTTACATCCATATATCTGTATCTATGCAATTGTATTTAAATGGCACTACCTCTTGTTGAACCTATTGCTATGTTCTAGTGGAAGTATCTTGTTACTTGTGATGGTTATATGTTATTATGTTGTTATAATTACTGCTATGTAATTATTATGTACGTTCACTGAACCTGTTATGTCTTAACCCTGTTGGCAATTGTTTTACCCCAGGTCCATCTTGCATATGAACTCATCTCAATAATGTTCCACCTGGCAAAATCAAGATTTTGATTGCTTGATTGGTTGTAACACAATAGCTGCAGGATCTACAACCTATGCTGAGGGGAGGCAGGAAGTAGAAGGGAACTATTCCGAGTGGGGTAGGGCAGTGTCTTGTTGGTAGTAGTGGGTGCATTGCAGAGGTGTGTGTTGCTTTACCAGGTCAGTTCATAGTACCCAGAAAAATTAGTTGGTATGAAAAAGATCATGAAGGATGTTGCTTGGGATACAACAGCCTACAGCCCACATCAGTACAACACCTCCCCCCCTAGCCATGCTAACTACACTGGCTCAGGTGACCATATGATGTTGAAGTTGGTGACTGACTACCAGTCACACTAAAGTAATGGGATTCATACCTACTACTGAAAAAAAAACAAGGGCACATGCAGCACCACCAGAGCCATCTAGATGGGGCAACTCAGATGCTTCAAGCAAGGGCTTACAGTGCATTCCTATGCTGTTCCTTAAAAATAATAATAATTATAAAACTTTATTTTTATGGTGCCTTTCCAAAACCAAGATGCCTCACAGTTTTAAAAACATAGCAAATCAACATACTTAATAAAAACAATAAACTTTTAAAATAAAACAAAATAAATCAGTCACCAAAAGCATGATACCAAAGATAGGTTTTTAGACCTTTTTTAAATCCCTCCACAGTCACACACTCTCATTGTAATATTTCACTTTAGTTGCTTCTTACTGGTTTGCTGGTTTTAGGAATGACTGGATGCCATAAGTAACTTCTAACAGCTCTGAGGTTTATTCAACAAACATACATTAGATAGATCAGCAGGCCTCAGCAGAACCACTACTACAATCTGCTTGTGCAGTTTCTAAAACCCAGTTTCCACCCCAGACATACCATTAGCCCAAAACTGCAGGGGGATGTGGACTAAACCATTCTACGTTGTTACTAGGGTAAGTTACCATATACTACATCTCCCCTTCTAGTAAAAGAAAGCAATTACCTTGATTTTGGTTTGCATATCAATGACAAATAATTACCAAGCACTATTAACATAATGGTTGAGTCTTGCTTTGTGATGAGGTAGGGTCTAAAGTCACTGGTACTCAGCTTTGTTGAAATAAGTCTTTACCGCTGACTTAAGCCATAACAAAATCTCTGAACCTCTCAGGAACTTTAAGCAGACGCCCTCTTCTGGTCATTTGAGTAGATTGCACACTGGGTACAGCCTCAGGACTTTCTGGCGCAGAGTCGTTGAAAACAACAGGTTCCATCTCAGGTTGCTCACACTCTTGACAAGTATCCTGTTCCTGGCTGTTGTCCCTGGATTCCACTGTTTGTGACAATACAGATTCAGTTGACTCATCTGCCTGTTGCTCTTCAGCCTCCAAAGCAACTGTTCGGTCTCTCTTCAGGTATCTCCTGTTCCTGCAGTATCGCTGTCCTGCAGGTGTAATCACACTATAGAATCTTGGCTCATCACAGATTCTTTCCACTGTAACAGGCTGCCACCCACTAGAAGTCTCTATGCATACCCCTTTTCCCTTCTCTGAAGGGAGTAAGTGTAGCTGCATTCCTGTTGTAATACTGTTTCTGTCTTTTCTGTAGTCTTTTCAGACATTTATGTGCATCCTTTGGTATTTCAGGTCGCAGTGCCCTTACACTTGCAGGTAATGTTGTTCTCAACATTCTGCCCATTAACAATTGAGAAGGTGTACAGTTCAGTCCTGTGACTGGTGTATTTCTAAGACTGAGCAATGCAAGATGTGGATCGGTCTGACTTTGCATAGACTTCAGAAAGATTCTTTTTACAGTCTGGATCATTCTTTCAGCTAAACCGTTAGATTGTGGGTATCTTGGGCTGGAATGAGTCATTCTGAATTCCCACAACTTTGCAAATTGCTTCATTTCATGATTTGCAAATGGTACATGATCCACTACCAGTTCTTTTGGAATTTCATGTCTTACAAATACAGCTTTCAATTTTGCAATAACTGTAGCTGCCGTCTTGTCAGGCATTCTGAGAACCTCAGGGTATTTTGAAAAATAGTCCACTACTATTAAGTAGGAGTGTCCCTTAAAGTCAAAAATGTCTGCTCCAAGCTTTAACCATAGCATGTCAGGTATTTCATGTGGACACATTGGTTCTTTATGGTTGCTGGGTAAGAGTTCCTGACAGAAAGTCCACATGCTTCAACCATCATTTCTACTTTCATTCATGCCTGACTAATACATCACAGCTCTGGCTTGTGCCTTTGACCTTTGTATTCCTTGATGTGCTGCGTGAAGTCTTTGTAGCATATCTGTTCTCAGCTCTTTGGGTATAATGATTCCTTTTACCCACCATTATGAGTTCATTTTCTATGTATATATTGGTCTCATGGGCCAATAGTGCTGAAGTTTGATGCTGACTTGTTTTTCCTGTTAGGCCATCCTTTGAGGTGCATTTCTTTAAGCAACTGTAACTCACTGTCCCTCTGTGTGGCCTGTTTTACCCCCTCTAACATGCTGTCAGGCAGTGTTTCTGTTGCTTGGATTGAGTACATGACCTTTTCACTACTTAGATCAATGTCTCCCTCTGCTGGTTTTCTTGGTACTGCCCTGGACAGAGTGTCTGCAATCAGAATATCTTTTCCTGCAGTATATGTTACCTGTATGTCATATTTCTGTATCTGTAACAGCATCCACTGCAATCTTGCTGGAGCCTTTCCAATTGGTTTGTTCAGTATGAACTGTAGTGGCTTGTGATCTGATTGTACTTTCACTGGCCTTCCATAAACATACTGATGAAATTTCTGTAGAGAGAACACAATCGCTAGCAACTGTTTTTCTATATGTGCATAGTTTCTTTCAGCACTGGACAATGACCTAGATGCATAAGCTATTGGTCTGTTTCGTTGTAGTAGACAAGCACCTAGTCCGTCCTTAGATGATTCTGCTTGGATTTCAATGTTCTCTTTTGGATCAAAGAATTTTAATACTGGTGCAGAAGAAATAGTCTCTTTCAGCTTTTGTAAGGCTTCTTCCTGTGCTGGCTGCCGCTGCCACATGACATCTTTTTGAGTAGCTGCCTTAGTGGAGCAGTGAGGTTTAGCCATTCCAGATGTATTAGCCAAGTATCGAGTCATTCTAACAGTCTCTGTAGTGCTTTTTATCTTGGAGGGGGCATCTCATTGTATTGCTTCTACTTTGGCTTCATCAGGCCGTAGCCCATTTTCAGTTATGATGTGCCCCATGTATTTCACCTCACTCACCAATTACTGTATTTTGTCACTATTGAATTTAACATTAAGTTCCACTGCTCTGTCCATCACTTTTCTCAAAATATTGTCATGCTCTTCCTTGGTAGCTGGGGATATAAACATGTCATCAGCTATTACAAAAACACCTGGTATGTCCCCAAAGTGTTCAGCATTTCTCTGCTGGAATACTTCACTCGCAGACCGTATACCAAAAAGAAGTCTGTGAAATTTGTACCTTCCCCATGAACTGTTGAATGTACATAGGTCTGCAGATTCGTCATCTAATTGATCTGCCAGTACCCATCTTTTCATCTAGAATTGTAAAAACTTTTACCTGCAAACTTACTCTGAATATCCTCCAATGTGGGGATGGAAGTGATGTCTTCTGATAGCTTTATTTAAGTCTCTAGGGTCCAAACACACCCTGATCTCGCCATTTTTCTTTTTAGTAATTACAAGGCTATTTACCCATGTTGTAGGTTTTCTTACCTTGCTAATAACCCCAATTTTCTCCAGTTGTTCCAGTGTCTGTTTTAGTCTGTCCGTGATTGCATATAGGACTTTCCTGCACCCATGTATCACAGGAGTAACATTTGGGTCAGTATGTACGTGGTAAACTCCTGGGAATTCTCCTAGGTCTTCAAACACTGTTTTATATTGTGCAAGAAGTTCCTCTTTTGTGCTTGGTGGCTTGGTTTTAAGCACCTTTACTTTGTGAATCAGATCCAGGATGACACATGCCTGTTTACCCAGTAGGGAAGCTCCCGATGTATTAGTGACATAAAACTGCAGATTTGCCTCTTTGTCTTGTGTCTTACACTTCAGCGTCACTTCCCTTCAGGATTAATTGTGCTCCTCCATATGCCATTAGGATAGTACTAATTCGGCGATTTGTACCTTGCATGGAAACTGTGCAATCACTTCTTTAGTCAGTATATTGGCTTCAGCCCCAGTGTCCAACTTGAACTTAACTGGCTGTCCATTATCTTCAAGGTAGTGTACCATCCTTCATCTGGTACTTGTGTCTCACCATTTCTTGTTTTCTTTTTATATCACCCACAACTAGTGCTTCTACCCTTTGGTCATTTCTCATGAGGTTTGTTGGACTTTTGGACCTGCACATTTTTGAATAATGGTTGAGGCCACCACATTTACGACATTCTTGTCCATACACTGGACAAGCCTTTGGCACATGTCCCTTGCCACACCTCCCACACGTGTTTGATTTTTGTGCACGTGTCTCATGTGTTGGTAGCTGGTGGTCTGGTTTTTGGCCTGTTTTACCATCCTGCCTCGATTTATGTTCTACAGCATGGATGAACTTATCAGCAGTCCCTTGTGACATCGCTCTTGCCTGTGCCCTTGTTACCACTTTGGCTCTGCATATGTTCACTGCTTTGGCCATTGTGAGGTCTGGGGATTCCAGTAGCTTTTCTCAGAGCCTGTCATCGGTAACGCTGAAGACAATGTTATCTTGAATCATTAAGTCCTCAGTCTCTTTAAACTCACAATTCTGAGCTTTTTGCCTGAGCTCCATAACAAACTTCTCTATACATGAGTGCTCATTGAACAGATGGACCCAAAACTGATGCCTCTCAAACACCGCATTTTTTCTTGGTTCACAATAATTCTTAAATGCTTCCATAACCTCAGCTGCTTTTTTAGCTTGTGGGTCAGCATATTTTAAATTGAGGGTATTGTACACCTCGAGGGCCTCATTCCCGATCATGTATAGCAGGACTGCAATTTACATTTCCTCTGACTTATCATCTAATCCCATGGCTGTGAAGTACAGACTTAATCTCTGTGCCCACCTTTTCCAGTTTTCTGCAAGATTTCCAGTCAACAATAGTGGTGGAGGTGGCTTAAATTGCTCCATACTGCCCAAAATACTTTGTTATACAGTCTTTTAGTGAGCTTTAGGTACTCACAAATACTGTCTTTTGTTTATTTTCTTGGCAGCACAAACTTTTCCTCTTTCTTGCAACTGCAGCACTGCAAGTTCACTTCTGACACCATATAATATTTCACTTTAGTTGTTTCTTACTGGTTTGCTGGTTTTAGGAATGACTGGATACCATAAGTAATTTCTAACAGCTCTGAGGTTTATTCAACAAACATACTTTAGATAGATCAGCAGGCCTCAGTAGAACCATTACTACAATCTGCTCGTGCAGTTTCTACAACCCAGTTTCCACCCCAGACATACCATTAGCCCAAAACTGCAGGGGGATGTGGACTAAACCATTCTACACTGTTACTAGGCTAAGTTACCATATACTACACTCGTAACTGGTGAGATAGAGAATTCCAAAGAGAAGGGGCCACATGCATAAAAGTCCGGGCCCCAAATGATTTTAAGCATACTCTAGGAATCTCTAGCAACCCCTCGCCAGCTGAGTGAAGCGATCGCCCAGGACGGTAGGGAACCAGAAGCTCTTTCAGGTAGCCAGGGCCCTGTCCATGTAGGGCTTTATAAGTCAGAAGACAGACTTTAAAGGTGATCTGCCATTGAACCGGCAGTCAGTGCAGACCACACAGCACCGGACAGATATGGCAGGACTGAAAGGATCCTGTCAAAAGCCATGCTGCCGCATTCTGCACTATCTGCAAATGGTGGATTTCCACCCCAGAAAGCACTAAGTAAAGGGATTTGCAATAATCCAAGCGTGAGGACACAAAAGTGTGGACCAACATAAGAAGGTTACTGAACAGAACAAGGTGCTTAATCCTGGAGATATGCCTAAGATGGTAAAAGGAAGTTTTGATGACGGCCGACACCTGCGCATGCAGCGTCAGCCCTTCATCAAAAATGACCCCCAGGTTTTGCAGCTGTTCAGAGGCCAGAGGAGATAAACCCCCTAGAAAAATCCTCTAGGGTGAACCAACCCTGACCCCCCTATCTGGTGACCTGGGTCCACAACCAACACCTCAGTCTTTCCCGAGTTCAACTTCAACCAGCTTGAATCCATCTACTCTAGGATTTCTACGAGGCAGTTATTAAAGGCAGAGAGAGCTTCATCCTGGTTGGGTGCAAAAGAAAGATAGAGATGGGTATCATCAGCATAGCAATGAAACCTCTGCCCATACCTCCTTACAATGTCTTGGAGGGGCAGCATGTACACTGCGAACAACATGGGAGACAACACCGATCCCTGGGGAACCCCACATAACAGATGGATTGGGTCCAAGGAATAAAGCCTGAACACCACCCTCTGAGTTCTTCCAGTGAGGCAAGATATTAAAAGCTAGTGTTCTACCTACATTAATATTAGTTTTTAAAAGCAGACAACTTACCTAAGGTAGACAAGTTATCTTTTATATCTGAGGTGCTTTATCTTTTCCCTTTGCATACATACAAAATTAAAATATTTTTTACCTGATGTTAGTAGGTGTGATCTCTGGAACAGTACATTGCCTGGCAGCTGACATATCTAGTTTTAGTTTCCACACTACATCATTGGGATTGTAACCTCTGTGATTGTGGCATCACAGGTACTCAGAAGCTGCCAGGTCAGTCACATGTGATGTCACAGTCAGTGAAGTCACTCTGCAGATTATGTAGTTGGGGGAATAGAACTAAAAATGTCAGCTGCCAGGCAGAGTACTATTCCACACATATAGTATAATACTGCCACATAGAAAACTTTCTAATGAACAAACGGAACAAGAACTATACTTCAGGAATAAAATGTTACAGTTTACTACTTCTTAAAACTTGAAGCATTTTCCTGTCTGTTGTTTTTGGTTCTTCTAGTACACTCCTGCTTTATGGCACTCAAGCTTTGGGGTCACTCATGTGAAGGGTTGCTTGGCCTTTTAGGAGTAATGAATGGACTGCACCACCTGACTGGCTGGCATATAGCTCAGTGTCAGCAATGGCATCTGAGCAGATTCTCCCTCACCCACTTTCTAGAGGCTTCCTCCATCCTCCCATGCACACACACACACACACAAAAAAACCCAGTACTTGCCCCATTTAATCAGTCCCCCAAAGGCCATGCCAAAAAATACAGAAAGCACACTTCCCTGCCCTTGCCTGATCCTCTGATCCCACACAGTGGTAGCTGCTGCTAACTGAGGATAAGACTACCACATCTGTGCTCTTATTGCCTACAAACTATAGCTGTCCAATTGGCTGGTGCGTAGTTCATCAGCAATGGCATCTGAGCAGACGCTCCCTGACCTGCCCTCTAGTGGCTTCCTCCCTCCTCGCACATACACACAGCCCCCATGCTTGTCTACTCTCAGGACAGCATGTCCCTTTTGTTCATTCCCCTAAACATTCAGTACAATGCGAAAAACAAATCACAAGAAACACACTTCCCTGCCCCTGCCAGATCTTCTGCTCCCATATGGTGGTAGCTGCTAAATGAAAACTGTGCTGACAAGGTCAGTGTAAATTCATGAACTCTGCACTTTGGGTAACATTGTGAAGTTTCTGCCTTTCCCCCAACTTTACCTGGTGAAGTTTTTAAAAAATAAACAACAAATAAACAAAACATTTTAGTGCCTAACCTGACATCACCTGATGTGCAAACATCTTCCACCTCACACACCTCCCTGAAATTTAAAATGAATATCTCCCACCCTGCCACCCACTAGCATCTACCTCTCTCCCCCACCCCCTCTCACAGTCTTGGCAGAAATCCTTTAATAAGTATAGTAGTAACCAAAATGCTGTAACACCCTGTCAAGCTAGACCCCTAATTTAGCTGACAACCTTCCCTACCAACCCCCTTCTAGCATCCATCCTTCCTTCTTCCCCAAGCTGTCAAAGTCAAAGAATGGTAATGTGCCTAAAATATCTGCACTGTAGTCCCTCACAGGAGTGATCTTTTGTCTGTGGTACTCATTCCATGAATAAATAAAAAAAGTCTTCCTCTGTAGTAGGGGTCGGCAGACCGACTTGTGATAAATTAGAACCCCCCTCAGATCCAGTGCAGTCTGACTGACCCAGACAAATAAGAGTCAAGTAGTATTTTGTACCGAGTCTGGGTCAGTCAGCCGCAAGTCCCCTGCAAAATGTTTAATGCCTTTTTTTGTAGCGTGCTTCAGTTAAATGCCTTTTTTTTTTGTAGAGCGCTTCTTTTTTGCTCAGAAGCTCAGCCGGCCAGCCGGCACATCACATGATCCCTACATCCTGATGTCATGTGCCTGGCCCTTGGCATTTCTCCCATTTCTGGCATGTGCGCTCATGTAGAATAGTAGCAGGGGTGGGGCACTGACTCCCGAGGCTGGGGACAGAACAAACTGGCAGGCAGAGCAGCGAGCCGATCACCGGCTCATGAATGAGTGTGCTGGGATCACCAGAGGGCAGAGAACCCTATTGACGACACCTAGGCAAACTGACATGGAGGCATCCTATAGTTGAATGGATGCTGCCTGGGTCAGACCTGGCTATTGCCAGATGCGGTGGGTGGGTAGAGCTCATTCTCTCTTTCTCTACTCTGCTAGTCATCAGTTAGAAGAAGCACCATTTACCAATAAAACAGCAGAGATAGCATACGTGTATCTGTCTCTTGTCTGTGTCTCTCATCTTCTTGAGTCAGTTCACAAAATAATTGATTTAAAATTTTTAATAATAGCTTGTGTGTGGCTGTGCTGCTTGTGCTTACTTTTTAAAAACAAACAAATGAGCATTTTGGAGTTTTTGGAGCTATCTGAAAAAGTGAAAGGAGAAAGGTGGGGGAAAGGGGGAGAAGATCGTGGGTAGGGAAGGGACATGTCTGCAAGGCTCTTGATGGGGGCCAGATGTCTCACTCTTATCTACAGTACAAAGTAAAATTTAAGTAAATCACAAAAGCTGAAAAGAAAGATAAAAAAAATGAATAAATGAAGTTGTGCTATTATAACACACATGGTTAGGTTATCAAGCCTTGTCGGCTTTGCATTTTCTGTGATTGTCAACTTAAAGCCTACAAAGTAGTGTAAGTGCCAGAACTGTAATAAAAAAATGGCTAACTAGAAAAGAACAAAAGGGGAATAGGAAAGAGAATAAAAGCAGATCAGACAGATATTCACCATTAATCTGGCAGGTTGGAAGGAACTTGGAAGCTTTGAGTGCTCACTACTGCTCACTCTGTGCCTGAGTCTGTCTCTCCTGAGTTTCTTTTCAAGTTAGCATTGCTTTTTGCCTGAATTCTGCAGCAGGTACCTTAATTAAAAAAAAGAACAGTCAGAAAGACTCAAAATCAATTAGTTTTAGTCCCCCCCCTCCCATTCTCCTGTGTGAAGTGACTGGAATGTTACACTTTGTCTTGCCTGGGAGGCATTTATAAAAAAAAGTGTGAGACCACTACCATCTGCTGTTGTGAATGTATTACATGGTTTTACTGCTCATACCATTGCTGTGGGCTCATTGTCAAATAAAAAAAAAATACATAAAGGAAAAATCATTTTTGTCTCATTAGAAAAAATCTAGCTTCAGTTGTGGAAGGGGGCTTGTGGCTGTGAGGCCCAGCCTGTACTGAGTGGGTAGAAGTACTTGGGAACAACTGAAAGGACTATATATATATGTGGTATTGCAATGGTCGAGAAATGTTTTCTGTAATAAAAAAAAAACTAGCTATTGTGCTGGAAGGGGGCATGCGGCTGTGAGGCCGAACCTGTACCGAGTGGGTAGAAGTACTTGGGAACTACTGAGAGGACTACATACATCTGCAGTATTGCAACAGTTGAGAAATATTTCCTCTAATCAAAAAAAAAACAACTACCTATTGTGCTGGAAGGGGGTGTGCTGCTGTGAGGCCGAACCTGTACCAAGCTGGAACAACTGAAAGGATTAAATAATAAGATAATAGTTACAGGCAAAACAATTGTGTGTGCCAGTTAAAAAAAAAATAGCTATTGTGATAGAAGAGGGACACTAACTGTGAGGCTGAGCCTGTATTAGTGGGCTGAGGAACTTGGGAACAACTGAGAGGACTAAAAAGAAAACACATACTGGAAAAAGCATTTTTGTGCATAATTAAAAAAAATGGAAATGTTCACCAGACAGGGTGAGGCATTGGCCAAAATAGGGAAAGGTATGGGGAAACTTATGGCACAAACCACACTGCACAGTCTAACTGATAAAAGATCAGTTGCTGGGTCTTCATCCGGTAGCAGCAGTGGTTCTTCCACAGTGCTGTCCAAACAGAAAGGAAAGGCCAGAACTACCTTAATTAAAACTAAAGGAGTAGTCGGCACCGCAAGGAGTGGCAACCCAAGATATGGTACCGATGTGTAACTAGTACCAGTACAGATTTAAATGAAACAGAGGTGGAGAAATCTAGCTCTGATTAGAGTAATGATTGTGAAATGGAGGCTCTAGACAAGGAGGGAGAAAAGCAGAAACAAATGGAAAGCCAGAATGAGGTAGAGGCAGCAGTTGCACAGACACAGGATGAATGTAATGATATGTACTTGGATGAGATGGGCAATTTGGGCACGGACAGTGTGGTGCAGGTGCAAGAGAAACAGGATGAGGGGGCAGTGCATTCAGGTTTAGGTTCTGTTTTTTTTTTTTTAATTTTCTTTTTTATCCTGCAGTTCCGCTGTTGCTTTTATCAGCACTGGTCATGGCCCCTGGGACTTCCACTGCCATCTACTGCTGCCATCCCCAGTTATTCCCAGCTTACCCCCCAGAGAGCAGGGCCGAGGCATCGGTCCCCTTCATCCATGCCGCGGAACAAGTATGTGGTTGGGGATACATAGATACATAGATACATAGACGGTGTCGGCAGATAAGGACCTATGGCCCACCCAGTCTGCCCATTTGAGCTTGTAAGTTCAGTTTGTTTTCCTAGAAGTCTGTTGCCCCTTACCCCTGACCTCCAGAATTCCTTTATGTCTATCCCATGCATTCTTAAATCCCATGATTGTTTCAGCCCCCACCACTTCCTCTGGCAGGGTGTTCCACTTGTCCACCACCTGTTCTGTGAAGAAATTCTTTCTCATGTTTCCTCTGAATCGTCCTCCTCCAACTTCATCCCATGCCCTCTAGTCCTGGAACATCTTTTTCGCTTAAAATAGTGTTTTCCTGCACCCTGTTCCTCCCTGTAAGATACTTGTATGTCTCTATCATATCCTTCTCTCCCTCCTCTCCTCCAGGAGTACATGTTCAGTTCCTTCAACCTGTCTTCATAGGACTTGTGATGCAATCCATGCACCATCTTTGTTGCCCTCCTCTGAACCTTCTCTACCCTGTCTATGTCCTTACATAGGTATGGTCTCCAGAACTGTACACTGTACTCCAGGTGGGGCCTCACTAGTGTCTTGTATAGCGGAATTATGACCTCCCTTTTCCTGCCGGTGATGCCCCTGCCTATACATCCCAGCATCCTATTTGCTTTACCTGCTGCCTTGTCACACTGTTTCCCTATCTTGAGGTCATCAGAGATGATAACCCCAAGATCCCTTTCCTGCTTGGTGCATGCTATATCCTCACCCCCCAACTGATATATTGTGCCAGGGTTTTTGTGCCCCATATGCATTATCTTGCACTTCTTTACATTGAATTTCAACTGCCAAACCCCTGACCATTCTTCAAGTTTCTGCAGGTCGCTTCTCATTCTGTCTACACCCTCTGGTGTGTCTATTCTAGTTACAGAGCTTTGTGTCATCAGCGAACAGTGAAATTCTGCCTTCTAGGTCCTCTTGTAATGTCACTGATGAAGATGTTGAATAGGACCAGTCCCAGCACACTGATCCCTGTGGTACCCCACTGGTCACTCTTCCCTCTGTGGAGTGACAGCCATTTTACCACACCTCTGTGTCCTGCCACCCAGCCAGTTACCTACCCACCACACTACTGTCCTGCCCACACCCATATTCCCCAGTTTGTGCAATAGTTTTCTATGTGGCACAGTGTCAAAGGCCTTGCTGAAGTCCAGATAGGCCATGTCTACTGCCCTCCCTGATCCACCTCCCTAGTCACCCAGTCAAAAATTCAATGAGGTTGGTCTGACATGACCTCCCCCTGGTGAAACCATGCTGCCTTGGGTCCTGTAGTCCATTGACAACCAGATGTTCCACCAATCTCTCCTTCAGTAGTGCTTCCATGATCTTCCCCACTACTGAGGTGAGGCTGACTGGTCTGTAGTTCCCTGCTTCCTCTTTGTTCCCACTTTTGTATAAGGGGACTACATCTGCTGTCCTCCAGTCTTTGGGTACCTCCCCTGTTTCCAGTGATCGGCTAAACAGGATAGCCAGAGGTTCAGCCACCACCTCTCTTAGTTATTTAAGGACCCTGGGGTGCACCCCATCTGGCCCCATTGCTTTATCAACTCTTATTACTTCCAGTTCCTTCAGGACCCTTTCTCGTGTAAAGGGACTTGTGTCCATTTCTGCACCATTCTCACCCCTTGTACTCCCTTCAGACCCATTACCCTCCTCTTCCTCAGTAAAGACTGAGCAGAAATACCTGTTCAGTATGTCAGCTTTACTGTTGTCATCCTCCACGTGGCCCCCATCCTCCCCCTTCAGTCTCACTATCCCTCCCTTTGTCTTTCTTTTTTCACTTATGTACCTGTAAAAGGTTTTGTCCCTCTACCCACTGATTTTGCAATGTGCTCTTCTGTCTGAGCTTTGGCTTCCCTTACTGACCTCCCTGCCTCCCTTTGCTTCTCCTGGTCCTTCTCCCTATCCCCTTCTGCCTGTGTCTTTTTGTATTGCCTGAATGCAATCTTTTTGGCTTTCATTTTCTTTGCTACCTCTTTGGAAAACCATAATGGTCTCCTCTTCCTTTTCCTCTTGCTAACCTGCTTAATGCATAATTCTGTTGTTCTTGTAATCCCCATTTTAAATACTGCCCACTGTTCCTCAACCCCTGATTCCTGTCCCATTCCCCTTAATGCCTCTTTCAAGTATCTCCCCATTTTCCCAAAGTCTACCCCCCTAAAATCCAGGATACGTGTATGCGGCAATGGCAGCTAATTGAAGCCCCAGGGAGGGCTTCACATAGACAGTGGACCCACCCACCATCTTTTTCCTGGTTTTCTCGGAGGCGGGGACATGCAATGATGCCAGCATTGCCCTGCCTCCCTGATACCGGGCGCCGGTAGCGTGAGTGACTCTCAGCCTCCACCAGAGGTCCTCATTGTGCTGGACACTGACCCACCCTCCCCCAAGAGAAGGAGAGCAGCCCATGGGGTGCTCAATCCTTCTCGCTCCAACCAGCCCTCCGACAACCCAGGTACATTCAAGAAACCGGGTCACCGTCGCCGCAAGCGGAAATCCAACCGCTGTGCCAGTGGGCCGGTAGATTTAGTCTCTGTTACTGGCCTGGAGGAGCTGTTGGATGATGATAATGGTGAAACTGAAAAGACCATGATGAACAGCTTCCCAGTGTTGAGAAAGAACAACATAGTGGAAGTAACAAGTGAGGACAGTATAGTATGCCTGGTAATAAAACAAAAAGGGTGATATCTTATGTGTGGTCTTATTTTTCTCTGGCTGCCAATAATGAGTTACGAGCAGTGTGCTGTATATGTAAAAAGACCATCAGCAGAAGGAGCAAAAAAAGGTGCTTTGGGTACCTCAGCATTAAAAAGACATTTAGAGAGATGTCACCCATTACATCTCAGGCATGATTTTTTCGTCAGAGAGAAATAAAACAACATGCAGGCAGAGTTAAGTCAGACTACACATGCACCTGTTATATCAAATGATAGCAGCAGCCCTGCTGCTCCAGTTGTACTGTCAACTCTTTCTCAGTCTTCTTCTAGAATAAGTACTGCAAACAGTCCTGTTTTGCCCTAATCATCATCCAGCACTCCTAATGTTGGCCATCTGAAAACTTCAACAGCTAGAAGACAGCTCACGATTTCAGAAACAATTGAACATAAAGCTAAGTACCAACATGCTCATCCTGAGGCAATTGCTATAACAAAACTAATTTCAGAGAAGATAGCACTGGACTTACAACCATACAGAATTGTGGAGCATGTAGGATTCAAAAGGCTTTTGAATCATCTGTCACCATGATACAATATTCCACCCAGGGAATATTTCTTGACTATTGCAATACCGCAGATGTATGATTTAGTAAGTACCAAACTGAGAAATGCTTTAAAAGATACAGTTGGAGGAAGAATTTCTTCACAGAGACGGTTGTGGTTACATGGAGCAGTCTTCCTGAGGAGGTCGTAGACTCAAAAACAGTGGAGGAATTCAAGAATGCATGGGACAGACATAAGGCAATTCTAGTGGGGGGTAAGGGGAAGTAGGCTGTTGGTTTCCCAGGATCTGGAGCTTATCCATTAGGTAGGGAAATGGGCAGACTAGGTGGGCCAAGCGGTCCTTATCTGCCATCAAATTCTATGTGTCTATGTTTCTAAGTTGCTGGGGTTGTCCATCTGACTACTGACATATGCACAAGCTGCCAACCAGAACCATTTATGTCACTGACTGCGCATTGGGTATCATTTACTCCCTGTCATGACACTGACAATTCCCCTCTGAAACTAGCTTCCCTTCGCATCCAGTATATCCCGCAGGATCACACAGCTTCAAACATCCTAGATGAGCTCAATAGAGAGATACAGTACTGGCTGACATCACAAGGGCTTTCTGTATGTTTTATTGTATCTGACAATGGTTCAAACATAAAGAAAACATTGTCTGATGGGGGCTTTGTCCACATTCAATGTTTTGCACACTGTCTAACTTTGATTGTGCATGCATTTATGGAAGAGGATAGAGATATAAAGGCTCTCACATATGTGGCAAAATGCATATGCACATATTTCAGCCATTTCTGCAAAGCACGCCAATGTCTCCGGGCCATACAAGAAGAGCAAGACTGCCTCCGAATACACTCATCCAGGACGTTGCAATGAGGTGGAACTCTACCTTTTACATGTTCCAACGACTGCTGGAACAAAAAAGGCTGTAAGACAGTATACACTAGAGAACAGCATAGGGGATGCTGATGTGTACATTAATCCTCAGCAGTGGGCTGTTTTAGAACTTCTCATCAAGGTCCTGCAACCCTTTCAGGAAATTACTAGGGAAGTGAGTTCCAACAGTGCCACACTCAGCCAAATAATCCCATTGATCAAGATTTTTAGATTTAAGCTGAATGCAATCAGGGATGAGTTGGAAGATACAACAAGCCAGTTTCAGATGGGAGAGTCTAGTGCAACTGAAAGGGATTTGCCACCCAGAATACAAAAAGACATAGTACATAGAATGATTAAAAAAGTCAGCGATGATGAGAAATGTGGTGAAATGCTCACAGCAAGACATTGCATTATTGCAACAGTACTAGACCCACAGTACAAGATGAAACACCTCTCACAGTATGACCCAAATGTGTTTCAAAACTGCAGAGAAAAAATCAAGAAGTAGATTCGCTTTTGAAAAAAAACATGACAATAGTTGCAGCCCCCTCATCCATTCCTCCTGCACCTTCACAGCCCTCTCTTCTCAGTCAGGCTATAAAACAGTCAGCTGCTGCCATTCATTCTACACCCATCAGCCATCTTTGGGGTCACTTGGATGCTGTTTTTCTGGAAAAAGTCAACCCTTCAGTCTCCATATGTCACTGATTCTGTCCCAGCCATGGTTGACTGTTGTTTAGCAGAAAAAGGTTTTGAATGGAATGAAGATCCTATTAAGTACTTGCAAAGCAAGGAGCCTGTATGGACTGCACTTGTGCAGGCAGTCTTGAAGTATATGGTCTGTCTCCCAACCAGTGTATTTTCAGAGTGACTCTTTAGCTGTGCAGGAAATGTGGTAACAGATACATGATCTAGGCTACTACCAGAAAATGTTGAGAAGTTAACATTCTTAAAAGTAAACCTTCCATTGACTGGTTACAGCTATGACCCAGAGGCAGCAAATACATTTCATAGTGACCTCAAAGATGACTACTTGGAAGAGTAGAAAGATCACCATTTCTTCAGAAAAATAAATTAATACTCAAGTAAGACCACATGTGGCCTGCACAATTTTTGTACCTGATGGTACAATGTTTTCAGCATGTCCTAATACACTTTGCTAATTTTTGGATTGCCTGAACCTGATGGCACAAATTTTGCATTTTGTTCTAATATACTTCTTTAATTTTTGGACCGTTTGAAGTCGGGACTTATGGCACAATGTTTTCAGCATGTCTTCCTCACATGTTTTGCTAATTATTGGATTGCCTGAAAATCATGGCACACTTTTTGCAGCATGTCCTAATGGACTTGTGTAATTTTTGGACTGCCTGAACCAGATGGCACACTTTTTACAGCATGTCCTCAAGGACTTGTAAAACCTTTTGGACTGCCTGTAGTTGAGACTGATGGCAGAATGTTTTAAGTATGTCCTAATTTCTGGATTGCCTGAACATGATGGCACACGTTTTTCAATATGTACTAATGGACTTGTCTAATTTTTGCATTTTTGGATTACCTGAATGTGGGTCTCTGCCCACTCAGTACAGGCTCGACCTCACAGCCACACTCCCCCTTTCAACACAGTAGCAAGGTCTCTGGATTCCTTAGGACATGCTGTTATTTTTTTGGTAGGGGTTCCCTAAATGTGTCATCAATTTAGGTGGGTGGGTTGAGGGACCCCATGCCATAGAAAATAACTGCATGACTCTCAGTGGAGCAGAGAAGGAATCGAACAACAATACCAACATACCAATGTTAAGAGGAAGTAGGCTGTTGGTTAGCTAAAACCAGCACCTTATCCATTAGGTAGGGAAATGGGAAGATTGGGTGGGCCAAGCAGTCCTTATCTGCTGCCAAATTCTATGTTTCTACATTTCTATGATATGTCTAATTGTATAGTGTGTGTTACTAAATGGGAATGGGATTCCTCCTCTGAGGCCAGACAGGTCAGTTATCAGTTTACAGTTGCATCACTAGTACTACTAACTCTGAGACAGGGAACAGACAGAGGTCAACTGCATGACTACCATATTCAACTGACCAGCACATCAGTGCTATAAACTCACAGTTTTCATGTCCTGAAATGCTGACTACAATTCTATGTGTGTGTCACATATGTCAGTGTTGTTTTATACAATTATATACTGTAGCAGATTTGCAGTTTTCATCACATTTTACAAAAGGTTCTGATTTGAATCAGAACTAATCAGAACTTATCAGGACTTTGGCCTGGATCCTTAAAATAAGGGTCAGGAGCTTTTCAGGTTCACCCAACCCTACTCTGTAGTAACAGCTGATTAATTGAATTGTCAACACAACATACCAAGGCTGAGATATGCAGCCTATCCCAGTGCCAATCAGAAGCTGAATGCCACATCTCCTGCACCATGGATATCCTAAAGCACTTAATTTTTTGAAAAGAACCACTTCATCCTGTGAAAAGAATCACATCATCTATGTGTTAAGGTGGGACCACGCAGAGGATTGGGAAAAGCATGGCAGAATTTTAAGGGAAGTATCAGATAAAACTGTTCCGGTGAATGAGTAGTGAATTTGTGGATCAAACTCCCAAAGCAGGTGGTTTAAGCTGATACTGTAACTAGGTTTAAACTTGAACTAGATACTGTAGGTACTTTGAAGAAAATGGGTTAGCATGGTACTGCATCCCCACTGAACTGAAGGGAGGGGCAGACCTGAGTGGGCCACTGATCTTCTTCTCTTCCTAAAACTATATGTTCCTATTGTGCTGTGTGTTCATAGCTCCTGATTTGCCCTCAGCTGTAAGGAATAAATATAATTATTTTTTAACTAATAATAAATAAAAAATGACTGAAAATTAAAGTTTGTTTTGGAATAATCTAATTTCAGCAGTAAAGGTTTGTCCTGGTAACTACAGCACCTCTTTTCATCGATGTTTCACAATTATATGGCAAACAACAGTTTGTTCCTATAGCACTGAAGGTGGAATGGCTTTGATAGCCTATGTTTACATGTATCACTTTCACTCCTGCGTTCCAAATTTACATCTGCATCCCTCATATACTGTAATTAACAACTGTGCACTCCCAAGGATCACACCTTAGATATGTAGCTTATTATACACCCCTTCCAAATATTGGGTTTCTTACACCTCTCAAAATGTGTGCTCCCATCTCCCCCAAATTTGCACCTCACTCTTCCTTCAATTTACAACACACACCTCAATCTGAAATTTGCACTCATGCCCCCAAGTATTTGTACTATACACTCACTTTGCAAGTTTCTCCTCAACCCCATTCAAAGCACTTTGGAATCCTATCGGAATGAGTTCAGAAAAAAAAAACTGCAGGAAGTGAGTGCACATCTTTGAAGCAGAGTTGTATATTTCATAAATGTGGGTGCATGGAGAGGGGTGCAAGTATATGCTTTTGACATTTACAACCCTAAACTGCACCATCATTTTGCTTCCATAGTCTATACTCCCTCTCCACAACCAGAACATTTCTATTTTTACATGTTTTAAAATGTTGCTGTTTAGGAATCATTTTTAGGTTACAATGATTCTGATTTTGTAAACTATGTTCTTGCCAATATGATATACTGTATCTATTAACTTCATGTTGTTTTTCAGTTCTAATTACTAATAGAGCACTTTTAGTTGACAAATGCTGTATGTGGACCTCAGAATTTTGTGACCATTTCCCACATATATACTGTAAATTACTATTTTTTTTTCAATATCTGAAATAAAACGAAACCTCAGTATGTACTCACTGGAGGAAAGGAGACAGCAGGGGGACATGATTGCAACTTTCAAGTATTTTAAGGGCATAAGTAAGGTGCAGGTGGGGGAGCTTTTCCAATGTAGAAAAAGTACTAGAACAAGGGAGCACAATATGAAATTGGAGGGGGGTAGATTAAGAGGTTATGTGAGGAGGTTTTTCTACCCATAAAGGGTAGTCGACACATGGAATAGTCTGCCACAGGGGTAGTGGGGGCAAGCACAGTGGAGGGGTTTAAGTATTCTTGGGACAGGCACAAGGGAAGCCTGAGAAGGGAGGGAGTGATAACAAGCCATTGATCACACAGGATCAGAAGCCACATACAATGTATAGGGCCTATGGGCAGACTGGATGGGCCTAGCGGTCCTTATCTGCCAACAATTTCCATGTTTTTATGAAACATTGCTTGGCTCAGTAATAGTTATTATCAACTAATCTATCAGATGTCTTACTTTGTGAAGTAAACTCATATATTGTGTGTTCTCAGCAAAGTATCTGGTGCAATAAGACATTTACAGTTAAAAGCTATAGATAATTCTAAAAGAGGGTTAAGAAACTGATCACATTTTTAAACATTATTGGCTAAAACGCATCACCTGATCATTGATCAATTTCCTAGAAACCACCATACCTAACTTGTTCTAATCTACCTAGCAACAGGCAAACTAAATGAAAATAAACTCTTTTTTCATTAAGCTAATACAAAAACTGTTTCCACTTTGTCAGAGCATTAAACCACAACAAAGCAAAGGTTTCTGCAAAATAAATGCACTTTAAAGGGATTCAGCCTTCATTACAAAACTCATATATTTTACCAAGTACTAGCCAAACTAGAGAGAAATCAAACCTTTTTGTATTAAGCAATCTTTTTTTTTCATTTTATTCCATTTTAAAAGTGCACTACACCACTCAAGGACATGGATTTCTTGAAGAATGATTGCACTTCATGGGTGTGTTTAAAGACACTTGGCATTTGGCCTTGTGCATTTCAAATTAGCTGAGACTTGCGTTAATTCTCTAGAAACCCATGTCCTATTGTAGGTTATTACATGCATAGACAAGGCCTTTGGGAATGGTATACTGTAGAGAATGAAAGGATTACCGATTTCAGACTTTTTTTCTTTCAGTATCATCCTTCATGTACCTTTTCCAGAGATTAAGTTTACAAATGGTAGACTTATGTCATTGTTTTAGATAGGGAAGAGTACAGTGTTTTCCGCATATTTTCAGTCAGAGACAGAACGCATACAACTAGAGTCTTCCATTGAAAATGTTTCTTCATAAAAGGGCAACAAGTTCCCTTTTTATATTCTTTTTACAGCATTTCAAAGAAGTCTCTAATTATATCATTCTTAACAACTGTGAAGGAACAATTTTCCCCCAAAGCAATTTCCAGTGCTATTTGCAAACCATGATTTCTGTAAAAATATCTACAGTTGCAGTTTCCTAAACAACCTAGCTGAAAAAACAGAGATAAAATGCCAACAAAGAAAATGTGTAAATTGTTATTGCAGGATGTTGACTAAGATATTACAGTAACATGGTCAACAAAGTGTTGATGGACCCCTTAAAAAATAACAAGTGCTGAAGTAATACTGTACATATATGTGCTAGTTATGGATGTTTCACTATGAAAACAGGGTACACTATCAAAGTACATAAGCATTTTGGTATGACAAGGGGTTTGAGTACCATCATTTAATTTAACCCTAGGAGGATCATGAGACATAGCCAAGGGCCTTATGACCTAAAACTATATTAACAAAGGTAACCCAATACCAGGACTGCCTTAGTGTTATTATTGCACTAAAATGTTACTTTTTAAACTGATTAATGTTTTATAGTGCATATACCAATTAATCTGTTGCACACAAGGGTTTCCAGTAGGGATGTTGCAAAGTTTTTTCTTATAGTTTTAGTACTTTATTTATTTATTTAGGCCAGAAGAGCTAAGTGGAGGGACAGAACAACAGTGTTAGCCTACACCAGAAAAATCATATATTTAATTTATTACTTAAGTGGCAGTGTAAGTGAGTTGACAGAAGTAAATGCCTTTGGGTCTGTGTTTTGGGACTGTTCTTTAAATTTGTTTAACTCTTAGTAGTCAGGAAAGGGAACTTATCTAAGAGAATATACTATAGCTGACTCTTGCAGGTTGAGTGGTTAATTACAACCTGTGAAACAGGTGTCTGATTGGGGAGGAGCTGCAGCAGACTTAGAAGAAACAGAATACTGTATATATGTCCCATGCCTGCAAGTATCCTAGGTTGTGTCTCAGAGTGTGTGTGTCATGGTGTGTGACTGCAGCATCTGCAGGGTTTTCTACCATAAGTCCATCCACAGGTCTGTGGTGGACTCTGTATGAGTGAAGACTGACACTGAGGCGATAGTAAGCAGATGTGGTACCAGAGGGAGAGAAAACACAGCATAAAGGAAGGAAAAAGAGAGCGGGGCACAAAGTAGTGTGAAGTAGGGGCTGCATTGTAACTTTTAGCAAGAAAATTACTTAAGAATTGGGAGAAGTACCTATAGTGTAGTTGTAATGTGTATAATAGTGCATGAGGCTATGAGGAATGCGTAAAGTATATGAACTTCAGTAGAACAAATTAGCTAACATTGTGAGTTTATGGTAAAATCTTATGTGGGGTACTGTCACAAATGTATCACAGGGGGTAAATGTACCTGCATAAGAGGGCTGCAACAGTATAATTATATACTACTGTACTACACAATCCTGCAAAAGGAGACACTGTAGATTGATGTGGGAGGAGTGTCGGGGGTATGGAACAGTGGTGGTCTAGAGGCTGCTTTGGCAATTTAGCCATTGCATGAATTGGAGGAGGTTCTAAGCCATTAGGACAGAGTTGGTCACAGCAAGGGCTGAAATATGCCACTTGAAGGCTGCAGCTAATGAGCCACATAGCATGGTGTGGCCTCATGCACCAGAATCGCCCATGCAAGCCACATCTGGTGGCTGCATAGGGTAGAGGAGTAAGGGGAAGAGTGGGAGGGAGGGAAAAGCTTATGGAACCAGGGCTGTGCACAAGCAACAGTAATTCTTTACACTGTTGCAGAACAAGGAGACCCAGGTGACCCTTTCAAAGGAGAAAACAACTGCACACAATGGGTAGCAAAGAAGACAGTTTACTGATAATTATTATTTTTTTTTTAGATCTCAGATTAAACCTTGGATTTAACACATCAAACAGATACCCCATGTGTAGTTGCCACCAATGGGCTTTATCTCAGGGTGGTGCTTAATGTTCACAGGTGTCTTTAAATACACAAATCCAGAAATATTCACTAATATGCCCTTGTGAATATTTATGGATTCATGTATTTAAAAAGGTATCCAATGAAAAGAGTGACTTAATTTGAGAGACTCAATTTGAGAAAGTAGAAGATAATGCATTGTAAATTAAATTGTATATATTAATAGCACATGTTAAGTTCAGCACTTTAGTGTCAGCAGTCAGTGATATAGGGAGTTTGTTGTTGAAGCAGGTAGGCAGCTGTTTGGTTGGCTAGATCTCAGCTGGCTGTGTAGTGCAGTGGTTGCAGTCACTGCCTGTGTGGGCTGGAAGACCCAAGTTAAAGACTGGTTGTGTGTTTTTTTATTCCCATTCTGCCTGCCCTCTTGGCTTTGTTCCTTTCCACCCCTGGCATGGGAATATTTTATAACCCCTAATGTTTGTCTGTCCCCCCCAGAGCGTAAATATTTGATCACCCCCAACGTTTCCCTATCCCCGACTTTCAACTCCTGGTGAGTATCCCCCTCCCAAGGTTTTCCTCATCCCTGAATTGTGCCCCCCCATGTTAGTTATTTTAATGTGGGGGTGTGCAGGGGCAAAACCTCTATGCAAAGGGGGGGCTGGGTGCAGAGCCCCCCCTGCAGTCTTAATTGGCATTATTACCCCAAACCAGATGTTCCTCTACTTGCTTATACAGTGGAAGAGCTACCATTCCCCAAAGACTCCAGCTAGAGAAGAAATACTGTAAAAATAGCAATAAGTCAAATGCCTGAATAGCCATAAGTCAGGAGCAACTCGATGAGACAGAGATGGAGGAGTAATTTTTCCAAGCACAGATGGTGGGTTATTCAGCTGAAGACTAGTTCAACATATTGAAGTTACACGGCATTTTGAAACATAAGTCCTTTTTTACAGGTCTTACCAGTGATGATTTAGAAGCAAATGAGAACCAAGTTGAAGTGACTGATTTTTTTGCCAAAATAGAAAAATTTAAGTTAACAGTGATTAACCTTTGGTTTTATGGCCTTACCCTGACTGAATATAACAATAAGTCAAGAGTATCACTAGGTTTGAGAGTTGCCAAGACCCCCTCATCAGAAATCGAGATGAAGATTTCAAAATGAGATGATAAAGGGCCCTTGAAATTTGCTCCCTAGAATTGGTGGGCACTCTGATTGAACAGGATAAGAGGTCCTGTGAGCGTACTAAAAATACTGTTGCTGAAATCAGTGGGGAACTTGAGAAATATCAGAGCCAGGAAAAAACTGGCCACATTAGAAATAGCCTTAGCTGAAAAGCTTAACAAGCATGAGCAAGATGTAAAAGAGTATAAAAAGTCCAAAGCTCAACAAGACAAAGCTGACTATGAGGCTGGTAATGTTTCTTCTTGGGATGAGGAGGGCTTGGTAGCAAGATGGGGGCACTTAAGATGCCATAATAAATGGAATAAAAGTTAACATAGAAATCCCAGTTTTAATCGGAACAACTCAGAGAAAGCCTATAGATCAAAGAGGCAAGTGGATTTTTTAGATTAACCGGACCGAGTGACAATATACCCTTGCATCAGCCTTCTTTCTGATGGAATAAATAATAATTTATTAAATCACTAGATTTGAGTCAAGGCCCCCTCTCCTTTTTCACATTAACCTATGTGCCTAGGAGGTATGCACTGTACCAAAACAGCTTTTGCAATGTAACAACTATTTAGGTGCACTTTCAGTTCTGACCTGATTAGGATGTTTTTTTAATTTTTTTTTTTACACTTCTTTTTCCCTCTGGTCACATCCTGCGGAGCCCCTTTCAGGCATCCTGGCCTGATCCTGCCCACCTGAGATCCCCCCAACCCAAGCCTCCTCTCTTACGCCCCTCACCCTGCAGCCTTGTTACCACAGCTTAACCCCTCCAGGATGGGGCCACCCCTCCTCTTGGTTGCACACAGATGCTGGACATGCTGCAGATGAGGGCCCAGGTGGAGGAACTGGAAGGCCAGGATGGTGAGATCTGGTGGTGAGCATGGGGGCCAGGTGCCATCGCCTACTTCGCAGAGCTGGGTTTTTCTGTTTTCTTGGTGCGTTACTCCCCCAGTACTGTAGACATGCAGTGATGCCCAGCACTAGCGTGCAAACTCCCGCGCATGTCATCAAGGACATCTGTCTATGGCACTACCCCTGCCTATGCTAGCACTCCCCAAATGCAGTGACCCCTGCCTCTGCAGAGTGTCACTAGCACAGGGAGACACAACCCTCCCCAGCCCCAGAAGAGGACAGCTGTCATCAGATGCTCCCTCCTCTCCTTCCCCGGCCAGCCCCCAGAGACCCGAGCTCACTCTCGAACCCAGGTCGCCAGTATGGTGCGAGGTGTGGCGTCCAGCACCTCAACCCTCAGAACCACTGGGCCAGCTTAATTTTTTAATTTATATCTTGTATAAGCGTTGATTTTAATGAATGATGTTGAAATCACATTTAAGTAGTGCTACCACTAATGTAGATACAGTAATTATACTTTATTTACATATACATTTTCAGTTCACAAGTCTAATATTTTAAACACTTTTGTATGCAATGCTGTAATGGATTCATGAATGTTTATGGAATTAGTCATTTAAAGACACTTGTGACCATTAAGTACTATTCCCTAATGAAGCCTGTTGGTGGCAAATGTGCATGGTATATCCTTTTGCAGTGTTAAATTATCAGTAAACATTTTAACTGCTATTCATTGTGTGCAGTCATTTTTTTCTTGTTTCAGTCTGGTCGCTTTGCATTGGTTATGACCAGCACCTATAGGCTGACTAGTCAGTGCACCACTTTTGCATTTTCTTTTAGACTGTTCTGACTCCATGGAGTACAGAGCAAGGTACTTTAACTTGTCTACCTAAAGGTAACAGACCAGTCAGTGCATCACTTTCATTTTGTCTTTTAGGCCCTTTCAAGGATGAAAGGGTCCAGCATGATTACTAGATAGACATTGTTAGATGGAAGTATGCCACAGAGCGAGTAAGCCCCAAAATGGGTTAGAAAAAATGGGCAAAGCCCCTTGTGAAATGTAAGGAGGTGGAGGAACATCTTTGCCACTCTTCTGTAGTGCCATTTGCTTAAACAGTGGATTTATGATGAAATAAATGGACTTTCTTTGAAGAAACTGCCTAATTTGTCTTATTTGTGAGGAGGTTAATGCTTTCGACTATTTTGCACTGTTAGTGAAAGGTAGTAGTGCTGGGAGATTTCAGAATGAGGGGCACAAAGAGGGAAACGAGTCGTACACAGGATGAGCAAGAAGTAGTGTGCTGCTTCCTCTGTGTGACAGCAGACAGACTCAAGTAGATGGTAATGGAACTCATGGGACAGGAGAGCAGGAAGCCAGATCTGATCATGCGTGTAGGTGCAAATGGTCTGAGCAGTACAGCATGGAGGAGAATGCAAACTTCTATGATCTAGGATAGATAGGGCTGGAGACAGCAAAGATGGCAACCTTCTCAGAGGTTCTGCCACAACTGCACTTGAATGAAAGGGAGCAGTTTCACTTGCTCCACTTCAGTACATACAGTAGCTAAAAGGGTTGGTGCAGGGAAGAGGGAGTTCCTTTCCTTAGGGACTAGGACCAACTGGGGCAACATATCTGTACCAAAATGAGTAATCAGCAGATTTCTTCCCCTAAGTGTCACAAACCCTCTCTGAGAAGAGCAATCCAGGATACAAAATCCTAGTAGGTGGAGATGTCACTGATGTCTGGGATCCCCTTCTGGATAGAAATAGAAGCATTAACCTAGCTCCTACCAAAGCCAGACTTCTCCTTCAAAAGCTAGCCCATGAGTCCAACTTACCTGACCCATGGAGAGCATTAAATCCTACTGGTCAAGATTTTACATATCATTTCTTGCATCACAATGCAAACAGTCATCTAGACTTCAACTTGATAAACTCCCATCAACATAATGTCCAAGCAGCTAACATTGGTCCTGTTATCATCTCAGATCACTCTTGTGTATCGCTAGCCAATGCCATGGGCCTTGCACCTCCTTCATCACCAAGATCGTTATTTATCGTACTGTTATTTCAGGACCCTCATGTCAGATCTTTGGTGGAGAAAGAAGTTGACACCTGCTTCTCCATTAATGCTATCACAGAAGTCTCAAAAGATATGCTATAAGTTGCCTTTAAGGCTTATATTCAGGGTTGGATGATTAGATACTCTGTGCATGCCAAAAAACAGCACCTTCTTAAGTTAACTCAACTTAAAACTTCACTCAGAACACTAGAAGAAAGCTGTAACACATCTAGAGATCCTCCTCCCCACAGAACAAATGGGAAATCACCCAGCTGAATTACTAAATTAACATGCACACCTACTGTGCATTACAAAAGTCAATCCACCAAATCTTCCATAAATACTGGGAGTCAGGGGAAAGGTAGGCAAATTTATAGCTTACAGGATTAAATTACAGCAAGCAGCAAAACATCACCAGCAAGAAATTGGCAAAAGGGAAGCTGCCTATGATAGGGAGGAAATCAGGGAATTCAGCTCACAGTTGTATACATTAACACAAGGGCACATATTCTCTCCTTGTCATTATTTCTAGGTTTAGCTACCTTTTCGACTTAAACTTAGAACTCACCCTAGATGCTCTAATCACAATCACCTTGCAGTAAATCAGAGCAGCCACCAGTGCTCTCTCAAAAGGAAAGACCCCAGGCCCAGATGGTTTGCCTCTGGAATTCTACCAGTTCTTATTGGATAAAATAGGTAGCCACTTAATGGAATCCTTTTGGGATCAGAGTACACCAGGAAGCATCTCACCCTCAATGTCACAAACTCTTATTACATGGTTACCTAAGCTTGGTAAGAATACACAGCAGGCATAAACTATCTCCCTATCTCCTTACTCAATGCTGACACCAAGATACTGGCAGAGATTTTTTTTATTTATTTGTTTCAGTCTTGGAATTAATACATTTGAGCCAAAGGCTCTTTTACATAGTCTCCACATCATATCAAAGAACAGAACAAACAGTATAGTGAGAAAATACATAGTGATCCTAGAAGTAAAGGTAACAATAAAATAAGCACATATGGATTTAAGTTACAAAAACAGGTATTTTGCAGACATACAGCTGCTAGGAGTAAGCTTAACTAGCAAAAAAGGCATTAGGGTTGGGATCCGGCTACAGGAGGAAAAAGATGTGGCCAAGTGGCATTGTCAGAGACAAAATGAGGGAAAGATAACAACTAGGGACATAGTCTTACTTGACAGACAGAAGCTAAGGTCTAGGGCCTAACATTGTTCCAGAGTAGGGATCTAGCCAAAGGCATTGTCTGAGCGAAGGGGGGTATTGCCAGCATGGGAATATCAGCAGACAAACGTGGGCTGTGTCATTCAGTTTAAGAGTGCACTCCAGTGGAGCAATCAGTGCAGGAACTGACGATGCCCTCTATGGAGCAGCAAGCATAGTTTGATGCTGGGATTGGTTAATGGGAACCTCAGGAAAGCAGGTAAGTTACATGGTAGTAGCAAGGGTAGGATGGTAGGGTGGAAGAAGGGTGGGGTAGGGTGTGGGTGAAGGAGAGGAAACAGGCCCAAGTTGTTTTATGTGTGGCAGTCACAGGAGACATCGGTGACTGGTGCTTGGCAAAGTTTCCTTTTGAAGGAGCCCAGTGTTTGGTCTTCGGTGATAATGTCACTGTGTTTGCAGAATCTGATATTCATCAAATCAGCTTTGTGAAAGGTCACATGGCCATGGACAACCTGCGAGTGCTCATGAAAATCATCTGGACATCCTCCTGGCAGTCTCAACTGACACTCCTGATGAGCACTAACACTGAATAGGCCTTTATCTCTGTCTGTTGGGACTATTTGCATCAAGCAATGGCTTTGATGAGCATTGGCTCATCCTTTGTGGGTGGATGCAGCTGCTGTACACCAACTCTGTGGCAAGCATCCTTTCTAATGGCCTGGTTTCTTATCCATTTCCCTTCGCTAAAGGGAACAAACAAAGATGTCCTCTATTGCCTTTACTTTACCTGATTGACATGGAACTCCATGTTAGGAAATGTAAATATCATACAAAAATGGAGTTGCGGGGTGTGAAGGTAGGGACAACCCCTGTAAAGACCCTCACCTATGTGACTGACATTCTGCTAGCCATCTCCAACCCTATAAGCCCCTAACTCACAGCTCATGTGTTGAACACACTAAATAAATTCAAGCAGATATCCAGCCTGAAAGTTAACTGGGAAAAGACAGCAGGAATTCCTCTTAATAATGCATGAACTTTAGCTGTATCTTAGGAAGGAGAAAAAAGACTGGGGGGGGTGCTAGCTCACACGGGAAGACTAGATGGATCATATGGTCCCCTTCTGTTGGCACTTTCTTATATTCTTATGCAGCACATATCCAAAAATTGAATATTAAATGGTACCCCCACCAACTCATGCATGTATGGTAGTCTCCCTTAATCTAAAACTAATGGTGGATTTAATCCTATCACCTCTGATTAAGGAAGTTGAGGTCTACCTGTGCAGATGGAAAAAAGTTAGTCTTACATTCAGAGGCAAAATATCAGTGTACAAAATGAAGGCATTCCCAAAACTTCTGATTCACCTTAACAACCTCTTGATGTACATCCCCAATCAAAAGTTCCTCAGACTAGAGAAACTCTTCTTGAACAAGATCATGATTCTCAGTGCCTAAAATCAAGGCTCCAGGTAGGTGGGGGGAGGGGTCTTTCATGGTGCTGGGCTTATTATCAGGCCATGGGGATCAGACACATTCTAGGATGGCCCAACCTTTCCCCCTATAACTCCATCCATGGCTTGCCTTTTAGCAGACAGACAATATAACCCCCCCCCCCCCACCGTGGAGCCCTCCTAGATCTAGCAAAGGTCATACAACCCAACAGTGGTTTCCTACAATATATTTTGCACATGAGGCCTGGAAACCCTGATCAAAACCCACAACTGACATGCTACCCACTTAGGAGTATGGGAGCCACTCTGGGGCAGTTCTCACATTACTATATGTCACAACCTAATTTATTGGAACCATTGGAAGTAGCAAGGAAATCTAACTGTGAGGCACCTATCTGACCCTTCCACATATTCACTGGATTCATTCTAGAACAATAAAGAATTATACTAACTCCATCAGGCCAACTTCTAGAGATAGTTTCAAATTAGTCAGGCAATCAGGGTCAGGTAGGAATTCTCCAAGTTGCCACAAAATGGTCCTTCTCCAAAGCTCCTCTCACAATAGGGAAACCCTGAGTGACTTAGTGGCAGAAATATAGCAACAGTCACATACTATCTCAATATTATCCACAACAAAAAGTAGACTGGGAAAAGGACATATCCTTCACATATCAGATAAAACCTGGGAAAGACTCCTAAGGCAGATTCATGTGGGACTTAGGGATATTAGATACAAACTTATTCAAGAACATTTTCTATACAGATAGTATAGAACCCCAGTGCTGCTTCTCAAAATGGGAGTGCTTCCCACAGACCAGTGTTGGAGGTGCCACAAATCTCCAGGCTCATTAGAACACATAGTGTGGTCCCACCCTAGGATAGCTTCATATTAGTCTGGTATTATTAACTGTATCTACAAAACCCTGGGGTATAACATACCTAGAGATCCCAGACTGTGGCTCCTTGGAGAGAACTCTCTACTGATAGGATGAACCACTGATCATAAGCAACAGATTCTCCCAGAAACCCTGGAAGCAAAGGAGAACAGGCAACTCTGAAGGTTGTTGAACAGGAATGGACAAACTTTATTTTGTTGTGTGATGTGATTTGTTTACAAGAGCCCTGGCATGAAAATGATAGTAACATCCTATTGAAAGGCTATGAGGTATTCCATCAGCTTTGGACTAAGGACCATAAATATGGAAGGTCCTCTGGGGGTTTAGCCACTTATATCAAAATGTGATTATTTGCAAAAACTCAGAATTTGCATATGTCAGCTAATTTCATCATTACTTTTGTCCAAAAGCAAATATTTAAAGTCACTATTATCAATAGTTATGTGCCACCAGAAGGTTCTAAATATTTCCAGCATGATGTATGGCAATTTCATTCGTCATTATTATATGATATTAATACAAATTTCTCTGATGCTGATATTTTGATAATGGGTGACATGAATGCCAGAACTGATGAGTTTGACGGTTTGCTGGATAACTCAGTTCTGAGGTACACTAATATTTTACCAGTAGTGCCCCTCAGAAAGACAAGGGACATGAAACAGAATAAAGCAGGATTAGCTCTGATAGAATTCTATAGTAATATAACTCATCAGTATATCCATTGAAAGGGAGATTGGCAAGAGCTAGAGGGGGTAATTGTACCTACATAAAATCGATAGGCACTTTGTTACTTGACCAAGTCATCTGGTCAGGCCAGATAACACTATGGACTAACCCATCTAATCCAAGTAGATCAGAAAGTGATCATCTGCCTGTATTCCTGAAACATCTGGTTACAGAACAAGTCTCAGACATTGGCTCAGAAGTCCATTTTACTGAAGTTATGATAAATACAAGATTAATTTGGGATCACAAATAGGAGGAACAAATTAAGAACTTCATTTGAGATTTGCTCAGCTTGATGAATTAGGAAATCATAGGAAAACAAAATGTGAATTTGCTATGGAAGAGACTCTATAACCTCTGAAATATTAACTCATTGAATCAAGTTCTGTGATTAGAATGTTGGGAGTCAGAACTCCATGCCTGTTTTCTGTGAGAATCCTAATACACTGTGCAGAATTCTAAAGAAAGTGTACACATGCCAAACAAATCTAACTAACTCGAACACTATAACAGCTGCACAAAATCAACCTCATGAATGTTGTTCAGGTCAATATGCTCTTTCAAATGAGAGTAGTCACTAAGCTGGAGTAATTATATTTTGTAAAATATTGCCATCAGTTTACCTTCATTTTCATTTTTGTTTTACCAAAATTCACCTTTTGGATGGCCATACTTTAATAAATATAAGTAGTACAGTTTAGTGACTTCCCTCATTTGAAAGGAGTTTTTATCCAGAACGACTGTCATATTGGTTGTAAATGGCTAACTGTTATACTGTTTGAGATATTTGCTGTTGTTCAGCATGAGTCCTTACTGTGCTTCTAAATGCTCTTTTTTTTTTTGTCTCAGAGGCTGCTCAGTTAGACTCATGCCAAACAACTGTAAATATCTCAAAAACTATAACACTAAACCATTTACGTTTTTGGGCAGGGTGGGATGTGTTTTATAAGAAGTACTTGCAGCTACATTGATTTTCACCTGGAAGACTGAGCAAAATGAGATGGTAGCTGCAGCTGTCTGAGAAGAACTCCCTGATTTGGATATGTACTCCTGCCTCATTAGCACACTAGCAAAATAAAGTTTGAAATAAAGCTTGTGGTGCTGTCACAATTATTTCTGTGAAAGAGTGACTGTTTTTTAATGGTTTGTATTGTTCTGAGGCTTTTATATCTCTGGATTAGGCTTACCTCTAACTTAATTAGCTCCATTTGAATGTGTGCCTCATACTTAGTCGTAACCCCGCCCCTGCGACTCCTCATTTACATGAGTCAGATCCTCGACGAAATACATTGCCCTTTGACTAAATATATGCAATATTTTGATGGGGTCCAACAGATCAGCATGTTTTATGCACAGTGGCCACTTATTTTTTGCATTTGCCCCCTTATTGTTTAAGAAAAAAGCTCCATTGTCACTGCAAGCTGTATTTCCAGTTTCACAATATGCATGGTGCCTTATTTGCACATTGTGAAGTTTCCAACCAGAGTACAGCTTGAATTTGCCCCTTTCATCTTTTCTTGGTGGCTCAGTCAGGAGACCGGGATGTTTTTTACCAGTTGCTGCATGAAAATTAAAATATTTGCAGCTGGTTTGTTTCGTGAAACATCCTGCTTCTCCTGGTACCCTTGACTGAACATATTTCCAGTTTTGGCAGCTTGATGGAAGGAGGGGGGGCAGCTGCTGTCAAGTGGAAAAACACATTATTTCCAATACAAAGCCACTCCTCTAAGGTGTTTCCCACATTAGCAGCAGAGTCAGCTATAGACTGATGAAATATGAGTGCTGCCACATGATTGGTGCTGTCACCACATCACTCAAAAGTTGAAGATGCCGCATGGTGTCCATGGGATCTTTGACTCTGAACAATAGGATGCCAAATGGCACTATAGAACTCTGGAGAATGCATTTTCATGATGCCAAATGGTGTCCACAGTTACCAATGAGTTAATATAATCACCCAGTCCCCTGGGGTTACTAGAATCCCATCAGTATTAGACCAGGAAGATCTCTGGGCAGCAACAGAGAATTTTAAATTCTCTACACTACATTACCTCATTGTTTACCTAGTTTAGCTTGGCAGAGAATGAAGTGATGTCATTTGGAACTCTCGCAGCAGCATAAGCCCTTTTTGGCTCAGCTGTGTGAGACAGCAGTTAGAACCTTGCAGTTCTGAATTGAAGTCTGAAGGAGAAGGAGCTGTCTGTGACTGCAAAGGGCATGGGGTGCCTGCCAGCCTCCCTTGGCTGGGTGAAGGACCTCTGGTTGTCATTTCCTCACCCTAGTCTGGTGAACATCAAGTGGTTACCTAGAAGTGGTGGAGACCTGTGTCAGTGGAGCCCCAGTGGGTTAAAGTTTTCACTCAAAAGTGGAACGGGACTAGGAAGTCAGTTGTTCTTAGGGGCAAGCCCCTGATGGACTGAAAGATTGTCACAGTTTCCGAGAGAAAAGAGACCATGGTTGTGTCCTCTAAAGCTATGGACTTTGTGAGAGAAATGTTTCTTCAGGTGTGTTTTCAAATGCCTGTAACAAGAGAATACCAAACCATGAATACAAGATGCAGTTGGAAAGAGACTTTGGGTTGTCTGGTGCTGTATGTTTCCTGTAGTGGCTAGATTACTTGCACTCAGGACCCTGTTCAGCACTAAGATTGCTTTAATGTGCTGAATGTACAGATGTCTCTACCATCCCAGTGGGGTTGAGGATTCCAGATGTAAGAATGTCTTTAGCAACCCAGTGGGGCTGAAGAATCCAGTTTTGGCTTCCTAAAGTAATCGCAAAGTCTGACTTTTGGCTGGGGTGGGCAGAACCTCACTCATGGTCGAAGTGTAGTTCTAACTGATTACTAAATAGGAACCGTGTTTCCTGAAGATGTTAACAATGGCCCATCTCATCAGGATTGTCCCAGTTTAAGTGTGTGGCAATTCCCACTATTATACATTTGTCAGAAATCCAGAGAACTCTCAGCACAGGGGTGGATAGCTCATTTGGAAAAGAGTTCATGTTGGAAGTTACAATACTGCCTGCGTGTGTGTAAAATGTTTCTACCTACTGCAAATTGTTATCAATCTGTTTGAACAGTTACAACCTTGGGGGACCACCCTATTCTGCTTTACCATCTTGTCAGAAATAAAACCATATAATATAATCCCAATTTTATGGTTGTGGACAATCCCTCTGTGAGTCACTGAGTGAAATGTTTTTGGGGCCCCTCAGATAGGAGACACAACATAGCCCTGGATCCCTTCTCCCAGACTTGGGTTAAATGTAAATGTTATTTTGTGCTCTAACCATCCAACCTCATAGATGCCCTAGCTAGGTATTTACCCTAATGCCAGGGGTGACACCTATTTTCTGCCAACTTGTGGTTTGTTGCCTTGTCTGTGTATCAAGTAAGGGGTTCTGTTTGCAGGATGCCACTCTTGGCCAGGGTAAGGATTACATTAAAGGGTAGCGTATTTGAACAGGTCACTTGACAATGCAGTATTAGAACAAGCATTTGTCAATGCCAAGTGTTGCTTGCTGTCATTAGCAGTGGAAGTGCAGGAGTTAGACAGATGCAGTAAAAGAATGGCAGTGAAGTACTGAACTGACACCAACTCCACCCCCACCCTGCAGGGACAGACAGGAATTGGGGTGTGCCTTTCGGTCATAGCCCATAACAGTCATGACATTTCACCTCACCCTATCCTGCAGACACTTACAAGTGTTGAGGTGTGCTTTGAAGTGTTCAGGCTTTACACTCACCTCATTCCATAAGGAAATACACCGAAATGGGTGCAGTATAGGAGAATGGGGTGAACTCTGGGACCAAAGGGTCCAAGGCACACCTCAATACCTGCCACTGGCTGCAAGGTGGGGGTGGAATGGCATGAGTATTACTACTTACAGTCCCAAGTCACACCCCTGATGCCTGTCAGTCCCTAAAGGGTAGGGCATTATGGTCAAAAACCCTAACACCCTGGGCATTTCTTGGAATTTTTACTCCCAGTTTTCAACATGGGCTTTTTATGATCCCATCTCATGAACAGTGACACTATCAGTTTGTTAGCTGAAAGGTGATTTTGCACAGCGATTGCGCCATTTGGCACCACAGGTGCGAAAACACATTTCAAACAGGATGTGAAAAATGACAGCTGTACTGTTCATGAGAAGGAGTAAAAAATGGCAATGTTGAAAATCTGGAGTGAAAATATTAAAAAAACTGGTGAAGTTACGAGTGTGCATAGAAACTGTGCAATGCATACTCATAATATAATTAGTTTTGGGATTTTTTTGCAGCAGATTTTCAACACAGGAATTTGGGACCTCAGCTCATGAAAAGTGTCACACTGACTTTCTTAATCTATCATGAACACTGATTTCCCACAGTGACTGTGCTATTCTGTGTCCAAAGTGCAAAAACACGTTTTGGGCAGGGTATGAAAAATGACAGCTGTGCTGTACTATTCATTAAGAGGCGTGGAAAAATGCCAGTGTTGAAAATCTGGACTGAAAAGATTATGAATTTGTGAGCTTATGAGGGTGCATGGAAATTGCACAGTTCACTTTTGTAACAGTCTTTTTATGGACTTTTGTCACCAAATTTTCAACATAGCCAGTTTGAGATCTCTGCTCATGAACAGTGTCACTGTGATTTTCTTAATCTGTCCTGAACATTGATTTCACACACAGACCACACCACTGTGTGCTACATGTGTGAAAACACATTTTGGGAGAGATGTGAAAAATGACAGCTGCACTGTTCATAAGAAGGGGTGGTAAAATGGAAATGTTGAAAATCTGGAGTGAAAATATTAAAAATGCTAGAAGTTATGA